>OX038878.1:17961238-19317119 GCA_943789525.1 Agriphila geniculea | reverse complement strand
TCAAATTACCTCATATCATTAAAACAATATTTTTTTTATATCGCCTGTGAAATTATAATAAAAAGTTAATGGATTAGAAAGTTTTTCCTCCAGAGAACGAATAGGTTGTGTAATGAGCTACCTGCTCATGTTTTTAACCCTTGGGTTATGCAAAAAGGCAAATGGTTTTTACGGGAGCAAGCGGACGATATGCGAGGAAATTAATGAAGAGCATTATTAATTTTCTCAGGTAGCCTTTTCTGTTTGATAAATTAATTATGTTTATTATTCTAAAGAAACGGGTTATTAAAAGCAATTGGTTGTATTTTTTTGATCGCATTTTCGTTAATGAAAATCAAACAAAGCGTTACGTTAGAGCGATACAACGTGTGTTGATAACGGCCCATTGAAGGGTTGCGATAAAATTTCAAATTCCATTGTTTATCCGAAAAATTGGGTCATGAAGTGGAAGTTATCGCTCCCTGAGCCCCAATCACAATTTTAGCCGAAAGATACATAGCATATTTTACCACCCTCCGCCACATTGTTAAATGTATTTTGAAGGTGTGTTCTTGTTTGACACGTAAGCGTTATTCAAAATATATCGTCACATAGGTATAAATAAAGCATTTTCATTTTACTTAATGAAAGAAATAAAAAGAAGTGAAAATAATTAATAAATCAATAAAAGTACTTACTAAATCAAATGTAAGTATTATTAACCTAACTGCAAGAAGGGTACCTAAATTGTTTTTAGATTCAAGAAGACATACAATTTGAAGCTATTTTTATTTGCAGACTGCAGTTGCTGCTTTTTCTTTTCATTGCTAGGATACAAACGTCCTACTGATGCAAAGATTTTGCAAATGTCACTATACCAAAATCAACTTTTCCTGTGAAAATGTAACAACGGCACACGGTAGCACACTCTTTTCTTTTTTAAATATACGCAACATTGCGGTTAAAGGGATAGCGATAAATCGCGCAAACGTGTCTGTGGGCTGGCTTTTGTAACGGCGCGCTTTTATTGCCAATGATTTTTTGTGGAAGGCGTTCGATCCAGGTCCCGTGACGAATACGCACGACATTTGATTTATACAGCCTGTTGATGGGGTTGTTATGGGTGACATTATATTTCCTATTGATCTTCGTTATCGTTGGGCTGGGTTGTTTTTTAAACCCGTTAACTTTTATCGGCTGCTTGGGGCAACGGGAGTGAACCTACTTGTTTGGCAAAGGTCTCTATGAATCCTTGTAGAGGTATATTTTTGTGTGGTGAGTATTATCTGCATTTGTTCCCGAGTCCTTTATATTAATTTATTTCTATCCGTTATTTAGTAGCCATATCCATTGCTTAATTTGGAGTTTAAAGACTGGTGTGACTTGTCGTATTAAATCTAAGTTTCCACCAGAGATGTGCGAGGATGCGTAGGGACTGATGTGTTTGTAAACCGATAGAATCGCTTCATTTACCTCGCCTCGGTCAGCACAGCTCTGGTGGAAACGGCTTAGCGGCGCGAGGTTTTTGTACATACAAAACAAGGGAGTGATGTGTGCAAGGAATATGTCCGAGGGAAGTGTGCTAGGAATGTGTGCGAGAGATGTAGGCGAGGCGAGGGATGTGTGCTATGGATGGAGGCGACCGACACCTCATCCCGCTCGCTCGCATCTGAAAAGAGCCCGCTACACATCCTCGCACCGCTCATCCACACCACACACAGTTTCGCTACATATCTTCGCACCACTCATATTCCTATCACTTCTCTGGTCGAAACGCCTAAGCCGTTTCATAGCTTCGCTACAAATCCTCGCTCCGCTGATCTTTCTAGCACATCTTTGGTGGAAACGCAGCTTATTGTCGTGTAATTATTTATTTTCTTTCTCCAATAATCCTATGTGAAAGTTTGTGGGTTTGGATGTTTAGATGTTTGAATGTTTGTTCCTCTATCACGCAAAAACTACTGAACGGATTTGGTTGGAATTTGGCACACAGATTAGTAGATAGGCTAGATTAAAACATAGAAAATACCTTTTATCCCGATATTCCCCCATAGGAACGGGAACCACGCGGGTAAAACCGCGGGCAGCCGCTAGTCATATAATAAATAGCATTGATGTTTAACCTTCTGTCTATAATCAAATGCAAATTGTCTCTGGCAATATAGTCCAGGGAATGTAGGTCGATTAGTTTCGTGATTCGCCGGCATTAGCGTGTGTTCGCAGCACTGTTTTTCAGAAGTCTGTCGCCCCATTGCATGCGAAATCGTTTCGATTGCCACAAGACATTTTTCCGTACGTCCGACTACACAAATATTCACGTGGAACCATTTTAAAGTTGGCCTAGTTTGCTTCAGCATTTGAAATTTTCATTTTTCAGGTTTGCAAAACCTGACGTTGCGATCTTGGACAAGGAATTGAACGTGTAGGTATGTGGAAAAACGGAAGCACTTCTTTCTTTTTGATTTCTTTAATTTGAATTTTATTTGATTGTGTTTATAAAATATACTTGAGTTACTGATAGGAGTTAGACGAAATCTTACAAAATATAAATAATCATCTGAAGTTCTCAGATAAAATTTCTGAAAGTGATGATTTCGTTTTATGTCTTGTATCTTGCTAGATTTCAACAACTGTCTGTGTTATTTATGCCTGTAAAAATATTTTATACAGAAAAAATAAAAATCATAAGTTTTAGCTAAATTAAACTTAATCAGATAATATATTAATGAGAGCTCACAAATTCTAATACGATCTTTTACGTAATATCTCAACAGCTATTGCCAGTACGATTATTTTGATGTCAAAGCTATTCTGTAATAGGGCCGGTATAGGAAAAAGCCACAAAAAATTAATTCGGTGGTCGTTGGCTTTTGGTGTTTTCACAAGCAATCAATTTCGGATGACATCGATGAACGAGTGGGGAAATAAAATAAATTCATATCGATTCCCATCCATCATCGATGGTCCACTTGTTGGGATGAAGTGATTGGCATAGAAAATCTAATTGGTTTTTAGATGGGATTTTGGCTTATGATTTCATTTGTTTTTGTCCACTGTGCAAGTTGATTGAGGGTTGCAATTGTTAGGTTTTAACTCGTATTGATTTGATAGATAGACAATGTGATTTGTTTCAAACTGAGGCTTCGATTAGCAAAATGGTGAAGATGAGAGAGAGAGATCGAGCGATTTCTTTTATAAAACAGTAGCAAATTGTTTTGTATCTTGTCAGGTACAATTGATAATTATGGTAATTAATTATAGTTATTATATTATATTATGTGGGATTTATTATGCTTCTTTTGCAATAGAAAAGTTTATGAAACCATTTTAAATAAAATTCACCACAAGCTGAAAAAAGCAGCTGTAAGAACAAGTCGTGTAGAAATTCCAACGTTATGAATTGTGCTCAGTAATAGTGGTTTCCGCAAATGTTCCGGTCATTTTTCTAAATACTCCAGTGTTTTGCGGAAAGTGCACTCTATTTACAACGTGTCTACAACTTGCACTTGTCCAGGATATATTCAGGCGCCGGAGATTTAGTTGCCCGGTAGTTCCAGAATAAAACCTAGATGTTTCAGGTACCACGAAAATATACCGGCGCTGAGAAAATTCTACTTTGGGAACGGGAATTTTCCCAGGTTTTAGGCAATTTTGAATCAAAAAAATTTAATTCTAGTAAAAACATCTCGTCTTGAATTAGATGAGAGTAAATTGGCCAGAGCATTCGCCCGGGTTACGAAAGGTCGTAAGTTCGAATTCCGTCCGAGTATGTTAGATACTTTAGTCTTGAATAAAAAGCATATAAAAATATCAATGTGAGTGCAAAAATCTTAATCGAAAACATTGAATTATACGAATGTAAGTTTGCTCAAAAATAATAAGAATATGACGAAAGGAACGAGGAACAAAAAAATGATTTGTTAGTAGTTTCCAGCTATTGCTTTCTTTCAAAAACTGCGGGTACTTACTGATTTATCTGATTTCAAAGTGTTTTTACTTGAAAATCACGAATCTTTTCAATCGAAAGTATTTATTTATCCCTAAAAATAGAGTTAGTTTTTATGTAGAAGAAGAGCTAATAAGTTTTAACTTATAAACGTTAATTCTGTAAATCTATTTGAAATCAGTCTGGAATATTTAGTTTGTTTATTCCGGACTTGGACACTGAAACGGAGGAGCTTTTCCAATAAACAAACTTGTACGAGCCAGCACGTACAGTACCCTTAGCACGAACAGCTATCGAGAAAAAAAAAACGCGCGTAAAATTACTCGATAGAGAATTATCTATGGAAATTTTAATTTCGCTATTCGGCAGTAGATGGCGTTGTACAAATTTCCTATACAAAATTGCACTATCGAATGATTTTACGCGCGTAATTTTTTTGTGATAGCTGTTCGTGCTAAGGCTACTGTTATGTCTTGTAAGTATTTTTCGCCACCATTTTAATGTTCAACAGTTAGTTCGTCACCGATAGTCTTATTCATCGCGCGCAATTTTATCAATATATTATCATTTTATTTTCTATCGGAGCCATTCATATCAACTTTCATAAAAGATCGTACCTAACCGGTACAAACTTGATATCATTGATTTAGCTTTACAGCATGAATCAGTGGAGGAGTCACTCGGCTCATACGATCTGTCTACCGGTTAATTATAGATCCGTCCCTTTGTTGGGCCAACAATGGCCACGTATTGTTCACATGTGGGCCAATCTTCGTTGCCCCTTTGTGCCACCCAACTTGTGGCAGTTCGTGTTTATCTATGAGCACTGTAAGTCGGTGACGTCAGGTGCAACGTAATTGGCCATCTCGATACTATAAGGAAAGCACTGAAGTGACCTAAGTATATTGACTAAATTTATAAATTTTTTGAATAAATTACTTGTATTTTCCGGCCGAATCACCTTAGAAAATTGTAATGATAATGTGTTTTTATTAACCGAAAAAAAAAACAAAACTCAAAGCAAGATCAACATTTTATTTTGTAGAGACTATTGACATGGTTGAGAGCATAGAAATAGAATGTCAAAGAACAACAAAGTCAATAAACAGGTGATCCGAAAACGAACCAATACATTTTATATGAGATACGTAAAATATGACTTAGATTCATAAAATATGACTATATTATGGCAAAGGAAATTAATAAACTATGTTCCATACTATTTTCTTTGGCGATAAACGAATAAATATTGCGAAATTTGGTTTTAGAGAAATGTGTGGCAATATCTTATTTACCTTTGAAAAGTGTGATTACTTGGATTGTTCCTTTTAGTCACATCACAATTACTTAGAGTACAAGACACCATAGCTCCACGATACCTTTATTTTAAATTATAATTAAGATTAACAAATATTTTAAACAAACTGTGATTGCTCATTTGCTAAGCGGGACGCTAGGGGCTCTTACTGTAAAAAATGTTGGCACATGTCACTTGATCCTTTGTCTCTTTTTTACATAGACCGTGTCCGTATGATGTTAACTTCTCTTTTCCACGCTTTGTTGGTCTTCTTGAGCGCAGCGAAAATTTTTCTATGTCTATGGTTGAGAGACTCGAAACATTCCTATTTTTGGGGTAAGCAAAGTATATTCTAAAACTAATTTTTACTTAATAGTCTTATCAAATTAACTTACATATTTTTATCACAAAAACATAAATATAAAAGGTAAAGGTACCTTTCACCAAAATTAACTTACACCGGTGACTAAAATTGAGTGCAAATAATTTAAACAAATTTATTTACGCAATTAGTGTCCCCGATGACTGGCGATTAATCGCTGAGCGATTTTTTGTCGCTGAGAATAGAACATACGGAGTTCTATACGTAAATGCCCACGAGCTACTTTTTGTAGCTGCGATAAACGCGGCGTTAATCGCGGCGCTTTTTTGTCGCTTCTAAGTAAAACCTTTGTCGTGTCATTGCGCGGGCGATTATCGCCGCGATTAACGCCACGATTATCGCAGCTACTAAAAGTCGCCCGTGAGCGGTTACGCTTATTTGCATTTAGAATTATCAGATTTTCTTTTGTTTAAATTGTTACCAGTAGGGAAATCTTATGAGTTAGTTTTAGTTTCCAACCCAAATGATATCGCTGAATATTCATGAACATCCGAATTCTCTAGTAAATTAATAGAAACACGCTCTTACGAGTGTATCTGCGGCGTATGCGCTGTTCATTAAATTGATATCCACCTCGAGATACAAATTACGCAGTCATTAAACTAGTTAGAGTGCCTGCGGGAATGCTTCGGAGATTCCGGCGTTCGCCTTTAACTAACATTCGATGCAAGAGATATGAGATTGGGGCTTAAAAATTTACATTGTCTGTCGAAATCGAAATTAGTAGTTTTTGTGTTTTCAAGTATTAAACATTTGAATCACCATGAACAGGAAGGATACAAATCTTCACCGACTGATTCTAATGTTTGTCAAAACAAACAGCCCCCCTACTCAAATGGCCAACTTTCTATTCGTTTGAACGCTTTGCTTACTTTTAAAGCTTAAATATGAGCAAAAGACGATTAAATCAAATATCGCAAACTTATCTAAATCACAGACTTTGATGTATTGTATGGAATTGACAAGCTAACGGCACGTTATTTTATAGTTTACTGCTTATTTTAAAGCTTCAAAAGTGAGCGTAGAGTTCAAACGCATAGAATGTTGGCCATTTGAGTAGGGGCCCAGGTTACAGATATTCACGTTATATTATCAAATATTTTCGTTAATTAGGCTTACGTTGTTGAAGATAATTAGTTTGTTTCGTTTGAACAAACGCTTTTATCAACCAAAGAACAAAAACCAATCGAAGTATTATCCTGGATTATGAATCTTAACGCTTCTGGGCAGTTTGTAAATAAATAAGACAATGTAACTGATTTCTACTAACCTAATTAGCGTTGGATCAACCACAGCCTCGGGCGACGCCTCTTAAAACTCAAATGTAAAATTAGAAACAAACTTGGACGGTAATTTTCAAAACAAATTAAAGATCGCGCCTCGGGCGCGGGAACTGGCTAGGCAGCTAGGTGGAATTTTCAAAGGATTTTCACTGTTCAGTTCGCTTTTTGTTTTGAAGTTTGGTCCGCTATTAAATGTTGTCTGTGTTGAGGATTATCTCTTCGCTGTTGTTGGAGGTGTTTTAGCGCGAAAATATTATAGCGTCTCGTCGCACTCGAATGGATTTATGCGGAAATAGCTTCGACGTTTGAAACACAGCTTTGCATTTCACTTTGTGATATGCTAAGTTTTCTGTGCGTCGGTTTTCTTCTTATAAACTATTGTGGAGTTCCGAGTTTATGTCGGTAGTAAAGTAACGGTAAAATTTCTCGGTTGTTACGTCTTGCGAACCGATACTGAGAATATTTTTAAATTTTGTGGTTTGTAAAAGTTTTGACATTTGTGCCGAAACTTTTTTTAAATACCAAGTTTTGTGGTTGTGGCAGGTGGTGGCTAACGAATCATCTCTATTCTGCTGTTATTTTCGTAGATTTGTGAAAAGTGTTTTTTTTTTTCACACAACCAAACGATCTGAAATTTTTTCTTATTAATAAAGCTTAATTTTTATAGGTAGGTAGGAACCTATAAAAAAATCTGCCAATTTGATTGTTTTCAGACCTTCCCCATTTGTAATATGCAAGTATGTAATTTGAAAGGTAAACGAAATAAGGCGGAAGGTTGTTTACATCGGTTATGTACCTATTTATTCAAAATTTGGTGACAGGCGTTCTGCGTTTTCTTGGAATCTAATTTAGGAGTGATACACACCGCCCACCCGCAATTGCGTTAGTGTAGGGTGCCATAAATTTGGCAATTACAGGACCGATGGCAAAACAGGAGCGCTAAAATGTCGTACTTGCGATACGAGATGGTTTTGTGGCAAATTTTCCCCAACGGTACAACCTTGTCCTAGTAGTAGTAGCAGAAATATGTTAATTAACTTTTTAAACTAAGGAAAGACGGTATTTGTTTTAATTACTCTGATCAAATAAATGATGACTACAAAATAATATTGCTTTTATTTTTCAGCTCTCACAATCACAACTAACTTGACAGCTAAATGCGCCATATTACCTAGTATGACTGGTTTTTCGGTTTTCAACCTAATGTTTTGGAAAATAATAAGTTTCATTATTTCGGAATAATGAAACTTGGGAATTTTCCGATTATTTAAAAAATCTATTAACGATTCCGATTTCTCTTTCTGGAGTAAAACTAGTAGATAACTATTGTACTATCATGAACGAGACTTATATACTTAAGATCACGTTGCTTGATCACCTAAACCACATTTTCTTTATTCTGTGACCTAAACGTCCCCTGAGTATAATTGGCTAATGTCCGCGGGCTCCTTCTTAGCGCTGGAGGGGGCCTAATGCCCCTGGCGTCGACGTGGCGACCGCGCCAGACGGCTTCTGAGGACCGGCAAAAAACACATTTGGCACCCACTTACTTGAAAGCTACTTGTTTAGACTTCATAAATAATATCGAAACACTTGAAAATTTGTAAATATAACAAAATAGGTTTAGTAACATCATTTGGAGTGCTTATAGATTTTTTTTGGTATAAACCGAATTAATTTTGAGATCTAGCTAATGGAGGAAAAAAATTCTTAATAGATAATCAGTTATCTGGCCACGGTTATCTCCAAAGAGCAAGGGGTATTGTAGTAATAGTTCTCTACAAAAAATCACATAATATAACTAAAGTTGTATGTGACTTAAAATAAAACGAAAATTGACGTGAATGAAAATAAAACGTAAGTAATTCCTTAAAAGGTTTTTTTAGAAAAGTACTTAGGAAGTACTATCGAATCAAAGTATTGTTAATACTTTCTAATTTCATTCAATCATTGGGTAAACATAAAAATCGGATAAATTATAAGAATAAGAATAAGAATAAGAATTTGGTAGATAAAAATATTTGAATCTTTCTTACTTTATATTTTCATTTCTTTCTAATGTACGGACAAATTGGTTGTTTCCGCACCTGCTCAACGAAATAATACAACTCTGGTATAGCACCTTAAATAAATGTAGCTTGACAAAAAACATATTTGGCTCGGTAATTTGTCGCCGCCTCCCGGAATATATTAGGGCCTGAAGGCCCTGAAGGGTTTTCTTAACGGGTGAAGATGTTTTACGACCTTCATAAAATATCATCAGCAAATAAATCACAAGGTATTATGGCAGTTTGAACAGGGAAATTCTTACAGCTCGCGAAATTGGCTATAAATTGATTGCTAATTTTTTCAACGCTGAATTTTTTGGCACAGGGCGCTGCTTAAGTGCCTAGCGGAAAGTAACAACTTGGCAGTTGTTCTGTAATTGCGTACATATTGTTTTTGTTATGTTTGAAATAAAATTATGTTGACTGCGTCGACTGTCTCGAAAAGGTCTATTACCTCTACCTACTCACACGGAAATTCCCACCAGAATCTGGTGAGTGGTGGCGGTATCAAATATATTTGATTACTTTGCTTTGCTTTGTTATATCTCTGAAGCACGAGGGCGGCCACATTTTCTGTGTTTTGCTTACATTCTCTTGATTTTCAATTTTCCTTTGCTGTCTAACTGTCTTATTTCAAGTACAGCCGAACAGCACTGCACAGTGGTTGTCACATTACTTATTCGTCGCACATTATCGCCTCTCATACATGTCCGATGCTTTGATAGCCTTCATGTCAAACGGCTATTGCTATTTTAGGATTAATTTTGGATTTGTCAACCTAGAGTACTTACTAAGTAGAACGCTATTTATGATTATTAGGTTGCAGCCCACCCACCAATGCGCATTTAGCCTGTGTGGTTAATCCTTCTTATCCATCCATAAGAAGACCTAACAGTAGTTGGTGCCACAAAATCAATGAATGATAATGATGTTTATGTTTGTCTGTACTAAGTAATTTCCAACTTTTTGAAATGCTTACACAGCATTAAATCTTGGCCTTTCACAATTTAAAAAGGACGATACGCGTACATATGTTCGAAAAACTACTTTCACTAGAAAGCTACACTATCCTTGAGTTATTTATAGGCTATAAGTTAGCCGAAAACAGTCGAAGTCACAACAAAAGCTAGTAATTAAATTAAAACAAAAAAATCAAAAACGCTGAACACCAAACATATCCCAATAAATAGAAGCAGGTTGGTTTGATATGTGAATGCGCTATTCAGGGCGGATCCCATCACTTATTCAGGGCGCATTATCGCCATCGGCGCTCGCACTGAAGCTCGGCTGCCCTTACATTCAATATTCATTCGAGCTATTTCCAGCTACACCAAAAGCAAAGGACGTCAGCTCAAACGGCTGGTGTCATACAAATGCTGGAAGTGCAATTCATAGTGTATTTGTTTCACTCATTTGACTTGAAGTTAATACTTAGTTTCTCAAAAAGAAAATTGGTAAATGTCATTAGGCCCTAATCGATTGAAATGAATGGCAAAAAATAACACAATAATTTATTAGAAAAAGTTATATCAAGTATTATCAAAACAGTTCATGCGTTACTGTCAGCAAATTTTATTATCACCTATACACGCTATCACATTACAATCTAGATAGGATTACGACAAATTCGCGTGACACAAAATAGTTAATAGGACGTGTATACATAACCCTGTCCACGCAGCAGGTCGCCCCGGGTCCACGGGTTGCGAAATTTGCAAATGTCCCAACTTGCCATTCGCCGTTATCATGTTAATGCAACGTAAAGGAAGTAATGCTGGTGCTTTACGACGAGAATTTACTTAGATAAACTTTGACGCCACGACAAAATGCCGTCTCGGGACTTGAATTTTAAAATGGCGAAGGACGTGTGCGTTAGAAATGCAGTATACTTGTCACAACTCTATAAGAAATGTGTATTTACACGATCATCATTGATTATATTTGTAGATGTAGTAGTAACAAGATCATATTTTTAGAATACTTCCTCGTAAATTATTTACTTTACGAGGTTTTAAGTATTCTACAAATATGATCTTGTTATACTTAAGTGAAAAACGTGTTGCTTCTCTATAAATTGTAAAAATAACTTGTTGTCGCCTTACACTAACCACCAATAGGTACAGTTTACGAAGTATTAAAAGAAAATTTTCAGGCAAGGTTCCTTTCATTAGAGAAAAGTAATAATAATCCAACGTAAAAAGGATTTTACGTTGGAAATCGAAAACAAAACACATTAAAGCCTCGTTAAACAGTCTGGAGCAATAAAAAAGGGAACTTTCAAAAGAAGCAAGACATATTCCGAGTGTTTTAATTCGACAGTCCTAGCGCATCCAAATGATATGATTACCTAAGAGACATATAGCGTCGCATTGGAAATTCAAATGAGTATATTTTTTAGGCAGTCTGAGTGCAGGGGAATTAGATTACACGAGGAAATGGCAAACAGCGTCTGGGCCGCTATTTACCTTCGGACGTGATACACAGCTGAGAATAAACTTAGCTGGGCGGCTTAGTGCGCCGGTCTGCTGCAGTAGTGCTTATTTTAAACACCTAATTTAATTTGCATTTGTATCTATAAATACATTAATTATTTGAGTTCATGACGGCAATAGTTAAAATAAAAATATAACTAGTGTTTTTATGCGGGACTTTCATATATATTACATAAAATGGTTTCATAGTAATATATTAAAATACTAATATTAATATGGTGCCAAACAAATCCCCAAATTATGGTAACCATTCAATGGTTAAAAGTAAGATCCAAGTTTACGAAAATATAAAAGAATAAATAAGTATGTACTGTATCATAGTGGCTAACTTTAATACCATTTAAGAAAAAAGTTTTTATTGTTTTTCAATTTTTTCGACACGCGTACATAAAGAGTTAGCTCAAATGTTTCAATCAACGCGGCGGGCCGCGCAGCGTGTCATAGCCGCATTGAGCCCCAATATCCTAATTGACATATCGTCCGGCGCCGCTTGAAGTCCGCGCGCCGGAATTCCGACGACAGCCGGACAATCGATCCGGTGGGCATTTGCCTATTCTACTATTATAATCGGTAACCGGTTATACGGAAAAAGTGTTAAGTTTGTGTTTGTATTGTAGTCTTATTTGGATGCTTGTTAGTTCGAACAGGAAAATGTATTAGAGATTGTAATGTTGTTCTTCAAATTTTTACATTTGTTAAAAGTATTATGTGTATTATTTTTAAACGGTTATCGTCGTAATTTTTTTTATTCTGCGCCCTTATAAAAGGTGTGTCACGCAACCATGACACAATTTTGAGAGGCAACGTTGTATATTTACAGCAGGTACAAACTCATAGAAACTTTTCTAGATGAAAAATAAAAATAAACAGTTACACTACTGAGTCACTTGGTAGACATCGTTTTTTATAATTATTTTAAGGGTCATCATCTTAAAACTGGATGTCTTAAACTAAATCTGTATCCATAAACCATTATTTGAGTGTGACCAATATTCTAATTGTAATCATAGGTTTGAATAATTAAAGGTCTGGAATTGAGAGTCAATCAGAATAGAGAGAAATGCGGTGACGATAATCGGCGCTTCTAATGACTGGCGGTTGGCATTTGTTAAATTGCCTCCAAATCTGTTCGGTGCCACACTGAATGGACTGGATGCGAACATTCTGTGGTTTGTACAGCATTGATGCCATTAGCAAATACTAACTAGATGAAAATGGATTAAAAAAATTGACCAAATAAAAATTACTTAAAAAAATCGGATTAAAAACATTGAAATGGGCTAGTAAAACAGACTAAAAAGTATAAAATAAATTCTTCTGTAAATAATAATAACCATAGGGTATTACGTATTACCTACAGAAGTTTTAAACCTAAAAACGTGGTGCGCATGCTAAAGACAATACTGATGATAAACTTTACAAAATGCTGGTGATTCCGGAGAGAGATTCCGGAGCCGGTAGATATCGGGCTCCATCATCAGAGCCTGGACACTATTTCCCAACAAAGTACTCGTCAAGACGATTCAAACGAGCCCAAACTTGATGAGGTAGCGTGGTTTTATTAAATAGTTCCTGTGTCCTTCTTCCAGCTCCATCATCAGTCCCGGGGAACTGTTTTCCAACACAAAGTACTCGTCAAGACAATTCAAACGAGCCCAAACTGGATGGGGTTGTATGGTTTCATCATACAGCTCCTGTTGCCTTCTTCCGGCTTCATCATCAGACAATGGAAACTATTTCCCAACAAAGTACTCGTCAAGACGATTCAAACGAGCTCAAACTCGATGGGGTTGCACGGTTTCAATATTGAGTTCCTATTGCATGGCCTTCCAGCTTCATCATCAGACACTGGACACTATTTCCCAACAAAGTACTCGTCAAGATGATTCAAACAAGCCCAAACTTGATGGGGTAGCATGGTTTCAATATTGAATTCCTATGGCATGGCCTTCCAGCTTCATCATCAGACCCTGGACCTCATCTCCCATTATAGTAATTGTCAATGCGATTCTAATGAGCTCAGACACGACATTCTTAAACTGTTTAGCACTAGGTATTGGCTTATATTAAGCATAGGCGCTAGGTTTCTTTATTGATAAAACAACAACGTTTTTTTAACATCTAGACAGATATTTCAAAGGTTACCGATAGCACCATTTCCTAGTTTGATTTTATAAAATGATATGTCGAGTAATTTACCAGCAACTCGTCCTGAACAAGAAACTGACCAATATGGAAATTCACGACTAAGTTGATATGGCGGTAAAGGACCATGATGACTATAAAAACCAGCAGTAGTGGGTCTAAACCCTGCAAAACTCAATTGTTTGTTTTTTATATTTTTTTTAACTATGCAGAAATATTTGGCGATGTATGTAAAGCTCTTACTTATAAAATTTTAGACATCTCAGTAATAAACGATTAAACCCTTTGTTTACTCTGCTCTGTCTGAGTCCGACACTCAGACATCAATTTTTTACAAGTGCGAAACACCACTACAGTTTGGAGAGCTGCATCGCAATTGCTTCGTGTTTTAGTAGTCTAGACGTATTTCAATAAAAAGTATGTTTTTATGACTTCATTCGAAGCCTACACGCAGAGTGGTTGGTGCTTTTTTTATAAATTGGTTTTTGTGCGAAGAGAGCTGGATATTAGGTATTGTCCTTGCTGGTTTGTTACTTGAATTGGCAAGAGTATTTAGGTAAGTATATTATTAAAATGTGTCATTAATTACTTGCAATATTACACAGAGTGACAGCCACAAATTTTATTGCAACAAAAAACTTATGTGAATAATTCTCAGAAAAGCAGAGTTATGGAAGAATGTGTACCTAATTGCAATGAGGTGAGGATTTCAATATGGATAGGTACAAACGAATAAATGAAAGAGGAACTCACAAAATCTAACGCAAATATCGTATTATCGAAATACCACATACATAAAATCACAACTTTTTTCCCTAATTTTATTGGTTAAATTCGAAGCTAGATAAATTGGCAGCAAAGCCACTTGGGGCGAGTAAATAATAATTAAACAAATAAATCCTTCAGTTACAGTTGCGTTGCACATCACATGGTTACATAATGAAACGGATTCATGAATGTTGTATATTAAAGTCCATTATGTATGAGGTGGAAATAAATGCACAGAACCTAATTCACATTCACTGGGGGAAGCAAGGGCGACTAAAATATGTGACAGCGCAGCCACGCTCCAAGGAGCGCACAAGAAATGCGACCCTGCGAATAAGACCTCTCAAGATATGGTTGAGGTTAGGAATGCTCGATGTCCAGATATCGTTCGTGGTATATATGTCGCAGGCAAATTGTATGATTCCGCGTTTTACAAACGGCGTCGTCCGTTTACAAACGTTCGCTGCCTTGCAAAATGCCGAAGGCAAATTGACGACTCGATCAATTGTTAAAATTTGAATTGATTGTTTTAGTAGGGTGACAATCATAACACTTAGCTCACACTCGCTCATTAAAATCTCGAGATGTAATTAGTTTAGTAACAATGCCTTTCTTTGGTATGTTTCTCTTTGATTCGCAGATAGGACATAACGACACGAATAAGTCTATTGCTTTTCTTACAATAATAAATCGGTCTTTAAGTTTGTACTGAATTTTGTCTCGACCTCCATGTCCACAGTTTTCATGAATATCTAACAACATAATATCATAATATTCTTCTAAAGGTATTACATGGACTGCTGGACTCTCAAGTCTCAGGGCTGTCTTTTTTCAAAATAAGATAGTCCATATCTTCAATACTCATCACATCATACCATTTGTACCAATAATATTCCTTAGGAGTCCTCCGAGTACCAGATTCCATAGACACCTTAGCGTTTTTTATGTGCCGGATGTCTTGTCAAAAGTCTTGTCATTTGTCCACGGTTTTTTTACTGCTTCTACTTGTGAATCGTAAAATTTCCTTAATTCACTTTAATAAATGTCTTTAAAACAATGCTTTTTTTTTGTAAAATTTCATTTGAACACGTAGAATTTGCACTGCTTTCAATATTTTTCTGTGTCACAAAACTATTACTAGACGCAATTTTTATTGTTGTGACTAACAGCGCTGCGCGTAGTAAGAAAAAGAACTAAATTCTTCAATTTGCCGCGTCATTTTGTAAATGGTTATTGAATTTTCTATCAAAGGTTATGGCATTTTATATAATGACAAGGATATTTACAATTTGCCTTCGGCATTTTGCAAAACAGCGAACGTTTGTAAACGAACGACGCCGTTTGTAAAACGCGGAATCATACGATTTGCCTGCGACATATAGACATCGATTTTCATTTGTTTCTTATTCTTCTTTATGAGATAATAGGATCTCTGATAATAAGGTCGTTTTGTATTAGTTCCTATGCCTAGAACCGGTTGGTGTGCCTATAAACCACCAGAACAGCTATTAAAAGAAATTCTGAGATTAATAAGTAGTTATCAAGTTTAATCAAATTAACTTCGGTTGGTAAGAATCTTTGTGGCGAGCAAGATTTTGTCTTTTTTTATCAAAATAATAGCATGATTAATTATTATTAATAGAATTCACCATGGCTTATATAGCAGATTTTAAAAGAAGAACGATAGGTAAAAGAACCTGCGAAATACCTCTTAAAAAGTTGTTTAATCTACGTGTGGAAAACCATTTTGTAGTATTTTACAAGTGATTATTTCAATAAAGAGTTAAGTGAAGACTGTTTACCAAATAGGACATGTAAGGATAGACAGACTATTATTTTCTACAATATTTTTATATTAACATTTCTCTCGTGGATACATCTTTACAGTGTGCAAGTAAGGAAAACGGGAGTGATATACTTTTATGTGCCATGTGACTACGGGCCATGAAGCGCAAAAGAAATGTGACCCTGTCTTAATTCGGAGAGGACCCTTGAGTACGATGTATATATCTTTTGTATGGTTGCTATTTTGTGTCAAACTTATATCTTTTTTTTTATCCACAACGGAATAGTGCCAAGCCTTCACTTCGCTTGCTGTTAAGTCACGACCGAAAGTGTAAGTGCACTACTCTAACTGCCGCAACACAATTTTTGAAGTGAAAACTTCTTTAGCGGCGCTGTACACTTTTTTTTTAATGGGGAAAAAATGTTAAACTTGCGTCAGTCAGGGTCACGTGACCCTGATCGAAAATTCGTAAGACGGATGTAGCGTAGACAGCCGGCGGCGGAAGTATCCCCCTCTCTTTCTACGGGGCGTGGCGAAAATGGCGGCGCGTCATTTCAAGACGTAACCACTTGTGTCACCATAGCAACGCGCAATTTTTTTAATTCAATGTCAAAACTAGATTTTCTGTCAAGCTATGGATAAGACCTTCGTACAATACTGTTCTGTATTCGTAAATTCAAATGCAGAGTAAATTCGTAAGACGGCAATTCGTGCAAAATTATTCCCTAACCATTCCTAAATATCAAAAATGCACAACGTTAATATTCAAGTTTTCACTTCTGCCGGCACTCCCGCAGTGCAACCCGATTTTTTTTTAAATTGTTTTTCATTGTTATGGCGTCAGACTTAGGTTAGATGGTGGTAGCTAGACAGGCGGACTTGAAATAAGCCCTACCACCAACCAAACTGAGTACAAAATATGTAACCCCCTCCTGGGAATCGAAACTGGGACTCTTGCGTCTTACAAGGGTGGGCGGACCACTAGACCACAGGGGAGGTTCTTTATATTTTACTAAACATAATTTATTGGTTTTATACTAGTAATTTGAGCCTTTTAAGAGTTGCATATTTTTGAGTCTTTTTGAAATTGTGACTATCACGAAAAAGGTCCGAACAATTTCCCGAAACAGTTACACTTACATTATTCAAGTAAGCATTCCAGCACTGGATTCAAGGTTACTACTAGGTTATTTAAAAATAGTATCATCATCAGCATCTTGTCAGCCGCATGAAGGTAGGTAAAAAACATGATATTTATTAACTTGTAGCTTTTTGGAATCATTATTAAAGTAAAAAATAACATTCCAATAAATACTTGATCTTTTTGTGATTTAACAAGAGTTGACTAAAGAACTTCATTTCACGTTGCCAATCAGGCGTCGTGCGAAATCATAACTCAGCGAGACGCCAACCCCTCTAAATCTTAAGGGGGTACATCCATTCCCTTTAATTATATCCCGACCGGGTCTCTTGTACCCCGACCGGGTCTCCCGTACCTGCGGGTCGTTAATCTTTCTTAAAGATATATTCCCCACCTTCGCCGTCACAGCTAATCGCTTCTTGTCGCGTACTACATGATCAAATGTCTCTCTTATTGGAGATTACGAGTAGGTATGGCTTATTATTGGGGAATTACTAAAAGTTGCTGTAAGGACAAAAATATATTCAAGTGATAAAGAAGAGGAAGGTAAGTTGACGCTAAAAATTTATTGATTTGCTTTTGGATGTAATTTATTACAGAAAACCTTATTTAAACCATATTAGTTGATGCTAATACTTATGTTTTTGATTTGTATCGTGCATTTTGAATAATAAGAAAAAAACAAACAAACAAACGAGAAAGCAAACTAATAAAAAACGTGTTAAAATAACAACAAACAGCAGTTATATTTATTTACTTATCCTAAAAAAATCCTCTTGTGTGGTCACCTCGACCGGAGTATTTCTTCGCAGGAGTTAGATTATTATTTGAACTAAAACGTTTCTTTTTTCGTTACTGTTTGGTAAAGTAATAGTTAGTAAAAAAAATACTAAAGGATAGACTTCAGCATTAGTCTATTTAACATACAAATGATACGGACATTGATTTATTTGAATGATAAGCGTTTCAATTGAGGGTCCGCATTTAATCAATTTAAACTTTTCAAACGAAATTTTTTCTCTCTCATACGAAAATATCAAATATTATAGTGGTTCCCACTTAATGTGAACTTATGGCGATCAATTAAAAGATCACTTTCTGCAAGCTATTTATTTTTATTCAGTGAACAGGAAGGGGTGATATTTTAATAAAATTAGTTTTACAAATCTTTTACTAAAAGCAGTCATTTGTAGCAGTTGTAAATTTTAACTAAATTATAAGATATGGATACATGTCAGTCACGATTGAGGGTCCACCTTTAACCGATTGTAACTTTTGAGTGCCTACTTTTACAAATTAGAGATTGAAATTACAATTGTTTGAGAACTTTTACTAAAAGCTGACGCATTCAAAAGCTTAAAATTTCATGTGGTCCCTCAATGGGAACGCAAACCCTGCCAAAAACGAACTAAAAAGTTAAATAACAAGTGTCATTGCAGTCGGGGGACTTCTTTGATTAAAAGTTGTTTCATAAAATGGTCCTCCGACTGCAATGACACTTGTTATTTAACTTTTTAGTTCGTTTTTGGCAGGGCAGTCGTGTTTATTTTTTTAATTTATTTAACTTTATCAAGCATAATACAGATAGACTGTAAGACTTTATCTATAAATACGACATAAATTACAAAATCTACAACAAAAACCATATTCTTTGCCATCATGCAATTTGATATGTTCCAATAAACAATATCTACTCCGTTTTAATGTACGAGTATCTACCTCCATAAACATAAGTTCAAATCCTAACACACACAAGCGAAGCTAATCTTCGCTGCACTGTTTATAACTTGAAATTCGAAAGGCTTCAAACCCTTGGGGTATTCGCCACGTCGCTATGTGAGGATCTCAAGACGTTTATGTTTATTGATTAGCGTGAAGACGTCAGATTTCAATAAGCTCCATTAACCAATTTATGTTCGGGAATTTTGCCCGTTTAAAGTTTATGACATCTAGTGAGCCTTTCAACTTAATTGAGTAGCGGTTAAACGTCATGTTGGAATTCAGATTGAGATTAGTAAGTTTCGGCTCCTCCATTCCATTGGTAAGTCTTGAATAATTTAATGGAATCTAAGACTTGATGTGATTAAATCTCTAATTGGAGTTTAGATGTAAGTAACTAATTTTACAAATTACGAAAACGAATGTTGGGCAACGTAAATTTATTTACGTGGGAATTAATCTTTGAACATTTTCCGATTATTTGGAAGTGAATTGATGAAATGTGTGCATGAAACCACATAATTATAGAGAATTTGGAGACCGCAATCCATGGTTTGAGTGGTGGTCTTTGACACAGCTTGGACAAGAGCGGTACACACAGTCTGGCCAGCGCGGCGCGGGCGCGCACTGTGCAAATACGACCGACGCCCGTTCGCTTTCCAATTAACTCCTGGAACTGTTTGAGTTCAGTCCAGCCATCATACCTGGATGCCTTTGATGTTCTCTCATATTCGGCCGCGCCCTAATGTGTAACTTGCTTTTACAACTTCCAACAATTTCCCTTCCCGTTTAATTAACGAAATGACCGGCGAGTCTGGAAGTGGCAAGTCTACATTATTCCTGTAATACACTTAATCCGATGTCGTAAATCAATGTCAGAGTAAGTTGCATCAAAAAACAATTCGAGATGAAACCAAGATGGCAAAGAAAGTTGTGGTTGAAAAAGGGTATAATATTAATGATGAGACGCGTCATACAGCTTCAATGGGACAACGACACAAAACATTCATAGGATAATGAAAACACTTTCGAGGAAAGGGAAGATTTATGCACTCGAGGTCGCCTGCGCTTCAGAAACCGAAGACAATGGGAAGGACTCAACAAAGTTATTTAAATTACGCGACAATTTTCTTGGCTATAACGTTTAAGTGGTAGAGGCGTCGAGACCTCGCTAAATGAGGTTTTAAGCCGTCATTTTCATGAAAAGGGATTCGTGAAGCAGATTTTGGTGGCAGAACGGCCCGCGCACAATACGACTGTTGATCCCTGCCGGGCACGGCGCCGCAACACTCAAATTATTGTATTGTTTTATGATTCTCTCCTTTATGGCCTTTGAATTAACTGAGCAAAGCCTGCCCTTTGTGTACAATGTGGCAGCGAGCTGGCATAACCCAACAAAATAAATGTGCATAAAATCAAACATCAACATTAGAAATCACGTTTTCTACATGCCAGTATTGAGGGAGTTAGCATAGTAACATATGCAATCAGTGATGTTTAATTACTAGAATAAAATTTAGTTTTATCTGGTACGGTCACGGCTATAAAATATGTATACAATTTAGTACGTTTTCACTGTAAAAGCTATTACTTTTTTTTAACAGAAATCAAAAACAGACGCCATAAAAGTTCTAAGCTGTGTACATATTTTTAGACATGACTGTACTAATTTATTAATTTTTTGTTATTAAATACCTAAACAAATAAAAATGAACAAAAGCAGTTTACAGAGTATTTAGAAATTTAAAGTAAATAATGTCACCAATTTGCTGCCTTCACATAATTGAGTAAACATTTTGGAGTCGCTTCTTCAAAGCTGCGCAAACAAGATTATAATTTTGGTCAATTTATTCGTCGGTGCTCACAAAATGCAAACCAACTTGGGCTATTTATCTACTGTCAGAGTAATTAAAATGGCTAAATTTGTGTAAATTAAAAATGGGTTATGAACCATTGAAATAAGTTACTTGTTTCTGTATACAAGTTGTTTTTGAGGCTTCAGTGAATTTTTTATGCACAACGGGACTTGACTTTCACCTGAAAAGGCCGAAGGTGAAACCGCACTACACCCAGAAACCTCATCACTGAGGAACTCGGTGCTCACAAAATGCAAACCAACTTGGGCTATTTATCTACTGTCAGAGTAATTAAAATGGCTAAATTTGTGTAAATTAAAAATGGATTATGAACCATTGAAATAAGTTACTTGTTTCTGTATACAAGTTGTTTTTGAGGCTTCAGTGAATTTTTTATGCACAACGGGACTTGACTTTCACCTGAAAAGGCCGAAGGTGAAACCGCACTACACCCAGAAACCTCATCACTGAGGAACTGGCTATTTTACCACTAACTGCCGGACCACAACATTTTTTTAAATTGTTGTTATGGCGTCAGACTTAGGCAAGATGGTGGTAGCTAGCCAGGCGGACTTGAAATAAGCCCTACCACCAACCAACAATACAGTTACAATACATTTAATCATCACCAATTTTTTTTAAGTATTCATGGTCATGCTTATAAGCTAAGACCTAACTAATAGAACTTGAATATTTTGTTGTACAAAACAAGATTTTAATTCTCATATAAAACAACAAGTGTGATTTAAAGCGTCGTAATAAGCTCAGAAAGCAAGACATGAATGTTGTTAAGCTGAATGTCTATTGTCTAGAACTGTTTAGTTTATATGGCGTCGCTTTGGCGAAGATGCATTCGGCGACACTGCACACTGCCGTCTCGAGCATTACGTGTAATCTTTTGTTACCAAGCACTTGACCTAATTTATAGCATCCTTAAATTCTGCAGGATTTTCTAGCATTTGCGGAACCCAGCTTTCGTTGCTAATGAGCTAATTTGTGTTCTATAAAAAGAGATAAGAGAAAGCTATTAAAAAAGGTTTCTTAAACTGGGTATTTGTGATTTTTTTTGTGTTCTCGTAAGATGATCACATCGAAAAGTTTGCAAACAAATTCCACCAGAAGAATTAGTTTGTCCCGAGTTTCAGACCTTTCCTGAAAATAGTTGCTACACTAGCATTCTTATTGAGGGCATCTAGAAAATAAACAGACAATAGACAATGTGAAAATATGGGCATCTCCTGGATAAACAGACAATGTGAAAATACTTATTACTATGAATTTTTAGATTTTAGGCAATTCACAATGCTATTCTTGTCTGGCTGCTACGGGTGAGTCGATTTTTTCTGGTATTTTTTCTAATATATTAATTACAATTATTACTTTTTCTAAAAAAAACTGGCCGGCTATATGACCTGGGATTACGATTTACGTCTTAAACCATATGTTATGCTTGTTGATTAAAAGCAATGTTTAACATTTATTATGTGTTGGCAACACTATTCAAAATTAAAAAGTAATTAAAAGATGTCCGCTCTTCCGTAAAATTCCATTGTTGTACTCGTGTGTGCTGCGATAAATAAAAGTCTGAATTATATAAAATCCTTTTGTTTCATTCAAAAAGTATCAGGTTATGGGCCCAGGCACATAATCCTGTCGTACTTGTTTGAAATAAAAGGAGGCGGTAAAGCAAAACCTGAAAAATGGAAAATAATACCAATAGCGTCAACGTGATCAAGTTGGAGGGTTCCAGGAATTGGAATATCTGGAAATTTCAAACAACGGTGTTGTTGAGAGGTCATGGTTGGCTGGATATTGTGGAAGGTAGACGTGTGAAGCCCGAAGCTGCTGCTGAAATACCTGCATGGGAAGCTAAAGATGCGAAGGCGCAGACTTTACTTGTCACACGGATGTCGGAAGAGGTTATGTTGCACATCATTACGTGCACGAGTTCTGCTGAAATGTGGAGAAAACTTCAAAGTGTGTATGAGCAGAAGACAGAAACAAGTGTACACATAATACAGCAAAGATTTTTCCAGTACAAATATGAGAAAGGCATATGTCAGTTTTCTTATCCAAAATCCAAGAAATGCGTAACCAGTTAAAACAGATGGGTGAAGAAATCACCGATAAATTTGTTATTACAAAGGTGTTAATGTCGTTGCCTGATGAATATAAACATTTCGTTTCTGCTTGGGAATCGGCACCTGATGACAAGCAAACAATCGACAACTTGGTGGCCAGATTATTAATTGAAGAAGAAAGGGTGAAAGAAAACAATGACGAGTCCCAGCAATCTTCATCTTCATCTGCATTCTTTGCGAAAAACAAAAGACCTGTAAAATGTTATAAGTGCGGCAAAGGTGGACATTATCAAAGTGACTGCAAAAGTAGCAAACATAACAGTGAAGAAAACGTGAATAATAATAATAACTGTTTCTATTGTGGAAAGTTTGGACATTATAAGGCGCAGTGTCGGTTTAGAAGACAAAAAACTAGTAAGACTGAGAACAAAACGAAAAGTAATGCATTTGTAGTGTCAAACTCATCTCATGAACTGCATAAATCTAAGTGGCTAGTTGACTCTGGTGCCAGCGAGCATATGTGCCGAGATCGTGCATTGTTTACATCGTTCACAAGTACCTCACAAAAGTCAGTGATCATCGGTAACGGCGCAGTAATAAGTGCCCTAGGCTATGGACAGGTAGCAGTACAAGTATCGAACGGGACTGAGTGGATTGATACTGTCATAGACAATGTTTTGTACGTTCCCGAACTAAAAACTAATCTGTTTTCAGTCAATCGTATCACGGATAAAGGTTATGTTATGATGACAGATGACAGTTCATGCAAAGTTTATAAAGGTAATGAAGTTTGTGCAGTGGCAGAACGAATTGGAAGTTCTTATTATTTGGAATTACGTTATAAACGTGAGTGCGAGATTGCAAGCACTGCAAAATTAGTGCAGAATGACTTAGATGAGTGGCACAAAAGACTGGCGCATCAAAACTTTATTTATGTGAAAGATATTCTGCGGAAAAACAATATTGACGTCAAACAGACTGATAAACCTGAGTGTGAAAGCTGTCTGGCAGGAAAGATTCATCGATTGCCTTTCAGCAAAAGTAAATATGTGAGTTCACGGACATGTGAGCTAATCCATGCCGATACTTGTGGCCCAATGGAAGAAGCGTCTGTTGGTGGGTTGATTGATGGTTGATGATTGATGGTTCAAAGTATTTTGTTATACTGAAGGATGATTATTCTAACTTCAGGTGTGTGTATTTTGTCAAAACAAAATATGAGATCAAGTACTGTATCGAGAATTTCATAAATAAGGCTGAAAACATAACTGGAAACAGAGTGAAGTTGTTTAGAAGTGACAATGGTCTAGAGTTTGTTAATAAAGAAGTAAAGGAAATGTTTTCAAAACGTGGAATAACACACCAAACTACAGTGCCTTATACCCCTGAACAGAACGGGAAGGCCGAGAGAGAAAATAGAACTTTGGTTGAAGCGGCAAGGACAATGTTACACGAGGCAAACTTACCAAAGAAACTGTGGGCCGAAGCAATTAATACAGCAGTATTTGTCTTGAATAGAACTGGAAAGAGTCATGAAAATGGAAAGTCTCCAAGTGAAGTATGGACAAATAAAAGGTTTGATATTCACCAGTTGAAAGTCTTTGGTACTGAAGTGTACGTTCACATTCCAAAGGAAAGAAGAAAGAAATGGGATAAGAAAGGTGAAAAAGGGTTAATGGTTGGTTATGAAGATGATGTGAAAGGATATAGGATTTATTTTTCACAAAAGAACACAGTGGAGACAAAGAGAGATGTTGTTTTCTTAAATCATGATGGTAAGAAGGAGAAACTTCAAGTGAAGGAAGGTGAGAGAAAAGGAACTGTCATGTCGTTAGATCTGGAAGAAGAGGTTATACAAGATGGTAACGCTGAATCAGATGTCAATGAGATGACTAATGTGTTCGATGAAACTGCCGAGGTGACCCATACAAGCAGTCTTCTAGAGGATGGTTCAGAATGCGACAGTGACAGTGAGTACTTACCGTGTAGTGATGAAGAAAAACTATTGGAAGAAGGTTGTCCACCCAGAGAAGAAAGAAGCAAGCGGGTAAGAAAACAAACTTCCCACTATAAATGCAATTGTGTGCAGTTGGATGAAAGTGAGTGTGAGCCAACTACATACAGTGAGGCTATGAAAAGAAGTGACGCTAGGAAGTGGAATGAAGCTATTGCGAGAGAATTACAAACTTTAAAAGACAATAACACGTGGGACTTATGTGATGTACCAGTAAATGTAAAAACGGTTAGCAGTAAGTGGGTCTTTAAGCTTAAAAATGCAAATAATGTCAAACAGTATAAAGCTAGGTTAGTCGCTAGAGGGTTCGAACAACAGGAGGTATTTGATTTAAATGATATTTATGCTCCAGTTGCAAAGTTGTCGACGTTTAGATTATTTGTAGCAGTAGCAACCAAGTTTAACTTACCAATTTACCAAATGGATGTAACGGGGGCTTTCTTATATGGAGAAATAAAAGAAGACGTATATCTTAGTTTACCAGAAGGGGCTTATTCAGGAAATAATAATATTGTAAAGTTAAATAAGTCATTATATGGTCTGAAAAATTCACCTAAGTGCTGGAATATTAAATTTAACTCTGTAATGATTAAAGAAGGTTTTATAAGATCAAAGTATGACTCATGTTTGTATACAAGATATAATGGCACAGATAAAATTTTTGTATTAATATATGTTGATGATTTGTTAATTTTTGGTACAAGTGAACACAGTATTACAAAACTGAAAACTGAATTGAATAAAGAATTTAAGATGAAAGATCTAGGATTAATTTCAGATTTCTTGGGAATAAATGTAAAACAAAATTTGCAAAATGGTACAACTGTATTATCACAGAGAAATTACTTAGAAAATGTAATTAAAAGATTTAAGATGGAAAATTCTAAGCCAATGTTTACCCCTATGGATCAAAATTTTAATACTAAGATATTCGATTTGTCTGATGGTAAATGTGATAAAAACACTGAAGAAATTTGTAGACAAATAATTGGCTGTCTAATGTATGCTGTTTCAGGCACTCGGCCTGACCTGTGTTTTGCTGTTTCTATGTTGAGCAGATATCAGAAGTGTGCAAATAATGCATTGTTGAGTGCCCTTAAAAGAGTATTGCGTTATGTTAAGTATACCTTAGATTATAAGTTGGTATATAAATGTAATGATACAATGTTGCAAGGTTTTTGTGACGCTGATTGGGCAGGTGACCAAAGAGATAGAAAGTCTACTTCAGGTTACTTGTTTATGTTTGCAAATTGTTTAATATCTTGGTGTTCTAAGCTAGTGTCAGTCTGTCTTCTACAGAGTCTGAGTACATTGCAATGAGTATGGCTGCTAGTGAAGCGTGCTGGCTTGTTAATTTGTTAAATGATCTAAATTTTCAAAATGTTTATCCAGTTAATTTGTTTTGTGACAATCAGTCAGCAATATTGAATGCAAGCACAGAGTCTGTAAAACGTTTAAAACATGTGGATATTAGATATCACTTTGTTAAGGACTTAGTTAGGGATAATAAGATCTGTATCAAGTATATATCCACTAGTAAGCAAATAGCGGACATGTTAACAAAATCTTTAAGTAAGGAATTGATTGTATGTTTCTTAAAGAAGTGTAGTGTGGGGGATGATGTAATGATAGAATGATTTTTTTTAAATGTTTAACATTGAGAAGGGGTGTTGATTAAAAGCAATGTTTAACATTTATTATGTGTTGGCAACACTATTCAAAATTAAAAAGTAATTAAAAGATGTCCGCTCTTCCGTAAAATTCCATTGTTGTACTCGTGTGTGCTGCGATAAATAAAAGTCTGAATTATATAAAATCCTTTTGTTTCATTCAAAAAGTATCAATGCTATTGAGTGTAACTGAAAATATCAAGATATTTTATTAGTATTCAAAAGCTCGAAGATATTAAGAAGGCGAAGCAAAATTTTAGAATGAAAGCTTAGTGGTTTTCACGATTCAAATTTCAATGATCACAATTCAATGTAGATGAACGAATTTTTCAATACTTCCTCAGGTCTGGGTGCTTGTAGTATTCTCGTTATCACCGATTTCCATGGAATTAGTTTTAGCTACGAAACAATCTGATTGAAATCGATGGACATTAGTAAAACACGTTCAAAGCCCAAAATCAAAAGCTCATTTTTTCAGCCCAATTCTAGAATCAAACTACCAACGTTAGTTTGAAATATGGAAGCAGATAAAACGATAGTTATCCTTGAACAGTTCCGTAAGAAACGGAGCGGTTTAGCATAATGCGATGCACTTTGTCATCGGCTACGTTATCTCGTTGATATATTGCGGCTCCTTTAGCTATGTATTACGATAGTTTCGCTGGTATGTCGGCCAATTTCTTATGTCTTATCAATGAAAAAACATCGTTTAATAGAAGTATTAATAAGTAGCGAAAAAATATTTCAGAAATTTTAAACAGCAATTTGGCAAGAGGCCAAGGAGCTTAATCAATTGTATTATAGGCTGGGCTATTATTTGAAAAAAGGTGGACGTTACCAAGGTCTACAAGTGAACTACGAGCAGTACATACTTACTCTACTATAGTACTGTCGGTTACAGTACTGTCCCTATGTATTTGCATAAAATTTTAAGGCATAATATGTCATAGCATAATATGATTTCGCCGAATGATGTTTACGCATAATATTATCTAGTCATAACAGCTTATGCATAATTTTTTTAAGCATAACTACTTTAAGCATAATCATGTTTAAGCATAATATTCTTTAGCATAAATTTAAACACGCATAATGTTATTTACGCATATTTTTATAAACAAAAAAATCACGACGTTTAAAATCACGAAAGAACATTTTACCTAAAATAAAAATCCCGAAGCTTAAAAAACCGAAGGTTAATGAGGGTTACATGCCAGTATGTCGGTTCTGGCACTTCGCCGGCCGCTGCCGCGGCACGCTCGCTTCGCTCGCTCGGCTCGTGCGTTGTTGGTCGCAATGGAACATTACCTCCTCCTCGCTCGCTACGCTCGCTCGTCGTCGCACCTAATAGACCTAAACAGATTTTCGGGATTTTTAACTATCGGCATTTTAACTTTCAGGGTTTCGAACTATAAGTCATTTAATGATCGATCTTTAAGTTTCGGTCTATTGGATATCGACATTAAGGATTTCCGGTATTTTAAAAATAGGTGTTTTATGAGTCGATATTTAGGTCGTATGTGTTATGAGTTTCTGGCATTTTATTACAATACCTACCCCTTTTGCATGAAAATAAATTAGTGCGTAAAAATAATTATTCTTATTGTTTTTGATTTTTATGTCTAAATAATATTAGGCGGATAGACAAAATGCCTAATAACATTATGCGAAAACAAATTAGTTTAAATGATAATTATGCTAATATAAATAGTATGCCAAAAAACAATTATGCGAAAGTATTATTATGACAAAAAAGATTATGCCAAATCCGTTATGCCAAATCAAATTAGGTATAAAACAATTATGCGAAAACAAGGGATCCCAGTACTGTCACTTGGAGTTATAAAAAAACCGCTCAAGTGCGAGTCGGACTCGCGCACGAAGGGTTCCGTACCAAAATCCGGAAAAAAATATGTTTGTTGTATGGGAGCCCCCCTTAAATATTAATTTTATTCTGTTTTTAGTATTTGTTGTTATAGCGGCAACAGAAATACATTTTCTGTGAAAATTTCAACTTTCTAGCTATCACGGTTCATGAGATACAGCCTGGTGACAGACAGACAGACAGACAGCCAGACAGACAGACGGACAGCGAAGTCTTAGTAGGGTCCCGTTTTTACCCTTTGGGTACGGAACCCTAAAAACAGGACTCCATAGTGTAATTCAATGTATTTCCGAAAATAAAGAACCTGCGAGGGTTCTTTGTTACACGGTTTTAGCCAATCAATCACATTACTTCGAACTAGTACAAACTGATAGAAACTTTAGAAATACTGTTGATTTACGTAATTTAACACAATATATTCATTACTTACATACATTACTTATATACATTACTTCGATCAACGACTCTTAAAAAACGTCTAAAGACAGCGTACGCTCATTTTTTGAATAATTATTTTTCGGAACAAAATAAAAATTTGATATATTTTCGAATTTAAAATTGAGAAATAATTTTTACTCGTGGGAAAGAGGTCGCACGGCCACGTTTATTGCAGTACTCATAACTTGTACTACAATAATATATCGACTGAATTTTTGTAACAATCTTGTGGGTAAAAATCTGTAAAAGTTATTAACACACACTTAAGTCAACATAACAACGATAAATGTCTAAGTATCTATGAAATCACAAGTCAATCTCGAGACAATACCCTCTCCAGAAACAACGGTAATACTCGGAACCTCTGGATATGGTCACATACTTGTGCCTTAAATATATTACCCACTCGAACAGAGAGCTCTTGAAAGGGAAGGCTTAATCTAACATTGGTTTACGGAATGGAGACGGTGATTACAGATTTTCGATCTAATAATGAATGTTTCGTATCAAGTGAAGTATTTACTAGTTAATTTAATTAACGGTAGCTATGTTTAATATTATCTATTATGCATAGCTGAGTTATCAAGTGGTTGATTCTGTAAAAAAATGTTAATACAGCACTTTTTTTTGACGATTTTGCACATTGTTCAGGCACAGGAACTTAGAGCATTAAATTGAATGCTCTAAGCATAGGAATAATGAGACTAAGAAAGAGGTCGAACGGCCATGTCTAATTGCACCTTTCAATACCATTACCACACAAACAAAAACTTCCCAGAACCGAAAGGTAAACGTTCGACGAACGAACTTCTAATCTGGCAAGCAGCACATAAAATTTATGAGAACGACAACTGCGATTTCAGAATTGTAGATATCCTTCTCAGAGTTTACAACTCGTTATCTGTCCGGTGCGGAGGCTGGATCTTCCGACAATAAATGCTTTGTCAAAGTTCCTCTGCAGATAACCGAGTCGTATTTGTTTCGTGAGTTGCACGTCTCTTTATTCGTTTTGCTCCGTACTTTATTTGGCTTCGGGCGTTACCGCACGGGCGCGTTTAAGTCAGTTCGGTTTAGTTTGTAGTGTGTTTGTAGCTTTAGTGCTTTTGTGTAGCTTAGATGTTATGTAATGTTCAGACACAAGAAGAATGTTTTTTTTTCCATGGTTCGTGTTTGACAAAATCTGATATTATGTTTATATATCTTTTTTACTGACTAAATTCAATTTTAATACTTGCCAAAACGACCTCAATTATTGAAGTCGTTTTGGCAAGCACTATTTTATTTTATCCGCCTCTGTGGTCTAGTGGCTTAACCACCCGTGTAAGACGCAGTCCCGGGTTCGATTCCCAGGAGGGGTTCAATTTGTACTCGTTTTGGTTGGTGGTAGGGCTTATTTCAAGTCCGCCTGTCTAGCTACCACCATCTTACCTAAGTCTGACGCCATAACAACAATAAATAAATGTTGTGTTCCGGCAGTTAGAGGTAAAATAGCCTGTTCTTCAGTGATGAGGATTCCGGGTGTAGTGCGCTTCCACCTTCGGTGCTATCATCACTTAATATCAGGTGAGGTGAAGGCCAAGCACTATCCCGTTAAGCATAAAAAAATAAGGATACTGTTATGCCTATAAAATAGTAATTCAGTAGTTCGTTTTTTTACTTACAAACCTGCTCATATATTTGGCTTTTCTTTTTTGCTTTCTCTATCACGTTCAAAAGCTGTGGCTTTTGAACATGATAGAGTTAGTTCAACCGTTGCACACATAGTTTCATGTGTGAAACAGTTAAAATAAAACAAAAATTTCTTATCCAAACATTCAGTGAAAATAGACAGAATTTTGAATTAAGTGCTATCTCCATCCTTGTAACACCTTCGTTAAATAATATTTGGTGTGAGTGCAACTGGAACTCTCCCCTGGGCTTGTGCAGTAATCCAGCGAGCAATAAAACACTCTTATAGGAAAATCCGTAGGGGAGGCCCTCTGCACATAACCTATCGTTGTTCACCTGTAATGATTGTTGAAATCACAAAAAGTAATGATTATACCTTATTTTTATAAAATGTACAATACAATACATATTATGGATTACATTTTTTTATTCCAGAAGTCACTCACTGACCTGCATATATTTACACTGGACAGGCTTATGTCAAACTGTTTTTGTGCCTATTTGATTTCCGCCATTTTGGCGCTGTAGGACGTAGCGTGAGCATAGCGTGAGGGACATGGTACTAAAGTTTGAAGCCTGGAGAGACCATCACGGCAACCATTTTCATATTGTACGACAAAATTAGTTCTTTAGACGCACGCTAGTGGCGTTTCAAATAGGCACAAAAACTTAGCTGTCAAATCATACAGACAGCCAGTCCAGATAAATAAAAAAAAAAATTTTCATGTCAGTGTGAAGTCACTACATCAGCTCCTGTGTTTTTGAAATTAAATAGTAAGAGGCCGCCCGTGCATTGGTCTGCGTGGACGGTTATTTTACAATCCCTCGGGAACAGTGTTATTTTTCTGAATTAAGTATGCTATGTCTTTTTCTGCCCTGACAACGTAAGTATATGCAAAATTTTATAATGACCGGTTGAGAAGTTAAGACGTGAAAGCGTAACAAACAAACTTAATTTTGCATTTATAACATGACTAGCGACCGCCCGCGACTTCGTCTGCGTGGAAAGGTTTTTTTGTTATCCCTCGGGAACTATAAATTTTTTTCGGGATGAAAGGCACTCCATGTCCTTCTCTGTACCCCTGACAACGTGTATGCAAAATTTCATGATGATCGGTTCAGTAGTTAAGACGTGAAGGCGTAACAAACAAACAAACAAACAAACGGACTTTCGGTTCTTAAAAGTACCTACCCTACTCTCGACGGAATCTAGTTCTGTTATTTTGGTACTTTCGAAACGATTATTACAATAGTTTCCATTGTACTGTTATTTGACTTTTATTGGATTCGAATTCAAACTCGATTTTGTCGGTTAGTCAGTTGTACCCCCTTCTAAGTACAAAAACAGACATACAAAGAGAGAAAGAAAAACAGAAATAAACTATGCTACATCATACGGTCGCATGCGTCTCGAACTTTTTTGGTTTATCTTATTTAAACTTGTTAATAGGAAATATTTTTTTTGTATTGTCGTACAGTACAGGATTCCACGTAGGGTAATAACCCGGTACTCTTTTCGCGATCCCTCAGATAAGCGAAGGTGAGCGCCGATATATCAAGAGATTAGTCGTTTGCTGCCGAGCGGCGCGCTGAATGTAAAGTGGGTGGTCCAGAGATGGTTGGAACTTATATCGATAACTCAAATATACTCGTACATTTATTTAACCAGTAGCTCTGTGAGCTGTAGACCTCGCGTATGTGACATTTTTGAACATTTTTTGAAATGTTAATTTTTTCGCAAAATTTTGAAAAACGGCTTGACAAAAAAACCTATATTAATATAATTATTGAACCTGCTAACATTTAATTTTAAGATAGCAAATTGGTAGCAGGTACGTATTTGTCTTTCCAAACTTTTTTAATGACATTACAGTTTATTAATGTTCCTTATTTGTTATTAGTGTAATAATTATGTAAAACTTATAGTTACAGTTTTAAATAATAAGATTCAGTAATGTTGATTGTAGAATTTACGTTCAAAAACAGTGTTTTAAATACTGAAGTTTGCAGGAATGTTAGATCGTAAAATTTGGCAACAATATTAAAATTATAGCTATTTAAAGCATTAAATATTTGTTATATTTTATAACAACAAATATTTGGATTTATTTGAAAACTGGAGTATGCATTTGAACTTATTTCAACAACCTTTACCTTAAAAAGTTTAATAAATAAAAAATAAACGAAATTAAAAAGTAATGGGAGCTTTTCACAATGCCAATACACTGTAGGCTCTATGGATGGCGTTGATAAAAATGTATGTGTCAATGTAATTTTTTTTACTAATCTTCGAGGAGTACTCAGGTAGACGCTTGCCTACCCTAAAATGTAACCCTAAAATGTTTCTCTTTGGGCAGATGTCAGCCAGCGAGCGCCTACTTGCCTCTTTGGTACAGGCCGTTTATTTTTAAATGCCAATTTTGACACTTCTCTTTCTATCAACGCCATCTAGTGAGGCAAATAGTTACTATTTTTATTTTTTAAATGTCACTTTGGAAAGCCCCCATGCAAATTTATCGACTGTTAAGCACATCCCTTCACTAGCAGGTAAGGGACTCCATAAGTTAACAGCTAGCTGAGCCTGTCATACATCAGCGACTACGGGTGACATATTCGCCCATCATGTACGCTTTGCATGTAGACGCGCGCTACGGCGCTACGAGGGCTACGCCCGCCGTAGCATATACATACAAGACCCAAATATTTTTGCAGTAACTTTATTATAATAGCTGCACCTACGTAAAAAAGCGGTTATATTGTGGTTTCAGCTTGTCGACAATAGGAGTAGCGAATTCGATTCTCACATGTGGGTTGTTTTATGATGTTCAAAAGTCGAATGTATTGTGACGTAAATTCAACAATTTCCAGTTTTGCGTTTAATGTTTTTACTGGCGTTAAATGTTTTACCGACCGATATCAGCAGTTTTCAGTGACCGACATCAGCAATCTTTCAGCTTTTAGTCAGTCATTCAGCTATCCCAATAGCTTTTGACAATGTTGACAGTTTATTTAAAGTTCGCTTTATATATTTTATGTACGCAATTATGATTTAATGTGTGACCTTTTCTACTACAATTTCGTGATTTTACAAGCCTGCATTTAATTATGCTAAAATAGAGGGTAATGTATGTAGAAAGAGCAATGTTGAGTGCAATGCACTTCAGCTCTGTATCGTGTAATGAGGCGTAAAATAGTTTAAAGGCGACACTAAGCTCTCGTACGAGACGAAAATGGCGAGGTGACTTTCTAATTAAGCCTTCCTGAATTACGCCCTGATGGGAGGATCAGGGTTGCCTGGCAACTCCTGAGCAGATAATACTGCTCATTTGGTACTAAGGCAAGACACACAGCGCACCTAGCGGAGTTACTTGTAACTAATCGGCGTTTTCATGTGCTTGCGCCAAATGAAACGATTAGTGCGACACAAGAATTCTTGGTTTTGACTGGGAAGATTGTTAATTTTGAGCTAATTCGAAAAGGGTCGTAACTTTTTTCAGACTGTGAGATTTTGCTATATATTTTTTTGCTATTGAGTTGTTACAATTGCCCGCTCGGAACTTTATAAAAATGCATTCAAATTTATTAATTTATTTTATAGCTGTACGCGCGGAAACCTTAGAAGTGTATATACATCGTGAAATTTTAATCATATTGTTCCCGCAGTGGGGTGGTTCCACTCATGATTACAAACAACTTTTACAGTGGGACCAACTCTGATATAGCGAAAAAAAACAGCAGTTCCATACATTTAGGTTGAGTAGGTATTTTGCTTTTGTATGGAACAGCTGATTTTTTCCCGATTTCAGAGTTGGCCTCATAGTAAAAGTTGCTTGTAATCATGGGTGGAACCATCCCCTTGCGGGAACCAAATTACTTTTCAGCGTGTATGTATAAGCTCTACTTACTTTAAGTAAAATTTATTTTTTATTCATTCTAATAACTTAGTTCAAAACTAAGCAGACCATATGGTCTGTTATAGTTTAAACAATGGACTTTGGAGACTAAATAACGGATATAAACATGAATTGGTTAATACATAATTTATTGATTAAGTTTTACACAAACTAGTGTATCATTATCTGCGATCGCATTACTTTCCCCTGATTTCGTCCACCCCTCATGTTCGGGGATAAATGTTGGACCAACGTTTATGAATGTAAGCCTGCGTTCATTGCTCGAATTGTTTTATGTCACATTCGATTTATGTTGACAGTTCATAGCCCATACTATCAAATATAGTAAAACACCAACACCCTCGCAGGAGTAGACTACTAACATCATAAACAACAACGTCTGTTCTATGTTTTTTCCGAAAAAAGACAAAAAAATCGACTTTCCATATAAACTTCCGAACTCGATTATTGTATGAAAAATAGTAATTTTTGTTTTTTTCGGAGAGTTGTAGAACATACGTTGTTTATGATGTAAGTAATCCACTCCTGCGAGTTTGTTGTTGTTTTACAAGAATTTGACTAGTTGTGTAGTCTTGTCAGTTATAGTGAAAGGTCAAAGATAAAAAAGTAACACTTTTATAATAAATATTTAACTAATGCACTATATAATTATTTTAAGTTATAAATAACAAAAGGAGCTTTAAAAATTCATATAACACACATTTATTTAATTCTTAGGGTTAAAATATATAAAAACCTGCAATCTTATAATATATAAAATCGTAAACTGAATGACTGACTGACTGACCTATCAACGCACAGCCCATACCGCTGGACATAGAGACTTGAAATTTTGCACACAGATACCTCATACAGTGTAGGCATCCACTAAGGAAGGATTTTTGAAAATTCCATTCCTAAGAATCATTTAATTTATAGTATAGGCTTATGGAAGAAAATCTAACGCAACGTAAATTGTTATTGTTAGTACTTCAACCCCTATGGCGATGAAATAGGGGTGAAATGGGTAAATAAACCTAAAAATAGATATGGATGTCGTTATTGGGGTTTCCTGGTATGACGATTGCGAAAATGATATTTATTTTGAAGTCCAACACGGTGGACATGATTTACCCCCTAAAGGGGTGAAGATGGGGTTCAAATTATGTATGGAATGAGAATATAAAATAGACATTACAACTTTAAACTTTGTAGGAGCACGTCTAAAAATAAAATAAATAGGCAAACATATATTTTGTGCTTTTGAAAATCAACCCCTTAGAGGGTAAATGGGGTAAGTAAACATAAAAATCGATATGGATATCGTTCTTGAGGTTTTATGGGATGGTGATTGCGAAAATGACATTCATTTTGAAGTCCAACTTGGTGGACATGCATGATTCAGGACAAGGAGAAAGGGAACGGGAACTGGACGGGGCGGAAGAGAACGTTAACGGGAACGGGACGGGGCGGGAACGGGAACGGGAACCGAAACGTAACTGCACGGGAAGGGAAACTGGACGGGACGGGAACGGGAACCAGACGGGACGGGAACGGGAGCGGGAACGAGAGCGGGAACGAGAACGGGAACAGAATGGGATGGGACGGGACGGGACGGAAGGGACGGGAGCGAGAACGAGAGCGAGAACGGGAATGGAACGGGATGGGATGGGACGGGAACGGAATGAGAGCGGAAATGCCGGTTTTACGTGATTAGGCGGGTCCCCACCAAGCGAGCGAGCCTCGTGCGACAAACGCCTTGCGTCTTGCGTCTTGGCAAACGTCTTGCCTAGCGAGGCAGCGCGCTTGGTGGGGACCCGCCTAACCGCGTAAAAACGGCTGGTCGGATCCTGGTTGAAGGTTCCCTAAGGATTTATCCACATCCACATCCACGCATCCATATTTATCCATATCCACGCGGACGAAGTCGCGGGCGGAAGCTAGTATGACATAAAATAGAGAAACGTTATGGTATTTGTTTACTACCAGACACCTAACAAGTAAGCGATTGTTAGCTATATTATGTACGGGTGGCTGGTTTAAGGCAATAGACGTAGTAAGTAATATTAAACATAGGAACAATCAAGGGCTGAAATGTAGGGCAGGTAAATATTATACGGGAAGCTTTGATTGTGTTACCTATTAATATGTGCGTAGAACAACAAACAGCGTCGTTGGTGTTTTGTTTTCATGTTTTTCAGAGATATATTTCATCCAGACAGACTTATGGAGTTTATTTTACAACTAGCGACTTCGTCTTTTAATTTACGAACAATTAATTAAATAGCTGTTAAAGCCATTACCCACAACTTATTGATCCCAACGTGAAAGTGAAATCCTTTACAGAAAAAACCCGGAAAGTGATCAAAGCTATAAAACAAGAATGCCAGTCTAAAAATCGTTACGCCACAAGGCTGCCAATCAAAACGTACATAAAGACAACAGAGTGGAGAATCGATGACGGGGGACCTCCTAGGCTGTCTCCTAAATTCTTAATACCTCACGTAACAGTTAAGATTAGGGGGGGAAACTGCACTTAACTTTTATTGTAGACTGCCGGATCCGCGGATCGATGATAATGCACTGGGGTTAAAGAATTAAGTTTGAAGTTAGCTTGTATACCTTGGTAGAGTGGTTTTAACAGCGCTCTGCATAGGTTACAAGGTTTCTTGTTTGAAATTGAAATGCAAGAACACTAAGTTTCTATTCTATTATACAACGTGTAACTGAATTAATGGCTAAACTAGAAATTATGGTAGATAGGGACCATCAAACTGAACAACTTTTGAAAGAGGACCAACTCTGAAATCGTGAAAAAATTTCATATTTTCGTTATTAATTAGGGTTCCGTACCAAAATGGTAAAAAAGGAACCCTTATGGTGTGACTCAGTCTGTCTGTCTGTCACAGCTGGATATCTCGAGAACTACTAATGGTATCAACTTGAAATTTGGAATAGTTTAAGATGACATTTGCCCAACTATTTTGCGAATAAGAAATAAATAAAAAATAAATATCTTTTTTAAAGCAGGGCCTGAAAACTACTACTACTAGGGCATGTGGGGTATCATATGAAAGAGCGCCGTTTGCACGTTTTTAATCTTTTTTTTTTCTAGACCGCATAGTTTTCGACTTATGATGAAAAATGTAAAAAAAATACCGTTCCCCCCCTTATCTCTGAAGTTTGCAAAGAGAAAAATCTGAAATAATTCTATCTGATAGCAGTTTATATAAAGATTACAGGAAAAATAAAACGATGTCTCAATATAGCACACTTTTTTAGAAATTATCAAATTTCTAAAAAGTTAACATTAGTTCCACTATCGGTCAAGAGATGGCGCTGACCCAAAACTGCAATACTAATTTTATTATTCTACTCTGCAGTGTGGTTTAATGGTGCAATTATGATGATACGGAACCCTCGGTGCGCGAGTCCGACTCGCTCTTGACCGGTTTTTTTTTTAATGAAACAGCGGATACTTTTTTCGCGATTTCAGAGTTGGGTCCCATAGTAAAAGTTGTTCAGTTTGATGGTCCCTATCTACCATATTCTGGTTTAGCCATAAATTCTACAGGCTTCTTCTTCTTCTTCTATATTAATTACACGTTGTACAATATAATACATAAGTCTTATTCAGGTTGGCGACATACTTGAAAGATCTACGTTGTACAAAATCTTTTCAACCATTTGCCAAATATTTTAATAGATATTTTTGAGTTATTCAATTCAAAGCTATGCTTAACCCCTGCCTGTGCGATATAAATGTAAGTATAAAAAATAAGGTTTTCAACAAGATAGATCTCATGATATTGTAGTTGCGTGATGAGGGGTTGTTACTCTGACAATTTACGCATGTGTGAACCCGCATGTGTGAAGTAGTTTTAGTAGTTTTAAGCCGATTAATGGTGTGTGATATACACAGATAGGTATTGAGTTGTGGAAATAACTTCATAGAAAATTTTCTCTTTTATGTCGTATTCATGTTTTAATAAACTTTTTAACTAAATTCTACTTTTATTTTATGACAAAACATTGTTTGAATTCTCAGTGTTTCGTCTGTAAAATATTTTGTATAAGCCGTTAAATTCATGATAAAAAAATTGTACTTAATCAAGTAAGTGGCCGAGTTCGCCTTTTTTTACTGGGATTTTCTCCTATAAATCAAACTATCATAATTCAAATAAACTAACAAAATAAGTACTTTGAATACTTAGTCCAATTTTGTAGACACTACTTTTTTAATGAAGACGACGAATATTTAATGAAATAAATATTTTTCTAATTTGTCACCAGTGGTAACAAAGTTAGTAGCTATGACTGGGAAACTATCACATGTATTGTACGTTACCACTGGTGACAGTCAGGATTATTTTTCCCATTTATCGTCAGTGACAAAGTCAGTGATTACAACTGGGAATAGAGTTTAAGAATGGTTTTTATAGTTTCGAAAAAGTTTTAACACAAGCAAGTTCGCAGAACTAAGATTTAGACTATTGTGGTTTTCCTAATAGTGTGTACTTCTAGGCGCATTTGCGGAATAAAGTCTGTATTTGTATGGCAAGAGCATTCTGCACTATTCTATCGCGAGAGCACGACTTGTTAGCAGACAAGTTTGTCTTGTTATAACTCACGAACGCACACGCCGCGCCCGTGCAGACTTCAGGGTTTTACTTTAACTATGTTGAATGTCTTCCCACATATATGTACTTCTGCCGAGTATCTCTATGTGAATATAGATAGTGACTTGACAATAATAGAGATGGGTAGGTACGCATAAGTATGCGATTCATAATTTAGGTACATAAATAATGACTAGATCTAAGTATGTAAAGCTAACTATGTATTTCAAACAATCATTCAGATATTACAAATGCAAAACAAATGTCAGGCAACAGGTAAGAATTAACTCGAAAATAATAAAATCATGAGTCATACTTACTATTAAGGGTTATTTGTAAAACATCAACAACCTCGCAAGAGTTACTAACATCAAAAACAACAACATTTTTTACGACTTTTCCGAAAACAGAAAAAAATACTTTTCATACTAAACTCGATCAGCTGTTCGGACATTTGCGTGAAAAGGTTTTTCTATCCGTTTTCGGAAAATTCGTAGAACAAAAATGTTGATATTTATGATTAGCAATCTACTCCTGGTAGGTTGTTGGTGTTTTACAATTAACCGTGTATAATGTCTTATTTCAAAGACAGTCTTATTAAAAGTCGAGATGAAAACTTAAATGTGTTTGTAGTACCTATCACATATAGTAGTTTGAGCAGTGTCCCATTTGCGAATTGGGATTTGGGAGCATGGTGGAAGCGTTGGCAGAGGGACCCGTGTCGCGAGAAAGATGGCTTAACGAGGTTAGAGAAACGAAAAATGCCAGACAATAGCAAGACTTAACTCTGAAATAGAAAACGCTTGAGTATTTGTAATAGGCATTGCTTAAATCAAAGAATAGTGTGTATAATAAGTCAAACATAGTATTATGTTTTAAAAGTATATTTGTTACCTCTTTTATATACCTAGTCATTTTAACAGTGTCCCATTTGTGAGCAAGGTGGACGCATTAGCCAACGAGAGGGACCCATGTCACGAGGTGGATGTCTTAACAACATTAGAGAAACGGAAAATGCCAAACAATAGCAAGACTTCACTTTTGAATAGTAAACGCATGGGAATTTTAAGAGGCATTGCTTAAATAAAAGAATTGTGTGTATAAAGTAAAACTAAAATGTTTTAGAAGTATATTTGTTACCTCTTTCATATACCTAGTCATTTTGAGAGTGTCCCATTTGAGAGCAAGGTGGACGCGTTAGCGGACAAGAGGGACCCGTGTCACGCGGCGGATTGGCTTAACGAGATTAGAGAAGCGAAAAATGCCAGACAATGAGGCCGAATTAACTGCGGGCTTGGATATGGGACACCCATTGTAACGTGACTACTACGAAAGGGTTTAAATAAATATTAAATCAAGTACTTTTTTACACGACTGCCCAAAAAGGAGTGTATATGTGTTCAGGGTTCCTGTATGTTTGCGGGTATGTGAATTTCCTTATTCCACCATCCTTACTATCCTTATCCTTCCTTACTTCCTTACTAATATTATAAATGCGAAAATCCGTTTGTTTGTTTATTTGTTTGTTTGTTTGTTACGCCTTCACGTCTTAACTACTGAACCGATCATTATGAAATTTTGCATACACGTTGTCATGGGTACAGAAAAGGACATAGGGTACCTTTCATCCAGAAAAAACATACAGTTCCCGAGGGATAGCAAAAAAAAAACTGTCCACGCAGACGAAGTCGCGGGCGGCCGCTAGTCCTACTAATATTATAAATGTGAAAGTTTGTGGGTTTGGATGTTTGTTCCTCAATCACGCAAAAACTACTGAATGGATTTGGTTGAAATTTGGCACACAGATAGTAGATAGCCTAGATTAAAATATAGAATACTTTTTATCCCGATATTCCGAAGGGAACGGGAACCACGCGGGTGAAACCGCGGACGGCCGCTAGTATTTTATAAATGCGAAAGTCTGTTTGTTTGTTTATTTGTTTGTTACGCCTTCACGCCTTAACTACTGAACCGATCACCATGAAATTTTGCATACACGCTCTCAGGGGTACAGAGAAGGACATAGGGTACCTTTCATCCAGAAAAAGGGGATTGTTCCCGAGGGATAGCAAAAAACCTTTCCACGCAGACGAAGTCGCAGACGGCCGCTAGTAAGTTCTAAATGGCTCAACAGATTTAGATGTATGGGGAATTGTTAGAATCCTTACATCGTTCCGAGTGACACTGGCTATTTTTTTTTTAAATAAGTCAATATGGCGATGGCACGACGGCATTTTCAAATGTGAAAAAATTTTTTTTTCTTCTATTGTTACAATATGGGCATCAAATGAAAGGCCTTAATGAGCACTTTTCAAAACTATATAATTTGTCACTAAAATGTGTGAAATAAAATTAAATAAATTTAAAAAATATTAAAAACACGACTGCCCTGCCAAAAACGAACTAAAAAGTTAAATAACAAATGTCATTGCAGTAGGGGGACCTCTGATTAAAAATTGTACTTCAAAACGGTCCCCCGACTGCAATGACACTTGTTAGGTATTTTACTTTTAAGTTCGTTTTTGGCAGGGGAGTCGTATTTTTAATATTTTTTAAATTTATTTATGTTTTAAAGTTTGTGTATCTAATGTTAAATTGAATGTGAAACTTTAAATTTCTTAAACTGTGAAGTCATCAAGCTATCTGTATTATGCAAAACTGGTTTATATTATTTCATAAATTGGTCTTTAAAACATGTAAAAACACATATTAAAATTTTCAAATATTATTGTATTCAGATTATAATAGAAAAAACTCTTTGAGATGACTTTCAAGTCGTCGACTTATAGAAGAACCTACCACGATTACCTCTATGGAAAAATTCTGTGTAATGAGGAATATTTGACATGGGGGTGCTTAAACATGGCAAGGGCTTAATGCTGAAACTTTTGTTGGAAGTATGAAGTATAATTCCTACCTGCATGTCCCTCGATTCATATTCGTTTGAAAAACTTACTTTTTAATTTCATCCTTTTTAACATGACATTTGTGAAATTTATGAACTTTAGCCTAATTTGAAAGTGGGTTAATATTTTTAAGGATATTTCCATGCTTAAAGATTTTAATTAAAAATACTTAATAGACCTGCCCCCCCCTACTCAAATGGCCAACATTCTATTCGTTTGAACGCTACGCTTACTATTAAAACTTTAAAATAAGCAGTTAACTATAAAATTACGTGCCGTAATCTTGAAAGTTCCATACAATACATCGAAGTCTGTGATTTACATAAGTTTGCAACATGTGATTTAATCATCTATTGCTCATATTTAAGCCATAAAGTAAACGTAGCGTTCAAACGAATAGAAAGTTGGCTATTTCAGGGGGGCTGAAGAGCTCGGTGGTGCAGTGGTTTAGCGCCTGGCCCAGCGATTGTGGATGTTAAGCTACGTTCGCAAGAGTCGGTCATGGGATGGGTGACCGAAAATTGATTATCTCTCTAGCTCCTCCGTGCTTCGGAAGGCACGTTAAGCCGTTGGTCCCGGCTGTATTTGCAGTCATTAACACCCACCAATCCACATTGGGCCCGCGTGATGGGTTATGGCCCGTCCTCCTTATCCATCCATAAGGAAGGCCTGTGCCCCAGCAGTGGGGACATTAAAAATGGCTGATGGACAATAGACCTACTTTCTTTATTTAAAGAAATTAATCTTTATTAATATTATTATTATTATTTATATTAAATATGTATCATAGACAAATAGAAAATGTTCACAAAACAAGGTTATCTTTTTTATTACATCCAGGGTCCAGAGTATTCAACCATACATCGCATCGCCCTAACGAGACTAACAGTTCTTTCAGCCACCTCAAGCGACAATCAATTTTATGGCAATTATAACTAAATATATATCACTATTAACATAGTGACATGCGGAAAAACTCCTTTTGATGAAACCGATCGCGTGCTCGGCCCCATCAGCCGCCGGACCTTGATTAAAATCGTTTCGTGCACTGCAAATAATCCAAAAATAACGAGCTAGCAATTAAATATGGCTTTGAGACAAACATCGGGTATGTGAGGACTTCAAAGGGGATGGCATGTTAGTAAAGATAAGTCGTTTTGTTTGTGCCAATGCTGGAAGTTGTTAAAAGGCTTAAGGTCTCGTTGTAGCGTACACAAATATTTGTCGGGTACCGTGTTTGCGGGCTTTAGAAGTTGTAATTGAAATATGTACGTACAGTTCTTTTGATTACTCACACATGTTTTAGGAGGGTTTGTTTAATACATTTTTGAGAGGGTGCTGGTAATATTGTCTATCGCTGTAAGCTGATGCGATGCGATGTTTTTGGAGTTCCGTAACAAAGTGGTAAAAAAGGAACCCTTATGGTGTGACTCAGTCTGTCTGTCTGTCTGTCTGTCTGTCTGTCACAGCTGGATATCTCGAGAACTACTAATGGCATCAACTTGAAATTTGGAACAGTTTAAGATGACATTTACCCAAGTATTTTGGAAATAAGAAATAAATAAAAAAATAAATATCTTTTTTACAACAGGGACTGAAAAGAGGTCTTAAAAATTTGAAGTGAGGCTACTAGGGCATGTGGGGTATCATATGAGAGAACGTCGTTTGCACGTTTTCAATCACTTTTCTTTTTTTCTTATGCCACGTAGTTTTCGACTTATGATGAAAAATGTAAAAAAATACCGTCCCCCCCCCCCCTTATCTCCAGTATGCAAACAGAAAAATCTGAAATAATTCTATCTGATAGCAGTTTATATAAAGATTACAGGAAAAATAAAACGATGTCTCAATATAGCACACTTTTTTAGAAATTATCAAATTTCTAAAAAAGTCAACATTAGTTCCACTATGGGTCAAGAGATAGCGCTGACCTATAACTGCAATACTAATTCTATTATTCTACTCTGCAGTGTGGTTTGATGGTGCAATTATGATAGTACGGAACCCTCGGTGTGCGAGTCCGACTCGCTCTTGACCGGTTTTATTTGTTTTAGTATTTCTGTTTAATCGTATCTTTTTTCGACTTTCTCCTCATTTGTCATCGGTCCATCTTAATTTTTCGACTATCTCCCCATTTGTTATCGCTTTCCCTACTTTTATTTTTACGCCTTCAAAACTTTAGTGCACTTAGCCAGTGTCAAAGTTAAGTTGTGGCTGACCAATACACTCTCCGTTTCTTGTAAAGGTAATTAAGACTTTTGAATTTTTCGACAAGGTTTTGTCACACATTGCGTCTTGTGAAAGAAATTAAATTATGTATAGCTGTACACGGCTTCAATATGACTTAAATGTAATCCATATTTTTTATATTACGATTATTTTATTCCAGTGAGGTTAAGCGTATTTTGTTATTATTTTCCTATATTTCGGGGAATCTCATAGCTAGGTTAAAAAATATAAGGTATTATCAATAAATGTTAAAGGTCAATCAGTAGATTTGAGTTAGTAATCTGTATGTGGTTTAATTTCTTAGCCAGATATTAAATTCAGCTGAGTTTCTTCTCATTTATTTCTTCTACATTCTAATGGTTAGGATATATAGGATTTGCATTATTACAGTTGCGAAAAACCTTGAAACAGAACAGATAAAGCGTATTGTAAACTTTTTAAATTCAAAGCACACAAGCAACAAATCCTGAAGACCGCAGCCACCAAGTTCGCAAATCCACTCGGTAACTGGCAGAGCAATTACTTGCTTAGACACTTAAAATCCCACAACATTCGGGGAATGGAAACGTCTGCTTCAATCCTAGATAGTGTCGGGTTTGAACTTTCGCTCTACAGAAAAAGATTTTTTGGCGATGTTTAGTATTTTTTTTATAGTGTCAGGTTTGTAGAAACACAGAAGGTAGGCACCTAAGTTTCTATGTTTTTGATATCTACCAAAGTGACGGATGTAGTTTCGTTTCTAAAAGAAAGAATGTTATCAAAGCAACAGAGCAGTGAATGGATATGGCTAGTTTATTTACACGACTGCCTAAAAAGGAGTGTATATGTGTTCAGGGTTTATGTATGTTTGTGGGTATTGTGAGTTTCTTTATTCCACCATAACTTCTAAATGGCTCAATGGATTTGGATGTGTGGGGTATCGTTAGAATCCTTTCATCATTCCGAGTGACACTGGCAATTTTTTTTTGAAAAATCTAAAAGGCGACTGTACGATGCAATTTTCAAATGTAAAAAAAAATATTTTTTTCATTTATTATTACAATATGGGCATCAAATGAAAATTCCTAAACTATATAATTTGTCACTAAAATGTGTAAAATAAAAATAAATAAATTTAAAAAAATATTAAATTTAAATATTTTTTCAATTTATTTATTTTTGTTGATATTTTATTGGTTTAAGATTACGTGTGTACTGAATACTCCTTCAAGGTCGTATTTTCCCTACAAGCATACTGACGGACAACTTTGAGTGAATAAGACATTAACTAAAATAATTTCTAAAAATCTGTTTCAATGGTGGTTATCAGTGTCCGACTCAACAAAATGTCAGCAGTTACACCGAAAATGTAAATCGTAATTCCGCCCAGGTACATTACCCTAAAATTATTTGTTTAAACTCTATTGGTGTAATTACCACACTACAAGCATACTGGATGGAAAAGTTCGAGCAAATAAACCATTAAAAAAAACGTTCCAATTATGGTCGAACATCATTAATATCCACGTCCAACTCAATAAAATGTCAGCAGTTAAGTACAGCGTTTTCGGTGTAGATCGTAATTCCGCCCAGGTAAATTACCCTGAGATTAAGTATTTGTTTAAATTCTACTGGTGTAATCACCACACGACAAGCACACTTGACGGAAAACTATGAGCAAATAAACCATTTAAAAAAACGTTCCAATAGGCTATTTGACTAATTTTGGAAAACCATTTTAAATTATTGCTTATTACGTAATAAGCGCACCACATTGATATTTCAGGAAAAATAAATTTATTTTATTAAAAAAAACAGTGTTAAAGTTTAAAATTTTAAAAACGCGCCAATAACGCTATGGCGCTGGACACGTGACTTGTTGACGTCACAAGCCTGTAAATCATTGTAATATCCTTAGCCATTAGACAGCCATCAATCGCGGATCCTTAGTCTATGGTCGTGTCATCAGTAATCTTAGAGCGTTTTCGCCACAGAAAAAATTTCAAAAATTATTGCATTATTTTAGGTGAAATTAATCAATTAATAGACCTAATTTAGTCTATATAATAGTTCAATATATTTTTTTACGCCAATATCTGTTAGGATGACCACAATTTGTAGTATATTTTCAATGTTGTCAAATACCCTATTGTGGTCAAACATCATTAATATCCATGTCCAACTCAACAAAACAGCAGCAGTTACACCGAAAGTGTAGATCGTAATTCCGCCCAGGTACATTACCCCGCGTCGTGATATCGCACAGACCTCGGACGAACGTGACGCGAATAGGTGAAACTGTTGATTAGCTCGGTCACAGCTAGATATTGTGCTTGTTTTAATAGAGGGGCTGCTTAAATGAGAAACTATCGCTTGTACGACTTTTAGTAAGCAAACTTTATGTGTATTATACAAGGAAATGGTATAAAATATATACAGGGTTATTTGTAAAACACCAACAACCTCACAGAAGCAGATAACTAACATCATAAACAACAACATTTGTTCTACGACTTTTCTGAAAACCGACAAAAAAAGTCGACTCCCCATACAAACGTCCCGAACAGTTGATCCAGTTTTGTATGAAAAGTAGTTTTTTTTTCTGTTTTCGGAAAAGTCGAAGAACAAATGTTGTTGTTTATGATGTTAGTAATCTACTCCTACGAGGTTGTTGGTGTTCTACAAATAACCCTGTATAGGTACATCGATAGTAAAAAAATTTTTGATAATTTATTTTAAATAAGTACAAAGTAATAATAAAAAGTTATGATGATCTAGCTGTAAAGGTAATCCTACTAATATTTTAAATGCGAAAGTTTGTGGGTTTGGATGTTTAGATGTTTGTTCCTCAATCACGCAAAAACTACTGAACGGATTTGGTTGGAATTTGGCACACAGAAAGTAGATAGCCTGGATTAAAACAAAGGATACTTTTTATCCCGATATTCCCACGGGAACGGGAACCACGCGGGTAAAACCGCGGGCAGCCCTAGTGATGGGATAAAAATGTAACGAGTTAAAAACTGAAATTCGCCTTCTTGATTCTCAAGTGTTTGAAAGCACTGACCTGCATATATTTACACAAGAAAAAAAATTTTTCATGTCAGTGGTTTGAAAGCGACTACTCCTAAGTTTCATAATACAAAATTCAAGACTGATTTTTTTTATTTCGAAAAAGCAATATGGTCCAACTTTGTCCAAATTGGTGCTGTCAACATTAGTCTTAACACGAAAAGTTGACACAAAAGGTTTATTACAACTAGGTGCTAAATTAATTTATGACCTGTGAATGCATAGATGTTTAAAGAAAAAAGGATTTGGATGTTTAAAAATTTGTTTTTTCTACACTTGCTTAACATAGTCAGGATTTCGGATCTCAAATAAACAGTATTTTGAAAGAAAGACCAATGTCCCCCTCTGTTTAGCTATGAACGACCAATGTTGTGGAAACGGGTGGGATGAGAGATACGGCGGCACCTCACACGTCATAAATATTCCAATCCAAGGATTACTTTGGGCAGTTTAACTTTTTTTTGACCGGGGGAATTTGAAATATATCCGCGAGTTCATGGTGTGTAATATATAATTTTGAGTTAGGCTGTTGGATTTACGCCTTTTATCGCTGTGTTACAGTTGGTAGACCGTATTATTTTTAAAAGAATATGTTTTGAATTTATGATGGTTATGATGATTATATCTCGTTGAGTAATTCACTTACGAGTTTAACAGCGTTAAATCAATGTTTTGATTGAATCAGTTTGAGTAAGTTCACTTTTGTAGTACGTTTTTTGTTTTCTAACAACGAAAAAGTCTTTGGTGTGATTACTAAATGTCTGACCAACTTCAAATTAGAAAAAATATTTGATGAAAATTATTGAAAATACCGGGTATACCTATAACAGGACCCTCAACGAAGCCGAGGTTTACGCATTATTCCCATCATCAGGACCACTTCTGTTCAAAATTATTGCTGGGAAACGATTTTTATTTTTGATGTTAAAAAAGCATTGCATACATTACCACGCGATGTAACGCGACCGCGCCTGCAAGTGTATGCTGCACAGTTGCGTGCGGCCGAGTTGAAAAGCAGCGTTTATGTGCGTACTGTTGAGATACATTGAGTGATGACGTTTTGAAGCTATTGTTTGTTTGTTACAAAAATAAAGAAATAACGAACTAAATAAGATTTCATAATAATTTGAAAAAAAAAAAGACTTTGACCTTCAATAACTTTGTAGCTATTGGTTTCCCAGGTATAGTCTAAAATACAAAAATGATCCTGATGATGGGCGGAATGCGTGGACTTCGGCTTCGTTGAGGGTCTTTTTACATCTTTACCCGTTATAAGTACTTACTTATGTGTTAAATTGATAAAAAAATCAATGTTTGAGATAGTCAGTGTTAAAATTGTCAAATGAATAAAATATGAGATTCTATTCAGAATAAGGTTCTCTGCAACGGTTTGAAATTTAAATTTAAACACCACCATACATTAATTAAGCCGCTCTGCAAACTCGTACGTATTTGTTTTCCATTACGGCGGCATCAAGATGCTTCTGGTACTTTAGCCGTGCCCAGGTGTCCCGCTCGTTCAACTGTTTGCTGGGGTCACTACACCCACTTGCGAAGGGTGCATTATTGCAGAAATATGAAGAGAGGTCCAACATGTTTTTTTTTTATATCTTTTTGTTTCTCATACTCTTTAACTAAATCAAATTCGTGTTGTACCTATATTGCTGATATTCGTAGTATAAGTATTATGTCAATGCATTTACTCTTTTTAAAAAAAGTAAATCAATAAACAGTAGAACCAGCTAGCCTGTGGGAGTTTAGGCAACTAATGTAGGTAAGTAGTTATGTAACTTCTATAGTTTCTCAATTCAGCAGTAAATGTTTATTCGAAACTTATGTAAGTACTCAGGTTTACAAAAGGCCGGCCATTAATTACGAGTACATCAAACCTTTGATTGAGATAATATCACAATTTAGAAAACACGTCACGTCACATTACATCCAGAATATTTACAAAATCTTTGAAAATACATTACATAAATTAATTTCCTTACAAGTGTAAAGGGTGACCCGGTTACGGTCCGTGGGTAAGCCCCCGACAAGGTGGACCGACGATCTGGTGAAGGTTGCCGGAAGCCACTGGATGTGGGAAGCGCAGGACCGATCGTCGTGGAAATCCTTGGGGGAGGCCTATACCCAGCAGTGGGTGTCGTGCGGCTGATATGATGATGATGATGACAAGTGTAAATGGAGATAACTCTACTCACGTCGCTGTTCAATTTAGGAATTACGTACATCGAAGATTATCATGGCCGCGCCGCGGACCGGAAGCTGCAGGCGAGGGCGGCGCCCTCTGTTATTATCTACCTGCAACGTCACTTCCGACGGTTCGGTTCGTTTCGGTCGAGTATGGAGTTGTTCGATTTTTTAAAGCTAGTGCATTGTTCGCTTATATGAAGGTAGTTGGGAGGTAAGTTATGAAAGGATTATGGCTCTTAAAGTTTGTCGAGATTCGAAAGTAAAGTATTTTTCAACGTGAATTCTTACGAAAGAGTAGGTAGCTACGTGGATTTAAAATAATTATCTAGTGTATTGTATTACTTAACTTTAAGAAATACAGTGAAATGTAGAAAACACTGCAATATGATAATCTGCTGGAAAATTTGAGATTAGTAAATGAATTTATTTAAATTACTTATCACTTAATGTATGTACAATTATAAAAAAATATTATGAAAATGATAATTTATGTGGTTTTTCATCGTGTTCATTTTCATTTGAAAATTATTTCATTCTGTCTTTATCATTTCTAGTTGATCATTTTAAAAAAACATAACAGATAACGCATCTGAAAAGAAGATTTATTAAAAGGATCAATAGTAAAAAAAACTATTATCTGCTTTGTGTGTATTTAGAAAGGTAACTAAAGAGGCAATTAAAAGCTGTTTGTGTTCTATTTAAGGGAGTGGTGCCGTTAAAGAAACTATCTTACCAATTAAAGTGAACAGCCTCGAACGTACAGCTTTATATTGTTGTTAATTCACGAGTTGAACTGTCTAATTAAACCTGCCCTTGGGCTATGTGTTTCGAAGTTAGTTGGTGGACACACGGACGGAAAGGATGGCGATGAAAGTGTTTGTAAAGGAAATATTTTTCTTGTGTAGCAGTTTCTATTTAACAATTCTATTATGATGAAAATCCATGCTAAGCCAGTTTGAAATTTTAACCGATGACCTACCTACGATTGAAGTGCTGATCAGCGGTCGTTTTTAACACTGTTATCATGGTTATTCACCCAATGAAGAGTAAGGTTAACGTTTCAAACAGTAATTTTGTTTAGAATCCTCTAATTTGGACGTAGGAACTAGTGTTACCTCACTACTTCCGTTTATCTGTTAAAAAAAAATGAAATAAGAAAATACAATTGGGAACAATTAATAACAAAGTAAGAGCGGTCTGTGATGTGTCTGTCCAGAGACCCTAGACAAGTGGCAAACGCTTGCAATATAAAAGTGACTTTAAGTGTATGAAATTGACATTTCATAACGTCTTACGTTGTCTATGGTCAGCGACAGTTTACATTAATTACATAATTTATATTTTATTCGAATTGTAGAAAGCCACAGCTTGGCAATAGGGCCAGGCAGTGTGTCCGCAAATTATCTCCTTTTCTGCAAACAGGAGTCAAACGTGCGACCCTCAGCTTTCACAGAAGTCGTCCGACTGGAAGGTTCCAAAGAGGGTTCCGTACGTCAACCAGGTACCACTTAACTGGCTTTAAAGTCGTTTAATGTCTAACAGATGTAACATCGTGTTGTTAGGCACAACATTAATATTGAAGTGCATTTTAGAGTTGGGTTCTTTGATCGTGCCTTTGATGTAATCTCTTAGCTACTAAAAGAGAAAATTTAGTAACGATTGAATACACTTGTTGCTGTTTTTATTTTGTAAAATTAAGCGATTTTTAGCCTATACAGTTTGTTAATAATATTTCATTATAGTATGAAGAAGGAAAAGGAATTTATTGGTAGTTTATTAAAAGATTTTTTCGTAAAACTTTTGTAGCATAAATAAAATAGGTTTAATTATAAAAAGAGATATAAGAAGAAGAGAAGAAGAAGATTTCGTTATCTTATATTTTTCCTCAGCATTATTTTTTTTATTCGTATTTGAGAATCTTCATTCATTTATTTTCCCATTTAAAATGAATCGTGAATTTAATCCTTATCGAATCCCTTTGATACCACAACCCGTTACCTATGAATAGCTTGATAAACTTGTGTTAACCGTTACCGTTTCAGGTAGTAAATTCATAGTGAGATAAGGCAAGTATTTATGGCAAACCGTAGAATCTCGCTCATCTTCACATCTGTATTCCATTAGCAAATATGGTTTAGCTGTCCCTCAATGAACCAGCGGAGGGAGACCTCCCTGTTTCCCTTTTTCTTGGGCTAAATGGTTAAGTTGAAGGATATGTGGCGTGTAATCAGAGGTCTCGTTATGGTGGTCGTTTGTAAGACGCAACAAACGCCTCAGGTGCCATCAGGCAGTAAGTAGAAGGAGGTTATGTCAGGGCTGTTATTAAGGAAAATATTGTTACCTTATAAACTGTTACTGCGTGTATGTAGGTATTTAATGTTTTTGAGGGTTTAAATTTTTCAACAAAATAACAAAAACAAAATTATGGCTATCAGAAAAAAAGAGAATGAGAATCAGTTTCACAGATTCCGAATAAGTTTCTGATTTTATAATATTATAATTTTCTGATAAATTAACAGAAATTATAGGTGCAAGGACTAAACTTAGTCCTTGATACAATAATTATGCTATGATTTTTAATTAATTCACTAAGCGCGAAGGCGGCCGTAAGAGGCCGCACTACAATGGAAAATCTATTGTGTCTCATTTTGTCTGGATTGACAGGTTAAAGACAAAATTAGATCAGATTAAACTAAGTAAGATTTCACTAAAAATGTACAGTTTTAACCTGACAACCCTCGCATTAAAGACATGTCAGCCAACCTGTGTAATCTCGTTCGGAACGTGGGCACGAATTTCATAAGTGCTCGGTCGAGTTAATGGATGAAAACATTAACTACAGCCTGACTGATAAGCTGCGGTTAGCTTAGCGTACACATCTGCGGCGTTGTTTCATTATGTCTATTCGAATAAATTGGGTAAGGAAACAAAATATTGTCTTGGCATTAAAGCTCATGAGACTTGACTCCTAGATGTCTCAAACGTAACTATCTGCTGTAGTCACGCCCTTTTGTGTTGGTAATGCAGATACATTTGGAAAACTCAAAGGTGGTTTAGTTTAGAAGTCGGTACGACATAAGTCACTTATAAGGGCTAATTTCCAAAATAACATATTAATTTAACCAAGAGATGATGGCGATATTTGGATGCATTGTATGTACTTATACTACTATTTATGACGGCGTATTTTACAATTGATTTACTGACATAAAAAGATAAAATAAAATGATTTCTTTCATGTGAACAACAAATGTAGTTGTACAAAAACCTACTCAGGAGGCCTATAACAAAAATCACACTTGGCCACGATAGTCGTCCGCAGTTCATTGGTTGTAGTTATACAAACATTTTGAATTTGGCTATCGTAGCCCATAGACTACTGAACGAACGATGTCGGATACGCTAGAGAGAAACTGTCAAACTCCTAGTTTTTTTACATTCTCTTTGAAACTCATTACTTCGCAATATCGCATACGAAAGTGATTTGTAATAGGAAACAACTAAAACGAAGCACGGACTCAGCTGCATGTATCTCATTAAACTTATCGTAATAGACCCCCTGGTTAAAGTACTTAGTTTTAGCGTAATGTGAATGAAAAGAGATAATTTTTCTCATTTTTGAACATTTTAGGAATTCATTGCAGAGCTCGCAATCAAATTTATAAAGTCAACGGTCGAATACATTTGTAGAGAACGGAAAATAAACTGCGACGACAGACCGCACGAAACTTTTGCGACGCACTCGAAACATGAAACAAATCTGTCCAGTAGGTTAGGTTCAATTAAAGGACATAAAATATATTATCAGCAAAAGAACATTGTCAAAGAAGTAAGATTTTGCAGAAATACTATAGGTATTTAGTATAAATGCGAAACGAATTTCGGTGCATCTCTTAGTGTATTAGTTGTGCTCACTAAAAATACGTAAAAATTTTAAACCAGTAGCTGCAAAGTAATAATATTGTTTATATTTGGAATCAGTTCAAGAAGCCATTTCATTCGATATCCCACACGAAGGGTTTTGGTAAAATATTTTTTCAAAAACAATACAAAAAATATATTATGTTATAGCTCCCTCATACAAGAATTCATTAAAGGATCTAAGGGTTCAGAAGGGTTAACTGCCAAAATATCCCTCGATCAACAAACACCTTTTATGTCGTGAACAAATGCAGCTATATGCTTATTTTCGACTAATATTACTCAAATGGCCAACTTTCTATTCGTCCGCTGACTTAAAAATTAAGACTAAGCAATAAACTCTAAAATTACGTGTCGTGGGGCTTATCAGTGGGGCTACCGCCCAAGTAGCGTCGACTTCGCCGTCGGCTTCATTTGACAGATGATTGTAATACATTGCTTTTTGTCTTTGCTAAGTTTTTATTTGTACCAAAAAGAAGTAGCAATGTATCTCATCCATCTGTCAAATGAAGCCGACGGCGAAGTCGACGACACTTGGGCGGTAGGGCCCCAGTTTCATTCAATACAACAATATCTGTGAAATGTGACGTCGAATTGCTTATTTTGAAGCTTTAAGGCGGGTGATCCATTTGCGAATGAAACCGCCGGTAAGCCAACGAACTGGCGAGCCAAAGATCTAAACCGCCAATGGAGCACTGAAATAATGTATACATAAAACTTTACATAATTTTGTAAAACCTTACCACCTAAATACGTCCGAGTCATCCACGAAATATCAAAGGTGTTTTTTCTTTCTTGCTCTTGGTTAACTCTTTGAAACGAAGTTAGGATTAAAATGAAATTCCAAAGATGCCAATATACAAATGCATCTTATTAAACTTATATTTAATGTTAACTTACCTTACTGCGTCAAATTTGCAATGAAAATGACCGCGAGGACCCGCTTCAACATTTCATAACTTCACCAATATAACATTTCCAAAATTAACACGTTTTAAATCGTATGCAGTTCTTGCCTCGAGTTTTTTGGTTTGAGTTTTATAATATGGTTTCTAGTTTTCATCTATCTTTTCTCATATCTTTCAAGCCACGGGGATACTTATACATGTGTGCGTGCGTAGTCATACCTTATTATTGAAAACAAGCGGAAACTTAAGCATGTTTTTGATCGATCTAAGCCTGTAATAAAATTTTCAATTATTTTATTAAAAACTTACTTTAAAAACGCTTTCAACTCGAAAATTGTTTTCATAGGACGATTATTGGAGGCGGATTTATGAATTCTAGAAATGAAACGTTGTAACATTTACTTCTCTTTTATGATATTTTTACGGCACATGAAAAATGCCCGCCACTTGGTTCCAAGTGCATTCCTGCAGCGGCAGTCTCCGTGCTACGATCATAGAAATGAGGTGCTCAGACATTATTAAAATCCCCATTATCCATGACCTGAATGCCAGTTATCTATAAGTTACAACAATTTTTATATTTCATTTTATTAAAATTTTCTAACAAAGAAAAGTACGGGTGAGCCGATTTTTTCTAATATTTTCATTATATTAATCATCTTAATACAAAAAATAGCATTGTAAATGCAAAAAATCTAAAAAGTGAAAATATATGACTGTTTCACCTTAATTGATTGTCTAGCATCTGCAAAGAAGCTTCTTTCGAATGTCGAAGTGATTCTCTTCACATTGGTGAGATGGCGCTGATCTTCAGCGGAAACGTAGAAAGTATTAGAAAGATTCGCCAAGTCCATTAGTGGCTCGGTAGCATAACTGGTAGTGCATTTGGCCGGAATCCTAAGGGTGCGGGTTCGAGTCCCGTCTGAGTTGCTACGGGTGAGCCGATTTTTTCTAATATTTTCATTATATTAATCATCTTAAAAGTTTTGACTTTAAAGATTCAATTATACTGTATAGCTACTAAAATCTTTTCCTCTACTTTGCAAATTGAATTGAACAATAAAAATTGACCGGTAGAATTAAACAACATCAACCATTCACTCTTGGGTGTCGAAAAAGGCGAGGTATTTCTAGCACAGAATAAGGTCTAAAGGAAAGATCTTCACCGCCGCGGTTTTTAGATGAAAACATCCTTCTACCGGGAGAGGTTTATGATCTGGTTGCGAGTAAATTCTTTTTCTAGTATATTATTTAATATTATATATAACGTGTCACAAAACAACCCCTAATGATGAATCATGGTACAATGGGACCATCTCTAAAATCACAAAAAATAAGATGATTCATACATTTTGATATTTTAGTTATTATTTTTTGTATGAAATATCTGATTTTTTTGCGATTTCAGAGTTGGTCCCATAGTAAAAGTTGTTCAGTTTGATAGTCTCTATCTACCATATTGCGCATAAGGGGTTTTTTTGTAACACGTTGAATAGAGACAAACGTCTTGCATTGTATAATGAGCTTCCCGGAGATAAATAAGTTTAGAAATTTTACGCACCATTCATAGATAAATTATCTAAGATACCAAGAGAAATCTTTAGAAATGTTACTCACTATTCATACATAAATTCTCTCTTAATAATCATTAGTTTTACGCACTACGTTTACCTGGTTTCATGAATTTCATAAATGTAAGGCTACAGTCTGTGTTTTGGCAAGGTGATCGTCCGAGATCCCGGTAGGTAAGTAACGTAAATGTCTTACGCAGTGCGGGTTGCGTGCGTTTGGTGAGGCAAGTGGGAAAGAAAATATGAAATTACAATTTTCTTTGCACGTCAAAAAAACTTTTCCAAAAAAATATATATAAATTAGTTTACGAAAGTTGTAACTTGTACATAGGCTTAGCCAGGCCCGTTTTTCGGAGGGGATCGAGACTAGTTTTTTGGAGGGGTTGGTCGGTATGTTAAAAAACGCTTGACAGAAAAAAATATTTTACTTAGTATGTCCTTATTTCGGGGTACCTATATTAATAGCAAAACATTAAGTAGGCTTTTAAAGAATGAAAGTCTACAATTTTTTTGCTGATTTTAATTCAACATATTTGTTAAATTGCATTTTTTATTATTCTGTTTGTCTTCACAAACCAACTCACGTTTTCTAACGGAAAGTGGATTGAACGCGCTAAACAGTTCAGCATATTTTTTTGGCACAGATGCACGGAATAGTTCCACTTTTTACGATCAAGAATATTACGTTTTGGAAACGAGTGATGTGTACAAAGTTCACAATGAACCGGAAAATCTACTCAGTTTGACAATACAAGTACCTACGTAGATAGCAAGACAGCGGATAGCGTAATAAAATAAGGAAATTGAATTACTTGGCATTTTTTTAATAGTACATTATGATATAAGTGCGGTACGTTGAAAATTACAGCCGAGGCGATATTGCTAGCCCGAGCCGTAGGCGAGGGCTACAAGAAAGCAGAGGCTGTAATTATCAAAGCGCACGTATGTCATACGACGTTTTATAACATATTTGCGAGGAAATAAAAAAAACTCGGACTTTGCACCTTTGCTTGTTTTCCATATGATTAAATTTTGATACGCTTGTAAGTATCTTATCGGTCAATTTTTCGGGCAAGAGGCTTAGAGTAGCCCTTTTCGCTGCCTCTGAGACTTCTGGCGGTGTTGAATTAATAAATTCATCAGTACTTGAAGATATTTTCAAATAAAAACAATACAGCAAAAAAAAATTAAATTAGCAATGCGCGCGCATCAGCGCTTTTTTTAAGGCAAAGGCATAAAAACAGCCAGTATTACTAATAAAGTAAATTAATATTTTTGTGTTTTTGTTATAGATAAATGGTTGTAATTTATTGTCAACATTAATTAAATTGAATAATTAAATGTTTATTTATTATATTTTATCTCCCAAAGTTAATTTTATCCATAAAATGTTGACCTCTTTTCTGACATAAAAACTCTTTGCTACGATTTAAAAAAGTACCGTTCGTTTTAGACGAAGTATGATAAACCGTGCGGTAATGTAAAGTAAAACGCACAGTTTTTCCTTGATAAACTGTGCGTTTTACTTTACATTACCGCACAAGTTCGTAATGAGATACAATACGATATTGAAATTGATGTAATAAGAGACCCTTTACGAGCAAATATGTTATAAATATTATTATGATAGCAGAAGTCAATCAGTCTAGTGACAACTTTTAAATTACAGTCATCTTTTACTAGAAACGAAGCTCTTTTCAAATGACTAGGTGTTATTTTGGGAAGCACTCTTCATTCGTATCACGTACACTTTGGGAAGCAGCCTGATGAATTTAGCAGAACCAGAACCTAATTTTGTCAACGGTCGTGCAATCACGTAAATAGATTACCGTTTAGGTCGTGGTACGTTGTGGTACAAAGAATCATAAGTTGGTACGTGCGAAATGTGTATATTTATAAGGTTGATTTGATACATTTTGAGTGAGAAGCTAACCTTAGTCAATGTATACAAGGTAAATTGGAAAAGGTTCATACGATATACCAAATATAATATATACTACAACCTTGCTGGAGTATTGTTATATAACTGTGCAGTAAAGATTCCGCATACATACTTTTCTAATTTTATATGACACATCTAATCAGTGTTATCGGCTCAACTCATGATCACACAATACTATGGATATTACAAATCTAGCCTAACCCTTAGGAGTTTGACAGCTGTTATTACTGACTGAAATCTATTTCATTACTGTATAATATTTAGTACTAACTAAAAGTTTAATTTAATCACGTTTTTCTATTTAATTACATACAGGATAGAGTTCAATGCAGTTTAGCTGTAAAATACGGTGCTTTTCCTTCAATATTTTTTTTATATAGCGTTCAAAAGGTTTTTCTGCCTTTTAACAGAAAAAGTGATAGAAAAATAGAGCTCCCAAATACGGAAACATATTTATGTAAACTTCTATAAGAATAATATTTACATAAAACATTAGACAAAAATTGTTAAAAAAAACAAAAATCCGACTTCAAAAAACCTACCTCTAAAAAGCAAGAAATAATATTCGTAATAATAAAACACGTCTATTGAAGTCGGGTGGGGCTGGAGTACAAATCACTTTTTTTATTCTAAAAGCCCCACCCGACTTCAATAGACGTGTTTTATTATTACGAATATTATTTCTTGCTTTTTAGAGGTAGGTTTTTTGAAGTCGGATTTTTGTTTTTTTAAACAATTTTTTATTTTTTTACCGACTTCAAAAGGAGGGAGGTACTCAATTCGACCCGTTTTTTTTTTTTTTTTTTTTTTTTGTTTTTGTATGTACACCGATTACTCGATGACGGCTGAACCGATTGAAATGATTCAAACGTTATTACATTAAGTAAACTTTCAGATTGGTCCCGTTTTTTAAAATTTTGAAATCGGTTCAGTACTTTTTAAGTAATCTTGAAAAAAGCACGAAAATAGTAGGATTTTGTGTGAACTACCTCGATGATCAGTCGTTTAACTTCTTTGTTTATAAACTGAATAAGATAATTATTTTTTTGTTGAAAAAAGGGATATCTTTAGTGTAGTTCTTTAATCGACTTAAAAAAAGGAGGTTCTTAGTTTGACCCGCATGTATGTATGTTTCTCCACGATTAACTCACGTTTGGCTGAGCCAATTTTTCTACCTAAATAATATACCTACCTACACTCCCTAATACAAAAGGTACCTACACTAAAAATTAAAAAATAAAAAATTGTTTAAAAAAACAAAAAACCGACTTCAAAAAACCTACCTCTAAAAAAGCAAGAAATAATATTCGTAATAATAAAAACACGTCTATTGAAGTCGGGTGGGGCTTTTAGAATAAAAAAAAGGAATTTGTACTCCAGCCCCACCCGACTTCCATAGACGTGTTTTTATTATTACGAATATTATTTCTTGCTTTTTAGAGGTAGGTTTTTTGAAGTCGGTTTTTTGTTTTTTTAAACAATTTTTTATTTTTAGTGTAGGTACCTTTTGTATTAGGTTTAGGTAGTGTAGGTATATTATTTAGGTAGAAATTAAAATCGGCTCAGCCAAACGTGAGTTAATCGCGGAGAGACATACATACATGCGGGTCAAACTGAGAACCTCCTTTTTTAAGTCAGTTAAAGAAATACACTTAAGATATCCCTTTTCCAACAAAAAAATAATTATCTTATTCAGTTCATAAACAAAGAAGTTATACGACTCATGATCGAGGTAGTTCACACAAAATCTACTATTACTACTATTTTCGTACTTTTTTCAAGATTACTTGAAAAGTACTGAACCGATTTCAAAATTTTAAAAAATGGGACCAATTTGGAAGTTTAGTCTTCGAGTAATCGGTGTACATACAAAAAACAAAAAAAAAAAAAAAAATGGGTCGAATTGAGTACCTCCCTCCTTTTGAAGTCGGTAAAAACCGCAGTCAATCAGCGAGTTATTTTTAGATTTACGAGGCACGATCCGCCGGAAAACATGCCCATCAATTGTATGTAGTACGTGTGTTTTTTCATAAAGTTTGTTTTCTGTAGTAAGTGATCGATCGGGGTGGGTGCGGACTGTCTGTCCGTCCATTAGTCAAATAGGTTCTCCATCAAGATTAACTTATCTGTTCACTGACAGCGTCCCCTATAACACAACCTCAGGTAAATTAATACGCTTTTATCACTTCTTTAATAGGGTTGAATATTGAGTGACAAATTTTATCTGGTTCGGAATATTGTGATCTAGAACTAACCCCATTCATCGAGCGATTAAAGCTTTGTGGAAGGAATTCTGAGTATGAGTGACTGATCAGTGTCGAATAACACTGATGTCAATGTAACTAACTTTTTACCCGACTGAAAGGAAAGGGTTATATTTTTCGCGCGTATCTTGTATGTATGTATGTATGTATTATTCTTTATTACCTCATATCTTTCAGACGGCTGAACAGATTTCTATGTTTAATATATTGTTAGATTTGTCTTGTCAGCCCAAGTGTTCTTAGGTAAGTGGCGTTATAAAACCAACATAGCACTGTACGTGTACGGTGTCATTATAGTAAAAAACCCGGCCAAGTGCGAGTTGGACTCGTGCACGAAGGGTTCCGTACCAAAGCGGCAAAAATATACGTTTGTTGTATGAGAGCCCCCTGAAATATTAATTTTATTCTGTTTATAGTATTTGTGGTTATAGCAGCAACAAAAATACATCATCTGTGAAAATTTCAACTTTCTACATGCTGTCGTTATTAATATCGAGCAAAAAACAGCAAAACATCCCGTTTGTTGTATAGGAGCCTAAAGTATTAATATTAATTTTATTCTGTTTTTAGTATTTGTTGTTATAGCGGCAACAGAAATACATCATCTGTGAAAATTTCAACTTTCTAGCAATCATGGTTCATAAGATACAGCCTGGTGACAGACAGACAGACAGACAGACGGACAGCGGAGTCTTAGTAATAGGGTCCCGTTTTTACCGTTTGGGTACGGAACCCTAAAAAAAGGAGATGTCTCAGCGTTGCCCCAGTTTCATTTTATTTAATTACTTTCATAATTAAAAAATGCTTATTACATTTTATTTAGGTATAGTATCAGTCAACAATTGTTTTACATTTAGAAAAACAATAACAAAAACATTAAGTTGTTTTCTGAAGTATTTTGTAAAAAAAATGTAAGTAAATAGTACTATCATGGTAAAAAAAATTGATTTAAAAGCGTTTTAACTTAAAAATCCCACTTTTTAATGCAAAAAATAATTGTTAATCTGATTTTAGAGTAAAATACCTACTCTGACATACTACTTTGACTAAGACACGATAGACTTTCATTTTTTAAGAATGGGGAGGCAAATGACATAGGCGCCATGGGACATGTCCTTTCTTAGAATACTGCTTTTATTTCATAAAGGTATATCATGACCCCAATATATTGATAACTAAAAAGATGAAAATAAAAAAAAATCGGGTTGCACTCCGGGAGTGCCGGCAGAAGTGAAAACTTGAATATTAACGTTGTGCATTTTTGATATTTTGGAATGGTTAGGGAATAATTTTGCACGAATTGCCGACCTACGAATTCACTCTGCATGTGACTTTACAATACAGAACAGTATTGTACGAAGGTCTTATCCATTGCTTGACAGAAAATCTAGAGTTTTGACATTGAATTAAAAAATTGGCGCGTTGCTATGGTGACACAAGTGTTTACGTCTTGAAATGACGCACCGCCATTTTCGCTGCGCCCCGTAGAAAGAGAGGGGGATACTTCCGCCGCCGGCTGTCTAAGCTACATCCGTCTTACGAATTTTGATTTTGACTGACGCGAGTTTAACATTTTTTCCCCATTACAAAAAAAGTGTACAACGCCGCTAAAGAAGTTTTCACTTCAAAAATAAATTAAAAAACCAGCCTGCATCAATAGACAAGTCAACTGTAACAAGATTAAATCTTAAAGGAATATTAAAGGCAACATAATAACATGCAGTCGGAGGCATAGAAATCAAATGCTTCATAATGACACTTTCTATATGCATGCCTCTGACTGCATGTTATTATGTTGCTTTTAATATTTAATCTTGTTTCCATCTTTTCAGTTGACTTGTCTTTTGATACAGGCGGGTTTTTCTTATTAAGTGTTGTCTTTTTACCGACTTCAAAAGGAGGGAGGTACTCAATTCGACCAGTTTTTTTTTTTGTTTTTTTTTTTTTTGTTTTTTGTATGTACACCGATTACTCGAAGACGGCTGGACCGATTGAAATGATTCAAACGTTATTGTATTAGGTAAACTCCCAAGTTGGTCCCTTTTTTAAAATTTTGAAATCGGTTCAGTACTTTTCAAGTAATCTTGAAAAAAGCACGAAAATAGTATGATTTTGTGTGACCTACCTCGATGATCAGTCGTATAACTTCTTTGTTTATGAACTGAATAAGATTATTCGTTTTTTGTTGGAAAAGGGATATCTTAAGTGTAGTTCTTTAACCGACTTAAAAAAGGAAGTTCTCAGTTTGACTCGCATGTATGTATGTTTCTCCGCGATTAACTCACGTTTGGCTGAGCCGATTTTAATTTCTACCTAAATAATATACCTACACTATCTTATACAAAAAGTACCTACACTAAAAATAAAAAAATAAAAAATTGTTTAAAAAAACAAAAAACCGACTTCAAAAAACCTACCTCTAAAAAGCAAGAAATAATATTAGTAATAATAAAACACGTCTATTGAAGTCGGGTGGGGATTTTAGAATAAAAAAATGGGAGTTGTACTCCATCCAGGCCCACCCGACTTCAATAGACGTGTTTTATTATTACGAATATTATTTCTTGCTTTTTAGAGGTAGGTTTTTTGAAGTCGGTTTTTTGTTTTTTTAAACAATTTTCAAATAATATACTTAAAATTAAAAATATTATCAAATAGATTTTACTTATATAAAAATCTGTTGAGCTAGGTAGGTACCGGTGTCGACAAAATGATAATTTAATCTTAATATCTTAATTATTTTTATCTAATCGATGTTTTTCATACTCGTATTTAAATGGGTTTTACGCAAACAACGTCCAAAAGGAAATAAAAAAAGTCAATAAAATGGTTTTAGATTTGAGAAATTTTTGCACATTTCTTTGGTACATTATCCTACTTCTTACTAATATTATAAATGTGAAGGTTTGTTTGGATGGTTGGATGTTTGTTCCTCAATCACGCAAAAACTACTGAACGGATTTAGTTGAAATTCGGCACACAGATAGTAGATAGCCTAGAGTAAAGCATTAAATAGTTTTTATCCCGATATTCCCACAGGAATAGGAACCACGCGGGTGAAACCACCGGCTGCCGCTAGTAGTATAATATTTCTTTGTTTCCATTCTTCTCAATACTTATACATATAAGGCCAGTGTTTAGACTGGATTTATCTGCTATTAAAATATAGAAATCAAACGTAGTTCTACAGCCTGTAAATAAACTTTATAATATTCTAAAAGAGTGCAATAGTTCATGGATAAGAAACTGAACAAGTATTAGGAGTAATGTCACTAAATAAGTTTTGTTTTGTTCTGTACGTGTACATGTAGGTAAGTAGAGTTAATTTGATTTTTTTTTCTATTTTTTGTAGTAGGTTAAGAAAGGCATCTTTTGCCAATTTGCATGAGGTGTTTACCTGTAATTGGCTGTGCATTTAGCTTGAAACTACTATTTAACTGTTTGTTAAAAAAGAAATATATTATATTTCTTTTTTCACAATGGTTTGGGACTTCCGCCAAGTTAGTGACGCCTATTCCATAGACATAGAAAAATTTTCGCTGGTTTCAAACAAATACTTACAATTTGACTTACTTATAGAATAAATATCAATGAAATAACTGTTGGTGAACTAAATAAATAAAATTAAACAAACAAATAAAGTAATTACTGAGGTAGGGCCTACCCTACCTCTAAAAATCTTAATTAAACGATTTACACGAAAGTGTTAGCCAATTTCATTGTCAATGATAACACTTTTTATATCAGCTCAGCGATAGTGATACGACTTTATCTCTAGATTTTTTCAGTATCAGGCAACACCCTACAGTCAGTGTTAGCACATTTTAGTGCTTCGTTACTTTTAAAATTATTTTGGAGTGTATTGTTAACGTAACATAATGCAGCCGAATCGTAAGTTTTTATTTTATTTTTGAAAGGAAATCATTAAAAAGTATGTATGCAAGAACGTTTTACAACGAATTTGAAAAAGTTTTTGCATATACCTTAACACAGGGTAAACAAAATCCCTCAATATTGCATCTTATATTATCAAATTTAATATCGTGTCATAAGAATAAGTCCCTTTATTAATTCTAAATATTTGGAAAGTCTCAATCCACTAATGGCGCAATCACATTAGGTCGTTTAACTGCTTTCGGATATTTCAACGGGGTGAGACAGATTCTATTACCAGATGGTATATTTACTTTGGTACACTCGAATTTATGGTAACGAACCAGAAGCTGGTTGAACTTCAACCAGCTTCTGTTTGAAGTGTTGCGTCGCTCAATTTCACGAGCTGCTGGCTCAATTTTTCGCTGTTGTGTGCATGAAGTCTACATAAATATACATAAAAACATGACCTAATGTAATCACGCCATAAGACAAAGAAACGCAAATAATTTACGTGTTGGTGAAAAACAATTGATGTGATATCCAGTTCATTGCGCGATGACGGCGAGTCTGCTGAACGTTGATAATATAATGTGATACGTCACATTTTCCGATTTGTATCCATGATATCACCATCGATACAAATCGGAAAATGTGACGTCATCGAAACAAAACCAAGAGGACAGACCTTAGAGCAAACCAGTGTTGCCAGATAAGGAAAATGAGAATACAGTGTTTTGGACGCTAAAATACAGTGTTTACGACAAAAATACAGGGAATCGTACACAAAAATACAGTGTGTTTTACAGTGCATTTAAAAGACATTTATGTTGTTGAATTTACTTTTATTTATAATAACTTTACTTAAGTAGCCTATCGCTATCATTATCGAATTGAGTCCGACTACTCTCTCTCTTTCTATCATAAATGCTTGAATTAAAGAGTTTAAAAATGGCTTCAGTTGGTTCAAAAAATTTACGCAGTTAACGCTTTGGCCTGAAATTGTTTGCTTTGCCAACATATTTCCCCTGATTGTATTAGTAGTTTATCAGTTTCATTCATTTTAATATAGCAAAAGGATTATCGATTCCACAGTATCAAAATCGATATGATATAAAATCAGAAAATTTTGGAATCAATCATTACGTTCACTTTCTTATAACCACTCATCCAACAACTTTAATGCACGAGGAATTCCCAACTCAAGGAAATAATATCTTAACCCTACAATGGTTGCGTGCTAAAAACTAAGCAGAATGTTGGTCGGGGGTCACGAGGAGTACACGTGTATGATCATAAATTTTCAAATCCATTCTTATATTGTGTTCATATTGATCAAAATATCGTGAACTATTGGCTCGGTAAAAATTACAGTGCTTTCGTCACTGTAATCTATTTAATACAGTGTACAGTAGATGACGTAAAAATACAGTAGATCTCCTGTAATTACAGTGCATCTGGCAACACTGGAGCAAACACTAGTCAGTGTGTAAACTTCTATTATTGTAATTAGAATTCTAAAAAAAGCTGAAAGAAGCAATCAATGTCGTTGTGATCACAGTTATTGTTTCTATTTTTTTTATCGATGACGATGCTCCTTGGATATGAAAGAAAGGTAAAAACGTAAAAAATATACTTACGGAAAAAAATCTAAAATTTGCAAAACAATGGCGTCAAAGATGTGCTCTTATTTTCATCATCACGTGCGCTCCTGACATACTTTGGAAATTCGTGAACATTCGCGAAATTTGGTATAATCTAGGGAGGTCCTAAAGACATGTAGGTACGTATCCGTCTGTAATTAATAACTGACAGTGCAGTTGATGTAGGGGAGACCGGTTCAAAACCGTAGGTATAGCTAAGAACAAACCCATATAAAATCTAAATAAATGAAAGTTACATATTAGAGACTCTTATTGGGAACAGAAATGAACAAAAAATAAATCTATAATCATCATAATAACACAAAATAATTGCCACAAACTAAACCTCGACGAATTATGATTTTGCCCCGGAGGGTGCACAAAACCGTATAGTATATATATACGATATTGCCCCATACGTTATCAACCTGAAACCAATGAGTCCCAGCCTAAAATGTTAGTAGTTTATTTTGTGGCATTTTGAAGAAAACTTGTAAACAAAAACGTCAATTTGGCGTAGTTTCGGGTCAAAACAGATTACTGGCCGATATTACCCCTTACGGTTTTGCCCCACTGACCAAAACAACATTATTCAACATTATAATGCAGATCCGAAACTAAAACTTTGTTGATAATTAAGTAAAAATACACAGTTTCACATTAATAACATAGCACTTACTTATTTATCATTATATATTCACAATTCAAACTTTTGATGACGATTAAATTAGACCAAAAACATCTCAAAATAATATTTATGTAATTGAAGGTTAAAGCTCGGTGCAGCGACAAATGTCTGTTGACGGATTGATCCTATTGGCTACTTGCTATGATCGTCAAATCCGCGGCTAATTCAAAATAATAATAGATACAGCTGCTATACCGTACGGTTTTACCCTGGTATACGGTTTTGTACGGGTCTAAAAATGAATATGGGTAAAAACGGTCACCAAGATCGACCTGCCGGCTGGCAGTCAACTAAATAAACTGAAAGAAAACAACCTAAAACTTTGACGTAAGGCAACAAGACAAGAATCAAACATTAGATTTACCAGTTTTTACACGACTACCCAAAAAAGGAGTGTACCTATATGTTGTTCAGGATTCATGTATGTTTGTGGGTATGTGAGTTTCTTTATTTCACCATAACTTCTAAATGGCATAACGGATTTGGATGTATGGGGTATCGTTAGAATCCTTGCATCATTCCGAGTGACACTGGCTATATTTTTTTGGGAAAAGTTAATATGGCGGCTGTACGACGCCACTTTCAATTGTGAAAAAAATTTTGTTTCTTCAATTATTACAATATGGGCATCAAATGAAAGGCCTTAATGAGTACATTACGAAACTATATAATTTGTCACTAAAATGTGTGAAATAAAAATAAATAAATTAAAAAAAATATTAAAAACACGACTGCCCTGCCCAAAACGAACTAAAAAGTTAAATAACAAGTGTCATTGCAGTCGGGGGCCCTCTTTGATAAAAATAATTCCACAAAACGGTCTCCCGACTGCAATGACACTTGTTATTTAACTTTTTAGTTAGTTTTTGGCAGGGCAGTCGTGTTTTTAATAATTTATTTTTTATTTATTTTTTTCCTGTATCAGAACAGACAACCTCAACACGAAATATTAATTCGGGATAAAATATATACGACCACTTTGGCCGCTTTTTCGAATTTTTCCCGTAGCTCTATCTCTTTTCGCTGCTAAGAACCAACATTTGCTAGAGCAAGAATACACTCGGCTACGCTGCTCGCTGATGCCAAAAAAGCTTGGAAGCTTGGAAAAAGCTTTATGATTTTGTCGCTCTAGTGAGCGATGTTTCAGAGCGATTAACATAAAGAAAAACGTGATGCCGAGAGGGCTAGTGTTGCTAACCCTATAATTTATTCTGTGCCCTAATATAAAAGTTTTATGTAAACTTCTTCTTTCCGTGTTTCCAGAACCCCCTCCGTACTCACAAACGGACCCAGTGATGGTACATCAGCCCACCATAGTACAACAACCGACAGTGATACAGCCAGTCTCAGTGATGTACCCAGTCCAGACTGTAATGGTGCACCATCCCAACGCGATGGTGGGATCGGCCCCAACCCTCACCACCTGCCCCTCTTGTCGCAACCAAATCGTGACGAGAGTGGATCGGTCGCCATCTTGTCGAACTCACTTAATGGCGGTTTTATGTTTATTGTTGTAAGTATTTTTTGCATGCTCAGATAAAACATTAGACAATGGGCGCATTCTGCCAGACAAATCTTTGAGTCATCGACTGCCATAGAGTAATTTTTAACCATGGAAAGTAATTTGCATAGAATGGTCATTATTTTACTTTCCATGGTTAAAATGTACTCTATGGCGATCGATGACTTCAAGATTTGTCTGGCAGAATGCGCCCAATGTTTTTATAATGCAGGCAAAGATTTAAATCGAAAGATGAGCCCTGTGCGTCTGAAAAGTGTCCACATAATAATTGTCAGTGTGCGTAACGTCTCACACGCACGACACATGGGCGCGCGCCGCCGCTTCATTTTGGTAGGTACCGTCAGCATTCTAGATTTGTTAAGTTAGCAATAAATAACTAATAATTATTAGGTACTATACTATACTAAGGTATCGTTGCGAACAACGCTAGTTAGCGCGAGATATGTTCTTACAGTACTTCAAGGTTAATAATGGGCATCGGAAAACGTTGGAAGCATACAAACTTCACAAAAACAAATTAACAAAAAGTAGTTTGGTCCTAAAAATCATTTACAATTCTTCATTTCAATGTAACAAATGTCAACGTCATTTCTAAGAAAAGCAAAAATACTAGGTACTTTAGCCGATGCCAATTCTTTATCTTGACGTAGTACTGTACTCATACACAATAAGGACTGGGTGTCTTTACGACATAAATAAGTAATTAATATATAGTGGTGCGTTTGTATTGCGATGGTTGCGTTCTATCAGGACGAGCATTTTAAAATTAAAAATCAAAAAACAAGTTCACAAACGATTCTTTATTAACAAAAAACCGGCCAAGTGCGTGTCGGGCCACGCGCCATAGGGTTCCGTAGTTACCTTATACCATACCATATTTAATACCACCTATCATTTTTCGTATGCAAAAATAACTTTGTTTTTCACAGTGTTGGTATGAATGACAAAGTTATATTTGCGGTTTTGGAAAATGTGCTATATCTCAAAAACTAATTACTATATCTCATTCAAACTAATTTTGGTTGAAAGTGTTTATTAAGATCTACAGCATATTTTTTTTTAGATTTTTCACTCTCTTATTTCAAAAGTTAAAGGGGGGGGACACACATTTTATCACTTTGGCGATGTATATCTTTGAAACGGTTAACTTTGAGAAAAAGTTGTCTTAGGAACCTCAATGTCATTTTTAAAGACCTATCTATAGACACCCAACACGTGTTGGTTTGAAGAAAAAAATTTTTTTCAGTTTCTGTTCCATGTATGTAAGCCCCCCCTTAATCTTTTATTTTTCTTATTTTTGTATTAAATTCGGTAAGCGGTTAACAGAATACATCTACCTACCAAGTTCCAACTGTGTAGTCTTAATACTTTCGGAATAAAGTAGCTGTGACATACGGACAGACAGACAGACAGACAGACAGACAGACAGACAGACATGACGAATCTATAAGGGTTCCGTTTTTTGCCATTTAGGCTACGGAACCCTAAAAAGGAGGTTATACAATTTGACACGTATGTATTTAATTGGGACTGCCCTAAATACACATTGATAATAAGGCTTCCAAACAAATACTGACACAAAAATTTACGTATGTACGTATGAATGTTTGTGTGAATGTTTGTCTAAGCATTTCTCCCACAATATTAATCGGATAATGACAATGCGTAATTTTAACACTTACCCCCTTACTAATAAAAATTGAATAGCAGATGTTTAAATACACATGGTTACTCTCTGTCAAACTATTTGAATTTGACATTAAAAAGATAGTGACAAAACACTGTGTAACTATGCAGCTGTTATACAATCTTTATTAGTAAAGGGGTTAATAAAGAGAATGGTTCTGTTATAAGTAAAGGCCGGATTTGCGGTGGCAGGAATACAAACTTGCTAGTGATTACCAAATTATCGTAAATGTTTTTAAATATCGATGTTTTGAAAATATTTTTGAAGTGGAACTTCTTTGATCGCGTCTGTATTTATTTTTTGTATTTTACCAAGGAAGATGTATTTCTTAAAAAATTGACATTCTACTTTACTCACTTTGACTTTGCTATCTTTGCATCAAGAAAAACTGCAGTGAATTTTATTATTTATACATTTCACGATTTTCACTTTTCTTAATGTAGGTAGGTGATTTCTACTATTTCCGACAGTAAGTCTATATATCACGTTACATAATTATATATTTTTTATCGATAAATTACACAAATAGATAATCAAGTTGTCCACGCACTATTAAACGTCATTTTATTCGTGCTACCGCAAATCCGGGGTCTGGTTATAAGGGAGGTTTGGCTTTACGTGAACATTAAATATAGTTATTTATAAATCAGAGTGTGTCATCATTTTTGACAGTAAAAAGTTGGTAAAAAGTAAAAACGTAGTTTAGATGGTTTTTATTACATGTAGGTACTCTTTGGTTGACAGTGGGTACTTACTGGTATTTGGCCATATTTTGAAAAAAGTTTTCAATAAGTTCCCATTACATACTACAACATAGACAACTATGTGATATTTATGCATTACTAGCGGCCGCTCGTGACTTCGTCTGTGTGGAACGGTTTTTTTCTATCCCTCGGGAACTATACTTTTTTCGGGATGAAAGGCACCCTATATCCTTCTCTGTACCCCTGACAGCGTGTATGCAAAATTTCATGATGATTGGTTCAGTAGTTAGGACGTGAAGACGTAACAAACAAACAAACGGACTTTCGCATTTATAATATTAGTAAGGATTTCAACATAATACTTTTTAAATGATTTATTTTTATTTTCTGGCAAAGAGACTTACAAGGAAATTAATTTAAAATTTAATTAAATTTTTCTGCTAAAATACTTCTTACAGAACAACTTGTTCACGTAAAGCCGGGATAGAAAAAATCCTTTTTAACTTAATTAACCTAACACCGTTTTTATACATCTTAGTTTAAAAAGGTTACTTTTAATAAGTTTATCTTTGGACAAAAATAAATTTTAATGTACACAAAATTAATGATTACTATTGCTGACGGTACCGATAGTTTCGCTCTTCGTAGGTCTCGGCGTGGCTCGGCTACGCTCGCCGCTCGGTTTGTTTACGTCTACATAAACTTGACCCCTAGTACGGACAACGATCAGTTATTCAAGAGCTCAATCTTATCTGGCAGGTAACCAATGCTCTAATGACGAAAAAAGAGACACAGCGTCATCTCGCTCACTCATACTGCAAATTGCAACCATTCGCTCTCTATCATACAAACACGTGACGGGCACCATTTTAATTTGTTTATTTAATTAGAAACAGTGAAAATAATTAATAATTCTGTACTTACGCATGAAATGTAATTCCCTTGGATTTGTTTGTGTTTCTTGAGTTATTAGAACACTTTCTGAAGGCACAGGAAGGCATTTTTGTAGCTTAACGAACCTAATTAGCTAAATCAAAGATGTTTACGTAACGTGCACCGCTCACTGCTTTCTACAAGCGACTGACACGGGAAGAGTGAGCTCACTCTTCCCAACGATGCCACATTTTCGGCCGCTATAGTTTGGCAAGGGCTCATCTTTCGATTTAAATCTTTGAATGCAGGTAATTATTGCCAATAGGTTCTATAGATAGAATATAATAAGAAATTTGGAAACCTACTGGTTTGATCCTCCACAAAGCATCATGTTGGTTGGGGGGACACAGGGTCACAGATCTATGATACAGAGCAAAAAATATTAAAACAAATTTATATTTGAGATGGGAATGTATCATTGATTCGGAAAATTAATGTTCATTGTCACTACGATAGAACTTTTTCAGTCTTAAATGCCCAGACTTTCCGAAATCTTTACTGGTATCTTTTAATATAATTAAGTAAATGAACTTCCTATTTGTTTTCAGGTTCTGGCCGTGTATGTGCGTCCCGTATTGCGTAGATTCTTGCAACAACGCTGACCACTACTGCCCACACTGCAACGCTTACATTGGCGGTTACAAATTCTAACTACTTATTACGAAATGGTAGAATGACATTAAACAAATTACGACAAGATTGTATTAAGACTGAATGCTACTACTCTTTTAACTAATGATGATGTGAAAATCTTTGCAAAAGACTTCCACCTTTGCAAATAGCTTTATTTAAATATAATGTTTGTTGATATAAAATTGAGTAAAGTTGTATCCAGGATTTCACTTTTATTTATTGTTACATAAATTATGTGTTTCGTCTATGGGGTCGCTTTCCGATTAATTTGCTTTTGTTGAAATACAATTCAAACATAAAAATGTTTCACAGATTTTTGAACAAGTAGTACCTAAACAAAGCATTACTTTTTGTGTGTTTATAAAGTGTCAATGAATGAACTCAAAATGGGAAATCTGTTTCTTCGGACCATCAAACTGAATAACTTTTAATATAGGACCAACTCTAAAATCGCGAAAACAAAAATCTGCTGTTTCATACATTTTGATGTTTTCGTAATTAATTTTTGTATCAGCAAATTTTTTTTTCGCAATTTTGGTCTCTTATTACTTTGACTTTTACAAGTTCTTCAGTTTGATGGTCCGAAAAAACAATTCACGTTATAGCATATTTAGCATCAGAGAGTGCCTCTCCATCCTGTGAACCAAGAGTCAGCCACTTACGCGATCGTTACCAAATTTGTTATGGCCTCCTAGTCTATTATATATTGTTTTTATTCACTTGTCTTTATTGGTAAATAGCTTGTTCAAAGGTAAATAGTTAGACTGATGTTCTTATAATATATATATATTTTTAAGCTGAACTGTTGTGTTGTCAACCTACCTAACCTATATCAAATTAAAACCGATTTGTTATACAGGGTTATTTGGAACTTACCATCCAAATTTTGAGGATGTGTTCAGTTTATGAAACTGAACAACTTTCTCTAAGGAACACAAGGTCAAATATGTAAAATAAAAATCGACTTTCCATACAAATCAAAGAGATCACGTGATTAATTTAGTATGGGATGACAAAAATTTTTGGCGAAATTTGACACATGTTTCTTAGAGAAAGTTGTTTAGTTTCATGGACTGGACACATCCTTAAAATTTGGATGGTAAGTTCAAAATGACCCGATATTATGTATTTTGAAATGATTATTTCATTATATGAAGATTGTTTACCTAATAAGATTTTAGTGAATTTTACCTCTAGTTATCTGCCTCTTTCTATCTTTGGGGACCAAGTTAGTTAGATGTGATAAAGTCTGTTCACGGAAACGAGTTAGTAGAGCGCTATCTCACTCACACGATTTTTTAACTGTGATTGGTCAGTGATAAACGCTAAGGTGGTGTACACAGAACGAGTACTATTTAGTCTACTCATACTCCCCGTACTGTGCAGACGTGCTCTGTTCTTACCTGTGACTGTATACTTAATTCGTTACCTGGCTTGTGTATTGAGTTTTGAAGCCCAAAGTGGCGCAGGTGTGCCAATGACCCGTTTATTGTTCTTTTGTCATAAATAACTTAAGAAAATACTTTTTACCAAATTTTTGTACAATAAACTCGCTGTAATAAATGGCCCTCAAATTGGACAGATGAAGCCGCATGTATAAAGCTAAGCGAATTTTTAAGAAGCGCAGTGTGAGCGCGCATTTACTTCTCTAATACATATTATCTTGACTTCGTTTCCGAGATTTAACTTTAACATGTAGTAGCCCCTGCTACGCGTTATTCCTTCGCACGAGTATTCACAGTAGAACAGAAAAAAAAAAAAAATAGATGCCCCCTTCCACCGTTTACTTATTGCTGCCACTTGGCGCTGACCTCATTCTTGTCCGTGCGCGCGCGCCGAAAGCACGAGTGATCGAAACCAGCGCTGAGTGTTAGTCAAGACTCAAGAAACAATGCCAAAACGTAAGCATGAAGAATCTAAGGAAGAGCGATGGTCAAGGAAGTTGAAAAAGTATGAAGCAAAACTTCAAGAAAAACAACGTCATAGCCGGCGAATTATTTACTCAAGTGATGAAGATGATGTACAACCTGAAGGTGCTTATTGCTACCGAGCTTGTTATTTTTTCTCGTGGAATTCTTCGAGAAATACTTTTTATCCCGTCGGATTCTTCGGGATCACTTTTATCGCTAGCTTATTGCTTAGCGAAATTCACTAATTATGATATTAAAGTAAAATGATATTTCTATCACATTTCCTTTTTTAAATATTTTTTGGCAAGAACTTTCTTGTTTTACAGTGTTTTATATGTGTACAATCTTTATTTTTTTCTTAAAATTTCTTCAAAATTACACCAAAGAAAAATGCATAGGTACCCTCAAAAAATTTTTTTTTTTTTTTTTTTTTTTATGTGAATCAAAAATGTTAGCGGTTTATTAATTAACTTTCAGAACATCAAGATTCTGGTGATATCGCATTGGCTGATGTCGGTGAGGCTTGTAATAATGAAATCGAGCCGATTAATGACAAAAATATCGTGTTACCTGATAATAGTGACAATCCTGTCGATGAGTTTGACACGGAAATATTGGAAGCTCTTGGCGGCATCGAACCAGAGACCCTTGAATTCGGCGATGACTTACATGGAGATATAGCAACTAGATTTCAAAAAATCATGACCAGTGGTTTGAAAAAAGAATTAAAAGATGAGCTCAATAAAAAATATTTGTTCCCAAAAAATGTGCCTTTAACCAAGGCACCTAAACTTAACCCAGAAATAGAAGCCATGCTCGCCGAAACTTACCGCCAACGTGATAAGCGATTGCTTAACAAACAAGACCAATTAGGCCGGGCGTTGTCCGCCCTCGGTAAGGCTATGACAATTCTTGTAAAGAAAAACCCTCAGATATCTGAGGTTGCTCGTAGTTTGAACGACGCGGGAAAACTTATTGCTGATTCCCACTACGTGGAAACTGAAACGCGCCGTTCGTTGATTATACCATTAGTAGATAAACCATTGGCAGAAACGTTCAAAAACCGAAATAGAGATGGTTTCTTATTCGGCGAAGGCCTGGGCGAGGTTGTGAAGAATTCTCAAGGCATCAAGAAAACTAGTCGGATTATTCAGGCCACACCATCTACTTCTAGCGCCACTTTAAACTACAGGGGCCCATCGACTCAACCACGGCCACAATGGGGCAGTCACATGTACCAACATCGAGTCGGTGGGCAACGAGGAACATATCCGAGTCGCCGTCGCGTCTTGCCGCCGCCACCGCCGCCACCCCGTACACAATTTCCCGCGCGCCGCCAGCCGCCGCCGCCGCCGGCGCCACAGCGGCGCCAGCCGACACAGCGGACGCGTGCAGCCGCCGACCGTCAACAAAGATAAATAATAATACGAAAAATCAGGTACATGCGCATGCCGGCCGCTTGAAGTATTTTTTACATGCCTGGCGTTCTATTACAGATGACAATTTCATTTTAAAAATAGTGTCTGGTTATTCAATTCCATTTCTTACTTTACCGGAACAGCAACCTTGTGAGATTCCGATGCGATCTTTTTCCATAGACGAATCTATAGCCATAAAACAAGAAATACAACATTTATTAAATATACAAGCCATAAGCAAATGTGTCCCCGTCAAAGGTCAATTTATTTCTGATATATTTCTAATCCCAAAGAGTAACGGAAGCATGCGATTTATTTTAAACCTTAAAAAGTTAAATAAATTTGTGGAAACCGTCCATTTCAAAATGGAAGATATAAGAACTGCTACTAAGCTTTTGACAAAGGATTGTTTTATGGCAAATATAGATTTACAAGAAGCTTATTTTCTGATACCGGTTCATAATACTCATAGAAAATATTTAAGATTTTATTTCGAAGGGTCTTTATATGAATTTAATGTACTCCCATTTGGCTTATGCTCAGCCCCCTACATTTTTACAAAACTTTTACAACCGGTTATATCTCATTTAAGATCTCGTGGTTTTAAGTCCGTAAAGTATTTAGATGACCTTCTTCTTATAGGGCATACGGAAAATAATTGCTTAAGTAATGTCAATAACACTATAGAATGTTTAACAAAATTAGGGTTTGTTATTAACTATAAAAAAAGTAACTTACAACCAAAAACTGTGTGTACGTTTTTAGGATTTGTTATTAATTCCGAGTTAATGACTTTACAACTACCAGATAAGAAAAGAAATAATATATTACAGAGTTTAGAAAAAATGTCAGAAGTCAGGTCCATGCGTATACGTGACTTTGCACGAATCCTTGGCTCTCTAACGGCAGCTTGTCCTGCTGTCGCTTATGGATGGCTTTACACAAAGGCTCTTGAAAGAGAAAAATATTTAGCACTTTTGAATAGTGGTGATAATTACGACTCTTTTATGGCCATTCCAGATAACTTATGTGATGACTTAGATTGGTGGAAATCTCAGATACCAGTAACCTTTAAAAAAATCGGTAACAATAAATATGAATTGGAGATTTTTACGGACGCCTCCACCACAGGATGGGGTGCGGCCTGCAATGGTGAAAAAACAGGTGGTCTGTGGACCGAAAATGAAGCTAGTAATCACATAAATTACCTGGAGTTACTTGCTGTTTATTTTGGATTAAAATCCTTCGCTGAGGATAAAAGTAATTGCAATATACTCTTGCGAGTCGACAACACAACGGCAATTTCGTATGTAAATAGAATGGGCGGGGTTCAATACCCCCATTTAAATCAAGTTGCAAATAAGATTTGGAAGTGGTGCGAAAATAGAAAAATATTCATATTCGCTTCATATATAAAATCTTCCCTTAACACTGAGGCAGATACTGAATCTAGAAAAATTAATATAGACACAGAGTGGGAATTAGCACCCTACGCATTCGCAAAAATTGCACGACTATTCGGTGCTCCGAATATCGACCTATTTGCATCTCGAGTTAATGCTAAATGTCCCATTTATATATCTTGGAAGAGAGATCCCTACGCCTTTGAGATTGACGCCTTTACCGTAGATTGGTCATCTTATTTTTTCTATGCTTTCCCCCCATTTGCACTGATTTTAAAAGTTTTAAATAAAATTATAACTGATAAAGCAACAGGGATTGTAGTAGTACCGCAATGGCCTTCCCAGCCCTGGTATCCTGTGTTTAAGTCATTGTCCGTATCAGAAATAGTTATATTTCCCCCTGATAAAAAGTTACTCTCTTCTACTTTCAGTTCAACACACCCCCTACACCGCAAGCTTACCCTGGCTGCGAGTGTGTTGTCCGGGAAGGCTTTAGAGGACAAGGCGTACCGGAATCGGCAATAAGGATAATGCTCGCTTCCCTGTCACAAAATACTTTAAGTCAATATAATTCAAGTCTTAAGCTATGGTGGTATTATTGTTTGCAAAACAATTGTGATTTCTATAACGTTAATGTAAATTCATTATTATTATTTTTTACAGAAAATTTCGAATCAGGTTCAAGTTATGGAACCCTTAATAATCATAGGTCTGCAATTGCCTTAATTTCATCTAACGATTTTAGCCACGATGATCGGATCAAGCGTTTTTTTAAAGGAATTTTTAAATTAAAGCCTTGTTTTCCTCGTTATAATGTGACGTGGGATCCCATTATTGTATTGAATTATCTAGCCAATATTTCTAATGAATCAGCTAGCTTGGAAGTATTAACAAAAAAATTGGTAATGTTGTTGGCCTTAGCTACTGGGCAAAGAACACAAACACTTTCGTTAATTAAAGTTTCAAACATACAATTTTACATCGATCGTGTAGTTATAACCATAACAGACTTGATTAAGACCTCGGGTATAGGTCGAACTCAACCTATTTTAAATTTACCATTCTTTCATCATAGACCGAGTGTCTGCCCAGCAGCTACCGTTAGATTGTATCTTGAAACAACCTCTACACTTAGGCCACAAAACGAAGATCGTTTAATTTTAACTTTTAAAAAGCCGCATAGAGCCGCTTCATCTCAAAGCATAGGGCGCTGGTTAAAGCTAACTTTACATGATAGTGGTATCGATACAACTGTTTATAGTGCTCACAGTACGAGGCACGCCTCTACTTCGGCAGCTTCTCGAGCTGGAATAAGTATTGATGTTATAAGGAAAGCTGCCGGTTGGTCTGCCCAGTCGGCAGTCTTTGCCAACTTTTATAACAGACCAATTGTTGATTTACCTGTTGTTAGTTTAATAAATCACTGATAATTCCCATTGATTATAAGTGTTATGATTTAATAAACAGTTACTTATAATATACACGTAGTTTCTTTCTTTCTTTACCCATATAACACGTAGGTATTCGCAACATTAATAAAAATCTAAACATCTACATGTTAAAGTTAAATCTCGGAAACGAAGTCAAGATAATTAGATGATCAAACGAACTTACCTGAAGTGAAGTTCGATCCTAATTATCTTGACTTCGTTGAAGAGATTAAAGATCCCTCCCATCCCTAATTATTTTTATTTTTCTTTTCCCATACTTATACTTAATGTTGCTTCTCCATGATCTGCTCTCTAAAATAATGAGGTCAGCGCCAAGTGGCAGCAATAAGTAAACGGTGGAAGGGGGCATCTATTTTTTTTTTTTTTTTCTGTTCTACTGTGAATACTCGTGCGAAGGAATAACGCGTAGCAGGGGCTACTACATGTTAAAGTTAAATCTCTTCAACGAAGTCAAGATAATTAGGATCGAACTTCACTTCAGGTAAGTTCGTTTGATCATCTAATTATGTATCTAACTATACTCTGTTCACGGAAACGAGTTAGTATAGCGCCTACCCTATCACACATTTTCATACAAATAACAAAGACAAAAAAATATTTTCTAGGGTCAGTTTATAGTTAGTTACATAATATGTATTTTAGTTACTTACGTATAATATAGTTGAGTTCGGTGACTGACACTAACTTTGCATTTACGCGTGTGCTCTAGTGATTAAGCCCGTGTATTTAATAAAATATAAAATTTTAAATATAAATTGTACAGTTTATTTTATATTGTATGAACGTCGTTATAAATGATGGCACTTTCCTGACCGAAAGTGGCGCCGCGGTGAATTTTATTTAATTTTGTAATTCTAATAAGTACACAATTTTAATAAAACTTCTCGTGGAAATTTTAGGACCCTAAGTCTAGTATTTTTGGACGGTATCATTACATTCTTCCGTAGTCACTGCTAGAAGTAGATAGCAAAATTGCTAATAGTGGCCGTTTTTGACACATTTTCTATCTAGGTAGGTACTTCTACAATTGACTGCGAGGGAATGTGGTGATACCTTCTAAAAATACTAAAGTATGAGCCCTAAAAATTCCACGAAAAGTTTTATTAAAATCCTTTTTTATTACCAACTTATTAAATAAAAACCTCTGAGGGCGCCACTTTCGGTCAGGGAATCGCCCCGCGTGTTTGTGTAAAGATATTTATTTGTGTATTCCATTAATTCGTGGGTTGAATGGATGTTTTATAATATACTTAGGTATGAATTTTATTGTAACTGAACAATAATTTTAGTATAGGTTTTCGTAATCATAAGTATCATTACGTAATACAGGAAACTAGCTCCCATTTATTTTTAAGTTCCGATCTTGGTTAATATACCTTTTCTGAGTACCAAACCACAGAATAACTAATAGTACAAGTACAGAAGCAGCACGCCGCAAAGTCATTTAAATAAATAGCGACTTTTGCTCCAACACAATAAAGTGCGATTCAGGTCGCGCAGCGCTAATGGCTTACAGTTATATTCACCTAGTAGTTGCCTCTCTTTCTATCGCGTGCTCTTACCCTTTCTGACGACGCAACGTTAGGGCTGACTTCTTTTAAATGAACTGCGTAGCAAATATCTTAATGTGAAAAACGACAATTGTTTATTGGTTTTTTGATTTAGACATCATTTAGACGGCACAGTAATGTCGTTTCCACATTGTTACTATTATAAAGAGGCAATACCTACTTGTGCAGTAAGATGCCGCGCAACTACACAGGCGGGCATGTGGCGGCCCTATGCTCACTTGTGCCTCCGTAGGCACGGCTAGCGGTAGGTGTTTATCGCGCGACCTTGAGCGAGTGAAGGAGGCCTGACCAAACGCTACTCATCATCGTTTATAATGCGCACAGCTATGGAATGGAATTCTCTACCGGTGTCTGTGTTCCCGAGCGCATACAACCTGACTCTATTCAAGGCCAGAGTGAATAAGCACCTTCTGGGCAAGCTCGCTCCATCGTAGACCCTGTCTTTGCTTTTGGGCTAGACTGAGGTCAAGAGCAAACCCATTAACTATAAAAAAGTGTTATTTCATAAGATAACGTTTTGGGATCAAGATACTGCGAGTCCGACTGTACTCATTGGTACGCTGAAACAATGAATCATTTAACGATACTTATCGATATTTTATTATCAGTAAAAAAACCGCTCTGTATTTACATAAATGACTAATTGCGATGGGACACGTTATCAATAACTTTTGTGGACTTATCGTGCGTTTTAGAGTTCCGTACCTGCATGTAAAGGAAGAGCAGATCCCAAAAATGATAGGGTTTAGGGTTTATATCAAATGATACACTGAAGCTGTAAAAATCAAAGTCTTGGAGAACTAGAACATTCCTGCTATTCTTTTAAATATACAAGGTTATTTTTAGTTAATACAAAACATCTCTTGGGGTTCATCAGGCCATCAAACTGAGCAACTTTCATTATGGGACCAACCTTGAAATCGCGAAAAAAAATCAGCTGTTTTATACATTTCGATGGAATAGGATTGTACTTTTGTATAGAACAGCTGTTTTTTTAGTGATTCCGAGGTTGGTTCCATAATGAAAGTTGTTCAGTTTGATGGTCTGATCAAACCTACGCCTACGAGAGGTTTTGTATCAACTAAAAATAACCTTGTATACGTAATGGAATCCTGTTCTTCCTGCAGTCAGGGAAAATCAGACAAATAGTAGATTATTATTTATTATAAAACAGTTTATACTGTAACACAGGCAACACAGCACACAACTTAAACTTACATAGCTCTATCTGTTTGTTTTTGTAAACTAATTTACACAAAAAAATATAAGTAATTAATTATACAATCTGATATTTCATATCAAATATGATAGCTTGGACTTTGAGCTAGATAAAACAAATCGATTTCTAGGCTTACTAGGGCCCAGCCACAGCCTACCGCGGTGGGCGGCGCGGCAAGCGAAATCAATATTCACTGCGCGCTATCGCGATGTCGGCATCTCAGTTCGCCGTCACAATTGCTCAGTGATTAAACGGAATTCGCTTGCCGCGCCACCCGCCGCGGCAGGCTGTGGCCTAACCGAAGTATGAACGCAAGATTTAAAATTACGGCCCGGCCACAGCCAGCGCGGCAGGCGGCGAGGCAGGAGGCGCGGCAAGCGAATTCGGTATTCACTGCGCGAGAGGCCGTCATCATCGAGATACCGCGCAGTGATCGATGAAGATTTTCATATGGCGTCATCTATTCTACTAGTCCTTATTTTATGTACAAACGATCACCTTGTTTTTGTGGTAAAAATGGTTGCCAAAATGCTCGTAGTATCTTCAAGAACAGCAAAATAGACTCGGTAGCTCAAAGCATTGGACTGGACTTCCAAAGGTCGCGGGTTTGAGTGCGGGTCGTATTTTTCTAGTATTATTATTCATCATATCAACCGCACAATATTTACTGCTGGGTATAAGCCTCCCCCAAGGATCTCCACACGATCGGTCCTGCACTGCCCGCATCAAGCGGTTTCACGTGACCTTCACCAGATCGTCGGTCCACCTCGTCGGGAGCCTACCTACGCAGCGTCGTCCGGTGCGCGGTCGTCACTCAAGAACCTTTCCGCCCCAACGGCCATCGGTTCTTCTCGCTATGTGTCCCGCCCACTGCCTTTATACTATAACGGAAAGGTAAACATGTAAAAGCTTGGAGGTGAGAATCGAAAATAAATGAAAACCGGTCAAGAGCGAGTCGGACTCGCGCACCGAGGGTTCCGTACCATCATAATTGCACCATCAAACCACTGCAGAGTAGAATAATAAAATTAGTTTTGCAGTTTTAGGTCAGCGCCATCTCTTGACCGATAGTGGAACAAATTTAACTTTTTTAGAAATTTGATGATTTCTAAAAAAGTGTGCTATATTAAGACATCGTTTTATTTTTACTGTAATCTTTATTTATACTGTTATTACATAGAATTATTTCAGATTTTCTCCTTGCAAACTTCGGAGATAAGGGGGGAACGGTATTTTTTTTTTCATTTTTCATCATAAGTCGAAAACTATGCGGCCTAAAAGTAAAAGAAAAAATTATTGAAAACGTGCAAACGGCGTTCTTTCATATGATACCCCACATGCCCTAGTAGCCCCACTTTAAATTTTTAAGACCCCTTTTCAGTCCCTGTTGTAAAAAAGATATTTATTTTTTTATTTATTTCTTTAATAGTTGGGCAAATGTCATCTTAAACTATTCCAAATTTCAAATTGATACCATTAGTAGTTCTCGAGATATCCAGCTGTGACAGACAGACAGACAGACTGAGTCACACCATAAAGGTTCTTTTTTTTACCATTTTGGTACGAAACCCTAAAAATAATAAACAATGTTGACCTTTCCCTTATTTGTGCAAATTTACTGTTAAAATTGAACTTATTATACGGGTGGCAACTCTAAATTGGTTCCTAACTAGGATGCTAGATCGGGATATGTAATCGCGGCTTAAGCTGTGATAGTCTTATTAACCTCCTGAGATCCACAATTTTTTTTTTCAGGAATTTCAATAAAAATTATCAGGATCGATTTATTAGGTTACTAACTATTCTCAAAAACTGGAAAAAAATCTGTGTTGGAAAATCTAGATTTTCTCAATGTAGTTTATTTACGACATCAGTTCTGTACACTTACTGTGTAAATTGTAGTAAGTATATTCTGACATCAAAATATTCTATGAAATTAAAACACAACTTTAAGGTAAAGTAACAAGGCGTTTGTGTCGTCTAGCATCTGTTCAAGGATGATTTATGTATTGCTCGAGAAACTTTTCATCAGTCCAGAAATCCGTGCTGTAATATGTATCTTGGCTGATAAATAGGTATCTCTAAAGGAGAGAAATTGTCCGGTTCCGGTATTGTCAGCCGTTGCCTATGATGGTAAACATGCTGCCGTTTGTCCTCGACCACCTTTGGTTCTTACACAGCCACTGGATCAACCACCACGAGTTCGGGGCTGACTTCTGGTTCTGGCACTAACTGTGGTAACTTAAAATAATAACTGCGGGTAGCAGCAATAGAAGAGGACAAAGATAGTTCAGATTCTGGACAGTTTCATTTATCAGTGTCTGAAGAATTCAGAGAACCAGGGTCTGAATCTCTGCTGTCATCAGTCATGTATCTAATTTGATTATTTTGCAAACAAACATAACAAAATAATAAAAAAAAGAAATAAAACAAATGTAAATGTCTATGTTGTACATTTACTACACTGGGCATGCTTTGCACACACACGTCGTTGAGAACCAATGTATTACTAGTACAACATTAAACTTTTATTGTTAATTTCTTAGTTTTTATGAGTTGAAACACAAGAAAATTGTGTGATTAGCATAAATATATCAAAACTAAAAAAAACTATCAAAATCTTTACAAATGGCATAGCATTTCATAAAGAAATACTTAACACGCGGTTCTGGTCCTGACGCCATCTTCCACTTCAAATGGCCAATAAAAAAAATTAAGCCACTTCCTCAGCCAATCACCGCTCAGTATGGCGGACAGATACTTTGACTATCTAATTTAAATAAACCAGCAATGGCAGTGTAGGATTTTTTATATTCTATGTTGTAAATATAGGTACTACAGTTTCACTCAGGAGGTAGGCACCGGATGTTAATACTGATACTGTTCTCGATGACTCAACTAGTTAAGGGGCCGTACAATGCTGGAAGCAATTTTCATAATAAAAATTATCGAAATTATTGTCAATTTAATCGTTTTTAATTAATAACTACTAAACTAATTCTTATTTTGGAAAACTGTCAACCACAAAACTAGAGAGCTAATTAAAGTTTCTTTTTAATATAGTTTCAAGCTTAGAGCATCGCGGCTTTTCGTCTCGAACAGAAGCGCGTCTTACTCTAAGGTTTCAAGCATAGAAATAGAATGCCAAAGAACAACAATGTCAATTAGCAAGTGATCCGAAAAACGAAGTGCAAATGTGTGAGTGAAATAGTGTTGTCTGCACCACTTAATATGCTATCGATGACTGTACCTACTTACGTCTTTTCTGTGTGGCTTAGTGGTGATATTTTCAATCCGATTTTCCATCTGCGCCATCGACCTACAACCTACAATACAACTACAACCCGTAGTTGTATTGTAGGTCGATGGCGCAGGTGGTTAGTACACTCAGTATCGTAGGATTCATAGGTAAAAATAGGGAGGTAATTAAAACATTTCGTATAGTTCGAATAATTATTTATGGATGTGTAATGTATGACATATATTTACATGGACAAGCACAAAAATAATATCATACCTACAGTATTAACGTGATTTCACTTACTTAGGCACACGTTTTTTTATTTGAGTAAATAAATAAAACTTTAACCATCTTTCAAAATAACGTAGGTAACAAACAAATTGTGATATATTTTTATAAGAGTAAGCAAACAAGCATGGACAAATAAGGAGCCATTTCTACAACGCTACGGCACGTGATTTTGCTACACGAGCGCGATTCACAATGAAGGGCGAGCGTGTTGGCGCTTGGATGGAAACTCGTGTAGCCAAAACACAATCCGCGGATGGAAACCAAGCTCCCGTCAAGGTGACCTCTGATGGGAGGCTGGATTACAAACGTCTGGAACATGCTTAAAGAAGTTCACTTCATCATACGACATCATACACAATTCAGGATTGCTTGGAAACCTTTAAAAAATATTAAAATCGATCATTTTTTTCTTGTTCTGTTCCCAAATAAATAAACTTTAAAACGTATAGTCCCTACTATTAACTTTACGGTAATGTTAAAAATTGGTTACAAATTAATCTGAATTTTTACTATCTAATTACAAAATAAATTGTATTTTATCTTGTTCTGTGGTTTTTAACTTTATTGAGCGGGTAAAACGTTTATCGATTTATTGATACTCGTGACGTCATCGTCACGCCCTATCGTAAAACAACATTTTACTATTTTACGTAAAATAGACTAAATTATTAATCCTTACTAATATTATAAATGCGAAAGTCCGTTTGTTTGTTTGTTTGTTTGTTACGCCTTTACGTCCTAACTACTGAACTGATCATCATGAAATTTTGCATACACCTTGTCAGGGGTACAGAAAAGGACATAGGGTACCTTTCATCCCGAAAAAAAGTATTGTTCCCGAGGGATAGTAAAAAACCTTTCCACGCAGTCGAAGTCGCGGGCGGCCGCTAGTTGTATATAGATAGAGGGTCATTTTGTATTCACCGTCAAAATTTTGAGAATGTGTTCAGTCCATGAAACTGAACAACTTTCTCTAAGAAACACATGGCCAAATATGTAAAATAAAAACCGACTTTCCATACAAATCAAAGAGATCACGTGATCAATTTAGTATGGGATGACCAAAATTTTGTGGCGAAATTCAACACATGTTTCTTAGAGAAAGTTGTTTAGTTTCATGGACTGGACACATCCTCGAAATTTGGATGGTAAGTTCAGAATGACATGACATGTTCAGAAAATATGACTATATGTATATGGCAAAGGAAATTAATAAACTATTTTCCATACTGTTTTCTTCGTCGATAAACGAATAAATGTAGCGAAATTTTGATCTAAAGAAATGTGTGGCTGGCTATATTATTTACCTGTTAAAAGTGTGATTACTTGGATAATTATTTTCTTTTTGTAACATCACAATTACTTAGAGCACAAGTCACCATGGCTCCACGATACCTTTATTTGAAATTTTAATTAAGATTAACAAATATTTTAAACAACTGTGATTGCTCATTTGCAAGGCGGGACGTTAGGGACTCTTACTCTAATAAATGTTGGCACATTGTCACTTGATCCTTTGTCTCTTTTTTTCATAGACCTTGCCCGTATAATGTTAACTTCTCTTTCCCACGCTCTATTGGTCTTCTTGAGCGCAGCGAAAATTTTTCTGTCTTTGGTTTCAAGACATCCATCCATTGGTTGGGTTGGCACATCAGTGAAAAGCTTCAAAATTTGAGAAAATTCGAGAAAAGTTTGAGCTATCACGTTGTACCTACTATTGGCTCCGTGCACGCTTTTAGCGCCACCTAGCGTATTGCAACTTTGTTGGCTCATGAATATAAGATTCTTGGCTCTGACCTGACCGTTTTGACGTTTTGATATGTAATGGCGGCATTGTGACAAAATATTAAAATTACTATACATATTGTGTTATTAATGTAAATTTCAAAATTACTGTGATTTGGGTGGACAAAGTGTTGTGAAATCATTTTTGGTCATTTAAATTAAATATGGCAAGTAAGATCTATTCAAAAAGAGTGTTTTATTTTGGTTATATCAGGGTTTGTTTACTTCTTTTTTAGTTGTAGATTTTGTAAAACAAGAGGATAAAGCTACTTTAATAATTTTACTAAGTGATAATAAACATATACAGTGCCTTTGGTCTTGAACTAGCAATAATTTAAAGGCGTGAAATACACCTAATTTTATCGATAAAAACACCCACATGTTGGGGTCTATCCCACTCCTGTTGGAATGGCCGCCATTTTAATTTGACTTTTTATTTTAGTTGACCCTGCAGAAAAATATTAATTTCTCCGAATTTAGAAGTCCTACAGTTATAACAAAAATACTGTTAAAAAGCTAATAATATCACCTATCAATAAAAAAATAAAATGTGTAAATTTTAGCTTTAAATACGTCATAAAAAATTACTGAAATAAAATTTTATACAAAATTTGTGCGATTTTTTTGGGTTTTTATAACATTTCTCAAAAACTAGGACATTAATGTCCACTTTTTTTGCTTTATTCAAATACACAGGGATATTATCTACAGAACGGTTTTACAATTTATTGCTCTATGTTGCATATTTCGAGAGCTATTGTTGTTTAAATATGACCATTACAAGCACTAAATGGTTATTTCAAAAATAAAAAAAATAAAAACTCCTAAACTAACTAGATTTTATCATTTGATGAAATTAGTATTCAGATAAAATTATCAACCTTATTTAAAATATGTTCAAAATGCTTGTAATTATGTACATTTTCAAAAATAATAATTGTTTGGTTACGTAAGGGTGATAGTTCAAACAAAAATAACTCTCGAAATATGCAACAGAGAGCAATAAATTTTAAAATCGTTCTTTAGATAATATTCTTGTGTATTTGAATAAAGCAAAAAAAGTGGACATTAATGTCCTAAGTTTTGAGAGATGTTATAAATACTCAAAAAAATCGCAAAAATTTCGTATAAAATTTTATTTCAGTAATTTTTTATGACGTATTTAAACCAAAAATTTACACATTTTATTTTTTTAATTGATAGGTGATATTATTAGCTTTTTAACAGTATTTTTGTTATAACTATGGGATTATTAAATCCGGAGAAATTAATATTTTTCTGCAGGGTCAACTAAAATAAAAAGTCAAATTTAAAATGGCGGCCATTCCAACAGGAGTGGGGATAGACCCCAACATGCGGGTGTTTTTGTCGATAAAATTAGGTGTATTTCACGCCTTTAAATTATCGCTAGTTCAAGACCAAAGGCACTGTATAATTGTTCCTGTATCGATATTAATAAATTAAATATCGTTTTCAAACAGATTACAGAGCCTCCATTATTTCTACTTTTTGCCACCATGAGCGCTGCGATCGATTATTATACCTTCGCACCCAGCGAATAATCTACTTCCTTCATAATTTTTTTGGGACCGATAAATCAAGTAATACTGTGTGAAATTTTTGTTCAAAAATGTGTATTTGGCGTTGTACGGCCCCTTAATCGGATAAAATCATTCATCTAGGTGATAGTAATCGTTATCACAGCGTATCACATTTAAAAGTTGATGATCAATGAATTATTACTCCAGTTACTTTTTGACGTTCGTACATAGTGAGCCTGTGATTCTTGTGATTACGTAAAATTATTGTTCTTTTAAGTGAAAATGGGAGACGCTGGAAAATGTAAGTTTATCCCATTTGATTATTTTTATATAAGAATATTTTATGCCTGATCAGCCTGATTACAAAAATGAAGGCAACATAATCAAAAATTAAATCACAGATTTCAGTGTGTTGTATGATATTTTGGTAGCGCTAAAAATACGATTAAAGATAAGGAATTATTGGTATCGAAAACTTTATCTCAACACAATCCATTAATTTGGACAGGGCATTTGTTGCTAGGATAGCGTTTTTTCATTTAAAAGGGGCTACTTGTAAAAAGTTGTATATTGTAGGAATGTAGGTAGGTAGTATGGGGACCGAGGTCCCCGGCCAAATACCACCCAGCCCGGAGGAAGATCTTCCACTTTGGCCTTCCTATCAGTGGCTACCCTCTCTTCATACTACCATACCTACATTTCTTACACTGGTGACCCCCGACGGAGCACATCAAGCACCTTCAGCAACGGAGGAAGGAAGGAAGATCTTCCACTTTGGCCTTCCTACTAGTGGCTACCTCTCTCCATACTACCTACCTACATTTCCTACATATATTTTGTCGTACAAAAGAAAAAAAAGGTTCTAATTTCAAAATATTTTTTTCAGCAATGGCTAACGACCCGACCAACGTGAACTTCGTCAACAACCAGCCACCACCACCGCCCTATTCTGGAACGCAACCAGGCACCAGTGGTGTAACATACGTAGCTGCTCCTGCGCCTATAGTCGTGACTATGCCGGGTACCATCACTGTAGTACCAGGAATGGGACATAGTCCTTCGTCTTTCATCTGCAGAAGTTGCAATGCGCAAATTATGACACGCACACAAGTAAAGGCTGCCACGAAGACACACTTGTTTGCATTCCTTTTGTGTATATTTGGGTAAGTTTTAATTATCATTCTTTTATTAGTATGGTAATTTTATGCATTTTATCGTAGCGTAATCGATTCATCTGCGATACGAGCTCGGTAACAATTTCCTGCTTGGTTTCTTGCTAATTGTTTTATTAGAATATGAAATAGTTCAATTAATTATTACTCTAACTAATAACTAACCAAAAATGTATGTGTACATAAATATTTCATGTTTGGTGATAGTTACGATAGCTTTCCTTAAGTCCAGGATGTTTTAATGTGACTGTGCCTTCTAAAATTGTACTTACATGGGTCATGTGTTTGGATGCTTATTATGTTATGGACAACCTACCGTAGAATTGATATCAAACAATCCAGTGTGAAAACATAGAACATTCAGTAAAGTCCACTAAAATAAAACCGGTCAAGAGCGAGTCGGACTCGCGCACCTAGGGTTCCGTAACATCATAATTGCACTATCAAACCACACTGCAGAGTAGAATAATAAAATTAGTGTTGCAGTTTTAGGTCAGCGCCATCTCTTGACCGATAGTGGAACTTATGTTAATTTTTTAGAAATTTGATAATTTCTAAAAAAGTGTGCTATATTGAGACATCTTTTTATTTTTCCTGTAATCTTTATATAAACTGCTATCAGATAGAATTATTTCAGATTTTTCTCTTTGCAAACTTCGGAGAAAAGGATTTTTTACATTTTTCATCACAAGTCAAAAACTATGCGACCTAAGAAAAATAGAAAATATTATTGAAAACGTGCAAACGGCGTTCTTTCATATGATATCCCACATGCCCTAGTAGCCCCACTTCAAATTTTTAAGACCCCTTTTTAGTCCCTGTTGTAAAAAATATATTTGTTTTTTTATTTATTTCTTATTTGCAAAATAGTTGTGCAAATGTCACCTTAAACTATTCTAAATTTCAAGTTGATACCATTGGCAGTTCTCGAGATATCCAGCTGTGACAGACAGACAGACTGAGTCACACAATAAGGGTTCCTTTTCTACCATTTTGGTACGGAACCCTAAAAAGTGACGTTGACGATATTTACATAATATGATATTTTAATTATTTCAGACTTTGGCCGTGCGTGTGCATCCCATACTGCATCGACTCCTGCCAAAACGTGGATCATTACTGCCCTAACTGCAACGCATATATTGGGACATCACGTTAACAGTTCAATAGTTATTAATTTATTATTAATAGTAGTTTTAAAAATAACGGTTGTTAAAAGTTTGGGTCTAGTCACAGGATAGTTTTATAGCGCGATTAAGTATGTGAGCTTACATTCGTTTAACCTAATTCGGGTACGACAGATTCTGGTTGAACCTGACTGTTTATTTATACTGAAAAACTACTACTACTGCTAAGCATCCCAAAGATTTGTAACATAAAATAAAACCTGAGTAAGGGTCGTTATGGTAACGCATATGAAGCCTGTTGAGTTTGTGCGAAAGCGGACGAACTTGATTTTGTTTACACTAGTGGCAAAATCACAGTTTTTTTTACCCGAATTCGACGATTCAATGCGTACTCAATTTTTACTTCTGAGGGCCTATTACAAAAAAGCATCGCGATAAACGTACGATGTTCGTCCCACTCTGTGGCACTATTGACTCACGAATAAGGTTCAAGGTATCAAGTAAATTGAACGACGAATAGCGTCCGACTATCGTGATTCTTTTTTGTAATAGGTCCCCTGGTTTAAACTTAAAGTTACCCGAATTGAGGTAAACGACGCTATGTTATTGCGTCATTAACAGCCATATACTCAAATGATTTAAAATGCCATCTTAAATTCATAAATGTTGTCAATTTGACAGTAACTCTATGGAGTTTTCGAATTTAAGATGAAACTGACAGCTTTCTGAAAGTATGTTCGTCCCACTCTGTGGCACTATTGATTCACGAATAAGGTTCAATATCAAGTAAATTGAACGACGAATAGCGTCCGACTATCGTGATTCTTTTTTGTAATAGGTCCCCTGGTTTAAACTTAAAGTTACCCGAATTGAGGTAAACGACGCTATGTTATTGCGTCATTAACAGCCATATACTCAAATGATTTAAAATGCCATCTTAAATTCATAAATGTTGTCAATTTGACAGTAACTCTATGGAGTTTTCGAATTTAAGATGAAACTGACAGCGTTCTGAAAGTAGGGGACCCTCAACCAAAGATTTTAACTAAGAAGCATTTGAGTATTCGGCCGTAAGCCTCCACGAGTATTTGAGTACCTATTTAAGAAGTTACTACCTACGTAAGGAATGTTTTTCACTCAACAATTTTTCGTCAATTAAGCTAATGTCTCATTAGTTAAAATTTGTTTTTGTAACAATAATAATTACATAAATTAATAATAGTACATTTATATTTATATAAAAAAATATTGAACCCTAAACTATAACCATAGATAATTTGGTAATCATAAATACCTGGAAAGTTTTATACGATAACGTTTTAGCGATAAACCGATGATAATATTTAATGAAATACTGTATAGCAAAAAAAAAAAATGGTTTGAATTACGTAATATAGGAGTAAGTTTGATGATTTCGATTTCATACAATTTTGACAGAAATTGATGAAAAAATCGAATTTCTGATTATTATTTTGTTATAAACTTATTATGGTTGTATAACGGATATAGTATAATTACAAACCCATGGGAGTGTCACATTAGGCCCGTGTGAGTAAACTTAATGCATTATTGAAAAGAAGGAGACAAAATATTATGCAACTAAACTAAGCTATCTAATCACCACCAAACTAAAATCTATGGAAGTGTAATTGCAAACAAATATTGCTTACAGACGGCTAAAATATAACAACTCGCACAGCACCAGCACAGTCGGACATGCCATGTTCCCGGTGACAGACGTTAGCGTTTTTCTTTGTATTTTAAAGAAGAGAGTGTTTATTAGAAGTGACGTCCTGTGTAGTCAAATGGCGTAAAAGACGCAAGAAGTCAAAAAGATGCAGAGATAACGTATCATAAGTACTAAATATTTTTTCGTTTAAGTTTAGAAAATATCTATGAGTATACAAATTATGGTCGGTATCATGCACCCAGTGTTCAGTCGCTTTGTGCAGTTTGTTCTGCATAATCACAAATATATATTATAATGATGCGGGGCTATAAGAATGCTGGCATAAATAAATGCCAGCATTCTAGGCCCCGCTCACTTGGTTGACATTGTGAGTGGTGCTATTTTTTGAGCGGAATGTTTGTTTCATAGATTTTAATTCGCTACCAATCACTTGCCGTACAATGATTATTAGAAACGAAGTGGTACTCTTGAACAGTGGTATTCCTTATTAGTTTCTTTGTAAAAATAGATTAAGATAATATTATTTGTATTACATGTAAATAGTTATTGTCTGTTGAGTTTCTGTATTTTTTTAAAATAAAAATGTATTAATATGATATAAGTAACTATCCTTTATTTCACCCTTTGCAAAGAAAACATGCAGAAGTTTTCTGATTAAAAGCTTTTGAAAGAGAAGGTCAAAACCTAACCAATTAAAATCCCAAATTATTAGATCCTAATGAAAAAAAAACAGAAAATTCATATTCTAATGAAAGCTTTTCAAAATGACAAAAAACTGTAGTCTCGATAGATGGCGTTGATAAAAAGGTAAGTGTCAACTGTAGAAAACGTTGTAAAACTTTTTTTTAAGCACAAGCCATATATTTTTCTAAGCCAATTTTGACACTTCACATGACCATCTCGCCATCTAGTGAGGCAAATAGTTACTATATTTTTTAATGTCACTTTGGAAAGCCCTCATTAAATAAAATTATCAACGATATTGAAAACTTACGTCATTTCACATATATTATTTTTTCAATTTACTTCAGTGTAAAAAGGTTTCCGCGATACTAAACAGAAAGATAAGTACTTACAAAGGCAATGTTATACTTATTTCACCCTATGCTTGAATTGTAAAGTGAATTGAAAATGGAACTAGTAAATCCTAGTTACCGAGCAGTATGATGTAATAGTAGTTCATGAAATTGATGCATAATGAGGGGTATTAAAACATGAGGTTTTTAATAGTATAACACGAGTGTTTTAATACCTAGTTATGTACAGTTTCATACACTACTTTATCTACTCTCATACAATTTGTGATTGAACCTACAAAATAATTTAACAATTATAAAAGGAGTAGGTAAGTAGTTTATCGACTTTCTACGACTAGGTAGGTACTTACTTACTTAGGTTAAGTAAAACGTTTTTCCGTCGCCGCATCTAAAATATCGGGTGGAGTCCACACTCACTACTTTTAAAATGCCTTCAATTTAATCTTGAGTAAGCAAGAGCGCTCTCCTACACTAAATTTTGTTCACCGATTCTGGGGGGAGACGAGGTACACACGCACAGCACACAACTTCATATTCACGCACACTCTTGAAGCTTAAAGTCATGTTGTTACACACGCACACAAAAACAGAATGACCACAAAGTTATATTTGCGCGTGGTCAAATTCGGAACTAACCATCTTAGTACAAATTCTGACAGATCACGTAGACGGCAGCGCCAAACTTACCAACAGAAATAAGTTTGCCCTTGCGTTAAGGTTAGTGATGGGACATAAAAAGACCATGGAAATAGTACTATAAACCGGAATGAGCGCTTCGCCCCAAAACGAGCCGACAGAGAGGTCAAGTAGATGTATGTGTCCTTTTCTTCATTAGGGTGACCAAACCGTATGGTTGGCCGGAGACATACATAATACTTTAAACTGTTTAATATAAACTTAAATACCTATTAGCGTATAGTTGGCAGCCTCACCATGGAATTAGAAGGTTTTGACTAGGTCAAAAAATTGTTAGTAAATAGTTATAAATAGTGAACTATAGCATATAAATAGTGATACTATGGTTCAAAAGATATTTGAGTATCTTGGTGAGGCTGCTATCTTGACGTCAAGCTGGCAGACACCTTAAGAAATACAGATCGTATCAATGTGATTTATATGCCAAAAAATTGTTAGGAAATAGTGAATCGTATACGCAAAATTTCAATAATATTGCTTCAGTACAAGCCGAGATATTACGATCTCAAAGTGGGCTGCTAACTTGACGTTTCTGGCAATGGCGATTCCAGAGAAACGGGTACAAGTTATAAACAAATAAATATATCAAAAAATTGTTAGTGAAATTGTGATTCTTACGATTTAAATAAAAAAAGAATTCTTCATTGCTATTTTCTAAAAATCGAATGTAAACTTCTACATAGTACTCTGAATATAGGCTGTCGATCAATATTGAACTTTGCTCCACAGTAATAAGGTTTAAACTTGATTGCAATCATGAGGTGAGTACTATCAAGCAAAGACACCTTAAGAAATACAGTTCGTATCAATGTGATTTATATGCCAAAAAATTGTTAGGAAATAGTGAATCGTATACGCAAAATTTCAATAATATTGCTTCAGTACAAGCCGAGATATTACGATCTCAAAGTGGGCTGCTAACTTGACGTTTCTGGCAATGGCGATTCCAGAGAAACGGGTACAAGTTATAAACAAATAAATATATCAAAAAATTGTTAGTGAAATTGTGATTCTTACTATATAAATAAAAAAAGAATTCTATATTGCTATTTTCTAAAAATCGAATGTTAACTTCTACATAGTACTCTGAATATAGGCTGTCGATCAATATTGAACTTTGCTCCACAGTAATAAGGTTTAAACTTGATTGCAATCATGAGGTGAGTACTATCAAGCAAAAAAGTGAAATTTATATTTTTTGACTGTGTCAATAGTCATATCCTCGGTTGAAGGCTATTGATTTGGTATAAGTAAACAAATATTTTTCTACTTACTTTTTTAATTTATTTTTTATTAAATCTCATCAAAAAAAATTGATTGTGTAATACTACTCTAATAATAATTAATACTACTACTCTAATCATCGGTAATAGCACAGCCTAGAGAGTATTCTTCTTACAGTCGGACATCGCCCTTTGTGTTGGCGCAAAAGCCGCCGTTCGTCTAGACAGTTGACGCAACGACTAAAAGTGTAAGGGTTGGCACGATGTAATTTGCCTTTTCGAATTTTAAAAATATATAAGAAAAATAAGATAGACACTTCAAAATTCTTGTTTTATTCTTTGAATTATTTATTGTCATTTTTTCTAGAAGGTAAGAATATTTTTTTCAAATTTGTCTCTTTTCCTTCTTTTAATGCTCTTAAAATAAGGAAAAGAAAAAGTTTTTCTTAGTATTTTCTCTTTTTATTCTTCTTCTTTCATCATAAGTGCGAGGAATTATAGGAATTTATTTATATGTATGATAATCATAATTTAATTGTAAATCATTACTAATTTAGGGCTAAATAAGTATAAAATAAATCTTAAATTAGTACTCAATTAGGAAGTAATATTGAAAAAATAAGTTCCAAGATGGCGGCTGACAACTTTTTTGTTTATGGGCCGATTTCGATGAAACTCGGTTTTTGGTACCATTTTGACACAAAAATAACAAGGCAATGTTGAAAATATTAAAAAATTCAAGATGGCGGCCAACTTTTTTGTTTGCGGACCGATTTCGATGAAACTCGGTTTTTGGTAGTATTTTGACAAGAAAACAGCAACGCAATGTTAAAATGTAAAAAAAATTCAAGATGGCGGCCAACTTTTTTGTTTGCGGGCCGATTTCGATGAAACTCGGTTTTTGGTAGTATTTTGGCAAGAAAACAGCTACGCAATGTTAAAAATGTAAAAAATTCAAGATGGCGGCCAACTTTTTTGTTTGCGGGCCGATTTCGATGAAACTCGGTTTTTGGTAGTATTTTGGCAAGAAAACAGCAACGCAATGTTAAAAAAAATAAAAATTCAAGATGGTGGCCAATTTTTTGTTTTCGGGCCGATTTCGATGAAACTCGGTTTTTCGTAGTATTTTGGCAAGAAAACAGCAACGCAATGTTAAAAATGTAAAAAATTCAAGATGGCGGCCAACTTTTTTGTTTGCGGACCGATTTCGATGAAACTCGGTTTTTGGTAGTATTTTGGCAAGAAAACAGCAACGCAATGTTAAAAAAAATAAAAATTCAAGATGGTGGCCAATTTTTTTGTTTGCGGGCCGATTTCGGCTATGGCTAGATGTTACCATATTTCTAGACGCCATCACCGACTCTATTACCTCCTTTGATAGGTGCGATAGCCTTGTCCTGTTGGGAGACTTCAATGTTGACCTACTTGCGGTTGGGGGTGGTGGGCCACGGTTGCTGACACAGTTCTTTGAGACAATGAACCTTACCCAGGTAGTCACTGATCCAACCCATTTTACTGATCACAGTCAAAGTCTAATTGACTTGATCTGTACAGACACACGCACATTAAAGGTAACAGTGGGACACTGCCCTGATGTGAGAGGTCATGCTATAGCCACAGCCAAGTTAAAAATAAAGAAAGACAAGATATGTCCCCGTTAGGTAGAATATAGGCCAATAAAAGATATTATTCAAAACTTATGGGAGTTTGATCTTAGCAAAATAGACTGGAGTCATTTCCATAAAGCGAAAAATGTCAACATATTAGTAGAGAATTTCCAATTGTGTCTAACAAATTTATTCAATCTGCATGCTTCATCTGTAAGGAAAGGTAAGTTTAAGCACCCTCCTCACCCTTGGATCACTGACACCGTCAAATCCATGATGCATATTAGGGACGAGTACCAGCAGGCTCTAAAAACTAACAAATCTAAATCACAGAAAGACTGTGAGAAGTCTAAATCACAAAAAGATTGCTATCTTCAAATGAAGAACAACGAGATTGTAGCCATAGAACAAGAGAAGAAGTGTTTTTTGATAGGCATATTAACTATAATATTAAGAATTCCAAAAAACTTTGGCAAAACTTGAAAAGCACTGTGTTACCAGATGGAAAAAGTCTGAACTTCCTCCATGCTTCGATAATCCTGACACCATCAACTCTCATTTTCTCTGTGCACCCGGTCAAAATGATGTGTCAATATCACAGCTTACATATTTTGAGTACCTTAGATATGGCACAGCAACACGGGACATGGTTCTTTTGTCTCTTCCTTACACCCTACCTGCAATTACTATTATAATTAACAGATCTATGGCAGAAAGTACATTCCCTAATGCCTGGAAGACAGCAGTGGTAAAACCCTTACCCAAAGTGAGCTCCCCAACGTCTCTTCAAGACCTCCGTCTCATAAGCATCCTTCCATGCTTGTCAAAGATACTGGAACGGGTGGTCTGTGAACAACTCACAGAGTTTCTCGAAGAAAATGAGATATTGCCTTGCTTCCGATCTGGCTTCCGTAAAGGACACAGTACTGCTTCTGCTATGGCTGATGTGGTTGACAACCTACTCTCGGCTCAGGACCAGGGAGAGGTCAGCATTCTGGTTCTCCTGGACTTCTCACGCGCTTTCGAAACAATAAATACCGCACTACTTTTATCCAAGCTCTCATATTATGGGGTGGACACGGCTACAGTTAAATGGTTTGAAAGTTATTTGGCAGAAAGGCAACAGTATGTGCAACTTGTGGACAGGAATGGTACCAAATCAAACTCCTCATTTCTCCCTGTAACGCGAGGAGTTCCACAGGGTTCTATACTTGGCCCAATTTTGTATATCTTGTACAGCGTTGATCTCATCCACAGAATTAAACACTGCAAATATCACCTATATGCAGACGAATTACAGCTGTATTTTTCCTTTAAACCAGAAAATATTGATAATGCTATCACAATGATCAACAGTGACTTATCTAGAATAGCTGATTGGTGCAAATCCAACTATCTGGTCCTTAACCCAAGGAAATCAAAATTAATGTTAATAGGTACTAGACGTGTGCGCCGATCGGCGTGGCGCACGCCGCCGGTCATTTTAGCCACGCCGCCGCCGCCGAACTTTTCATCGGCGTTATCGGCGTTAAGGGAATATCAACATCGAATCATAAGTACGTGGAAAAGTTTACGAGATCACCCTGAAGGACGTTTGGTACGTGCCACAGATCACAAAGAACCTGTTCTCTGTTCTAGCTGCTCATGACTGCAACTCAATAAGCAAGTTTGAGTCCACACCAACGAGCTGCACTATGTCAACACGCGGCGAAGTTAAACTAACGGGTGTACGCAGCATAAGCGGAGGCTTAGACAAACTAAATGTTAAGAGTATCATTCCTAACAGAAACTTAGAAGTGAATCTTACATTAACAAAAACGCAGCTTTACCATGAGCGAATCGTACATCAGAACAAACGTCAAGTACGTCACTTTGTAAAACGGGAGTTAGGAGTAGACCTTCCTCAAGATGAAAGCATCTGCGAAAGTTGCATATTCGGCAAGTCGCACCGATTGAAGTTTGGTACCCGACCTAGAGCTTCAAGACCCGGCGAACTTGTACACAGCGACGTATGCGGACCGTTCCCTAACTCATTTACAAATCTACGCTATTTTGTATTGTTTAAGGATGATTTCACCGGCTATCGCTACGTTTACTTCCTGAGAGCCAAGTCAGAAGTAAAACAGAAGATACAAGAATTCATTACCGAAGCAACAAATACTGGTCATTCGATCGAGACTCTCCTGAGTGACAATGGCAGCGAGTTTGACAATAAGGATGTGCGTGAGATCCTCGCCACGCATGGAATTAGACAGAGGCTGACTATGCCATATACTCCCGAGCAAAACGGATGCAGCGAGAGAGATAATAGAACCTTGGTCGAGGCTGCAAGGACTATTATGCACAGCGGAGGGTTCCAAGAGAAGCTTTGGGCCGAAATAATTAAAACGGTTGCATACGTTCTTAACAGAACAGGTCCCTCCCGTATGGAGAACAAATCACCCTACGAACTATGGCATGGACTTAAACCGAAAGTTGCTCACCTACGCATCTTGGGCTGCAGAGCCTACGTCCATGTCCCCAAACAGAAAAGGAAGAAACTCTCCATGAAAACCCTCAAAGGAAGATTAATCGGATACGACAACGATGATGGCTATCGTATCTGGTGCGACGACAACACAATGATTCGGTCGCAAGACGTAATCTTTGACGAGAAACCGCTTGACAGAACTCTTTGCGAAGACGTTGTACCCACGACAACGAGGAAAGACACGCCTTTCAATGAAATCGATTTGAAAGTGACTTTCAATCAGGAACGCAATGAAGAAAGTCAAGATCCAACACCAAGCCATCATATTGAAAACTCGATATATGATCAAGAAGATCAAGGACGTGTGCCGCAGATAATAGAAGACAGATCTATTGAATTTGATGAGGAAAATCCCGATCATGGTGAAATGTCTAGACCACCGAGCACAACTGTGGACAAAGCCGATGCCAGTTTAGGAAATTCATCTGACTCAGAAGATGAAGAAACAGAACCTAGATACAACTTGCGAGACAGGAGCACCATTCATCCTCCAGAAAAATTTAGAGACTGCTGTGCACTTATCGATAAAGAAGCTGAACCCACTACGTTTAAAGAAGCTATGAAGAGCCCAAATAAAGATGAGTGGATCAAAGCTATGCTGAAAGATATAGATTCTTTGAAAGAGAACAACACATGGGTCCTTCAAGAACCTCAAGATCGAAAAGCCGTACCGTGCAAATGGGTTTATAAGATAAAAAGAAACCCGGATGGCTCTATCGATAGATACAAAGCGCGCCTGGTTGCAAAAGGTTTCAAACAACGCAAAGGAATAGACTACGAGGAAACGTACAGTCCTGTAGCCAGATTTGCAACCATACGATCACTATTAAGTGTTGCTGCAAGTGAAAGGATGTACCTAACACAGTTCGACGTGACGACTGCCTTTCTCTATGGTGAGCTCGAAGAAGAGCTTTACATGCAACAACCTGAAGGTTTTCACGACGGCTCTACCCGCGTATGTCATCTGAACAGAAGTTTGTACGGATTGAAGCAAGCGCCCCGCTGCTGGTATCATCGTTTCCATAAAGTACTGTCTGAACTCGAATTCACACAGAGTACTGCAGATCCGTGTCTATACACAAAGAAAGTAGGGGGGAAATGTATCTTACTTACTTTATATGTCGACGACGGATTAGTGGCTGCTTCAGACAAACAGCTTGCCGATGACTTCCTAGAGAACCTGAAAACTAAACTTAAAATAACAACAAAGCCCGCGACTTACTACTTAGGAATGGAGATCAGTCAGTGTAAAGACGGCACGATTGTAATCCACCAAGAAGCATATACAAAGAAGGTACTTGAACGCTTTAACATGGCTAACAGTAATCCTGTCTCAACGCCGATTGACGCCGCAGAATCGTCTGTAACACAATTAGACGCGGAGAAAGGAAACACCGATGAGATTAATTTCCCTTATCGCGAAGCTGTTGGTGCACTAGCATACCTCATGGTCGCAACTCGTCCTGATATCGCTTATGCCGTTGGCGTAGTATCACGGAACTTGGAAAAGCCAAACAGAAGTGACTGGAACAGAGTTAAACGTATACTCCGTTACCTAAAGGGAACTACGTCTCTTGGGATCCAGTTTAAGCCGAAGACCCTGGCAAAGCCAGAATTGGAAGGATATAGCGACGCCGATTATGGTGGCGATGCTACTACCGGAAGATCCACCACTGGAATAGTATGCCTATATGCCGGAGGTCCAGTATCATGAACAAGCAGAAGGCAAACCTCAGTAGCACTGTCCACTACTGAAGCGGAATTAGTGGCCGCCAGTGAAGGAGCCAGAGAACTAGTTTGGCTGACGAGAGTCTTTGAAGATCTGACAAAGGAAAAGAGTGTGCCGACTCTTCATGTTGACAACGAAGCAGCGGTACGATTGGCACACAACCCGGAATTCCACAAGCGGACGAAGCAAATTCGCGTCCGACACTTCTATGTCCGAGAACTTGTGACTGAAGGAGCGATCTTTGTTAAAAGAATTGGAACAAGAGATCAGATCGCAGACGTCATGACCAAAGGACTGCCGAAGCCCGCCTTTGTGAAGGTCAGGTCTGCACTTGCATTGTTTTAGAGGGCGTGTTAAAGGAGATCGCAAAGCAAGCGAGTGCAACCTACTTGGAAACCTACATGGGTTTTTGTATTTGATATTTTAGATGTCAAATGTCACTCTCTCTATATGAAAAATTTGTACCTACACGAATAGTTTTTCTCAGTTGTTAATAAAAGTCTGTTTTATATTTCAATAAGCGTTTATTTCATTGCTAAATAGCTTCCACATCGTCTGCGCACTGCTATATCACAACATAACTCTGGATAACCGCCTTAATTTTGAAAGCCATGTTACTGAGTGTGTCCGAAACTGTTTTTATCGCCTAAAACTCCTTTATAAATTACGTCCTTATCTACACGAGCAACTCAGAGTAGCACTTTGCGAATCTCTTATATTATCTAAACTAAATTACTGTGATACTGTATATGGTTCATGCCTACTGGCTAGAACTGCTAAACTTATACAGCGGGTGCAGAACGCCTGTGCGCGTTTCTGCTTCCATATACCGCCGCGATCACATGTGACTCCGTTCCTAAATAGTTCTAACATATTGAAAATGGAGGCCCGTAGAAGGTCTCGCAACTTTAATGTTTGGTATCATTAAATCGGGCAAACCAATTTACCTTTATAACAAGCTCACATGGTTTCAACACACTAAGAGTAACCAGCTTAGAGCCTGTAGAAGTATCTTAGAGACGCCAATACATCGTACGAGGATGTTTCGTGGATCCTTCAGGTTCGCAGCTACACGCTGTTGGAACGATCTCCCGCCGCCGTTGCGTGACCTTAAAACAATCGTCACTTTTAAAAAACGCCTTAAAAAGTACTTATTTGAGCTCCAGTCAACATCGATTGCTTCATAATTATTTATATCCACTTACAATCCGGTATTTCAGGTCGCGCGTGCGGCGTCGGGGACGTTACGAAGCGTCATCACGATATGTTGCACTGTTTGCAAGGAATATCCTCAGCTCTTTGGCTTGGCGGATCATCATATTTAGACGTAAGTAAGTACTTGTAAATCTATTTATTTGTATTCTGTATTTTGATTTGTTTTTATTTTGTTTCGTGCCTGTATTAAATGTATTGCAAAAATATGTACCTACGACGAACGTTATCTCGTACAGGCCCTGTCAGAATACCAGCGCTGTTGTGGTGTGAGCAATGTTCTCATCACAACAGCATTAAGCTGAGGCAGGGTCCTGGTTGGCTCATCTCACACCCTATTTTTATTGTTTAAATTAGTTTAAGTACCTACTTAGTTTATATATTTTTTTTCTATTTCTCCTGTTTGTGTTTTTTTTGTGTGTGTGATATTGGCCAATAAACTTCATTCTTCATTCATTTCGATGAAACTCAGTTTTTGGTAGTATTTTGACAAGAAAACAGCAACTCAATGTTAAAAATGTAAAAAATTCAAGATGGCGGCCAACTTTTTTGTTTGCGGGCCGATTTCGATGAAACTCGGTTTTTGGTAGTATTCTGACAAGAAAACAGCAACTCAATGTTAAAAATGTAATCTTGTTTTTTTACATTTATAACATTGCGTTGCTGTTTTCTTGCCAAAATACTAACAAAAACCGAGTTTCATCGAAATCGGCCCGCTAACAAAAAAGTTGGCCGCCATCTTGAATTTTTTACATTTTTAACATCGCGTTGCTGTTTTCTTGCCAAAATACTACGAAAAACCGAGTTTCATCGTAATCGGCCCGCAAACAAAAAAGTTGGACGCCATCTTGGATTTTTTATATTTTTATTATTGCATTGCTGTTTTCTTCTCAAAATAGTACAAAAAACCGAGTTTCATTGAAATCGGCCCAAAAACAAAATAGTTGTTCGCCATCTTGGTTTTTTTATATTTTTATTTTTGCGTTGCTGTTTTCTTGTCAGAATTGTACCAAAAACTGAGTTTCACCGAAATCGGCCCGCAAACAAAAAATTTGGCCGCCATCTTGTTTTTTTACATTTTAACATTGCGTTGCTGTTTTCTTGCCAAAATACTACCAAAAACCGAGTTTCATCGAAATCGGCCCGCAAACAAAAAAGTTCGCCGCCATCTTGAATTTTTATTTTTTTAAGATTGCGTTGCTGTTTTCTTGCCAAAATACTACCAAAAACTGAGTTTCATCGAAATCAGTCCGCAAACAAAAAAGTTGGCCGCCATCTTGAATTTTTAGCATTTTTAACATTGAGTTTTGAGTTGCTGTTTTCTTGTCAAAATACTACCAAAAACCGAGTTTCATCGAAATCGGCCCGCAAACAAAAAAGTTGGCCGCCATCTTGAATTTTATTTTTTTTAACATTTCGTTGCTGTTTTCATGCCAAATTACTACCAAAAACCGAGTTTCATCGAAATCGGCCCAATAATCAAACAAAAATACACAAATATCAACAAATACATCAATGTGCGGCCGCCATTTTGAATTCCAAATCTAATATCAAATTCGTGCCAAAAACACTTTTTCATGACACCAACATCAAAAAATTACAAACACTACTTTCAATATAATATAATATAACCCAATCAGAAGCGTAAGCTGTGACGGGATAGAGCCCGAGATGCATACATTGCCAAAGTATGGGTAGGGATGCGCCGATCCGATCCGATCTTTTGAAATATCGGATCGGCAGGCATACGATCCGGCGATTTTCGGATCGGATCGAGGCCATGCGATATTTTGCTGGATCGATACAAAACTTGAAAGATCGGATCGCTTGGATCGTATGAATTAAAACGCGATTTGTTTACAAAAAATTTGGCACTAACTTAGGTTTATTTGTTGCAGACTTTATCTTTGTTTACATTTTGAACTTGGCGGCATCCTTTGCGGGTAGATCCATTAATCTTATACATTATATTATTAATAAACGAATCAAAATATCATCGGCCAATTTAACTTTGTGTGAAAGTCTTAAGAGACACGCCGTCTGTCAAAATTACTATTACTCAAAAGTTTAGACTTCGAAGACTGGCGCCAAAAAAATTTGTACTTAACTGTTAGTAATTAGGCACCCGCCATCCCAGTCTTCGAAGTCTAAACTTTTGAGAAATATATAGTAAGTATTTTCTTAAGTTCTCTGAGTACAGTTTTATTATTATTAATTCACATTGTTTTTCTTTTAAATCTCCAAGGTTTACTAGTTTTACATGGGTTTACGTAACAAAGATCTAAAATCATTTGTGTCTTACTTATTTGCATCCGATCCGGATCGATTTCCTAAAGATCGGATCGAAGGCATGCGATCCGATCCGCGGATCGGATCGTGGCTTTAAGATCCATTACGATCCGAAAAATCGGATCGATGGACCCGGATCGCGCATCCCTAAGTATAGGCTCTCGGGCCCTCCCACCCCCCTTCTATACCGCACCACCCCGCACGATTGCTCTGTCTAGACGCCTCCGATGGCCGACTGTATGAAGACTATCTCTCGGCTGTGGTAATACTACTCTCAGTTCATTTATTTAGTTATTTATTCGGGAAAAACTAGAAATATTTTCTACTTATATCATCTACTTCCTACCTACTTACCTACCTACTGATTACTAATTTCATTATAAATCTCACCAAATAGGTACCTAACGTTAAAGTTTCAGTTACTAAAAAAAATACAAAATATTCATTTTCAAAAAATTACATGTTAGGGTATTTTCATTAGACTCCTCCCTTTAAGTTATAGTTTATGTATTATAGTAGTTTTTCCTAAACTAAATAAATGAACTGAGAGTAGAGTATTAAACGACCGAATTTTTTTTTATGAGATTTAATCAAAAATTTTTTGATTGTGTCAATACTCTAAAAAATAAAAAAGTGGGTAGAAAAATATTTGTTTACTTATACCAAATCAATAGCCTTGAACCGAGGATATGACTATTGACACAGTCAAAAAATATAAATTTCACTTTTTTGCTTGATAGTACTCACCTCATGATTGCAATCAAGTTTAAACCTTATTACTGTGGAGCAAAGTTCAATATTGATCGACAGCCTATATTCAGAGTACTATGTAGAAGTTAACATTCGATTTTTAGAAAATAGCAATGAAGAATTCTTTTTTTATTTATATAGTAAGAATCACAATTTCACTAACAATTTTTTGATATATTTATTTGTTTATAACTTGTACCCGTTTCTCTGGAATCGCCATTGCCAGAAACGTCAAGTTAGCAGCCCACTTTGAGATCGTAATATCTCGGCTTGTACTGAAGCAATATTATTGAAATTTTGCGTATACGATTCACTATTTCCTAACAATTTTTTGGCATATAAATCACATTGATACGAACTGTATTTCTTAAGGTGTCTGCCAGCTTGACGTCAAGATAGCAGCCTCACCAAGATACTCAAATATCTTTTGAACCATAGTATCACTATTTATATGCTATAGTTCACTATTTATAACTATTTACTAACAATTATTTGACCTAGTCAAAACCTTCTAATTCAATGGTGAGGCTGCCAACTATACGCTAATAAATACCTAGGTAGTTCTTTATTTATAATTAACACTTTTTACCGCGTTTTTATTAGGTTGCTTGCTCTTTTGTTTGTTTGAGCACAAATTTTGCAAACGATTTTATACTGAATTACCGATGAGCTAGAGACTTGAAACTTTGAACACAGGTCAGAAATGGAAGGAAATGCAATATAACAATGTCATTAAGCTGATCTGATGATGGAGCCGGAAGAACGCCACAGGAACTCTATGATGAATGAAACTATACAACCCCATCGTGTTTGGGCTTGTTAGAATTGTCTTGACAAGTACTCTGACGGGAGACGAGGTTCAGGGTTGGATGATGAAGTCTGGAGGCCATGCCATAGGAACTCAATATTGAAATCATGCAACCCCATCGAGTTTGGGCTCGTTTGAATCGTCTTGACGATAGCTCTGTTGGGTAATAGTATCCAAGAGTCTGATGAAGGAAGCCGGAAGAAGGCCACAGGAACTTTGTAATAAAACCTTTCAACCCCATCGAGTTTGGACTCGTTTGAATGGTCTTGACGAGTACTCTGATAGGCGGTGGTATATTTTTAATTTAGCTCGTTAACTAAAAAGCAGAAAATAATTATTTATTAAAAAAACATTTGGAACAATTTATTTATCACGTTTTTATTAAATTGCTTTTTTGTTTTTATTTTTTAAATATGGTAGTTCAACCAATACAAAATCTAGTTTATTCAATTCAATTTAAGTTCAAGTGTATATAATTACGCAACTTTAAATTCCATTTTTTTATAAAAATACAATGTGCGTGAACTTCGGAAAAACAAATGAATGTTGGAAAAACAAGTAAAAGTAGGAAAACATTGTCTAGTAATCTGTAGTCAAAAAAAGATGCCAACGATTTTCCACTTTATTGACCTTTGAAATTCGGTTGCTTTTTCCCATAATTATACTTGTTCATTTACTTTGCTGTTTCATTAAAAACTGTTATTTTGGTAAATATGTCAATAAGGTCTAAAATTCTTGCACCAATTTCTTTACTTGTGAAGTTAATAAAATGGGTGCATGAGATTTACGACGACACAAGGTTAAAAATATAAAAAGAAACCAAGATGGCGGCCAACTATATTGTTCGTGGGCCGATTTTGATGAAACTCGATTTTGTTACTATTTTGATAAAAAATAACAACGAAATGTTAAAAATATAAACAAATATGGCAGCCAACTCTTTTATTTGTGATTGGGACTGATTTTAATGAAACACGGTTTTAGGACTAATTTGACAAGAAAATAATAACACAGTATTGAAAAAATTAAAAATCCAAGATGTCAGCCAACTTTTTTGTTTTTGGGCCGATTTCGATGAAACTCGGTTTTGGTAATATTATTATAAAATAGTTCCAAAAACCGAGTTTCATCGAAATCGGCCCAAAAACAAAAAAGTTGGCCGCCATCTTGAATTTTTTAAATTTTCAACATTGAGTTGTTATTTTCTTGTCAAAATCGTACCAAAAACCGAGTTTCATCAAAATCGGCCCAAAAACAAAAAAGTTGGCCGCCATCTTGGATTTTCAGTTTTTTAAAAATTGCGTTGTTATTTTCTTGTCAAAATAGTACCGAAAACCGAGTTTCATCGAAATCGGCCCAAAAACAAAAAAGTAAGCCGCCATCTTGGATTTTCAGTTTTTTAAAAATTGCGTTGTTATTTTCTTTTCAAAATAGTTCCAGAAACCGAGTTTCATCGAAATCGGCCCATAAATAAAAAAGTTGGCCGCCATCTTGGATTTTAAGTTTTTCGAAAATTGCGTTGTTATTTTCTTGTCAAAATAGTTCCAAAAACCGAGTTTCATTAAAATCGGCCCAAAAGCAAAAAAAGTTGGCCGCCATCTTGGATTTTTAGTTTTTTTAAAATTGCGTTGTTATTTTCTTGTCAAAATAGTTCCAGAAACCGAGTTTCATCGAAATCGGCCCAAAAACAAAAAAGTTGGCCGCCATCTTGGAATTTTTATTTTCATAATTGCGTTGTTATTTTCTTGTCAAAATAGTACCGAAAACCGAGTTTCATCGAAATCGGCCCAAAAACAAAAAAGTTGGCCGCCATCTTGGATTTTCAGTTTTTTAAAAATTGCGTTGTTATTTTCTTTTCAAAATAGTTCCAAAAACCAAGTTTCATCGAAATCGGCCCATAAATAAAAAAGTTGGCCGCCATCTTGGATTTTTAGTTTTTCAAAAATTGCGTTGTTATTTTCTTGTCAAAATAGTTCCGAAAACCGAGTTTCATTAAAATCGGCCCAAAAACAAAAAAAGTTGGCCGCCATCTTGGATTTTTAGTTTTTTTAAAATTGCGTTGTTATTTTCTTGTCAAAAGTTAGTTCCAGAAACCGAGTTTCATCGAAATCGGCCCAAAAACAAAAAAGTTGGCCGCCATCTTGGAATTTTTATTTTCAACATTGCGTTGTTATTTTCTTGTCAAAATAGTACCGAAAACCGAGTTTCATCGAAATCGGCCCAAAAACAAAAAAGTTGGCCGCCATCTTGGATTTTTAGTTTTTTAAAAATTGCGTTGTTATTTTCTTGTCAAAATAGTTCCAAAAACCGAGTTTCATCGAAATCGGCCCAAAAACAAAAAAGTAGGCCGCCATCTTGGATTTTAAAAATTTTCAACATTGCGTTCTTATTTTCATGTTGAAATAGTACCAGAAACCGAGTTTCATTGAAATAGGCGCATAAACATGAATTTGATTATTATTATTAACTAGCGGCCGCCCGCGACTTCGTCTGCGTGGAAAGGTTTTTTGCTATCCCTCAGAAACTATACTTTTTTTCGGGATGAAAGGTACCCTATGTCCTTCTCTAAATCCCTCACAACGTGTATGCAAAATTTCATGATGATCGGTTCAGTAGTTAGGACGTGAAGGCGTAACAAACAAACAAACAAACGGACTTTCGCATTTACAATATTAGTAAGGATTTTACCGTCTCGCCTGCGACCTCTAGCCATTTCAATAGAACAATTTCGTTTTTCTGGAAATCCGAAATGGTGAAGTATTTATGGTCACACTAGTTTTGTAAAGTAACATTTCCTATAGATTGAAATTCTTAAATTGAAATTCAAGGTCAAAATCGGAGTTGCCAGGATTGACACTTCTATTTATTACTACCTCACCGATGATTGCTGATTAGCATTATTGTAGATATCTAATTAAATCAAAAAAGTTCTGTTTTATATTACAATTATTATGTGTCATTCTAAAATTAATATTTAAATAGTATATATTCGACTTCCCACTCCGAATCCTTAATTTTGATACACTACTTGATTGGTAACGTACATATTTTTAGTCCTACTATCGTGGTATTATTGTTTAGTAATGGCAATTGTGCGAACGAGACACCGACCTCCACCTGGTGTTGTCTCATTCACACAGTAGTGCCTTCAGTCAATGTCGTCGATAGAATTTCAACTCTATCACAAATGCAATAAAGTTGAATTTCTTTTAAACGATATGTGAAAATTTTTGTAGAGTACTCACTCCCTATTATAAACCTCCTTGAAAAAGACCGATGAAATTGAATGATTAGAAGCTTCGATTTGAAGATGAGTGATTATGATTACGAACAAAAAAAGTCTTCATTTTATTTTGTGATTTGCACCAACAATCACTAAAATACGCTTACAAATCAATGTTTAATAACATAAATAAAACATCGTTCTGCCCTTTTATCCTCAAAATTGTACAGAAATGAAATTCCGATAGTGAGTGTTGGCGCAAGATGCAAATGTAAGGTTGTCAAAAAATAAAATAAATGTAATTAATAATGTAATCATTTATTTACAAGTATCTGTGTACAGTCAGCAGCACATCAAGCTATACAAAACTGTCAAAAATCTCCAATGAATTTTGAACCTTAAATTGCTTGTTAGGGTTCCATAGCCTAAATGGCAAAAATCTAAACCCTTATAGATTCGTATGTCTGTCTGTCTGTCTGTCCGTCCGTCCGTCCGTATGTGACAACCACTTTATTCCGAAAGTATAAGGACTACACAGTTGAAATTTGAGAAAAGTAGATGTATTCTGTAAACCGCCTTACGAATTACGATTTTTACACAAAAATAAAAATAAAACAAAAGATTAAAGGGGGGCTCCCTATACATGGAACTGAAACTGAAAAAAAACATCTATATATATATAAGTCTATAGATAGGTGTTCAAAAATTACATTGAGGTTCCTCAGACTAATTTTTCTCAAAGTCAACCGTTTGAAAGACTGCCTAAGTAGTAAAATGTGTGTCCCACCTCTAACTTTTAAAATAAGAGAGTCAAAAATCTAGAAAAAATGTATATGCTATAGATCTTAATTCACACTTTCAACGAAAATTTGTTTGAACGAGATATAGTAATCAGTTGTTTGAGTTGATTAGTTGTTACATTTTCCATATAACTTTGTTATTCATACAAACACTGTGAAAAACAAAGTTATTTTTGCAGACGAAAAATAGTGGTATTCAATAAGGTAACTACGGAACCCTACTGCGTGTGGCCCGAGCCCGACACGTACTTGGCTGTTTTTTTTTTAATTTAAAATTGATCAAGAAAATTTTACATTTTTTTAAATTTTACGCGCTTGTAAATTCAGCTGATGAACAATCTTTAACATAAAAGTTTGATGGAATCATCATCAGTATGACCATTATTTAAATTCTATATAAAGAGTGTTAAGGCTCGGTTATACGAAAACATTAGTTTCTGTTTTTAGGGTTTCGTACCCAAAGGGTAAAAAGGAGACCCTATTACTAAGTCTCCGCTGTCCGTCTGTCTGTCTGTCACCAGGCTGTTCTCATGAACTGTGATATCTAGACAGTTGAAATTTTCACAGATGATGTATTTCTGTTGCCGCTATCACAGCAAACTCTACAAACAGAATAAAAATAAATATTTAAGGGGGCTCCCATGCAACAAACGTGTTTTTTTTGCCGTTTTTTGGTACGGAACCCTTCGTGCGTGAGTCCGACTCGCACTTGGCTGGTTTTTTTTCTTTACGTGTAAAGAGTATAGAAAAAAACCTCACTTCTGGACTTTCTAGATGTTTGTTATTGTTTTTTCATCATTTTCTTTTGCACAATTATCTTTCTAGAAAAAAGTTATTGGAGCTACTTCACAGTACGTTAAAGTGTATTTTGGTGTAGAATTTAAAACGTTTCCGCTATTATTTACGCCAAAAATATGACCCCACGCAAGCGCTTTTGATGATAACCTTTTTTTACAATCATCTGTGAGGTTTATACGCAATTTAAAACTTGTAGCTACTAGAGAATCTCTTTAGCTTGCCGTATGTTTTTTTGTGGCAACAACTTTACGTTTTCTATATAAAAGTATGATCCGCGCAAACCATGTTTTCCTATCGTGGACCCTTAACGGCAAACTGCATTTCATACAAATTTTGAAGTCCTTAATTTTCGAAATGGATGAACCGATTTTAATGAAACTTCATACACTTAGGCAGAATACATCGGTCCAAATAGTTGAAATTCTTAAACGATAGTACAAATAAACCCCATTAAATTCCAAATCGTGGTTTTTAGAGTAGTTAGCGGAGATGCAGACAAACAGTCGAATAAATGTCCTTTATACTAGAGTTTGGTCAACGAAAGATGAGAAGGGAAAACTAATTTTGCACCACATTTTAGGGGTCAATTTCCAGTAACTTAACCTCCAAATGTTAATTTAACAGGGATAGTGGCGCCGCCATTTCAGTCTCATCTTTCGTTGACCAGACTATGTATAGATTTTGCAAGAAAAGTATACAATTAAGTACATAATATAAATTATAAAAAAACTAATCATTGATAATATAGGTGCTGATCAGATCACATCAAAATAATAGTTAAAATTCATTTGATCTTTCATTCGTTCAAAGCGAACGCGAGCACACACATTTGTTCACACTGTCACAGCTCTAGACTTGTACCATGATGTTTGTTTCATAGATTAGTATTATGTTTGGTATCGTTTTGCTATCGCAATATCTGTCGTTGGCTTACTTAACAAATTGCGTTTTCTTCGTGATTATTTCACAGTTTGTTAATAAAATTAGTTTAGGTGTGATAGGAAATACCACCTTTAGTAAAATTTGAATTTTCGGATCGTCTTTTGCACAAAATCACTGCATAATACATCATTTTAGCGGAGCTGCGTTCGGCGATATGTAGTATTACAAAATGGCGAGTGTTCGTGGCCAACTAGTTTTTATAAACTGACACGACCAAATTGGTCATGTACTTTGGTGAAAGGGGGCGCGTGTTTTGCCATCTCCCGTTCTGTATGCTCTAAGAATTTAATTATATTTTTTATTTAATTTTTATTTTTGGTTAATTTATTATTGTTTAAATATTTCTATTCAAATGTATGGGTATCAAGCCTGAAATAAATGATTTTTATTTTTTTTATTTTTTATTTTATTTACTACTATCAGACATTTTTAAGCAAAAGTAAAAATTTAAATCAAAACATGGCGCGTATTCTATTAGAAAAAATAATAATGAGGTAGTGCATTCCAGCAGACTAATCATTACGCTAAGTCATCGATCACTATAGAGCACATTTTAATAATGTAAAATGTGGAAATAATATTGTTTTTTTTTAATATCGCGGCACTGCCTTCTTCTTGGATTTGCCCTGTATCGTAATGAATAAAAAGTTATTTTATAGCATACTTCAGTTAGCGAAGGTATGTTATAAAATAACTTTTCAACACACTTGCTCGTAAAGTGAGCCCTAATACATCGCTTAAGCAAACTAGCTTCCGCCCGCGACTTCATCTGCATTTACATTCGAGAAAATACACCAGGGAACCTTTAACCAAGATAATAGTATCCTCCTATGTTTTAATCCGGCTTTCAAACTATCTGTGCGCCATATTTTATCCAAATCCATTAAGCCGTTTTACATGATCGATTAACAATCATCCAAACAAGCAAACTTTCACATTTATGATATATGTAGGATAATACGGCCACCTCCGAAGCGCTCGAAGTAGGAAATTTTTGCTACATGAAATGGGACTGCAATTCACTTAAGTCTTAATTTCTCATATTTTATTTGAGTTATTATTAAGTTTTATACCTCAACTGAAAGCTGAATAGATGGTGATGTTTTTAAAATATTATTCACGCTTAGTTACTACAATTTTTTAAAGATTTTTGCTGCCTTTTCTAAAAAATCTGAAAAAATAAAAATAAAAAATGCATTTGAGGATTGATTTTTTATAAACACCTGTACTTTTTGTAATTTTTGTTTTACATTATCAACATTTAGACTGTTTTATATCCCAAAATATAAAAAAACCGGAATCGAACGAGTTGTTATCTTTTGTTTTAAATTTTTGTTTTTGAAAACGTACTTTTGGTAAAAAATTACTTAATTTCAATTTACTCAAAAACTATGAACTTTTTGAGAAAAAGTAATAAAACAAAAAATATTTGTTTTGACCTCATCTATAACCATTTAGTAGGAATACGTCATATTTCCAGTGACCCTGTATAAAACATATACAAGGATATTTTTAGTTCATTGAAAACTTCTCGTGGGGTTGATCAGATTATTAAACTGAACAACTTTCATTATGGGACCAACCTCAAAATCACGAAAAAAAATCAGCTGTTCCATACAAAAGTACAATGCCTACTCCATCGAAACGTATGAAAAAAATTTTTTTTCGCGATTTCAAAATGAATCTTATAATAATAAAAAAAAAGTTTGACCAAGGAGTTTTGCATAGCTTGAACTGAAATCAAATGTCGCCATTTTCATTGTTTTTTTTTTCAGTAAAAAGTTTCGCCAGTTGATAATATAAGAAAAGAGATTGGTTCACTAAGGAGTTTTACTTGCTTGAATGGTAAAGTGTACTTCACAATTAAAGCATTCACCATGCTTGAATTGTAAAGTGATTTGAAAATGAAACGTTCTATCCAAGAACCTTATATCATAGTAGAACCAAATAAGTAAGTCATCTTACTCATTATACGCACGAACGCGGTTTGTATGTGAGCGCGCCCGTACGTATGCGTCGTCGCACGCACACACTGACAAAATTTAAAGGTGATAAAGGTGCAACAGTCGTGGCTGCGCCGTACGTAATCCCGCCCGCGCTCACGCACGCTTCACGCCGCTGTGCTGCAGCTCGTAATAATTTGAACGTTTACCTACCTACAGTACATACCATGCTTTCCAAAGATATTATTGCAAAAAAGATTTGTAAGAATGAGGATATATTTTACATAAACTTTAAATAATAAGGCATTTCGTACTTGTTGAAACAGACGAAATTTTTTTTGTCAATTGTGTAATTTCGTTAAAAAATCACAAATTCCTACAGGAAAAGGTACTTTTAATGCCTATTATTTAAGGTTATGGAAAGTATTCAATTTCAGAATTCAAAGATTATTATTTTGAGAAGTGTAGGTAAATAAAAAATAAAAAAACAGTTAATAGTGTAAAAAATATTTTTTAATAATATGAAATAAAACACTTTTTAACGGATACTAGCGCGGTTTTATTGAATGTACTTTGGTATTTAGTTAGTATTTGGTTTAATTTTGATTGTTTTGATTTTTATAAAAAAAAAAAATATTTGAATAAATACATTATTTAGTAAAGCCACGATTTAATTAATCCTATTTCGACCGTAAGTTTTCAAATCACATAACATGACGTACGCAATGACAAATTGTTGTCAATTCCTGAAAACAGTTAGGTTAATGTAAACTGTAATTTGACAGATATATGTGATACATTGCTACTTTTCTTCAGTAAGTTTTTATTGGTGTCAAAACGAAAGTGCCAATGTATCACATACATCAGTCAAATTACAATTAACATTAACTTAATTATTTTAGTCGATAGACGCGTGGTCTACCTACAAAAAATATTTAAAAAAAACTTTGTATTATAGATCCCTGATGCTAACCCTACAAGGAAAAAATATTTTGTATAGAGATTGACTATGCATTTTTTGACGACCGAATAAACTAGCGATGTGACAGCCCTTCGTGTTTAAGCTGTATCGCTCGCTCGAGGCTCGAGTTGGCCTACTTATTTGGTTCTACTATGCTTATATTCATGTCATATATAAGGTTCTTGGTTCTATCTAAACAATGCACTGTGTTGCACATGCCAACTAACACAGCCTCATACTATATAAGTAAATCCTAGTTATCGAGCAGTATGATGTAATAGTACATTATGATATAAGTGCGGTACGTTGAAAATTACAGCCGAGGCGATATTGCTAGCCCGAGCCGTAGGCGAGGGCTACAAGAAAGCAGAGGCTGTAATTATCAAAGCGCACGTATGTCATACGACGTTTTATAACATATTTGCGAGGAAATAAATAAAACTCGGACTTTGCACCTTTGCTTGTTTTCCATATGATTAAATTTTGATATGCTTGTAAGTATCTTATCGGTAAATTTTTCGGGCAAGAGGCTTAGAGTAGCCTTATTCGCTGCCTCTGAGACTTCTGGCGGTGTTGAATTAATAAATTCATCACTACTTGACGACATTTTCAAATAAAAACAATACAGCAAAAAAAAAATTAGCAATGCGCGCGCATCAGCGCTTTTTTTAAGGCAAAGGCATAAAAACAGCCAGTATTACTAATAAAGTAAATTAATATTTTTGTGTTTTTGTTACAGATAAATGGTTGTAATTTATTGTCAAAATTAATTAAATTGAATAATTTAATGTTTATTTATTATATTTTATCTCCCAAAGTTAATTTTATCCATAAAATGTTGACCTCTTTTTCTGACATAAAAACTCTTTGCTAAGATTTAAAAAAGTACCGTTCGTTTTAGACGAAGTATCTTGATAAACCGTGCGGTAATGTAAAGTAAAACGCACGGTTTATCAAGGAAACCGTGCGTTTTACTTTACATTACCGCACAAGTTCGTAATGAGATACAATACGATATTGAAATTGGTGTAATAAGATACCCTTTACGAGCACATATGTTATAAATATTATTACACGCCCTCGATAACGAATCTAGCTATTGACGTCATGGACCCGACCGTAGTGGTGTTTACGTCACGTCATTCTCTGATATCAAAATGCAGAGATGACGTTACCGATTTCCAATTATTTCTAACACTTAGAAAGCTTTTTCAAGAACCAAGACAAACAATTTACACAGCAACGCTCCTATATACATATTATGATTCAACAAAGTATATGACAATAATATGTATTGTTCTATGATAGTTTTGTAGATATTTTGATATATGTACTTACCTTACCTTTATAGAATTGATAAACAAAGATATGTTATCGTTATGACATCCGGCTTAAAGTAATTTTAAATAGCAATTAGGGTAACAACAATAACGATGAATTTATTTATTCTTATAATAAAGTGTGAAAAAAGAATGGCGAGGAACATATGTGTGTGAAATGACCAATGTGTTATTTTTGTGTTTCAAAAAGACGATTATTATACTTTTTTAAAACAACTTTAAATAGAGGATTGTGTTTTCAATAAGTTAATGTATGTAGGTTTTCCTACAAAATTTTCATTCCTTATGGAATGAAAATTTTCATGTCGTACCACTTGTGGAACGAAATGGTGCCAGGAAAAAACGGATGGGGCACATGAGTAGGGCTTTAAAAAATATTTATTTTTTTCAAAATAGTTTTTGGCCTCTTTTATCTATTATATTTTTCTTCATCCACGATTTTAAGCAATTTTGATAGTGTCACTACAGGAAATTGAAGCTATACCGAGTATAATATAACATGTCTGATTGTTGATGAGTCAGTCACAAGACTTCTAATTTTCTTGGACGCTCTAAATACGTAAATAATAATATTATTATGGTGATTTCAAAATTAGAAATCTTAAACTTTGGTAATCGTCACAATACTCTTTGTACTGGCTTGTGGGCGCGGTACTGTTGAGAATATAGACTACTAGCGGCCGCCTGCGACTTCGGCTGCGTGGACAGTTTTTCTATCCCTCAGGAACTGTTGGTTTTTTTCTGGATGAAAGGTACCCTACGTCCTTACTGTACCCCTGACAACGTGTATACAAAATTTCATGATGATCGGTTCAGTAGTTAAGACGTGAAAGCGTAACAAACAAAGAAACGGACTTTCGCATTTATAATATTAGTAAGGAAGTAAGGAAATAATCATTTGATAGGAGGCAAAATTTGTAATTTGACCAACAAGGTTATACAAATATTAATGTTAGTTTTCTAAGTATCGCGACTATAGTTAGTATCTACTTGTTTGCAGATTTATGTCTATATATCTAACTCCGACACAAGTCGAGTGAGGGCACAGACAAGTAGCTATGATAGCTCTCAATGAGCGGTTTTCTGACAGCAGAGAATTTTAGTATAATTTTATGTCGATAGATGGAGCTACTTCAAGTAGATAGATTTTTTAAAATATTAATTCCCACTAATGGTCATATTGGTCTTAGAAAAGTTCTTCGTAACACGTCAATGGACAACCAACGCACAACGCAACCAACCACATACTCAACAAACGTATAATAAAAAAGTAATTACATTTCATATTTTTTATAAAAAGCATTATATTTTAATTCAACGACATCTAGTTCTTTTTTATGTACTACTTTTTTTTCTTAAACTGCCTTTTGAAAACCTCTCCTTAATTGTTCAGTTCTTAACTTGCCAATGTGAATGCATTACCATTTTGTAGCCCACCAATGTATTAAATGTGATCGTCATTGGCCAATAGTTTGATAGCTATCTGTCTAATAGTACAAAGCTCACTATATTATTAATCATACACGTCTAATTATCCACATGCAATCACAAAAGCCGTCATGTCATTAGTCATGCAGCCTGGACAAACGGCTTTAATGTGCCTTCCAAAGGAAGGAGGACTAATATAATATTTTTTTGGACACCCATCCCATCCGAAGCACGAAGTAGCTCAAGATAAAAATTTTTGCCTCATCCCATGATGGACTTAAACCCTGACTCCGCAATCGCAGGCTGAATCCAAGTTCCATTCCACTATGCATGAATCATTTATTGCTGATGGCCTATTACAAATAAAACCGGTCAAGAGCGAGTCGGACTCGTGCACCGAGGGTTCCGTACCATCATAATTAATAAATAAATAATAATAAAGAATCTTTATTTCTCTCTCCAACAGTTACAATTTTTAACTATATTAAGTTATAAACTATTTTAAATAAACTAACATTGGAGAGAACTGGTGCCTGAACTAGGTAGAGTCAGACCCCCCTGTATGACAGGTCACCAGACTCACTCCACCCTTCAAATTATAACTAAATTATGGTCGAAAACATTGTTTTACACTGAGTGTTCAGATTATAAGAATAGAGAGATTAAACTATGTAGTTACATGGGAATAAAGAAAGTAATTTAAAAATAAAAGAAAACGAGTATTTAATCAATTAATGAACTTTCGCAAGCAAAGTTACTGTATGCATCAACTTATAGAAATATGTCGTATACCTACATACCTACATGTGTGCGTATACGTGAAATGATAATTTATGGTGTTATTACATTTATTAGAGTTGTAATTGTACCATAAAACCACAGTGCAGAGTAGAATAATAAAATTAGTATTGCAGTTTTAGGTCAGCGCCATCTCTTGACCGATAGTGGAACTAATGTTAACTTTTTTAGAAATTTGATGATTTCTAAAAAGTGTACTATATTGAGACATCGTTTTATTTTTTCTGTAAACTTTATATAAACTGCTATCACATAGAATTATTTCAGATTTTTCTCTTTGCAAACTTCGGAGATAAGGGGGGGGGGGGGGACGGTCTTTTTTTTTTACATTTTTCATCACAAGTCGAAAACTATGTGGCCTAAAACAAAAAGAAAAATGATTGAAAACGTGCAAACGCGCTCTTTTATATGATACCCCACATGCCCTAGTAGCTACACTTCAAATTTTTAAGACCCCCTTTTCAGTCCCTGTTCAGTCTTTTTTACAAGACATTTATTTTTTTATTTATTTCTTATTTGCAAAATACTTGGGCAAATGTCATCTCAAACTATTCTAAATTTCAAGTTGATACCATTAGCAGTTCTCGAGATATCCAGCTGTAACAGACAGACAGACTGAGTCACACCATAAGGGTCCCTTTTTTACCATTTTGGTACGGAACCTTAAAAAGAATCACGAAAGGCGGACGTAATAAATTCATTGCACAATGAGGATCAGTAACGATTTTTGTTTAGTGGCTTATCAGAAAGCTTATGCCACCACATGATTAACTGTGACAAAAATTTTACGATATCTCTTAAACCTTTTTGAGGGTCCTTTCATAAGGACCCCAAAAAGACGTCATCGTCATCGCGAGACGTAAGCGAACCTTATGTCGTACGTGATAAAGCATATTTATAAGGTTCTTCTTAAATAGTGCACATAATTTAAAGGGGTCAATGTACTCGTGTATATAAACAACTTTTACTATGGGACCAACATTATTGAAATCGCGAAAAAAAATCAGCTGTTCCAAAGAAAATTTAAAATCGAATAGATCAAAATGTATGGAACAGCTGATTTTTTTTTCGCGATTTCAATGTTGGTCCTATAGTAAAAGTTGTTTGTATGCACGAGTACATTGACCCCTTTAAATTATGTGCACTATTTAAGAAGGACCTTATATATTGCATTGAGCTTGGCATTTCCTTCAAACCCTTAAAACTCAACCATTTCTAAACGTATTTCAAAAAATCTTTCACTAGGTTATATAGCTATCACAGATAATATAATACTATACTAGTAGCTATCAATATGTGTTTATATTATAGCAATAAAACTATAGGATTCAAACCTGTTAGTGATCTTCATTAACTTGATATTGAACCTTATTCGTGAGTCGAGTCGTGAGATGTTCCACTGGAGTGGGATGAACATCGTAAGCTTATGGCGATATTTTATGTAATAGGCCCAGCCTGCCTAGCATGACCGATTTATATCGCGTGATATAGCATTTTATCGACACTTAACTGTCAAATTCCTTTGTCTTTTTGACAGATAAACGTGATAAAACGCTATATCACGCGATATAAATCGGTCATGCTAGGCAGGCTGGGGGAGTATTACAACCTCTTAAAACTTGCCAGGTTTATGAATTGCTATAGTGACGTCTCTTTCTCGCTGTATAGCAATTAAAAGAGATAGATTGATAGCCAGTCAGAAAACTGCCAGGAAATAAGAGGTTACGGCCCCTGGTTCATGCAAATAATAGCATAATTTACAATTAGTCAATAGAAAAGAAACTTGAAGTGAGTATGTGTATGCAGCAACAGGGCCCAACCCAGGGTCTAAGACGGAAACTAGAACGTGCCGATTTTAAGCATTACATACTCGGGTTATGAAAAAAATGAATAAAAGAATACATATTTATTTTTATCACACTGTTAATTATAGTGTGATAAAAATAAATATTTTGGTTGAGCAATGAGCATACTAGTTCGCGCAAGCACTTAAACAAAAGTGTCTATTTTAAGATAAGAAGATAATCAAAATATATAGTTGGAAAACGCGATAACTGGATACAGTGCATAGGTTTTTACACTCGGACGTTTAGTCAATATTTTACCTCCGCAGGTTCAACACCTTGTTTTTGTCAATATTTAATCCTATTTCCTACGAAAATGGCATCGGAAAAATGTAAGTGTTTATTTATTTTGAATGTTTGGTTATATAACAAATAATGATTATGGTCATGAAAAGAATTAAGCATATACATGTTTTTTTATATCCTATATAACTCTAGGATATTAATCAGAACTTGTATGAAATGTAAATAAAAATAGGAAATATTTTACAATTACAGGTTTTTTTATTTTCATTTTTCATACAAAATAATTCAATAAAGTTAAGTCTGCAAAACACCTCTATGTGAAATAAGGCAACTTCACATTTCCGTACTAAGTCATCAATGAAAATCTTAGTTGTAGTATTTGTCAGTGAAAGCTAAACGTCATCTTTACGAGTAAAGTTTATTAAAGTTCAATGATATAGTAAAAAAAGTATGTGTATATGAAAAAATAAAGAATTGTCATAAGAGTAATAACTTTTGAAATAATTTAATTGAGTGATAATGATAATATCTCCAAAACTATGCATCTTTGGACCACATGTTTTAGAAGTTTTTTTTATTATTTTGACTTAATAACCTTAGAATTATGGGATATCAAAAATGCAGGTTATATATCGCGTCACGATGGCGTCACGTAACAAAAGCGCTCTACAACATGCAAATGATGAAGGAAATTAATACTGTTTTCCAAAGATACTTAAGTATGTACATGATACATTTTCGCTCACCTTAAAGGGCCTTATCAGCGTTTTTTTTTTACATGATGCCTACGTTACCTATCGTTTAAATCGTGAGTTCATACAGAAATCCCATATAAAAAAAGATATATTGTTTTTTACTAATCCTACTAATGTTATAAATACGAATGTTTAGATGTTTGAATGTTTGTTTCTCAATCACACAAAAACGGCTGAACGGATTCGGATGAAAATTGGCACACAAACAGTTTATAGCCTAGATTAAAACATAGAATACTAATTATCCTGGTTAATGGTTATCTATTTTTTTCGAATACCCACGCGGACGAAGTCGTGGGCTGATTGAGTAACAAATATCCAAACATCTAAACATCCAACCAAACATCCAAACATTCACATTTATAATATTTATTACGGTTATTAAAATATGACATAAACTCGAAGAAAAACTTTTTACATATTAAACCTTGATATTGGGGAATTTTGTGATAAAAAATATTGTATCTAATTCTTACTAATATTATAAATGCGAAAGTCCGTTCGTTTGTTTATTTGTTTGTTTGTTTGTTACACTTTCACGTCTTAACTACTTAACCGATCATCATGAAATTTTAGATACAGTGTCAGGATTACAGAGAAGGACATAAGATACTTTTCAGCCTGAAAAAAAGTATTGTTCCCGAGGGATAGCAAAAAAAACTTTCCACGCAGACGAAGTCGCGGGCGGCCGCTAATTATTAATAAATCATCCATGGCAAACCAAAAAATACTTTGTAGTGGAATTTATTAGACATATTTATTATTATTATGTTGCCGTTTTGTTGTTTTCATGTATTGTGTTGTTTTATCGGCTTATTCTAATCAGATATAAACATAGACCTTTATGATACTGCGATAAAGGTAATCTTTATTTGCTCATATTTTCCCTAATAAACATGTCTGTAAGTTGTAGAAGTAACATTAGGGTATGATGGGACTGACATAACTAAGTTAAAAGTCCCTAAATAAATAAAGATAAAAATAATATGACTGTGTTTGCATGTATTGTCTGAATATTTTTTTTCTATAAGAGTAGTATTCAATTTTTTCTTTCATGTTATATGAAATTGTTATATGAAACTACTGTACTCTCTATATCACAATATAGAGAGTACAGTAGTTGAGCTTAGCACTTGCGCGCTCGAGCAACGCACACATAGACATCTCTCACCGACACTGTATAACTGCAATCTCATACCACTCTCAAAACAGTTCGAGTACGTGACGCAGCAGCGAGAGCTGTCTTTGTGTGTGTGCGATGCTCGAGCGCCCGTAGTACTAAGCTGAACTTCTGTTACTCTCTCTATTTTGTGTATATTTTGGATGATCCACGGTCATAAAAAATACCAAACTTGTCCTGATAAAAAAGAGATACCGACAAAATATCGATAACATACCAACACTCGAAAGATAGATAACTGATATTAGTTTTTCTGTAGGTGAAGATTATGAATCGAATAAAAATACAAAGTTATTTTACAGTGGTTTAATTGATAATAACAATACCTTGAACAAAATAACTTAAGAATAAGGTTTATACACACACATATTTTTCTCTATAGATGACGATCTAATTGAAAATCTAATTAGTCTGATACGTTTTTGGGAATCAGACCATTACGAGGAAGATAAAATGCATTTATTATTTTTACGAAATTAATAATAAATGACCGACAACGATAAAAATTCAATGCCTTTGTTTATTTTCAACAATTTATTACAATTTATTGCTCGTAATAAAATGTATAGTCTGATAATTCGATATGAAAACGCTGGTATCGATTTGCACGTCAACAATACATTAATTTAATTGGTTTTTGACATAAATGCAAAATTGTAAAAATCAGTAAAAAGTACCTACCTAATAATAAGTAGTTTTTAAGTAACAAATTGAGGTTAGCGCGTGGCCCAGCGATTGAGGAGGTTAACCAACTTTCGCAAGGGTCGGTCATGGGATGGGTGACCAAAATTTATTATCTCGAGCTCCTCCGTGCTTCGGAAGGCACGTTAAGCCGTTGGTCCCAGATGCGTCGTTAACACCCACCAATCCACATTGGGCCTGCGTGGTGGGTTATGGGCCATCCTCCTTATCTAGCCATAAGGAAGGCCTGTGCCCCAGCAGTGGGGACATTAAAATGGCCGATGGTCAAGTACCTAACAAATAAAAGTATCGAATTATTTCTTTAATTATGGATCACCATATTCACGTAAAGACAAGACAAGAGCAAGTTTCATCCAAAAATGTCGTGTAAACATGAGTTCAACGTTTGAACCTATCGCCAACTTACGATAGGTTCAAACGTTTGAACTTGTACGATTGAAATGAAAAAAAACGTAGTGCTCGGACTGCGCTCTAAAATTTTAAATAACTAGTGTAATATACAATTCATAATTTGTCATATAAAAAAACCTATAAAAAACCTCGTTTTGTATTTCCAGCCAGGATCCCAGATGACCTGCCCTTACAGCCCTCATCAAACCCACCTCCATACACTAGTTCTCAACCAACTGCTGCCCCACAGCCGGCAGTTGGCAATGTTGGCATTGCATACGCGTCAGCCCCTGGACCTATCTTAATACAAGCAGTACCGGTATTTGGCGCGGAACCGTCATCGTACGTCTGCAGAAGCTGCAATGAAACAATCGTCACCAGAACCCAGAAAAAAGTGACCACGAAAACACATTTGTTTGCGCTTGGCTTGTGTGCTGTTGGGTAAGTTCTATGTGTTTATCTCCATTATCTCTAAATATCAAACAATTTACGATTTTTCGTTTTGTTTCAACAACAATTTGGTCCATCGAACGGCGAATAACGTAGATTATTGCAATTCTTTTTTCGTAGGAAGACCTGAGAGTTTTTATTAAATAAAAGTTGAAAAAAGGTATAAAAGTGTAAGCCAGATTTCTCCTGAATTTTCTGATGAAGAAGTTTTAGTTTTAATAATCGTTAATAAAAACACTTATGAGATGCAGTATGAATGCAGGGAAGATCTTTTGAGATAATAAAAAGAAAGGCATTGATTTAATAAAAACTTATTCACGTCCGTATTATTTTTCAGTTTGTGGTGCTGTGTCTGCATTCCTTACTTCATGGATTCCTGTCACAGCATCGATCACTACTGTCCACACTGCAATGCCTATATTGGATCCAGCCGCAACTAAACGAATACAGCTGACTATAGGGATGACTCACGATAGGTACAGTCACTTCAAAAATATGTATACAGTTTATTAGAATTTTGTCACTTTGATGTAGTTGCCATTTGTCATTGATTTCTGTTCAAAAAAGTAATAAATAAATAGCTTTACAGTGACTAAGTTCTAAACTGTATACTTATTTACAGACGTGACTGTACACCGTGCCGGGTACGAGCCAAGTCTCAGCCGTAGCATGATCCCATACAAAAATCATCATAACCCTAAACAGTAAACAATACTCGGACGATTGCGAAAATCTCAAGGAATTTATAAGTACTGATGTGCAAAGTATTTATAAACTCCTTGGAAATTCTATCTTAGATTTCAATTATCCGGTCCTTTAAAATCGACCTAAGATTTTACAAAGATCCGGTTTATTCGATTATCCTACCTACGACATACACAAAATATACACGGTTATTTTTAGTATATACGAAACCTGAAAACTGTTTGTTCAGAATTAGTTATAGAATCGATTGCAATATTTTTTATATCATGTTATATTTTGACTTAATAATATTTACTAAACAAAAACAAAACGCACACCCTACTAACAGGACAACACAAAAAGCTTGTTACTTCGTGAGTTTTTAAGGTTATATATTTAAGTCATACATAATTTTTAAGTAGTCTATATAGTAGTCGACCGTGCTACGACCAAAACTCGACTAGGCTCAAGACGGTGTGGTGGGTCATCCTAAATCAAGTTTTTTTTTGTAACTGAGATAGATGTTACATTTTTGGATGTTTTGTTTAAATTTAATCGTGCGTTTCCACTGCATTGACATTTGACAAAAGTTGTGGTCTTTACAGTAATTGACTTGTTGCAAATTTTATTTCTGTCATAAACATAACTTAATAAGACTATGTTATAGGTGACTGACTAGTAGAAACGCACGATATTACCTATGCTATTATATTTTACGTACTTAGTCAGTTTAGTCTTAAGTTATTTGGACGACTGAAACTTGTCCAAAAATATAATAATATTTTCTATTTCTACATCTTACATGCGGGTTGTACATTTTCATTGATTAAAATATGCATTACCCTGAGTAACGCTGGGTTCACAGGGTGCGTTGAGTCAGCGTTGCGTCGACGCTGTTCTGTCACAAAATAGAGTGAGAGCCCGTTCACACGGCGCGTTGTGTCGCGTCGCGTTGTCGCAACGCAAATATTTTGCATACACAATATTTGCGTTGCGTTGCGACGACTCAACGCGCCGCCGCGCCGTGTGAACCGGCTCTTATGCGTATTTCAATCAATCAAAATGTTACAACTTCCACGTAACATTAAAATAAAGACTAGTGATTGAATCTAGTCTATAGCCTATAGCTTAACATTATCCCCTTTTAGTTTTATATACTCCCTATTTTATCAAATATGATTGTATTCTATGGTTATTTATTATTATTATGTTAAATTAATAATAGTTAGTTAATTCACCTAAAGTAATTTAAATAATAGTTATTTCACTTAAAGTAATTTAAATAATAGTTTTTTCACCTAAAGTAATATTGACTGTTATTACATTTTATTTCAAACGGTGCTATTTTTTAAACTGATAGTCTATACTATCAGTTTAAAAAATAGCACCGTTCAATATTGATATAGATGTTGGAATAGCAATATTCCAACATCTATATGTTGGAATATTATTTTTAATGAAACTTTGTATTATTATTATTTCAGTAACTTTTTTGTCAATCAAGCCAATTTTAACTATATTTACAATAATTATTATATATTTTAGAGGTACTTATAATAATTATATTAAAATATAAAATCTTAATAAGTCTAGAATGGGTTTTCAAATATGTACGCCATAAATTTGAGATTTTCATAATTCATACCGCATACGCATCGCACTGCAAGACTACGATTATAAAACGCGTGTAATATTTCAACTCTATTTGAATTTATGATTTAAATATTAAAAATCTATTTGAGATGGAGAGTAAAGGTACAAAGATTTGCTATTTACACAGGGAATAAATAGCAAATCTTTGTACTATACAAATTAGTATCACCCTGCCACGTTAGGTATAAAGGTGAAAATGCCATGTATCTGGAAAAAAAGTATTCTTTATTGAAAACTATGGCACTATTTCCACTAGACCAGTCCGTCACGGCCATGCACTTGTCATAGTTTTCAATACAAACAATATTTTTTTGCCCGACACTTCCTAGTACGGAACCATACCATGAGCACAGAATACATAATAGTACAAGTACAGAAGATCCACTCCGCAAAGTCATTTAAATAAATAGCGACTCTATCCCATACACAATAAAGTGCAATTCAGGTCACACACCGCTCCCACCCTACAGTTATATTCACCTAGAAGTTACCTCTCTTTCTATCGCGTAGCTCTTATCTCTTCTAACGACTTTAGGGTTTGTTCTTTTAAATAATAATTAAATAATAGGTACTTAATGTACTTTTAAATACATTTCAAAAAACCTAGGCTAGGTACAGTCGACGCTACATCAGACTATACATGCTGACTTTGAGGAAATTTGCTTTCTTACGAAATAACATTGTCATTAGTAATTAACTTTATTTCGAAATTAAGTAAGTAAGTACCTACCTAATCTATAAATTATTATTTCAATAAATACCTAGTTGGGTGAAAATTGTTTAGCAAATAAGACAAGTAAGTACCTAAGAATAAACGGATACTAAATAATATCTAGGTAGTAGGACAAGCACTTTTTACATTTCGATGTCATTTGGAACTTTTGGAAGTGTGAAAAACGTGAGGTTCGGATCCTTTATATTAGTATTAAGATGAACGCGGCGAGTGAGTGACTATCGAAATCGAACTGCTAACAGCCAGCCAACGGCGGCAGCCCTCTGAAATTAGTCCGTCCGGACGGACCCGCTGCCTACTTGTAGCTTCGTACCTAAAGCGCGGAGTGCGCCTAGTCTGCCATGAGTTCGGTGTAATGGGTTCGATTTTTACCTGACTTGGCAGAGTCATACTTTCAATTTGCATAGTACGTACGTACGTTTTAGAAAATAAGGTTATATACATATAGATGAGTCATATAATGAATCAATCATGTGTAAAATCAATAACTTAGTAAATAAAGAACGTTAGTTTCAACTGATTATTGTTTTTTTTTTATAAAACGGGTGTAACAGATTATGTTTTTAAAATATCACCCATTCAATTTTAAATATGTTTCCCTAAAGAGAAATATGTAAGAGAAGGATAGGTTCCTTCTCTTACATATTTCTCTTTAGGTAGACATATATAGGCAGACAGCTGAACAAATAAGAATTGTCAAGAATAAAACATATCATCAAGTATACATAATAATATACTCGTAAAGCGAAACACTGATATATCGGTGATGTAATAGTAGATTGTTATACAAGGGTTGTATGTGATCTATTGATATACCGGGCGCTTATAGTTCGAGAGTGTTGATACACTCGAGAGTGTCGAGTCTAAGTGATCTATATTGAAATATAGATCACTTAGACTCGAGTTGAACACTCTATAGCATTGGTTCCTAACCTGAGGGTAATTACCCCCGCAGGGGTAAAACAGCTATTCATGGGGGTAGCAAAGGTGGTACCAGTAAGAATGATAGAGCACTATGGTTTCTTTTTTTTTCTATTTATTAAAGGGGTTTGTTCGTTCGTAGCAAACATGTCACCCCTGTAGGAAAACGTAACAATAATTTTAATTAAGTACATTGTTTAGAAACTAAATGCTTACTAATTAATTTATAATAAAATTTCTTCAATGACCCCCCCCCCCCCCCCCCCCAAGTTCACGCTGAGGGGTAAAGTCTGCTTCCCTATTAGGTGATATGGGTAACAATATTGAAAAGGTTAGGAACCACTGCTCTATAGAGTAGGTATATAATAGTCTCTACTCACTCTATAATAGTATAGACATACACTCTATGTATGTCTATAATAGTCTATTCATAAAAATGCGAGGAAAAATATTTAAATTTTTTTTACACGACTGCCCAAAAAGGAGTGTATATGTGTTCAGCGTTCATGTATGTTTGTGGGTATGTGAGTTTCTTTATTCCACCAAAACTTCTAAATGGCTTAACGGATTTAAATATATGGGGTATCGTTAGAATCCTTACATCATTCCGAGTGACACTGGCTATATTTTTTTAAAGTCAATATGTACGACACCAGTGAAAAAAAATTTTTTTCTTCAATTATTACAATATGGGCATCAAATGAAAGGCCTTAATGAGCACATTCCAAAACTATATCATTTGTCACAAAAATGTGTGAAATAAAAATAAATAAATTAAAAAAAATATTAAAAACACGACTGCTCCGTCAAAAACGAACTAAAAAGTTAAATAATGATCCTCTTTGATAAAAAAATGTTCCACAAAACGGTCCCCCGACTGCAATGACACTTGTTATTTAAATTTTTAGTTCGTTTGTGGCAGGGCAGTCGTGTTTTTAATATTTTTTAATTAATTAATTTTTTTACAACGTTTTCTACAAAAAAATTTGCCCGTCATATAGGACGACAACGACGGACCTCGTTCGATTTTCAAATTTTGCTATGCAAACTCCATAAATTGAGTTAAGATAAAAGACAAGACTAAAATCGAAAGGCGTACAATGCGATTAAATTGACAATAGTCAGTGTCTCGAGTGTCTGTCTCTATTAAATTGACAAAACGAAGTTCGTTTTGTACCGCAAGCGCACTAAAGTTGCTGCAGATCACTGTCTGTTGTCAATTTAAGGCTCCGTTATGCGAAATCATTTGTCTCTGTCTTATTCTTTACGTGTAAAAAGTATAGAAAATAACCTCACTTCTGCACTTTTTCGATGTTTTTCGTTGTTTTTTCATCATTATCTTTAGTACAATTATCTTTCTTGATTAAAAGTTATTGGAGCAACTGTACGTTAAAGTGTATTTTGATGTAGAATTCAATACGTTTCCACTATTATTTACGACAAAAGATGGCCCGCAACAAACGCTTTTGATGATATTCTGATATTTTTTTCCAATCATCTGTGAGGTTTATACGCAATTTAATACTTGTAGCAACTAGATAATCTCTTTAGCTTGTTGTATGTTTTTTTTTGTGGCCACAACTTTACGTTTTCTGTATAAAAATATGGTCTGCGCAAACCATGTTTTCCTACTATGATCCCTTAATTGCACTGTAAATAATTTATTTTGTGTATAAAAAACAAAGTATACTGACATGCAATGTGTTGATGTATATTGGTTATGAATTGTTACATTGGCACTACCATAGTAATTGAAATCATTATCTATCCTCGTATAAGCCAAGGCCATTGTTTTTGTAAACTAACTCCTGACACCTCATTGAATGAGCTCAACAAAAAATGTTCAATGGCCCTAACTTCACGGAAGCTATGTCTATGGCATTACAAATCGATGTTACAATGCAACAGGTGGTGTAGGTAGGTCAGTAGGTAGGTGAATTTGGAGAAAAAGGTTGGTTTTGATATAATCTAATAATGTACAGGGATAACAATAATGTAACAGGCGCAACAGGGACTATCCACGGGAATAAAAAGATTTTTGTTCGTTCTGCGGTTGTCCATCAGCCATTTTTAATATCCCTACTGCTGGGGCACAAACCTTCCTTATGGGTGAATAATGGGGCCATTGGTGGGTGTTAACGACTGCAAATGCAGCCGGGACCAGCGGCTTAACGTGCCTTCCGAAGCACGGAGAACCTCGAGATAATAAATTTTTGGTCACCCATCTCATGACCGACCCTTGCGATAATTGCTTAATCTCCGCAATCGCTGGGCCAGGCGCTAAATCTCTGAGTCACCGAGATCCTCATTCGTTCAGTGATTAATATTAATTAATTATACAATACTAAATAATATACTAGAAAAAATTCGACTCGCACCAGCACGCTAGCACAACTTCTGAGGTGACATAGACAGCGACTCGACAAGGTTTCTCGTATCTAAAGAATAATTACTAAAAAGTATTGGCAAAATATCTTCTTATGTCTTGCTATTGTATATTTCCTCATTAGTTAAAAAGGATTAGGCCATTTTTCCGCTGATAATCACCTAGTTATTTTTACATTCTCTTTGATAATCACTTATTAATTGAAGTCGTGTGCGTGCTGTACTGTAACCCCACCAAGACAAACTGTCGTATTTTAATGTCAAAAAGTGACACGTGATGTCGCTTTTCGTAAAGTTGTGCTAACCATAGCGACAATCGAGATAAAGTATATGACTGACATTAGTTCGCGAGTTATGTCAATTCTAATGTCAGTTGTGTGAGCTGCATGCGAAATAAATGTACGAACGGGATGCAACTGACGCGACTCTTTCTCACTCGAGTCGCGCTGAGTCGTGCTAGCCGTGTTGATCAATTCTCGGACGGGAATCGACATAGATTAAAGTTAGAATCGAACCCGCGACCTTTGGATGTCCGGTCCAATGCTTTGACCGCTGAGCTACCGAGTCACTAGTGGCATCGTCGAATTCTTTCTAGTATATCCTACTGTTAAGCTGTAAGCCAGCGTTATTTCACCAATGTGAGGAATTACCTCGACATTCAATTGAAATAAATATCTTTCTAGATATTTTGACAGTTGATAAAGATGAAATAGCTATATAATTTTTAAATTTGAGTTTTTGTAAATGCCTTACCATGCCTTTTGAAAATAGTTAAATAAAAATATTTGTTGTTTCAAGCTATTAGACGGTTCTCACACTGGCACCGCGCGCGGTCGCGGGGCTCCCGCGCGCGTGTTTTACTTTGTATGTAAGTACATCAATTTCTATAGAAAACCGCTTGGGCCAACACACCGAGGCCGCGCCTAGGCGCGGGAGCGCGCACCGCCGCGTGCCGCCGGCGGTACGCGGCGTGCGCGCCAGCAGGCGCGGAAATTGCGGGGTACAACACTGAGCTCCATAGTATCGTGCCGGTTTTCGTACGTAAGCGCGGGGCCGCGTCTGACGCCGACCGGCGCGGAGGCGCGTTGAAAACCGCCCGAATTGGCGTCACGCTGCGCCGTCTCGCCGCGCGCGTGAAACGCCAAACCGCGCCCCGCGACGGCGCGCAGCGGCAGTGTGAGAATCGCAGGGAAAGTAACGGCACAGTTTAAAGGGGTAACGGTATGGTTTTTAGAGTAACGATTCAAAATGATGATATTAATACGTAAACAAGCAATAATAATAAATTTTGCTAAAATAAAAAAAATAAAAAAATATGTAGGGTAGATTTTAGCTAGTAATACCAGGAAGCAAAAAGCAATATTGTGTTCATGTATAATATTGGTCAATAAAGTTGAATTTCCGGCCTACATTTTCACTACAGGTCCATACATATTACGTCATTGGTATGAGTCATAGTCGAGCCTACATGCGGTGTTATCAGAAGGCTCACTATCAAACTGGTATATGTACATACATACATATACACATACGCGACGCGTGTTAATGGACAAACTAAAGGATTGGTTTTAGTCGCCATTTCATTCCGGGTCGGTGTACACGTGTAAAAAGAAGGTCATATCATATAGTGACTACATAAAAAAAAGTTTTTTTAATCAGTAAACAAGGAAGACGAGGTGAGTCAAGGTTCATTGTTTTTTTGCGATTTAGGTGGCCATAACTTACTTCAGTTAGTCTGTGGCTCACCTGTTGAACGGCTGTAGTATAGTTGTGTTGTGTTATATTGTGATAACAAGTGTAATTTTTATACGAGAGGTAAATAAGTGAAATTGATTTACTGGACAAATAGACGGTAGGTACACGTTTTGTGGATTTTTATGTGCCTCTAATTTGGTTCAAGGATCCCTTATCTCAGTTGTTTGTTGGTTTAGTATCTAACCGATTAGCGTAATTTTATTGTAACACTGTCATACCTTTGATATGTTTTGTAATAATACTTCTAGTGACGGAAAACGTGTAACAAACCGGTTTCAACTGCATAATTTATTTGGTCTAGCGATGACCTTATAAAAACGAGAACCGAGAGATAGTGATTTTTTTAAATATAACTTTAATACTTTGAATGTTTTTTTTTAATGCATACTACTGATATGGTCAAAGAATATAAGCGTTAGTGATTTGGGGATGGAGGTGGTATGTTATTAAGTATTATCATGAGATAGTTAAGTATTACTTTTATTTTAGTGCTTGCAAATAATCAAAACCTCTGTGTGGGTGTGTAATATCAAAATATGTAATTTAAACTCCTTCGAATGTAGTTTGTTTCATGAGGGGTGGCATTTCGTAGCAACGGTGACGCAAGCATGGACTTTGGGGTAGACTACAGACCCACGATGAAACGCGATTGCCTACTGCTAGAAACAATAGGCATGATGATTTTTTTTTATTTTATGTTACATAAACTACCTCTCAAGAAACATTGGTAAAAGAATTATTTCGCTAGCATGAAAACTGCCCGAGATATCACAGTTTTAAATGCACACAAATTAGACTCACTCAAAAACGCTCCATACTAACGGCTACCTAGTTATGGTGTCACGCCTAGGTAGTATGTATGCAACGTGTAGGAAATTTGTTCGGCAGCTATATTAAATATTGTGTTTATCAAAATGGTTTCTTAGACTTTGCTATACAATGTATAGTATGTGTAATACATTTTACGGGACTATTATTTATTTTAATAAATTTTATACTTTTAAAATGGACTTATCCACCCATCTTTGAAGGGTCACAAAACAAATAATACGCAATATATAAAACCAAGAGGCAGTTTTGGGCGTAATCAACTACTTTTTGTAATCCTGATTACTAATTACGACTACAAATCGTTAACTACAAGTAGTTATGATTACATGTAATTTAACTACAAATAATCATATTGCATAAAGTAATCGTTAATCTGATTACTGCAATCAATAACTACTGATTACTTTAGTTCTAGAATAGATAGATAGATAGATATATTCTTTATTGTTCACCATAATAGAAAACATAACAAGTAAAAAATACAGATATAGAACAATTTGGCGGCCTTATCGCTAAAAAGCGATTTCTTCCAGGCAACCATTTATAAGATTGGAAGAAGAGAAATAAGAAGAATATATCATTTGTTAAATAAATATGTTATGAATTGTGATTATAGGTCGTTTAGCCGAGTGTAGGATGTTCCGTGTAGGATGTGTGAAAGATGTGGAATGGAACGGAAGGAAGAGTAACAGAAAAGGTGTGTGTGCGAGAGGGAAGGAAGATTGGATTGACAGATAAAGACGTAAAGACGCAAGACGTTACTAATAATTGTTATTTAATTATATTACAAGAAATATAATGTTCCTGAGAAATTATATCTTTTATTGATTGATCGATCGATTTTGGCCAGGGCCTGCCATAGTAAGCTGCTGCTAATTATGATTTTAAACAACAATTTTCAATTCACCAAATTATTTCGGAATCAGAAGATAGCATGTTAGGTGACATAAAAAACAAGTTTTAATTCGTAGCTAGATAATATATATTAATTATTAGGTAGTTTGGGTAGGTAACAAAACAAAAAATCTACTTTAAGGATCCTATGTCTTTTTTGTCGTAATTTCGGTTTTTGACGGATTTTAGCGATACAACCTAAAACCTTTCGGTCTACTAAATACATTTTTATGTGTCCGCGACCAAAAGTCATATGACTCACTGGAAAGTTACAGGGTTGGAAATAAAAATGAAAGTTAGTGATCGATTTCTCAGAGTCAACTTTGATTGAAAATAGACAGCAGTAATTCAATCCATGAACTCAAATAAGTGCCATCGCGCATTTTATGAAAATCTTTCTCTGCAGTTTTGGGTTTAGTTAAAAAGTTATGCAAAATTTTCAAAAAGCGAAGCCACTATGAACTATTCCAATAGCTATTCTGCACTATAATAAGTCAAAATTTAAATGTATTTTTGTTTTTGAGATCGAGAACGCCAAAATTGGCCATTTTACGTACAAATCACTGGGGAATGTCTGAAAAAAATCAAGTAAATATTAGAAAAAAGTTTAAGAATTTTTGGTTGCGTGAAAAATTTAAAAAATTTGAAGTCACTTCGATTTCACAAATTTACAAAAGTAACAGCCGAAACCACAACATGTACCTATTAAAAAAAAGTATAACCACTTAATAATCGTGTCATAGAATAGCTCATTCATAGCCTCATAGGCACGTTATGGTCTGGGGACCTATTTTTGAATCGCTCGGCTAGCGTCGAGCGCTCTTTTCTACTGACATTCGTTCGACATATGACTCTATCTCGAACATTTGAGTCATATGTCGAACGAAAATCAGTTTAAGTCTTTAAATCGATTCAAAAATAGGGCCCCAGGTCCGGATCGCGTATTTGTTTATTAAAATTTGGTGTTTATTCATGTAGTTACAAAAAGTAATCATGCAATCGTGATTGCAACTGCAACTAGTAGTTAGTAGTTGAAATGTAGTAACTACTTTATACGTTTTTTTAAATCGAGTAGTTTGATTAATAACTACAAAATGTAATCGTAGTTATTAATCAGTACTTAGATTACATTTTGCCCAACTCTGCTACTTTAAAAGTTTAATATGTTTGCGATTTTATTAGTATTTTGTTATTTTATTCATTAGTCGTCATCCCTATTATAGTGACTCAAGCTATATTTTTTCTATTGAATCATAGGAAATTGAACTCGGGACCTTGAAATATGATGTGGAACATGACTATTATTATTCACGAATAGGAAAATAATTGAGTATTGTAATTGAATATTGAGGTTTCTTCAAATACTCACACTACAAATTAAAGTTTCATGTGATTCATTTTCATTATTGTCTACAAATAGTTTTTTTCTATAACTGATTTCCTTGAATTCAACAGTGTACCTATAGCTGTGATAACAATCTCGTATCTATTTGTATAGATTATTATGCTTGTTAAAACAAATATTTTGAATTTATAAAAACTGACAATCAGGCGAAGGTCGCGCGAGAAGCCGTTACGTGATTTTACAAAATAATTCTTAATAAGTAGGTAGGTAGCAACATGACCGTTTTGGGTAGCCTAATATGTGCTGCTGACTGTACCTATTCTTCTTCTTCTTCTTGTTGTCGGTGCAGGCGGTTTCCGCAACTCGACGTCTATTGCGCCTATTTTGCGTCGGAGGATGTATGGCCGGATCATTCCAGCCAGCCTAGCTCAGCCAGGAACGCTCCAAGGGCTTTCACGTTCGTGATCGCTTCCTGGACGCTGCCCGGCGAGCCGAGGTACCTCGCCCGGTAAGGGGCCACCCCTCTGCATTCCAGCAGGACGTGGGCGGCTGTTTCTTCTTCCTCCATGCATCCTCTGCATAGGGGACTGTCCGTGACACCTAAGTTGAAAAGATGTCTGTTAAATTGTCCATGACCAGTAATAGCACCTGTTACCAGGCGAAGTTGCGGTCTGCACAGTTGTATCAGGGACCTGGATAGACGAGCGTCCACGCGCGGTAGTGCGAGTTTCGCCTGTCTACACGAGTCCAGCGAGCTCCAGTTCTGTTGGTGTAGTTCTATGGTGCGTTCACGGATCTTACTTGCAAACCAGCTGGTCGGGATAGGCACGATCGGCTCTGGGCCACCAGGCGTCGAACCAGATGCGCGTCTGGCCAGTTCGTCGGCTGCATCGTTACCCCGTGATCCACTGTGACCTTTGATCCATTGGATAGTAATAGTATTAAGTGCACTGTACCGTATTGCGACCTTCGGTACTAAGGTTTGATGACTGTCGTGGTCTAATTTCGGAAATTACTTCAGGACTTGGAAATAAAAGATACTCTTGCGTTGAAAACCATTTGGCGTCTATATTATTTGAATTTTGAATAGGTACAACGATCAAGGAGAGAGGGGTGAGGAACAATGTATTGCTACCAATGGCAGCGCCGGTTCGATTCCCGCGTCATGTAGCGCGACGGTGATTGGGTGAAGACGATTTGCGTTCCGTTCTTCGCTTCTAAGCCTCAACATGCCCCCGGCCTTGAAAGCAGTCGCTTTCGAAGTCTTCTAACGCGTAGGCTCCTCCTCGTGAATGAGAGGGCAGATCTTGGCGAATGCATGTTTAACATCGCCCGAAGTCGTCTGTCTCGCATTCTTGAAACGCCATCCTTGCCCGGGATGGTTCTGTGCACTCGCCCCAAACTCCACTTCAGAGGTGACAGGTTGTTCTCCATCTGATGTCGTCTCAAACGATGAGCTGGAACATCGGTAAGGTCGTCGCAAGTTGGCGCTGCTAGTGATCGACCAACCAGAAAGTGGAATGGAGTTAAATGAGAAAGGATTTTAGGATCTATGGATAGTGGAGACGGTCTGGAGCTTAGGACAGTTTCAATTTGTGATAGCACTGTGCTAAACTCTTCAAATACAAGTTGCGCATTACCTACAACACGACACGTAGGTTGCAAGAATTTACTCCTGCCTCCCACAGACCACCAAAGTGAAGCGAATAGTATGAACGGAAAAAGTAGTATAAACGAAAATTTAATTATTATTGTTAGTGGCAAATTCTTCAATGTCGTAATTACATGCGTAAATATAATTAAAAAAAATTTATTCATCAACGATATTGCGACCACGTCGCAAAATAATCCTATAAGCGCTAATAAATATGCCTCAGTAGTAAGGCCAGTGACCAATTCTAAATAAGCCGCGCGAGTTACAAAGCATACAAACAAGCAAACGTATGCCTTTGAAGATCGAGCCCCCTTACCTTTACGGTTAAGTATGAGCACTGGCCCGCACCGCAACCAACTCCGCATCGAATAAAATATGGAAAAACTAGGCGACAAGTTGCCCATCAGAGGCGTTAGTGTTTTACACGTTATAAAATTAGCAACAACCTTCCTAGCGTAGCTTCCACCACCAAGAGGCCACCAGGTTTCGCGTAAACCATATAAGGCCTGGGGTCCAACGTGGAGAAGCCGAAGGTGCCCAACGCGAAACAACAACAACAAGGTAAAGTAATGTTTACAAGATATTGAAATTGCGTGTATTTTATTATAGGAAAATTCATTTGATTTTCTACGAATGATTTTATCGGCATCGATTAAACAAATTTTATTTTTAATATGCGAACCATTGATTAGTAGCGTATATTCGGTAGGAAAACCTTCCATCCGAGACCAACGAATTAAAGATGTTTCTAATTTATCCACACTAATAACGCCTATGCCTGTCCGCCTGCCATATATGTTTCGGTCTTCATTTATAGTGCGTAAATAAATCGACGCGCTCTGCGATGCATCGCTCATAACGTGCGGCTGAATAGACGTAGTGATAACATGGCCCGGCACACGAATCGTACCGAAGAGCGCTTGCAAAGAAACAACAAACCGGTTTCGCGTCCGCGCGACGCTCGCCGGCGGAACAACGTCGTCCCAACAGTTTTTCATAAGCAATTGTTGCAGTAATACTTTAGCGTTATTTATTAAAGTAGGGCTCAACAAACCACGAGGGTCAAACATTTGCTCTAAATTAAATAGAAATCTCTTAGTAACTGGCGTAACGTCCGTATGGACCTGCGTTTTGAAAAGAAAATTATTAAAGTTATTCCTGGAACTATGCTCACTAAGAATGCCGCCGTAATGCGTCAGGGAATGACAAGGATGGTCATAGCTAGCTATCGGACTTATATGACTCAAACCCAGGTATTCCCGCATAAAATTCCCGTATGATAATTTATAATCATCAGGCGAGCGCTGCAACCGTTTATCTAAAGCGTAAAGTTGGCGCTCGACTCGCGTAAGAGAAGATTCGCCTAAGAAATCAGGTGACTGTTTAAACCTTCCTTCACTATTGCGCCTTGTAGTGTGAAGGAAACGTTCCCCGCATGAACGCTCTTCCTCAGTCCGCGTATCGCTGACCTTAGGGAGTTCTTCGTGCTCCCGTGCGCGTAGTCGAGAGTCTAAACAAATACTATAATTGCAATAGATTTGCTTTGTATTTCGCGTATTATTAAGAACTGGACCGGAAATGATCCACCCTAAACAAGTATTCTGTAAGTAAGGGCCGTTGGGAAGTCGCAATTTCCCTTCGCGTAACAGGTCCCAAAACTTATCAGCGCCTATTAATATGTCTATGGTTTCCGAGTCTAGAAATTGCGGATCTGCCAGCACTATGTTGTCTGGAATACAGAACTGTGCGCTTGATTGACATAAAGCAGGCAGCGTAGACGTTATTTGTGACAAAACAAAACAAGAAATTCGCGTGGTGTAGGTTTTATCAACGCGCGATTTTATTTCAATGTTACATGTTTCCGAACATTGTATCACTGAATCACCTACCCCTCTAACTTCGTGAGTGGACTGTATCATTGGAATTTGTAAAATATTGCAAAAAGATTTAGTTATAAAGCATCGCTGGCTTCCATTGTCCAGCAGTATGCGCGCCGGGTGATAAGCACCGTGGATATCGGCTACCTGTACAATAGCTGTCGATAATAGAACAGTGTGCGTGTCAGTGTCTATTGATTGAGCGCATCGTAATTGCATGTGTGCATTGTTAACGTGAATTGGGAACGAGTTCGCGGCGGCCGAGGTGGAGGGGTCACCTGCCGATGGCTGTGGCGGCGCTGCGTCTGCACTCACCTCGGAGCTCCCGGGAGCGACACTTGAATGAAGTGCAACTAAACTATCCGCGTTATCATTATGGATTAATGAGTTGTGTTTGCGGTTACACTTCTTACAAGGCCCAAACCTACAATCGTCTAGTGCGTGACCCGAACGTAAACAATTCTCGCATAGTTTGTGCTCGCGAATTAACTTTAATTTCGATTCCAAGTTACTATCGATAAATTTTTGGCATGAATAAAGTGGATGATTACCGTCGCATTTAACGCAAGATTTAGTGACGCGAGGTTGGCGGTCGGTTGGCATTTGTGTGGAAACATTGCAGTGGGGCGTGTAATGTGACTGTGAACTAAGTTTTTTAGTCTCAGTTTGCGGAGTGAACCCTTTATGCGACAGTTGCAATGTTTCGAGCATATCGGCCCGGTTTTTCAAGAAGCCAATCAATTCATCCACCTTAATTATGTGCTTAGAATTGTTATCGTTCGGAATCGACGTACACTTGTAGGTTTCCCATTCGCGTTCGGTCGTTTTGTCTAATTTAGACACTATAATATAATTAATTAGCGTGTCCCAAGAATCGGTGGGTTCGCCTAGCATTTTTAAAGCCCGTAAATTCTTTAAAATAGTATCAATAAGGTTTCTAATGTGCGCGGGTGACTCTTTAGACAACGAATTAATAGTAAACAAAGCTTTAACGTGATTGTGCACTAAAAGTCTGTTGTTATTGTATCGGTTGAGCAATAATTCCCAAGCGACGTTATAATTATCGGTTGAGAATTCTACCGAGTTCACTACTAGTTCCGCGTTACCTTTAAGCGAAGATTTTAAATAGTGGAACTTTTGTATGTTGCTGATTCGCTTAGAGTTGTGTACCAAAGATATAAACGTGTCTCTGAATTCAAGCCAGTGCTCATAACGACCGCTGAAGGTCGGAAGCGAAATAATGGGAAGCTTAACTGACTGTGCTTGTTCGCTACAGCAATGCTTATCACCAGAATCATCACTGACCTCGAAACTGGTCAAAATGTGCTCCGCGCGCGCTAATGTGCTATAATAGGAGTTTTCGAACGATTCTCTATTATCTAACTGCTCAGATATATCAGATTCGGAAACACATTCTTCGATTTTACTCTGTATATCGTTGAATTCGGTATATAAACTAGCGGCACCCTTAATGCGTAATTTTAAATCGATACGATTACGAGATGAATTTAAGAGGGTATCGCTCTCCTCTAATGAAAGTAAATAAGATGCAAATTTAGTAAGTCTGCCTTTAATGACTCCGCGCTTTTTTACAAGGTCGCGGATAAAAATAGAACCTGTACTTTGATCGACGGGAGATCTATCGCGAGATTTCGAACTAGCGCTAGTGGTAGTCAGTAAGGCGGGAGATTTATCGTGAGATTTAAAACTTTCAGTAGTTTCTGTAGACATTTTGGTGGTCAGTGAGAACAGGAGTACTTACAGTTTGGATGCTCGAACACAGGTCAGCAGTGATAGCAACGTCACAAGCTGGACAATTTGTCGATTGCGCACTATCCAATATGCTCCTACGCGTACTTCTCACTGAAATTAGTTTAACACAGGTATCACAAAGAGAACTAGGAGATGATAGGGAAAAGAAAGGATGGTTGGTCCCACCAGATGCGTGATGATCAGCAGAATGCCACTCCAGCTTCGATTCCTTAATGCGCTTAGCCTCCCAGTAGTCCTCCAGGTCCAGAGTATGCGTTTCTTCCAGGATTTTCAGTAGCAGGAACCAAGACAGCGTACTCCACAGGATGCTGAATTTGATATTTGGCGTAGAAGGGCCACATGTACCGTATTGCGACCTTCGGTACTAAGGTTTGATGACTGTCGTGGTCTAATTTCGGAAATTACTTCAGGACTTGGAAATAAAAGATACTCTTGCGTTGAAAACCATTTGGCGTCTATATTATTTGAATTTTGAATAGGTACAACGATCAAGGAGAGAGGGGTGAGGAACAATGTATTGCTACCAATGGCAGCGCCGGTTCGATTCCCGCGTCATGTAGCGCGACGGTGATTGGGTGAAGACGATTTGCGTTCCGTTCTTCGCTTCTAAGCCTCAACAGCACCTACTGTATTTAGGGCGTGGTGACACTCAAGTAAAAGGCTCGATGTGATGCGACTGCCCTGGAGAGCCTGTAGAACGGATTTGCTGTCAGAGAGAATTAAGATGTCGCGGTCTTTTACCTCCCTCGTTTCGATTGCCCGAGCCGCCATTATTATGCCCACGCACTCGGCCTGAAAGACCGTGTTGTATGAGCTTAAGGGGGATGCAATTTGTATGTTGAGGTCCTCTGAGAAAACACCCGACCCTGTGCCCGACTATACTGACTGTACCTATACTTGATATTCTTTGACCATACATGAGTTGACTGACTCGAACCACAAAATAAAGAGTTCTCCACTGGGGTATAATCTATAGTAATATAAAACACAACCCGCGCAGATAAAGAATGGGTTAATGTTAAGGGCGTCCGCTGCATTGATGTAAACTTTAGTTTTAGGAAGCAAAATTCTTAAATTAATGCCGTATAGAGAGAAATACATAATAAATTGTCAGGTATTTTAAAACGAAGGCAATCTGTTCAAGTGAATTTCAAATTTGCTTGTCAGAGTATTTTTCAAAAACGTTTCAGCTGTAACAAATAAGAATACGACTCATATTTATTTTTTCACTTATTGTTTGTATTGTCAAGGAGTTCCCTATAGAGGGAAAATTTAAAAAAATGCTTTTAATTACAGAGAAATAAAATATTAAAAAAATGCTCAAATTGGTACACTTTGACATGTTTTTTTACTGGTGTTTACAAAATCTAAAGTAATTTTTAATTTTTCTTAGGAATAATAAGGTATTTGTCTAATGTATTGCGTGTTTTGTATATACTTATATCTATTTAATTAATTTAATAGGAATTTTCAAAGTTCGCCCTCATTACGGCTGAGTTGTTTTGATCATTTGTATTGAATATTTAAAAACGGAACGTGATGCGCGTCTACACCCTTAAGCGGAACACGCGCGCGGGTCGGCATAGAATAGAGGTTACTCATGCACTGCAAGCATCTGTCCGTCAGAAAACCAGCAATCTATAATTCCCGCACCGTGTGCCCGCGCCGGGATCCTGCTTAACGCAGCGGACTTTTCTACACGGTGCAAGTAGCTCGCGCAAGTTGAGCACTTGCGTAGGTCACATGCTCTGTGGAAACACGTAAGAGGGTCCAGCAATGTACCCCCGCGCAAGTGACCCGTGCCTCAACGTGCGCAAGCTACATTACCGTGTAGAAGTACTTTTAACACAACACATTTATCGCTCTCTTAGGCTAGGATTATAGAATCAAACTCAAACTCAAATCTCTGCTAGAGGACAGTTAGAAAGGGATGGCGCTATATGGATGGTGCTATTGCAACATCCCTCTCTAACTGTACTCAAGTAGAGATTTGAATTTGAGTTTGATTTAATAATTCTAGCCTTAGTCATACTCGTTGTGGTAAGTGCGGTGATCCGCCATTTTCAATCCCATTCTTTATTTGCGCGGGTTGTAGTTCAGTGGAGCTCTCTTTAAGCGAGCGTATCAAATCTGTAAATGCGCAATATTATTAGGTATCACAAACTAACATTCAAACTTAGTTACAAAGAAATTGAAATATTTTCTAATTTTCAGGCAATCATGAACGTAGTACCTGTCGGGCCCAAACCTTCCCAGATCGTGTGTCCATCGTGCCAGGCCACGGTAGTCACGCGTGTGGATCGCAAGGCTACCACCAAAACACACGTTATCGCACTCGTGCTATGCCTGTGTTTGTAAGTATATTAATACCTACCAGCTATTAAAACCGGCGATTGGCGATGCGACGCGCGAATTTTCTTCATTGACCATCAGCCAATTTTGATGTCCCCACTTCTGGGGCACAGGCCTTCCTTATGGGTGTATAAGGAGGATGGGCCATACCCCACCACGCGGGCCCAATGCGGATTGGTAGGTGTTAACGACTGCAAATGCAGCCGGGACCAACGGCTTGACGTGCCTTCCGAAGCACGGAGAAGCTCGAGATAATAAATTTTTGGTCACCCATCCCATGACCGACCCTTGCGAAAGCAATCGCTGGGCCAGGCGCTAAACCACTGCGCCATCGAGCTCATCCATTTTTTTTCTTCATTGCGCGCTCGTAATTCTCAGCGCACCGGTAATTCACAATTTCCGGCATCACTTAGAATTTATTACAAATTCGTAAGTCGCATTGTGTCAGGGCCCCTATTTAGCGCTCTTTTCGACTGATTTTCGTTCGACATATGACTCAAAACAATGATATGTCGAACGAAAATCAGTAGAAAAGAGCGCTCGACTGGTGTCGAGCGATTCAAAAGTAGGACCCCTGGCCGTATGCCGTATGCTCTTTTCCACAAACGATTTATACTCGTAGTAAGCGGATAATATTAAAAAAAAATTGTGAACGTTACTCGGACGTAAAATTGATTTCGTTCTTATTAACGATACGAAACAGATTGCTGCTGTTTTCGTACACAAATAAAAACTTATGACTAAAATAATTATCTTGTTAAAGAATTTCAGCCAAGCGCCAGAAAAGAGAAGTACCTATTTACGACCTGAGTGGTGCAGTGGTCAACATGCCGCCTACCACGCAAGAGGTCCCGGGTTCGATTCCCGGCCGGGCAGAAATTGATATGATGAATTTTAATTTCTGTGACGGGTCTGGGTGTTACTATGTATAATAAGTATATATTCAAAAAGTATATAAGTAGTATATCAGTTGTCTAGCACCCATATTACAAACTTTGCTTAGTTTGGGGCTAGATGTCGCTGTGTGAAATTGTCCAAGCATTTATTATTATTAATTATTATTTAAAACTCAATTCGCAATTTTGGAATCGGCGATCAGCGCCAGCTACCGAATCGGCGATCGGAGCCACTTCCAGTATTATATCGTCTATATTTTGGTTGCTCGTGACAGTAAAAAACTATCCATCAATGTTTATCTATGTATATATACTTTGACAATAATGAACAATGTGTTCTAACGATTTTCGATGTCCTTGACACCAAAGCAATAAAGGTTACAAATTGTTCAATGCACAGTATAACGTGTGATAAAAAAATACTATTTTAGAAGTGGTTTCGTATGAATACAATAAACTCTTAAGGCGGCTACAGCCGCCCACTAGCACCACCAATTAATTTCCTTTTGTTACTCTTAATCGTCAATATTACAAAGGGAAACAACCATTACCTCTTAATATGTTTCTAATGTTTTTTTTATAATTCTTCAATACTTTATTTCATTCTTTGTAGGTACTAGTTTTGATTCCGTTTTAAAACTAGTACCTACAAAGAATGAAATAAAGTATTGAAGCAGCCTCTTTTGGTATAAATCAATTTTAAAACTTGCAGAGAGAAGAAAACGTCGCGAAAAAAAAACCAACTAATTACCTAATACCTACTTTCAATAAAACCACGCTAGTATCCGTTACAATTTTATTTCATATCATCTAATGATCGTGTAATCTTAGAGGTGAATAGAATGAAAAGTATTGAAAAGAGGTCGTAACTTTTAAAAAAAATCTAATATCTTTGGGTCATAATTGTTTTCTTTTTTAAATATTGACCTGGTTGAGTAATAAAAATAAATGAAATGGTAGCACTAGTGGACGGCTGTAGGCGCCTTTTGTCGCGCCAGCCAAATCGTTTGTTCTGGATAATTGAAGCCTATTTTATGAACTGAACCCTTACTTACTAACTTTTAAAAATGTCAGCTCAGTATTTGATTAATGACAATCGTTTGTTACTGAGACCACAAAGAAGAAAAGTAAACATTAAAAGGTTTATATATTTTTTTGTCTTAGTAATTAATAACTTTAATCACATAATACGTTTGTTAACAGATGCTGGCCATGCGTGTGCGTCCCATACTGTGTAGATTCCTGCCGAAATGCCGACCATTACTGTCCAAACTGTAACTCCTACCTTGGCACTTATCAGTCGTAAGCAAACTAATATAAATGTATTTTCTACTCATTAACAAGACAGCCTTTAAACTACAGTCGTGAGCAGAAAAATGGAACCACAGGCTTATTTTCATACAAACGAGGTAACTTTGAACCTTTAGTTCTCCGCCCAGAATTAAACGGGGTGTGATTTGATGATGGACATTTAAAGAATGAATGGCGGTGGCCCATTATACTAAAGGAACTTAACGTATTAGATGAGTCGTTAAGCTCAAGGTTGAACTTAAGAAAATTACAAAGAAAAATTAAATCAAAAGTATGTAAAATGTAACACTAAAAACTCCATACGGTCTCTTTTGTAAACGACTCTTTCATTCCATTCACTCTTTGTATGGTCAACATCATATCACACTCGTTCAATCCCTGGCAGAGAACAAAGGCTTAAAAGTTACCTTATTTGTATGAAAATAGGCCTGTGATTCCATTTTTCTGCTCATGAGTGAATATGGCAAGCTGTCGCCTTTTTTCTCAAGGAAAAATGCGATGAGTTTGCTAGCTACATGTGATTTTAGAATACTGCTTTTTTACTATTATGCTTCTATTTAATAGCTAAAATGTGTTTTCATAAAGTGATAACAAACATAATTTACATATATTGTCACAAAAAAATCAAAGTTAATGCCGCATCAAGAATTTTCGATATATTATGTACGGTTAAATTCCAGTTAACTTTATACAAATAATTTCATAGAAATGGTGTTCCTTTTTAAATTAGACCAGTGTAGTTAGGGCGATAGCCACTGTATTGTAGCACTTGGGAGGATTTGTAGTTTAGTTCAGAAATAATTTGCCCTAATTATAAAGCATTGTTCATCCGATAAAATTTAACGCAAACAAAAAGGTCAAAGTGAGCACAAAGCAACAATTTACTGAGGAAAACGCAAGTTTGCTGTTTATAATAGTTTTATATCATTCAATTCCATAAGACACGAAAAAAAATTAATTTAAGTTGTTTTGTAAGTAGACTGTTTATTGTCCTATCTAGTATGCAGTTTTTGACAGTTCTCACATGTATTGAATTTCTTTCATAATCTATGTGGGAAAAACTATTTGTCGCACTTTGTAGACGATTTTTTCAATAAAGAGTTGGGTGAAAATTGTTTACCAAGTATAGTACCTACAAGTAAGGAAAAACGGACTATAAATTAATATTACTTTACATGTTTAAATACTAAAACCGGTGGTTTTTTTCCACAAAAAAAATTGTTGTTTGAATATTTGTAGTTTTGCTATCTTTTGTGGGTATTATATATTATTATAACAAATAATCTATGCGTATATTACTGGCAATGTAAAAAATTAATAAACAGCGCTAATGATAAATAATTATTGTTAAACTATCGAAATTCAAGTTTTCCTCATATTATATCAATAATCAAACTAGTCAAATATGAAAATAGTGAAAACGTAAACAAACTTTTTTTTTTGTATCATTGAATTCGATCCGATGTTTCTTTGATTGTGTAAGTTTAAATTAATGTAAAAGAAAATCGTATAAGTAAACTGTAATACAGCTGAGATTGTTATAGTTAATTAGAATTAGATATTTATGTTAGTAATTAAGTAAATTGCAATATATAAGGTGATACCAAATGATATTATGATACTGAAATAGGTGATAGTGTAGCTAAAACTGAATAACATTCTCCAAAGAACTTTAGGTTGAAAAACATTTTTTTTTCGCCTTTCCGTAGTAAGTCGGTCAGTTGACCAATACATTTTGTATGGGAGTATGTCTTTTTTTTTCGTTTACGATCTATGTTTCATAGAGAAACTTGTTTCAGTATAATCACATCATTTGGTTCCATTTTGTATTTCTTTAACAACAAATGGGTACTTTTTTTCTTTTTGTTTTCGATTTCCAGAGTATTTTTTGTTTTACATTTTGCTATCTGGATTACAAGGTACCTTTGCATACATTTTTTGTACTTTAAACATTATTTGTAAGCACTATGTTTGATATATTTTGTATAATAATAAATAAACTGTAAGAAATTCATGTTTTTTTTACATTTACCTATTTTATATAATTTAAAGTTTAAGTTCTTTAGCGGTAGGTACCTGGATTTATTAACGATGTAATTTTAATTAAAAGAAGATAATAATAAGTAAATACAAAATAAAACTGCCAAAGATTTATTACTTAGTGATAACTTCAAAGAGAGAGAAAAATAAAATTAGACTGCCGAGTAGCTACAAGGAAAACATTAATCTAATTAAACTGTTTGATGATAAAATTAATGGTTTTGATAATAATAATAAATGATTATTGATAACTACAGTAAATATCGGATATGATCATACATAATACACGCACACGTTTTGTTTAAGTATTGAAAAATAATTATATTATAAAGCCGGCAGTACACATTGGGCCAAGGCATTGGCCTAGCATGTTGGGCCAACATAATGAATTCCAAATGTCGCTGTTTACACATTGCTGTACCGATCATTCTACATTGGCTCTTTAATAAAGATGGACGTAGAATCTCTTGCAGCTGCAGCAGTTTATTATTCCCCATTATTGCTTGTTCATGCCATTGTAACTTGGAAACATAAATACTTCACTCACGCGCAACACTATATACTGTCTTTGCTGACGAATAACAACAAAAATAACCAAAAAAAACAGCTTCAAAAATAAACGGATGTAAAAAGCAATTTTATTTTTATCTTAACCCCCATCCGACTTCATAAGACGTTGTTTGATTATAGATGTTACCGGCAATGTGTATAATCCGGCATTGTATACAATGCCTAGGCATTGTATATGTCGGCGCAAAATCAAAACAAACCGAGCAAGCACGTGGCGCCAGCCAGGCGGCGCGTACCAACGCGACACGCCGGCGCCAGCGCCATCGATCGATCGCCCCTAGACGTCGAGTCGAACACTATATAAAGCCTGCGCCGGCGCACAGCAGTCAGTCGCTCCCCGGAGTCGACTCAATAAGGACTTGATCTTCTGGATCGTCCGCAACTCGTCATAATAATAAAATCCGCTACTTGATGTGGCTGGAGTCGCCTAGGATAGGACTGATCGCCTCAGATTGTCCGAATCCTTAGTAAGCCGACTCAATCTATCACGGAGTCGCCTAGGATAGGACCGATCGCCTCAGATTGTCCGAATCCTTGTTAAGTCGACTCAATCAATAGGGATAGGACCGATCGCTACAGATTGTCCGAATCCTTACTAACTACGCTGCCGCTTTTCGCTACAGTCCACTCGATAAGAATAGAACCGATCGTCCAAATACTGACTGACTGCTTTGCTTTGTCCTGGCTACGTACGAAGTGCAATTAGCACTAGTGCGAACTGATTATAAAATTAGCTGATTGTACGATTGTAAATTTAATGAAAGCTGATAAGTTTCTTGCGCCCATTCTTCTTGTCAGCTAAAAAAAAGTCTCGAATGGGTGGTAGGAAAATATAGACAATCAAAAGAACTTACTTTCTAAGTTTAATTAAATAAATCAATTATTCTCAGATCTTTTATAGTTATTTTTCCCAACCTCATCACTTATAAGTAATCGTTTAGGTAGGTAGTTTGTTAGGATGAATTCAACAGATCCTCCACACATAGTTTTGATCTCACATCAGAAGTGGGATCGCAATCCTTGCGATCCTCTATTTCTGAATCTCTAGGAACAGCCGAGGTTAGCTGCCGCGCCCCCTGATTGTTTTTTTTTTCACTCATATAATGGCATTAATGTTGAATTACAATCTCATACTTCGCAACGTTGATTTCCTGTCGATTTATTGATTGACATCTATTCTACACTGGTCTAGCAGGAAGTGCATGCACACACGTGGTGTACGTTCAACTGAAAATTCGGTAGAATTTCATGAGTTTAAACTTAGAAATAGAATATTGGGAAAAGGAACGCATCCATCATGCAGATTTCTTTAGCCAAAATCATTCTCCTCTGACTTTTTCTGTTCATGAGTTTCAACTTAGAAATAGAACATTGGAAAGAGGAACGCACCTATTATTCTATAGTCGAAATTTTTCTCCTTTGACTTTTTCTGTTCATGAGTTTCAACTTAGAAATACAATAAAGGAAAGAGGAACGCATCCATCATGCAGATTTCTTTAGTTGAATTTCTTTTCCTCCGACATTATCTGTTCATGTTGTGAACAAAGATCATGAATGGCTAATAGAAGAACAATATCGAGATCTTAAACTTCGGCCATTGATCGATCGAATTCAAATTCTTCTTTGATGCCCAAATTCATCGTTAGAAATCCATACGATTACGTCAGGTGTCAGCCGAGCAAATTGTCAAGTCAAATAAAAAAACGCACCTTTTGAGGTGTTAAGGATCTTAGACAATGATCGGTACCTTGTACGTCTCGTAGATGGTGGCAGACCACGAAAAGTTGCTCATGACCAACTTCAACGCACTCCAAAGCTTGGTCAACAAATAACCGTGTCGGCTGAAGTACATGCAGATAATCATGACTACAGTTTGCCACATGAGAGTTATGCGACCAAAAGAAAGAAAGAAGAAAGAAATAAGAAAGAAAGAAAGAAGAAAGAAAGAAAAAAAAAGAAAAAAAAAAAAGATTTTTTTTTAGCAAATACTTGAAAACAACCATCTTCTACAGACAGCACCTGAGGCCTTACAGTTGCAATGGAACCTAAATATTTCCTCTTTATCCAAGACGATGTGCCAAACCTAGAGAATGCTGCCACAAATTCCATTGATACCGCACCAGAAGTTGATGAATCTACAGACACAGCCTTGGAGATGCAATAGCTTCCATCGCCCGTTGAGCGTATTTAGTTATTTTTACGAAACAACTTATTTTCCTTCCTTTTGCATCCTTTCTTTTTAGAGCCCCTGTGTAACACGGTTAGAGAACCCAGAGCACAGCATCAACCCACTTTATTTCTTAGAGCCCCTGTGTAACACGGTTCTGAAACCCAGAGCACAGCATCAGTCGTCCAAATTTTCTAACCTCCTGTGTAACACGGTTGTGAAACCCAGAGCACAGTGACTACCTGTGTAACACGGTCAAGAACCCAGAGCACAGCATCAGTCTTCCATTTTTTCTAACCCCCTGTGTAACACGGTTGTGAAACCCAGAGCACAGTGACTACCTGTGTAACACGGTCAAGAACCCAGAGCACAGCATCAGTCTTCCAATTTTTCTAACCCCCTGTGTAACACGGTTGTGAAACCCAGAGCACAGTGACTACCTGTGTAACACGGTCAAGAACCCAGAACACAGCATCAGTTCTAACCCCCTGTGTAACACGGTTCTGAAACCCAGAGCACAGCATCAGTTTTCCAAATTTTATAATCTCCTGTGTAACACGGTTGCGAAACCCAGAGCACAGTGACTACATGTGTAACACGGTCAAGAACCCAGAGCACAGCATCAGTCTTCCAAATTTTTCTAACCCCTGTGTAACACGGTTGCGAAACCAAGAGCACAGTGACTACCTGTGTAACATGGTCAAAAACCCAGAGCACAGTGACGACATGTGTGTAACACGGTCAAAGAACCTAGAGCACAACAAGAGTCTTCCAATTTTTTTTAAATCTGTGTAACACGGTTCCCAAACAGAGCACAGTAACTAATTGTGTAACACAGCTGAGAAGCCCAGAGCACAGTGCCTAATAAAATTTTCTGAAGTCTAATAAAGTGTCCTTTGTCATGAAAAACTTATATCGAGCCCTTAAGGCTTTACAAGTTAGAAAGTACCCCCAGAATAGTTTCGAGTGCCTAATAAAATTCTTTGAAGTTAAAAAAAAAAATATTTGTCAAGAAAAAATTATATCGAGCCCTTAAGGCTTCACAAGTTAGAAAGTACTTACCCCAGAATATTTTCGAGTGCCTAATAAAATTCTCTAAAGTTTAATAAATTGTTATTTGTCATGAAAACTTGATATCGAGCCCTTAAGGCTTCACAAGTTAGAAAGTACTCCCAGAATATTTTTGAGTGCCTAATAAAATTCTTTGAAGTTTAATAAAATGTTATTTGTCATGAAAAATTTATATCGAGCCGTTAAGGTTCATATAAGAGAAACTTCCAGAGTATTTTCGACTTTCAGGATACTGCTGTTGCAGAGCACGCAACAGATGTCAGAATGGCCGTGTCGGCGCAAAATCAAAACAAACCGAGCAAGCACGTGGCGCCAGCCAGGCGGCGCGTACCAACGCGACACGCCGGCGCCAGCGCCATCGATCGATCGCCCCTAGACGTCGAGTCGAACACTATATAAAGCCTGCGCCGGCGCACAGCAGTCAGTCGCTCCCCGGAGTCGACTCAATAAGGACTTGATCTTCTGGATCGTCCGCAACTCGTCATAATAATAAAATCCGCTACTTGATGTGGCTGGAGTCGCCTAGGATAGGACTGATCGCCTCAGATTGTCCGAATCCTTAGTAAGCCGACTCAATCTATCACGGAGTCGCCTAGGATAGGACCGATCGCCTCAGATTGTCCGAATCCTTGTTAAGTCGACTCAATCAATAGGGATAGGACCGATCGCTACAGATTGTCCGAATCCTTACTAACTACGCTGCCGCTTTTCGCTACAGTCCACTCGATAAGAATAGAACCGATCGTCCAAATACTGACTGACTGCTTTGCTTTGTCCTGGCTACGTACGAAGTGCAATTAGCACTAGTGCGAACTGATTATAAAATTAGCTGATTGTACGATTGTAAATTTAATGAAAGCTGATAAGTTTCTTGCGCCCATTCTTCTTGTCAGCTAAAAAAAAGTCTCGAATGGGTGGTAGGAAAATATAGACAATCAAAAGAACTTACTTTCTAAGTTTAATTAAATAAATCAATTATTCTCAGATCTTTTATAGTTATTTTTCCCAACCTCATCACTTATAAGTAATCGTTTAGGTAGGTAGTTTGTTAGGATGAATTCAACAGATCCTCCACACATAGTTTTGATCTCACATATACAATGCCTAAAATGATCAGGCAATGTATGAAATATAATTCATTTTATACTTTGCCTAGGCATTGTATACAATGCCTGCTGGTCCACCGGCAATGTGTAAAATAAGTATATTTCTGTTGTCTGTTATAAAAAAATAACCTCGAAATTTAAGGCTCACGCTCCGCTGCGCTTCGCGCTCGCCTTAAATTTCTAACCTATACGCGGGACCTACAGGAGTGAAGCAGGTTCGATTCCAAACTCAAATTTCTGTTGTCTGTTATAAAAAAATAACCTCGAAATTTAAGGCTTACGCTCCGCTGCGCTCCGCGCTCGCCTTAAATTTCTAACCTATACGCGGGACCTACAGGAGTAAAACAGGTTCGATTCCAAAGAGCCCCCTCGAGCCCCCCTCGAGCCCCCCTCGAGCCCCCCTCGAGCCCCCCTCGAGCCCCCCTCGAGCCCCCCTCGAGCCCCCTCGAGCCCCCTCAAGCCCCCCATCGAACCCTCCTCGAGCTTTCCCCGAGCCCCCCCCCTCGAGCTTTCCCCAAGCCCCCCTCGATCCCCCCTCGAATCTATTCTCGAAAATCTTTTTATTATACACATTGCCGGTGGACCAGCAGGCATTCTATACAATGCCTAGTCATTGTATACACTGCCTAGGTAATGTGTGAAATAGATATAAATATTAATTCTATTTCATACATTGCCTAAAAGGGCCAGGCATTGTATACAATGCCTAGGCATTGTATACAATGCCTGCATTTCATACATTGCCGGTAACATAGATATGCGTACAAACTTTCGAGTTAGTTATTATGCAGATTTGAATATTTTATTTCTTGCTTTTTAGAGCCGTTTATTTTCCAAGCTGTTTTTGTTTGGTTATTTTGAAAAGGTTTTTTTTTGGAGGTTTTGTTTTATATTTTAAACTTAATTTTGTAGTAGGTATATTTAGTAACGGTATTATCTAAGTTATAATAGCCTCACGTCAACGGCTCATCACCTTTTACAAAATACTGTTTTCCCGACGCAGGGGCTTTAATTGTTGAGGAGTTCTCCTGGTACTTCACTATCAGCTCCACTTTACCATAATCTGCATTATGTTATGACGAACGTAAATAGTCTAGCAACCAAATTAAAGTAATCATATCGCACCAGTGAAATACTTAGTGTTGAATAGTTCCGATGATCATCTGTGGTCTTCATCATCAGTTCACCAAAATGGTACTATCCAAAAGCAAATGCACAAGCTACTTAAGAAAATACCAAAATCACTATAGGTGTGCCTATAATATTTGAAGAGTTTCCTTGATTTCTCCAAGATCCCATCATCAGATTCTGACCATATACCAATGGGACCAATTTTAAAGTATATGATTTCAAACAAAAAATATTTTTCAAATCGATTCAGCCGTCTTCGAGTAATCGAGTAACATACATAAAAAAAACAAAGACTGACGAACCTCCACCTCCTCCTTTTTTCGATGTTGGTTAAAAAGGCGCCAACGTGTGAACACTGTTTCGTGGAGCGCGCCAAGATCCTTTGATGCGTGCACGAAAAACCGACAACATTCCGTTGGCCGGACAATGTTGGTAAAACTACCAACATAGCGCCAAGTAGATCTCTACACGTTGGCCCAACGTGCTGGGCCAATACCTTGGCCCAATGTGTACTGCCGGCTTTAAATAGAATCGGTAGGTATTTTTTAATTTATTGATTACTACAAACTTATACACTTTTAAACTTTCGCTTTGAAGTTTATCACATACCTAGTAAATAGGGTAACATACACACAACCCTTGAAAATTATTATACGTAAACCCTAAAACCACAATTAAAAAAATAAAACTTTTTATGTTAAATTGCTTAGTAGCAACCCTAGACCAAAATTGTGTTTAGCTTTTGGCCATTAATGCGTTTGATTATTGAGTAAACTTATTAAAATAAAACAATAAAGTTTCTCGGCCATGTGGCGGTTTCCAGGGTTCATAATAATTTTCCGGGTCCGAATGCATGGTACCTACCCATCTACCATATTCGGCTTTATAAAGGTATGATTCCGATCTCGGCAGCAAGCAGCAGTGTTGCCGCAGCAGTGCTGCCTGCCGCTCTCATTCATAGCAAGGCAGCAGTGTTGCGCTGTTCGTGATGATGATACTTGACGACCTCACTACTGGTCTGCCGCGGCGGCAGGGCGACACTGCCGCGCAGCAGTGCTGCCTCTGCAGTGCTGCCGCTGCATTGCCGCCAAGCTCGGAATGTAATTATTACTTTATTACTTAATATTATAAATGCGAAAGTCCGTTTTTTTGTTTATTTGTTTGTTTGTTTGTTACGCCTTCACGTCTTAACTACTAAACAGATCATCATGAAATTTTGCATACACGTTCTTAAGGGTACAGAGAAGGACATAGGATACCTTTCATCCCGAAAAAATGAATTGTTCCCGAGGGATAGCGAAAAAACTTTCCACGCATACGAAGTCGCGGGCGACCGCTAGTCTCATATAAACCTAATGTATGGGGACTAGTAGTACTGCGGTAGCACTGCTGCGGCAGCACTGCTGCTTTCTGCCGAGATCGGAATCATACCTTAAGGCTATTACCAAACAGGCTGTATATTGAGTGCGCGGAAGCACTAAATTTCATTGATGATAGATAAGTGAACAATTTTCCTTATAAATATAACAGTGCCACCAATCTTGAGTGCCTACTTTACTAACACACACGTAGGACACATAATTTATCTACAAACACAAACAAAGGGTAATCGTGAGTAATTACCACTATTACACTCCACTATTACTAACCGACAAACTACTGCTCTGTCCACCTGGTTGGACGGTTTTAGGAAGTGGCCGAATTTACGTCATTGAGAGATACAGAGAACACATATTTAAAGCAGCTACGTTAAATTTTGTTTTTGTTAGCTGTAATAGCTGTAAAAACTAAGGATCGTTTACCAGTTTAACTATCACAGTAATTTAATTTTTGGAAATGGGCAATTAATTATTTCATAGGGAAAAGATGTTACGACTATGACCATAGGCAGTTTGGGTTCCCAATAGAACAGAACAATCTTTCAAGTAAATCGGAAAATAGTTTTGTGTACAATCAGCCGAACTTATTTTGTTTTTATTTATTTATTTATGCTCAGGCAACGATGGCCCATAGATATATACCTTAAAACTAAACATATATAAACACATATAATTTATAAAACAATGTTGTTAGTAAATAACTTTTTCTCACTTATGCTCTGCAATGTTATCATTACATTTGAAAAAGGAATGCGGGGCGTTCAACATTTGCGTGGGGGTCTGTTACATTCTAAATTAGACATTCAGTGCGGAAATGAAATTCAATACTTACTTCCCGCACATGTGAGGGAAGTAAGTATTGAATTTTAAAATTTTATTTCCTCGCATTTCGTGAGTTAAGTACAACATCAACTTTGTCTAGGGATACAGGTGTTATTTTCATACAAACGAGGTAACTTTGAAGCTTTGATTTTCTGCCAGGGATGTACCGTGCTGTAATCTGATGTCGGCCATCCAAGGACTGAATGGAGTATTCAGAATGGAGAAATGGAGTAGGAGAATTCAAACCATCCTCGACAATGCAATCGCTAGCTTCCCGTTCTCGGCTCTAATGTACTATTTCTCACTCATGCTCTGAAATCTTATCATTCCACGTGAAAAAGGAATGCGGGGCGTTTCACATTTCAGTGGGGGTCTAGTTCATCAGTGCGGAAATGAATTTCAATACTTACTTCCCGCACTGAGCCGAGTGGGCCAATTTTCTTTGTTTTCTGTCTTATTAAAAAAAAGGTAAACAAAGAATCTATTTTGTTTTCTCTTAGTATTTTTTTCTTTTTCTTATTTTTTCCTTAAAAAAAACGTTTTTTTTTTCAATTTTTTAATATGGGTATCAAACGAAAGGCCTTGACGGATGATTTATTCTTAAAAAAATGTATATTTTGTCACTAAAATTTAAGAAAAATTTTTTTTCAATTTTTCAATATGTATCAAATGAAAGGCCTGGATGAAAATGTTCCAAAATTATATATTTTGTTAGTAAAAATGAAAAAATAAATTAAAAAAAAGGATATTTTTTATTTTTAAAAATCTAATTTCTTCGCATTTCTTGAGAAAAGCACTATACAAGCCTTGTACTGGAAGCTGTCTCGTACCTCGAATGATTTCAAACCATCCTCGACAATGCAATCGCTAGCTTCCCAATCTCGGCTGTAATATACTCAAAAATAATGTGAGTAAAAAAAAAAAACAATTTGACACTTTCTGCGTCGGATCGGTGGCACAAGGCAGCGTCCCTCTAAAGCGCCTGTACACCACGCCCTGCGGCCAGAAGTCCTCCTTCATGAAGAGGTCCAGCCTTGCTGTCGGGATGCGCACCACAAACGCCTTAAAATTGGTATTATGGCGCGACTCCAAAGGCAGACTCTCAAACAAAAGTTAGCTTTCTTCTTGATGTACTCTACGTCCTGCACGTCCACTTATTTAATAAGTAAGTACCTCACTTGAAATGATGCAGAAAGCTTTATAGCTGATGATTTTGAGGCATACTGAAGAAAGAATATAACAGTAACAGTGATATTAGAAAAAGCAGTTGTATAAAATATTTATGACAAGCACAGCGTGGTTGCGTAATAAACTGACTCAGTATTTCCGCACATAAAAACAGTAGACGTGTCGCACACCGGAGGTGGCAACTGGCCCACATCACACTCGCCCGCAATTTTGTTCTTTTGTTGTTGGTCACAGATCTAGTCTGACCTTAACAATTATACCCTTTCGTTAATACACTCATAAGTTATCAGCATTGATAATAATAATAAAAAAATAAATAAAAAAAATATAAACACGACTGCCCTGCCATAAACGAAACAGTTAATTAATAACAGTGTCATTGCAGTCGAGGGACTTCTTTGATTAAAAAATGATCCACAAAATAATCCCCCGACTGGACTGCAATGACACTAAACTTGTTATTTAACTATTTTGTTCAGTTTTGGTAGAGCAGTCGTGTTATTTATATTTTTTTTCTCACATTGTAAGTGTGACAAATTATAGTTTTAGAATGTGCTCATCAAGTCCTTTCATTTGATGTCCATATTGTAATAATTGAAGATTTTATTTTCAAAAAAGTGGCGTCGTACAGTCTCCATATTGATTAAAAAAAAACAGTGTCACTTGGGATAATGTAAGGATTTTAGCGATACCACTTACATCCAAATCCGTTAAGGCATTTAGAAGTTATGGTGGAATGTAGAACTTATATTTCCACAAATATACATGTACCCTGAACACGTTACACTCTCTGTTTATTTTTTTTGGGCAGTCGTGTAATAATAATATTTTTTGGCTTGGTACTGTTATACATGAATTCTGTGCTTAACCTGTGCCATTGACTGTTTAACAAAAATCAAGTCAAAATGGCGGGTTTTAATAGTGCGAGTTACCACCTATGCTGTCGCCATCGCAACGGCTGACACAAGTGTGCTGTAAGCAGCGAGGTAGGTTCATGCAAACGATCACATCGGTGCCAAAAGGTTAGCTACTTCTGGGAATACGTTGAAGTATGCTAGGGTTTTAGTGGAATAAAGAATTGTGTATGCTTTAGTAATTTTCGACTGTATGACACCCGTCGCCAATTATTTATCCTCAGCACAGAATAAACATAGAGATAAATAATATAATATATCGTATAGATTTTATTTATTTATTTAGATTATGGCCATAATAATTCATGCAAAATACGAAGGCAGCAGCCGTAGGATTTAAAAAAAACCGAAAATGATTTTAACAAAGTTTATTACAGGAAAATTACAATTATTTCTTATAACTAATTGACTGATTCGAAGTGTGAACCGAAGTGTTGGACAAATGCAGGCGCGCGGCGTCGAAGACGCGCGGGGGGAGTCGACGTCCGTGTGCAGCGGTCACGTTGTGCAGCGTCGGCGATTCCGTCATATTGTAATAAATGTTTGGTCTAATTTGGATATCGCGACGTCAGCGGTCTTCATAGTCTTGCACAACGTAATTCCTCCACCCTCAGAGCAGCAACTATTTCATGACGTTTAATGAAAAAGTTGCTGGTACTTGATTCTGGACTTTATTGGCAGGTTTGACTTCTGTGTAAAATTCTTCGACAGGAGCGGGTGAATTATTCTTCTTTACTCGGTTAGAAATGTAGCGGCGCCAGAGCAAAGTTGCAGCAAGCAGCGTCGCGCAGGTAAGTAGTATGTAAAATGGCAGAGTCGTATGGTACAGGGTGCTATCTGTTACGTCATCGAGTTGTATAGGTGGCTGAGATGACATCTTATCTTCGCATCGGTGTAATTCTCTTAGGTTGATGGTGTTCAGATGAAGTGATGCTGCGGATGCTGGAGAGGCGGTCTCGTTGGGAAGTTGAGTGATCTTGATAGGTTGACCCAGGATACGATTTTCTTCGTTGATGATCGTAAATTTTCGGGTTCGTAGGTGACAGTGACGTGGTATGGTAGCGAGATAACTTCCTTTCAGGACGGTGTAATCTTCGTTGCTGCCACATTGAAGTTGTACTTTGGTCGGCTCAGGCAGCACGAGGGCGTAGTATTTATCATCCAGCTTCTCCATGGCTTCTCTAGATAAGGTGATGGACATCGTTTTACAGGATACGTCAACTGATTGGTCAGTTAGCAGCTTCCGGATGCAGTCTGGTTGCGTCTGGACCTGTCGATTGAATTTCTCTTCGCAGAGATAATGGGCTTTTAACTTCGGGCATTCAGCCTCTATGTACACAAAAGTTTCATCATTGGTTGCTATGTACGGAGATGGTGGTATAATGATCTGATTATTTTTATTAGGTAATATGGATAATTTAAAAAGATTATACCTATCACTAGCCACTATCGGTAATTTAAGTACCAAAACTATACTACTCTCTGAATAAAATAAACTAGGTATGATTACGTCATAGTATTCACGTAATTCTATATCAAGTACCTGCTCTTTATCGTACAGCGTTTTAAGTTGCGTTACTAAACTACCTAAACTATTTATACCTATCATAGAATGGTGAGTGCTCGATGCACGTGTAAAAGCTATTATATTTTCTATTCTACGTAATTCTAATAATAAATCGTCGATGTTCTCACCGGTAATAGTTAGTAACTGACTTAATTTAGTTAACCTAATATAAATGTCCTCACCATAATTACTACTTTTTAAGATGAGTTGAACTGTATTATTAATTTTCGATTGGTTATCTATAATTTGAGATAAAATATGGGAATGATGAGTCATCCAGTCTTTGTTAAGACTAATATGACTATTCAACTCATTTACTAATTTATCTTGATTTTTCCTGAGAATTGAGATGGCATGATCATATTTTAAAGCATCTGTGTAATCCAAATTGCCACTTATACTTTTTATAACAGAACCTAAGCCGTCTACAATGCCTCGTTTAGGACGGTCGTTGGGCTGAAGGTTTTTTAATTCAGATGAAGCTTTACCCAATTTACTTCTGAGATAATGTAACTGAGATTCATATAAAAATTTTGTATCTTTACCATATAACTGAGATTCGATCGTTGCGAGCTGACTGTAAACTAACTGTATATTAATATCTATATCATGCAAGTCAATGGATTGAAGGAATGAGTGATAATGGGTGATAAGCGCCATGGGTCCTAATTTAAATGGTAGGAGTCCCGGTCCGTTGTCCAGGCTCTCAAGTTTTATCTCTTGAGAATGAGTCATCGGTAGAAGTACGAGGATTAACCTGTAACAATTTAGTGTTTTTAGGGGCGCGTTTCAAACGAGATTTAGCGACCGGACCCCGTTTTTTCGATGTGTAAATATGGATGGGGAGGTCGGCTAAAACTTTATCCTGAGTGTAACGAGCTGCTAATTTCTGACGGGAAGCTAATGGATTTTTAACGAATATTTGCTGACCAGGTTGATATTCAACTTCTGGCTCACGATCCTTATTGCGACTTTCGATAAGAGATGTACGGTTAGCAAGCGACGTTTCGTTAATAATATCATAAACTAATTGCATTTGCTTACGGTGAGTTTGAATGTATTGTTGAAGTAATAATTCATTAAGGTCAATATCACAAGGGTCGCGAGGGTCACAGTGGCCTAATATTAAATCAAGGGGTCTACATTTTGTAAAACTATGTATTGAGCTGTTATATGCTAATATTGCGTATGGCATAAGATTAACTACCGGTTCCTTCCGTTGTTGTAAACGTAGTGCGCGTAAGTGTTCCAAAAGGGTTGAATGAAAGCGTTCGATATTACCGTTATCGTTAGGTGAGTGTGCAAGGGTCTTATGATGTGTGATTTTGTGCAACTTAGTAAACTCTGAAAACATTTGGTTAGTGAATTCTGTGCCTTGATCTGTGACTATAGTGTATGGAAGCCCATGATGAGTTGAGAATGTTAATAAAGCCTGAATGATGCTGAGTGCTGTACCATCTCGGAGATGATAAGCTTGAGCGTATTTAGAAAATACATCAATGAAAGTTAAGTACTTTTCATTTTCAGCTGTGAATAAATCCATGTGTATTATTTCAAACGGTTTTGTAGGTGGCGGTACTATATTGAACTCTTGTCTGATAGGATTACGGTCGTATTTAGATTGCCCACATATAGTACAGTCATTTATAAACTTAGTAATGTGCTCCCTCATTTTAGGCCAGTAGTACCTACGTGACAAAGCCAAATAACATTCGTTTATACCTCTATGGTTGGTTTTACCATCGTGGTAATGACGAATAATATCTTGTTGTCGTAAGTACTCCTTGACGTTCTCTAATTCAGTTTTCACAAGTACTAAGCTCATCGCGGAGCTTTTGAATTTATCTTGTAAGATCGGTATGATAGTATACATGTCAAGTGGGGGTGTAATTAACAGTGCGGTTTTAACTTTAGGATTCACGTACTCCTTAATAGCGTTTATCAGGTCTTCCTCCAAATTACCTCGAGATAGTTGTACGGAGGTCCGAGTATGAGATTCGAAAGGCTTTGAAACTGTGGGTCTCTTTTTTATGTCTCCTACAATAGTCAAGTGTATTTGTCGGTGAAACTTGTTAAGGGGTTCGTCTGTTATAGGAATTTCTAAGATGGGATTCTCTTGGTTTGTATGAGCAGTTACTGTAGTTGATCCTGTCAATGATGCCTGTCGTTCTGTCGGGTTGGCTACAACGGAGCTGGTTTCCTCATTACAGATCTCCATACGGGAGAGGGCGTCTGCATTAGTATTATCTTTGCCCTTTTATAGATTACTGTGAAATCGAATTCACTTAACTTTAAGCGCCATCGGTTAAGGCGGGAATTAGGCTCTTTAAGGTTCATAACCCACTGGAGTGGTTTATGATCAGTTAGGATTTTAAATTTGCGTCCAAAAAGGTAAGGTCTGAAATACTTCGTTGCCCAGACTATGGCAAGAAGCTCTTTTTCTATAGTGGCGTATTTTTGTTCACTTTCATTTAACGTACGTGAAGCGTACGCTATTGGTTTATCTGAGCCCACTGGCCCTTGAGATAAAATAGCTCCAAGTGCCACGTTAGATGCGTCTGTCGTTAATATGAAGTCCCTAGTAAAGTCGGGGTATTGTAACACGGGATCGTTAGTCAGTAAGGTCTTACATTTTTCGAAACATTCTACGTATTCGGAGTCAAAAGTAATTTTTCTGCCTTTCTTCAAACATACAGTCATCGGTTTAGTAATCTGAGCAAAGTCTGGAATAAACTTCCTGTAGTATCCTATCAATCCTAAAAATTGCTTTATTTCTTTAGGGGTCTTTGGAATGGGGTAGTTTTGAATTGCTGTTATTTTGTCTGGGTTCGGTTTGATTCCTTCCCTACTAATAATGTGTCCTAAGTAAGCGGTCTCAAGTTTAAGGAATTCTGACTTATCCATCTGGACTTTGAAGTTAGATTCCCTTAACCTTTGGAATACTTTTTCTAGGTTACCAATGTGTTCCTGAAGGGATGTGCTGAATACGACGATATCATCAAGATATACGAGACATATGCTATTCTGGAGTCCACGGAGCACGTTATCCATAACCCTTTGGAAGGTCGATGGAGAATTTTTGAGACCCATCGGCATCCTCAAAAATTCATAGTGCCCATGCTCAACATTGAACGCGGTTTTAGCTATATCGTCGGGGTTCATTTCACACTGATAAAATCCTGATGCCAGGTCTAGAGTGGTAAAATACTGGCATTTACCTAATTTATCAAGGACGTCTGTGATGTTCGGTATTGGGTACTTATCATCGATAGTTTTCTCATTTAGTTTCCTAAAATCGACTACAATTCGCCATTTTTGTTTCCCAGACGCGTCGGCTTTCTTAGGTACGATCCAGATTGGCGAGCTCCAGGCTGAGTCTGAAGGACGAATGATACCTTGCTCTAGCATTTTATTTATCTGATCGTTAACTTCTTTCCGATGAATAAACGGATATCTATAACTCTTTGTATGAACAGGAATTTCGTCTGTGGTCCGAATTGAATGCTTGATTTTATTCGTGAACGTCAAAGGCTCACCATCGAGATAAAAAACATCTGCATAGTTTGTACAAAGAGATATAATATTCGCTTTTTCTTCCTCGTTTAAGTGATCCGTTCGTAAGCGCGACAAAACCTCACGTACACGTTGTGAGTCACGGTCAGTGCGCGTGCACTCGATATTAAACATGCTAGCCTGCGCGGGTCGATCTAATGAAAAGATAATGTCGTTATTACTAGGATTTTCTATTTCGACATAAGCGCGGTTGTTAATAACGGTCGTTAAACATTCAAGGACTATGCAGTTACTTAAGATTTGTTCATGAACTAAAACTTCACCATCGGCTGAGTTGATAGGGATTTTAACTAATTTTGTTGAGTTTGCAGGAATAATATCCTCATACAAGTTCGCGTTCCTTGAATTAAATAAATGAATAGGGTTGATAGACGATACTGTTTTTAATGTCATATTTTTTAAATCAATATTAGATTCCCATTTAGTTAACAAATCAAGACCGATAAGCCCGTCGAAATGCTCGTGGAATTTATATATAAAGAACTTGATACCGTCCGGCTGATTAAATTCCGGGAAGCATGGTATTAAAATAGAATGACTATTCCTACTCGTAGCGTGAACGTTCGTAACTTCGAAAGGCTCATAAGTTGGTTCTAAATGAGAAAAATATCTTTGAACGGCTTCGGGGCTAATAAAAGATTGATTAGCGCCGGTGTCTATAAGAAAGTTAAGCGGTGGATTTTCTATCTGAATATATGGTAGCTGACGTTGAGTTTGTAGGTTTAATTCTATCTTGACTTTTTTTAAATTAAAGCTTTCTGAAAATCCTCCTGAGTCGTGTCAGTGTCTGTCTGTTGCGAATCTTCTAATTGATTTGCACTTAATAGTGGCTCGTTGTCGTAGCAGTGAGCGCTATCGGTTCCGTAGTAGTCTGTCTGTTCACCGTAGCAGTAGCTACTGTCGTAGTACGTCTCGTAGTCATTGTAAGCGTCACAGTCGTACGGAGTGGTACAGTGGTAATAGTCATAGTTACTGTCATAAGTTAAACAGTCATTTACATTCACGTCCCGAGATTTGAAATAATTACTTGGGGGTGGATTCCCATGTCTACGCCAGTCATGTCCTGTTAAGGGCATGGGTTTTGATACATAAGGACTTACACCGCTCATAGGTTTAGGCGTATAGTTATTTGAAAAATTATTTCTAGGGGGCAAACGGAAGTTATTGCTATTCGCGTTATAGTTTGGCGGCGGCGCCCTAAACATTTGCTGAGTTCGGGACGGCATACGGCCAACGTTATTAAACTGAACATTATTAGGTCTAAATTGCGGTGGCTGTGAAACAGGACGTTGCCAGTGAGGTATCTGCTGTGGTGCAAAAGGCGGTAACACAAATGGCTTAGGCACACTGGGGTTAATATTATTAGCATGCACAAATGAATTAGGTGTAAATTTGTTAATAGCGGATGAGGGTTGGTTTCTGTGAGAACTTTCATTCCTTTGCACGAGATACATGATATTTAGTTCCTCCTGGACATATTCCAGGGCTTTTTCTATGCTTTCCGGGCGCATACAGCGTATCCGGGACCCTAAGGGTTCTTTTAAGCCTCTAACAAATGCTTGTAACGTTAGCTTTCTATATAAATCGCGTTTAGCCTCAATCGTCGTAGGAATATTCTCGTGTAAAGTAATGTATGTTATTAAAGTACTAAAAAGTGTCTGACACCTATCGTAAAATTCCTGGGGTGTGCTATTACCCTGCGTCTGCAACGACAAATCATTGTAGAGGGCTGTTTCGTCCCTTTGGTCTGAGAAGTTATTAATAAGAACGTTTCTTATGCCAAGCCAACTCGCAGGTATTCCATTTGAGTTAATTGTCCTGGCGGCATTACCCGTGATCTTATTTAAAATGCCATTTAAAAGTGACAGATTATTTAATTCGGCTCCCGGGCCGTCTAGGATGGTATAGGTCTGCACCACCTGGTCACAGAGCCTTATAAATCTGGTGAGAATATTAGGGTTCCCGTCAAAGTCGGGAACCAGGCGTAAGGCCTTGAAAATTACATCAGGGTCGTAATGTGGCAGTGCCATGTCTGGTAGCTGACACTCCTGATTATTTAGAATACTATTTAAATTATCGCTAATATTACAACTATCGGACTCAACTAAATTCAACTGATTATCTAAATTAATGATACTGTCTGAGTTATCGGACTCTATTAATTCAACTATATTTTCTACGCTAAATCTATTAGAATCTACTGCCTGCTGGCGAGACTGTTGCGATGCAGTCTCGCTAGACGATTTTCCTGGATGGAAAATTTTGGCGATTACCTAACTACTAAAAATCCTAAAAAACTAGCACAAAGCAACACAAAGACAATTCTTTCAGTGCACTTACAATATCATTTCGGCCCTTTCTGCGTATCAATGGCTGGATACTCCCCTTGGCTGCTCCTTCAGGTTCGGGATTCTCGATGCGCGACTTGAAAGCCACACGGGCGGCACGTGCAAGCGAAGGACGGAAATCTTCTTAGAAGCGCGAAACCGACCGCGAGAATCCTACCGACTGCGCCAAATACGAAGGCAGCAGCCGTAGGATTTAAAAAAAACCGAAAATGATTTTAACAAAGTTTATTACAGGAAAATTACAATTATTTCTTATAACTAATTGACTGATTCGAAGTGTGAACCGAAGTGTTGGACAAATGCAGGCGCGCGGCGTCGAAGACGCGCGGGGGGAGTCGACGTCCGTGTGCAGCGGTCACGTTGTGCAGCGTCGGCGATTCCGTCATATTGTAATAAATGTTTGCTCTAATTTGGATATCGCGACGTCAGCGGTCTTCATAGTCTTGCACAACGTAATTTGCATTTAAAAAAGATGATATTTATAGAATGAATCTATTTGAAAATGCAAACAAACATATTTCATTTCAATCAGTGATAGGATAAAACTTAACATAAACGGTTTCCGAGTTTATTTTCATAAATCAAACGTTATTACTTAATAATTAACTTGTCTGTTTCTTACTACAAAGTATCGAATCTAACTCATTTTGTATGCTTGTTTATTGTACGAGCTTCAGTTGTAAAGCTGTACGGAAATGGAATTGAATTTGTCCCATGTTGTAATTAAATTATTGTTTGCTCAAAGACTGCTGGTCTGCTTTTGCAAAATGTAATGTCGGCAATAGATATGTAAATTGATTGAGCGGGCGCAGCCGTTTCTTGTCGGTTAGCTGAAACAGTTATAAGCAATATTGTTACTCAAATAAAAGAACTTACTATGTTGCAAAGTTTTAAGATTATAAGATAAGTGTTTTAAGATTACTTACAAACAACCTTTTTTTGATACTTCATCGTACAAATACCATTTTTTTGCCTTATATCTATATATATAAAATTCAAAGTCTTGAATCTTGACTGACTGACTGACTGAGTGAGATATCAACGCACAGCCCAAACCGCTGAACCTAGAGACTTGAAATTTTGCACACAGATACCTTATACAGTGTAGGCATCCACTAAGGAAAGATTTCTGAAAATTCCATCCCTAAGGGGATGAAATAAGGGATGAAAGTTTGTATGAAAGTCCCTCAGATTTGAACCTAGGATCTTCAAATTTTGTGTTTAGGCTGATCATTAAAAATTAACAAATACATGTCTCAGCGTTTTTCAAAATTCTACCCCCGAAGGGGTGAAAAAGGGGATGAATTTGTATTTAGAAGAAAATCATTCATTTTCAAAGTAAAAAAATAGCTAAATTTGTAATTTAGGCTTATGGATGGAAATCTAACGCAACGTATATTGTTATTGGTAGAATTCCCCTATAGAGATGAAATGGGGTAAATAAAGCTAAAAATAGATAAATGGGTGTCGTTATTGGAGTTTTCTGGGATGAAGATTGCGAAAATGACATTTATTTTGCAGTCCAACATGGTGGACATGATTTATTTCCTAAAAGGGTCTAAATGGGGTTCAAATTTTGTATGGAAAAAGAATATAAAATAGACATTACAATTTTAAACTTCGTAGGAGCACGTCTAAAAATAAATAGACAAACATATATTTTGTGAATTTGAAAATCAACCCCTTAGAGGGTAAATGGGGTAAGTAAACATGAAAATCGATATGGATGCCGTTCTTGAGGTTTTATGGGATAGTGATTGCGAAAATCACATTTATTTTGAAGTCCAACACGGTGGATATGATTTAACCCCTCAAGGGGTAAAAATGGGGTTAAAATTTTGTATGGAAAAAGAAATAAAATAGACATTACAACTTTAAAATTCGTAGATGTACGTCTTAAAATTAATAGGCAAACATATATTTTGTAATTTGAAAATCATGCATGGGGTAAATAAACATAAAAATCGATGTAGATGTCGTTTTTGAGGTTTTGTGGGATGGTGATTGCGAAGATTACATTTATTTTGAAGTACTACACTGTGTACATGATTCAGCCCCAGGAGACGGGGACGAAAACGGAGATGGGACGGGAACGGGAACGATATACCTACTAATATCTATGGATCTAATTCTGATTATTGTCATAAACTAGCCTCCACCCGCGTGGATATTAGAGAAAATCCTTAGGGAACCTTCAACCAGGATCCAACCAGCCGCTTTTTCGCGATTAGGCTGGTCACCACCAAGCGAGCAGCCTCGTGCGAGGCAAGACGTTTGCCGCGTGTGGCGGGCCTCGCACGAGGCTGGTGCATTAATATCGCAGAAAGAAAACGATACACTTACTTCAAACTTATCATTTGGAACTTAACGACCATCACTTTTTTATGTTTTGTCAATTAAATGCTTTTTAATTTTTATAGTTAATTGTAGAAGGTATAAAACTTAGATGGATTGAGAGGTAAGACCGCAGAAAAGAGTTTATCTGTACAATCTATCAGATTTTCGATTGTATAAACGTAGTGATTATTTCCTGTGTGATTGTATACTTTACTGTACTATTGTATCTCATAGATTGTTTATGAAATTATATTAATGTGAAATGAGTGAATGAGAAACTAGCGGGTGACAGGAATAGTAAAGAATAGAAGCGAAAGGCATACTGTATCGACCTTAAATCAATCGGATAAGGACAGATAGCTATACTATATTGCTCACTAAACTGCATATGTATATGCATCTTACAAATTATATATCCGACGACATAACAGATAACTTAGTCCGAATCGAGGAGGAACTTCGACCGCTACGAGATACGGTGCAATCGAATTAATATCGGCTCAAAGGCAGAATGCATTACGCCAGTATACTGGCGGAGCAATAACTATGGAAATTATTTAAGCCAGTTAAGCAAGGGCCGGGCAACTTTGTTTAAGTATTTACTCTCAACTTAATCCTTCATCAGTACATCGATTGAATTTCATCATTACTTAGGTAGTTAATTAATATTATATACAATACAGTACACACACAGTTGATAGGAAGTTAGAATATAAGTATATTAATGATAATTAGTTTTAAAGGAGATGTCCCAGCGTTGTCCCAGTTTTATTTTATTTAATTACTTTCATTATTAAAAAATGCTAATTAAATTTTATTTAGGTATAGTGTCAGTCAAGAATTGTTTCATATTTAGAAAAACAATTACAAAAACATTAACTTGTTTTCTGAAGTGTTTTGTGAAAAAAATGTAAGTAAATTAAATAGTACTATCATGATAAAAAATTGTGATTTAAAAGCGTTTTACCTTAAAAATCCCACTTTTTAATGCAGAAAATAATTATTAATCTGATTCTAGAGTAAAATACCTACTCTGACATACTACTTTGATTAAGACGCGATAGACTTTCATTTTTTGAGAATGGTGAGGCAAATAACATAAGCGCGATGGGACATGTCCTTTATATAAGTTATTTGTTCAGAAGCTAATACCAGCACTTCAAAATATTTCTAACAAAGCAAATGCTAAAGTAATTATCAATTAATTGATAATAACTCAAATAAGAGAACTAGAAGACACTTGCTTCTGTTATAAAGTTGTGTTAGTTCTGATAGACAACCGGATGACTACACAGCTGGAATTTTTACCAGTTATTCGCTAAATTGAACCCCGGTCAGACGGAACTAATATTTGAAGTCCACTTAGTGATTCGTTATTTCAGAATGGTTCCATTAAAACTAGCCATATTGAAATTTAGATTTATAATCATTAGAAGTAGGTATTGAACTAATTAATTTAAATTAGGTGGAACTAGATTTACGAGAACATCAGAATTGACGTATTCGTGAAATCCTTACTAATATTATAAATGCGAAAGTCCGTTTGTTTGTTTGTTTGTTTGTTTGTTTGTTTGTTACGCCTTCACGTCCTAACTACTGAACCAATCATCATGAAATTTTGCATACACGTTGTCAGGGGTACAGAGAAGGACATAGGGTACCTTTCATCCCGAGAAAAGGTAAAGTTCCCGAGGGATAGCAAAAAACCTTTCCACGCAGACGAAGTCGCGGGCGGAAGCTAGTTAGTGATAAAGGTACCTAATGTAAGTTAGGTATCCATTATTTTTAGATATTATAATAAGTATATAAGCGAATAGAAATCTAAATTGTATACTAAATCGGAAGCACAGCGATATTTACCTTCAAATTATCTTAAACTGGGTCCTAAAAGGGACTATGACCCTTTCCGAATTTTGATGTTCTAAATAGGTTTCCTTAAAATAGATAGTATAAATTAGATGAATGAATTTGCTTGTAACTTGTTGTAACAGGTTTCAGAATATTTATATTTAAGTGGCAAAGATATAGTCTGTTAAGTAGGTAATGTTGTTATTTATCAACCTTTGACAGACTTTCTGTTTAAATAATAAATACTTGGCCCACAGTCTAACCGTTGCTTTATCTATAAGCGGTAAAATTATTTTCTTATCATTCGATAAGTGGCATTCTACGAATTGTTATCTATTCAGAAGGATGGCAATTAGAATGTACTATCGAAACTGAAAGAGTTTTCTTGAAAATATTGTCAATTTTCTCAAGATGCTGTTTTTCAGAAAACTTATTTAATTTTCGAATCGACTAAATTGAGATAGATCACAGCACCAAGGTAGGTAAGATAGGTAGTATAATAATAGTTAGGTAGTATTCTTTGATTTTGACATTGGGGTCAATAGTAGTTTATGATACAAGGTTGGTAAGGAGTTTTAAAAAACCTTAACAACCGTGTGCCATACTATGTTTTTCAATACAATATTTGCGAGATCACTGTATTTTTCTATTGTCCACGCGGATGAAGTCGCGGGCGGAAGCTAGTAGAAATTAAAAAAAAACGTACGTAAACAAAAACGCACGGCACCGGCGTGCGGTAAAACCAACTTTCCGCACGCTGTACTAAACCGTAAACAAAAACGCACGGTGTGCGGTAATAGTACATTATGATATAAGTGCGGTACGTTGAAAATTACAGCCGAGGCGATATTGCTAGCCCGAGCCGTAGGCGAGGGCTACAAGAAAGCAGAGGCTGTAATTATCAAAGCGCACGTATGTCATACGACGTTTTATAACATATTTGCGAGGAAATAAATAAAACTCGGACTATGCACCTTTGCTTGTTTTCCATATGATTAAATTTTGATACGCTTGTAAGTTTCAATTTTTCGGGCAAGAGGCTTAGAGTAGCCTTTTTCGCTGCCTCTGAGACTTCTGGCGGTGTTAAATTAATAAATTCATCAGTACTTGACGACATTTTCAAATAAAAACAATACAGCAAAAAAAAATTAAATTAGCAATGCGCGCTCATCACCGCTTTTTTTAAGGCAAAGGCATAAAAACAGCCAGTATTACTAATAAAGTAAATTAATATTTTTGTGTTTTTGTTACAGATAAATGGTTGTAATTTATTGTCAACATTAATTAAATTGAATAATTAAATGTTAATTTATTATATTTTATCTCCCAAAGTTAATTTTATCCATAAAATGTTGACCTCTTTTCTGACATAAAAACTCTTTGTTAAGAATTAAAAAAGGACCGTTCGTTTTAGACGAAGTAAGATAAACCGTGCGGTAATGTAAAGTAAAACGCACGGTTTATCAAGGAAACCGTGCGTTTTACTTTACATTACCGCACAAGTTCGTAATGAGATACAATACGATATTGAAATTGGTGTAATAAGAGACCCTTTACGAGCAAATATGTTATAAAATCAACTTACCGCACGCTGTACTGTCATCGTAAGCATTCGAGCAACTGTATTGAAATAGTACATTATGAGACAAGTTAGCTTAGGTTGCTCATTGCACACAAGGCTGTGGGTTGCAGCCCGAGCCGCAGGCGAGGGCGTAACTCAGCCGAGTGTGCAATGAGCAAAAGCTTACGAGTTTCATACGACGTTCTTCAACACATTTGCGAGGAAAATACAAAGTAATTTACCACCCAGCAACAAATACGACAAAAACAAAATATGACAATTATGGGAAAAGGCGCCTAGGTTTTTTTTTCTTTTTTCACGCGCCCAATGCGAGAATATTTTGCGAACAAAGGGGTAAATGAGCGTACAGCCTACTTCAAAATTATAATTTTAAGTGATAAAATGCAAATATTTTAAAATTTAGGTATAACACAATATATTGTAAATTATGAATAATTTGATAATAAATATTTGTTTGACTTAATTAAGGACTTACACATTTATTTATTTCAATAATCAATATGAATTTTCAGCGGCATAAAACCTCTTTGTTGTTACTGAAAAAAATTACTGTATTACCCGGTTAAATTGGGAATGCTCTGTTTACTCGCATAGAATTTGTAGTAAGGCACTAATTTAACTTTGTAGGGATAATTCTATAACAACCTAGTGTTTTATTTATTATTGCACGCGTTTGTTGTAGCTCGGTTTATGGCCCTAAAAGCGATGTATTAGTGTTCACTTTACGAGCAAGTGTGTTGAAAAGATTATTAAAGATAAAAGTATAAGCTTGCAACTATTATGTATTCGGAGTACATGAACTTTAGAACTTTATCACGCTGAATGTTGCATTCATTTCACAATTAGAGTCTATGGTTTTTTGTATGACAAGACAAGCTGTCTTTTCTGTTCTTCTGTTTTTTCCATTGTAACGTGATTGTAATTGAAAACAATATATATAATTTTTCAGCTTCATAATCATAAAAGTCCTTCTTATTTTACTACGACCTATATATCCTACACATACTACAGTCCGCGCTCTAACTTTTGTTTTGAAAAAAAAAGATTTTTTGCCGAAAAGGACTAGTTTGTTTGTGTACACGATTATAAAAATCGCCACATACTATTTCGATAAACTATCGGTTGTTATTCTACTCATTGATCTGATAATAGCAATTTCCAAGAGTTATTGATGTGGTTTTATTTTTAACTGGGTTTAGCCTTGCTCTAATATATGCGAACTTATTTATTATACACCTGGCATGTATCGTCTCATACAGCGATAATAGGTAACAATTTACAGTGTTTTAACCAACTTGCAGTTGAAGACCACGCGGGAAGAATGAGAGATGTCAGTCATTTTAAATATTGTGGGAGAAAATATTTTTTACGCTCTGACATTCCTTGCTATTATAACAGTGACCCGTTTATCAAAATTAATAAGCTACAAGTAAAATCTAAATGAAAAATTTTACAAGTTCATGTAAATTATGTATTTTTCCAATTAATCTATGCAATTTGTAAAAATTGTCAGACGGAATTGAGAATCGCCGGATACCCTCAGAAATACTCAGGATTTTCCATTGAGTTTTTTACAAGTTGTAAGTTTTTTTTAAAAGCTTTGATTTTTCGATTAACGAAATAGGTGAAATCATACTAGTTAAATAAACAAAAACATTTGTAGCGTTTGATTAAAATTGCTTGTTATTAAAAAGTATAAGACTTATAAGTTTTGATAAACAGGGCACGGTCTTTTCAAACTTAATATCTGAAAGAAAACAGATATTCCTTATTTTTCCCGCGTGGTCCTAAGTTGTGGTTGGAAATATTAATTGTAGTTAATGACATGTTAACAAAAGATAAAATTTAAATTTATTGTGAGAATACTGGACCCTGTTACTTTTTCCATCTACTCATTTATTTCAAAGAATATAACAACATAATAATACGTATCACATCATATACTCGTAGCTAATCGTATATATAGTGATATAAATCAATATCTCTTATCAGTGCTTGTAATTTAATCAAATGTATAGATCAAACACGCGAGTGGCGTTCACACGACGTTTGAACACGTACGACTCAGTGCACCAATTAGCTAAATGAATATGCATAGTAAACAATACCAAATAATCAATTTAATGAAGTGGGTGGGTCGATCAAACTTTGACAAAGGGACTACAAGTACTTCAGCTCTTATCATAATAACAGCTTATGACTACAGACCACGGCAGCAGCAAAGGTGCCGATACGTCGGGAAAATTAAAAATCAGATTAAATACCAACTAACTACCAAAGAATTTTAAATTAAACCGTTCCAGTATCCATTAAAAGTGTTTTATTTCATGTCTAGTGAGCGCGTAAGTTTTAAGAGGGTTCTACACTCGCGCCGCGAACCACGGCCGCGAATCACGGGCGCGGTTTGCGCATGAAAACGGTGCGAAAAATATAGCCCTCCAGACTCGCGCGTGAACCGCGGCCGCGAATCACGGCAACATTAGTTCGGCACACAAGTTCTATGACGCGGACCAAAAAACCGCCACCGGACGGGGAACGCCGCACCGCGAAGCGCGAACGCGAAGCCCATACGCGAAGCCGCGAAACCCTCCACACTCGCGGTTCGCGGCCTTCGCGGGCTTTCGCGGCGCGAGTGTGGAGCCCTCTTTAGAGGTAAACAGATTAGGTTTGGCGATAAATTAAATAGTCTAATGTAATTTAACGTAGATGTAGGCAGATAACGTTGTTAAAAACTGTTTATTTGAGTCTGTTGATAAGCGTCTATACTTCACCACAGTTATCAACACATATAGCAGGGAACTGTGGATTGGTGTAGATATGTGATGAGAAGTCATGAAAAGCATGTTGCTAGAAGTGTGATGGGTATGAACGGGAGAGGAGGACCGCATAAAAAAATCTAAAATGTACAAAACAATATGAATGCGAAGGGAGTGAAAGAGGAGATGACGGATGACAGGAAAGAATGGAAGGAGAAGGGAGTAGTTACTGCCCCGACTGATCCCAACTGGAATAAGGGCAGAAAGATGATGATGTAGTACCTACACCGTTTTGGTTACATTTAAATATGATTTACTCTGCATTCAAGCATGGGGTCTCATTTGGAACATCAGATGTGGCTTAGTTAGCAGGTACTGCTATCTAGTGAGGTGACTTTTCCTAAGTATGGGATGAGGTATATGTACTAGTATAGTATTATATTATCTGTGATTCAAACTATGTATCCCACAATTTATTCCTATTGCCTCGTCGAGGTCGTATCATTACAAGATAATGTAATACTGTTTATACGTCTTCAGCCATCAAGGCCTACCTAGATTGGACGGTAATGCGTATTGATTAAGAACAAGGCTCGCCTAGCCATTAGTGACGGTGGCTATTTGGTAAATGCCGCACAAAGCAAACGTATTAGTCCATCAATACAGGGATCAATACTGGTCATCAATGTCCGGCTATAGTTCGAGGAAGACGTATTTGAGTACACCTGAATTGTGTGAATAGCATTCAGTCAGCTGGTGAAAACAACGAATTATACACGGTTAATTTTTAAGTATATCTAAAAATGAAATGAGTGTTTCTCTTCCCTATTCTAATCGAGTATGTACAGTTAAAAGTTTCAATATTTAATAATTGGACAAGATACTGAGGTTTGTTAATGTCCCAAAATTTTACTGATTTCTGGATTTGGAACTCATTCATAAAATTACACGCGCGTAATCAAAAGAGACTACCCACCAGAAACATTTTCATGTATAATGTTGCCAAGACTTTGCACTGTCAAAAAGTTATCAGAACTCGTGTAGAGCCAAGCTTCTAACTCTACGCGCCCTAACTCTACAAGCCCTAACTTTAAAAACTCTACACCTTAAATAGTCAAAATATGTGGCTTGGTTCTTTCATTACTACAAGAACTATTGTTTATCAGAAAGGTTTCCATGTAGCGAAATGGCCAAGCCACAAATTTTGACTAAAGTGTAGAATTTTTGAAGTAAGTCTAGTATAGTACAGACATCATATCATGAGAATTTTGTGCTTCTGGTATAATCCAAACCCAAGTTATGAGGGTTAAGCGGTGGGGGGGTTAAAGTTCAATTTCATAATTTTTGATGTTTGTGTACTAATACTAGCTTACATACCAAATTTCAGCTTTCTAGAACTTCAGAAATTACCGTATGGGTTTTGATGATCATGAGTGAGTCAGTGACGATATCGGAGTTTTTTTTAGATATCAATAAAATCTATATTATAAGAGCTAAGTTATTACTTATGCGGACGACTCTGCCTTGGTAATTCATGGCAAGGGTTGGGAGGATGCACGCAGAAACGCCGAGTTTGCGATAAGTGCTGTGATGAACTGGCTAGCCGTAAATCTTCTTACCCTTAACTTAGAAAAAACAAACTTCGTCACTTTTGCACCAATAACCTCGTCACTTCCTGCCATTGATTTTAAGGTTCAAGCTCACAAACGACTTTGTCCTAAATTAATGAACTGTGATTGTCTATTGCTTAATCGTACGTCCAAACTTATGTATCTAGGTGTCTGGTTAGATCACACATTATCTTGGGATGAACACATTAGGGCTACATCAAATCGCACCAGAAAACTCATCTTTGTCTTTAAGAGTCTTCGAAGTCTTATTGATGCCCCTACTCTAAAAACTGTTTACCTTGCCCTTGGGCAGTCTATCTTGTCATACTGTATAACTGTATGGGGTGGGGCTAATAAAACCCATATGTTACGCCTTGAAAGAGCGCAAAGGGCGGTCTTGAAAGTGATGACGTTTAATTCAATCCGGTATCCTACTTATGAATTATACGCTGACACCGGAGTTTTAACAGTACGTCAAATATTTATCTTGCATGTGCTACTACGCAAACATTCACAAATGCCTTATGATCCTGATCTTATAAAAAATAAGCGTAGAGCGGATATAGTATGTCGTTTTGAATATAGTAGGTTGGATCTTTTTAGACGTAATTTGTATTACCTTTCCCCTCGCCTTTATAACAAAATAAACAAAATTTTAAATATTTACCCGTGCACACTAAAAGAATGTAAATCACGTATCACGATTTGGTTGCGGAAACTTTCGTACGAGGAAACTGAGGATCTTATTGTAATAGAATTCTGAACGAATTAGATGAATGAGGCTGTCTAAACTCCTATATAAATACAAAATGCGCTGCAAAGTTTTGATTAATATTAAGTTATATAATAATTATATATATGTATATAAACTATAAGAAAAAAAAAGAAAAAAAAATTGTGAATATGGAACACACTTGCTCTTAAACTAAAATGACTAAATTAATCTACACAAATTTATATAGAAACAAATATACTACTTAACAAAATTCACTATCTATCAATCACAGATAATGTAATACTATATGTATACTTACCTAAAAATACATCTGATATTTATTTAATTTACAAATAGTAAAATGTAATAAGTTATTGTAACATAAACTCGTATCGTATAGCTTCTGCACTGGAATAGTAGCTTTGCATCGTCCTATTGTATCGGTTAATCTAAACACGGGCGCCCATCGTCCCGCCCCTTTTATCACGCTGCGCTTGCGCTGCGTCGCCAGTGCAAGGCTAGACACGATGTGATTCGTATGGTAGTAAGTAACTAGTGTTTCCTCCGAACCATTTCACATTAGATTTGTGGGGTAGGTAAATATACGTTCATGCTGGCTAGCATTTTGTTCTTTTTATACTACACACTAATTAAAATTAAACACATATTGAGTGAGGCATTTGTGTAGTACATTAAAATTTAAAAATATAGTTTAGTTTTTATTTATATTGCTGTGTTTCAGACAGTCTGTGTATTCTTTTATCTATCAAATAGTGCGTTTGTGTTACTTATTTATTGGAACGCTGTCCCTGTTATTACCGGAGACGGGCGTTAGTGCTGCGACACAGTTTTATAACTTTTGTAGTCATTAACGTTTAATACTATGTGAAACACTTGTTTAATGGTTCCAAATAAGCTATTACTATTAACTATCATTATTATTAGCTATGCAATTGCAACTTTATAAATTTAATAAGTCCACTACTGACATCACATTCCGAGAAATCTGTTAATCTAACATACTCCAAACCCAAGATATGAGGGTTCAAAAAAACGACGAAGCGCTACGAGAAAAGGTAGGTCGCTTCCTCGTCTTGGCGGGGGCACTACCGTGCCCCCAGATCTGATTTACCTACGTAAATAATGAAAAGAATGAATCTACACACGTGTCTTGCTATTTTTGTGAGTTTGCCGATTAATCAAGATTTTTTTCCGATATTTTCATTAATTTTTAACTTTTAACTGCACGTTCATATTCAGAAACGTGGTCTGATATCCCCATTTAAATTTTAGATATACTTAAAAATTACCGGTGTATATCGGATCTAGCTTTTGCCCGCAACTTCGTTCGCGTGATTAAGATAGTTGTGCATTTATTTTGAAAGTGACGGATTACCAATATACCTAGGTATTTATCAGTATTCTTTTTTATTTTTGTTCCATGCTCACTTATCCTCTGATATGACGGGTCAGAGTCTTTGTTCGCTTGGTTATTTACTCTAGCTATGCTTAATTACAAATCGGGCAACCATTTGGGCTATAAAAGGCTATGGCTATAGGAACCTACGTTTATGGTCGACGTATATGGATATGACGTCATGCAGTGGTATGACGTCATATCATAATCTAATTACTGCATTCATTCCGTAATCAGTTGCAGAATAGTTTTTTTTTTACCTGCCTACGTACCTAAAGATTATTTGCCTTGGGCATTTTCCCATTAAAATCATGTTTTCATGTAAGATTTGCATCATACTAAATGGCAAGGCAAAATCTTTAGGTGGTTTTATGGAACACCCTGTAGCACCCTGTAAAACGGGAATTTTCCAAAACCCACTACCACACACCATGAAAGTTGTAGGTGCGTACTTACAAACCCTTGTTTGTACTTCCAAAAATGGTGTCTCTATTTTTACTGAGGATCTGAGATTAATATTAAATTTTTGATTAAGCAACTGAATTATTTATCGAACCTTTTAATATGGACACACATTTTGTCAAGAAAAGGCGAGTAGGTATGCTGATTCCAAGAACGTTTCATTAGAATATAATGATCGTAGAAATTGAAGTTTCGTCTCCTTTATGTATTGTCCGCAATCAATTAGTAATCATAGCTAGTGCCTGCTGACTTTATAATAGCTCGTAGTACACACATAATGAGGTGAGTGTCCCACATTAATTGGTTTGCAAATCCAATTAGACTGGCTTCTATGCACATTAGGCACGTACGCTTATTATCGATTACTAATGATCTGTTCCTGAAACATGTTAAACGTTGATTACAAACAAGTTTATGAATATGTTATTATAATGGCTCAGTGAGCTGTAGACCTCGCTTTTGTACGTTTAAAAGTAGCTCAAATTGTATGTTGTTTTAAAATTAATTTAATAGTTGTTGCCACGACGTACGTACTTTTCTTTTATTTAATCTATTCGAGTCTAAATGGCGCTTCTAATTTTGAACATATTTCGAAATTGGTGTTTTTTGAAGTGAAAACTTCTTTAGCGGCGTTGTACGCTTTTTTGTAATGGGGAAAAAATCTTAAACTCACGTCAGTCAGTCAGGATCACGTGACCCTGATAGAAAATTCATAAGACGGATGTGACGGATGGAGAGTAGACAGCCGGTGGCGGAAGTATCCCCTTCTCGTGAAAATGGTGGCGAGTCATTTCAAGACGTAAACACTTGTGTCACCATAGCAACGCGCTAATTTTTTAATTCAATGTCAAAACTCTAGATTAAGCTATCATGTCAAGCTATGGATAAGACTTTCGTACAATACTGTTCTGTATTCATAAATTCAAATGCAGAGTAAATTTGTAAGACGGCAATTCGTGCAAAATTATTCCCTAATATCAAAAATGCACAACGTTAAGACTCGTGAACGGGTGCTGCCAGAGGGAATGGGTCTGCTTCTGTCTGCTTGTATTAAGGGCGTCGTATATAAAAAATCTGTTTTATATTGTCTGTATGTATGGCACTTCTTACTCGAAACGTATATATCATAATAACTTACCTTGTTTTGATTTATTTAATTGCAATATTTTTGCTTTCTATAGTCAGTATTTGTGTATTATAAAATTCATAAGTGCTGACTATGGAAAGTAAAATATAAAATACACAAATATTGCCTATGAAAAGCTTTTGGATATTAGTTTTCAATTCGATGCCTTAACATGGGTAGCCTTAGTATGTCATGCTCTCTTTAATCATTTCTGCGGTGGTGTCGCGTGAGGCGGGTCGTTACGTTCCCTCAAATATGGTTGAGCGAAGCGATGGCTGGTTCATGCGTCATGCTCGTGAACGGGTGCTGCCAGTGGGAATGGGTCTGCTTCTGACTACCTATCTTAACGCATATAGAATTGTAAAGTTTTTTTTTTTTTCTCTCGTAACAGCCTAGACTGAATAATAACTTCAAACTTTGAATTTAGCTTGAAGCCTGTAAATTGATTAAGAAAATTTGTAATTCATTAAGTAATGATCTAATTAAATTTTATTTATTTGTTAATCTTTGTTAAAGTCTGGAAACGATATACATATTTGTAAATATCGTTCCATTTGATAAAGCTGGTAAGTTTTTTGCGCCCGTTTTTCTTGTCAGCTAAAAGACGTCATAATGGGTGGTAGGGCAAAAAAATTATTTGACGATTTAAAAACGCTCATTATGTGAGCTTATTTGAATAAAGATTTTTTCATTTCATTTCATTTCATTTCATTTTCATTTCATTTCATTTCATTTCATTTCATTTCATTTCATTTCATTTCATTTCATTTCATTTCATTTCATTTCATTTCATTTCATTTCATTCAAGCTTTCACTTCTGCCGGCATTCCCGGAGTGCAAACCGATTTTTCTATTAAATTCGAAAATGTGGCTTGACAATAAATCTACATAATTATCGAACCAGCTCCCAAAATTTCACGGGGATCAGTTGAGAAAGCGACCTGTAGAGGAGAACAAACAGACATACAAAAGCATTTTTGACCAAGCCAAAGCAGAGACGCTTCGCGCTCGCTGGGTCAAAAAGATTTCGGTTGACTCACCTACTACCAGGCAGTATCAGTGCGAGCATTAAATATTCAGAACTCATTGTAACGAAAATAAATATTTCTCTAGGAACTAAAGACACATGAACACAGAATACATAATCCTGGTACTAAACGTCTATGAATTTAAATGGTTAAGAGGGAAAAAAACTGAACTTTTAAAAAATACGTCATAGAAAGTCTCTGTAGTGAAAAAAAAATTTAATTTCATTTCGATGTCATGAGCTTATATTTTTAACTTAGTTTACGATTTGCAGATTTTTTCAGGTTTTTGGATTGCCATAGCGATATTTTTAAATAAGCATCTTAGTTGTCAGCGAACCAAAACAGACAGACAGACGGACAGTGGAGTCTTAATAATAGGGTCTGTTTTTACCCTTTGGGTACGGAACTCTAAAAAGATAAAGAAAAAAAAAGAAGATTTTGGTTGATTTCTAACCTGATTTCAGCAGAAAAAATTCACCGAATTCAGCAGAAAAAAAGCTTGCTTCATAAGTATTTAAGTTGCCACCTAAACAAACATGGTTTTATTTTATATTGGGTTATAAACAGCGCTGGAAGGCCAAACACGTAGAGCTCCGTGATAGAATAACTTGGGCTACCGTAAGCAAACATTGTTCTTGGCTATCCAAACAACGGAACATGCAACGTAGAATGTAGCCCGTGATTCTGGAATTGATTAAAATTTGTGTATGGTAAAGTCCATTAAAAATGGGCCGTTACTGTAGATACAAATAAGGCGCCCTATTGATAATGGCTTATGTTTAAATGATCACCATACAACCTAACCTTACCCAGAATTAGTAAATGCTCACTAAATCTTCTTGGGCGATTTAGGATTTGGTGCTGGGCATTTACAAATTTTGGAGAAGAAAATGTTTTTTAAAGTATTAATATTTAATTCCAATTGATGATATTGGTGGACCGTCATCCTTATCCTTACTAATTTTAGAAATGCGAAAGTCCGTTTGTTTGTTTGTTACGCCTTCACGTCTTAACTACTGGACCGATCATCATGAAATTTTACATACACGTTATTAGGGGTACAGAGAAGGACATAGGGTACCTTTTATCTCGAAAAAATGTATTGTTCCCGAGGGATAGCAAAAATCTTTCCACGCAGACGAAGTCACGGGCGGCCGCTAGTTCACTATAAAACATTTAAAATGGATATTACAATGCTCAACAAAAATTACCATCTCGTATTCTAAATACCGTACCGATAGATGTAGAATTAGAGATTATTTGATATTATAGAAATAGAGCCCTGTTTTTCTTTATTTACGTGTTATACTACATTAGGTACAGTACTACTATTACGTAATATTTACGTACCTACTATTCTAATACATAGTACTACAGTGACGTACCCATACTTTTGTTTTCACCACCGCTTTTCCATGTTATATGGTTTTCACCACTTTCAGAATCCTTAAAATTTTACCACAACAAACACAGAAAATAATACTACCCACATATTTCATTTTTGTACTAACATTTTTAATACGTACAATATAGTAGATTGTACAACAAGTGCATAAAATGGGTTTTATGTACGAGTTATACACTCTGCTTTTCACTTCGATTGTGAGGAAATTAAACATCAATAATGTAAAAATCTAAAAAACAAAATTTCTTAAATTTAGTGACAAATTCTATATTTTTGGAATGTGCTCATCAAGACCTTTCATTTGATACCCATATTCAAAAATTGAAAAAAAAAAATTTATTTTCTTAATTTTTTGTGAAAAAATATATATTTTTGGAATGTGCTCATCCAAGGCCTTTCATTTGATACCCATATTCAAAAATTGAAAAAAAAACTCTTTCTTTTTAAAAAAAACATTTAATTTTGGAATGTGCTCATCAAGGCCTTTCATTTGATACCCATATTCAAAAATTGAAAAAAAAAACTCTTTTTTTGTTATAAAAAATTATAATTTTGGAATGTGCTCATGAAGGCCTTTCATTTGATACCCATATTCAAAAATTGAAAAAAAAACTCATTTTTTTTCGTAAAAAAAATATAATTTTGGAATGTGCTCATCAAGGCCTTTCATTTGATACCCATATTCAAAAATTGAAAAAAACTCATTTTTTTTTATTTAAAAAAATATAACTTTGGAATGTGCTCATCAAGGCTTTTCATTTGATACCCATATTCAAAAATTGAAAAAAAAACTCATTTTCTTATTAAAAAAATATAATTTTGGAATGTGCTCATCAAGGCCTTTCATTTGATACCCATATTCAAAAATTAAAAAAAAAAACTCTTTTTTTTATAAAAAAAATATAATTTTGGAATGTGCTCATCAAGGCCTTTCATTTGATACCCATATTCAAAAATTGAAAAAAAAAAACTCATTTTTTTATTAAAAAAAATATAATTTTGGAATGTGCTCATCAAGACCTTTCATTTGATACCCATATTCAAAAATTGAAAAAAAAAACTTTTTTTTTATTTAAAAAAATATAATTTTGGAATGTTCTCATCAAGGCTTTTCATTTGATACCAATATTCAAAAATTAAAAAAAAACTTATTTTTTTATTAAAAAAATATAATTTTGGAAAGTGCTCATCAAGGCCTTTTATTTGATACCCATATCCGAAAATTGAAAAAAAAAATATCAAGGTGTTTCAATAAAATTGATACCCATTTTCAAAAATAAAAAAGTATTAAGTGTATAACACAACGAAAAATGAAGAAACAATGAAATAACAAGTTAATTTAACGAAGTTAAATTGCGTGTGTGGCTGTTTACCTGACGACCTTTGTCTTAAAGTCTGAGACTAAGACGAAGATTTTACTTTATGCACTAGAGCATAAAAAGCGTTTTTATGCAGCCTATACCCAACATAAAGACGAATACTAAATAATATACTAGAAAAAATACGACTCGCACCAGATCAATACTCAGACGGGAATCGAACCCGCGACCTTTGGATATCCGGTCCAATGCTCTGACCGCTGAGCTACCGAGTCACTAGTGACATCGTCGAATTTTTCCTAGTATATCATAAACTCTTACGCTGTAAGCCAGCGTTATTTCACCAATGTGAGGAATTACCTCGACATTCAATTGAAATATCTTTCCAGATATTTTAACAATTGATTAAGATGAAATAGCGATATAATTTTTAAATTTGAGATTTTTGCATTTACAATGCTATTTTTAAACAATACTAAATAATATACTAGAAAAAATACGACTCGCACCAGATCAATACTCAGACGGGAATCGAACCCGCGACCTTTGGATATCCGGTCCAATGCTCTGACCGCTGAGCTACCGAGTCACTAGTGACATCGTCGAATTTTTCCTAGTATATCATAAACTCTTACGCTGTAAGCCAGCGTTATTTCACCAATGTGAGGAATTACCTCGACATTCAATTGAAATATCTTTCCAGATATTTTAACAATTGATTAAGATGAAATAGCTATATAATTTTTAAATTTGAGATTTTTGCATTTACAATGCTATTTTTAAACAATACTAAATAATATACTAGAAAAAATACGACTCGCACCAGATCAATACTCAGACGGGAATCGAACCCGCGACCTTTGGATATCCGGTCCAATGCTCTGACCGCTGAGCTACCGAGTCACTAGTGACATCGTCGAATTTTTCCTAGTATATCATAAACTCTTACGCTGTAAGCCAGCGTTATTTCACCAATGTGAGGAATTACCTAGACATTCAATTGAAATATCTTTCCAGATATTTTAACAATTGATTAAGATGAAATAGCTATATAATTTTTAAATTTGAGATTTTTGCATTTACAATGCTATTTTTAAACAATACTAAATAATATACTAGAAAAAATACGACTCGCACCAGATCAATACTCAGACGGGAATCGAACCCGCGACCTTTGGATATCCGGTCCAATGCTCTGACCGCTGAGCTACCGAGTCACTAGTGACATCGTCGAATTTTTCCTAGTATATCATAAACTCTTACGCTGTAAGCCAGCGTTATTTCACCAATGTGAGGAATTACCTCGACATTCAATTGAAATATCTTTCCAGATATTTTAACAATTGATTAAGATGAAATAGCTATATAATTTTTAAATTTGAGATTTTTGCATTTACAATGCTATTTTTAAACAATACTAAATAATATACTAGAAAAAATACGACTCGCACCAGATCAATACTCAGACGGGAATCGAACCCGCGACCTTTGGATATCCGGTCCAATGCTCTGACCGCTGAGCTACCGAGTCACTAGTGACATCGTCGAATTTTTCCTAGTATATCATAAACTCTTACGCTGTAAGCCAGCGTTATTTCACCAATGTGAGGAATTACCTCGGCATTGTAAATGCATAAATCTCAAATTTAAAAATTATATAGCTATTTCATCTTAATCAATTGTTAAAATATCTGGAAAGATATTTCAATTGAATGTCGAGGTAATTCCTCACATTGGTGAAATAACGCTGGCTTACAGCGTAAGAGTTTATGATATACTAGGAAAAATTCGACGATGTCACTAGTGACTCGGTAGCTCAGCGGTCAGAGCATTGGACCGGATATCCAAAGGTCGCGGGTTCGATTCCCGTCTGAGTATTGATCTGGTGCGAGTCGTATTTTTTCTAGTATATTATTTAGTATTGTTTAAAAATAGCATTGTAAATGCAAAAATCTCAAATTTAAAAATTATATAGCTATTTCATCTTAATCAATTGTTAAAATATCTGGAAAGATATTTCAATTGAATGTCGAGGTAATTCCTCACATTGGTGAAATAACGCTGGCTTACAGCGTAAGAGTTTAGGATATACTAGGAAAAATTCGACGATGTCACTAGTGACTCGGTAGCTCAGCGGTCAGAGCATTGGACCGGATATCCAAAGGTCGCGGGTTCGATTCCCGTCTGAGTATTGATCTGGTGCGAGTCGTATTTTTTCTAGTATATTATTTAGTATTGTTTAAAAATAGCATTGTAAATGCAAAAATCTCAAATTTAAAAATTATATAGCTATTTCATCTTAATCAATTGTTAAAATATCTGGAAAGATATTTCAATTGAATGTCGAGGTAATTCCTCACATTGGTGAAATAACGCTGGCTTACAGCGTAAGAGTTTATGATATACTAGGAAAAATTCGACGATGTCACTAGTGACTCGGTAGCTCAGCGGTCAGAGCATTGGACCGGATATCCAAAGGTCGCGGGTTCGATTCCCGTCTGAGTATTGATCTGGTGCGAGTCGTATTTTTTCTAGTATATTATTTAGTATTGTTTAAAAATAGCATTGTAAATGCAAAAATCTCAAATTTAAAAAATAAAGACGAACTTTACGAGCATGAGAAGTGAAATAGTAGATTATACAACAAGTGAAAAAAGAGGAAATTTAGTTCGAGGGACTAAGTTGGATCCCGAGAGCAGCGAAGGATTCTAGAGTTGAATCCCGAGCGTAGCGAGGGATTCAAAAGTAGAATCCTGAGCGAAGCGAGGGATACAAAGGACCGAGATGATTTTTTTTTTCACGAGTTGTGTACTCTCATAGACATAGAAAAATTTTCGCTGCGCTCATACTCTACTTTTTACCATTGACTGCGAGAAAACAAATAGAAGTACTTATAGTAGGTATTTATAGGTTATCAGATTTTGATATTTAGGTAGGAAATCGATAATATTTAAAACATTAGAAAAATTGTGAAATTAGAAATTTTGAAATTTTCTAAAAACTGTACGCGCGCAAGCTCTTAGAAGTGTATATGAAATTAGAAGTTTTACTTTACATAAAATAACCATGATAAGAGGGAGGTTACATGATCAGTCAGTCTGGCATCAGTCCATGCCATCAATCTGTAGACTTTGAATTTTTTCCAGACCTGATGATCGTACCCTGAAAAAAAGGGCTGATGCCACAGACTGAACATCTAATCTCCCTATAATAGATAGAAAAGAACCCAAAGCTAAGACACGGAAAAGAACCTATAGATAGAAAAGTACCCAAAACTAAGACACTAAAAAGAACCTAACTAAAATAGGCGGGATATTTTTTTTTATTTATGGCTTTATCTATGGAATAGCTCCATACTTTGAGGACGTTTTATTTTTTTTTGTACATAATTCATATGATGCGCGCTTGTTCCAAATTCAAAATACTTTTATTCACTCGGTGAATAAAAACGCGTTTTATTCACTGTTATTAATGAATAAGACGCACTTTTTTGAGTGGCGATGGTAAAAAAATCATTTTAATATCTGATTTTATCCTTCTTTCAGATGAAAGATATGTAAGAAGCAATTGTCTTGGTAATTTGCAAATATACTACCCATAAATCTACTAGAATTCGCCCAATTTCAGCTATACTCATTTGTGTTGTGGGTGATTGCTAGGAGCTGACATAAACGAAATGAGTGTGTATTAAAATTGGCAATGTAGTCGCTAAGAACGCCATAAAAGGCAAGAGTATCTGTTTTCAAGACAACATTTCTGCGCAAATAAAGCTTTTCTGTCCACACATTTGGATTAGGAGAAACATAATAAAAGTCAGTCGATTTGTTGAGTTTATCCCCTAAGCAAGCCAATTTGCTTTTATGGTTACCGGGGGAACAAATTTAGTTTTTTTGTTTTATTACTGGCTTCTGCAAAGTTTGTTTTTCGAGCTAATTGTAAGTAATTTATTGAGCTGCAAAGCTTGTGTGTTTTTGATTGGAACTTTCTTTGTAACGGTTAAAGTTAATATAGTAATTATAGAATTTTGTAGCGTCAATTTAGTAAATTTTTTGGAATAATTCAGTCAATTTATTAAAATGTTTCAATCGTTAGTCACTTAATATTCTGACTGTTCCGTACTTCGTAACAATTGGACAAATTACATTGACCTTTGGAAGTATTATCCAATTGTAATGGTTTCGGCCTCCAAATAGCTTTGTATTTTTTTTGAACTAAGTAACTTTTCCGGTTTAAACATTTGCATCTGTTATAGTTACATAGACGTAGGTCACACTGCCACGCATCACGCTGCATGATACGTAACTATAGATTTTTAAAATTGTAGGAAAAGTGCCAGGGTTGTATGTAAATTAATCACTCCAACAACGCATCTACGCGCGTGATGTTTCTACTAGAATCTGCATGACGGAGCGTGCCTTATATCAAAGTGTGATCCATCCAAATCCAAATCGGTAATAATTTTAAGGGGTCTGTCCTCAACAAAATTAAATACAATTCATTGAAACATTCCTTCCACCTTAGAAATGGTTGCATTCTTTAGTGACCACGACCCTTACGTAAAGACAAGTGTATGCAGGGCGGTGACGTGACGTGGGTGCCCAGTGCCCACTGCAGGCGCTAATGAAAATTCTTTCCTGAAAACATTTTAACCACGTCTGTCGAAAGCCTTAAACTTTTAGTCAGAGGAGTCAACGAACTGATATTTTACTAGAAAACACTGTTTAGGGATTACAGCGCGTAAATTGGTTAGTTCAGATGTTATTTTAGAGTTATTTAGTTTTGTTTTGTTGGTATTTTGGGTTTCCCGACGTCTTGACACCTTTCCAGAGGCTAAGGTCATGGGACGACTAAAGCAAAAAGGCTGCTTATATTTTCATGAAATTATCTGCTTGGATATTTAACTCCTGTTTTTGCACTATGTTAGTAAATGATTGGTGATTTTTTTGTGTTTTAATGGCAAAAGAATAAATTTATGTATTTAATATACGATGAGTGTATCAGTGTAGTTTTTCTGAAATGTTTATCTTTTGGCCAAATTTTGAAGACTTGAGTTAAGACGGCGATAGTAGATTTACATATTACTTACATTGAGAATATTACTTAAATGACATTTGAGGTAGATTTTTGACTTCGTTTGTATAATTGCAATGACAAAGATAGGTAAGATAAGAGATATCAGTAGGTTCTTTCCCAGGCATAAAATATCTAAATAGATTGTATCCTTATGCTTACTTTAATGACTTTAATGATTAAACGGTAAAGATAAATAAGTACGAGTATCAATAACTCAGATAAACAAATTATGAAACTGGTTCTACTTTGAGTACCAATCAGGTTTTTTTTAAAGAGATTGTTTTTAAAACTGTTATTTAAACATAAGACAATTTACACCAATATCATTTAGGTAGTAAGAAAAATTATGAGCTTGAGCAAAGATAGATTCATCTCAAAAATACTTATTTTTCAGCCAACCGGATGTGTGAGTCATTAAGGCGTTTTAGTGACGCCACGTTGAATTTTATTTAATATTGTAATTCTAATACACAATTTTAATAAATCTTCTCGTGGAATTTTTAGGGCCCATAGTCTAGTATTTTTAGACGGTATCATTACATTCCCTCGTAGTCACTGCTAGAAGTAGATATCAAAACTGTTAAAGTGGCCATTTTTGACACATTTGCTGTCTGCTTGAGAGAACGTAGTGATACCTTCTAAAAATACTCTAGTATTTTCTAGTATTTTTTTTGATGAGCCCTTAAAATTCCACGAGAAGTTTTATTAAATTCCTTTTCTATCAACAACTTATTAAATAAAAACCTCTGAGGGCGCCACTTTCGGTCAGGAAATCGCCTTAATATTATCAGTAACTTTAATATTTATACTAACTTGAACAGAATCTTTTTATGACGTTGGTAATGTTTGAGCGCCTAGGATCCACAATGTAGAAGTGTTAATTAATCTTTACTCTTGGCGCGAAAAATCTATATTAGTTGCATTTCCTCACGACATAAAAGTGCAATATACGGTGTTTCGTGATCGAGGGATATCCTTTGGCAGGGTGAACTGCTGAACCCTTAGGTCATTTTAAGAAGTGGAGTCATCTTGGATTTTTGTATGGGAAGGAGATATAATACAATCTTTTTTTTGTATGGAATTTGATTTTTTTTTCAAAACCCATCGTGTGGCATTTTGGATGAAAGGGATTTTTGAGCTGATTCAAAATATATACAACATTATTACATTGTAGCTACTGGTTTAAAAAAAATCTGAAAAACATTTTCCAAACATACTAAGTTTGGGCTCTTGCAAGAAGAAAACCACTGAATGAATTCTTATGAAACATACGCCAAATAACTCGTAATATACTCCTATCTAACATCATGGAAGCATTTTTGAAAAAACTAACATTAAGTATTTTTTTTATTTTTTTGATTCTGGTTATTTAACTCATAGAATACTGGGATCAAAATATTTCAAAATTTCAAAATGTTAATTTTTCCAAAATTGCTTCCAGGACGTTAGATAAAAGTATATTAGAAGTAGTTTGGCGTATGTTTCATTAGAATTCATCTAGTGGTTTTCATCCTGCAAGAGCCGAAACTTAGTATGTTTGGAAAATGTTTTACCGATTTTTTTTAAACCAGTAGCTACAATGTAATAATCTATATATATAAAAGAGAAAATCACTCACTGACTCATCACGAAATCTCAGAAACTACAAGTGCTAGGAGTCTCAAATTTTGCATGGGGGTTCCTTTTAGGATGAAGGTGCTCACTAAGACGGGATTTTGCGAAATTCAACCCCTAAGGGGGTAAAACAGGGTGGCAAAGTTTGTACGGGAGAAAGCGATTCCTTGGCCCGATTGACTTGAAATTTGGCATAGACATTCTTTAACAAAATTAATTGAATATGTGTTTCGTATTTTCTTGAAATGTATCCCCTAACAGGGTTGAAAAGGGGTAGAAAGCTATTTTTAGGGTAGTTGACTTCGATATCGGAATCAAAACTTTTTAGTGCATTTGTACGATTAAGAAAAATAAATGTCAGTTGTCAGGTTCTGAGATTGTAATTATGTCACCGCACGAGCTGACATTTCATGTTGTATAAGATTTTCTGATTTTCACTACCTATTTTACGAAATATTAGGTAGTCTACTTATAAAACGTGGCAAAATCTATCAGATATCTAACGTGGCAAGGAATATGGTGTAAAGTGTTAAAATAGGGAATTACACCATTTTTTGAAAACTGTTTTAAATTAATCCTGAGGTCGAAATAAGCCAGCAGAATTTTTAATTTAATTTTATAAAACCATTAAATGCCCTAAAACACGTTTTTAATTTATGATTTTGAATTTTCGCGCGGAAACACTAGCCGCCATGCTGTTTAGGCTCGTGACGTCACTCCGTTAGTAAACAAACAATAGTGCGAAAGACCAAGTATAAAGTAACAAGAATTAATGAGTTATAAAATGTAAATCTTTGGTGTCTTGTGCATGAATCCAATAATACAAGTGTAAAAACGCCACAAAATTGTGGATTCAAGTGCCAAGTGATAATAAAATGAGAAACACTAAACTGGCAAGAGAGATAATAGATCCAAAATCATTGTCCTCAAAAACTAGACTAAAATGTATTTCTGTGAAGACCACTTTGATGTAAATACCTATGCGCTAGAAATGGTAAATTAACTATGGAATAAACAAAATAAAACTTCATGTTAGTATTACAAAACAATCGTCATATTTTGTGACTTATGTATTTATAGGTTATGTTTTGCTATATTGTGATTTGAAAATTTCATAAATACTTATTATATTCTTTATTTTAGCTAAAAAAAATGATCCGTACATCCGCATGCCTTTATTGAAAGGCAAAGAATGTCTACAATACAATTAAGGAGATTGAAGAGACCATACAAAAGGAAAATTATGGTAAATCAAAGTACCATCTTGTAATCAAGGTAATTTATTTTTAGTATTTTATGCAGTTGTAATAAATTATTAACATTATCACTAGGCTAGGACAGATATTATACTAATCATATTGTACTATTATTTCTAGATTTTTTGACACCTGAAATTAAGAAGTGTGATGATAGAGCGGTCCAAGTAGTACAAATCTGAAGTGCGGCAGGCGGCAGACGAAACAAATAGCCAGTTTTGTAGAGGGTCATTCGAATATTGAGAGAGTTTGCCATGTTTTAAAGATGCGTTCAGTGATCTGGTGACTTATTTTAAGTAGAAATTGTGTTTCTTTTTGTTGATATTTTTAAATGTGTGTGTGTGTGTACGCCTGCAAAGTTAGAAACTAGTGATACCTCTATTTGTAATTAACAAGATCCGTTTTTGTACCTTGTTTCTATGCACAATAAAGCACTTACTTACTCACCTGCCTCGCTCGGCCTAGACCAGCTATCTACACACACACATTATAGTCAAAATATCAAAACATTGATTTTATAAAATGTAGTTATTATTAATATAGCGGTCAAATAAATATATCAAATATTATGTACAGTTTTTTTTATTTCCATTGCGCACTGTATAAAAGATGATGTTGGTGAATACATAGCCAAGTTGATTTAAAGAATATAATAGATGTGTATTTATCTCATGTGCATGAGTGCAAAATATGTGAAAAAGTACCTACATAATATGCACTATCTATACTATACATAAGGTAGGGTACGGTAGGATACTCCGAAGCAAAACTCATTTCTTTGATCTGTGGTAGGATAGGAGTAGAGTAGGTTGGCTTAAATTATAAAAAAAACAGTTGTTTTTATAACATGAAAAGTGTATTTTCAGTAGTTTACAAACTTTAAAGTTGGAAAAATAGTCCTGTGCTTTTTTTTCACTAGACGGACACTTAATTTCAAAAGTAGGGTTGTTATTAATTTGTAAATGTTAATGCCTCAGAAATAATATACTCAGACTGCATTTTTCTATCTTCATTCCATTTTCTTTTCCACTGTTTTCCTGACTTCCTCCAGTTTCTTACCTCTTGATATTGCTGAAGTTCCTGGAATTTTTGCACAAAAATCATAGCGACCCTCTGGTCGCATCTGGTACCATCCACTGTTTTGCACTGGCTCACTAGCATTTCGAGGCTGTGATTCTGCCATAATTTTAGTTAATGCCACAACCAAAAGCCACTTTTATTGTTGATCTCTAGTTTTTATTTCTAGGAATGATATGGTTTTTTGATTGAAAAGATGGGAGATCTTACTTATAAAACATCAGTCTTCATCATTATTTTAATTATTAGGTGATACAGCGCTAAAGTTGACTTTCTCCGTCCTCCCAGGACCTGATAACAAAAAAAAATAGGTTATGTTAGCTCAGCGGTCAGAGCATTGGACCGGATATCCAAAGGTCGCGGGTTCGATTCCCGTCTGAGTATTGATCTGGTGCGAGTCGTATTTTTTCTAGTATATTATTTAGTATAGGTTATGTTAGATTGTTATAGATAACACAGGGTATCCTCGTGTTGTATTGTTATTATGCTTATTGTTAGACAAAACTTGATATATGCTAAGTACTTACATTGCTGTTTTAACATTTCTCAACTCTGCAGAACAGAAATCGGGATTGGATTGGACGCAAAAAATTTCGCCACCATGAATGAATGTATTTATCCTTGGTAGATTTGTACTTTCTGCTTTAACAAAACTGTATTTCATGATCCTATTTAATAAAATAAAGGATAATAGTCCACAGATGTAGTAATCACTTATAAGATTTCAAAATAAATCAATGAAAATCTAATTTGTTTATTATCACAATCACAGAGAGAAGAGAGCTGTCATGTTTGTTTACTATCGGAGTGACGTCACATCGTAATCCAATATGGCGAAGGGCGTTTTTAACATTTGATGAATAGATTAAAAAAGTCGATTTTTAAAATTGAATTATAAAATTTATATTGCATTTTTATGAATAAATATCGACGTTTCTCGTTAATTATTTATGAAATCTGTCTCAAATATGCATTTTTATACTTTATCTTACATGGTGTAAAATAGCCTATTGAGAGCCGGATAATAATGCACAACATAAGTTGCACCCGACATAATTTGCAATGTCACGTTATTTTAGCCAGGAACCAGGAACAAATAAACATACATAGATTTTTATTTAAAAAGAAGATAGGTACCTACCAAACTATTAAGTATGAGTATTAAATGTTACATAATATTATTATACTTATTTTGTTATATTACTGCTAAGAAATTTTATTAAGTACCTACCTACCTAATACAAAATCGTGAACAGTAGGGCGTCGGTTCTGTAACCAAACTCGAACCCCACTTCGAATCTCACTTCACTGCACGGGACGGGAACTTTAAATCATAAATAAGATAATGATAAGATTTTTTTTTCATCACAAAATATTTTAGATAGCTACCTAAATTTATTGTAATCGGTAAAATTGCTTATTTAGTTAGCTAATTTCTAATAACAATTCACGCGAAGTGAAGTGAGGTTCGAAGTGAGATGCGAGTTTGGTTACAGAATCAACAGATTGCGCAGGTAAAACCGCGGGGTGCAGCTATTACCTACATATCACAAAGTTGTAAAAATGTGAAATTTTTGATGTTTGGATGTTGTTCATTTTGTTACTCAATCACGTCTTACCCGGGTGAACGGATTTTGACGAAATTTGGCACAGGGATAGATTATAGTCTGGAATACTTAACACAGGCTTCTTTTCATGCCAATCATTGGTTTCCAAGGGAAGACTTACAACGATTACCGACTCCCACGCGGGCGGAGCCACGGGCAATAGCTAAACATAGTATAAAACAAAGTCGCTTCCCGCCGTCTGTACGCTTCTCTTAAACTATACATAAAAATCGCAATAAAATCGATCTTTAAGTTTGGGAGCTAGGTTGCCTCAGAGTCCTCAGACAGACACACACACACTTCAATTATATTTTAACACCCCTTGCGTACGTCGTATATATGTAGATATGTTTTAACGTCTACTGCTTACACTGAGTTGAGGTCACTCTTGGCACATAGTAACTCTGTTAATTTTTAGTAACTTAAGTATACATGTATATATAAATATATAAATTATTGTTATGCTTTGTGTATGTGATATGTGCTGCCAATAAAACGATATTCTATTCTATTCTATTCTATATCCTGTAGTATAATCAAATAACTTCACACTGACACCACATTAGCACAGTTTTACATTAGTAACTACATTGCACTGCACCCGTGCGAAGCCGGGGCGGGCCGCTAGTATTGTATATATCTGGAATCATCTCAAAAATCCCTTTCATCCGATATCCAACACGATAGGTTTTGAAAAAAAAATAACATTCTATACAAAAATTCACAGATCTCGTGCGTTTCACGACCTTCTGGTACATTGAAAATGAATTTATTAATTGAATTTTATAAAAAATATATTCAATTTTGGATTTACTTATCTGTGATTTGTGTGTATGAAATTCATTTAAAAATATTTCATTTTTATAAACATTACTATTTTATTGAAAGGTAGTAACTATAACCTAAAATATTTTAAATCATCTAAGATTTATTTTGAAGCCCTCGGCTTCGCCTCGGGCTTCAACTACGTCAACTCAGCGACGCGATGCGCATCTAAGGAGCGCGCTTCCCGAAATTACGCCTACACGCTATATATTGTAGCCTTCGGTGAAACGCGTCTTTTGATTTGAGGCTTCAACCATTCATGTAGTCTTAAAACTTACGACACCAAGGCGATGTCGCACTCTGAGCGAAAATGGGGGCTATACTGAAGCGATCGAAAAAACATTTTCAATGTTAAAGGTTAAGCTACACTAGGGCAAACCCTTAACCCGATCTTCTTTATTTTACTCTCAAATTGTAGCTGACTAAATTGTTCAGAGGAATTTTTCTCAAAATTTTGATATCATTCGTTTCCAAAATATTGAGCGCCAAAATCAAGAAATCGGAAAAAAATGAGATTTTTTTCCACTATTTCGGCCATAATTTTTTACGTTTTTTATTTTCTCGAATAATTCTTTATGCACCTTGTAGCTCTCGTAAATACGCGTCTTTTGAGTCTTTTTGAATATCATATCTTCACAACCTTCTGTGATATAAGGGGATCGCACTTTTTCGTGAAATCGGTGCCTATACTGGAGCGAACGAAAAGACATTTTCAATGTCAAAAAAGATTGTATTATATCTCCTTCCCAAAAAAAATCCAAGATGGCTCCTCTTCTTAAAATGATCTAAGGGTTCAGAAGGTTCACCCTGCCAAAGGATATCCCTCGATCACCAAACGCCGTATTTTTTATTGATCACACGCCACTTTAATACAAATTTAATTTATGCAGCTCACTAGCGCCGCCATTGGAAAAAAGATCATAGTTCTCCAATAAAGACGAAATTATGAATTGTGTTTTTATAGTGCACTCTTAAGAGTCCGTAGATATTTTGCCGCTGACTGCCGCTCTCTCACTCGCACATTTCATGTTTTCTCAAGATTCCTTAAATCTGAGTGCGTAATTTGAAAAATGTGTCTCGGCCACTTTTCGCAATATAAGATTACGGACACTTCAACATATATTTCAGTTTCGAGTTGCTAAAGTACAAAAAGTTATCGTTTTTGGCAGTTCAATTAACTGTTAAAGCGACAACTTTTTGTACTTTAGCAACAAAAAACTGAAATATATTTTAAAATGTCCGTAATTTTATATTGCGAAAAGTGGCTCTGACACATTTTTCAATTACGCACTCAGATTTAAGAAATCTTGAGAAAACATGAAATGTACGAGCAAGAGAGTGGCATTCACCGGCAAAATGTGTACGGGCTCTTAAGGGCTCCTAATTCTAGGAACACAATTTTGGCATAGCCCCTGTACAAGGATGACTAACGTATTTACAAGCACTTGCATTCCCCTTGCCCCAATTCAGCAGTATGTCATACAGCGAGGGCGCTGCCACCTACAAGCGCTCTTGATTCCGCTGACAGAGCATGTAGTACCCTGCCTACCCTGACGGATAAATCCTTGCGGTATAATCGAGTGTTTTGTGTTGACCGCTGGGCTGCTATGGTGGAAAAATATTGGGGTAGGCGCACTCGATTTGTGTTGATGCTTTTTTGTTTGGCAGAAAAACATTTCTAATACCGTACCGATCATTTGCGATTGTCAATTTTTACGTAATTGACGCTCATTGACGCAAAAATTGACCGTTTACACGAGCAATTGAAGCGAATGTCAATGGCTCAACAATCAGTGAACTAAAATCTATGGAATAAGCATTCCGCTCAAAAAATGGCACCATACGAAAAGTAGATATAAGTGGATAGAGCTAAAAATACTGGCATTTAAATATGCAGCACTAAGACACTGGTTGCTTATTAGCGACCATAATTTGTATACTCATAGGTAGATATTCTCTATGATACGTTATTTCTGCATCTTTTTACTGCCTTCTTTGCTTCTTTTACACCATTTGACTTACTACCACAGGACGTCATTTCTAATGAACTCTCTCTTTCTTTCTTTTCTTTACAATACGAACTGCAATTATTGTAAAAAACACTAACGTCAGTCACGAAGCGCGTGGCTAAAGCTTTGCGGGTTGTAGTTTTTTGGCCCCGTGGTGCAATTTTTTAAGCAATATTTGTTTGCAATTACACTTCCAATTTTAGTTCGCTGCTAACAATGGCATTGACGAAAAAATTTACAATCGCAATTGATCGTTACCGGGGGTCTTTACAGCATCTATGAAAATAAATGAAGTACATATATTGAATTGAGCCTACACTGCCTGATGCGAAGCCCGCCGCTCTCGGCAAACATCCTGCCTCGCGTGAGGCAACGCGCTTTGTGGCGACCTGCCTAATGACGTAAAAGCGGCAGATCGGATTCATAAGGATTTTCTCCAATGTCCACGCAGTTGCGGGCAGAAGCTAGTATTTTATAACATAAAAACTTCAACCTGTCCGAAATGCCCCCGCGGCATTGTAAAATTATAAATTCATTGTATCTATATAACAATTGTTTTCTTTTAACGTCAAACTCAGTAAGATTTGATAAATGTTCATTGTTATTAGCTTTAAAATGTTTTGGGTTAAACTATTTTATCGCGTAACTACACGACAACATTGTTTAATTTCCATTAGGTACATAATTTTAAATAAAATGAAAACGCAAAAACATGCAATCAATAAGAATAAGAAACATTTCTTTGCTGAGAGTGTATATCCTACTTAATAATATAAATGTGAAAGTTTGTGGGTTTGGATGTTTGTTCCTCAATCACGCAAAAGCGACGAAACGGATTTGGTTACAATTTAGCACACAGATAGTAGATAGCCTAGATTAAAACATAGGATACTTTTTACCCCGATATTCCAACGGGAGCGGGAGCTACGCGGGTGAAACCGCGGGCGGCCGCTAGTAGGTACAAAATATACATATGTACTTTGTTGTTAAAGGTTTTAATTTTTGATCCAAAGTTAGCATGCAAATATTTTAATAGCGTAACACAACTTATTATATAATTACATAATTGCTTTATTTTACAATAAAAAAGTTTTAATTCACATAACAAATATTTTTACCACCAGGAAACGAAGCCTTTGTATCCTTAAACATTATAAATAAACTAGTATTAAAATACACAATCGGCGAGTAAACTACATTTTCTCAGTCAACATTATCAAAGGATCAGTAAAATGTCCGCTGTCGGTGACAGATAAAAACGGACGTTTCTTCCCCGGCGAGGTGTACTGCCTTCGTCAGCGTATTTACTTACCCTGGAGCTGTTTGTTCCTTTACCCTTAACCTAACCTTTGCGATAAGTTTAAGTGACGAACTACAAGCGATTTCTAATAACGTGGAATTTACACGAGTCGATTGGCAGGCAACTTGGCAGGCGACTTTAGTCGTTTAGCGACTTTAATCCGCTTGTAAAATCGAATCGCCACCTCATTGAAATTAGGTTTGCGATTAGATTTAACAAGAGACTGTCGATAAAAACCGTAAAGACTATATATAAGCCATAATTTAATAAATACGAGCAACGTCGTTTTCATGTCGCACTTTTGATATTATAATAATTGTTTAAAGTATTTCCTGTAAAGTGCAAATAAGGAAGTCATTGATTGGGACGAGTGGCAGTAAAATGACTAATTGTAATAAAGTTAGAGGAAATTAGTAATCCTTTGGAAATCTTAGTTTTACGATAAAATCAAATATGATAATTATTTATTAAATTGATATCGAAGTTAGAAGTATGAAAGATAATTGGGAGATAAAATGATATCTTGAAAGGAGCACATTGAAATTAGTAGCTCGGTTGGGTAGTGGCTTAACACATTCAACCTTCAAGCAAGTTTCAATAGGGTCAGTCATGGGATGGGTGACCAAAAATGTATTATTTCAAGCTCCTCCGTGCTTTGGAAAGCACTTTTAGCTGTCTCTTCGTGCTTTGAAATCTATTTCCCAGTGGGCCTAATGGTTGGTGATAGCCTCCATTAGAAAGGCCTGAATTCCAACAGTAGATATTATAATGGCTTATGATGACATTCGTTTTAAAAGAAATAAAACACGCAAAATGATAAAATTGAAAAGACATTGTTTTATAATAAAACTAAAAATTTTACCTTTTTGTCAAAATTATCCTTATCCTATTGAATTGAGTCTAAATACTCATTGGTATGGCATGGTCTAGTCCTATCAAAATGTTTACGGAATCACACATTTACAGACATATTTTCTCTACCTAAAGGATTTCATCTCCGCTACATCTCGTGGCTCACAACCGAAGCCTATATTGATTCTGCTACTCCTCACCGACACTTTGCATATTGCTTATTTAGCATTATTTCATTTCTGCGTGCCTCTATTTGTCTTCGTGCTTCGCTGATATTGTTATCGCTCCAAGGTACCACTAGAGAGAACTACAGAATTTTGATATTCAATACTCGACGCATCTTATTTGCATATTGAATGTAGTAGTTGCTTAGTAGTCAAATTAATTTGATTGTTTATGAGAACAAAGAAACTTATAGTATTAGGTTGCAATCCATTTAATTAATAAGTTGACTTCAGTATACCCTTCTTTATTAGAAATAAAATACTTTAAAAAATATATGAGCAGGCTTTTTGCTTTAGTCGTCCCGTGACCACGGTCCCTGGAAAGGCGTCGAAATGTCGGGAAACCCAAAAAAACGGGCCAAGTGAGAGTCAGACTCGCGCACGAAGGGTTCCGTACCAAAAAACGGCAAAAAAATATGTTTGTTGTATGGGAGCCCCCCATAAATACTAATTTTATTCTGTTTTTAGTATTTGTTGTTATAGCGGCAACAGAAATACATCATTTGTGAAAATTTCAACTGTCTACCTGTTGTCATTTTATTAATATTGAGCAAAAAACGGAAAAAAATCTCGTTTGTTGTATAGGAACCCCCCTTATGTATTAATTTTATTCTTTTTTTATTATTTGTTGTTATAGCGGCAACAAAAATTCATCATCTGTGAAAATTTCAACTTTCTAGCTATCACGGTTCATGAGATACAGCCAGGGGCCTATTGCATAACAAATTACAAGCTAATATTATTAGTGAATTTCTATGGAAAATCGCTAATAATATATGCTTGTAATTTGTTATGCAATAGCCCCCTGGTGACAGACAGACAGACAGACGGACAGCGGAGTCTTAGTAATAGGGTCCCGTTTTTACCCTTTGGGTACGGAACCCTAAAAACCAACAAATCAAAACGAAATTATTCTAAAATAACATCTGGATTAACCAATATACGCGCCGTAATCCGTAAAAAGTGTTTTATTTCTTATTGATGTCAGTAGTTCCTTTGAAAACAAATAAGTGTGACGGTTTGCAGAAATACATGTATAAGTACCTAATTTTTCTTTCCTTCTCCTAGCACCTACCAGGATGGTCGATAAAGTTTAATAAACGTAATATATTTTTTAAGATTATGACATTATCATTTATGAAAATATACCTAATGACGAAATCTTCAAAAGTCCAATGAATTATCAGAGCAAAAAACATTTTTCAGCGGCATTACTAAAATGAAAGCGAAACTTTATACTGAAAAGGCAAAAAATATTATTTGCAGTAGGTACCCTTATTTCTCTTAAAAAATGTATTTTTGATCTTATAATAAACTATTTTTTAGGCGTTGCTTATCTGTTTTACGTGTGGTTTAAAGTTAAAAAAATAATTTTCATATTTTTTCTTAGAAAAAATCTTCGCTGAAAAATATTAATCGAATAATTCTTTACCACTAGTTCGAGTCACCATTCATTATTAAAATCATACGCGATAATTTATTTACTATTATATTATTTACATATTGCTATACAAATAAACGAAGAAGAAGTTTATACTTAGAATAACCTTAATTACTCCTCGTTTAACGTCTCAAAGCGTCATATTTCTAAACAAAGTTTTTGGTTATTCTAAGTATAATCTTATTCTTCGTTTATTTGTGCGGCAGATAACATTTCACCTATATTGATTATTCTTTATTTTAAACAGACTTTTTTTATCAAATTGTGGTACTGATCGGCGATTGACAGTGTGAAGGGGCTGGCGGAAACGTAACGCGCGCGTTTCCAAGGGAAGGCTCAAGGGATTCGGGACGCCTCCGTCACGTAAGCTCGAACCGCGAAATCTTCTCACTCTTCGGATTTCATCTGTCATAATTTTCGCGACGCAAACGCTCGCCTTTTAAATAATGCGACAGAACATCAGCGCTCCTGAATTTTTACTAACGCCTATGAAGGTTGCACCTTTTCTTTTTCCACTATCTAACAAAACAAATGAAGACTATTGCCGGCTTTAAAATGAATTTAAGCGCTATCGCACACAGGCAACTTAGTCTCCCAGCAACTGTTTTGTCTCTCACATCAAGTCCACGGGTTTATATGGAAGCGCGCACACGAAGCGACACGGTCGTCTGCAACTTTTCATACAAATCACGTGAGAGACAAAAAAGTTGCGGAGACAAAAGTTGCCCGTGTGCGATAGCGCTCTTTTTGTTTCAAAGATTGAAAAGGATACAAACTGGTGGAGCATAAAAAGAGAGATGCAAGTATCACAGGATCCACCCAGAATAATGGTGGATCACAGTGAACTTCAGCTTGCTGTTCGTTCCACTGGTGGATCTGGTGAATCAAACTGGACAGAGGGCAAAAGTATGTAAATGTAACCCTTAAGCTAAGACTAATAATATAATAAAAATACCTACGGAATTCTTTGTATTTAGAAAAATGTGGTGAGTTCTATCTAACTTCTTATGCACCTACTTTTATTAGACTGCAGTCCCTTCAAATGTTTTTTAGAGCATATTTGTCCCTTCAAACTTCTGAAATGAACGGATAAATGGTATTCGTTGATTTTAACAACGAATTCACAACGATTCAAAAAAACAATACCTATTTAAGTGTGAAAATAACTTCTTATTTCAATGGTGTAAGAACACCATTGTATTGAAAAACCTTTCAGGGGTTTTCCTCTAACGGTTTTATGAGGGGTTTTATGTCTCTTTGTGTTGTTAGTGCCAAACGCTACAATATTTATATTTACGAGGTAACATTTCAATTTCTTCACCTATTTATAGCTGGAGCGCGTGTTACAATATTATGGAAATTATGTTGCATTATTGAATTTTTAGATTTTTGGCATTCACAATGCTATTTTTATATTAAGATAATCAATATATTAGAAATAATCAAATCACCCGTAGCACCTCAGACTGGACATGATTTTTTTCTAATATATTAATTATTACTTGTTGCATTTTTATTTTTATTACTATATAGCCGCCGCCCGCGACTTTTTTCGGGATGCTTTCATCCCAAAAAAAGCCTACTTTTGTACCTTGTGTCCTTTTCTGTAATCCCGACAACGTGAATGCAAAATTTTATGATGATCGGTTCAGTAGTTAGACGTGAAGGCATAATAAACAAAAAAACAATAAAACTGACTTTCGCATTTTACATTAGACGGATGTAAAACTTGGTTTATTCAATCGATTTGGCTTTAGGGGACATATTAATTCTAAAGCTACTAAAGGTGACTTAAAATTCTCCATTTTTATGCAGTTGACTGCAGGTAAACCTCGCAGTCGTCTTGCAGTACACATGTAGTTGTATCAATCGCACAAAGACTGCACCCCAAAAACACTTTTGCAGCTGGCTGGTATGCAGCCCTTCTGTAAGAAATCTAACTCTAGTCTAATATCTTTTCCAGTTTCGCTGTAAAGTTAGTTTGTAAAAAAAACATTCTCAAAAAAATACTTTCTTTATAAATTATGCTACACTTCGCAGAATATTAATTAAAAGGAAACTAACGGCGGCCCACTGCATACATTACTTCAAAACTCCGAAAGATCACGGAAATACCATTAAGAATTGAAACACGAGTGTGCAAAATTAAATACTAAGGTCTGTGTGTAAGGAATATTAAATGGCGGTGGTCAACGCGACCCTTACAAGGGTCTTTAGCATGACATCGCTTCTTGTGACTCAGTAAATGTTTAATTTGGGGCAGCTATTTTTGGGTTAATTTAAAGGGAATCAGAAAGCACCTCGTGACGAGAAAGTACTACCACAGGTTTTGACTAAATAGGAATATTACTTAGATAAAATTTCAAACAACAAAGTAGAAAGATGCAAACTGATGAGCTTGGTGTAGCTGCGCATCACGTTCCATTTTTGAATTTTTAATACAAATGATCAAAACAACTCTGCACGAGCCGTAATGAGGGCGAACTTTGAAAATTCCTATTAAATTATTAAATAGATAAAGGTATACATATATAAAACACGCAATACATTAGACAACTATCTCATTATTCCTAAGAAAAAAAAATACTTTTGATTCTGTAAATACCAGTAAAAAAACATGTCTTAGAGTACTGATTTAAGCATTTTTTAATATTTTATTTCTCTGTGATTAAAAGCATTTTTTTAATTTTCTCTGTATAGGGAACTCCTTGACAATACAAACAATAAGTGAAAAAATAAATATGAGTCGTATTCTTATTTGTTACAGCTGAAACGTTTGTGAAAAATACCTCTGACAAGTAAATTTGAAATTCCACTTGAACAGATTGTCTTCGTTTTAAAATACCTGATATTTTTTATGTTTTTCTCTCTATACGTCCTTAATTAAAGAATTTTGCTTCCTAAAACTAAAGTTTACATCAATAGTAATGCTTTCATTCTTTAGATAACTTCATTGGAAAACGCAAATTTCTTTGAAATGCCGATATACAGCGTTAACCTGTCTTTGCAAGTTTTCTTCCTTAGTGATGCAATAATATTATGAGTTTTCTTTGTCTTTAATATTATTTTCATTTACAATGAATACCAACTACTATAATTAAGGTTAAGATTGGCAATATTGGCATGTAAGCTTTTATACCTAAATATAAATTAATTTCGAGTAATCGACTTCACTAAGCAACTCGAACTACCCTAACAAGCTTGTAAAATGACGTAGTTTGATTGCACAGTTAACCACTGTTTGCAAAAGAAAATAAACTTCTTAGTAACTCAATGCAGTGGTGAACTTTTTCCAACTAACTTAGTAGACGTAGCCTGAAATATTCAAAAGAGAAATTCCAACCACTTTTCTATGTCCTCATTAGAAGCCCAGTGTTGTTGTATAAGTTTCTTACAGATTAGTTTGGAGTAACTTTATCTCGGAGATGAATTATACAAAAGGTTCTTGTTTTCTTTAGATAACGGCTTGCTTAGTTGACCTAGCTAGTACAGTTCATTATGCAAGTTACAATTGTTTGCATTAAGGTGCTTAACTTTTCTTTTAGTTGCGGACTCGCTTGTGGAGTTTAACTTCGTTTTTAATAATGTTTCAGAAAAAACTTCCTTAACATTTATTACTTTTAACAGTTTTTTTTATGTACTACGGGATAGTGCTTGGCCTTCATCTTACTGATGTTAAGTGATGATAAGGCCAAAGGTGGAAGCGCAATACTCCCGGAATCCTCATCACTGAGGAACTGGCTATCTTACCTCTAACTGACGGAACACAACAATTTTAAAATTGTTGTTATGGCGTCAGACTTAGGTAAGATGGTGGTAGCTAGCCAGGCGGACTTGAAATAAGCCCTACCACCAACCAAACGAATACAAATTGTACCCCCCTGGGAATTGAACCCGGGACCCCTGCGTCTTACACGGGTGGGCGAACCACTAGACCTAGAGTATAGAAATAGTGAAATAAATCGACTAAACATCATAAATAAGACCCTAAATTATTGAGAAAATTAATGACTAAAGGCATAAATTGATAAGATGTGGTGGTCTAAAACCATAATTACCTAGTTAATATGTAGTTTACCCGTAAACGTATGCCTTTCGTTTTACTTATATATGTATGAGGTTTAGGTACAAGGGTCGCATGAAAAGATTACCCTAAAATATTAAAGAAAAAAGAGGAATACATAAAACCACACTCTTAATGGTTAAACCACTTAGATATGCCGGGTGAATCACAATAAAGGAGTTTTTCCATATGCTCATAATGTTGGAAGAAACATGTTGGTATGATTTTGAAGTTACATTATTACCACTATTTTTGTTACAATAGTACGCACGTAATAATTGGTTAATATAATTGGCTTTGTGTTGTTATGTAAGTTATTTTCTCTGTTTAATATAGCTGTTGGTCGTCCGAAAATAAATAAATAAATAAGTAAAATCAATGAGTACTTTGTACTCGTACAAATTAACAAAAATCTTATTCTACTCAGTTGATTAACCGCTGTCATTGTATTATTATTTAGCTATTTGTATTAGTAGTATTCAATCGATGCAGTCATGAAGATGTCGTATTTTTTTCCACATTTAGAGTGAGCATGCGACTCTCCGTGCCACTGAATAATTCCATTCTAAAACTACCTAGAAGTAATGTACCGATGATATACGTTCTTATTTCAGATATCAAATCGATTGTACCGGCTTCCCGGCAGAATGATTGACAAAAGCATGTGGCACGGAGAGTCGCATGCTTTGAGGTTATGTTTTTTGTTAAATCGTCAAATTCCAGATCAATCTGAGTCTGTACCGGTGGTTTGATGTATTTGTAGCCGTTACATATTCATTGTAACAGCTACAAACACTTTCGTTGCTCATGTAACGCAACAGGGTCAAAGATATCGCGATCTAAAGTTTAAAAAGCATGCGACTCTCCGGCCCACACACTTAAGTCTAAAATATTGATGAAAATTGCATTAAGATTAAAAATAAGCAGGTTTTTGTAATCGTTTGATCACGATAAACGACCCGAAAACATATTTTCAGAATATCTTTACTCGTTTTAGAGAAATTTGCAAATTTATTTACTATGAACAATCACAGTGTAGGGTTACCATATCGTCGGTCGGTCAGAATCATTAGGCTGTTTCTAGAAAATAGACCGATCGGAATACGTTATTTTGAGGGTATAACCTTCAAGAATTCTAAAGTTTATAAATTCTTGCCTGTCGATACATTGGCATATAATTAGTTTATTTTTGTCACATCTAGCCGATGCATCTTGAGAAATTCGATTATTTGTGGTGGTTATAAATAATTGGACTCTAAGGCGATTCTCCCACTGCCAACGCGCGCCGTCGTCGCGGGGCGCGGTTTGGCGTTTCACGCACGCGGTGACGGCGCAGCGCAACGCCTGTTCGGGCGGTTTTCTCCGCGCCCCCGCGCCATTCGGCGTCTGACGCGTCCCCGCCGCTTGTTTTTTAGAGGCATTAAATTTTGAAGTTGTTTTGTTTGCATTGCCTTCCAGTTCTGACCTATTTTCAAAGTTTCAAGTCTCTAGGTCATCGGAAAGCTAGGATAAAATCGTTCGCAATATATATCTATAAATATTAGGTCTTTACTTATGAACTTGCCGATATTTTGTCACATACAGAGAAAATAATAACTTCTATGTTTTAAAACATTTAACAATATCTTGATTTACGTATGTCGAATTATGACCATGATAGTCAACTATCAGTAAAAATAAAGTCCTTTTTTTAGCTTAAATGTTAAGGAGAGGGAAATTAGAAGGCTCAAAGTAAATACAAATAATTATAATAAAAATAAAACTAACCAAATTACAGCGAAGACCAATGAAGAGCAATGACAGATCAAAAGCAAAAAGTGACAGAGGAAAAGAGAAAATACAAACAACTAAAAAGTATTTACATGTCCGGCCCGATGGCCAGTTCGTAACATCTCTCCCTCTCTTTCAACAGTGAAATAAGGGGAGGGGGAGAGAGAGAAGAGACCATTAGACCGGAAGCCGCACCAGCTTCTTGCAGGGCCGTCGCAGTAGGCCTGCCGCGGTGGAGACCTCGGCTACGCGAATAATCGCATCGGCCCCAGGAAAAACGCGGGTAATACGACCACGTGGCCAAGAACCGCGCGGCAGATTACCGTCAACCACAAGGACGAGATCACCCACCGCGACAGGAGGGCCAACCTCGCCAGAAACGCGCCGTGAATCGTCGCAATGCCATCAATGCAGCGTCCGTTGACAAGTCGTGGACCACCTCCAGATAAACCGCACGCGTCGTTAGGCAGGTAAATAAGGCAACATATCGCTTTTCGTGCCTCCTTCCGACGGTTACCAAAACAGGGCCGAAATAATCCAACCCGACGAAAGTGAAGGGGCGACGGTGATGGGCCAGACGAGCTTCAGGGAGGTTTCCTAAAGGAGGGTTCAGCGGCTGAGTTCGACGGATTTTGCACAGTTTGCAGTCATGTGCAACGGATATGACTGCGCTTCTTAGACTCAAGATCCAAAATTGCTGCCTGATCTCATTAACGACGGCCTCGTTGTTGGCGTGGGCAAGTCGTCAATGGTAGTGGTCGATTAAAAGCTTCGTTGCTGGATGGTTGGCGTCCAGGAGGATGGGATGGTTGGATACAGTAATTTCTGCTGCTGCTCCGATACGCCCTGACAGAATTATAAGGCCATCGTGACTGAGATGGATGTCGAGCTTCGCTAGCTTACTGTGTCGTGACAATGGTTCTGCCAATCGCAGTGCTGCCAATTCTTCCGGAAATGACTCCTCTTGAGATTGAAGTAGGACGTGGGTTTGGGCAACTCGCAAATTTTCGGCACTTAAAGGGGGAAGCTGGGCGGCGGAAGCTGCTTGAGCGTTTCGCGCAGGAGTGTGGGAGGTAGGAGCGCTTACACTAGCTGTACCTCTCAAACGCCTGAAAAAATTTGCGCATTGGTGCGCGCGTGCAGTCGCACGAATAAGACGTATCCATTGACTAAAGCGGGACGGATCCGCAGAAACGGGTCTGATAATGGGAATGGTAGACGTGGAACTATTTACATCAATGAGGTATGAACGTAAGTTTATTTTGGCACTTGGTTTCAGCTCGGCAGTATTAACATTTGAAGGGCCATGAACCTCAATAGGCCAGTCGCTATAGGGAGATTTCAAAAACTCAGGACCTTCAATCCAGCGACTATTGGCGAGAACAGCTCCTGGGTCGCCTCTGGTGGCGTCATCGGCCACATTCAAAACTGTTGGAACCCAACGCCATTCATTAAGACTTGAGATTTCTAAAATGTCCGCTAATCGGTGTGCGACAAATGGAAGATACGACCGCGCATCACTACGAAGCCAACCCAGCACGTTCTTGGAATCTGTCCAGAAGTAACGACGTGCTGGTTTGAATTTATGAGCTTCACAAATAGACGAAGCTAACCGAGCTGCAACCGTAGCTGCCTGCAGTTCAAGGCGAGATATAGTTACTGGGGTCAACGGCGCTACTCTCGCTTTGCTACAAATGAAAGAAAGCTGAACGTGCTCATGGGAGTAAATGAGGCGCCAGTAAGCTACTGCGACGTAAGCGTGCTCGCTGGCGTCACAGAACACGTGCAACTCCCGTTCCATTGGCTGAGTTTCCCTTGAATGCCATCGTGGTAATTTGAGTTCGACGGCAGATGTCATGTCGGAAAGCCAAGACCTCCATTGAGAAAGCAAGTCAGCGGGGAGTGCCTGATCCCAATCAATTTTCCTACGCCATGAAACTTGAAAAATAATGCGGCCTCTAATGGTAATGGGTGCAAGGATGCCGAGTGGGTCAAAAACGCGCATCAAACTAGAGAGTGCATGACGTTTTGTAATTTTGCTTGGCAAAACGAGCGCAGTTTTAAGAGCCTCTGAATTAAAACCCAGCTGATCAGAAGAAGGCTCCCAAATGAGGCCTAAAGTGCGTACGCTTTGCTGTATGTTACCTATATCTATATGACATGAACTATCTAACCTAAGTTCAGGGGGTACAAGAGCGAGTGCATTAGGTTCGTTGGAAACCCAGCCACGGACTTCAAAATGCGCTCGCTTTTGCACTTCCACAATGTCCGCAGCTAAGTGAGCCGCTCGGTCAATACTGTCAACGCTTCCGATGAAGTCGTCCATATAAGTATCGTGGACAATAGCGTGAGCGGCTTCAGGAAACGATGCCCGATTCTCGTTGGCATTTTTATTTTTAATATGAAGTGCCGTAAATGGGCTAGAAGCAGCCCCGAAAATCATTGACGACATTCTATATATCGAAATAGGTAAATCGGGAGAGTCACGCCACAAGAAACGCTGCGCGTCTCTGTCCTGGGACCTAATCTTAATCTGAGGAAACATTTCCCTTATGTCAGCTGCCATACCGACTTTGTCTTCTCGGAACCGATAAATTATGTCAATGAGTGAAGAAAGTAAATCGGGTCCAGTCAACAATAGAGAATTAAGACTAGTTCCCTGCACAACGGCGGCGGCATCGTGGACAACACGCAACTTTCCCGGTTTATTTGGATTGACAACACCGAAATGAGGTAGATACCAAACCCTAGGGGAATCGGAGGTAAGGGCACAAGGTTCGGCGTAACCTTTGTTAATCATAGCATGAACGTTCAGTCTGTACTGGTCAGCGTAAGGGGCATCTCGCTTGAAACGTTTCTCCAAACTGTTGAATCTAGATAGAGCCAACGGATAACTGTTAGGGATGTCAGCATCATCAGAACGCCATAGCAAGCCAACTTCAAACTGACCACTTGGAAGTCGTCGAGCCGTGTGCTCCAAGATGTTGACAGCGCGTTCGTCCGCGGCCGACTGTACTTGCCGCTTGATGATACCCACAGCCTCTAACTTGTAGTTTTCTCTAATAAGATTTTCCAGTTCAGAAAAATCATCGGAAGTCACGCTATGATTCACACAGGCAACTGGTTTTGTTCTGCTACTACTAAAGCCGAAAACGACCCAACCTAGGGGTGTGAGGCAGGCCGCAGGCTGCGTTTTGGAACCTTGTCTCACTTCGCTCGGTATTAGTAACTGCCAGTTGTCGATTCCGATTATTAATTTTGGCTCAGCATTTTCGTAAGTAAAGTTTGGGATTGATAGATGTCGAATGTCATTCGAAGTTATGGATTGGCAAGCGATGCCTAAGTTGGAAATCGCGCGTGCTGTTTTCACTTCGTGAGATGTTGATACATCTCTCCCTTTAATAAAAAAGTCGACATATTCGATATCGGAAAACTTGGATAGTCCTCCCATACAATCGACCCTGATCCTGGTTCTGGGGCCACCCACGCCGATCTGATGCGCTACGTCCATATCAATAAAAGTGCTAGACGAGCCGTCATCAAGAAGGGCGTAAGTGTCCACAGAACCGCTCGGACCACTCACCGTAACTGCAACAACCTTTAAAAGAGCTTTAAGAGGCCCCTCTGATAGCGAGTGAGCCACCGTGTCACATATCTCGGTGGTTTGTATGGAAGACGATGAAGCTTCGGGTTCAACATTTACAAGGTTAACTTCAATAGTCGTGTCGTATCTATGTAATAGCTTATGATGTCTAAATTTACAACCTGCTACTTGGCATAAAGTTTTAGGATTACACGAACTATAACGATGTGAACCTTTTTTCAAACACCTAGAGCAAACTTTTTGCTCACGGACCCATTCAAGCTTAGCCATAATGTCAAGATGAATAAACTTGTCACAATTGTCAATAATATGACATTGATGGCAATATAAACAAGATAATGGTTTATTTTGTGATAATTGTAAATGTTTTTTATTTTCAGAATTTTGTTTATTAGAATTTGTGCGAAGGGTGGTGTCAACGACACTAGTTCGGAATGTTTTTGAATTATGAGGCCGATCTGTTAAATAGGCCTCCGTGATCGCCCCGAAACGCAATTCCGTAGTTACTTCCTCAGATAAAAAGTCACCCAGTAGCTCCAGCTTCGTACCCAAACCCAAGTGAAAGTGGGACTTAGCATAGTCTTTCCACCGTACACGCATTGCAGGGGTTAATTTGAGTAAAAGTGAATTGAAAAGCTCTGGCGACTCCAAGTATGAAGTATTATTTAAAAATTTCATAACCGATATGCAACTGCGTACACGGCCGGCAAAGAAATGCAGATCCTTACCTTCCACATTGACTTTAGGTAGCGACTGTACCGCAGCTACTTCATGGAGGACGATAAGCTCAGGCCTACCAAAGTGTAGCTCTAAAACTTCTATTACTTCCTTTGGATCCTGCGCTGTAGATAAAAGGGCACCAACCGCTTCGCGGGCCGGGCCAAAGAGTGCAGAATTAAGGCGAGATAGGTTAGCTAAGGGAGAATAAGATAGTTTTGAACTGTCGTATGCCCTTTTAAAAGCAAGCCAATCGTATATTTTTCCGTCAAAGCACGGTAAACGCTTCTCAGCACCGTCCTTGGACAGATTTTGTATCGTTTGGGCTAATAAAAGAATATCCGACGGGTTAGTATTGTTGTTACAATTGTTACTTGCATCCCGGGCACCTGTGCCCGCTGGTGGTGGCGTCAAACCTGGGGGCGCATGGGTAAGCACCACACGGTCGCGTAGGACGCTGGGGCCGCCAGCGGGCGGGGGGATGCAGGGATTGGGCGGCGCGGCGACTGTGGAGGCGGGATAATCACGACACACGCTGTAAGGTGCGTCCGCGACGACGGCTCCAACAGGTTGATTGCAGGGATGAGGCGCGGCGGCTGTGGAGGCGGGATAATCTCAACACACGCTGTAAGATGTGTCTTCGACGACGTCTCCAACAGTTTGCACAGGCGGACCTAGGGGAACCACATAGGTGAGGCTGCCTTGGCGCACGGGGGTATGTGCGCCCGAAGAGGCAGCGCCACGTTGTTCGGTTAAAACCTGCTTTGAAGGCGCACACTTTTCTAACCATATTTCTACTTGGCTTCTATCACTACGGTAGCTACTGCGACGAGTTGAGCCGCGCTGGCTACCCTCCGCTTCTATCTGAGCAATTTCAGCCTGCAGTTCGAGCTCCAGAGCCTTAGCCTCAGCTGCAGCAATAGCAATTTTCCTAGCGTAAGAAGCTTGAACTGCTAGGGTGCGAGCACGAATGGTTGCGGAAGAAGTCGAGGTTTCCGAATCCGAAACGCCGACCGCCGAAACGGGTGCATCAGATGCGGGCGCGACGGTCGTGTCTGGTGTAATGGGCATGTCGGACGCGACGGGCGCGTCGGACTCTTTTATGGCCTTACTTTGAGCCCTAGTTATCATTTTAAAACAGAGGAAAAAAAAGAATTTTGAAAGGCTGGAACGAAAAGAGTAAGTGAGAATTTTTCAGATTTTCACAAAAAAATATCGCCGGGCGAAAGGACCAAATGTTAAGGAGAGGGAAATTAGAAGGCTCAAAGTAAATACAAATAATTATAATAAAAATAAAACTAACCAAATTACAGCGAAGACCAATGAAGAGCAATGACAGATCAAAAGCCAAAGGTGACAGAGGAAAAGAGAAAATACAAACAACTAAAAAGTATTTACATGTCCGGCCCGATGGCCAGTTCGTAACATCTAGAATGTCGTCAATGATTTTCGGGGCTGCTTCTAGCCCATTTACGGCACTTCATATTAAAAATAAAAATGCCAACGAGAATCGGGCATCGTTTCCTGAAGCCGCTCACGCTATTGTCCACGATACTTATATGGACGACTTCATCGGAAGCGTTGACAGTATTGACCGAGCGGCTCACTTAGCTGCGGACATTGTGGAAGTGCAAAAGCGAGCGCATTTTGAAGTCCGTGGCTGGGTTTCCAACGAACCTAATGCACTCGCTCTTGTACCCCCTGAACTTAGGTTAGATAGTTCATGTCATATAGATATAGGTAACATACAGCAAAGCGTACGCACTTTAGGCCTCATTTGGGAGCCTTCTTCTGATCAGCTGGGTTTTAATTCAGAGGCTCTTAAAACTGCGCTCGTTTTGCCAAGCAAAATTACAAAACGTCATGCACTCTCTAGTTTGATGCGCGTTTTTGACCCACTCGGCATCCTTGCACCCATTACCATTAGAGGCCGCATTATTTTTCAAGTTTCATGGCGTAGGAAAATTGATTGGGATCAGGCACTCCCCGCTGACTTGCTTTCTCAATGGAGGTCTTGGCTTTCCGACATGACATCTGCCGTCGAACTCAAATTACCACGATGGCATTCAAGGGAAACTCAGCCAATGGAACGGGAGTTGCACGTGTTCTGTGACGCCAGCGAGCACGCTTACGTCGCAGTAGCTTACTGGCGCCTCATTTACTCCCATGAGCACGTTCAGCTTTCTTTCATTTGTAGCAAAGCGAGAGTAGCGCCGTTGACCCCAGTAACTATATCTCGCCTTGAACTGCAGGCAGCTACGGTTGCAGCTCGGTTAGCTTCGTCTATTTGTGAAGCTCATAAATTCAAACCAGCACGTCGTTACTTCTGGACAGATTCCAAGAACGTGCTGGGTTGGCTTCGTAGTGATGCGCGGTCGTATCTTCCATTTGTCGCACACCGATTAGCGGACATTTTAGAAATCTCAAGTCTTAATGAATGGCGTTGGGTTCCAACAGTTTTGAATGTGGCCGATGACGCCACCAGAGGCGACCCAGGAGCTGTTCTCGCCAATAGTCGCTGGATTGAAGGTCCTGAGTTTTTGAAATCTCCCTATAGCGACTGGCCTATTGAGGTTCATGGCCCTTCAAATGTTAATACTGCCGAGCTGAAACCAAGTGCCAAAATAAACTTACGTTCATACCTCATTGATGTAAATAGTTCCACGTCTACCATTCCCATTATCAGACCCGTTTCTGCGGATCCGTCCCGCTTTAGTCAATGGATACGTCTTATTCGTGCGACTGCACGCGCGCACCAATGCGCAAATTTTTTCAGGCGTTTGAGAGGTACAGCTAGTGTAAGCGCTCCTACCTCCCACACTCCTGCGCGAAACGCTCAAGCAGCTTCCGCCGCCCAGCTTCCCCCTTTAAGTGCCGAAAATTTGCGAGTTGCCCAAACCCACGTCCTACTTCAATCTCAAGAGGAGTCATTTCCGGAAGAATTGGCAGCACTGCGATTGGCAGAACCATTGTCACGACACAGTAAGCTAGCGAAGCTCGACATCCATCTCAGTCACGATGGCCTTATAATTCTGTCAGGGCGTATCGGAGCAGCAGCAGAAATTACTGTATCCAACCATCCCATCCTCCTGGACGCCAACCATCCAGCAACGAAGCTTTTAATCGACCACTACCATTGACGACTTGCCCACGCCAACAACGAGGCCGTCGTTAATGAGATCAGGCAGCAATTTTGGATCTTGAGTCTAAGAAGCGCAGTCATATCCGTTGCACATGACTGCAAACTGTGCAAAATCCGTCGAACTCAGCCGCTGAACCCTCCTTTAGGAAACCTCCCTGAAGCTCGTCTGGCCCATCACCGTCGCCCCTTCACTTTCGTCGGGTTGGATTATTTCGGCCCTGTTTTGGTAACCGTCGGAAGGAGACACGAAAAGCGATATGTTGCCTTATTTACCTGCCTAACGACGCGTGCGGTTCATCTGGAGGTGGTCCACGACTTGTCAACGGACGCTGCATTGATGGCATTGCGACGATTCACGGCGCGTTTCTGGCGAGGTTGGCCCTCCTGTCGCGGTGGGTGATCTCGTCCTTGTGGTTGACGGTAATCTGCCGCGCGGTTCTTGGCCACGTGGTCGTATTACCCGCGTTTTTCCTGGGGCCGATGCGATTATTCGCGTAGCCGAGGTCTCCACCGCAGCAGGCCTACTGCGACGGCCCTGCAAGAAGCTGGTGCGGCTTCCGGTCTAATGGTCTCTTCTCTCTCTCCCCCTCCCCTTATTTCACTGTTGAAAGAGAGGGAGAGATGTTACGAACTGGCCATCGGGCCGGACATGTAAATACTTTTTAGTTGTTTGTATTTTCTCTTTTCCTCTGTCACCTTTGGCTTTTGATCTGTCATTGCTCTTCATTGGTCTTCGCTGTAATTTGGTTAGTTTTATTTTTATTATAATTATTTGTATTTACTTTGAGCCTTCTAATTTCCCTCTCCTTAACAGATAGCATTAAAAAAAGATCTTGAAAGTTACTCTTTTTTTTGTGAGCCAAAAAAGGGTGACCGGAGGGGTTGTAACTTAGCCAAAACTTATTTTTTTCGCTTATCGTAAATGGAATAGGTTAGCATAGTGTTCAAACATTAGTACATAAAAGTTTTGTTACAAGAGTGTTAACGGTTGTTAAATGAACAAAGAAAATGCTAGTATGAAAAATGCAACTTCTTGAAAATTCTCCATACAAATCGGCAATTTCATAGGTAAAGACCTATTATATACGGTTACGAAAACCTGCTAATTTTTAATCATAATACAATTTTCACCAATATTTTAGACTTAAGCGTGTGGGCCGGAGAGTCGCATGCTTTTAAAACTTTAGGTCGCTATTGCGTTACATGAGCAACGAATGTGTTTGTAGCTGCTACAATAAATATGTAACGGCTACAAATACATCAACCCACCGCTACAGGCTCCGATTGATCTGGAATTCGACGATTTAACAAAAAACATAACCTCAAAGCATGCGACTCTCCGGCCCACATGTTTTTGTCAATCATTCTGCCGGGAAGCCGGTACAATCGATTTGATATCTGAAATAAGAATGTATTTCGTCGGTACATTACTTCTAGGTTGTTTTAGAATGGAAACAGAACAGATATGTATGTACTATGGGCAACAGCTTCGCTTAAAAAGTTAGCAAAAAAATTGTGTGCGCACGTATCCCCCTGCACGAACTAAATATATTATGTTATGACGGCGGCGGCGCGGCGTGCAACCGATTTTAACCTTAAGAGTTGTGGTTAAGTGACGTTGTTGTCCATAATACATCTGTATGAATTTCTAAAACAGGAGATGTAATTCTATAGAGTACCTACTTAACCAAACGAAAGGTGCGTGTTCGTTCGTATCGTGACGTGAGACTTATAGGTATGTACCATGGGCAACAGCGTCGCTTAACCACTGCTAAGGTTAAAATCGCTTGCACGCCGCGCCCGCTGTCACATACGTTTAGTTCGTGCAGGGGCGATTCGCGCGCACACGAATTTTGTCTTTTTACTTTAAAACAATTTTGACAGTTTAGACGGTTCTCACACTGGCGACGCGCGCAGTCGCGGCGCACCCACGCGCGTCTTTTACGTTGTATGCAAGTACATTAATTTGTACAGAAAACCGCCTCGTCCAACACACCAAGGCGCGCCACGGAGCGTGAGCGCGCACCGCCGCGTGCCGCCGGCGATCCGCGAGCAGTTTGCGCCAGCAGGCGCGTTACCGCGGGGTACAACACACTGCGACGCACCCCGCGGCTGGTTTTCGATGATCGTTTCGTTACGATGGCGGGATTTCCTCTGGTTTTCAAATGTTTCGTGGCTTGGATATACGCCCATTTTAGTGCCATTTGGTAGGTACATTATGCAGCACATGAGGTTATACAAAACTGTAAAAAATCTGTTATTTATTTGATTGAATATCATTACGCTGTCGTGGAAGCCCAGCGTGCCGTTGACCGTACCTACCTACTCGTATGTTATTAAAATTCCGTCATTAATATCGAGATGGCAAATCTTAATTATTTGTCTGGACGTTTTAATCTCATGAGTGATTTTATATGTGTTCAGTTTTTTTTCCTTTTGAGGTACGGAACCCTAAAAATCTGGAAATTAAAACAAAACAACTTCAAAATTTAATGCCTCTAAAAAACAAGCGGCGGGGACGCGTCAGACGCCGAATGGTGCGGGGGCGCAGAGAAAACCGCCCGAACAGGCGTTGCGCTGCGCCGTCACCGCGTGCGTGAAACGCCAAACCGCGCCCCGCGACGACGGCGCGCGTTGGCAGTGGGAGAATCGCCTTAGAGTCCAATTATTTATAACCACCACAAATAATCGAATTTCTCAAGATGCATCGGCTAGATGTGACAAAAATAAACTAATTATATGCCAATGTATCGACAGGCAAGAATTTATAAACTTTAGAATTCTTGAAGGTTATACCCTCAAAATAACGTATTCCGATCGGTCTATTTTCTAGAAACAGCCTAATGATTCTGACCGACCGACGATATGGTAACCCTACACTGTGATTGTTCATAGTAAATAAATTTGCAAATTTCTCTAAAACGAGTAAAGATATTCTGAAAATATGTTTTCGGGTCGTTTATCGTGATCAAACGATTACAAAAACCTGCTTATTTTTAATCTTAATGCAATTTTCATCAATATTTTAGACTTAAGTGTGTGGGCCGGAGAGTCGCATGCTTTTTAAACTTTAGATCGCGATATCTTTGACCCTGTTGCGTTACATGAGCAACGAAAGTGTTTGTAGCTGTTACAATGAATATGTAACGGCTACAAATACATCAAACCACCGGTACAGACTCAGATTGATCTGGAATTCGACGATTTAACAAAAAACATAACCTCAAAGCATGCGACTCTCCGTGCCACATGCTTTTGTCAATCATTCTGCCGGGAAGCCGGTACAATCGATTTGATATCTGAAATAAGAACGTATATCATCGGTACATTACTTCTAGGTAGTTTTAGAATGGAATTATTCAGTGGCACGGAGAGTCGCATGCTCACCATTTAGAATCCTTTTCATGGGCCGTGTAGATTAGTACAAACTAAATAAAAACAACCAAATAAAACAAAAAACAATACACCGAACCGAAGACTTTAATGAAAAGTATGTTGGGCAAATTTTTACCTCAAATCAGCACAAAATTCATGTCAATACCATACTACAAATATTTAACATTTACATCTGTCATCCACATCTCAACACACATTAACATTCATACGAAAATGAAATTCCACGTAGAGCTGTTGGTGCAGTAAATAAGATCCGGTGCCAATATCCGGTGCTAACTGAACTTGTTAGGGTTGGCGTCTCGCTCTGGTTTGAGGGAAGAGAGAGGGATGGAAAGTGCAGTTGTACAGGGTTGATGACAGCCACGGCTCCCGTGAGGCGGTGATTGACAGCGCAATAGCCGAGTCGGTGCAGTGTCTGATGGTATTGAAAGCCTCTGTCTCAATTTGTGTTTTTGATACACAAATTGAGTATAAGTGGGAATATTGAGGTAGAAAAGGAGATTTTTCTTTACAAAAAAAAAAAATTGCAATTGCATACTTTATGCCGCGTACACCTAACGGGTTATTGGGCCTACTTGGTGGATTATGTTATGGCCTACCCTCCTTATACATTTGCAAGAAAGTAGGCCTTAGCCACAGCTGATATTAAACATAGTGGATACTGAACTGTATTCATAATAATAATATGTATTTATTTAGTTTTTACACGACTGCCCAAAAAGGAGTGTATATGTGTTTAGAGTTCATGTATGTTTGTGGGTATGAGAGTTTCTTTACTCCACCAAAACTTATAAATGATACAACGGATTTAGATGTATGGGGTATCGTTAGAATCCTAACATCATTCCGAGTGAGACTGGCTAATATTTTTTTGAAAAAAGTCAATATGGCGTCTGTACTACGCCATTTTCAACTGTTAAAAAAAGATTTTTTCCTTAATTTTTACAATATGGGCATCAAATGAAAGGCATCAATGAGCACATTTCAAAAACATATAATTTGTCACTAAAAAGTGTGAAGAAAAATAAATAAATTAAAAAAATATTAAAACACGACTGCCCTACCAAAAACGAACTAAAAAGTTAAATAACAAGTGCCATTGCAGTCGGGGGACCTCTTTGATTAAAAATTGTTCCACAAAACGGTCCCCCGACTGCAATGACACTTGTTATTTAACTTTCTAGTTCGTTTTTGGTAGGGCAGTCATGTTTTTAATATATTTTTAATTTTTTATGTAATTTCTTTTCGTCTTTTTTTATTATTTGTACCTATCATTTGGCATTTTTTTAGCCCGTTAAAATAAAATGTTTTACCCAAACTTCTAATAACATCAACATTACTGAAACGTATTTTTTTAAACTCTGTACCTGTGTTTTGCATCGGAAATAGGAACGTTAGATTTGCCATTGCGTACCGAAACCGGATTTTTGGAGTTGAAGGGTTTCCTTTCTCGGCCCCGCTGCGTTTTATTACACCCGTAGACATTTTCCATTTCGTTTCATTTACGCGCTGTAAACGTCCCAAATAGTTTCCTTTATTTTTCTACAGGTTTTTGTGTTAGGGTTCTTATTGTTGCAATTTAAATACGGATGAACATTTTTTTTATTTCAGAGAGCTGCAATAGCTTTTTTGGTCAATTGGTTTTTTAAGTTGATAGTACAACGCTAGTTCTAAATCAATTGACTAACAAATTAACATCAAATCATTGTTTTTACAATCTCATTGTTTTCCATATCTAGCATCCGTTTCGATCTAATAAATTGTATCAACCCTTTAATTAGTCTACAAAATACTGCTAATTTAAAAAAAAAACAACAAACTTACAAGGCGCACATACTTCCTAACTGTGATAAGAGATAGTTTTAACTTAACGAGATAATTAATACCTGTTTTGAATTTCCAGTGAACGTTAGTTCGCTGGCTGCATTCTGCCGTAGAAGGTGTTATCTCAAACTAATTAATTTTATTAGTGGAGCCGAGGTGTTTCGACGCCATTTTAACAAGACCCTTGCGCATCCAGTAATACGTAATTTAAATTATGTTCATCGAATGTCGACGTGTGTACAAAGTAAATCTATATGAATATATTTTTAATGCGCACCATTTTATGAATTTAGCGGCACTAGGAGACTGTTCCATGGCCACAGAGATATTAATATTTTGTACAAAACAGAACGACAAGCAACCTAAGATCTTTTATGTCCCTAAATCTTTTTCCTAATATTTGATTTTCGAGTTTTTTCATAAATTAATTTACTAGCCACATAATATAACTACGTATAGTACCTAATAGCTATTTCGTCGGACACGAAAATTCAGTTCTTCACAGATTCAAGGAACTGTAGACTTGTATATGGTTTTAATTTCAATTCGATACCGTGTCCGGTAAGGTAAAGTTATACTTAGTACCTACTTTTATATATTCTGTGGTTATACTAACCCTTTATGTTTCGTAAGAGGCAATTATTGACCCAGAGGTGGTACACTGACATCTCAGTGGACCAACAATGGGCATTCCTTCCAAGCGTGGAGATTATGATAACATCCACGAGACCTCTCTCGTCGTACTATCGTCCTGCTGTGGACTAAGGATAAGGGGCTGCTATGGTAATGATGATGAATTATGAGCTTTTATCCCCTCTTTTTCGTTATTAGTGCTTAAGAATCTAAGTAAGAAGACAGAGCAAGAGGTCTCCACCCACTGGTCTAATGTTCCCAGCTGACGTGTAGTGATTTAGCGCTCGACTATAAATTGCCGATGCTCATTTATTATTCGCAATCATCGTAGATAATCGTTTCATTAATTTGTCATACCAGTGCCGAGTGATCGTAAATTAATTAGTGTATTTACGTTTATCTTATTATGTGTTACTTATGTGAATGTTGTGTTGAAATCAAATGTTGAGGTGTTCAGTTTATGTTTTGAAATTTCTGTCATCCTGGATTCGAATCAATATCATTCGTCGCTATATAAGTCGCTACATTAAAATTCAGCTATGAGTGACACCGAGATCTCTGAGATACATGAAATCACAAGAGTAATTTCTTAGTTGATTCTGCCAAAAAAGAAAAAAAAAACATATCGAAAACTCACTTACATTAGGCCATTCAAAAGAAGCGAGATTTTTCTTTACACACTATTAACAAACAGTGTGGAAAATACAATGATTTCCCCACTTCCATTCCACCCTTTTGTATTCAAAGTAATTTTTCACGACGTGAAAAGTCGCAGGCTGTTGTACAGTCACGTAGGGCGGGCGGGAAATTGCACTTGCACTCGTCTACACGTTTGTTATCCTACATGGAGGTCGGAAACATTTTTTTTAGTTTTTGAATCCCTCTTTTGATACCGTCAATTGATACGCTCAAGTCAAAAACAGGCTTGTAACTCAAATTTAGTTTTCAGCCGGAAAATGAATGAATGAATCAATCAAATTCGTTTGTTGCAAGCAACATAGATCAAAGAAAAGATGAAGAAAAATATACCAATGAAAGTTGGTAACTTTACAGACATATTATTGCAAATTTACAAACATGGTTTAATAACTTTATAATGCTTTTTTCCAAAGAAGTCTGCGAGACTTCTTCTTATTTTCTTATTTAAAGTGTATTGCTATTATATTTACATTTTTATTTTAAGTTGCATTTCTTTTACGTATAATAAAATGTAAGTTTTAAAACCTAATCGCTATAACGTCACGTTATTAAGTGCATAATGATAAATGACTTACACTGGCACCCCTCGAAACATCTCGACTGTAATACTGAAATGATTTGAGGAAAATTACTGCAAAAAGTGAAGCATCTTAGTACATCCTGCACATCTTGCGAGCAGGTGCCGCCAGAGGGAACGGCCCTAAATAAGGGGGAGCACATTTGGTGCGAGGATTTTTTGTCGATTTAGACATAAACGCTTGGATATTACTGATACGTTAAATGTGTGTTGACACTTTATGCCTCCTTTGGATGATCGCTCGGTGCATTGGTAGCGATCCGACTCTGCGCCAAAAATCTGTGGTAAAATATTTATGTTTAAGCATTAATTTTTTTGAGGAGATAATGTTTATTAGCTAAATAATTGACGCAAGTTGTCCGAAATATAGCAACATAGCTATATAGGTATATTTATTGTTATTAAGGTAAACTATAAAGATAACTTATTCACTTCTCAAGCTTACGCGCTCACTAGACATGAAATAAAACACTTTTTAACGGATACTAGCGCGGTTTTATTGAATGTACTTTGGTATTTAGTTGGTATTTGGTTTGATTTTTGGTTTTTCCCGACGTTTCGGCACCTTTGCAGCTGCCGTGGTCACGGGGGACTGAAGCTACCCGTGAGCCTACCCTCAAGCGATGAATTTTTTTATACGTTCAGAAATTAAAATTTAACAAAATTTTTAATTATTTTATGTTGATTTATAATTTAATTTTATGAATTATTTGATGCTAAAAAGAGAGAGAAATCTACTGAAACTACCACCATTTCATAAAATTGGGAGGCCCCTCCAAGAAAGAAATGGCGAAAGAAAACTTGGAGAGGGAGCCGACCTCCGTCTTTTGTATTAATTTATTTATTTGCAAAAGGAACTAACCGTATCATTAGATCTTACAGTGTGTGTGAGGGGCTTTAGCTTGTGAATGATGGGGTCCCAAGCTGGTGGAATTTTCCAACCATCATCTCTATTGAAATTAGGATATTTATTTATTTCGATAGCCTCGCGGAGCATTCTAGGGATAAATCTACGTTCCCTAGCAAGGATTTGGGGTTTGTCAAATCTAATATAATGGTTGGGCCCCTCAAAGGCGTGTTCACTCACTGCAGACTTGTTATCGCGCCTATGTTTCATGTCAGCTACATGCTCTTTGACGCGGGTCCCTATGCTTCTCTTTGTTTGCCCGATGTAGGAGAGTCCACAGTCACAATCTAGTTTGTAGACGCCTGCAGCTTGAAGGGGGATATTACACTTGACAGGTCGTAAGAATTGGTTGATCTTCTTCGGCGGCTTGAAGTAAGTTTTGATTGACGCTCGCTTCAGAATGTTTCCAATCTTGTCAGTGACACCCTTCAAGTATGGTAGGATGGCAGGTTGACGCTCTACTGTGGCTGGTTTGGCGCGTTTTCTGTGATTGAGGTGTGGTACTTGCAACTTGTTGTTACGCAGTACTTGTTGGACGTGCTGAAGCTCAGCAGTCAGGTGTTGTTTGTCACAGATTCCGCGGGCTCTCTGAAACAAAGATTTCCCTACGGTAGCTAACTGTATAGGATGATGGTGAGAGTCACCATTAAGGTATCTGTCTGTATGGGTTGCTTTACGATACACTGTGTGGCTCAAGGTTTGGTTCGGATTCCTGATAATGAGAATGTCTAGGAAAGCTAGTTTATTGTCTGCCTCTAACTCCATAGTAAATTGTATGTTGGGGTTTATGGAGTTAAGATGGTTAAGAAATGCAGGGACACTGTCTCTAGGTAGTATTGTGAAAGTGTCATCTACGTACCGTTTGTAGAACCGGGGAGTCACTGGTGCTGTGGCTAGTGCTTTCTCCTCAAAATCCTCCATGAAAATGTCAGCAACGATGGGGGATACAGGAGAGCCCATTGCTACGCCGTCCACTTGCACGTAGAACTCCTCGTTCCATAACAGATAGCCAGATGTTAGGCATAATTCTAGTAGTTCTGTATATTCAATTGGCATGTTGTTGTCAACTAGCTTTTTCCTGATGATATCAATGCAGTAGAGGATTGTCTAGTTAAAAACCAATTCAAAAAAGAGGATAGTGAAGCTATACGTCAAGATATTTCATCCGTTTTACGACGTAGTAAACTGCCCAAACACAATCTTCCATATGATGAACACGTCGCGTTGAAGAACTTACGCACTAGACCCGAATTAACTATCCTCCGAGCTGATAAAGGCAACGCAACGGTAGTTATGGATACGTCGGATTATAACACAAAAATGCAAGAACTTTTAAGTGATGAGAAAACGTATAAACATGTGAATTGTGATCAAACCGCCAAGATCCTTAAGAAAACGAGTGAACTCATCAAAAAATATTCAGAACAGTTAGATCTTGATGTCAATTATCTTATTCCATCCTGCCCTACACCGCCGAAACTGTATGGGTTACCGAAAATACACAAAGACAATGCTCCGCTGCGTCCGATTGTAAGCCAAATTGACTCACCAACTTATAAATTGGCTAAACACGTAGCAAAAACACTTACACCACTGAGAGGTAACACATCAGCCTTTGTAAAGGATTCCTACCAGTTTGTCAGTGAGATACAACATCTACATCTCGCTGATGATGAAACTATGGTTAGTTTTGATGTTCAGTCCTTATTCACATGCTTACCAGTACAGGACTGCATTGATATCATCAGGAAAAAGCTAGTTGACAACAACATGCCAATTGAATATGCAGAACTACTAGAATTATGCCTAACATCTGGCTATCTGTTATGGAACGAGGAGTTCTACGTGCAAGTGGACGGCGTAGCAATGGGCTCTCCTGTATCCCCCATCGTTGCTGACATTTTCATGGAGGATTTTGAGGAGAAAGCACTAGCCACAGCACCAGTGACTCCCCGGTTCTACAAACGGTACGTAGATGACACTTTCACAATACTACCTAGAGACAGTGTCCCTGCATTTCTTAACCATCTTAACTCCATAAACCCCAACATACAATTTACTATGGAGTTAGAGGCAGACAATAAACTAGCTTTCCTAGACATTCTCATTATCAGGAATCCGAACCAAACCTTGAGCCACACAGTGTATCGTAAAGCAACCCATACAGACAGATACCTTAATGGTGACTCTCACCATCATCCTATACAGTTAGCTACCGTAGGGAAATCTTTGTTTCAGAGAGCCCGCGGAATCTGTGACAAACAACACCTGACTGCTGAGCTTCAGCACGTCCAACAAGTACTGCGTAACAACAAGTTGCAAGTACCACACCTCAATCACAGAAAACGCGCCAAACCAGCCACAGTAGAGCGTCAACCTGCCATCCTACCATACTTGAAGGGTGTCACTGACAAGATTGGAAACATTCTGAAGCGAGCGTCAATCAAAACTTACTTCAAGCCGCCGAAGAAGATCAACCAATTCTTACGACCTGTCAAGTGTAATATCCCCCTTCAAGCTGCAGGCGTCTACAAACTAGATTGTGACTGTGGACTCTCCTACATCGGGCAAACAAAGAGAAGCATAGGGACCCGCGTCAAAGAGCATGTAGCTGACATGAAACATAGGCGCGATAACAAGTCTGCAGTGAGTGAACACGCCTTTGAGGGGCCCAACCATTATATTAGATTTGACAAACCCCAAATCCTTGCTAGGGAACGTAGATTTATCCCTAGAATGCTCCGCGAGGCTATCGAAATAAATAAATATCCTAATTTCAATAGAGATGATGGTTGGAAAATTCCACCAGCTTGGGACCCCATCATTCACAAGCTAAAGCCCCTCACACACACTGTAAGATCTAATGATACGGTTAGTTCCTTTTGCAAATAAATAAATTAATACAAAAGATGGAGGTCGGCTCCCTCTCCAAGTTTTCTTTCGCCATTTCTTTCTTGGAGGGGCCTCCCAATTTTATGAAATGGTGGTAGTTTCAGTAGATTTCTCTCTCTTTTTAGCATCAAATAATTCATAAAATTAAATTATAAATCAACATAAAATAATTAAAAATTTTGTTAAATTTTAATTTCTGAACGTATAAAAAAAAATTCATCGCTTGAGGGTAGGCTCACGGGTAGCTTCAGTCCCCCGTGACCACGGCAGCTGCAAAGGTGCCGAAACGTCGGGAAAAACCAAAAATCAAACCAAATACCAACTAAATACCAAAGTACATTCAATAAAACCGCGCTAGTATCCGTTAAAAAGTGTTTTATTTCATATAAAGATAACTGTTCCTGTATGTCATCTTATTTTCATATTATAATATTTTAAGAGCTATAAAACACTCATAATATAGATGGTACATGAATATTTTGCTAGCAAACAGCGTCTTGTATCTTACGGCTACGGCATATGACAATCTCGTAGCACTCGTAACGCCCCTCTCTCGTAGCACAAACGCTTGACAGGTATTATTATTGAAGCTCGCTACGACGTGATTTATGCTGTTTAGCTGAAATGGGTGCACTAAGGAGTTTATAAGCATGGTATGAATATGAAAAACGGTGTAATTTCTTTATGTTTACATACATACATGAAAAAATGTATTCCTGTTTTTAGTCCAAGAGTCAAAAAGCTGAAGGGTTGGAGTAAGACAAGAATATTAAGCCCAAAACCACCAATCGTTCTGAATAAAAATCTGTATAATATCGATTTACAACTATCTTAGTTTGTGTTACACAGGTTCTCGTTAGCACTATCTTCTGGATTAATTTGAAAATGAAACAGTTTCTGTCAAGTTAGTAAAGTAGGACATATACAACGTGTTACAAAAATACCCCTAATGTCGAATATGGTAAATAGGGACCATCAAACTGATCAACTTTTACTATGGGACCAACTCTGAAAGCGCGAAAAAAACATCAGCTGTTTCAATTTTCGTTACCTATAAATTTTTGTATGAAACAGCAGATTTTTTTTCGCGATTTCAGAGTTGGTCCCATAGTAAAAGTTGTTCAGTTTTATGGTCACTATCTACCATATTCGGAATTAGGGGTACTTTTGTAACACGTTGTAAAAGAATAACTAATAGTATGACGTTGTATGGAACGTGTGAAACTAGGCTTGAGTTCATAAAATAGTGACATGTGGCAATGACAAGTCTATCGCTTACATCCGGGATACTACAACCCAAATCCTCACAATTCATAAAACAAAAATGATTCATTAAATTAATTTTATTTTAAATAATGACAAAATTACATAAATATATTTTCCGTATACGGGATCTACATCAATACATATTGTAAAGAGCTGAAATCATCGTACAGTTTATCCGTCTGTTGTATCGCTTCGTATAAATGCGATGTTAGGGTCCGAAACGAACACCGATATAAAACCTTTCCTATTGACCTCTTGAGAAAGGTTTACGATTTATTTACATGTCATGATATTATTTTGCTCACAATAGTAAAAAGGACATGCAGGCTCCTTATTTAGTTTTATATTTCAGTCAAAGTGCCTTATTTTCACAGATAATAAATCTGGCTCCAAATTCAAGAAATATTTAAATTTTCCAGAACCTAATTGGCTGTAATTGCCTATCTGGCAAGCTCTAAACTACTTCAGGTGTTTTAAACACCTGTTTAATATAACAGTTTCAAATGACAGTTACCGGTTTCTTTAATCTAAAAACTTTGGTAGTAAAATGTTCTAGTCATTTTACTTGTAAGAAAAATAAAAGTTATTTAAGTATTTCTTTTCATTGTGTTTTAATATTTAAATAAAAATAAACACTTAACTACAAAGTTTTAGTAAAATACTTTGCTGAAAACAACGAATTAGCAGAACTTAAAATGGTATGTCGGAACAGCCTTTGCCGATAGAACGTTTCACCGAAATCAGTCTTGCAAGAGTATTTTATTTTAATTTATAATTTTGCGTGGATTTATTTAGATATATGTAAAACGACACGTGTTCAAAACACTAGTCGGCATATCCAGCGACACTACACTAACGTTTAACAAGATTTACGCGCGCGTTCAAATTACGACAGTCTACCTTCGGCGTGCGCGGCGTACGACGAATAAATCAGTCGAGTTCGGCCCTGTCTCATTCGCCCCTATAAAGCGAAGGACGTGACGCGGGAGTTTAGCCTCCGCGATTCCACGTTTAAATATTTTATTTGTCTGTGGCAGTTACTGTTTGTGATTTTCTTTTGTTTAGGGTGATGGCCAGTTTTATGATTCGAAGAAGGCTCGATCAAATGTGGAAAACCTATCTTCAGTTAGAAATAGGTCTACTATGGATTCTAGGCCACTGTTATTATTAACTAATTAACAGCTTTTCTCTTATTTTACGGGAGATAAGGTTTTGAAAATAAGTAATTGATACAATATCGAGCGAGTACTATGCGACAGGATATTTTTGATATTTATCCTAATATTATGAATAGCTAAGTGAGATGTTGTTAGTGTATTCGATCGATGTTTCCTTCGTCGTATTTACTCTAGAACTTCTCCGTACTCTACCACCACATCAATTAGTAAGTCGGGGCCAATTTCAAGATCCATTTATCCTTATTTTGTCTACCTCTACAAAGTAAGTTATGTAAGCCAAAGTGAGAGTTTTATGATGAAAATATTAGTAGAATATTTAAGACCTTCTTAATATAGAACGTTCTGTTTTTTTAGTATCACGTATCGATTTTCTTTCAATCTCAACTACCCTAACAGATTTTTTCCTAAAAATACAGAACCTTTTATTTCGCCGCTAAACAGATAATGGGCAATCAAAACAGCCTGAGCCCTCTTAAGTATGTTGTTTATTATTCAGCGGCTGATAATCCAGGCTTTTCTGCGAAGTGCAGCCTGAAAAGTTCCACCTACTTTGCTCTCCCCGAATTAATCCTGCGGCTTGTATGCGCTGCAAATTATTTAAACTGACGAACGAGGTAAATACAGGATTAAATGCGAACGCTAAATGCCCCTGTGTATTGAGCGTAGCCATTGATATGTAGGTATATGTATGATCTTTATGCTCTGGAATTTTAAATGGTAAACGAAATAGGAACCAGTGAAAAGTAGTTGATTAGGATTAAATGAATTTCATTTTTACAAACTACATAGGTAGTCATTTTTAGGCTTCCGTTAAAATGGTAAAAAGGAACCCTCATGGTGTGACTCAGTCTGTCTGTCTGTCTGTCACAGCTAGATATCTCGAAGACTACTAATGGTATCAACTTGAAATATGGAATAGTTTTGCTCAACTATTTTGCAAATAAGAAAGAATTAAAAAATATAGTAATTATTTACAACAGGGAAAAGGGGTCTTAAAAATTTGAAGTGGGGTGACTAGGGCATGTGGAGTATCATATGAAAGAGCGCTGTTTGCACATTTTAAAACATTTTTTTCTTTTTTTAGGCCGCATAGTTTTCGATTTATGATAAAAATGTAAAAAAATACCGTTCCTCCCCCTTATCTCCGAAGTTTGCAAAGAGAAAAATCTGAAATAAATTTATGTGATAGTAGTATATGTAAAAATTACAGGAAAAATAAAACAACGTCTCAATATAACACACTTTTTTAGAAATTCAATAAACAAACAAAAAATCATTAGTTTCACTACCAGTCAACAGATGGCGCTGACCTAAGAATGCTGACCTAAGAAAAAAATAGTTCCACTATCGGTCAAAAAATGGCGCTGACCCAATACTACAATAATAATTGGTGGCTGGTTCTAATATAATTACCTATTTGCCGTACGAATAAACGAAGAATAAGTTTTCACTTAGTAATATTATTTGCAATGTGGAGTGACTGAAACGTTTTACAGTCACCATAAGCAGCTGTGGTTAAGATTTGTAAATTAACTGTCTGCCTCTTCGCCCTTCCACCTGTCCGCCGTTTAACCTTCTTTTTTAAACACTGTACTAAAGTAACATATCCAAATATATTTATGATTGTACGGAACCCTCGGTGCGCGAGTCCGACTCACTCTTGACCTGTTTTTTTCATTAGATGCTTAAATTTCCATCAAAACTCGGCATGGGTAAATGTTCTCTACTTTATGTCTCTTAATGAAATTGTTATTATTATAAAACGCATAGTGACTATTTATACTTTATTTTAAAACAATTGATTATATTCACTGCCTTTTCAAATAGTCGTTTTTTATTACAGCAAACAGAATTATCCCGAAACTCTGTGAAAGCAACTTGTTTCATCTCTACCGCATAAATAACGGTAAATGAGATATTTACATCTCTCTGACACCTGCATCGTTTATTTATTGGAGTATTACGTTCCGTACTTCCGTTCTGAATAAATGGCGATACTTTAAAATATGTCGTTTCAAAACTGCGAACTCAATTATTTTTGCATGCGGATTTATTTTCAGCGTCATGACAAGTATGCAAGCATCTGGAAAATGTTGACAATATTAATTCACTGAGTATTATCTACTTTTCGGAAACAATTTTCGGAGAAAAAAGGAAAAATAACACTGAGATCGTTTGTGCGATACTTAGATAAATTTTGTGCTTTATTTTAATCAATATTGTGCTATATTTTTCATAAAACAAATCTAATGGGCCAAATAAAATGACAGAGGTATATCATACTTAACATAATTAAAAATGTTGCTTAATTTTTAAGTTTACACCAGCAGAAGATCTAGAAGTTGTGAAATGAACCCTGCATATCTGGAAATGTCAGTAGAATTTTCTCTACATATTGGGTCTTTAAAGTAGAACAAAGAAAAGTTAAGAGAAGTCTAAAGTAACGTGATGGTCCCGTGAGAACAAGGAGTATTTGCTACTAACTCAGCGAAAATGGAAGTATTTTTCTATATACTGGGCGTCTAGTCTCTACAATTCAAATAATTGTTGAAAGTTCTGTATCTTTATAGACAGGCAATCAAACTATTAAGTCCCAAAATACTATTTAAGTTTTTTGTGCGCAAAGTTAACATTCAAACTTCCTAAATGCGATATGACTCAATTCTCATCATAGCTCTTTTGATACGAGGCGAAACTAAGGCGATTTCCCTAAAATAATTCTTTGAAAAGTTAAAGCGATATTTTATCCTAAAAGAGCCATTCTTGTTATTCCACAATTCAGTCCTGTTATTCGTCAACAGTGTCACATTCACAATGTCGAAGGGACGAGAGCCGGAGGAGAAAAAAGATTTGGTTCCGTCTTGGATTGTGCGATCCCTTGAGCGCGCATGATGGATGGTGTTATTCTTTTCAAAGTCGCATTTCCTGAATCGTGATCTGTGAAAATGTTGTGGCTGTAATAAATAGTTTTCTTTGTTATTGGAGTTATGAGAGACCGGATAAGATGTTTCGTGTCACAATTTTATGGATGCACTTGATGGATGTACTGGAATATGAAAATAATATGATGTCATTTTCTTAAGTGGGGAATTGATGATTAAGTACTTCGTTTATATTATAATATTATTATGTGTATTTGTTTAATATACACTTAAACAAAAGTTACAGCTCTGTAGTTTTGCAATTAAATGACTAATTCATAGTTCAATGATATTAATTAACTATCACAAAAGCTTACATATTTCCTACACCTTTAATAATAAATAAAAATAATTTATTATCACACCAAAGATCCATATTTAATAGCGAAAATAAGATTTTATCCTACAATTTATAAATTCTCAACAGGAGGCTCTCACAATTTATCGGGTTCTAAACTCTAATCTATCCACAAATTCCTTAGACGAAAATCCATGCACTACCGGCGTCGTGACTTGAAAAATATACTAATAAATATCACAGCAAGACGTCCCCTTGGTCTTGAGGGAGAGCCCATCGATTGACTATAATTACATTATTTTACCCCAAAGGTATACCTGTGACTGTTAATCCATGTAAAAATGAGGGTCTGGGTGTAGCGCCTTTTGAATTACACGGATAATAATTTCTTAACCAAAAGCTGGCGAGTAAGCGTAACCGCTCACGGGCGACTTTTCGTAGCTGCGATATCGCGGCGTTAATCGCGGCGTTAATCGCGGCGATAATCGCCCGCGAAAGGTTTTACTTAGCCAGCGACAAAAAGCGCCGCAATTATCGCCACGATTAACGCCGCGTTTATCGCAGCTACAAAAAGTAGCTCGTGGGCGTTTATGTATAGAACTCCGTATGTTCTATTCTCAGCGATAAAAAATCGCTCAGGGATTAATCGCCCGTCAGCGGGGACGCTAAGAAGTGTTCTAAACAAATGAATATCGTTGAGTGGGGGTGAAACGTCAAACCAAACATAAATTAATTTTGAAAAAACATTGATTACAAAAAGTGATCTTAATTTTTTTTACTCTGTGCTTAGATAGAGTAAGTAGTTATTTTGATTGTTTCTTATTTGTCTATTGATTTTTTCAATATTCACAAAAAATTGCAAATTGTAGGCAGCAAATCAACTCAAGGTAAAAAATTACTAGTCCTAAAAACAATTCATGATAATTGTAAAAGGAAATACGACTTAAAGCTACAGTACTTAAAGAGGATTCTTAATTGTGGCGTACGCTGTGCGCGATAAACATGAATAATGTGGACCGGTGTCCAAGAGTTTATTTTCTTACTTTGTAACCTGCGCGCGAGAGATAGCGCCGAGCGACGGACGTTTAGCGTTGGAAAACTTCAAGCTGAATGGAGAAATAAAGGAAAAGTGTATCTTTCATTTGAACGATTGTTTCGATACTAAGGACTTATCAACTAGGGTTTTATTAAAATTCTTGTTAAGGCATAGTTTTATTGACCTTCTTAATAAAACAGTATCGTAGTATAAGTTTCTTAGCGTGAAAACATTAGGACAACTTTTTAATTAACTTAAAAAAAACTGTTTTCCGTAAGCGTTAAAATACTATACGAGTTTATTTGGCCTTATGAATTTTTCTTTTCATCTCTTCACAGCTTTTTCACATTGAGTTATTGAAAAACATTGTTGTTTCTTGTTCATTTTCATATAGTCAAAAATAAGTAAAATGTAACTGTTTATCATTTAGAAAAAATGGTTGAGTATAATAAATGAAAATTTCAGGCAAAAGTTTGTCCGCTCAAACGGAACCTACCTACGTGATATGTAATTGTGATGGGAGTTTCAAAAACACCTTTCTAATTTAGCGTCACCTTCGGAACCCAACGCGACAACCTAAAACACGGCACTAATTAAAACAAAAACACAATCGCACCCCTCGTGAAAACAAAACACGATCGACATAGTTAGAATATTAATGCACCTCTATCCAGTGTCCTAATACAGGGGCGTACTTTACACGGCAATGTGAAAAGAAAAAGTATGCAAAACCTTCTACATACTCGTAAGTACAAAAAATGTACCTATAACAAATAATTACAAAACTAAAATAATAAAAACAAATTACATATTTTTTTAACTAATTGCTCTGTGAGCTGTAGACCTTGCTTTAACATATTATTATAACTCCGCCATTGTGAAAAATATCGAAAAACTGAATCGATAAAAAAACAATCTATAATTATCAAACCTGCTCAAAATTTCACGAGAATTCATTGAGAGATGCTACCTGTAGAGGGGAAAAAACGGACAGCCAGACGGACATACAAAGCATTTTTGCCTAAGCTGAAATAGACGCTTTGCCCGTGCTTCGCGCTCGCTCGGTCAATTACTTAGGTATAGTACAAACATGATGCAACACAAGATCGTTAATTTAATAAAGATCAGCTGTTTTACTACGTAAATCGAGGTTGGTTATAAAGTTAGAATTTCTTTGAGTAAATTATTTTTATCCCTACTAATATTATAAATACGAAAGTCCGTTTGTTTGTTACGCCTTCACGTTTTAACTACTGAACCGATCATCATGAAATTTTGCATACACCGTTCTCAGGGGTACAGAAAAGGACGTAGGGTATCTTTCATCCAGAAAAAAGTACCTTCTGTTCACGAGGGATAGCAAAACAAACTTTCCACGCAGACGAAGTCGCAGGCGGTCGCTTGTTTTTTTTAAATATTTTTAATGTAAATTACTTATGCTCAAGTCACGCAAGATGTTTCGTATGATTCTATATCTTGATCCTAAAGAATGAGACCGAGTACAGTACGAGGCATATATCTTGAAATCGGGTGGGGATTGCGCGGAACGCGTATTTTCGGCATGCGTAGCGGTGAGGTGCGCGGGCGGCGGGAGAGGGGCGCGCGCTATTGGTCGCTCACAAGAGCACATGCGCGAACTTATCTCCACTACGTCGAAAAAATTTCAAGATACATGCCTCGTACTGTAAAAGCCTATTCCTCATCTCTCTCAGTCCACCCCTGGTCTAGCACTCGTCGGACCTCACTAATACGGTGTGATCCCTCTGTGGAGGTATGGATCAGCCCAGCTCCGACCACCTCTAACAGGATTATACTACTTTGTTTTTGCGCCCTATGAATTGTTAATTAAAGGATAAGGCACAACTAAATTATTTACTTAGTTTAAAAACTACCACTCATTGTTTAGAAATTCTCTTTCGTGACTGGAAAGGAAAGAGTTGCCGGCCGCCCTTTTGGAGATTTTGTTTTTTCGGTTGTAATGTGGTTACTCAGAAAATAAGTTATGGTAAATAATAATACTATATTTTTTTTACCTATGTACTAGAAAAAAATTACTTGCCCATAACACCTCAGACGGGCGATGGGCGCAGTTTATAGATCGAGTCGATTTTTTCCAGTAATTTTCTAGTATATTATTTATCATAATATAAAAACAGCATTGTGAATTCGAAAAATCTATAAATGCAATACAAAAATGAGGTTAATTATTGTGTCATAGTTATATTATAACTTACAGCCTCCGGCGACCTCGTATGCAAGTTGAAATAAATTATATTAGATTTTTATTTTATTTTTCTCATTACAAACGCAACACAATAATAAGGCACCACAAAAAAGTCTTCCACCGATGTCTTTCTAAGCTCACACCCATAACGGCTGATAGAAGAAAGAACTATAATTTAACGTGTTTGTTTTTTAAGATTGCAAACTTTACCTCGTGCCAAGAAAATAAAAGAAAAGAGTCTTCATTCACCCTTCTTAGCTACTTTGTAACCCATCCGGTCGGTGACAATAATCTTTGTAATTACGCGCCTCTTGCATACAGAACAGCCGCAGATGTTTACACTTTAACATCATTTAAGGACAATTTGCCATAATTGCAGTGGTTACACGCTCAACCTTCAGGGAGTTGAATTTGCAAAGTATAATTAGAATGAGTCAACGATTCGAGTTTTTGCCAAAATTTAAGAAACGCAATTTGGACTGACGTGGTTGCGAATATAAATATATTTGATTCGTGAGTTGAAAGCTAAATATTCTTGTAAATAAATAAATCCTTTCATTTCTCTATTATTTTTGACAATTTGATGAAAAATAATGTTTTATTTTATCCATGTCAGCAAATCCACACACAACGGTTACTTTTCAACTAAAGTTGACCCATGGTTGAAAGGACAAATCAAAAGTTTTTAATATATCTAAAAGCAAAAATATTTTCAAGTTTTTGTTTTGTAAGTTTTTCTCAAATAGGAAAGGTTGTAAACTCAGAATCTTCACTTTAACCACACGCTATCCGGATGAAACTGGGCAAATAATCCAAAATTAATGAGTTCGTAATTAAGCTTGCGTTTAGGACAAACATGGGGTCCACATCAAAGGCGAGGGACCAAGATTACACAGTTGCGTCTGCGCCACGTGTCTGTATTAGAGAGATTCACTTTACCAACTTTATATATTGCCCACATTACACTCTTTAACACTACGAAAATAGGGCACAAATTTCAGTTAGCTGTTGTCTTGTATATAAGCTTGTGGTTTTAGAAAGTTGACAATGCAACTACTCTGAACTATCATGGGATTTGGCGTCTAATAGCGCATCCTTTAGCAAAGGTTTAAAAAGAAGAGATAAGTTCGCTGAAAGCTACGAAATTAGGTTTCGCTGGCAATGGTTTTGTTTTACACGAAGAAGATACTTTAGTAATGTATGAACTCGTAAGATATTTGCTTGTTGTCTCTCTCAGAAAATTATTAAGAAATTATTTGTGCAACAATGAGCATACAGAAGTGTAAATTCAAACATTTATTAAATTACCATACTCCGCTACTGAATGCAAAAATATTTAAAAACAAATGTTCTCACTGTATTCGTTTGTTCGATTACGCGCCACCAGACTGCGAATATAAAACATAAAAAATTTACGATCACATTTTTATACCAAATCGAAATTTTTATTTGGCAACGGCATTGTTTCCCAGCACGGCCGCAAAGCCAGATTTCCATTTACGCAATCTACGGTAAAAGCTTGCGATATTCGATACCGTGACAAGCTATCGATTTCAATTCGGTTATGTAGGGATGGTAATAAGACTAAGAACAATAATCGATACCAATTCATTTGTGATCGATACTGATTTAAAAAAAATTAAGAATTTAGTATTTCGAAATATTAATAGTAAGTTTGATTATGGATTTTAGAAAGTAAACGAAACATAATAACGGAAGGTGACTGATAAGATAAGACATCTTAATGCTTAAATTTTTTTAATTTTAAACAATTATAAACGATAATATAATGCTGACTGGATTATTACTTATGAATAATAAAATAAAAAATAAAAAAGAATTTTTTACTCCAATACGTACATACTCTACATAGATTTCAGACACAAGGTATCGAACACACAATAACTCGATTCAAATCGCTTCTCGATTAACGGATTGCCAACCCTATAAGCCAGTATCTAGATGCGTAAGCACTTAGGGATATGGTGGGCGAAGTAGGTCAACTTAAAGGTATCTTCGTATAATGCCCGGGAGACACGCGAACAATAGGTGCACGCTTATTGTTACTCACACCACACTGTGGGAGTAAAAAAACTGCACTATTTTCTTTGTTGTGCTGCGAAAACATGATCATATTTCCCTCGACACTTTTAAAGAATTATAATGTCATAATTATGTGACAAAATGTGTGTGTATTTATTAAAATACATACGTATTTTCTTTTGAAATATTGATATAGTCTAAGATGGCAGTTTTTTAAAAAGCTTTTATGAAAACTGAGCTTTCATTTCTCTGCTAGATGTAACTATTGCATATAACTTTTGTGTTTGTAATAAGTTATTATTGCTTGAATGTAACCGATCGTCTAGATCTTTGACAAGACAATTTGACTATCTGAAAAAGTTATTCCTGTTGGACAAATTTGTTTGACTATCCAGTTTGACCACCAGAAGGGAGAAAAACAGGACTATTTTTAATTATTGACCAGTCTCCAATAGCGGAGTGGACAAAATTTTACGAAATTAGTATTCAACTCAGGTAATTCTGCGTGGTGGACTGTCTGGGCCGGTCGCACCGATTATATTAATCCAACGTGCGTTTTGTATCCGTGCATTCCGAAATTGCCATGTTGGCCTGCGGTTCATTTGAATAACCCTTTTTGTTGGGGGCTTATTTTGTAATTAATTAGACGTCCATTTAGTTAGTTCTGTTGATCAACATTCAGATTGCGGATTAAATAAGCCGACAAATTCTGAATTTGTAATGCGACCGCGCTAATCGAATGAGGGTCAGTTGGTACTTAAAATGACATAAGAAACAAGAGACAATCAAAATTTTTAAATTGAGATTCTTTTGTTCGAAAAAAGTTACTTTCTGTAATTAATGGCGAGCCAGGGGTTTTATATTCTGATAAAAAAGTATCAGTCTATTCGGAAGTTTTCATTCATGTCAGAGTTATCGTTCAGCTGAATTCCATTCGGCTTGTACGGGCTCGATCGAATTCGCGGAATGCTTCATTTCGCTGTATTTTTTATATCCATCGGCCAGTTTTGCTTGGTCTTTTCTATATTAGGGACAAGAGGCATTTTAGAGGGCTTTAATTTTTTGTCGGTTGCAATGCAGGGAAGTATTCCTGAAGCCGACAATGTGTATAAATAGGTGATCCCGATGGCGATCACGTAGCACTAACGAGCCGTCGCGACTGAACGACAACGATCGATGCAGGCATGATGGAATTTGCTGACGGTTCCTCAGTTCGGGGAGATAGCAAAATAAGCTAAGTAAGCTGTCTGCATAACAAGAGATCAGAATGTTTTTGTAACGTGTCAGTTCATAGGTGAGTTACAGTACCTACCGACCGATTAACGCCGCGTTTATCGCAGCTACAAAAAGTAGCTCGTGGGCGTACGTTTAGAACTCCGTATGTTCTATTCTCAGCGACAAAAAATCGCTCAGCGATTAATCGCCGTCAGCGGGGACGCTAATAGCAGCGATCTCTTCGGTGAAATCATAGACTTATTTATACTCTGTGACTATAAGTTTAAATCGTAGAATGCGTGCATGTAGAAATTAAAAAGGCCACGCGAAATCTTTAGATTTTTTCTTTAATTACAAACTGATTGAATTGTGTGACTGTATAGTTTGAAACCCAAAATCAAGACACAATATGTTTCCGTTTTGGGTTTAAGAAACACAAAGTGTTTCAGTTTTGGGTAGGAAAGATATAATTTTAATCCTTTGCCGCTAATTTCAAAATATCAAAAATGCACAAAGTTAATAATCAAGTTTTCACTTCTGCCGGCACTCCCGGAGTGCAACCCGATTTTTTTTATGTGTCTTTAGTACTTCAGATAAGTGCTGGTGTTTTGTTGTGCCTTTACTAATGTATGAAATTCTGAAAGAGTTTCCAGAAACGGACGTAAAAAAGGTCTCCTATTTTGAAATATAAACGAAAATCATATCTCTGAAAGCAAATAAACAAAATCCGAGCGGCTAAAAGCTACATAATGCGGAAAAAAAAGAAATATTGCCTCAACGAAAGCTTGCCGAACTAAAATATAATAATTATACCCTACGGGTATACCCTTTCGCACAGGCAAACGAAAAAACCACTCATGGGTGACCTTTCATTCGTTTCTGAATTACGTTGAATATGGACGAATTAAGAGTCGTTTCTATTGAAAACCAGGGGTCTTGTAAAACTGGTGGTGTTACTATTGGGGTTTTCATCTTTTAACCATAATAAATGTCCGGCTAGTTCAGTGTAGCATTGATTTATACTCGTTTGACAGACTGTTTAACATTACCCTGTGAAATTTAATAGCAATGCTGAAAAAAAGATATATGTGGTATTAATATTATCACAGGGTTTGAACTTTGTTGCAATGAATTAATTCAGATAAATTATTATTAATAGGGTAATTAATCGGATAATAAAATAATTTAATGAAAAATCATAAATGAAATAATAGTTACAAAAGTGGTTGTTTGGTGCATTACATTTCTTTCTACCAACTGACATAGCCACATAAGTACCTACATAAATGATTTTTCTCTTCTTTTTAATATTTTCAATTTGTGCAATCATTTAACAATCCCGACCTAAAACTATAGTATTATTCATATGTTTCCATTAAAGTTCTCCACAAAAAGTTTCTGTGGAATAAAATTATAACATAACAGCTAAATTAAATCTTGCAAAGTTTACGTAGCGCACAAAACGCTTTTAAAACCCCACTAATGGAAGTATATCGGATAGCTTTTTTCAGGATCGCTATAAATTGAAACAAATTATTAACAGGCCATAAATAAAGAGCGGAGTATCGTACGATCACTGGCCAATTTCCAACGAACGCTTTAGATCGGTAAATCTCCATGTTCTAGGAAGAACAAGAAAACTGCAACTATTAATGGCTCGCTGAGCGCAGCAAGTGGCCTGAAAAAACGTACATAAAATCTTTGTTGTAATTAATTTCCATGCTAATTTTATCGAAATGCAGTTTCTGTTTTGTATTTTAAATTTTTTTTCTTCGTTAATAATGTTTACCGCCACGAACGTTCTATTTAATGGCGTGTATTTAAGTAGTACTCCGTAGTACTACTGTGATTTTAGCGCCTGGCCCAGCGATTGCGTAAGTTAAGCAACGTTCGCAAGGGTCGGTCATGGGAAGGGTGACCAAAAATTTACTATCGCGAACTCCTCCGTGCTTCGGAAGGCACGTTAAGCCGGCTGCATTTGCAGTCGTTAATACCCACCAATCCGCATTGGGCCCGCGTGGTGGGTTATGGTCCGTCCTTCTTATCCACCCATAAGAAAGGCCTGTGCCCCAGCAGTGGGGACATCAAAAATGGCTGATGGACTACTGTGATTTCAAATGTTGTGAGTTTTAAACTATTTAGTGAAGTTTTTATTTCTAACTTTGTCAAGATATGATTGATATGTAATATCAGTTTGTTATTGAACATAAGCATATAGTATAGAAATATATTCATGACGGCAATAGATATGATTTTAATATAAAATGAATTAACAGTTTTCCATACAAGTTTTCTCTAAGTACTAAAATATTTTCTGTATAACACGTACTGTTTATAAAATTGTGCGAGTACAAGCAACTTTTCCGCACGTCATCTTCGCGTCAGCAACGTCCAACGACGCGGAAAAACCGCAAGATAGCTCGACTTATATTAGGGAAAACGTTTCGATACTTGACGTGTCAAGATTCGTCTATGAAGAGTTTAGCTCCCCTCACACCGTTTTTGTATTCGATGGTAATTAATCGTGGGAAGTGAATAAAAGTTTTATCGATATAAAAAGTTGTTTTTACATCGTGAATGAATTTAGTCCAAAGTTCAATATTATAAACCACTTGTAATCGTCACTTATCGATTCGGTACTCTTTCAAAATGTATAGGTTTAGAGTTTTAAAATCTTAGAGACAGTCGAGACTCGAGACAGTCTTAAGAGTCTCGGTGACATAGTGCCGAGTTAATCCCTTCCAATACCCTGTTCTCATTCCAGTACAATAGTTTCTAGGAACATTTCCTTGGTCCTCCTTCTATTCAGACAACTAACAAAAGTTTCGAAGCAATAAAATGGTATCTATCTCTGTTTCTCTATATTTATTATACGATACGTAAGCAAGCCAAGCTCTGCTCAATAAATAGTAGATTTTTGGATAGTTATTTCTTCATTTATATGACTGGCTCCAAGTAGAGAGAAAAAAATAGGTAAGTAATTTAATGGTTTTGATTTTTGTAAAAGTGACTAATCTAACGTTAGGAAGACGCGGGTTTGATTCCCACCTATGCATTTTTAGATGAAATGCACATTATTAAAGGTTTTTTTGCCAAATTACACGATTTGGTACAGTTATTAAGGTAACACTACAAGGTGGAACCAAATGAAATGATGATACCGAAACAGGTGATAATGTTGCTTAAACAAAACAACGTACTCCAAGGAACGTAATTCAAACAACTATTTTTTTAATAGTAAGTCTTATTTGTAATTTTAATTATAAATAAAACTTACTATTAATTACTAATGTTATTAATAGTAAGTCGATCAGTTGACCAATACATTTAGATTCTTTTACACTACACGTTTCCCTTATACCTAGTGTCAAACTGATCCGTACAAATTACTTGTTCTTATCTCCTTCAGTCGTTTGTCCATGAAGATAGATTTGTCTCCACTATGCGGGCGGGCGGAGTAAAGTCATTACACCTGTTAATACAACTTGTTACAAAAATACCCTAAAGCCGAATATGGTAGATAGAGTACCATGCATACAACACTGGAAAATTATTGTAATCCCTGATAACCACCATTTTTAGGGTTCCGTACCAAAATAGTAAAAAAGGAACCCTTATGGTGTGACTCAGTCTGTCTGTCTGCCTGTCTGTCTGTCACAGCTGGATATCTTGAGAATTACTAATGGTATCAACTTGAAATTTGGAATAGTTTAAGATAACATTTGCCCAACTTATTCTTTTTTTTTTCTTTTATTTATCTTAAATGGGTTTGCTCTTGACCCCAGTCTAGCCCTAAAGCAAAGACAGGGCCTACGATGGAGCGAGCTTGCCCAGAAAGTGCTTATTCACTCTGGCCTTGAATAGAGTCAGGTTGTATGCGCTCGGAAACACAGACGCCGGCAGGGAATTCCATTCCATAGCTGTGCGCATTATAAATGATGTGGAGTAGCGCTTGGTACGCAGAGAAGGTATATCGACCAAGAACGGGTGATAGCCCGCAGTGCGTCTGGATGTCCGATAGTAGAAAGGAGAAGGTGGAATGAGCTCATGCAGCTCTTGAGCACACTCACCGAAGTACAATCTATAAAAGACCGATAGGCAGCAACTTTATGGCGGTGAGCCAAACTGTGAAGCTTAGCTGCTACCAGTTTTTCATCGCCTATTAATCTCTTGGCTCTGCGTTCCACCGAGTCCAGTGCAGCAAGTTGATATTTCGCCGAGCAGTCCCAAAGGTGGCAGCAGTACTCCATGCAGGATCGGACTTGAGCTTTATAAAGGGTTAAAAGCTGCCCAGGCTTAAAGTACCGCTTGACTTTATTTAGGATGCTTAGCTTCTTAGCTGCAGTTTGAACTTTGGATTCGATGGAGGTGCCGAAGTTAAGGTCAGAAGATAACTCCATGCCAAGAAGCTGGAGAGTATCGGTTACTTGGATAGATGTACCTCGGAAAGTAGGAGTTAAGTTGAATGGACTTCTTTTTGCGGTGAACAGACACGCTTGCGTTTTAGAAGCGTTGAAGCTGACGAGATTTTCATCACCCCATTGGGAGACGAGACTTAACTTTAGGTTCAATCGCTCAACCATGGCCTCTCTCAATATTTTTACCTCATCTCTACCGATTTTCGCGCTGGATAGATATCTCTCCATGACAGTACTGTCATCTGCGTACCCAACAATGCCCGATATTAGTAGGTCATTGATGTGTAGCAGGAAAAGCGTCGCAGAGAGCACCGACCCCTGAGGAACACCGCCATCAATTGCCATGAGGTCAGAGGAGCAGCCGTCAATGACTACTCTGATCGACCGTTCACTCAAGAAGTCGGCTACCCAGCTACAAAAGCCAGCGGGGATTCCGTACGCTGGGAGCTTGCTCAGCAGACTTGCGTGCCAAACCCTGACGAAAGCCTTTGAGATGTCAAGCGAAACAGCAAGTGCTTCGCCGTGTTTCTCAATGGCCTCGCCCCAGCAGTGCGTCACATACACAAGAAGATCCCCAGTTGATCGTCCCCGGCGAAAGCCATATTGACGATCACTGAGGAGATCGTTATCTTCTAGGTAAGTGAGCAGCTTGCCGTTCAGTACTCTCTCCATAACTTTACACAGTATGGAAGTGATGGCGATTGGTCGGTTATTGGCAGGGTCGGCACGACTACCCTTTTTAGGTACTGGTTGCACATTAGCAAGCTTCCAAGACTTTGGTACGGCTTTGGTCTGAAGGGAAAGACGGTACAGACGCGTCAATACAGGAGACAACTCAGGCGCACAATACCTCAGCACTCTTGCTGGTATGCCATCAGGGCCACTGGCCTTATGCACGTCTAGATTAAGTAGGACTCTACGGACCTCTTTATTGTGTATTGTAATCTCCTGCATCGAAGAATTACAGCGAGGTAGGGTTGGTGGTTGCGTAGAGCCAGTATCCAGACGCCTATTGCTCGCAAACAGAGTGGCAAATAGATTCGCCTTCTCAACTGCAGAGTGAGCCAGCGTCCCATCGGGCTTCTGCATGGGAGGTAATGTGGGACGGCAGAAGTTAGACTCGACCGACTTCGACAAGGACCAGAACTGCTTACTACCCGGTGGATAGGATGCGAGTTTCGCCCCTATGCGGCTGACATGGTCAAATCTAGCTTTACACAACACCCTTTTGCATGATTTTGCGGCTAAATTAAATGGTCTCTTTTTGGCGCGGACTCTACGCACTCGAACCTTGCGATCGCGAGCTTGCACCCAGGCTTGGTATGCAGACTGTTTACGGGCTTCAGCACGAGCACAGTCTGCAAATAAGAAATAAATAAAAAAATAAATATCTTTTTTACAACAGGGCCTGAAAAGGGGTCTTAAAAATTTGAAGTGGGGCTACTAGGGCATGTGGGGTATCATATGAAAGAGCGCCATTTGCACGTTTTCAATCTTTTTTTTTCTAGACTGCATAGTTTTCGACTTATGATGAAATATTTAAAAAAATACCGTTTTCCCCTCCCTTATCTCCGAAGTTTGCAAAGAGAAAAATCTGAAATAATTCTATGTGATAGCAGTTTATATAAAGATTACAGGAAAAATAAAACGGTGTCTCAATATAGCACACTTCTTTAGAAATTATGAAATTTCTAAAAACGTTAACATTAGTTCTACTATCGGTCAAGAGATGGCGCTGACCTAAAACTGAAATACTAATTTTATTATTCTACTCTGCAGTGTGGTTTAATGGTGCAATTATGATGGTACGGAACCCTCGGTGCGCGAGTCCGACTCGCTCTTGATCGGTTTTATTTATTTATTTTCATGATAAACTGCATAGTGGAATGGCAAGCCTAGACTTAAATTGAGTTTTGCTTCTATTCATTAATGGAATTGATTATTGAAAAAAAGCTTTTTAAAAAAAAATAAAAACCGCCTTCAAAAACCTGAAAAAAAACAAAAACAGCTTCAAAATTAAAAAGCACTAAAAAGCAATAAACAATATTCAAATCACCAATACGCATATCAATTTTAATAAAAAAACGTCTTTTGAAGTCGGGTGGGGCTGGAGCACAACTTTTTTTTAATTCTAAAAGCCCCACCCGACTTCATTATTTTAAAAGTTAATGGGTCCCCCACACACACATTTTACCATTTTGGAAGTGTATATCTTCCAAACGGTCGACTTTGAGAAAAAATAGTTTCAAGAGCCTCAATGTCATTTTTAAAGAGCTATCTAAATGGTATGGGTTTGATGAAAAAAATTTTTTTTGTAGTTTCAGTTCCATGAATGGGGAGCCCCCCTTAATCTTTTATTTTATTTATTTTTGTGTAAAAATAGTAGAGCGGTTTACAGAATACATCTACTTACCAAGTTTCAACTGTATAATCCTGTTTTGTAACACGTTGTAGCTCCAAACAGCTTGTTTGAACTCCACACTTTGAGCGATTGCTGGACTGCCTATGTTCCATGACTGTTATTTTCATAAATTATTCATAATAATTAAGCAGTATACGAATTTTCAGCCTTGAGATAGCTCTATTCGCTATTTCGAGGTCGGTACCGACCTCGAAATTCATACAACTTACGTGGCATCCTGACTCGGCATGTTCCATGACACTGCAGTCTGACTACCATCTTATTTTTTTTTGTGCTATCTACTATACTGCCAAATTTGAACCTTGACATAACTCTTGTAGAGTATTTCGAAATCCTACATATTTGGAAGCGTACTGACGCCAGGGGTTCCACTTCCTGGCACTGGGAGTAGGTTCTGACTCATGTACACCCTAAACACTATATCATATTGAGAGAAGGACCTTGAGATAACTCTTGCAGTAATTTTCAATACCTCTTTAACTAAAATAGTCACCAGAAGCAATCATAACACAGTTTAATTAATTTCCTTTAACTCAGTAGTTATCAACATACTGTTACCGAAAACGCAAATCTCAGAGTTACTTGCACAAAACCAGGTAAAGCTGCCCAAATCTGGCCCGCAAAGTTTGAGCACTAAATCTGCCGGAATCCCCATCGACGGCCAATAATGCCAGTAATTACTCCCCCCACCCTCCACTGTTGTTAATCTTACTTAGGCTTTCGCCCTCTTGCCAGGTTTAGTTAAAAATTATTGGTTCAGGTAAGTAAGTCCAGGCCTTTCGATTGGTTAATCGATATTCATGTGACATAACTTATGCACAGAAATTAGTACCAAAGTGCTTTGGTAAATTTTTAATTTAGAAAAAATAATAGATAGTTAACTTAATTATATTATTTTTTATCAAAAAATATGCTGTTTCATATATTTTGAAATTTTCGTTATTAATATTTGTATGAAACAGCTGGTTGTTTTTGACTATTTGAGAGTTGGTCTCATAGTAAAAGTTGTTCAGTTTGATGTTCTGAAGCTTAAAGTCCGCAATTAAAGTCCGAAGAGAAGGCTTTCCCATTTTTGGTTCATTTATTAACACGTTGGAGATATACATTCCAAAGGAATACAAAATCGGTGATCGTCTGACTGATATTCTGTAAGCTGCTTGCAGTCCTTGATACTGGCTCAGCAGCTTTAAAACTAAATCTATATTTTGTTTGAATTTGAGCTTTTAAAAAACCTTCTTGATTGGTTATTCAACAATATTCTTTATTATATTTTGTTGTATTTTATTGTATTGTATTGTAACTTTTCATTGTAACAACAGTTGTGTTGTAAATTATATGAGTGATGAAAGTTACCGATTGGATTCTTTATTTATATTATGTAGGTATGTATGTATATGTATCTTTTTACGTTGTTGCATTGAAAATTTAAGAAATGATGACGAAGTAGCTTCTTAACGTTATGAATGTGTTAGTTAGTTCAATAGCCGAAGGTACTTTATTTTTTTGAGTATTTTATTCGTTTAATTTAGTTAAGTCTTTTATTATTCATCATAAAATTCAATCACATTAGTTTATTAAAACCTAACTAACGTCGGTAATAACAACCATGACGACAAAAACAAAACAAACTCACGACTTGTTTGTTACAAAGTAATTGTTTCAAGTGACTTTCATTCAATGAGCGGTCCGACGATAACATCGTCCAATCAACCCTTTCCAAATCACCTAAGGGTATAAACCTGCTTGGATCGGTAGGCTGGTCACGTGGTACCTCTCAGTTATGTCCGTCCTGCCTTTGGTCTGCGGTTGGATACGATCCCCAGATACCCTGGATAGTGGCTCCATGAAAATTTGGAGATAGAAGAAATAGTGAGTATTTTTTTGCTTTGAATGTCAATCTTGATAAGAGCAGAATAACTCATGCTTTTTTATCAACATACAAAATGAGGAAAAAATCTGATTAAGATGGGACCTAACTAAAGGCTGAACGGTAATGAGGGCTTTTCAAAGAGACATTTTAAAAATAAAAATAGTAATTATTGGTCTTATCAGATGGCGTTGAGGAAAAGAGAAGTGTTAAATTTTTTTATGTATTTATGTATGTAAGTATAGTATATCATATTTGTCATATATAATTATTCTGGTATATAATTTATTATGTTGTATATCTTAACATTTTTGTTTAATACTGGTTGTGCACCCTACCACATCACTATCTCCACATCACCCCAAGGTTGACTGGTAGAAAATGCCTAAGGCATTAAGTCCGCCTATATGCAATGTGCATGAAGAATTAATTAAATAATTAAATAAATAAAATTGGCTTTTAAAAATAAACGGTCTGTATTAAAGAGGAAAATGCGCTCGCTGGCTGACATCTGCCTAAAGAGAAACATTTTAGGGTTACATCTGCCTGCCCACCTTAGTACTCTTCGAAGCTTTAATCAACGCTCTATCAAACTGCTATTTCTAATTTAAAATCTATCGAACCTATAGTTTTTTGTCATTTTGAAAAGTTCTCACTGTTGGTCGAAAGATTGGTTGAAGGCAATATATTAAAAGGCACAAACTATATTTTTCTTTCAAAATACTCATTACATGACAGCTATTAACCTTTTTAATATGTTTCACGACTTAAGCCTACAATCCTCCCTCCAAATTATTAGGTGCCGTACCAAGGTATTATTACAGTAATAGGCCTGAAATATTCAAGCACGTCCTTCAATTCGTAAATATTGTCGCCTGATTGCCTTAATAGACAGACATGAGACAGTCGATGTGACACCCCACTCGATTCACCCCAATGAAATCGAATAAAAGCATTATTCGAGAATATCCGCTGTCCAGCGTCTTACAGAATAGGGCACTAAATTGGGGATCGTTTACCGCAAATTTACGAATAACTAAACAAGATACAAGGGATCTATGATCGGTGAATTTTATTTGATACCACTTAAAACAGCACCAACGAATAATTGTTTGGTATGGTTACAAAAGTTAACATGAACATAAAATTAATGAATAGAATAACCAAATTGAAAATATAAACTACAAAAATGCTTCGTTTCTAAGATGAATAAGTAGTAACTGACTGTATTTTTTTATTTGAACTGATTTCAATTAACGTTAGACCTTCCTAATTAGCCTACTCCTATTGCATTAATAAATGAAGTAACAATAAAGTTACAGACGATAGTTTAAAATGTTCGTACATCGTACTTTCCTTTGAATCACATACATCAATATACCGCCGCGTTTCCAAATCGCCAAATTTATTGACCGAGTGAGCGCGAAGCGTCTCTGCATCAGCTTAGGCAAAAAATCTTTCGTATGTCCTTCCGGCGGCTGTCCGTTTGCTCTCCTCTACAGGTCGCATTTCTCAACCAATTCTCGTGAAAATTTGTGAGCAGGTTCAAAAATTATATAGATTTTTTTTGTCGAGCCAGTTTTACGATTTTTTCAAAATGGTGGAGATATGTAAAAAAAACATATAAAAATTTTTCAGTCCGGTTTTCCGGCGCTGGCTGTTCTCCTCTACAGGTCGCATTTCTCAACCGATTCTCGTGAAATTTTGTGAACAGGTTTGATAATTATATAGAATTTTTCAGTCGGGCCCGGTTTGCGAAATTTTTTGAAATGACGGAGATATGTAAAAAGAAGACATATTCGAACTATTTCGAAAAATGACCAAAAGTATAAACAAAACTGTTAGCGGTGCAAAGTAAATTTTGTTTTTTATTTTTTAAAGATTCAAAAGTTCATCAATCAAAAGATTTCTGACTGATATTCGAAATTTGAAAATAAATAAGGTTGTGACCACAGAGGAAATAATCACTACGTTTTAGTTGTGACTTTGTGACAGAACTTAGGACTGTGTTATTATTTGCACAGTATAGATACTTATTAGTTGCAAAACTAATATCTATTCTGTGTTTTTTGTATTAAAAAACATACAATTTGAGCTACTGTTTAACGCGAGGTCTACAGCTCACGGAGCCACTAGTCATATCACATCCGAATCACAGTGGGAAAGGCCATATAAAAGAAGTATTTAATCCTCCCTATTGTGTTATACATCAAAGAGTTTGAGGGGCGATGGATTAACCGAGTATCGGTGTGTATGGCACGTGTCCGGAGATAAGAGCTAAGATACTTGTAATACTAAACGATAGTTTTGCCTTGGGGACTGGTATGTTTTATTGTCCAATACTAGATTTGAGATTGTGTAATGCCTCAGGATTATGTGAAGGGTACGAAATTAAGTTTTTCTCGTTAACTTTTTTGTTGACGATGTTTGTTGATCGAAGATTGGAATGTGAAATAAAAACTTGGCGAGTAAAATGCTTGTCTTCGTGCGCGGTTTTGTGGTGTCTTGTTATATCCATTTCTTTTCTATCCACTTCTTTCATCTTAAAAAGAAGTAAACAAAACATTAGAAAATGCGTAAATAAAAACCAAAAACAGGTAGTACTATTCGGAAAAATAATAATTATGTAAAGTGCGTTTATGACATTATAAATCACTTTATATATTATACCATATCACTATATATAGGACGATCGTGTGAATCTGACTTTTTAAATCTTCTAATTGGTGTGGTTAAAAATATCATTAGATTGGTGTTTGTTGGAGAAATAACTGTATCTAATCACGTACCTGAGGCTTCGTTGGTGTCCTTTTTCCCTGAGGCCCCAGGAGTGGTCGCTGGTTGCTGAAGGGTCACTTATTCTGTCTAGACGTGCACTGGCTATATTTTGTAATAGTTCAGTTGATCACGGCAATATACGTAAATAATTGCCATTGTACCATCAATGGTACTGTCTACCATTACACTACGGCAAAGGAATGGATTGATTGATGTTGGCTATTGACTAATAAACATAATGCATCTAGTGTCGCATATTACAAATATCTTCTCGAGTAAAGCTCACATTATACATTTCCAATGCGCAGTAACTCGATCGTACATGTAACATCAAAGCGAATGAGCGTATCGTAACTGCTCATATTCGGTCGGTCATTAATATTGATGCAGCCATTGATTGTTTGCCAGAAATTAATTCAATTTTTTGGGGGAAATCGCTCACAGTTCGAAGGGGAACGTTTTATCATATTACCGATTGCGTCTTAAGCTCCCCCGTTATATTAATAGCTTGCCGAGCATTTCCAGCAAATTGTAAATATAAATGAGTTACATTTATGATTTGTAAGATTGATAATGTTTATTTTTGAAGTCACGATTCCTCGTGATCGAATTACAATTTATTTTGATGAATATTGGTACAAAGGTTTAATAAATGGTAATGAAGCTAATAAATCATTATGAAATTGATTTCCATTCCGTAAACTTATTATGGATGTAAGTATTTTTTTTAAGTTGAAAACAAAAAACGTTTAAAATAAAGCAAATGTCTAAAAAACGTAAATAGCAATTCAGAACGATTGGATGGCTAAACCAGGACGTAGAAGATAGGGACCATCAAACTGAACAACTTTTACTATTGGGAGGGTGCGAAGGTATAATAATCGATCGCAGCGCTCATGGTGGCAAAAAGTAGAAATAATGAAGGCTCTGTAATCTGTTTGAAAACGATATTTAATTTATTACTAGCGATACAGGAATAATTATATATGTTTATTATCACTTAGTAAAATTATTAAAGTAGCTTTATCCTCTTGTTTTACAAAATTTACAACTAAAAAAGAAGTAAACAAATCCTGATATAACCAAAATAAAACACTCTTTTTGAATAGATCTTACTTGCCATATTTAGATACAGATACAGATACAGATACAGATGGCGCTGCCACTACGTAAACATTAGATCCGTAAATATTTTTAAATAAAAAATAAAATAACTTGAATCTTCTATAGTAATTAGGCTAAGTAAGTGCAAGATTACTTACACCTAATGCACAAGTGTTATCTAAGACGAACAGTGAGTGATAAGTGAGATATTCCTTATAAAGTGACTGTGTATTTAAGACGCTGAATACTAATAATTTTACATTTGAACTTCTGAGAAACACTAAAATATGTGAATATTTGATCCGAAATACTAATTAATTTGAACAAGAAGTGAAAACAGTGCAATATTTACATTTATTGTGATAAAATATTAATAGGACGGTTTATTTTATTTAAATATAAGAACAAAGTGCAAGCGATTATAATCTTCAGTGACTGAACATAACGTCGATATTGCTATATTGGGTGTGACTACAACGCCATCTCTGGTCTCCTAGCGCTGCAGTGATCGGCATACCAAAGCATGCTAAATTAGAAAGTGACATCTATTATAGTATTCTTCAAACATCGAACGAGAGACTGATACAAATGCTTATATTCGCCACGTTAGACTAAACAATTCTGGTCTAAAGGCTACGAGCTCGCATCTTGAGCCAGGCGACCGGAGTTCGATCCTACTAGGGAAAAACTTTTTTAATCATAATTCTTAAACAACAACGAAAAACATTTTAAAAGTGATATCAGAAGACTTTCAAATAAACTATTTGTAGTGGTAAACATTTAGTTCTCAAAATGACGTCAGTCCGAGCGCAAAATAAGACTGAATTAGTGCAATGCTATAAGTGTAAAGATCAAGTGGACCAAAAAAGTACACTACAATGCTCACTTTGTAAGAACAATTTTGAGTTTAATTGCGTGGGATTTTCAGAAAAATTATATCGTATGATGGACATTTCTTCCAAAAGAAACTGGAAATGTAAAGAATGTGGGACAAATAAAAATAAAAATTTAACACAAGATAAATATCAAACTAATATCATGACACGGAAAAGAATCAGGGACGCTTGTTTGCCAACGACGGTTACATCACCACGTAATTTTGAGACACCTCTATCTAGTCCAAGCGCGGTATCTCAAGTGATCGACTCCCATATACTCTCGCCCACCCCGAGTGATGTTTCCTATAATGATTTTTCACCACATTCACCCGATCATTTATCAAAAAGCGTTGATTTTAGCCTGACTGATTCTGTCTCAATACAGGAAATGAAAGAAACCATAGTTAAACTCACAACTGAGGTAGCCAGCTCGCAAAAGGAATTGGAAAACGTTATCCTTGACAACAATAGCCTAAGAAAACAAATTGATGTATTGATTAAAGAAAACAAGACATTAAAGTTTTTATGCCAATCGTCACCATTCAAAAGTCAAAGCAGCAGCTCAAGAAAGAAAAAGTCAATTCAACTGTTTCCCGAATCTCCGACTATTAGCAAAACACAGAAATTAACCACACATAATAGCTTTCAGAACAACGACGAACTGAAAAACGACGTCTCGAGAGCATTAGAAGTGAAAATAGTGAACTTAGAGTTACAACTAGAACAAGCACAGATTGTCATAGCAGATTTAACAAGCCAAATCACTGCCTTGAAACAAAAGCTACAATCAACAGATATTGTATCGTCAAGAATTAATATTAATAAATCAAGTCAAGGCACTAATAAGGAAGATTCCCACAGGATATTCATTGTAGGCACTCAACAGTGCGTGGGTCTCTCTTCTGCTTTAATCAACTCAAGAATAACTTCTCCATATGGAAAATATAAGGTTTCAGCAGAAACTAAACCGTACGCACAAAGCGCTGAAGTATTAAAAAGTGTACTTAATTTGAATCTGAGAGCTGGAGATAAACTTATAATAGGAGTTGGTGAAAATGACACTGATTTAAAAAAAGTGACTTCTTTATTACGAAATATTTTTCAACAAGCACATTTTTGCAATATTTTTATAATGAATGTATTCAAAAACGTTAGTATTGGCAAACAAAATATGAATAATGCACTCAAAGATTTATGTAATGAATTTAATAACTGTCATTTTATAAATTGTTATAATTATAACTTATTTGACATGTGTAAATCTATTAATTATGTGATTGACTGTATAAACTATAAAAATAAGTATTTAGATGCTTCAGCACTCAAAAAATTAATATTAAGAAATGATTCAAAACCTATATTAGACGGATTTAAAAAAGGTACAATTCCATATTACTTTGCCCAAAAACAAGCAAAATCAGATACGAATCATAGTGCTTACACAGAAGCGTTGCCTCATGTCACCAAGCCGGTTGAAAATAAAAAAAAGACTATACCAGACTATTTTCCTAGTTTAAAAAGCAAAGATTTTTTTCGTGACCAAACAATTACAGTTTAAAATACTCCACCAGAATATCGCTAGCATTCTATCGAAACAGTCGATTTTGGAATTAACTTTGCAAGAGCTGCGTGAAGAGAATATAGAACCCAACATTATTTGTCTAACAGAAACTTTTCTCAAATCGAACTTTGTTAGTTTTATTAAAATTAAAGACTATCAATTGGCATCATCTTTTTGCAGAGAAAAACAAAGAGGGGGATCATGCATACTTGCGAAAAAGTCTTTATCTTTTAAGGAATTGACATGGATCAAAACTCACGGCATACCAAAAGTATTTGAAGTGTGCGGTATTGAAATTCCTCTTTACAAATTAATAGTTGTTTCCTTATATAGAACCCCAACATCTGACCCTAATGTTTTTACAACTAAGTTGGATGAACTATTATGTGATATATATAGCAAATACAAGTCTAATGTCAAAGTGGTTATCGCAGGAGATATCAATATAGATACGTTAAAAAAGGGTAAAATAACAGAAAACTTAAAAGACCTATGCAACAACCACAATTTAAAAATACATATTGATGAACCTACCCGGAAAAAATCATGCATAGACCACATGCTTAGTAATATCAAAAATGCCGAGGCTAAGCTGTTGCCATTGTATTTATCTGACCACGAAACTGCACAGTTATTAAGCTTTAATGTTAAACAGATACCGTCAAAACAAGAAAGCTATTACATTTATAAAAAAGATTATTCTATTGAGAACATAAATAAATTCAAGGAATGTTTAGCTAGTCTTTCATGGCAGGACGTCTATGAAGAAACTGATTTTAATGTGGCCTTTTCTTGTTTTTATGACACATTGTGCTTATTTTATAATTTATGTTTTCCCACAATAAAAGTCAAGCGAAGAAATAAGAATATTAACCATAGATGGATAACTCAAGGGTTGAGAAAAAGCTGTAAAACCAAAAGAATATTACGCTATCGCTATTATACACATAAGACTATAACAAATAAAAATAAATATTTATCATATTCTAGATTACTGAAAAGGGCCATATTAAAGTCAAAAAAGAACTCCAATATTAAATTCATTTCTAATAGTGACAATAAATGTAAGGCGACATGGTCAGTTATAAATAATGAAGTGAATAACCTGAAGAACCCAAGTAATGTTACTGAGTTGAAGATAGGAAACACTTTATTAACTAATCCGGCTGATATAGCAAATGCCTTCAATAATCATTTTACTAACAACCAATGTTCTACGTCTGCAATTAAAAGGAAACATCTAAAATCATTAAGGTGTAATTCCATGTTTCTCATGCCCATGACAGAAAAGGAAGTAAAAACAGAAGTGTTGAAACTAAACAACACAAATACAGAAGGCTATGATGGAATTAACACTAAAATAATAAAATCATGTATTGAACAAATAATATCAGTGTTAACCTATCTTATTAATAAATCTTTTTCCTCGGGAACATTTCCAGACTCTTTAAAGCTGTCAGTTGTCAGACCGCTTTTCAAGAAAGGTGAAAAGGATAATATAAATAATTATCGCCCTATTACACTTGTACCAGTTTTTTCAAAAATTTTTGAAAAGTGTATGCTTTTGCTAAGTGTATTGATTGCCTTTTGCAATAAATATAATATTATAAATAAAGATCAGTATGGTTTTGTAAACGACAAATCAACAACGTTAGCCATTTTTAATTTAATGAATACAATTTTGGATAAAATCAATAATAATTTCAGGACTACAGGACTATTTTTTGACTTGTCAAAAGCTTTTGACTATGTTCCACATAACCTACTGTTAGAAAAGTTGGAAAATATAGGTGTGAGAGGTATTACCCTTCAATGGTTAACATCTTACCTATCTAACCGTAAACAATATGTTACCGCAGATAGAGTTATTGAAAATGAGTTACTATCATTTTCCTCTAGTTGTCGTGAAATTAAGACTGGTGTCCCACAGGGGAGTGTGTTGGGCCCTCTTTTGTTTATATTATTTATAAATGACATATTTGACATTACCAACCATAAATGTATACTATACGCCGATGACATTTCTATAATTGTGACGACTGAGAAAAGAAATAATACATTGACTGATCATGAGACTGACATAAATAACACTATTGACATATTAATTAAATGGCTGAAATCACATAATATGAATATTAATTTAGATAAATCCGTATTTATTCAATTTAATCAATCTGAGTATAGCCATCATAATATTAATTTGAATAATATTAAAATTAACGAGGTGACAAATGTAAAATTTCTTGGAATTGTAATAGATAAATTTTTGAACTGGAAACTACAAATTGAAAATGTATGTAACAAAATAAACAAATTTAGTTATGCTCTGCGTCAAGTTACAAGAGTAACAAATAAAAGAACTGCGATTTTGTGTTACCGTGCTTATGTAGAATCGATCTTGCGATACGGACTGATGGTATGGGGTAATAGCACGGATTGGAACAGAGTATTCGTAGCACAGAAGAAATGCATAAGGGCCATATATGGAATTCTACCTGATGAATCATGCAAACCGATATTTAAAAACCTAGGTCTTCTGCCCTTTCCCTCGCTTTACTTATACGAGATATGTAATTTTGTGCACCGAAATAGATATTTATTTGCGAAAGCATCTGATGCCCCAAACACTAGAGTGCGAAGAGACAAACATAAACTAGTCATAAGAAATGTACCAAACACAAGAAAATATAGTAAAAGTTGTCTTGTAATGTGCGTTAGAATATACAATAAGATTCCCAACGATCTGAAAATATTGAACAACTTTAAATTTAAAAAAAGTCTCTTCAAATGGCTAAATGAAAATAATTTTTATAGCATTAAGGATTTTTTTGACAAAAAGTAATTTTATGACATTTATAATTAACTATTGACATCTTAGATCATTGATTGACATGTATATTATTATTATTGACATTTTGAGACCTAGTTTTTATAGAATGCGCTGTTTTTCCTTTTTATCTTTTCGTGTACCTATATTAATAATTTGCATGCTATTTTAATAGTGAAACATGAGCACGTTTATTCACTTAATGTTACCATCATTTCATACCATGTTTGATGTGAATAAATGATTATGATTATTATGATTATTAATTTAAATGACTTTAGTATTGATTTTAGTATGAAACAACAGATTTTTTTTCGCGTTTTCAGAGTTGGTCCCATAGTAAAAGTTGTTAAGTTTGATGGTCCTTATATAATATGTTCTGTTCTGGTTTAGCCATTAATACTGTTTCACGTTATTTATACGGGGTGTATCAAAAACCATGTCCCATCCTGAAACAGGTGATAGTGTTGCTGAAACTGAACAACTTTCTTCAAGGAACATAGGTTGAAAAACGACTTTTATTTCGCCTTTTCATTGTAAGTCGGTCAGCTGACCAATACATTTTGTATGGGAGTACGAAAATTTTTTTTTCGTTTTTCGACCTATATTCCTTGGAGAAAGTTGTTCAGTTTCAGCGACACTATCAGCTGTTTCAGGATCGGACAGGGTTTTTTTAAGTATTGTATATGCTAAAATGTACTACTATTATTTTAAATAAAATTTAATATTATTTATTGCAATAAGTTAATCAATGTATATGTTTACGTTTCTACTCAATAACTGCTACACACGTCCGATCATGTCTGAAAAGAAAGATTGCCAAACTTAGCTTATAAGAAAAACCAATACATTTGAAACGCAACTTCTTTTATTTAATATCGCTGAAAGGGTACGCAAAGTGTGCCACGCGAGTGACTGATGTGTTTTCTTTGCATAATGTAGAAGCTATTTTCATGGATTTTTTTTATATTTTGCTTGTTTCAGGAAAAAATAAACACAACAGCTAAAAGCAATTGGTAACTTCATTGTTTCAACGAAAACACTTCGTCAACAATCATTTGAAAGATTGTATTCTGCGATACCATCTCATATGAATTCTCATTGATAATAGCACATAAGCCTATTTTAACACAATCCCTCACCATCACCTGCATAACTTCATTTTCAAAATTAATCCCCACCCCGAAACATCCGCGATCGAAAATCCTCAATATGCGCCCATAATGGCGTTAGCAGGGAAATTGTCCTGGTATTAGGAAATAATCTCATTAGAACAGTGCTTCGTCGTGATTGATGCGAGTTCATTTATCCCAAGCTCCTGGGGAGAAGTTTGACGTGATTTGAATTACACTTCTGAAGGTTTTAAGTGGGCAGTCTCGTTTCACTTAATTTAATCGCTGCGATATGCCCGCGAGAAAACGCTTATGAATGGCCGTTGAATATTCGTGAACGATTCGTTGACTCTATCACGGTAATGGTATCTTCCATCATGAGTAAGTCATTAATGATTAAAATAATGGTTAATAGTTTTTAGGTGAATTGGTTTGTGGAACTAGCGTTTAATTTATTTTATATACACAGAAAATAGGTTTCGGAACGTTCCCAATTTTATTATGTTACTTAAATGATTACATTAAAATGTAGGAAATAAAAAATAATAATAAATACAATATTGGTTTTGTTTTTCTCCTTAGAAACTATACGCACAAAATTTGAATTTACGCGTTTCTAAACTTGTCTTCGTGGCACACTTTTATTTTTATTATGTAGTGTATTATAAATTTTAATGTTAAGGTGGCTCCCTGATCGATAGTGGCACCACGGTGAATTTTATTTAATACTGTAATTCTAATACAAAATTTTAATAAAACTTTACGTGGAATTTTTAAAACCCATAGTCTAGAATTTTAAGACGGTATCATTACATTCCCTCGTAGTCACTGCTAGAAGTAGAGAGATAGCAAAACTACTAAAAGTGTTTTGTAGTTTTGCCGTTTTTGACACATTTGCTATCCGCTAGACCATGGACCCTAAAAATTCAGGTAAAGTTTTATTAAAATATTTTTTTACTAACAACTTATTAAATAAAAACCTCTAAAGGCGGTGCCACTTTCGGTGGCATAGCCACTTTAATAAGCACACACGCTTTTACTGTTGCCATTCTTCTTAAGACCGGTGCTATCAAAGAAACCGACATGAAGCTGCAAAACCAACCTTGCAAACATGAAATGCAGATGCCGCACGTGCGACTAAAGCAGTGAGCTACGGTTTGCATAATGTCACGACTCACGATATGCATCGCAGTTTTACCACAACTTCCGAGTGTCATTCTTATCTGCATACATTATAGCCTTGGGTGCTCCAGTTTATCTGCAGAATGAGAAAATTATTTTCCTTCTTACTATTAAAGGTTTTCAAAATACTTATAATTTAATCGTGCAACGACAGTTCCGTTTAGTATTAACAACATTTTCAATAATCTTTACACGGTGTTGTTTTACAGCGTTAAATTAAATCGAAACTTACCAAAGTACACGCAGTACTAAATAAAAACTATGTTTATGTTTAAAGTATTTGGCCTTAACAGGATTCAAACCTATAGTTAAGTAGGTAAGTACAACAATTTTAAGTCTCAAAAGTAACCTTTTATGTAAATATCTTATTTTAAACGCAGCAGCCCTAAAGTGCACCGGATATTTAATTCATAAAATCAGTTTAATAATTGATCAGCTGTCGTGAATCATCTAAAACACCTTTTAAAGGAAATGTTTACTAAACATTTTTCCGTATAAATAGAATTACCGGGGCCCTCTCCAATATGCAGCCTTAGGAAAAATTGTACGACGGAAATCTTCCGAAGCTCGGATGCACTGGGGCACGAGGTTCCGCGTAGCAGGCATGTTGATTGAAATAAAACTTTTTATGTAAATATATATGGGTTTGAAACAAGTGCATTTTATTCTTATACGTGTGGAAAAAAGGAAAATAACTTATGTCTGTATTTTTCTTGGTATTTGTGAAAAAATACTGGGTAAGTAGTGCTAGATCAAAAATCTTCATACCATTCCCTTAGAATTTGTGGAGCAACAATTTAAGGAGATCGGTGGCGCAGTGCTAACCCACTGGGGGGATATTACAACCTCTTAAAACTTGCCAGGTATAAAAATTGCTATAGTTACATCTCTTTCTCGATGTATAGCAAATAAAAGAGACGGATTGATAGTCATTCAGAAAACTGTCAGGTTTTAAGATGTTGTAATACGGGGACCAGGGGCCGTATTATGACCTCTTATTTCCTGGCAGTTTTCTGACTGGCTATCAATCTATCTATTTTAATTGCTATACAGCGAGAAAGAGATGTCACTATAGCAATTTATAAACCTGGCAGGTTTTAAGAGCTTGTAATACGGCCTCTGGTCTTGCGATTAAGGAGGTTAAGCAACTTTCGCAAGGTGATAAAAAAATATTATCTACAGTTCCTCCGTGCTTTGGAAGGCACGTTAAGCCGTTGATCCCAGCTGCATTTACAGTCGTCAACACACACGAATCTGCATTGGGCCCGCGTGATGGTTTATGGCCCATCTTCCTTATTCACCTATAAGGAAGGCCTGTGCCCAGCAGTGGGGACATTAAAAATGACTGATGTCGATACCCTTAGAATAATAGTGCTGTTATTAATGTTCTAAGCTTGTTACCTAATATCAACAATTATAATAAATAAAATTGTCTGTACAGCTCCCTTACTCAAATGACCAACTTTCTATTCGTTTGAACGCTACGCTTACTTTTAAAGCTTAAATATGAGCAATAGATGATCAAATCACATGTAGCAAACTTATGTAAATCACAGACTTCGATATATTGTATGGAATCGTCAAGCTTACTGCACGTAATTTTATAGTTTACTACTTACTTTAAAATTTTCATAGTAAGCGTAGCGTTCAAACGAATAGAATGTTGGCCATTTGAGTAGGGAGGCTGTACGATAATTTCAAGAAAATTTCGAAAGTATTTAAAGTCTTACCACAAATATCATTACAAAGACGACAATGTAAGTACCGCTTAAATTACTGCTAATCATCATTATTAAGTATACAATGCTAAGTGCGTTCAAATACCATCTCAAGTTTTCGTATCAAATAGTATTTACGAAGGTACGCTGAAAGCAACCCTACCAAATTAGGTAGGCAGCCACTCGTGGGCTGTCTTATACAACAAACTGGCATGTAAACTGGCAACGGCTTCATTTCATTACGGAGAGTGGAGCGCAAGCGTCTTAAGTCACCCCAAAGTTAAGTCCTTGGGCTCACAAAGCAAGAGTGAGGTAAGTCAAAAACTGAATATTGCGAGCTTTTACAGCTCGAATAATATAAGTTCTGGTTTATTTTATATTTTAAAATAAAGCTTAGTTTAGAAATAATATTTTCTTGCTGCAATAATATCTGAAGATAAGGTAATGGGAAATGAATATTTATTAGTTATAAAAATTTCATGAAATAAGTCTTTCAGGGGAAGATTTTCAATATATGTGCCTCTTCTTATTGTTTGAACTAATAATATACTCGTATTACGCTTCGTATACATGCATCATAAAAATCATCATACCAGCCGCACGACACCCACTGCTGGGCATAGGCCTTCTCCAACGCTCTCCACACGATAGGTCATGCGCTGCCGGCATCCAGCCTCTTCCCGCGACCTTCACCAGATCGTCGGTCCACCTTGTCGGAGGCCTACCCACGAGCGTCGTCCGGTGCGCGGTCCCATTCCAGAAACTTTCCGCCCCAACGGCCATCCGTTATTCTCGCTATGTGTCCAGCCCACTGCCACTTCAGCTAACAAATCCTTCGAGCGATGTCGGTTATTGTCGGATGTCATGAACGCATGTTGTACATTATTTATCAATAAAAAGACAACGATTAATTTTAAAAAAGTACTTAATTTTACTTAATTAATAAATAAGCAGGTCTCCTTTTTCAAAATAAGTCAGTTATGCACTTCTATTAGCGGAGGCCGTTTGGCGAGAGCTTATGTTTACCTCGCACATTGCATTAGGGTGTTTCTTCGTACACGACGAAAGATTCCCTCAACGACTTGTTGTTTCTGTCTAATGCAATTTGTTGCACTTCGATGCTCGAATAAAATAAGCAGAGGTAAGCCTCAGGCTTTGTTTAGCTGTTGGTAAATGTTAGCGTTCTGTGGTAAATATTCCTTCCGAATTCTTCATATTTATTGCATGTGACTTAGTGTAGTCAAAAGATTTTACATAGCTGACACATGGACCGTCGGCCAGCTAGGGTCATTTTCGGTCTATCGCATATTGATACCAGACCACATTGGTAAGATAGCCATTAGTTTGATGTTATCAAATATTGTCTTCTGCGTTGCAAAGTAGGAAGCTTCTGGAAGATATGCCACCCTGAACATGGTCACCCATCGCTAAAAAAATGATCGATCGATATGAAAACCCAAAAAATAGGTTAGGTTAGGTTAGGTATCTAGGCGATCGATAGTATATAGGCGATCAATATTTTATTAGCGATGGGTGACCATGTTTTGGGTGGCATATCTCCCAGAAGCTTCCTACTTCGCAGCCCAGACGATAATATTTCATAACACCAAGCTAATGGCTATCTTTCCAATTTGGTCTGGTCCTAATATGCGATAGATCGAAAATGACCCTAGTTGGCCGACGGTCCAAGATTACGTGAATGAGACACACCGTAAGGGTGTAGCAATATGAGAAGTCTTAAAATTAATTAAAGGAAACTGTTTTTTTCTATGGGAAATTGTCCATGAACTAATATTTAGCGATACCTACAGCTGTACATCTCCAGAGGGCTTACTAAATGTAATGTTAGTATTCTACTAAAATTAACGCTAGGAGTATATTGAATGACAATTTATGGGATTGACAGGAGCTAGCTTTTGCTTGTGTCATTCCCATACATTGTTATTCTATTCTACTAGCGTTTATTTTATAAATAAGTTTGTTTCGAGATTTTTGTCATAAATATGATAGTAATTAGTGTTTTCATTATTAGATTATGACATGAGAGGAAAAAAGAAGCAAAAAAAAACATACTGTTGATATACTCGTTAAAAAGGTTTTCAGCAAAAATATCAAAGATACGCTTCTGTTTTCATAAAGATTTAATATTTTAAATTTCAAATCGTTTGCCATTTTACTTATAATAAATCTTCATTGTAACAAATTTAACTTTCCATTGCAACCACCATCATTTAAGCATAAACTGTCTTCTAAGGCTTTAAGGTTGAAAATCGCATGTCACAACCTGGCGAGGATATACAACCTCGCGGTAGAAGGAAAGACGTAGTGATAATGAACTTAATTAATGTTCCCTGTTCGTAATGCTTAGGCATGTTATGTACTCGTGTTTGGTTCGCCGCAGTTTACCTGCAGTTGTTGCCGAACTTACATCTTACATGGTTATATTAGCTACGGTTAGAGTAATGTGTACGATGTTAAAGTGTGTGCCTGTAGAATCAATATTATTCAAAATGTGGTTTTGATTTTTTATTAGTTATTCATGGTACTTAACTTAACTAGGTACTCAAGCTTCCTTAACGCCAGAGCTCATTTCAAGATTGGCTATATTGTATTTACAAAAATAGTGTTCTATGTTACTTAAATACCTACCACAAGAATGATGATAGTTATTCTGCAAACGACACACATCATTTGTGCTAATATGTAACAGCTTTCCCTGGAACACAATACCTACCAGAAAAAAATTATTTGGTTTGCTATCATTTAGTGGACAGCAATCGCAAATAGTTGACTATTACAGAAATACAGCAATATATGACGAGCTGAAGAATTTTCAACGACTTCCCAGCATTATTTTCCAAGCTCATATTACCAGATCATTATTTTCAGTTACCCATCCAAATACTGAAGCCCATTACATGTGGAATCGAAGATATAACTTCCATTATTTGGTAAACTTATGCATTTGTCGTATAAAAGTCGTATTACAAAGACTCTATCGGATCCAAATGGCACACGCTGCCGTTTGCAGTCGAATAAATTGCAGCATCAGTCTCGAATTCTTGTACTTTTTTCGAACTCAAATCTTTGTGAGGTGCTATCGTTTGTCTTTGCAAATTTACGGGGTTGGAGATATCCTGTAAGCGATTGATACATAACTTAAAAACCGGCCAAGTGCGTGTCGGGCCACGGGCCATAGGGTTCCGTAGTTACCTTATACCATACCATATTTAATACCACCTATCATTTTTCGTTTGCAAAAATAACTTTGTTTTCACAGTGTTGGTATGAATGACAAAGTTATATTTGCGGTTTTGGAAAATGTGCTATATCTCAATAACTGATTACTATATCTCGTTCAAACCAATTTTGGTTGAAAGTGTTTATTAAGATCTCCAGCATATATTTTTTTTAGATTTTTCACTCTCTTATTTCAAAAGTTAAAGGGGGGGGGACACACATTTTACCACTTTGGCGGTGTATATCTTTCAAACGGTTGACTTTGAGAAAAAGTTGTCTTAGGAACCTCAATGTCATTTTCAAAGACCTATCTATAAACACCCAACACGTGTTGGTTTGAAGAAAAAATTTTTTTCAGTTTCAGTTCCATGTATGGGGAGCCCCCCTTAAGCTTTTATTTTTCTTATTTTTGTATTAAATTCGGTAAGCGGTTAACAGAATACATCTACCTACCAAGTTTCAACTGTGTAGTCTTAATACTTTCGGAATAAAGTGGCTGTGACATACGGACAGACAGACAGACAGACAGACAGACAGACAGACAGACAGACAGACAGACAGACATGACGAATCTATAAGGGTTCCGTTTTTTGCCATTTAGGCTACGGAACCCTAAAAAAGATATATTTAGAATACTTAATTGGCAAACATTTTCATTACATTTAAACTAAAGCAAGAAATTGCTTATTTAAATAGGGTAATAAATAAATAACAAAGTCAAAATCAAAATATCATTATGGAAGTAAACTTGAAAAGTAAGCGATTTTCAACCGGATTACTCTATGTTGTTTTCTTACCATTCGTTCCAGATTTTTTTAACTAAATAAGAACAACAGGCGCAAGAAACTTATCAGTAACGATATTTATGAACTTGTATCGTTACCAATTGCAGCACAACAAGATTGTTAAGAACAAAGTACTTATACTAACAATGAGTCACATAATTTCCACGCATTATGGTTTTCCAGATAATCATCTACTTTAAAATTAACCTTTACCCATGAGCGCCAGGGTTTTTAAATTCATGCAAAGGAAGATCAATCGTTTGTTGTGGAACTTTATTAATAAAAGTCTATGTCATTCTATGACGTCCATTATACAAAGTACGCTGGACAGGCTATTGTCATGAAATGACAGCAATTTTTTGTGCCGATTTGAAAATCGCCATATTATTGGCGTTGAGACTAAGACCACTGACGTCCATTATACAAGTACGCTGGACAGGCGAACGTTACCAATCGTTTGTTCCGATTTGAAAATCGCCATATTGGCGCTGATAGCAGTAGATTCTGTACTATGGCAGTAGTGAGTGTACTTGGAACTAATTAATTAACTAATTAGATTCTATACTATAGCAGTATTAGTTAACTAATTAGTTCCAAGTACACTCACTACTGCCATGTAGAATGTACTGCTCTCAGCGCCAATATGGCGATTTTCAAATCGAAACAAACGATTGGTGACGTTCGCCTGTCCAGCGTACTTGTATAATGGACGTCAGTGGTCTTAGTCTCAGCGCCAATATGGCGATTTTCAAATCGGAACAAACGATTGGTGACGTTCGCCTGTCCAGCGTACTTGTATAATGGACGTCAGTGGTCTTAGTCTCAGCGCCAATATGGCGATTTTCAAATCGGAACAAACGATTGGTGACGTTCGCCTGTCCTCATGTCTGAATCATAGTATTTCCTCACATAAACTAAACATTATATTTATTTCTCTACCTGCCAAAGTCAATTATATTTTCTTTCTTTAAACAGTTCTTTGTATTTGGACAGAAGATTGTATATGGTGCGAACATATCTTTTTTGGAACACAAAAATATTTTTAACAGTACGAACTAAGTCTACTTATAATAACAGGGACAGGGTTTTAACGATAAGACCCTGTACGTACGAACGTACAGTGTTCTTGTGAAGAATCATCCAGTAAATAACTTGAACTTAACCCCTGTCTTAACTAAGTCCTTGTATTAAGTAAGACGAGCGATAACCTGCCGACGAGATAAAGACACTAATTTTAATTCCAGAGTCGCTCCTTAACGAACCCAATTGAGTTTCGATATCAATTAAAAGTGAGTCACTCGTTCAATACTGAGTGATATCGATAAACGACGTAATTCTGGGATATCATTCGAATGCCTTTTATTGTTTTAATACAATGGATGGGATTAATTTGGGCGTAATTTACTATAAGTTAATATAGTAAACTATATAAAACTTAATATGCACGTCCATTTCATCATAACCGTTAATATAGCATATTACGTGTTATACTGAGACACTTTGAAGGAATTTTACGCGTAAGACCATTGCACGAATGAGCTACTTACGTTAAAATGAAATTATAAAGGTATTCTGTGGCCATACATAATTTTTTGTAGTGATAACTTCTTTAGCGGCGTTGTACGCTTTTTGTATGGGGTAAAAATGCTAAACTCGCGTCAGTAAGAATCACGTGGCTGATCGAAAATGCGTAAGACGGATGTGACGTATGGAGAGTAGACAGCTGGCGGCGGAAGTATCCCCCTCTCTTTCTACGGGGCGCGTTGAAAATGGCGGCGCGTCATTTTAAGACGTAAACACTTGTGTCACCAGCAACGGGCTGATTTTGAAAGTGGAACTAATAGCAGCGATCTCTTCGGTGAAATCATAGACTTATTTATACTCTGTGACTATAAGTTTAAATCGTAGAATGCGTGCATGTAGAAATTAAAAAGGCTCTCTAATTACAAACTGATTGAATTGTGTGACTGTATAGTAATTGGAAAGAAATAATTTTAATCATTTGCCGTTAATTTCAAAATATCAAAAATGTACAACATTAATATTCAAGTTTTCACTTCTGCCGGCACTCCCGGAGTGCCAACCGATTTTTTTAAATGTTCTAATTAATAAAACCTCCCTCGTGATATATCAGCGTCATCGTAGAGCCATCTTTTAGTGGTTTTGCGTCAGTTGCCCAGCACCATACATCACATCCTTTGACCTATTATTTTGTTGGAGTAAAGCAAAAACGACAACCCGGCAAAATGGAGGAGTAAAAAGCCACAAGTCGGGTGCTCCTAGCAAAAAGTTAAATTGAAACATCCCGTATCCCGCTTACGGACTTTAATTTGGGCACATGATTTAGGTGCATGTTGGGGTTTTAATTAAATCAAGAACGTGTTGTATTATTCGTTTTTAACGTTATTTATCTGCACTTAGGCAGTCTCTTGAAAAATAGTAACGTTACTCGTTTAAGATTTATTCATCCGAGTTTGTAATTGGTTGGTACATTTTTTAACATAATATAAAATAAATGATATCAATTCCTTCGCAAATTTTAACTAAGATGATTGTGAATGATAGACGTATTTGTCGGCAACTGTTTATTTATGGTATTTTACAATGAAATATAAAAAGGTATAAAGGTTTAGAAAAAAGGTTGGCTTGATCGCCAACAATGATATAAATAAAAGTCAAGCAATATATATTCGTATCCTTACTAATATTATAAATGCGAAAGTCCGTTTGTTTGTTTGTTACGCCTTCACGTCCTAACTACTGAACCTATCATCATGAAATTTTGCATACACGTTGTCAGGGTTACAGAGAAGGACATAGGGTACCTTTCACCCCGAAAAAATGAATTGTTCCCGAGGGATAGGAAAAACCGTTCCACGCAGACGAAGTCGCGGGCGGCCGCTAGTATATATATATTTGTGTGGAAATCAATAAATATTCGTATTCGCGAGTAGATGAAGGTTACCTCCTAATTTAGTACCTTTTGCTGCTCATGATGCGGGCTTAGTGCTTTTATATTAGTTAGTTTAGCCACTTAAACTATAGCTCTTAAGGGAGCTAATTCTGCACACTAGCGCCGCCACTGGAAAAATCATAATGCTTAAAATAAAGACGAAATTGTGAATTATCTCTCTGTGCTAGTGTGCAGACTGCGCCCTCTTAAACTGTAACACATCTCATGTCATGCAATATTATTGTAATATGCTTTTGATTATCCAACAAAAAGAAGCTCGTTACAGTTCCTTACCGCAGCAGCAATGATTCAAAATCATTTTCCATGTTAAGGCGCTTTCCTGACCGAAATTGGCACCGCGGTGAATTTTATTTAATATTGTAATTCTAATACACAATTCTAATAAAACTACTCGTGGAATTTTTAGGGCCCATAGTCTAGTATTTTTAGACAGTATCATTATATTCCCTCGTAGTCAATGCTAGAAGTAGATAGCAAAACTGCTAAACGTGGCCGTTTTTGATACATTTGCTATCTACTTTTACGAATGACTGCGAGGGAATATAGTGATACCTTCTAAAAATATTAGACTATGAGCCCTAAAAATTCCACGAAAAGTTTCATTAAAACCCTGTTCTATTACCAACTTATTAAATAAAAACCTCGGAGGTGCCACTTTCGGTCAGGGAATCGCCTTAACAAGAACACACATATTCCCGTATATTCCCAGCTGCACATCCTCTTAAAAACTTATTGAATTATTCAACTTGGAACTTGCCCTCTTATCCCGAGGTAAACAGAAACTCTCAAAAACGTCGAAATTGTAACAAGACTGGAACAATTAAAGTTTGCCGTTGGAAAAAGAGCCGGAGCCGAGATCCCAGTTGATTTGTTTGACTTCCACAATGGAGGCCCGAGTTTCGAGATGGATGGAGTACAATTTGATTATTGCACGAGATATACTCCACAGAGGGCGTCCTTTATTTTTTAAAGAGGTTGTTGTGAACGAGCGAAACTTCATAAAATCTAGGAAAAGTCGAGAATGTCATTTGTTTAGTCTGATTTTAATAGGATCAGTCTGTTTGCTGGAAATTATAAAAGAAACAAGGTAGAAATGTTAATAGATCGTTGAGTTGAGGTAGGTACTTTGGAGACATTAAACTTAAGTCTCCTTCAAACAAGTAATACTTTTTTGTGAATTCATCATTATACAGGAAAGTATATGAACGAAACAATATTACATATTTATTTGAAAATTCTAGACACCGTATGTATAGAGGTTTAAATGACCGAAGATTCAAGATATCACTATTTAATCCAAGCCTTTGCCAACGCATTCTAGTGGGCAAAGGTTTTCTGCCAAAACGGTGCCAACTGTGTGGAAAACGTGTTGGCGGGAACCAATATTTATTGATATTGGTTGTTGCAACTTGAACGACTATCGGTTCTAGAATAAGCTTCCTTTGGACAAATGACGATTATATGAATCGCAAGAGCAGGGCGTTTTATCGTAGTCACTATAAAAATGTCTTCTACATTTTCACTTTGTCACGTCAACTAGGTAGATAAGTTTTAATAGTTGCAACATTATTAGCTCGAAAAATATTTAATATCACATAACCTTTGGACAATCCAGGCATTGGCTCTAGACCTTAAAGATGGTTTCGAATTATCGTGCAAGCCATTAAAAAATATAGTTGTGAACTATCTGTTGCAGAATTTTCGATAGATTCAATCAATCCAGGACCTCAAAGATGTCTCATAGCAAGATTGTTGAACTTTATTGGTCGGTTAAAAGTCAACTTAAAGCTATCAAAGCAGTAATAAGATTAATCTCCCCATTAATACTGTAACCTTGAATATAATCCTAGATCGTTAGGCTACCCATTATAAAGGTGAGAGATCGATGTTCGCTGACCTGTCTAGATCGGTGACAGCAAATAGATTAGCAGCCGTGACATGACTAGTTAGGCATTCTCATTACTGTGAACCAATGACCTGTATGTACTTGCCATCAATTTCACACAAGACTGATATTTCTCGCTAATGGAATAGTAGATTTTATGAGATTTTTTAAGCATAAGATTTTATAACAATGTTTGTTGTGAACATTCTTGAGAGTCTTTGTTCAAATGAACGGTTGAACCACCTGATTATAGATGGACATAATTTTCCCTGGAAATTTATAACACAAAGTTTGCCGCCATCTAACTCTTGAGAGATTACTTAAAAATTATATTACAAAAGTGAGAAAAACAAAACATACGAGTATCATTAGAAAACAATAAAAACACGAAATAAAACTAGCAAAACTAACCTAGATTGATGAAACTGGAGGCCTATTACGAAAATAACGTACGCAATTGCGAAACGCAGTCACTTGGCCACGATAATCGTTCGCAGTTCGCTGGTTGTAGTTATAACAAACATTTTGAATTTGGCTACCGTAGTTCATAGACTACTAAACGAACAATGTCGGATAAACTAGAGAAAAACTGTCAAACTCACGCAATTACTTCGCAATATCGCATACGAAAGTGACTATAGCAAAAGATAGAGATCGTTTGCTATAAGTAAGTTGGATTTAAAAAAAATGCAAGTCCGCGAGCAAAAAATCTCTCGTAGATTTTTTATGACTGTAGACTTGTAAAATTAAGAAAACCGAGATAAACTGAAACTTTTTGACATGACAAATTTCACTTCTAAATCATGAAAGCGAATTATACTCGTATTTTACACAGTAAGTTTTGTCGCAATAATAGATGATTCAAATTCGTCAAGAAAATTGTTAGTAGGTGGTGCTCACAAAATGATTTCGGTAAATATTAAAGGTAAAAACTTGATACTAGGTACTTGAAGGTTCAGATTAAAATTTGATAATGAAATGTAACATTTTACATTATCACAAACATACATTTATGGAAATTGCAATGAAAACGGCGCTACCATAACCGCTGAAATTACTGGGATCGTGATTTACAATGCAATTGTTATCTTGACTTGCAAGTCACTCTAGTCTGGATACATTTGTTACGCTTGCAGATTTGAATATGCGTTTTTAAAATAAATCAAACGAAATAAATATAATTGTTTTATTAAGACTTCTTAAATCACCGTATCAATCTGCATTGACTCAAATGTCAGTAATTAACTTTTTTCTGCCTCCAAAGTGATTACCGGCTCCCAGAGCCAATGTATCTCAAGAATCATTAGTCAAGTGTAAATGCGACCTCGTAATTCCGAGTTCAAGTATTCTGCGGCTTTCGTCTCTATAAATTAAAGTGATTTATAGGCAAAACTCAAAAGGCCCGCCCAAACTTTTGTCGTTTGCAGAAAGAAACAGATTTGCCGAGGGGACTAATGAAGAAACCTTTTTGTCTCGAATGCCACTTTGCTTTCGAGATTATTTTTCGCCATCGCAGGCTGAAAGCAATGCCATCTAGATGGATTTTATTTGCGTGTTTTCGTCGTCTATGTTAGTTAATTCTTGTCTCTTTTTTCTGGATCCCTTTTACGATATTACTTTGTATTTTATTACTTGTTGCTTTGAGTATATTTACATATTTACACATTACAATTCAATTGTTTCCGATCTTTAAATATAAATTACTTGATAATTCTTACTTTAAACTTTCAATAGGTATTATGTTTTTATTAAGTACTTATTACGTACTTTGTTTGGTTTAACATCATCACTTCAGCCACATGAGTGAAGTATTTATTTTTAAATTTGGCATGTTAGTGCTACAATCAAAAGAAATTATGTTTATTCTGTCCTAGATTTGTATGTATTACTAAACTGAGAAGTGTGACTAGAATGGCTAATTTAAGAACTCGTATCTTGTCTTTAAATTGTCTCCAAAAGTATTAGCATAATGTCCCAAAGCTGTTTGTGAAAATCTCGTTATTTTCTTGGCAAGGTCAAACGGGCTTAATATATCTGACTTTAACTTAGTTGCGCAACGGAGCTTAAGGACATCATAAATCTTTGAAGGGATAATGAATCGACTGCGTGATCCGAGGATTGGGACTTCGGCTACTTATGAAGTCATTTGAATCTCATCTCGGCACTGCGACATCTATTGGAAATATTACCAAGTTATTTTATAAATTAAACGTTATGAAAATTTATGGTGGAAGATATTATATTTGAACTAGCGACCGCCCGTAACTTCTGCTACGTGGACAGTTATTTCTCTATCCCACGGGAACAGTACTTTTTTCGGGATGAAAGGTACCTATGTCCATTTCTGTACCCCCGACAATGTCTATGGTACCACGATGATCGGTTCAATAGTTTAGACATCAAAACGTTACATACAAACAAACAAACTAACTTTCACATTTGTTATATTAGTAAGGATTCATTTTTTGATTATTAACGAAAGAAATGTTGGTATTTTTACTGATTTTTAGATTACTTTTAGTAAGTGACAATAGGCGAAGAACTATTCATCCAACAAGCAAAGTAAAGATTTATCTTCTGTACAAAACAGTGTCCATCAAAACGCTATTACCATTTGATCACTTAAGAATGAATGATCAATACTTAATTGAAAAAAATATCCAAAAGTAACTAAAAAAGTTTAGTGAAACAAATAGTACATTTTGCACCCTTAATGTGCCCTGGGGCAATTCACTCGCTCACCTGCAAAGTAGTGTTCCATGTCGCAGATGTGTCGCAGATTGTGAATCATACAAAACAAGCATGAATGCTGTCGCGATAATAACGCTGCTGGCTGTCTGTCCTGTTTGATACCAAAACTAAGTACGAGCTAAGTATGTAGAAATATTAAATTAGGCAGGGCGTCTATTTTCTCCTTTGCTGTAGGCAATCTACCGTGTTTCGAGTCATGTTTCGGAGTCTGTGTTACCCAGTACTCTAATATACACATCGTATTGCTCTTTGCTATTTATTGTAATGTCAGTTTAAATTATTATAACAATTAAAATAATATCTGCACTTAAGCTACTATTTACTTAAGTATTTAATATGAACATTCGAAAACGAGCAACATGATTTATGTAAACGGCCTCATTGTTCATATAAAAAAACTTATCTCGAGTTTTACATATTTTATCTATGAATGAACTATTATGGTTCTTGAAATAAAAAAACTTTATAGTGGACTAGCGGCCGCCCGCGACTTCGTCTGCGTGGAAAGTTTTTTTTGTTTCCCTCGGGAACAATACTTTTTTTCGGGATGAAAGGTACCCTATGTCCTTCTCTATAACCCTGGCAACGTGTATGTAAAATTTCATGATGATCGGTTCAGTAGTTAAGACGTGAAGAAGTAACAAACAAACAAACAAATAAACAAACGGACTTTCGCATTTATAATTTTCAATGAAACTATGCATTGAATTTTATTATATTTTGAAGAAAACACCATAATTCTTTTATGACAGTGTTTTTTAATGACAATCAATAACAAAAACGTATCTGGATCGACACAATACTATTAAAAACAAATCTATTCTAAAAAAAGGTGGTATTCGGCCACATTCTCCCCCTTTTTACAAGAGCACCAACTTTTTAAGTGGTCTTCGGAGGGTGCCCGCTTGAGTGCGGACCTCTACCACCCTGGTCACCCCATCACGGCCCGGATATAATGCCTCCACTACGCCGCGGGGCCAGGTGCCTCTCGGCAAGTCCCCATCACCGATGAGCACCAGGTCCCCGACCTTGATAGAGACGGGTGAACCCGGTACGCGACGGGGCGCCAAAGAGGGCAAGTATTCTCGCACCCAACGACGCCAGAAATGGTCTGCGAGACGCAAGGCCTTGCGCCAATTACTCCTGCCACACATGTCAGCATCGACAAGCTCTACGTTATCTAGTATGCTTCTTCTTGATGATTCTCCGAGCAGAAAATGGTTAGGAGTTAATGCTTCAGGGTGATCTGGGTCCGGGGAGACATGGGTCAGTGGTCGCGTATTGACGATCGCCTCTGCTTCTGCCAAGATTGTGTTCAGAATTTCATCCGAGGGAGTCCTCTGTCGGAGAGTAACGTTTAAGGCCGTCTTAATCGATTTCACGAGGCGCTCCCATGCCCCGCCCATGAAAGGGGCCGATGGCGGTATAAAGTGCCACCTTATCTCATTTGTGGCTGCAAAATAGTGGACATCTTTGCCGTAGAGCGCACGCAATTGTCGACTGGCACCCTTGAAAGCAGTTCCATTGTCCGAAAAAATGGTTTCTGGAGTTCCTCGGCGTGCAACAAATCTCCGCAGGCACATGATTGCAGAGTCAGTCGAAAGGGTATGCGCAACTTCTAAATGTACCGCTCTCGTTACTAAACAAGTAAAGAGTGCTACCCATCTTTTTTCCCGCCTGCGGCCAACAGAAACTAGAACAGGGCCAAAATAGTCCAAACCCGTATTGGTGAATGGTTTCTTGTGATGATCCAATCTATTTACAGGCAGGTCACCCATTGGTGGCTGCATGGTGGGAGCCCGTAGCAACTTACACATCTGACAACGACGTACGATGGCTCTAGTTGCGCTTCTAACACCAAGGATCCAGTAGCGTTGTCTGAGCTCGTTAAGAACAGTTTCCGTGTTAGCATGAGCGAATTTGGCGTGATAGTGCTGGATCAGTAGTCTAACTCCGGGGTCTTTACTATCAAGGATAACTGGCCGTTTCAATTCCTCCTCGACGCCTGGTGCTGCAGTTATTCGTCCAGAGAGGCAGATCAGTCCCCTACTATCAAATTGTGGGGATAAAGTGGCCAGACGACTTTTCTTAGGCAGGGATTGGCGGCGAATCATGTGAAGCATCTCCTCTTTGAACGAGGCCAGCTGGCTTTTCAAAAGCACATGACACTCTGCCCGTTGTATCGCTGACGCATCAACGTGGCTCAGTGTGGCAGGAGGACTTGGCGATTGCGCGCTAAAAAAGTTATGTACGATGTCACCAATAAGAGGGTTTTGAAAGCAACGGTGACTTTTATTGCGGAAAAATTTTGCTAAAAACATATGAACATGCGCGGTTGCTTTCAAGAGCTTAGTCCATGAGCTGAGGTTGGCGGCTTCAACTACTACGGGTGATGGCAACTGATGAGTATGACTGCAAAGGATGGTTTCTACACTGGGTGGAGATGTCGATGGCAACGATGTTGAGGATGGGTCGGATGGTGAGCTGCGACATGAAGGTTTTAGTTCTTCCACCCCTGAAAGGTTTGATAAGTTCTGCGGTTCAACAGGCCAATCAGAGGGGGGAGACAACAAAAAACTAGGCCCTGTTATCCAACGCGACTCAATGTTCAGTGCTTTGCACTTCCCCCTTGTAGCATCATCGGCTACATTAAGCTCCGTCGGCACCCAATGCCACTCATCGATGTTAGTTGTTTCTATAATTTCGCCAACGCGGTGTGAAACGAAAGGCTTAAAATTCCTAGCGTCACTTCTTAACCACCCAAGCACAGTCATTGAGTCGGACCAGAAATATCTTCGGTGAGGCTTGTACCGGTGGGCTTTACATATAGTATCAGCCAGGCGAGAGGCTATCAGGGCAGCTTGGAGTTCCAATCGTGGGATTGAAGTAGGTTTAAGTGGAGAGACACGTGCTTTACTGGCTATCAGAGCAAGACTTACTTGAGAGTTTTCGTAAACAAAACGCCAGTAAGCAACAGCGGCGTGAGCAAGCTCACTAGCATCACAAAACAGATGAAGCTCAAGTTCTATCACTTGTCTCTCCGATAGGTGGTACCGTCTAGGGATCTGTAGATTCACGGAAGATTTTAAACCCTCAGACCACTCTACCCAACTGCTCAGTTCAGCCTCTGATAGTCTCTCGTCCCACGTGAGGCCCTTGCGCCATAAATTTTGGAAAAGTATGCGACCTTTTACTACTAGGGGTCCAAGAATGCCTAAAGGGTCGTAGATGCGCATGACATGTGCCAATACATCACGTTTGGTAGCTTGATTTGGCAGATTCTTAAAATCAATATTAAACCCGACAACGTCTGAGTGAGGCTGCCAAATCAGGCCTAAGGTTCTAGTAAAGGCAGGAGCTCCCAGGTCTACATCACCTTTGCCCGACGTGACTTCAGATAGCAGCTCCTTTGGCAAAAGGCTCAGTGCAGAAGGATTGTTTGATATCCAGCCACGCATAGTGAATCCGCCGCGTTTGTGGACTTCCACAATCTCTGAAGCCAAGCGAGCTGCTTTCTGGGGTTCATCAACGCTCCCAATATAGTCATCCATATAGGTGTCTCTGTTAATAGCTTGGGTAGCCTCTGGAAACTCGTCTTGGTACTCCGATGCGTTTAGGTTCGTTATAAATATGGCTGTGGAAGGGCTAGAACATGCTCCAAAAATCATAGAGGACATTCTATAAGTCTCGATTGGAGATGAAGGGTTGTCGCGCCAAAGAAAACGTTGCGCATCCCTATCTTGTTCCCAGATTTTAATTTGTGGAAACATTTCTTTGATATCCGCGGTCAGTGCTATTTTCCCTTCTCTAAAACGCATCAGAATGCCAAGTAACGGCTGCAGGAAGTCAGGTCCCTTTAGCAAGAGAGAGTTTAGAGAAACGCCACGTGTCTTTGCAGCGGCGTCGTGCACGACTCTGAGCTTGCCCGGCTTGTTGGGGTTTACCACGCCAAAATGTGGGAGATACCAAGAAACCGAGTTTGACTTCAAAGTTGTGCACTTCTCCGCGTATCCCTTGTTTAAGGTGTCATGAATGTTGTCCCGATATCGTGCCGCGTATTGAGGATCGCGGGCCATTTGTTTTTCGAGACTTTCGAACCTTGCCAATGCCAATGGAAAACTATTCGGAACCACAGGATCATCGTCTTTCCATAACAGTCGTACTTCAAAACGGCCACTCGGTAATCGACGCGCAGTTTCAGACAGAATCTTAATTGCGCGTTGATCCTCGGTGCTTCGAGTCTCATGCTTAATGATACCAATCGCGTCTAATTTATATTGCTCTTTCACTAAAAGCTCTAATTCGCTTCGAGGGTCAGGAGTATCGTGATGGCTAACATGGAACGCAAAATCAACAATTTTTGTTTTACTAGACGAAAACCCAAATACTACCCAGCCTAACCGTGTTCTAATGGCAACGGGTTGAGTCTTCGTACCTTGTCGAAGTTCTAAAGCTAAAATCAACTCCCAATGGTCAACACCTATTACTAAGGAAGGCTTCGCATCAACATAACATAACTCCTCTTTTAGATCAGTTAAGTGAGAATACGCGCTAAGATTGGCCCGCGTTACCGTTTGCCTAAATTCCAATCCTAAATTATCAATAGCTCTTGCCTTACGGATCTCGTAGATGTCAGGTGAGAATTTGCCTTTAATTTTGAAGTCAACATAGCGTACGACGCTGTTCCGAGACAAGCCTCCCACGCAGTTGAGGTGGACTTGTCCTTCTGGACCCTCTACACCTATCTTTTGAGCAATATCCATGTCGAGAAACGTTGCTGTGGATCCATCAACCAACAGAGCAAAAATGTCAGCGTTTCCAGCTGGGCCGAAAATAGTAACCGGAATTACCTTAAGAAGAGGTCGAAGCGAAGATTCTGTATGTTCGGCTGTGGTACTGATGGTTACTCGTTCGGCTGAGGACGTGGACGGTTCAACACGACGATTTTCCTCAGATGTGACACGGCTAAAGTTGGGATTATGTAAAAGCGTATTATGTTTACGATTGCAATTTTTTATTTCACATTTTTTATTTTTGTTGCAATATTTAAAACTATGAACACCTGGTATAAGGCATCGGTAACATATTTTACTCTCTTTAATAAAAAGCCACCTGTCATCTATGGTCATATGTTTGAATTTGTCACAATTTGACAATGACAAATCATGATTTAATTGACAACAAGGGCACAATGAAATTTTATTTTCTTGTTTGGTACCGGAACTTTTTTTCAGTTTAGCAGTAGCCAATCGAGATTCCGACACAGCATGTGCCTGATGACCGGGAACGGGCTCCACCTGCGCGTGATGCATGTTTGTAGGTTCGGCCTCCGGGTCTGCTCCCGACTCCGTCACAGTATGCGATCGCTCACGATGTACACCTGTAGTTTCAGCGACGGCACCAAACTGTAAAACTAAATCGACTTCTCGAGACAGGAAATCAGAGAACAACTCTACTTTAGGCTGGCCTTTCCAATTAAGCTTCGCATAATCGAGCCATCGTGCGCGTGACAACTGTGGAAGTTTATTTATTAAGGCCGCGAATAATTCTGGTGATCTTAAATAATCATGGTGATCCAATAATTTCGCGACTTCCACACAGTTACGCACACGGGTAGCGAAAAGGCTTAAATCTTTGAAGTCATTTCCTAACTTCGGGAAGGAGCGTATTGAATTTACCTCTTGTACAATAATAAGTTCGGGACGACCAAAACGACGGTTTAGCACGTCCATTATTTGAGTAGCATGCGAAGCGGTTGCCAGCATTGTGCCAACAGCTTCACGCGCTGCTCCCTTTAAACAGTGGCTCAAGCGAGCTATATTATCCATCGTACTAAAGGATGCTTGAGTACTATCGAAAGCACGTTTGAATGCTAAATAGTCTAAGGCAGATTTACCATCAAAACTGGGAAGATTTGTGGGCATCTGTGGCCTATGTTTGCCCGCCAGAGCTTCAATGGCTCCGGCAATGCGAGCTACGGAGTTATCCTCGCAAACGGGCTGGGAGGACTGTATAGGTGCGGAATTCTTGTCTTCAAAGATGGACTGGTTCAGAGGCGGGCACTCGGCCGTCTTGTTTTGACAGTCGGTGTCTCGCAACCAGTTCTCCACGCTCTCCTTACTTCTACTGCAGGTTGAACGGCTACCTTTGGATTTTACCTCGATAGTGGCCAGCTCCGCACGCAGATCAATTTCCGCTGTCTTGCGCTTAAACTCCAACTCTATTTGTGCAAGATGGCGAGCGTGTGCAGCTTCCGCCGCTATTCTTGCCACCGTGGTTGCTGAGGTAGAACTTGTTGTGCGCGAGCTTATACATCGGGCAGAGGCAGGACGCCCCGGTTGCTCCGGTGCCTGTGAGCTGGTGGACGTGACCTGGAGTGCCGTTTGGGATCGTGTTTTCACCATCATAATAATTATGCACAAGAATAAACACTATGCACAAGAATAGACACAAACAAGTATGCACAATAATAAATACACACAAGCACTGGTTGTTTTGTCAGAAGGACCACTATTTCAATGAAACTATGCATTGAATTTTATTATATTTTGAAGAAAACACCATAATTCTTTTATGACAGTGTTTTTTAATGACAATCAATAACAAAAACGTATCTGGATCGACACAATACTATTAAAAACAAATCTATTCTAAAAAAAGGTGGTATTCGGCCACAATAATATTAGTAAGGATAGTAGCGCACGATAGTTCGCAGTCTCCCATGACCATAGCAGGTGCAAAGGTGCCGAAACGTAGGGAAAATCAAACCAAATACCAATTAATAACCAAAGTACTCTCAATAAAACCGCGTTAGTATTCGTTAAAAAGTGTTTTATTTCATGTCTTGTGAGCGCGTAAGCTTGAGAAGTGAAAATCATGATTCTTGATATTTTATTGTGACTTCAAAGTTTTTATTAAAATAATATGGGACTTTAAGCTATTCAAACGTAGCTTTTGTCTCAGTTTTGTATTTGGACAACAGTATTACCGAGTTCCGAGTGAGGTGAATGCCTCGAAGCTGTGTTAGAATGATAACATTTCCATTTCCCTCATTTAAGAATAACGACCAAAATTATTTTTTGAGAATTGAAGTTTTGTTCAGTTTGTTTGAAAATTAAAAAATGCATTTGAATGCTTTCTCTATTCGTAAATTTGAATTAAGTAATTAGAAAGTGTTTTTACGTATATTGCTAATATCAACTGACGGTAAAAAATCCTAAATAATATTTTGTTTCGTTGTTAAACATAAATAACTTATTTAAATTAGCCACTAAGTAAGTATTCAATTAATGTATAAAAAAAAATTACTAACGCGTACCATGATTACACCTTTTTTAAAAAAACAATCGATTATTTCTCAAGCTTATGTAGCTAGGCTAGCTACTACATACCAATAGTTTCCAAAATTCACTTTGCTCGTTATTATGGAAGAAATGGTATCCAATGGTCAAAAACCAGATACTTACGTAGCTACTTTAATATTTGGGATGCAAAAGAAACATAAGAAGCGTCATAATTATATTACCGCCCACATTACTAACAACTGCGCTCGCGTTGCGCAGCGTAGGTCCAGATCTGAATAAATAAATACTCAAGCACATGCATAAGACACTTAAGTGGCCATTAGGCTTCCGAGAAATAATGCAGTTATGTGGTTGTCTTTTATTCGTATAAAAATAAGCTCAAGTATCTTTGATAAAATTTTGTACTTTTTATTTTATCGTATTACATTGAAAACTTCCTAGTTACTTTCTTCATTGCCATAATTTTATGGAAACAAAAATGGTGTTATCTGATCTGTAAGCGTGGCTGTTGGAGTACAAAGGACTACTACACTACGACAAATACTATACAGTCTGAAGAAGGACTGGAAAAGCGCCATACCATCACCATACCCCAATAACCCTTTTGTTGGTGGGATGTGTTGTTTGCCGTAAGTAAATATATATATATATTTACACATATATATATATATATATATATATATATATACAATATATAAGAGTGCAAATATGAAATAGAAATAATTGTTAGTATTAAAATTTAACAGTGTCCGCCTAGGATAGTACTGTTCCTCCCACTCTGGGGGTGCCTATGCCACAGAATCAATATAGTACTGACGTACCTATACCCAGCATTGGTTGTCGCATCGTATGGCTAATTATGATGTCCCTAATCATGATGCAATACCAAACAGCAGCAGATTTATAAAGGGTGTTTTTTTAGAGGTATAGAACTTTACATTGCAATAAAACAACGATGGATTATTCGATTGGCATGATTTTTTTTTATTCGAAAGATAATCTTGTGGCATTATATTTTAAATATGATTTCTGGCATATGACTGCCACGGCTGGCTCGGAAGTAGTCCAGTCTGGACGTCCAATTTTCGATAACTTTTTCCAACATTTGTGGCCGTATATCGGCAATAACACGGCGAATGTTTAGTCCAATCAACGGGGCTTATGCAACCCGAATAATTCTTCCGTCTATGAAATTTGGCATGTGATGAAGTTAGGTAATACAGATTACAGATGAACAATAATCCAATAAATTTTGTTACGAGAAGTTAGGTATTTTTACCTAAACATGAAAATCGCTTATATCTCTCTGTGAATATTTCCTCGGGCTAAAATACTTTCTGTATACGTACTTGTGTATTAGTTGGAATAAGTATGTAAAAGAATCCAATATTTTTTCGATTTCAGAGATACTCCAAATTTAAATTTTAATATTTTCAATATATATTTTCTTGATAAAAATATCTGCTGATTATTATTTTTAATATGTTTTTATATCCTTAAATATATAGCTTTGTTCAGTAAGTCAATTAATTTTCTTCTTTAATCATATGTTTTTATTTTTTGGTCTTACGAGGTAATGTGAAAAATAGTCGGTCCATTTTCATACATTTATGTATAAATATGATTAAAGAAGAAAATTTGTTGGCCTACTGAACAAATCTATATATTAAGGGTATAAAAACATATTAAAATGTATGTATATATAACATGTATATATATGTATCATATATTTTTGAGGTACACACTGTCTGCCCTTCTCAATGTTTTTTCCTGTCCCGGGCCTGCTGGAAGAAATTTCAATGTGAAATAAGTTGTGCCCTTGTACAATTCTTCTGTCCATTACTTTTCTGTTTGTAATTGTGTGTGTACAGAACGAATAAATAAAAAATAAATAAATAAATAAATAAAAAATAATAATCAGCAGATATTTTTATCAAGAAAAGATATATTGAAAAATATTAAAATTTAAATTTGGAGTATCTCCGAAATCGAAAAAATATTGGATTCTTTTGCATACTTATTCTAACTAATACACAAATACGTATACAGAAAGTAATTTAGCCCGAGGAAATATTCACAGAGAGATATAAGCGATTTTCATGTTTAGGTAAAAATACCTAACTTCTCGTAACAAATTTTATTGGCTTATTGTTCATCTATAATCTGTGTTACCTAACTTCATCACATGCCAAATTTTATAGACGGGAGAATTTTTCGGAAGTCGCCATACAACAAATATGCTCATTGATTGGACTAGTTGTCTTCCAAATGGTCAAGCGTTTCAAGCGTTTGTGGCTTATCCGCATAGACCAATGACTTTACATAGCCCCACAGAAAATAGTCTAGCGGAGTCAAATCACAAGATCTTGGAGGCCAATTCACAGGTCCAAAACGTGAAATTAGGCAGTCACCTAACGTGTCTTTCAAGAAATCGAAATAAAACTGCACAATTTGCAGGCGTTGTTCAGGTGTGAGTCTATTCATGATGAATTGCCAAACCAAACTGAGAATAAATCACTTGACAGCTGTCAAATCGGTCGCCATCTTTAAAAGTAATGCCAACTTAAAGTTCTATACCTCTAAAAAAACACCCGTTACATGTGATGCTATTCATTTGTTTGAAATTGGTACAATTTGAATTAATTTTATTTTAGTTCATCATCATCATATTATATTATAGGCCTCCCCTAAGGATTTCCATGACGATTGGTCTTCCTGCGTTGCCTGCATCCAGCGGCTTCCTGCGACCGTCACCAGATCGTCGGTCCACTTTATCGGGGGCCTTTCCACGGAGCGTCGTTCATCATCATCATATTCAGCCCACATCAACCCACGGCTGGGTATAGGGAGCGTCGTTACTACCTTAAAATTACGCGGTTTACAAAAAAGGTTGTCAATCGTTAAGGTATTTCAACAGCTTATTCCATAGCTTATTCTGACCCAGGATGTCTTTTGTACCTAACGCTACCACCGTATTATGCTATGTGACCGGGGCAATTGCAGCTAGCTGCATTCAGAGTATTTTCGCTTCAACGGAAAATTGCTGGGTTATTCAGGTCTTATTCAAAGAGCTGAATTAGAATTCCATTGAAATGTTTTGCAAATTATCTGATGAAAATATGAATGAGTAGATTTATTACTGTTGGTGTTTCAGAATAACTCTTGAATGTCGAAGAGGTAGCTGTGGTTCAATAGGATTTTATTTTAAACTAACATTTCTGTAGCTTGGTATATGCTAAAAAAAATAATATAACATCCAAACACAAATTATGCAGTAAGTATCTATTAATAAAAAAGTTACACATCATAATTATATCTTTATTACTTCCATTCCAATGCGATAAAAATAAAAAATAGCAACTATTCCTACTTTATTTTTATTGCTTATTGTAAAATCTAATATGACGCTAATGACGCGTTAAAATAGAATTTGTTTAATCAAATGCAATAAAGATAAAATAGTGTTTTGTAAGTCTTTTAAAATTCAAATGCGAGACATAATTAACACCAGCTAATTAGAAAGGTGAGTGCGCGTGGGTGTTATTGCGTGATAATATAGCTCGTGAGAAAATGTTTTTAACGTATCAAAAATAAATAACTAAATATGATTATTTATAGTAAGTGTCATATCGCCTTGAAAACAGTATAATGTAGTATGCAAACACCTTGTGATACAAATATTGGGGTAATAAGGGTCTTTCTTTAGACGCTACAGAGCCAGACAAATTTTTTAGGTTAAAAATTTGTCTTTGAAAATCAATCATTGAATTCTCTGTAGGTGTAGACGAGCATAATTTGTTACTTTAAATTTGATGTGCGTCTGAAGAATGACCCATAAGTATACGTAAACCTATTCTTTGTCGAATAATCGCACCGAAAATAACTAAAGTACTTGAATTTATGGAATTCAGAGTTGAAGTTTCAATTTAATATTCATATCAACATATATTAACGTTTCAATGGAAATGGACGAGAGCCAACTTATTATATGAAAACTCACAATTCCCTTTTCAAACAATTCATGTATGACAATTTACTGAATCTCGGACTCAAGTGCTTTTAAGCTCGCTTGTTACTTTTGACATTTATTATTTTGCCGAGCGGAGAATGTTGAAACTCAATTCAGTTTGTTAGTTTTGGGTATATTACAATGAAATAGCGTTAGAGATATAATAAGATAGGGAACTATATTTTGGAAATAAATTGATATTAGAATATGTTTACGCCTATCAGAAAAGGCTGCTTCTTCAGGTAAAAAATGTTTTCTTCAAATCTGTTAGTAAAGATTTACCTAACATTTTTTACCTAATTTGAGATCAAACTAATTTCTTCTTAAGGAAGGTGATTTTAGAATGTTTGACTTATTGTTTATTTAAAATGTACACTTTTAATTTTTTTCTATTAAATTAATTAAGTTAATGTACACTTTTAATATAAATCCTTACTTAATATAATATTATAAATGCGAAAGTCCGTTTGTTTGTTTGTTTGTTACACCTTCACGTCTTAACTACTGAACCGATCATTATGAAATTTTGCATACACGTTGACAGGGGTACAGATAAGGACATAGGGTACCTTTCATCCCGAAAAAAAGTATTGTTCCCGAGGGATGGCAAAAAACGTTTCCACGCAGACGAAGTCGCAGGCAGCCGCTAGTTAATTATCATTTGCTTTAAGTTAATATGGATTAATTTAACTTGAACCAGTAACAAACTGTTCAAAGTATTTTTAAGAAGTGAAAAATATTTTCCACTGCAAAATTAACATTTAAAGTGGTAACCTGTAGAAATAGATAGCATTTAGTTTGTTTGCTTGAACTGTCACCACCTTTGTCTACCCAACTTATTTATTCGTTCCAACAGAGGGTGACTCGAACACACCACTTAGACACCAAACAAGGGTGTATTAAGTGCGAGTTAAAATTTAAATTGATTCTTCCCCCTTAGAAGAAAATTCAAATAGTGAGTGTGATCTCGAGCGAATAACTCTATGTTTGTGGGATTCTTTTCTGCAAATTGGACGCCTCAGGCCGTTTAGTCGATAAAGAACAGTCTTGGATGCACCACCCATCCCTATATGATGCGTTGTGATTACGCGCTTCATTAGAGAGGGAGGGGGAGGACAGCTGCGAAAAGTTTTAATGGAACCGAAAGTGTTGTTCCAGCAAAAAATATACGTGAAATATGCGAGATTCTTAGTCACCAACTTTGTAGATGGATTTTAAAGTAGTTAAATAAACTGCATAATTTTAAGCACGAAACCCGCTTAATATTGGAGCACTGAGTTAGGAGAACATTTAAGTGTTCGCTCTAGAAACAAAATAATAGTACGTGAAATGTATTGTAACTAGAACACAGCCTGTTCATCTCGCTTGTGGTTTGTTGGTTATCAATTAGGTTATGTAAATATCTTCTGTGTGCGAAAATTGTATGTTAAATACATTTAAAGATGTGTTCATCGAGTTTGTTAGATAACTATTCTTAATATATAAGTAGTTAATATTTTGACTATTAATGTAACATTGAAATTAAAAAGTTACTGCACAATTTATTTCCAACATTTTAAAAAAGGATAATCGAAATAAACAAATGTTTGGATTTGCTTTAAAGCTCTGTCCTTATTTACGTCCAATACTTAGTTATTTTTAGTGATATTATTCCACTGAATGAATAATAAACAGACAGAACCCTAAAATGCATCTGTATTCAGAATCACTTGTTCGGCATCCTAATAAGCCATTCTATTAATTCAGAAGAAAAATTCAAATTTCTGTTGCGGATCGTTTACGATTGTATACAGAACCGAGCTTCGGATGAGCCGTAATATCATGCAAATTTCCCAAGACTTAAGTATGAAATTCATTTTATTTTTTCCTTTCATTTCCTTCGAGTTTCGGGCCATCTCATAAAAAAGCTTTTACATTCGTCTCTCTTACAAAGTTAACAAAGGCGCGACTATTTTCGGGCCGGACTCCTAATTCACACTGTTTTTGATTTTATTAAGTCCGAGATGGTGTAGGATTATCAAAAATGTTAGACAATTTTTTTATTTCTGCATTAGTTATTTTCTAAATTATGAACCGAATAAATATTTTAGAGCTTTCGCGAAAAAAAAAATCTGCTGTTCCATAGAAAAGTACAACATCGACTCGACTATAATGTATGGAACAGCTGATTTCTTTTTCGCGATTTCGTGGTTAGCCCCATAGTCAAAGTTATTCATTTACGTGGGCTGAAATTCCCATTTCATTTTTAGATATACTTAAAAATTAACCGCGTAATGTTTTTCAATACCCAGCCTTATTAAAACGTTACAATTTGGTCGATTTCAGGATTGTATAACATCTAAACTTCAGTAAACTCATTTCTTTGATAGCTTCTGTTAATTACCTTAATTATTCAGAAATGTTAGTTAGTTAGTTTGGTTTTTTAATGTTTGAGAAATGACATTTTCTCTTTTTTTTTTCTGAAGCGCTCGTGGCGGAACTTGACAGACTGATCGTACTCGATCACGTTTGTTAAGCAACGCTCGGTCCGGTCAGGTGTCGGATGGGTGACCGTTAAAGTGGCATTACAACTGAGCGTTTCCGTGCTTCGGAGGGCACGTTAAACCGTCGGTCCCGGCTGTTGTCATCTGATAACAGTCGTTAAGCCAAGCTAGAGGCCTTTCAGGCGGCTTGATAAACTCTAACACTAGAGGTGGCCACTAATCCTCATTCGATAAGAAGAAGAAGAAGATGACATTTTCTAATGGACAAAATGGCCGTTTCTTCCTGAAGGTAGAATATGTGACTTAGTGCTCACACCATTACTGCCCATGTAGGATGTAGAGATGTCAATTACGTTTAATTGACCAGCTCAATTTGCGTTTAAGTACAAATTTTAATGTGTTGTGATTGTGTTGTTTAAGCCACGGTGGTGTGGTGAGAGAGAAAAATTAGTGCTTTGTAAAATTTTAAATAATAAATTTAACTATTTAATTTAATAAGGTAACACAAACTTAATTTTTAAATAGTGATATTTTGTCATTTTACCTTACATTTTTTAATAGCTATAGTAAAAAAAGATACATAATGTAATAAGTCATACATGTATCAGACTTTGCCCTTTTCGAAAGGGGATGCCCTTCAAGCATCTGCCCAAATCAATCTTAAATATTGAATTTGCGTCGTAATCTGATGGAAAGTTTCACGGGAAACGAGTTTCTATTACGTTTTAACGCAATTTATTTCGAGTTTTCACCTTCCTTTCGTTTGTAGGTGGTGCTTCAAACTTGTAGGCTGGGGAGGAATTCAAATTTTAATTGCAGACGTGAGCATGAATACAATGTAACTTCAGATGCCTGTAATTGTTCATACCGGTGGAGATTGTAATTTTGTTCAAAAGTGTAATTATTATGTCAGTCACGATTACGGATTTGAAAGTCATTCCTTTATGTGGGCATAGATTTGGGTGAGGTTTTGTGAAGTGATTTTTATCAAGAGCTTTAGAATTGGACATTGATTATTTTAATTTACTATTCATTTTCCATATTTTTTAATGAATCTACACACCCAATTAACTAACATTAATTTTTACACCGCAGATTATGACATTGTTAACTTAAAAATATAAGACTCTATAATGTAGAAATAATACGAGTTTTGGGTTATTGTCATTATTTGTTTATAAGCATGTAATATATAAAAAAGTGCGCGCGTAATAAAATAACAGCATAATTATAAGATAAATCAATGATTAATATTTTTGCCCACGATTGTTTTATTAAAATGGGTAAAACGTATTGCCGAGTGTCATCGATATTCTTTGCCATCCCTCGTTTGTAGGTTGTATTCCCAGATTACTGTTGTTATTCAAATTTTCAACGGCCCATACACTTTTCGGCAGCCGATGATGGAATTAAGGCTTCGTACATATTAACCCGATGATGGTTATAGGCGACAAAAAGCACCTAGGTAACCCTTTTTATGGTCTAGTTATGTCTCTGAAGACGTGGTGTGGATGATAATACTTTGTGCCTAAAACAAAAAAAACAAATAAAAAAAAAAGTATTTGGTTTGAGAGTACGCACACATATTTTAAGAACACATAAAAGTAGGTAACTGTAAAAATCTAAGTTATTAATAACTTAGTCATTCATAACTCTTTTCATAATGTATAACGATCACACCATACTTTTATTATAATTATACTAATGAAGTCTCTAAAACAGATTGTATTCAAAATAAAATTTCACGACAGAAAGCTTTTTAGTACTCGCGACCGCCTTTTCGTTGTAAACAAGGCTTAAACGATGCGCGTCAATGGGCCCCCGCCACTGGAAAACTTCGTTGTTAAGCCTTTCTCTTTAAGTACCCACCTAATTAATTAATTAAATCGGAAGCTGTAATCCGGAGTTTTAAAAGCCAACTTTATAATTAAGAGTAACAGTTCGCTGTACAGTATTTACTATTTAAATGGAAGATCCGATCGATACGAACGTGGTTCATTTAATAAATTTCCATTTTAGTGATTCAATGTGTTCTGAATTGTTAAATTTGTAGTTAATGAGTTAACAAGCTTGTAAATTAACAAATTTGACAATACACGTTTGCTAATTGCGCTGTTGTTTTCCAATATTTATGCTATACTTAATCAGTTTTAAATAAAACCGGTCAAGAGCGAGTCGGACTCGCGCACCGAGGGTTCCGTACAATCATAAATATATTTGGATATGTTACTTTAGTACAGTCTTTAAAAAAGTAGGATAAACGGCAGACAGGTGGAAGGGCGAACAGGCGGACAGTTAATTTACAAATCTTAACCACAGCTGCTTATGGTGACTGAAAAAAGTTTCAGCCACTCCACATTGCAAACTGTTTACATTACTAAGTAGGAACTTATTCTTCGTTTATTTGTACGGCAAATAGTAGGTAATATTAGAACCAGCCACCAATTTATTATTAACATTTTTTTTTTAAATTTGCGATTTTTGCATTTACAATGCTATTTTTAAACAATACTAAATAATATACTAGAAAAAATACGACTCGCACCAGATCAATACTTTTTTCAATATATTTTTTTCTTAGGTTAGCATTCTAAGGACAGCGCCATCTGTTGACTGGTAGTGAAACTAAAGAATTTTTGTTTGTTTTTTGAATTTCTAAAAAAAAGTGTGTTATATTGAGACATTGTTTTATTTTTTCTGTAATCTTTATATAAACTACTATCACATAGAATTATTTAACGGTATTTTTTTTACATTTTTCATCATAAGTCGAAAACTATGCGGCCAAAGAAAAAAGAAAAAAATGTTTTAAAATGTGCAAACAGCGCTCTTTCATATGATACCCCACATGCCCTAGTCACCTCACTTCAAATTTTTAAGACACCTTTTGAGTCCCTGTTGTAAAAAAAAATTTTTTTATTTCTTTCTTATTTGCAAAATAGTTGGGCAAATGTCATCTTAAACTATTCCAAATTTCAAATTGATACCATTAGTTAGTTCTCGAGATATCCAGCTGTGACAGACAGACAGACAGACTGAGTCACACCATAAGGGTTCCTTTTTTACCATTTTGGTACGGAACCCTAAAAAGGAGGAGCTCGGTGGCGCAGTGGTATAGCGCCTGGCCCAGCGATTGCGGAGGTTAAGCAACTTTCTCAGGGGCCAGTCATGGGATGGGTGATCATTTATTATCTCGAGCTCCTCCGTGCTTCGGAAGGCACGTTAAGCCGTTGGTCCCGGCTGCATTTGCAGTCATAAACACCCACCAATCCACATCGGGCCAGCGTGGTGGGTAATGGCCCATCCTCATTATTCACCCATTAGGGCGAGGCCTGTGCCCCAGCAGTGGGACATCAAAAAAAGAATGGCTGATGGTCAATCAATTTTAAACACTACTACAACAGGTATTACATTTTCAGTTAAAAAAATGTTATTTAAAAAAAGCAAATAAAAAAAATATTTTGGCTTTCACGAATCTCTCGTTATTTGTCTACTGTTTCTCATTACCGTTTTTCGTACCTACTTTTTACAAAACTTAAGATTGTTTTGTGTTGCATTCGATGATAATGTCAATAAAAAACTATCTGTTTTTTGTGATTGGTGTTTTAAATGCTAAGCTGACTCTTCGCTATGGAATTTTGTTATAGTTAATGTAGTGTTTGTATCTATGGAATAGATATAATACTCTGTCTCACACGCACAAGTGGGCAACACTCAGTATATGGCAACACTGGATTGTCTTAGTGTATTATCTATGACTGTCACTGTCAGGCGGGATGGTGATGGCGGCTCTTTGTTGATAGGGATGGAAAGAAAGGCAAAGGGATATGTATGGAAACTCTTGGAGTTTCCTTGTGTATAAGAGTGCTGGTGGTGGAGTGTGTCTTGGTGCGCTGGTGAGCCGGAGACACTGACATGAAGAAAAATTTTTTGAGATCATTCACTTAACAAAACTCCCGGTACCTACATACGTGTGCGTATGTTATAGTTAAGAAAAAAATATAGTTTAACAATAATTCAAATAATTTTGAAAATGAAAATGAAAATGAAAAAATATTTATTTCATAAAAACAAGTGGGTAATACAGGGTATGGTTGATTCCTCCTTTTAAGTGTAAAAACACCTGTACCAGGAGAAAATCGCTCTCTCATAACAACATCAGTTTTTCGTGTTTTTAAAGAAATAAAATTAAAAAATTAAATATAAATAAAGTTATAACAAAAATATTAACTCTACAACTCTAAAATGTGCTTTTGTGTGTGTGTGTGTGTGTGTGTGTGTGTGTGTGTGTGTGTATATGTGTGTGTGTATGTGTGTGTGTGTGTGTGTGTGTGTGTGTGTGTGTGTGTGTGTGTGTGTGTGTGTGTGTGTGTGTGTGTGTGTGTGTGTGGTGTGTGAGTATGTATATTATGTGCGTATGCGTGTATGACTTTGTATGCATTTGTATGTGTAATTATTATATAAATAATATAAAAAGTAAAATGCAAAGTATAACATCTTAGGAGATAACTCAACTAAGTAGTACTAATATGAACTATCACTTCTTCTGTTTCCTCATAGTTCAGTTTTTTAACCCATTCTGTTACCAGCTGCTTGCACACGTGGTTGGTTTTTGTATAAATTTTAAGAATTTTACTAACATGGTTATATATATGAGATGATTGGTAAATGTACTGGTGTTTGGCAAAGTAAGTATTACATGTACTTGTTTTAGCTACAATGTCATTACGTCTTTTTGCTAAAATACTGGAGTCAATTGGTAGTGATTTGTATTTTAATGAAATAGTGTGCAAGATATATATTTGTCGAATAGTCATTACGTCTGTTATTGAATAAAGAGTGTGTGTTGAGAATCTGTGTTTTTTAAAGAACATTACTTTCAAAAGTATCCTTTGTGCACGTTCTGCCTCCAGAAATTTTACTTTAGACGCCCCTCCCCAGACTGGAATACAATAGATTATAATCGATTGTGCCAAGGCAACATATATTTTTTTAAGTAGTTCTTTACTAGCAGAATACCTCAAAATCCTGAAATCCAAATCAGCTTCCTAATTCTGCTTGCAATAAGATCAATTTGAGCATGCCAGGAGAGCCTTTCGTCGATCATGATTCCGAGGTATTTTGTAGTGGCTACCTTATTTATACCAGGGCAGTTGCAGGCAGTGTTGCTTAATTTGTTGCAGCTATGTATTTTAAGACTATAATCAGGATGTGGTTGGGTTCTGCTATTTATTGTGAAGCACATGAAATTAGTTTTGGCAGTGTTTAATGTAAGTAAGTTATGTCTGAGCCAGAGAGCAATTGTAGCAAGTGCAGATTCCGCATCTTTTTTTATCGAGTCCCATGAATTACCGGTAATTACCAGGGCAGTGTCGTCAGCATAGGAGAAGATCCTGGTGTTGCTTAAGTTCATCTTGCAAAGGTCATTGATATATATTAAAAATAAGGTTGGTCCCAGGACTGAACCCTGGGGCACCCCGAAGGTCAGACTTGCATCTTGGCTCACATATCGTCCCATCTTTACACTCTGTGTCCTTCCACTCAGGTAGTCTCTGAATAAATTCAGTGGACCGCCTCTCACACCAATTTTTTCTAATTTTTGCACAAGGATGGGAACAGCGACGGTGTCAAACGCCTTTTTCAGATCCAAGAATACCGTTAGGCATTTACCTCCATTGTCCAATTGTTGAGTAATTAAAGAAGATAGAGCCATTACCGCATCTTGAGTTGATTTACCTGCTTGAAAACCATATTGTGAATCAGACAAGATTTTAAACTTATTAAGAAATTTTAGAAGTCTGTTATTTAAGAGTTTTTCTAATACTTTGGACAATGAAGGCAAGACAGATATTGGTCTATAGTTATTGACGTCCTCTCTGTCCCCACCCTTATGCACCGGGGTAACAACAGCTTGTTTGAGAATGGTCGGAAAAACACCTTTTCTAAAACAAGTGTTTGCCAGGTGAGATATGACGGGGATTAGGACGAACTTAGCTAGTTTGAGAAAGCTAACTGGTATGCGATCCAAACCAGCAGCACTGTTGGTTTTTAAGCTCATAAGAACATCATGTATCTCTTGTGGATCGGTTTCCAGTAGAACAAAGGACGAAGACAGAGAGTGATCTAGATGCTGGGAGACAGACAATTTCTCAGTGGAGCTGAGGGGTATAATACCATTTGCAAGATCCTTTCCTATGCCCACGAAAAAGTTGTTAACGTGGTCAACAGATATATTGGGGGTACATTTTACGTTTAGGAGTTTCTCATTGTCGGAGTTATTCTGCTTAATGTGAGTAATGGTCTTAATATTTCTCCAAAGGCACTTTGCATCTTTCGTTGAATTTTCAAGAATTTTCTTTTCATAATTACGTTTAAGTTTCTTTATTAGTTTATTACAAAAATTGCGATAGCGTCTGTAGGTGACAGCCAGAACTTCATCATGTGGATTTAAGCGGAGTTTTTTTTGCATTCTATTTCTATTTCTAATGCAACGTAATATTCCTTGTGTTATCCAAGGTTTGATAATCCGTCGGCTTTTCGGGATGCTTGTCTCATATGTACTCTCATTTAGTGATTTGGTGATTTTGGACACTAGGTCATTGCATATGGTCTCTGGATCATCTGAGAGAAGCAAGTTGGCCATATTTTTACAAAGAAGACTATCTAATGCTTTGTCATAGTCAGTTACCCTTTGTACTTTGCGAGTTTTTGATTCATTATTTACGTTAGAAAGTTGTAAGAAAGCCATAGAATGGTCTGTTATTGATGTGTTAAGTACTACTACTCGAGCACACATTCTACCTTTGTCAATTTTAAGCATTATGTGGTCTAAACACCTAATATCCCGAGTTGGAAGACAGTGACCGGCCATGATTCCATGAATACTTAACATATTAATATAATTCAGTCTATTTTTCCGCATGTAACTTTGATCATTTGGGTCATCAATGAGATTTATATTTATATCGCCAACTATTATTATGCATTTTTGTGACTTAACGGATTCAAGATGAGAATTCAAAGAGCTGATAAATCTATCCGCGTTTGTATTTACAGGTGATCGGTAGATAGCCAAAATATTATAGTTAATGGATTCAATTTGTAGACATGAGGCATCATCTATTATTATTTCTCTCACGTTCACTGAAATATCGTTTCTAATGTATGCTATAACCCCGTCGCTTTGATTAAAATAGCGGGTACTACAATACGATACATAATTAGGCAAATCTGGAATAGGTTTATTCTTATTGGTCCAGCATTCAGTCAAAATCACTAGATCAGGATTAAACTTCAAATCTGCAAGTGAAACAAGCAAGTCATCGAAATTGTGGTAAACACTTCTAATGTTCTGCGAGATCAAAGTAATGTCATTTTCTTTTATTTCATTAGTTTTGGATAAGTTGTCAATGTCACCAAAAGATGCACCAGCAATTTCCGCAGAATCCAAATCATTTAGTGTGTTTAGGGCGTTATCCATTAGCAAAAGTATTAATTATCTGATAAAAGATATCTTTCAGGTGATATGTGTAAGTTAAAATTTGAAGTATTTTTATTATTTGGAAAAGCAATACGTATTTTTTACTATTAAATAACTTACTACTAAATAAATTTTAATAAAATAGTAAACGACTTTATTTATATCGTTTGAATTTGAGTGTAATAAATAAAAAAAAAACTTAGGAAAATGACTAGCAACAAAATATAAGAACAAGGGTATAAATAAAAATAAACACAAAAACTTTCATAGCACTCCGGAACATCAAATGAATGAACCCGCGGGTTGTCGCCATGAATCGTATGGTGTTAATTTTTTGTGTAGCTGAGAGGCTTTTAGGGGACAATGATTAATGGCACTACGAGAAACACGTATCTCTTTTTTCACTAACCATTTTAACGAGAACCGCCCACGTAATCTTATCTTCAGATAAATGCATACAGCTGAGAGATTCAGTACACGGTGAGGGGTCAAGATATTGTGGCATTCCGAATGTTTAGAAAGTGCGTTCAGAACAGAAAGATCCTGAAAGGAAATCGCTCGTGTCATTGGCTCGGTATTAGCATTGAGGACAGTTGAATTCAATTTATTCGGTTCCGGGAATACTCAACGAGGGATTGAAAAATCTTTTTTTTTGTTAGTGATACCAGAGATTATGCAGTCATGGCGACTGTATTGAATTTTTGATGAACATCAAAGTAGTACTTATCTAGAGGGAAAAATGCTAAATAAAAAGTATCAATACACGAGATCATGTTATGCGATTTTATGTATTAGATAGGTACTGTGTAAATCTTTTAAACTTGTGGCTATTAAAATCGAAACGAGTTTTAGGCCATACATTGAATTTAATTTTTAAGACCCATTTTTTAAATTCAGAAGTTCCGAAATTATTCAGTGGCTAAAACATTCATTTATTGCCATAAACTGATGGATAAAGCTAAGGTTTCCTATAGTAAATACAATAAGCTCCGCCAATTTACAACACAAGTACTAAAAACACAAAAATTGTAACAGGAAAAAAGAACATTTAACGGCCGTTAATAAAAAGGGGCAAAAGCGGTTTCCCTCCCCATTAAAACCGAAAGATAAGCTCAGAGGCTGTCAACTCATACATCGTTAATTTCAGGGAAAACTCAAGTTTTTATTGTGTAATTTTTTCCTTGCCCACAAAATATATATTATACGTGCGATGACATGTGACAAAATAAGTGCATTTATCTCCGGAAAGAGCTATTATGTTCTTTATCACATTTTGTTGCTTTTTGTTCGGGACCGATTGGTTATAAAGTGAATTAAGGTAGCAGTGAGAACAATGGATGTTGGTAATGTTATGTTATAACATTTCATTGGTTTAGGGTAGATAATGATATTCAACATAATAACAAAAGAAACGGTAATGATATGGAAGGGTATAAAATAATAATAATTAATTTTACAATGTTGATATTAATAACTTGATGAATAAACCATTTAACTCTAGTGGATATTTTTTGGTTACTACAAGTGGCTTTCACAATGAAAATAATGCAAATTATATTATATTAATAAGACACAAATATTTAAATAACGTGGTATATGCTATCTATGATATTTTGAGAATGTGTTAACTTTACGATGTTTCTTAAAATAGCTTACACTTACTTGTTAATAAAGTAACTTCCGTATTTGTGCGTAGGCAACACTTCTGTACATCAGAGCCAACAGGTCGGATGTCCAGTTTTTACGAAAATCACTTTTGTTCTAGAACACACTTAATTTTTTGTCCTCTTTCGGGCTCTCTTATCATTATTTCGCTATCTGTTTTATTCACAAAGTTAAGCTTACAAAAAAAAGTCGGATGTCCACATGACTTTAGAGCAAAAACAACTAATGTTTAGTTGAGACTTTTTACCTTTAGTAAATTTGAAATAACGGTTTAAAAGTAGGTCTTATGTTGACATAAGACATATCGTTTCTCAAATTTTCTTTAGAGCGTAGCGTCTGAAATTAACATCAGACCTTTTGGTTCGGGAAATCCACACAACTTCCAGAGTGAAAGAGATAGCATCGTTTTATAATGGGCGTTAGAAAGAGACAAAACGATAACATACGCTCGACGAGCGCCCGCCGACAACCCGCGGCTGCACACGGCCAGTAGCGACGGGCAGTAAGTGTCATGTAAAAACAAGGAAGAAACCGAAGCGAAGCGAGGGCGGGTCGTTAGTAATAGTACATTACTGCCGCGGTCAATAATGACTGCGTTGCTGGCAGCGTGATGATGGCCGAGAGCGGAGTTTAGCGCAGGTCCAGGCCGTCACAGTGCGGTCAGCATTGCAGCCCTTGATGGACAAGCTAGAATAAAGGCCGAGACCGAAGGTCGAGGCCTTTATAGCGCGGACAGCAAGGGCTGCAATGATGACCAAGCTTGAAGGCCGAGAGCGTAGTTAAGCTTAGCTCGAGGCCATCATAACGTGGCCAGCAGTGCAGTCATTGTGGACCAAGGCTTGTATAATACTTTACTTAAAAAAATGCGAATACTGCCTACTATACTATAGTAGGTACTTATGACCTAATTTCGAAAAAATACAAAAATGCAAATATCTCAGAAACTGTGCGTCGGAGCCAAAAAATAAGGTTTTTTTTGATCCCCTTTGTAACTCCGGAAGTAGATAAGAGGTATTGAAGGAAAGGTCAAAAAACGGTCAAGTGTGAGTTTTTTATATTTTTCCATACTAATCTATATATCTGTACATCAGAGCCAACTGGTCGGATGTCCATTTTTGATACTTTACAGGAGAAGGAATTTTAACTTTTAAACGTTAATTACTTACTTAGACTACTAAGTTTACGAAAAATCTTTAGGTGAGTAAAATTACTATTTAATAATGATTGTTTTTCGCTATACTATTTCATCCCTTCTCCAAGAACAGCAACGCAATTAAATCTGAATTATAAAAAAGGAGCAACATCCGACCTTAAAAATGAGGGTATTTTCTTATGACATGGTCGGATAATAACATCCGCTGTTTTGGTTCTAAAAAACATTAACTTTGATTAACAATTTTAGGGCTCATATTAAGATCTGACCAAATGGTTCGAAAACAAACATGAATCCAATAAATAGTATGTGAAAATAAGATATTTTGGTCCGGGGATATTTGACCTGCTCTTATAAATACACATCCGACTTTTCCTTGAACATTTAAGTTTTTGAGATAATAACATTTTAAAAGAAATGCAGAAGCAAGAATTGTATTAAACCAAAGAAAAATAAAATGTATCAAGTAGGTAGGTTTATTAAAATAAATGTAATAAGTACAACAATAATTATCATTAGAATGCAACTGATTCTTCGTCGCCACCTGTCTGATCGGTCTCGCAGTGAACATCGCTAGCAGTGCTGTCGTGATGCAGATTTTTGTAAAAACCATGGAATTCTGCCGGTATCTATTGTAAAAGTGTCATAATATCTTTGTATTTAACAGAGGATATCGGTTTTTCCGTATCTTAATATATAAAATCGTAAACTGAATGACTGACTGACTGACTGATCTATCAACGCACAGCCCAAACCGCTGGACCTAGAGACTTGAAATTTTGCACACAGATACCTCATACAGTGTAGGCATTCACTAAGGAAGAATTTTTGAAAATTCCATCCTTAAGGGGGTGAAATAAGGGATGAAAGTTTGTATGAAAGTCCCTCAGTTTTGAAGCTAGGATCTTCAAATTTTGTGTTTAGGCTGACGATTGAAAATTAATAAATACGGGTCTCAGCGTTTTTCAAAATTTTACCCTCACAGGGGTGAAAAGGGGAATGAAGTTGTGTACAGAAGAAAATCCTTCATTTTCGAAGTAAAAATCACTTAATTTATAATATAGGCTTATGGAAGAAAATCTAACGCAACTTATATTGTTATTGTTAGTACTTCAACCCCTATGGCGATGAAATAGGGGTAAAATGGTTAATTAAACCTAAAAATAGATATGGATGTCGTTATTGGGGTTTCCTGGTATGACGATTGCGAAAATGACATTTATTTTGAAGTCCAACACGGTGGACATGATTTACAAAATTACAAAATTTGAACCCCATTTTCACCCCTTAGGGGGTGGTGAAAATGGGGTTCAAATTTTGTATGGAAAAAGAATATAAAATAGACATTATAATTTTTAACTTCGTAGGAGCACGTCTAAAAATAAATAGGCAAACATACAGGGTGGATTTTTAAAACGGTACATTAAGGGCAGGTACCTTAACCGTTATAGTTACAGGAAAACGTTCCTAGGAGACCATCCTTAACTTTTTAAGATATTCTGAACTGCATTCACAGATTTTGGAAAAAAATTACCGTTAGCAAAAAAAAAACCAAAATACCAAAAAAAAAAATTTTTATGCCAATCGATCCTATTTCGTGTGGGGATCAAAAGTCTCTACGGTATCATTTAATTTTAAGGTATGAGCACTAGAAACGACAGAAATTACCAAAAACTTTTCCCATACATTTTGTACTGAAAAACGATAAATCAACTTGAATATTTTTTATTGCCAAACGATCCTATTTGTTACTGTGATCAAAATACTCTTTGAAGATAACTGAATTTTGAGTACAAAAACTATTTTTTTTTTGGATCTAATGTTGTAGAAGATTGTGCTTGCGCCGGTGTTGTCATTTATTGTAGTTTCTATACTCAAATTTCAGTACTTCAATTCCTTAAAGAGCATTTTGATCACAGTACGAAATAGGATCATTTGGCAATAAAAAATATTTCGAGTTGGTTTACCGTTTTTCAGTACAAAATGTATAGGAAAAGTTTTTGGCGATTTCTGTCGTTTCTAGTACTCATACCTTAAATGATCTCATAGAGTCTTTTGATCCCCACACGAAATATAATCGATTGGCATAAAAAACATTTTTTTGGTATTTTAGCATTTTTTTTTGCTAACGGTATTTTTTTTCCTAAATCTGTGAATTCAGTTCAGAATATCTTAAAAAGTTATGGATGGTCTCCTAGGAACGTTTTCCTGTAACTATAACGGTTAAGGTACCTGCCCTTAATGTACCGTTTTAAAAATCCACCCTGTATATTTGGAGATTTTGTAAATCAACCCCTTGGCTTAGAGGGTAAATGTGGTAAGTAAACATAAAAATCGATATCGATCCTATTTACACGAGGATTCATGCTGTAAAGTTTAAAACACTGCATTTGATAATAAACATAAATATGTATTTATTTGCACCAAACTATTCCACCCGCGATCGCGCAACACGAACAAACTGGTTTTTACATGACACTTACTGCCCGTCGCTACTGGCCGTGTGCAGCCGCGGGTTGTCGGCGGGCAGTAAGTGTCATGTAAAAACCAGTTTGTTCGTGTTGCGCGATCGCGGGTGGAATAGTTTGGTGCAAATAAATAATTATTTATGTTTATTATCAAATGCAGTGTTTTAAACTTTACAGCATGAATCCTCGTGTAAATAGGATCGATATCGATTTTTATGTTTACTTACCACATTTACCCTCTAAGGGGTTGATTTACAAAATCTCCAAATATACAGGGTGGATTTTTAAAACGGTACATTAAGGGCAGGTACCTTAACCGTTATAGTTACAGGAAAACGTTCCTAGGAGACCATCCATAACTTTTTAAGATATTCTGAACTGAATTCACAGATTTAGGAAAAAAAATACCGTTAGCAAAAAAAAAAATGCTAAAATACCAAAAAAATGTTTTTTATGCCAATCGATCATATTTCGTGTGGGGATCAAAAGACTCTATGAGATCATTTAAGGTATGAGTACTAGAAACGACAGAAATCGCCAAAAACTTTTCCTATACATTTTGTACTGAAAAACGGTAAACCAACTCGAAATATTTTTTATTGCCAAATGATCCTATTTCGTACTGTGATCAAAATGCTCTTTAAGGAATTGAAGTACTGAAATTTGAGTATAGAAACTACAATAAATGACAACACCGGCGCAAGCACAATCTTCTACAACATTAGATCCAAAAAAAAAAATAGTTTTTGTACTCAAAATTCAGTTATCTTCAAAGAGTATTTTGATCACAGTAACAAATAGGATCGTTTGGCAATAAAAAATATTTCAAGTTGATTTATCGTTTTTCAGTACAAAATGTATGGGAAAAGTTTTTGGCAATTTCTGTCGTTTCTAGTGCTCATACCTTAAAATTAAATGATACCGTAGAGACTTTTGATCCCCACACGAAATAGGATCGATTGGCATAAAAATTTTTTTTTTGGTATTTTGGTTTTTTTTTTGCTAACGGTAATTTTTTTCCAAAATCTGTGAATGCAGTTCAGAATATCTTAAAAAGTTAAGGATGGTCTCCTAGGAACGTTTTCCTGTAACTATAACGGTTAAGGTACCTGCCCTTAATGTACCGTTTTAAAAATCCACCCTGTATGTTTGCCTATTTATTTTTAGACGTGCTCCTACGAAGTTAAAAATTATAATGTCTATTTTATATTCTTTTTCCATACAAAATTTGAACCCCATTTTCACCACCCCCTAAGGGGTGAAAATGGGGTTCAAATTTTGTAATTTTGTAAATCATGTCCACCGTGTTGGACTTCAAAATAAATGTCATTTTCGCAATCGTCATACCAGGAAACCCCAATAACGACATCCATATCTATTTTAGGTTTAATTAACCATTTTACCCCTATTTCATCGCCATAGGGGTTGAAGTACTAACAATAACAATATAAGTTGCGTTAGATTTTCTTCCATAAGCCTATATTATAAATTAAGTGATTTTTACTTCGAAAATGAAGGATTTTCTTCTGTACACAACTTCATTCCCCTTTTCACCCCTGTGAGGGTAAAATTTTGAAAAACGCTGAGACCCGTATTTATTAATTTTCAATCGTCAGCCTAAACACAAAATTTGAAGATCCTAGCTTCAAAACTGAGGGACTTTCATACAAACTTTCATCCCTTATTTCACCCCCTTAAGGATGGAATTTTCAAAAATTCTTCCTTAGTGAATGCCTACACTGTATGAGGTATCTGTGTGCAAAATTTCAAGTCTCTAGGTCCAGCGGTTTGGGCTGTGCGTTGATAGATCAGTCAGTCAGTCAGTCATTCAGTTTACGATTTTATATATTAAGATACGGAAAAACCGATATCCTCTGTTAAATACAAAGATATTATGACACTTTTACAATAGATACCGGCAGAATTCCATGGTTTTTACAAAAATCTGCATCACGACAGCACTGCTAGCGATGTTCACTGCGAGACCGATCAGACAGGTGGCGACGAAGAATCAGTTGCATTCTAATGATAATTATTGTTGTACTTATTACATTTATTTTAATAAACCTACCTACTTGATACATTTTATTTTTCTTTGGTTTAATACAATTCTTGCTTCTGCATTTCTTTTAAAATGTTAGTATCTCAAAAACTTAAATGTTCAAGGAAAAGTCGGATGTGTATTTATAAGAGCAGGTCAAATATCCCCGGACCAAAATATCTTATTTTCACATACTATTTATTGGATTCATGTTTGTTTTCGAACCATTTGGTCAGATCTTAATATGAGCCCTAAAATTGTTAATCAAAGTTAATGTTTTTTAGAACCAAAACAGCGGATGTTATTATCCGACCATGTCATAAGAAAATACCCTCATTTTTAAGGTCGGATGTTGCTCCTTTTTTATAATTCAGATTTAATTGCGTTGCTGTTCTTGGAGAAGGGATGAAATAGTATAGCGAAAAACAATCATTATTAAATAGTAATTTTACTCACCTAAAGATTTTTCGTAAACTTAGTAGTCTAAGTAAGTAATTAACGTTTAAAAGTTAAAATTCCTTCTCCTGTAAAGTATCAAAAATGGACATCCGACCAGTTGGCTCTGATGTACAGACTTTAGAGTGGCAATCAAACAATTTATATGGGCGTAGGTGTCATGAAATATTACTTGTTAGTTTCCGTCGCTCCCTTTAATAAATAATGGAATTTCAAAAACAAAATAAAAGTTTGGAAGTTCTAGTATGTAGGCAATTTTGAAGTATGAGAATGATGTGAAAACAAGTTTTCTTTGGGAAAATACTGTGAAAAACCTTTTTATAGAAATATCTTATTTGATTTAAGGATAATTACGCCAATGATTATTTGATTACTAAAGAAGTGCCAAGAATGGAAGGCGCTGTTTTTGCTGACCGAAACTACAAAATTAGCTTGTGTGTGTGTGTTTTATATTTGCAGTGAAAAACAGTTTGAACCTTTTGTAATACCAAAAGCAAGATATATCGCAAAACCTAGTGAAAATACTGCAAAGAGATACCTACTCTTCTTTTATTAGGCAGATACTTAGCCTAAGTCGCTCAATTCATGAGATTCCAAGATTCCTGTAATAAACAAGGCCACTTTTGGTTTCCGCAAGGTTTCCATTTCCACAAGTACCTGAAAACAGCTGGTCTAAGTTTTATTGCCTGTCATTATACCCTTCTTAGCTCGGGAGCGATGTGAAACATTTCTTACCTGCTTCCGATATTGCATCCGCTAACATATGAAGGTACCTTTAAGTATATGGTGTGCTTAAGGTTTTGGCGAAGTGTTGGTGAATTTTGAGACTTATTGCTTGAGTGGTAAGGGCAATGGAGCGTGGTGATGTGTGGGTTGGGGATGCGCGCGACTGCACGGGCTGGATTCCCCCCTTCAGTGAGGTCCCGGCCTTTAGATAGGACGACCGTGGTGGGCGCCGCCCTAGCTCGTGATACTCGGAACGGAAGTGTTACGAAGTGTTGTGAGTTTTATGTGATTGGACTTGTTCTGATTGAAATGGATTATTGAGGTAGGTTTTTGATGTTATTTTTTAAATTTTAATTTGGGTTGATATTAGTAAGGAAATTTTATTATTATTGGAATTACTCTCTTTATAACATAAAAAAGTTCAAAAAATAGAAATTCGTATCATGTGAAATAAATCCGAAAGCTATTTTTTTCTAACATGTGGCGTTTGGAAGTCGCTGCTCACCGGCCGGTGTTTTGATTTGACATGAAAATGTGTAGCCCAAAAACTGATTAATAAAATATAATATCAAAAATAAACGAATATTTATATATTTTATTAAAACTAAATACCTATTCACTTTCTTCAATGGGTTTCCTTTTGTCATTTAAAAATTTAAAAGAATACCTGTGAAAATACATAAGTTTTGTTTTTACAAATATAATAATTTATTACTTTCTACATAATATTGAAAGGAATTATTTTAGATACATGAATGTTTCCGTAAACTCATCTAATTGGTTTTCGGGGATTATAATCGTCAGGTGTAGATAGTACCTACGTAATTGATTGAAACCTCAACCATTCGGAAAATTGAAAAGCGTGATAATAATATTGGGAATACATATTTCGTTATGATGTACCCACTTACGAGTATAACTTTCAGGTTAATAATAAAAAAGTCAGCACTGAACTAACTACGTACTAATCTGAAATCAACTACAAACTTGCTAAGTATCAAGGATTCTAAAAATAAAATTGAGATTTGTAGTTTTCAAAAATATTTTTAAATACAAGTAAATAAAAAACCGGCCAAATGCGAGTAGGACTCACGCACGAAGAGTTCCGTACCAAAAAACGGCAAAAAAAATACGTTTGTTGTATGGGAGCCCCCCTTAAATATTAATTTTATTCTGTTTTTAGTATTTTTGTTATAGCGACAACAAACATACATCATCTGTGAAAATTTCAACTGTCTTCCTGTTGTCGTTATTAATATCGAGCAAAAAACGGCATAAAAATCACGTTTGTTGTATGGGAGCCCCCCTTATATATTAATTAAATTCTGTTTTCAGTATTTTTTGTTATAGCGGCAACAGAAATACATCATCTGTGAAAATTTCAACTTTCAAGCTATCACGGTTCATGAGATACAGCCTGGTGACAGACAGACAGACGGACAGCGGAGTCTTAGTAATAGGGTCCCGTTTTTACCCTTTGGGTACGGAACCCTAAAAAGCCAAACATGCGTTATTGGGTAATGTTTTTTTTATATTTAAAGAGAGATGGTTGCACCAACTAGTGCTCAGAACGCGTCATGGCTTTTCTACATTTCCACAACGCGTTGTGGTCGTATGGTATGTTGACCACGACGCAAAGGAGGTCGCTAATCGCTCATACATTTCAGCCCATTTTATGTACCTGAGGTACATGTATACCAAAATGTAGGGAAAAATTCGAGGATTCCGAATATGATGTTATTTTAGCTCAATCTTTACTTAAAACTTAGAAATAAACCATTAAAAGTGAACTACTTGTAACACAATCAAATTATAATATGGCAATACTGGATATTCACTTTCAGTTTAATAACGCAAATGTTCATTTATATTAGTTAAACATGTTAAAAAAATATCATTACACATCGGAATTAATAGGCAAAAAAAATCTAACCTCTCAAATCAACACTGTGGGTACAGTTTTTATGCCTGCAAGTAACAAAACGTCAAAAGAACTGTCAAACAAAACGTCATGAGAGAAACTTCATTCCGAATTCCGAGTTTAATAAAAGGAAGTGTCTAGTATGCCGCTAGTGGTACTCTAGTAAACCGCGCTAACGAACCGTTGTCGGCAATTTAAGGAAAAGTATCTAGTTTGCCACTAGTGGCATTTTAGTGAATCGTGATAGCGAACCGTCATCGGCAAAATAAAGCTAAAAGTCTAATTTGCCACTAGTAGAGCCATAAATTATGACCCAATAGATTTTAAATTTTTGATATGTCTATTTGTATTTTAGAGAATCAATTATTAGATAAATAATTAAAACAAAAAATAACCAAGGGCATTTTTATATTAATTTGAAGATATAGGTTCTCAAAAGTATGTAAGTAGGTACCTACTTAAAAATTTGTACGAAAAAAACTAAGTGCTTAAGTTTAACAGTACTTATTAATTTATTCTGTGGTTTAACAGGCGGCGTTTTCTTCCACGTGAATAGCGAACCGCTGTTATCGACAAAATAAAGCTAAAAATCAAATTTGCCACTAGTAGTTTATATGACCCAATAGATGTTTAAGTTTTTCATTAATACCTATACTTATTTCTCTTTGTATTTTGGATAAGTAATAAATTAATAGAAAGTAAAACAAAAATTAACCAAGGGTTTTTTTTTATTAAATTATCAAAGATAGGTTCTCGAAAGTATGTAAGTACCTAGGTACTTAAGAATAGTCTGAAAAAAACTAGGTGCTTAAGATTAATGGGCGTTTTCTTCTACATTCATTGCTCATGGAAGGTTTTTTGCGTATAAGACCTATGGCAGTTAATTCATGGCCTTTTGGACGTCCCCTTCGTTTTCTTATAGTCGGTAATTTAATTCGTTTAGTGACACTAATATTAGCTTTCTTATCCTGTACTTCTGTTTCCTGCACGTAATTTTTCTGCACTTCTACTTTCTGCGTTTCAATTTCCTGCATTTCTACTTCCAGTGCTTCACTTTCCTGTGCTTCAATTTTCTGCACTTCACTTTCACAGGAAGTAGAATCAAAGACTTCTACTTCCTGTGCTACACTTCCCTGCATTTCTACTTCTTGCGTTTCACTATTCTTTGCTACACTTTTCTGCACTTCTACTTCTTGTAGGACAGTTTCATCATCAAAATCCTGTTCTCCTTGTTCTAAAATATATTCTTCAGTCTGTAATCGCTCACTAACTAATATTTTAGTTTCTAGGCGCTGACTCCAATATTCAACCAGTGTATTAAGTTGGTTCACATGTTCTTGAAAATCATGATCATTAAAGTTAGATATAATTGATGCAATTTTTTCACATTTTCTGAGACCTATTTTAAATTTTTGTTGTGTGCTTAAAATCCTCCTCTTTGGTTCCACAACTCCTACGTCATTATTACACACAATAGCTGAAGGTTGACTACTTTGAATACCTTTGTAAGTTTTATAATATTTGTCTTTTAAAAATCTTTCTGGGATAAGGTCTTTATCAAATAGGGCTCCGTCTGCAATTTTTGACCTAACTGAAAAAATGTGTGAACATGGCAAGGTGTTTGTCACGTGAAATGCACAAGAGCATGAAAATGAAGTTGTATCAGTTTCTATGTCAATGCATTTTGAAACTTTTTGTATTTGTTCCTTTACAAGCTTAAAAGCGTGCGGTGTAACCAATTGCATGTATGCGTCTTCATGTGGACTCACGGAAACAATTTCTTTTTTATAGGTCATGGCATGAGCTGTTTGTTTTCTTTTTTGTTTAATTGTATCGAGCAAAACCATAAAGTTTTCAAAAAATGATTCGAGATTAGCAAACTTACTGCAGACTTGTTTAATTTTTTGATTAAATGACTCTAGGTGGTTTGTGGTTCTTATTCCATAAGTGCATGCACATTTTTTGTAAAACTCTACCCACTCGGTTCTAATACTATGCCAATTTTTGTTAAAATATTGTGTTACCTTATGATGATTCAAATTTAGTAGTTTTTCATAAAAGGCATCGTATTCTTCTTCACTTTGAGCGTATGTTAATTTCTGTAAAATATTCAGAATTATAGTTCTTTCCGAACTGGTGATATCCATTGCTTCGGTTGTTATTGCCGACCGAAAGCGTTTTAATACGTGAAACATACATAATTGATGGACCGTGTCGGGGAATTCTTCATACAGCACACTTTTTTCTCCAAAATCTTTATCTGTAAGAAAAGTCTTAACATTGACCCAATCATGATTATTATTTTTAAAAACATTTATCATATGCCTTATCACATCACTTGATTCCTCTGTTACCAAAAATATTGCACAAACATCTCCTTCATTATTACCGTTGATAGTCATAATGATATACAAAGGCATGTCTAAATTATTTAGTTTGTAGGTTGCATCCAATAACATCAAGTCTGGGTAAGCGGAAAAACATTTCTTCGTGTAAGGTGTTTGATAATAAATCCCAACTAGCTCTTCATCTTCTGTCGTCGCAACGTGAACGAATCCTTCATCTTGATTAAGTAGTGTAATAACTTTTTCGAGATCAGATTTAGAACACCGACTATCACATTTTAAATTGCTGAGGTCTTTTAACTGAACCGGTTTTCCAGTTTTTTCTTCTAAATATGATCGGACTAATTTTTTATTACAGTTTAAAGTTAAAAGCATTGTTGCTTCCGATTTTTGTTCGCTATCTAGTCTCCTTTGTTTTGGTAATGACTCAAAAAAATCCTTTTCAATTTCATGGCTATGTTGATCATCTATACTTTTCACTTTTAATTTTTGGCCATCATCGGAAATTATAACTTTTATTTTCATCGGACAATTTTCTTTAAATGTTGTAGATCTTCTCAACCCTTTACTTTGCGATTTAAATTGCTTACCTCCTTTTGAGCACGCATAAGTAATACTATAGTATTGTAGGTCCAAATTACAGTTTATTAATTTTTTTGGACACACTGTTTTCATTTTATTTAGGGTTCTGCAGTCTCTTTTCCACAGCTGCACATAATTTTGCTGCTCATATTGTTGAATGTACTTGTTAAGTTCTTCTAAACTACTAAAGTCTGGATAACTATCACTCATTTTGAAATAAACTCACAGACGGATCTCTTCTCCCACGATAAAATATATAGTACAACTTTAAACGTAGGTACGTAGTGATTACTTGCCAATAAACGTGTGTAAACAAACAAATGAATCAACAAACGCTATTGCCGGTATTGTAGCTAAATTCACTACGAAGCCGCTTTTGGTAGAATAGCTGTGTTCACTACATTGCCACTAACGGTAGTTTAGCGATTAACCGTTATTTTGCCGACAGCGGCTTGCTAGCGCGCTTCTCTAAAGTACCGCTAGCGGCTTATTAGACACTTCCTTAATAAAATCAACTTCAACTGACAATGACAACAGCTGTCAACTTGAGAGTTTTTTCAAGTATCAAGGAGCTGAATGTTATAATATAATCTGTGTAATAGGTTCTTATATCGAGAGCATATTTAATTTTTTTTCCTCATCTCCAAATTACTAGAAAAAAAATATTACTCTGGGTATTGTAAGGTATTTTTTTCCGCAGAGTGTACCTCGGTACATCATTTGGGCCATTTTTGGTGACATCCTTTCGCTTTGTGGGTTTTCTATGATTACCACAACGCGTTCTGGGCGTTTTTATAAGATCCATGACACGAATTTCATGTTGTGGCATTTTGGTAGTGACTAGAACGCGTTGTGAGCGTTTTTTTCGGTCAAAGACCGTATCCGGTCTTTGAACCTAAGATATCCACAACGGCATAGTGTTTGCCGATCACCTCATCTGATGCGAGTGATAAGTGGCGATAAGGCTGAAAGTGTAGGCGCACTACTCCCGGAATCCTCACCACTGAGGAACTGGCTATGTTATCACTAACTGCCGGAACACTACAATTTTTAAATTTTTGTTATGGTGGCAGACGTAGGTAAGATGGTGGTAGCTAGCTATGTGGACTTGCTAATATAATACACCCTCCTGGGAATCGAAACCCGGGACCCCTACGTCTTATACGGGTGGGCGGACCACTAGACCACAGTGGACCACAGAGCACAGAGGCGGTTATTAGACTACAGAGGTGGTAATAGTAATTTAATTTATATTGAATGTTTTTTATTGACCGTAATCTATACCTGTACCCCTAGCACGAACAACTATCCAGAAAAAAAGCGCGTAAAACTACTCGATGGAGAAATTCTCTAAGGAAAATTTCACCTCGCTTTTTATCGGTAGATGACGCTGTACAAATTTCTCATACTAGAGAGCGAGCCACCTGATTTGGATTTATTGGTTGTTTTGGTAGCATAGCAGACAAAAACGAGGCAACAGCCCTTTCTTGCCGATTTGATTTAGGTTTCTTAATTTGCTTCAAGCGTTATATTTTTCTTTTCACGCTGGTATTTTTGGCGTTTTCTCAAAATAGATAGGCACCTATCTTATGAGATGACATTCTCGCAAGCTCTCGACTTTTCGAAAGTGTTATTATAAGCAGGAATGCCTAATCAAATACCAATATCCGACATAATATCCTACCTACCTCTTTTATCCTATCTACATACTTTTGAAGAGACATGTTATTTTTTGAGCGAACAAACAACAACAGGTCATCTTCAAACGAAAAGAACCCAACCGTCGTTTTTGTGTTTTTTTTAGACCCGCGCTATCGAAACACTTGCGTCAACAGACGAAAACATGGAATTAAAAAAAAAGAACATAAATTACACCAACGCTTTGTAAGCACCGGACAAAGATGTCAGGAATAAAGTCATTTAAATCTATTGTCATGTATTGCCGAATGCAGTAAAATACATTTTGGAGGTATGATATTTACAAATTATTATTGAACTTTATGTTGAAGAGGATAAGGGTTAGATGCACTTATTTGTTGAATGATACAAAGCAACAGCGATAAAACAGATAGGAGGCGTAACAAAAGGTTGTAACAATGGGTATTATAACATGTGTATTGTTGGCCCACACCACACTTGATCCCATATCTACATCTCTAGGAATTTTAGAAACTTACTTACATTTATTACCTACACCCTGGTTAGAACACGGGTCAGTCTCACAGGTACCGGAAAGCACCAATCTTATTGTGGAATAGAATTTGTACGAAATTATCTGTCAGGTAAATATTTTCCGAAGATACGTATATCAGAAATCTGTAAAACTGCCAGTCTAGTGACTCTATGCTAAAGTCTGGCGTATGATTTTCACTAATATGTATTACTTACAAAATGAACCGGGCAAGAATACGCGTACCGATGGTACTAAAATTGTATGCGCTACAAACTATGTTACCATCACATGAAGCAAATCAGTACCTTGCTTCTTCGCAAATTCATTATCTTAGTAAATGGGAAATACGCTAGGGTTTTAATTTATGGGCAGTGTCAAAGTATATCACACAAGTAGCCATACACTGAGAGAAATCGGGTTAGTAATTTGAACAAGTTCGACTTGTTAAGTGGTTTTCTGTTTGAAATAACATTATTTTTGTTAATGGAAACAAACGCAATGTTAACATTACTAGTCGATTTTGTACAAAGAACAAGATTAAACTTGTTAACGGGTATTTAGTTGAAACAACCAAAAATTTGTTTAAAACAACCTGCTTCATGTTGATTTAACAAAATCGACTTGTAGCTTCAACTAAAACTTGAACTTGTAACAGATACAACTTGGTATCACGTTAAATCAACATGCTTGTTTGTTGTTATTACAGTATAACTTGTTGAAACTACATGGTGTATCATTGTTAAATGTTATCTTGTTGAAACAACGATACAGCGGTTGAAATAACATTGCTTCATGTAAAATTGGCATTGCCGATTTAGTAAAATCAACAGTATTATGGTCAACAATTTTTACTTGTTGAAATAACAACATAAAATACAAACTTGTAGCAGTAACAAGTTAGCGTCTTGTTAAATTAACAAGGATTGTTTGGTTGTTATAACAATATAATTAGTTAAAACCACATTATGTACTTTGTTAAGTGGTATCTTGTAGAAACAATGTTACAACGGTTGAAATAACATGACGTCATTTAAATCTGACATTCCTGATTTAGTAAAATCAACAGTATATTGTCAACAATTTGTACTTGTTGAAATAACAACATACAGCACAAACTTGTAGCAGTAACAAGTTGGCGTCTTGTTAAATTAACAAGGACTGTTTTGTTGTTATAACAATATAATTTGTTGAAACTACACTGTGTAATTTGTTAAATGGTGTCTTATTGAAACAATGTTACAGCAGTTGAAATAACATGGCGTCATTTAAAATTGACATTGCCAATTTAGTAAAATCAACAAGATATGGTCAACAATTTGCACTTGTAGAAGTAACAACATAAAACACAAACTTGTGGCAGTAACAAGTTGGCGTCTTGTTAAATTAACAAGGATTGTTTGGTTGTTATAACAATATAATTAGTTAAAACCACATTGTGTACTTTGTTAAGTGGTATCTTGTAGAAACAATGTTACAACGGTTGAAATAACATGACGTCATTTAAATCTGACATTCCTGATTTAGTAAAATCAACAGTATATTGTCACCAATTTGTACTTGTTGAAATAACAACATACAACACAAACTTGTAGCAGTAACAAGTTGGCGTCTTGTTAAGTTAACAAGGACTGTTTTGTTGTTATAACAATATAATTTGTTGAAACTACACTGTGTAATTTGTTAAATGGTGTCTTATTGAAACAATGTTACAGCAGTTGAAACAACATGGCGTCATTTAAAATTGACATTGCCAATTTAGTAAAATCAACAAGATATGGTCAACAATTTGCACTTGTAGAAGTAACAACATAAAACCCAAACTTGTGGCAGTAACAAGTTGGCGTCTTGTTAAATCTACAAGGACTGTTTGGTTGTTATAAAAATATAATTTGTTGAAAGTACACGGTGTAACTTGTTAAATGATATGTAGTAGAGACAACGTACCACACGGTTGAAATAATGAGACGTCATTTTAAATTGTTATTCCCGAAATTGTTAAATTAACATTGGTCTCAATATGTACTTGTTGAAGTTACAGCATATTAAAAGAACATTGCTCATTTCGATTTTATACATTTCCACTATATATAGGTATATAGGACCTACAAGATTACTGACTGGTATTCATGGGTTCATTGTCCGTTGGATCCGTCTGTCTCCATGGACAGAAACAGGACTATTGTTACCAAAACCTAATATCGTGCTGGTGAATTGATCCAAGCGCGCAGTGCTCCTCAGAAAGACATGTTCAGCAAAACTTGCTGATATGTAATCTTCACTTGGCTCATGAAGTGACCGCCTAGGTGGCATGTTGATTCAAAGATCATTGTCCCAATCGTTAATAGGCGAACAGTTTTAATAGCGAGGAATGAACACCTTAAAACGACTCTCGCTCGCTGGTTAAATCAAGGGTCAGATGCAGAAGGCGGTAATCCTGGACGCAGCGCATCACAGGAGGTTCCTCTATCTGTTTTGGGGGCTTGGGGAGCAGAGCTCCCCTTATTAAAAAGCGACCCAACAAGACTTCGATTGCATGATGTAGGTAGAAGGACTGTCATAGAGTAATTAATGGCAATAAATAACGGGGAGCTCGCATTAATATTATTATTAAACGAACTATCATACTTTTATTGGCATATTTATAATATCAAAACAGTGGCCGCAGACCAGCTCATCGGTGGTTATTAACTGATAAAAGTGGTCGCTAACCGACGTTTAGGGTAGGTATGTTTTCACTTTTTGGTATTTTCTGATAAATTCATAGAGAAATGTTGTGTTTGTTTTGAATCAAAACTAGACTATATTCAGAATCAATTAACATTAACACATACTATGTTGCGTGTAGATATTATTTTTTCTCCTCATCTGAACTGAAGTGGGCAACTTCGTTAACCGGCGCATTGACTAGGTAGGTACAGGTACCTTACCTACCTACAAAAAGCATGATTTTTGTTAAATTTTATCACTCCGCAGGCTGTATCTCATGAACCGTAATAGATAGACTGTTAAACTTTGTTAGAGTGTGTATCTCTGTTGCCACTATGACAGCAAATAAAAAAAAATAAAGGGAGAGAATACAAGAAACGTGATTTTTATGGTTCATAGTATTCAATCTTGTACGATGGTACGGAACCCTCTCGGTGCGCGAGTCCGACTCGCACTTGGCCGGTTTCTTTGAACTTGTCTTGACGCGCTGCTGCGTGTAGGTATAAATTACAGAGGAGGCGGCAGCTGGCAAAAAAACTGCAATTATTTTGTAATGAAGGTCATTTGTAATAACCTCGATATTTTTTAGTACCTACCTACCTAATGTCTGAAATTTCCAAAAACTACACTTACCTACCTACGCTATGCGCATGCGCCATCATAGGTACCTACCTTAATACCTACTCATTCATCTTTTCGATTTCATACTAACTAAGTCAGAATGGTTCCTTATTTTCTACATAGGTAGTTAATACCTACCTACTTATAGAAAAATAAAAAATATTCAATTTCCAATTTCGATTATAGGTACCAATCCAGTTAAAAACTGTGTAGGTAGGTAGGTACCTATTGCAAATAAACCCATTATGACTTACACGGTCGCTTTTTATTCAAACGCAATGTTGAGGTAATATCTTGATAACATCCATCCGTAGGTACCTACGTACGGTCGAGTTCAATAATATCTGTGCATTTTTGGACTATGTCGCATTAAGTTTTTTGACATCGTCTTTGACTTTCTGTACAAATTGTCACAATAATTAGGTAGGTAAGTACTAGGTACGACAAAGTTCAAAAGTGCAAAGATATTAGAGAACTGGACACAAAAAACTGGACACACGTGTGTCCAGTTGGTGAAACTCAAAATTAGCATTTCGTCATCTGGACACGCCCAGTCTTTTTTTGCAAAAAGGGTACAGTTGAGTTAATAAGCGATTTTATGAAAAAAGCTGCCTCACTTTTTTTTTTGAAAACCTTATTAGCTTAAAATGTTGAAATAAAACAAATATGTAACAATTAAATAATATTATAATATTAGGGTGTGTATCATACCACCGTTGTTTCTGATTTCCATAACACAAGTGCTATAGCTACTTACTTTGGAGCAATGTATCTGATGTTGTCAAATATTTATTATTTTTTATATCAATAATATTTAAAATATTACTAGGTCTATTCTTAGTCTAATAAACCGCCCCGAGTAGTCCCCGGTGCAAATGTGCCCATAACGCTGGCCGCGTTGCCGCGTTGGATGGCAATGGATTTTTTATTTATTTATATTAATATGTAGACAATTATACCTACAGCCAAATACTCAAATTAGTTAAGACCACCTTAAAATCAAAATAGGTACTTGTCAGAGACTCTATAACTGACAGTTTCCTTAAAGAGAAGGAGACTTTAACTTAATTTATTCGGCCGTTAGCTAATGCTACTTTTTTATCACCTATAGGTACTTTTATTACAATCGAAATTTATCGAATAATTTAAAATAATTAGATACTTCGGATATCACTGAAAAATCATATAAGAACATACATAATCAGATTTTGCTCTACTCACAGTGGAAGACTTATATTACAATTAGTATATTTTACATTATATTTTATAAATTGTGGTTTAATTATGAATGAAATTTATTGCTTTTTCAGCATATTATGTAAATTAATATTTTTGAAAGCTATTTTTAATAATACTATTTTTTTGAATTGCCTTTTATACTACCAATACATTTGTCAGTTTACAATTCTGCTTCTTGTCATATACTTAATAAATGATTTGAATACGAGTGAAATTAAAAATAAATTGCTATGTCGTTTAAATAACCTAATACATAAAGTGCAATTATATCTGGTGACTGGTTATATGCTTGCAAAAATTAATATGTTGCTTCATTTAATCAAAATTGAACAAATAATTCAGTACTATAGAAATATTTATTTTAAAATTCGATCAAATAATTAATAATTCTTTTGCTATAGACGAATTGTCAGTGTCAAACAAATATTTAAGTTCACGCGAAAATTTTAAAAACTATATACCTAGAGAAAATAATCAACTTAACATAATTACTCAAAACATTTGTAGTATATCAGCCAATTTAACAGATTTCCAAGCTTTATTACATAATATAAACATTACTCAGGATGTAATTGTACTAACAGAATGCTGGTTTAAGTGCAATCCCCTTATTCCACAGCTGGACGGCTACGACTAACATTCCACAAGTGAGATTTTGAACCAAAACGATGGTGTTGTGGTATATATTAATAAACATCTCCCAAACATAAAAGTAATGGAACCAACCTTCGTTGATGCTACTTGTTTGGCTGTACAGGTTGGTACTGATATATGTAATTTAGCTATATAAGGTGCCTTGTAATTAGTGTCAAATATTTTCAGGGCTGAACATATAAGTCATATGGATCACATATAAAAAATATTTCGAAAATCTACACGCTAGTTTAGAATTTAATTTTTCAAACAAATAAATAATGCCCAAGTTTTTATAAAATAAGCTCACCCTGTACATGTGCACTCACACCATCTTAAGACTACGCACGCATAGCATTCATATCACACAATTACACAATTATCGTTGTGTGTGTGAATGAACTTAAAGACACTCACCCACAGGCGCGTTTTTATCGGCCGATGTGATAATATCGGTCGGCGATCCTGCTGCCCCTGCACTGATGATACGATATGATGACACTGAACTGACACTGAACGACACTGAATGACACTGAACTTTCAAAATGCCATTGTATCTGACAATTAATGCACAATCTATCAGTCAATGCACACCATAAAACTCACTTGGATTCCATGAACCTCAGTATCACGAAACAGCCTACGGCTTCTGGTAGGCTGTAGATGGCGTTATGATTATTATTTAGAAGGGGGACACCAGTGAAGCCGGACGAGTGATCAGTCACCGTGATCGGAAACATTTCTCCAAATCCCCTGAAAGCTGAGAGCAGGGGTGACGTCATGATAGCACAATACAATGTTTAAATAATCCGCGTTATTATAGCAATAGTTCTGCATTTTGTGGCTTACGGCCTTACGCACGCACGCACGACAATGCACGCACCCGACCGAACGAAAGAATTTCCGCAACTGACGGACAAGGTCAAGCGCGGCGCGTGCACTGCACTGCACACTACGACATACTAGAGATGTGACATGACATGACGTACACAATTGATTAATTGATTCAACGACGATTAAATTAATTTATTTTATTTTTATCTTAAGGGGATGCGTCCCTTTGAGAAACTAACATGCAAATAGAGCCACCTAATACTTACTAGGTATTCAGAATCACTGTCATCATTTATTATCCATTTACGATTTCATTTTCTCATATTTTTTTTATAAAATCAGCTAAATGGCAAGTTATGGTAAAATAAAAATTATAACTGCCAAATAAACATTAGCTTATCAAATTCCAGATTATAAAAACTATTGTGCAAAAACAAAATTCTGTAATGTGATAGTGTTTCCTGTAAATGCCCGATAGCTTTTACTTTATTCGTATTTGAAACTAGTGAATCAATTCAGAAAAAAAATAAGAATAGGTAATAATTTTCTATTTGTTGCATATTACTAATAGGTAATTTAATCAATCCTATACTTAATTACTGTATGTACATCAAGTAGATTTGCTTTTGCAACCAATCCTAAGCTGCTAACCTTAAAAAATTACGCCTGATGTGCACTTGATTTTATTAATATGAATCAATCAAGAATCTTTAAATCAATCAATAATTACAGCACTAGGTCGGCTTTTCATTGAGTCAGTCAGTGCAGTCGGCCGCCCGCAGCGCGGCGGGTAGGGTTGCCACCTCTCCCGGATTTCCGGGAGTCTCCCGGAATCGTGACCAGGGGCCCTATTTTGAATCGATTATTTTTCGAGTGATTATCGTTCGACATATGACTCAAAACAATGAGATGTCGAACGAAAATCAGTAGAAAAGAGCGCTCGACTGGCTTCGAGCGATTCAAAAATAGGGCCCCAAATAAAAATCTCCCATGTCCAGGAATTATTTCACGATAATCCAAATTATCCCAGAATTTCAAATCCATCAATATTCGAATGGAATGTAGAGTTTTTTTGATTTGTGAATTTCTTGCGAGCGCATTTTTAGCCCGGCCACTTTACAAACGGAATTCCGAACGGAATTTCAATAATGTATGAAGATTCCGTACGGAAAAATCTCGCATGTGTGTGGATTATATGGATTAGCTGCGTTCGGAATTACGTACATACGGAATTCCGTAAAAGGATTGCGTCTGTATGTGGCCAAGCTAAGCCCTTGGTCGGGCTAAATGAAAAAATGTCAAAGCAGAAGGCCAGAGACATTCGTCAATTTTCGAATGGAATGTACTTAGAGTCTTTTTTATCGATTTGTGAGTTCTATTCTAAACCAGAAATTTAAAAAAAATAATAAAATGTGTTACTAAATTAAATACTTGTTTTATTTTGAAGTTTTCCATCTCCCGGATTCAAACGGCCAAGAGGTGGCAACCCTAGCGGCTGGGGCGCTAATTGATCACGCGGCGCGTCATGCATGCCGGCTTTACATATTCGCCGAGCATCGGCACAATTCATCGTACGTTGCCGGTTTTGTAAGAAATGCTTCAAAGAGGTTATTTCAAAACCGGCAACGTACGATGAATTGTGCCGATGCTCGGCGAATAGGTAAAGCCGGCATGACATGAGACAATCGGTGAAATCATGTGTTGCGTATTTGAAGGTTATTCCCAACTAACACTTCTGTTTTGGTAAATGACGTGTGCAATAAATGAAGTCATAATATGATTATGATGTTGTTCAGGGGCCTTATTTTTGAATCACTCGACTGGCGTCGAGCGCTCGTTTCTACTGATTTTCGTTCGACATCTCATTGTTTTGAGTCATAAGTCGAACGAAAATCAATCGAAAAGAGCGCTCGACTGGAGTCGAGCGATTCAAAATAGGGCCCCAGGTCATGTTTTACATAAAAGTACACTAATTAAATCCACAGCTGGGCATAGGCTTAAATTTAATAAGTCTAGACCTAGTTATTTACCTTCCTTTTTGTTTTAGTTGTTAAAAGAAGGTTGAGTTAGACATTTATTAAAAAGTTAATACACTGCTGAACATCAGGTTAAGTATTGAGTAGGTACCTAGGTACCAACTAGTGAAAGCGCTTTACGTATCCACTGTCGGGTAAAGTCCAAATTTAATAAGTCCACTGTTGATCTTAAGCCTACTAAGCCATGTTGTAAAAAGCTAGTCTTATTCTAAACAAAGGCGCTTTTTCTAATAAGTAGGTCCATAGTTAAAAGTAGGATTAGTTTTAGATGAGCATAGTTTTTGGTAAACTCAAAGTTTATTGATACCAATTTAATACTTTTTATTTTTAACATACCTACGACAAATTTTTTTTCTGAATCAGGAATAACCCGCGCTTCGACGTTTGTGTGTGCGTGTGGGGGCCCGCATCCGCACTAGGCGGTCGATGGCCCGGCGCATGTGTTCAGTACGCTAGTGTGTGTAAATTGTTTAAATGTAGTTGTTAGTCAGCTGTAAAGGGTGATATTTTTTGTGATTAGGTAACCAAGTTGTTTTCCTTAATTTCTCGGAAACTAACCTGCAAATAGTACCCCATTTTTTGCTGACCTATGTATTATGATTTGTATTTTCAGCCCTGAAAATATTTGACACTAATTACATCGCACCTTATATACAGATCTCCTTCCTTTAGAGATGCTTCAAATTTTCTGTCCTCTCTTGATCGTGTCTTAACGATGTACTTTCACTTTGGAACGATTGTTATTGTCGGCGGTATTAATATAGATATATCTGAGAACAATTCTGACACCAGAATGTCGGACTATTTAAACCTTGCAGCTATACATGGACTTCTCCCAGCCCACAACTATCCAACTAGGGGTAAATCGTCACTGGATCACGTCATATTAAAAACAAGACTCAATGCTACAACAGTAGTCTTGGAAACTACAGTAACCGATCATCAGGCTGTGATCCTCTCACTGAGTAAAATTGATAAACCCAATTTGCATAAGATAAAATAAAAAAATGATTATACTAAACTCACTGAATTGATGGAAAATATTGATTTTGAACCAATTTTCAACTACTCTAACGCAAATGATGCACTGAAATACTTTATGACCTCGATCAACAGAGTGATCACAATCTGCACTTCCCAACATACGGTGCCACATCGTCTCAGAACCATTAAGCCTTGGATTACTCCAGGAATACTGAGATGTATAAGGAATCGTGATCGCATGCACAAAAAGCTAAAACAAACACCTAATAACGAAATTCTAAAAACAACCTATAAGCGATATCGTAACTACTGTGGTAATCTACTGAAGAGTTTGAAGAGGGAGTATGAAAGAGAAAACATACGGAATGCTGGATGTAATAACAAAAAGCTTTGGGAGGCTATTGCAGAGGTTACGTGTTCAAAGAAAACCAACAACTCAGCTGCTGAACTTATCAAAACTACTCCACAGACCTCTATAAATGAAATAAACGAGTATTTTGTAAGTGTTGGTAAAGTATTGGCGAAGGAGTTTAAAAATATAAAACCCAGTGTCAAAAGTAATAAAGACCATATTTGCAACTCTCTTGTCCTTCTGAAAACGGATGAGGCTGAAGTCATCAGAATCATTATTTCTCTGCGAACAGACTCTGCAGTTGGCATTGATGGAATTTCAACAAGGTTTCTTAAGCAGTATGCTTACCTAATAGCTAAGCCGCTTGCACACATTTTTAATTTGTGTATTGCTACTGGTGAATTTCCAGAACTATTTAAAGTAGCACTCGTCCATCATGTGTACAAGGCTGGGGAGAAAGACCGTGTCAGTAATTACCGCCCAATTTCTGTTCTGACTTCCTTATCTAAAATATTAGAAAAGATCATGAACGGCAGCTTAAAGAATCACCTTGAATCGAATAACCTTCTTCATGGTAACCAATATGGTTTCCGTGAGAAAAGGTCTACCAGTGACGCCGTTCATGACCCGACTAATCAATTGGTCGAGTCTTTGGACAAAGGGAAGAAAGTTATTGCTACCTTCCTTGACCTAGCAAAAGCATTTGACACGGTCTCGATCCCCAAGCTTTTGGACAAACTGGAATCGCTTGGAGTAAGGGAAAACCAATTAAAGCTGTTCCAGAGCTATCTGCAGAATAGAACACAATGTGTTAAAATTGGTGACCTCATTAGTAATAAACTACCTACCTATTGAGTATGGCGTTCCTCAAGGTAGTGTCCTGGGACCAACATTATTTCTAGCATATGTTAATGATATGTGTAAAATCAATTTACAAAACACGAATTTAATCGCTTTTGCCGATGATACCGTGCTCGTGACTGTGGCTGAAACTTGAAGCGACGTATTTCAATTTGCTCAAACTAGCTTTGACAGAGTTTCAGAATGGCTAAGAGACAACACTCTTACATAGACATTCTCATGCACATGATGACAGCGGTAATCAACAATGTGTCTGTCTTAAGCTCTCTAGGTCCACGTGTATTAAATACCTAGGTATCACCCTAGATGAGAGGTTGTCGTTTTCTCCCCACATTGATATTATGACATCCAGAATTCGCAAACTCATATATATTTTTAAAAACCTTCGCCACGTTGCGGATGACAAGGTCATAAGGATGGTATACTTTGCCCTTTGCCAGTCTATCTTAAGCTACTGTATCTTGGTATGGGGTGGTACGTCGAAAACAAATATGCTGAAATTGGAGCGTGCACAGCGAGCAGTGCTAAAGGTGATAAAATTTAAACCCTTTCGTTACCCTACTTCAGACCTATATACAATCTGTGAGGTTTTGACGGTTCGACAACTGTTTATTCTGCAGATAATATTAAAACAACACTCCTCTAGTGGTAACCTACACCCACAACAAAGTGACAAGCGAAGACCACTAGTGGCTATACAAACAGCAAGTAAGACCAGCTTTGGCAAAGGCTTCTACTACTTTCTTGGTGCATTTCTGTACAACAAAATCAATAAAATATTATCGATACACAAATTAAATAAATATCACTGCAAACAAACAGTAACTAAATGGCTGCTTAGACTAAATTATGACGAAACAGAAAGTCTACTACTTATAACTAAATAAAATTAATAACAAATATTGTAAACTAAAACTGAGATATCTAAAACTAAAACTCAACAAAATAGAAAGATTATTACTTAAAACTAAATAAAACTAAAACCAGATATTATAAACTAAAACTAAGACTATATACAACTAAAAATAAACAGCAAAATATAGGGGCTAAATTACTTTATCTATATAAAAATTAAAAATAAATCTATATCTAATAATCATATAAAGCAAATGATGGTGATATAATAGGTATACAATTTGCGTTCGAAATTGTATATTTATAAACTTATTAACGTTTTCAGTGTAATTTATCTTAAAAATTCTAATCTAAAAGTGCAAATGGAAGGTTGCTGGTACTTATGACACGGGTTTTCCCAGTATAATGTACCAGCTGTTATATTTACTGTAACTAGAATAAGTAGGATAAATAAGATTGTACTACAAATTTTGTAAAAAGGTGGAAAATAAACATTATTTATTATTATTATTTATTTACATAATTGAAATCAACAAAATGTTATTTTCTAGGTTAAACGCAATGACTTTCTTAGCCTTAAAAGATACACTCCACTCCTATACAAACTTGCAAAACTTGCTAAATCTCGTTGAAGTAAAGTTTGTACGAGAGTGGAGTTGAAACGTTTAACCTTAAGTAGCTATAGGTGACATAAAATAAAATATCAAAATAATCATCAATAGAGCATACTTATGCAATAGACCATGTTTATGGTAGAATGTATCGTGGACTTTTAAAATAACTCTTTATGACAATTTATTGTAACACTACATTCTGACAAATAAATGATTTGTATTTGTATGACATAACAATACTAAAATGGGTAATTATACGAACAATAATCACTCATCATTGAACTACAAAAATAATAAAAAAAAATATCAAATATATGATACAGCTGTTTCTTTTAGCGATTTTAGGGTTGGTCCCATAGAAAAAGTTTGATGGTTCCCCTATCTACCATATTCGGCTTTATTTGGCTATTACCAAACATCTTGTTCAAAAAATTATCATCAATATAGTGAGCATACTTACGATATAACAATTCTAAAATAAGTCATTTTACAAACAATATTTATTCTACAACAATATTAGATACTTTGGAAATAGAGTATCAGATGGCCTACTCAAATGGCCAATTTTCTATTCGTTCGCTAACTTAAAGTTTAAAAATAAGCAATTAGACAATCAAGTCACACTTTGCAAGTTTATGTAAATCACAAATATTGATGTATTGTATAGAATTGACAAGCCTACGAAACGTAATTTTAGAGGTTTATGGCTTATTTTTAATTTTTAAGTTAGCGAACGAATAGATAATTGGCCATTTGAGTAGGGGGCCAGTTATAGTTAAGTATCTCAATCATTTTACAAAGACGTTAAAACAAAGACGATAGAGTTCAATAAAATCAGCAGTAAAACATATAATATTATTATAAGACATGACAATATACAGTGTGCATAGTGATAGCCATATAAAGCCGAATATGGTAGATAGGAACCATCAAACTGCAGCAGTGGGAGAGTGGGACGTTTCGGGGCCGATAATGATTGTGAGTTGTGACACAAAACATTTATCTGCGTGACTGTACTTTATCATGAATTCGAGTAAAATGCGAACGCCTGTCCAGTTAGACAAGACAAACTGAAAAAAGACCTCCGTTATGAGTCTAGACGCAAAACGATTTTGACGATATCATTAGCATACTTGACCAAAGGTAGGCAGTCTAGTTCAATTGGATTATTCACCAACTGGACACAAGAGACTGGACGGACACGCGTGTGTCCAGTTAATGAAACTCAAAATTAGTATCACTTGTTATTTCGTCATCTGGACACGCCAAAATTTTGACGCATGTCCACATGGTGAAACATAAAATAATCACATTTATGTTTTCGCGAACTTAGTGAAAAGAAGACCAGATTTAGAAAAAAGGAAGGTCTAGAAGCAAATCGTATTACTTTTTGATAACCGATGTTGTCTTATTTATTTGACCCTGCTGAATCCAAAAATGCCGGTTGCCAACCCCTCCCCCCCCTTTTCCCCCTCCAAAGTGTCTCTCGCCGTGGTTTTTTCATTTTACAGAAAAACTATTTACAAATGGGAGCAAATTATCAGAAAAGAAGTTAATCTATCTAGGAAGCGTCGACGTAGGTATAGTATGGGCACAGCTTCATCCGTGGTATCGGTATGGAGGTAGGTGGCCACTAGTAGGAAGGCCAAATGGAAGATAATCCTCCAGGCTGGGTGGTATTAGCAGGCGTCCGTCACTCGCTCTAGGCCACGATTTATATACCTACTTCTCGGCGTATCGTCCACGATACAACTGGCAGAGGGCCGCGCGCCTGCCCGCTTGAGTGCTCGCACCGCACGTTTCCCGCGGTTACTCGTCATTTTTTCATAATATAGTAAATAGTGTAGGAAATGAAGCGATCTTTTGTATGGAGAACCCAATATTAAATCCTCAGTCGATAAAACTTTGCAGGGATGTAACATAGTATGAACCAAAACCTATGTACAAATATCCGAAAACAAAAAAACTATTTAGATTATTTAAAAAATATGTTTCATTTCTGATACTTTTTCATTAAAAATAGCAAATACTTATTATATGCTGATGACTTAAAAAAATATCGTATTTTGTGGTGGGTATAGCGATCTGAATCTCCTCCATTCACTCCCTGGATAACCGTCATCAGATTACAGCACAGTACTTCCCTGGCAGGAAACCAAGGCTTCAAAGTTACCCCGTTTGTATGAAAATAGCACCTGATATCCCTAGACAAAGTTGATGTGTGTATTTTAAATAGCTAATGAAATAATGAAGAAAATGTATAATACAAATTATAGACGATATCGTTTTAATTGTAACATCATTAACGACTTTATTAACACGCTGACCACTGACATTCACGAATGAAAGTATATAATACGACGTAATTTCCACTTTAGATCTCGAGCGTATCGGCCCTTACCACCTTTTTCAGTACAGTACATCGCCGGTCCAACAATGAATTTACGGAAAGAAAGGCGTAAAAGCTTATACTGTTCCTTTTTGTTTTGGAAAATAGTGTAAAGATGTTCACTAATTTTTTGTTTCATGTTTCATAGAGTAATGCATACTACATAACTTAGTCGTAGAAAATTTTCCGTTCAATAAATTTTTTAATTTCATTTATTTTGTTGAAATATTAATAAAAAAATCTGAAAAAAATAGGTGTGATAGATTTATACTCTGAGAAGCCAAATAACATTAAAAAGGGCGTAACCAGCGATACCGCGTTCTTGCCCGGAGCCAGCGATATAATGGGCCAGCCACCATCTTTGTTACGTCACACGACTGTAGCTTCGTTGTTTATTACTTGATTGTAATGATTTAAGATTTACTAAAAAGCTTATAAAAGTAACATTATGTTGTATAATAAGCTAAATTTCCACAATCCCGACGGTTACCAAGATATTTTTTTTTGTCAAAACGTCGTTTGTTTATTATTTCATATGATATTAGCTTTACATGAACGTACGGTCAAAATCAAATAATGCATTACATTTCCTTTCATTCAACACCTTATTAAAGTAAGTAAATCGGTTCAGTAGTTATCTAGAAATACCGCTAAATAAAATTGACCGGCCGCTATCTTTGCTACGTCAAAGCTCCCTTCCCCATACCCCTAGGAAGTGGCAATCGCACTTTATGTATTCAGAAAAACTTACCAAACAAGTACATAGGTACCTACTAGTAGTCTGTATGGCGGAGCTGAGTCGAACGAAAATCGTTTTTAGCAAAATTTTATACAAATCAATAAATCATGGGCCTGTACTACAATGTCGAAGGCTGTATTTAAAAAAACTACTTTTCGTGTCGTTATAAATTTAGCATTGATGTCTCGAAAATTTAATGAAAATAATTTCTTCATAGATAATTTTCTCCCATCTGTAATAGTTTTTCTGTAAAATGAAAAAAAACCACGACGAGGGACACTTCGGAGGGGTGAAGGGGGAAAGGGGAGGGGAGGGGTTGGCAACCGGCATTTTTGGATTCAGCGGGGTCGAGTTAATAAGAAAACATCGGTTACCAAAAAGTAATACAATTTGCTTCAAGACCTTCACTTTTTGAAAATCTGGTCTTCACTAAGTTGGCGAAAACATAAATATGATTTAATTTATGTTTCACTATGTCACAATGACGAAATAACAAGTGATAGGTACTAATTTTGAGTTTCACTAACTGGACACACGCGTGTCCAGTCTCTTGTGTCCAGTTGGTGAATAACCCAATTGAACTAGTCTATCTAGTTAGGTACCTGGGGTTCAAGTCTGCCAATGATATCGTCAAAATCGTTTTTCAATGGTGTTTGAATGGTAGGCATTACTTTTTCACACAGTTCCTTAAACCCAAAATCGAGACACAACCTACCTACCTATGCGAACGAAACACTTGTAGGTTACCTACCACAATTTTTTAATTCTTTGTACAGTGTGTACCGTTTGCTGTCTGCGCTTCACGTTGTTGCTAGAGTCTGTCTAAAAAGTCAGTTTACATGGGTAATTTCAAGAGTAATAAAGTTTGAAATCATTTGCACCCCCCCCCCCCCCTGCTATCGTTGTTCCGGAATTGACGCCAGCTGATCTGGCAACCCTAGCTGCGGGGGCCAAGATTTTGGCAGACTCTGTTAATATCGATGATTGTAGGTACAGTCAGCAAAGTTATGACCTTAACAGTTTGAAAATAAATCGCTTGAAAGGATGGAACTAAAAGTACGTCTTTACCTGCATCCATTGTTTTTATACAAAAGATGCTTTTGTGATTTTTGGGTAAATGCAAGACAATACAGACTACTCAATCTAGAACTGAACCTTAAGGTGTTCAGAGGCCGTATTACGAGCTCTTAAAACCTGCCAGGTTTATAAATTGCTGTAGTGACATCTCTTTCTCGCTGTATAGCAAATAAAAGAGATAGATAGATAGCCAGTCAGAAAACTGACTGGAAATAAGAGGTCATAATATAGCCCCAGGTCATAGCTTTGCTGACAGTACCTACCTACCTTAAGAAATATAATGACCGCGTCTGCCACCATGCATGGCAGCGCTGCGTTGGAGAATGTTACTGGGTTTGTTAAATCACTTGAAACTTTATGATCATGTAGCCAAAGCATGTACCTACCTAGCTAAATGTCTAGCAATACACGTGTTTTTGTTTCATTTAAATCAAGCGAGTATAGTTTCGAAGTTTTAAGGGCTTGAAGGAAATGCCAAGCGCACTGAAATATGTGCTTTAGTACGTACGACGTAAGGTTCACCTGTATGACCAATGACGTCATAGGTCACACAAAATAACAGTAATTTCTAGACCATATAACTTTTCTGTTTTAAGAGAATCGCAAAAATTTTTTCACAGTTGTTCATATGGTCCCATAAGCTTTTGGATTACCTATGTGCATTGCAGTAACTTTCTCCATGTGTATGAGTTAATGTAATTTTTTTTACTAAGCTTCGAAGAGTAGGTAGATACCTACCTACCTACTCAGGTAGGCAGGCAGATGTAACCCCAAAATATTATTCTTTGTGTACCTACCTATCTAGAAGTCAGCCAGCCAGCGAGCTACTGCAGACCAAACCGTCGGCCGATAGTTGGTTTTGTATGAAGAATCGGCCGATACCAAATCGTTCTAGTGTGCGCACTTGCATACACCTTCATACTGATTGAGAGCCCGACTAAACTGTCGGCCGATAGAAAGTCTGTAGTCTGCGGGCCTCTTTGGTAGGTAGGTAGGTACCTACCTACAGGCCGTTTATTTTTAAAAGCTAATTTTGACTCATCTCTTTCCTTCAACGCCATCAAGTGAGGCAAATAATTTTTTAAATGTCACTTTGAAAAGCCTTCATTGACAGCGCTTTAAAAATGTAAAAAACGGGTTTGCTTAATCATTTGATCATGTCTGCCATTTTAAACTGATGACCACAATCATCGTCTAAACGAAGGAAATCGAAGAGGCAGGCAGTTGATATATAACTACATGTGATTTATCAAATGCAGTTTTTTTTTAACTAGGTAGGCTAGGTACATATCTATGCTGCGCATGAAATTTGGTTAGGTATTCTCTGGGGCACTCATTAAAAACTCGGGATAAAAAGTATCCTATGGTCTAATTCAGGTTTTAAACTATCCGTGTGCCAAATTTCATCCAAATTCGTGCAGCCGTTGAGGCGTTTAAGCGGAACAAACATTCTACTTTCAATAGGTACCTAGGTAATGTAGGTATAGGTATTATTTAGTAATATTTCATATGGGTACCTACCACTATATACATACATACACAAGGTGTTTGGTAAAAGCCTTATAAAACCGAATATGGTAATAGGGACCATCAAACTGAACAACTTTACTATGGGACCTTAGAATAATAACACCTAGAACGATAATTCCCTACAAAGCGCACTGTCAAAAGTGAGGCAACTAAAACAGCGAAAATGGCGCCGTTTTCAGATTTTTATTGTCCATTATTTCATAATCATATACTTATAATAAGTACAAAACAGTTTCAATTCCCCTACCTTCATTAAATTAGTTACTATATTACCTATTGGATTTTAGTTACGATTAGGTACCTAACGTAGGTATGAAGGATATAAATCCGAAAACTGAGCCATTTTGGCTCAGTATTAGTTGCCTCACTTTACATACGAGGACACGGCTTCTAGGTGTTATTATTCTAAGTACCTATGGGAGATGGGACCAACGGACCAACTCTGAAATCGCGAAAAAAATCTGCTGTACAAAAATTAATAACGAAAATATCAAAATGTATGAAACAGCTGATTTTTTTCGCGATTTCAGAGTTGGTCCCATACCTAGTAAAAGTTATTCAGATTGATGGTCCCTATCTACCTAGGTACCATATTCGACTTTATAAGGCTTTTACCAAACACCTTGTACCTACCTACCTGCTTGTACCTAGAAACGTATACCAAATTCATATAGATAGGTAGGTATAGGGCTGCCATCTCTAAGACCTGCCGCCCAGGACCGGAAGCGTAAAAACCCCGGACTTTGGAGCCTTGACCCCGGACATTTGATTTTTTTATATTCACTTTTAGCTTGGTTATAAAACACATTTTACCCAATACTTGACTGAAAAAAAAATGGAATTTTAAGCTCTTTTTTTGCATAAAATAGTGTGTTTTACTAGTTATGATGGTAGAGCTGGGGTGTCCAATCCAACACAATTTTGTGGAGGGCTATGGTCCAGTTATAGTAGTTTTGTAACCGTAGCGTTCCAAAATAAATGACCAATTAGCCAGGGGCGGCTCGTAATTCAAAAAAAGGCCGCGCAGCGCGATTTTTAGTCAGTCTCATCCACTAATCTTGTAATCTTGCTTGTTTATTATATATTATATGAATATACTTAGTACTTTTTTGAGCGGAGTTTGATCCAAAACCCGGATTTTATTTAAAGTCCGTGTTTTACCCGGACTACAATCAGAACCCCGCCCGGACGCTCCCCGGACGCCCTCCAAACTAGGACAAATCCGGGGAAACCCGCACCCTGATTATCTAAAAAGAAACTATTTAGCGATCGGTTTCATTCCACATACATTGCTACTTTTCTTTGGTATGTTTTTTTTAATCCAAAAAGAAGTAGCAATGGATCACTATCATCTATGAACTGCAACCGGTCGCTAGGTGGTTTCTAATTAGATAATCAGCCCGCCGGACGGAAGGCAGCCCTAGGTAGGTAGTACCTACCTACCTACCAGTCTACCACCATGAAAAACGGACGAATAACAATAATCTTGTGTGAATTAAAAAAAGTTCTGCTTAGCGACAAAAATGTGTGCTATTTTTTTTCTGTAGGTATTTTATGAGACATAGGTAAATCGAATGGACGCAACTAGAATCATGATCATATGATTTAGTTGGTAGGTAGGTAGGTATACTAGTAGTACTTTTGATTTGACTGAACCAAATCGATTCGTATCGATCTGAACCATCATCTCTTAGCTCGGTACCATTTGGTACCATCATCTAGTGATCAACTAGTGATATGAAACATGACCGATTCTAGAGATGTGTAAGTAGGTAGGTACCATAGACATAGAAAAATTTCGCTAAAGGTAGGTACCTACCTACCTACTGTCTGCATTACACGACCGCGTAAGCTTCATACAACCGCGCGAATCGGTTGCACTACTACAAGCACGCGGGGCATGTGTGCGTGTCCACTGGCCGCTTATCGCGTACGCGTTAAAACCTGTTTTGACAACTGCAGCCAGTGGACAATCATAGGGCATCATTTGTTTTGTTAGTTGCAAGTTTGAATTTTACGTTCTTAAGAAGCTTTGTCTCTGGTCCTGTTTACTCATGTGCTGTGTGTGACAGTAGATAAGTACCTATTGCCCGGCAAAATTTAGCATGACACATGACACTATGGCGTGGCGCTGCGCTGGTGGTTGAGATCCATGAATATTGCCAGTTCGAAGCCTGGAAACCCATTTTTAAGAGATTATGAGCATCTTTTAATCAGGGTTTGGGTTAAGTATGAAGGGAAATCAACTTAGTTAATGAAACTTACGTCGGTCGTAAGTACTCGTACATTAGGCCAAATTGAGTAGGTACCTAATGCTTAAATGCCATATTACCTACACAGTACGAAAAGTCATGGAATATGGCATTGCTTCATATCATGAGCTCAAACCAAATAAAAAAACTGGTCAAGTGCGAGTCGGACTCGCGCACGAAGGGTCCCGTACCAAAAAACGGCAAAAAAATCACGTTTATTGTATAGGAGCCCCCCTTAAATATTTATTTTATTCTGTTTTTAGTATTTGTTGTTATAGCAGCAACAAAAATACATCATCTGTGAAAATTTCAACCATCTACCTGTTGTCGTTATTAATATAAAGCAAAAAACGGCAAAAAGAATCACGATTGTTGTATGGGAACCCCCCTTAAATATTTATTTTATTATATTTTTAGTATTTGTTGTTATAGCGGCAACAGAAATACATTATCTGTGAAAATTTCAACTGTCTAGCTATCACGGTTCATGAGATACAGCCTGGTGACAGACAAACAGACAGACAGACAGACAGACGGACACCGGAGTCTTAGTAATAGGGTCCTGTTTTTACCCTTTGGGTACGGAACCCTAAAAAAGAAGACGGAGTCTTCTGCACAAAGCGGTGAGGCCTGTAAAACTACGCCTTGGCTGTGTCACAGAATAACTAATAGTACAAGTACAGAAGCAGCATTCCGCAAAGTCATTTAAATAAATAGCGACTTTTGCTCCAACACAATAAAGTGCAATTCAGTTCGCGCAGCGCTCCTAGTAGTTACCTCTCTTTCTATCGCGTGCTCTTACCTTTTCTGACGACGCAACGTTAGGGTCGTCTTCGTTTAAATGACCTGCGTAGAATATATCATAATGTGAAAAACCGGCCAAGTGCGTGTCGGGCCACGCGCCATAGGGTTCCGTAGTTACCTTATACCATACCATATTTAATACCACCTATAATTTTTCGTCTGTAAAAATAACTTTGTTTTTCACAGTGTTGGTATGAATGACAAAGTTATATTTGCGGTTTTGGAAAATGTGCTATATCTCAAAAACTAATTACTATATCTCGTTCAAATCAATTTTGGTTGAAAGTGTTTTTTAAGATTTACAGCATATATTTTTTTTAGATTTTTCACTCTCTTATTTCAAAAGTTAAAGGGGGGGGGACACACATTTTACCACTTTGGCGGTGAATATCTTTCAAACGGTTGACTTTGAGAAAAAGTTGTCTTAGAAACCTTAATGTCATTTTTAAAGACCTATCTATAGACACCCAACACGTGTTGGTTTGAAGAAAAAAAAAATTTTTCAGTTTCAGTTCCATGTATGGGGAGGCCCCCCCCTTAATCTTTTATTTTTCTTATTTTTGTATTAAATTCGTTAAGCGGTTAACAGAATACATCTACCTACCAAGTTTCAACTGTGTAGTCTTAATACTTTCGGAATAAAGTGGCTGTGACATACGGACAGACAGACAGACAGACAGACAGACAGACAGACAGACAGACAGACAGACAGACAGACAGACATGACGAATCTTTAAGGGTTCCGTTTTTTGCCATTTAGGCTACGGAACCCTAAAAACGACAATTGTTTATTGGTTTTTTGATTTTGACATTCGTACACGGCATAGTATGGCGATTCGACATTATTACTATTATAAAGAGACAATATCTACGCAGGCGGTAAGATGCCGCGCGACTGCACAGGCGGGCGTGTGGCAGCCCGCTGCTCACTTGTGCCTCCGTAGGCACGGCTAGCGGTAGGTGATTATCGCGTGACCTTGAGCGAGTGAAGGAGGCCTGGCTGTGTACATACACAGTTCACGCACACACGTGTAACGAAACTACGCCTTGGCTTTCCAATCTTTCCATATAAAACCCTGCCGCCCGGCCCCTAGCCCGCCCCCTTGTACGCACACATGTACCTACCATCAAAGACCGGCCTCACTTCATTGTTCGCAACGCTCCATCTCTTTTTTATTTGATCTGAGATCATGAGTAAGTGAGTGAGTACCTACTAATTAGAGTACCTTCTGTACGGAGTAATGCCATGTAATATGGCATTACGATTCCGACAGGTATATTAACTTTATGGGCATTACTTCATAGAGTACCTACTGTTTTGCGCATGTCTAACTGATTCATTTATCAAGTTGGCCACCCAGCTCCATGAAGGTCACCTGACAAACAATCAACAAGTTAGACATGATAGACTAAGAGGTGACGGTATTTTTGGTATAGATAGAGGAAAAGGTTAGATTCATTTTTATGGGTTGAAATTTAACGATCAGAGAAATGGTCAGTTTTAGTACCTATTTGAAGTATGGCGTCTCCACAGCTGAAACGATGTGGTCTGCCGGCTTTCCGTGATTGCATTCAGAGCTATGACGCCGCAAGTTGCGTGCGACTAAACTATTTTTCTTCAAATTATATATTTTTTAAATACTAATCGATAGAATTTTTTATTCTTATGAAGAAATGTCTTAAACTATTTTTGTCTAAAACGAATAGATTTACTGGAAAAAAATATTAAATGTTTTTTTTTTGTATGAAGTGAGTCATTCAATGTGCTCTTACAGCTTATTCCTTTTTTTTTCCGCCTCAAAACTACTTCTGCGTCAATATTTTACACGTTTACAATAATCTTATACTATCAACGCACGCCCAAAACTGACCATTCAATACATATGGGACTTTCAAACAGTATAAAATCATAATTTTTAAGTATAAACTGATTGTTTTTAACTGATTGTTTTACTTTCTCATCAATTTTAACACTAGCCAACAAAACTTTTGGTCACTATTATTACTATAGATAAGTTTTTTTACCAAATAAATACAATGCAACCGAAATAACAAGGTGTAGCGGGATAAGAAGGCCCAGGGCGCCTACCATCATCTTTTAGAAAAACATCATGTTTTATAAACGTTTTGTTTTAAGCTTATAATAAGATTATTCAAATTCGTACCATGACCTGTACAAAGTAATATTACTTTATTCTCGCTAAGGAACGAATGATATTGCGAAATTGTCCAATCCCTGCTAGCCATTACTTCAGTTTATTTGCTATGTTCGTATCGGAAACATGTTTTTTCTCAGTGCACCAAAGGAAAGTAGGTATTCATTTTCGTTTTTAGTTTGAAACATTTTCTATGATTCAAACAAGAACACTTGTTGTGTTGTGTGCCACTCAAAATCTCGAAACTAATGTTGTTAACATAAACAACGGCCAAGAATGCGACACTAGGAGAATTTTGGTAAGTTACGTACCAATTTGCTTACTTTGTAAATTAATAAATTTTCTATTTTAAAGTAAAATGTCGAACTTAAAGTAATTTTATGATTAGTAACCACATTATATCTACGCGAGCAATAAATTTCTGAAAATTGAGAGTTTTTAGGTAAAAATGTCTATTTTAAAATAATTTTGACGACAACAGAAACAACTTATCAAACCCCTATTTAGTTTGGAATCGAATCTTATTTACCCCTGTAGGTTTCAAATATAGGTTAGAAGGCAACGGGGTTCTCCCCCTCTTCCCTTCCTCCCCAAACTTTTATTGGCGAAAAATAACACTAATTTGCCTGAAATTACTATTATTGTGCAAAATAAATTCATTAAGAAAAGGATCTAGGTATTTGTTTCTGCGTTATCGGCTTTTAAAAACTCGATTGTTTCAAATTAGCTATCCATCTGAAAACAAGTACTTGTTATCAAATAATGAATCAAATAATCCCAACTATTTTACATTCACAATGAAGAACAATATGTATAAAAACGTTTCACATAGTGTTTATGACGCATTTTCTAATATCTAAATAGAATAACTCCAAATAGTTTTGATTCCGTTGATAAAAAGCAACTTTTTTAAGATTGCTAAATTCCTCATAATTTGACACCAAAACAATAATGCTAGCTGTCTAAAGACACGTCGTGGTACGGGTTTTGTGAATGATTGAACGATGACGTCACAAAACTTCTAACAGAAACATTATTATAATAATCTTATTATAAGAAGGTCATAGTACGAAATAGCATGGTAAGATTGAATTAAAACTGCGCTAAGACATGGCAGTAGGCACCCAGGCGGGTTATTACAAACTGGAATAGTACGAGTATCATTATTTTACAATGCTTTAGGAAAAAAAGTTAACAATTAGATCTAAGATTAATAAAATATTCTAAATAATGAAGTTTTTGAAATTATAACGATGAAAACTAATATTCATAATGATTTTTAAAAATCTTCATTTTGAGCTTTACTAAAAAAATGTCAAATAAGGCCCGTGCCTCTTTTAAGTAATTTATCAAAAAAGTAAAGATTTCAAAGATATATTAATTGATATAAAAATTGTATTTATGAACATCGATAGAAACAAGCAGAAACTAAAATCATCAATATTTTATTGTGTGACAAAATAGCCCAGATATCGAATGTTTAGATGTGTGTGTTTGTGTATTTGTGTAAACAGTAATTGTAATTAAAAATATTGTTATTCATGCTATTGAATTACCTACTGACAGGTTCTTTGATTTCTGTGGTGGACGGATAATTAGAAGCACCAGTTAATTTTCATAAAAACGAGGTAGCTTTGAAGCATTGGTTCTCCGCCAGGGATTTATCAAGCTGTGATCCGAAGATGGCTATCCAGGGAATAAATGGAGTAGATCCAGATCGCAATACACACACAACTGATCTATCAGGATTCTAAGAGCTGTTTCGGTATGTTTAAAAAATAGCATTAAAAAAGTATGGAAATTATAAAACTAAGAACTCTGATACTTACAGCTCTTAAAATGCTCTGAGGGCGACTTGCACGAAACTTTCTTATATCTCGATTTTGTTAAAGTTAGATTTAGCACTAAATTCGGCTTAACTTAAATCCCACCAGGGTTGTCTTGCACATCCTAAATTACATTCGACTTAACTAAACCAAGATTTAGCTCATCATTCACTCGCCGTTCATAGAAAACAAAAGAACAGATGGTTCCAAAAAAGGTCAAGCAAGCAAATGGTTTGACAAATCATAAAAAAACGTAGGTATAAATAATGGGGGTCCGAGTGTCGACCTTTGTTATTTGTTTTATAGTTAAAATTGCGGGCGAATTTTAGTAGGTATTTGGGAAATTACGAATAATTTTACTAGGGAGGAGTGGCTGCACTGTGTTTACTTACCTAACCGGAATCTTTTCAAGAATTCGTCATCTTGTAACATGTTAAATATAGGTATCACCTCCAATAAATAAAGACAGTTCGGGAGATTGTAATAAAAGAAGAAAATATTTTTTAGGGTTCCGTACCCAAAGGGTAAAAACGGGACCCTATTACTAAGACTCCGCTGTCCGTCTGTCTGTCTGTCTGTCTGTCACCAGGCTGTATCTCATGAACCGTGATAGCTAGAAAGTTGAAATTTTCACAGATGATGTATTTCTGTTGCCGCTATAACAACAAATACTAAAAACAGAACAAAATTAATATTTAAGGGGGGCTCCCATACAACAAACGTGATTTTTTTGCCGTTTTTTGCTCGATATTAATAACGACAACAGGTAGACAGTTGAAATTTTCACAGATGATGTATTTTTATTGCCGCTATAACAACAAATACTAAAAACAGAATAAAATTAATATTTAAGGGGGGCTCCCATACAACAAACGTATTTTTTTTTACCGTTTTTTGGTACGGAACCCTTCGTGCGCGAGTCCGACTCGCACTTGGCCGGTTTTTTTTACATGACGTCGTATAGTCGCCATATTATTTTTTTCTAAAAAAAATATAGCCAGTGTCACTTGGGATGCTGTAAGGATTCTAACGATACCCCATTTATCCAAATCAGTTCTCAAGAAACTCACATACACACAAACATACATGAACCCTGAACACATTATACACTCTTTTTGCTTTGGGCAGTCATGTAAAAATCGATCGAAACTAAAAATCGTGACCTCTCAGTCTATACAACTTATTGAAAGTACATGTCGTAATGTTAAAATGTATCCGTACGGCGCTGCTATTGTGACGTCACCGATATTTCCACCAATCAAATCGTCAGATCACGCGAATCGCGTGATTTTATTGGTGGAAATGTCGTTGGTTAGCGGTTACGTACGATTCTTTCTGTCATTTGTTTGTGTCTGTTGTGTGTGTCGAATAATCTGCCGGTTTTATTGTGATTTTCCTCGTTAAGATCCTTGTGATGCATATTTCTCTTCGGTTATGTTATTTCCTTTCTTCGAACAAAGTAGTACGTAAACGAAACGAATCTTTTCGGAAGTGCTAATGCTAGTTGGGTCTGGTTCGTTGCACTGCAAAAGTTAAACTCGCTAGAAGTTGTTTCCCAGGAACGATAACTTTCTGGGTGGATTTAAGCAAAGAAAAGCTTTTGAAGAAACGAGTGGATTGGTAAATTTTGAAGACCACCTGTCCAGTTTCACATGGAGGACGGAGACAAAGAAGAGAACTTTAATAGAATAGCGACCCAACCCAAGTATCTTGATCTGATGACATAGGTACAGCTTTTTTTTAATAATTACCTGACAAGAGTGCGGCTCTTATGTTGATGAAAGAATACTTTGTTACTAAATGCATTACACAAGTTTAGTTTTCTTTTACTAAATAGGTAATGTCTTGTTACAGAAGATTTTGATTGTATATGAAAGTGTTATAATTTAAAAATAAGTTTTTTTTACAGTTTATAACATCATGAACGAACACAATTAATTTCAAAATCAAAATGAGATGACCAGGGCCTTCTTATACTGAGAGATCAGGTAAGTCATATGGAATCGAAGAATAGTAAGTAAACTCTATGTGGAATAATGTTAATATCTTAATTATCTTAATATGAAAATAGCATTGTGAATGCCTAAAATCTAAAAATTCAATAGTGGTACCTAATGCAAAACATTACCTACTGCACTTATGAAGTCACAGTAGCTAGTATTTTTGATATGTATACATAATTGCTATTACTTACAGGTACCTACTGAAATTACTTAAAAGTTCCATTGATGGGAAAGCGATGTTAAATTGTGGCCATAAAAATCGAGGCTTACTTGAACAGACACTGAGAAGTTGTATAGCCAGACGTTTAGAAGGGATCTTCTAGCGGAGGAAATCGAGGAGTTAAGCAGTAACTAGTTCTGCAAACGAGGAGACACCGTTAACATCAATTCATAATGAAGAAATTCATGGTAGACAACTAGGTATTGTTATTAATCTTTTAGCCTTGTCTTGCAACCATAATATTTTTTCTGAATATTGCATTTCCTCTTGGCATCTTTTTTAATTTTACAAGCCTCTAGTGTTTCTAACTTTTTAGGTTCATAAATTTAATATAATTCTATTTAATTTTCATATTGTCGCACTGCACTGCAAAATTTCTGTGGCGCGCTCAATGTGGACAGTATCCTCCATGGGAGAGTCCACGACATCATGGGTTTTTTGTAATTAACATCTTTCATTACAGCTGTTGCAAGATTTTAATCACATGTACAAGAACAACAAGGACTTCTTTTATTCAAATATTATCATCTACCAAAAAAGCATTGTCAGATTGGCTAAATCCGAGTTAAGAGACAAGCACGGTTAAAAGACAGTTGAAGGACAAGGACGTCAAACAAGCGATACAGAACTGTATTGATTCCATTAAGTGGTAAGTCTTCATATTTATTTATGGTTCTCACTTCTGAGATCGTCGGGATTTATGGTCACACATGTACAAGTAAGGTGAAAATTGTAAAGTTCAATTGCTGCCCTACTGCATTGCAGCTGTTCGCAATGTATGTCCGTTATATCTTAATATACTCATCAACTTTGTCTAGGGATATAGGTGTTATTTTCATACAAACGAGGTTACTTTGAAGCCTTGGTTTTCTGCCAAGAATGTACCATGCTGTGATATGATGATAGCCATCCAGGGATGAATGGATGAGATTCACTTCTCTATACACACCCAACTGATCATTCTAAAAGATTAATAGGTCAGATTTCTCAGTTTCAGGATTTCCATACATTTTCATGCTATTTTCGCTGTTTTTTTAACACATTTTTATAAAGGTAAGGTACAGATGCCGGCATATACAGTGCCTTTGGGCTTGAACTAGCGATAATTTAAAGGCGTGTAATACACCTAATTTTATCGACAAAAACACCCATGTTGGGGTCTATCCCCACTCCTGTTGGAATGGCCGCCATTTTAAATTTGACTTTTTATTTTAGATGACCCTGCAGAAAAATATTAATTTCTCCGGATTTAGAAGTCCTACAGTTATAACAAAAATATTGTTTGAAAGCTAATAATATCACCTAGTAATTTAAAAATAAAATGTTTAAATTTTTGATTTAAATACGTCATAAAAAATTACTGAAATAAAATTTTATACGAAATTTGTGCGATTTTTTTGAGTTTTTATTACATTTCTCAAAAACTAGGACATTAATGTCCATTTTTTTTGCACTATTCAAATACACAGGAATATTATCTACAAAACGGTTTTCAAATATATTGCTCTATGTTGCATATTTTGAGAGTTATTTTTGTTTGAACTATGACCTTATATATATGATATTCTTGACTTTACTATGTCGATCTCTCAAGGCAAGCTGCTTTTTAAAGTAAAAAATATTTAGTCTTTTGTTTAATCCCGCATTTCATTTGATTTTAACACTCAAAGGACGGACACTACGTCATGGGGTATTGCATGGTTTAAAAAGTGACACTTCGTCTGATGACATGACGTTGTGAGTTGTTTGGAAAATGTAGGTAATATGGAATTTTTAATGTCATTTTACGAACTCGCCACATGGTTGTTGCGCCCACGAAAGTGTTAAAAGACGTTCGATGACATAATACATTATCTTGCTTGGCGAAGGGTTAAGCTTTTGTTGAAATGCGTGTAATACACCTAATTTTTTTTTACTCTGCGCGAAAGTGGCAGTTTACTCTGCGCGAAAGTGGCGCCGCGGTGAATTATATTTAATATTATAATTCTAATACAAAATTTTAAAAATGTTTATCGTGGAGATTTTAGGGCCCACAGTCTAGTATTTTTAGACGGTATCGTTACATTCCCTCGTAGTCACTGCTAAAAGTAAATAGCAACACTGCTAAAAGTGGCTGTTTTTGACACATTTGCTATCTACTTCTACGAATGACTACGAGGGCATGTAGTGATATCTTCTAAAAATACTAGACTATGGGCCCTAAAATCTCCATGATAACATTATTAAAATGTTTTTCTATGTATAACTTATTAAATAAAACCTCTGAGGGCGCCACTTTCGGTCATACAACCGCCTTAAGTTGCTTTCTCATTTGTCCGCAAAGTTTGCGAACGATTTTATACTAGCTTCCTGATGAGCTAGACTTGAAACTTTAAACATAGGTCAGAACTTGAAAGCAATGCAATATTATGGTGTCATTGAGCTGATCTGATGATGATGGATCCAAAAGAAGGCCACAGGAACTCTATGATAAAACCATACAACCCCATCGTGTTTGGGCTCGTTAGAATCGTCTTGACGAGTACTCTAATGGGAGATGAGGTCCAGGGTCTGATGATGAAGCTGGAAGGCCATGCCATAGGAACTCAATATTGAAACCGTGCAACCCCATCGCGTTGGGCTCATTTGAATCGCCTTGACGAGTACTTTGTTGGGAAATAGTTTCCAGGGTCTGGTGATGGAGCCGGAAGAAGGACACAGGAACTCCTAATTAAAACCACGCTACCCCATCGAGATTGGGCTCGTTTGAATCGTCTTGACGAGTACTTTGTTGGGAAATAGTGTCTAGGGTCTGATGATGGAGCTGGAAGAAGGCCAATAGAACTCGGTAATAAAACCATGCAACCACATCGAGTTTGGGCTCGTTTGAATCATCTTGACAAGCAATTTAATGGGAAATAGTGTCCTAGGATCTGATGATGGAGCCGGACGAAGGCCATAGGAACTCTATAATAAAACCATGCAACCCCATCGAGTTTGGGCTCGTTTGAATCGTTTTGACGAGCACTTTGTTGGGAAATAGTTTCCAGGGTCTGATGATGGAGCCGGAAGAAGGCCACTGGGACTCTGTAATAAAACCACGCAACCCCGTCGAGTTTGGGCTCGTTTGAATCGTCTTGACGAGTGCCCCGATAGGAGATGGTATTTTCTTAGTCTTTGCTCGTTAACTAAAAAAGCAGAAAATAATAATTTACTGAAAAAAATATTTTTAATAACACGTTTTTAAAACGGACTAGTTAAAACAGACTAAAAAGTAAAAATAAATTCTTTTGTAAATATTATTTTATAACCCTATAGCTACAGAAATTTTAAACCTCAAAACGTGGGGCGCATGCTAAAAACAGTATGGATGACAAATTTTACAAAATGCGCCCCACGTTTTTAGGTGTAAAATTTTTGTAGGTTATAAATATTTACATTAGAATTTATTTTTTACTTTTTAGTCTGTTTTTACTAATCCGTTTTAAAAAAGTGTTTATAAAAATATATTTTTTAAACATGTACATACACTCACGCCTGTTTCTCATGGGGGCAAGGCTTCAAATACGATAGCCATCCAGGGATGAATGGATGAGATTCACTTCTCTTTACACACCCAACTGATCATTCTAAAAGATTAATAGGTCAGATTTCTCAGTTTCAGGATTTCCATACATTTTCATGCTATTTTCGCTGTTTTTTTAACACATTTTTATGAAGGTAAGGTACAGATGCCGGCATATACAGTGCCTTTGGGCTTGAACTAGCGATAATTTAAAGGCGTGTAATACACCTAATTTTATCGACAAAAACACCCACATGTTGGGGTCTATCCCCACTCCTGTTGGAATGGCCGCCATTTTAAATTTGACTTTTTATTTTAGATGACCCTGCAGAAAAATATTAATTTCTCCGGATTTAGAAGTCCTACAGTTATAACAAAAATATTGTTTGAAAGCTAATAATATCACCTAGTAATTTAAAAATAAAATGTTTAAATTTTTGATTTAAATACGTCATAAAAAATTACTGAAATAAAATTTTATACGAAATTTGTGCAATTTTTTTGAGTTTTTATTACATTTCTCAAAAACTAGGACATTAATGTCCATTTTTTTGCACTATTCAAATACACAGGAATATTATCTACAAAACGGTTTTCAAATATATTGCTCTATGTTGCATATTTTGAGAGTTATTTTTGTTTGAACTATGACCCTTACGTCACCAAAAAATGATTATTTTCGAAAATGGACATAATTACAAGCATTTTAAACATATTTTAAATTAGGTTGATAATATTATCTGAATACTAATTTCATCAAATGATAAAATCTATTTTTTAGGAATTTTGATTTTTTTTTTTTATTTTCGAAAATAACCATTTAGTACTTGTAAGGGTCATATTCAAACATCAATAGCTCTCGAAATATGCAACATAGAGCAATAAATTTTTAAGTCGTTCTGTAGATAATATCCCTGTGTATTTGAATAATGTAAAAAAAATGAACATTAATGTCCTAGTTTTTGAGAGATGTAATAAAAAGTCAAAAAAATCGCACAAATTTCGGATAAAATTTTATTACAGTAATTTTTTATGACGTATTTATACCAAATATTTAAACATTTTATTCTTTAAATTGATAGATGATATTATTAGCTTTTGAACAGTATTTTTGTTATAACTGTAAGACTTCTAAATCCGGAGAAATTAATATTTTTCTGCAGGGTCATCTAAAATAAAAAGTCAAATTTAAAATGGCGGCCATTCCAACAGGAGTGGGGATAGACCCCAACATGTGGGTGTTTTTATCGATAAAATTAGGTGTATTACACGCCTTTAAATTATCGCTAGTTCAAGATCAAAGGCACTGTATATTGGCAAGAAAAAGAAAGAGACAAAAGATGCGCAGTAGCCATAAACACTAAGTTTATGGCTACTGCGCATCTTTTGTCTCTTTCATTCTCTTGCCAATATATATGCCGGGCAGTTTACTCTGCGCGAAAGTGGCGCCGCGGTGAATTATATTTAATATTATAATTCTAATACAAAATTTTAAAAATGTTTATCTTGGAGATTTTAGGGCCCACAGTCTAGTATTTTTAGACGGTATCGTTACATTCCCTCGTAGTCACTGCTAAAAGTAAATAGCAACACTGCTAAAAGTGGCTGTTTTTGACACATTTGCTATCTACTTCTACGAATGACTACGAGGGCATGTAGTGATATCTTCTAAAAATACTAGACTATGGGCCCTAAAATCTCCATGATAACATTATTAAAATGTTTTTCTATTTATAACTTATTAAATAAAAACCTCTGAGGGCGCCACTTTCGGTCATACAACCGCCTTAAGTTGCTTTCTCATTTGTCCGCAAAGTTTGCGAACGATTTTATACTAGCTTCCTGATGAGCTAGACTTGAAACTTTAAACATAGGTCAGAACTTGAAAGCAATGCAATATTATGGTGTCATTGAGCTGATCTGATGATGATGGATCCAAAAGAAGGCCACAGGAACTCTATGATAAAACCATACAACCCCATCGTGTTTGGGCTCGTTAGAATCGTCTTGACGAGTACTCTAATGGGAGATGAGGTCCAGGGTCTGATGATGAAGCTGGAAGGCCATGCCATAGGAACTCAATATTGAAACCGTGCAACCCCATCGCGTTGGGCTCATTTGAATCGCCTTGACGAGTACTTTGTTGGGAAATAGTTTCCAGGGTCTGGTGATGGAGCCGGAAGAAGGACACAGGAACTCCTAATTAAAACCACGCTACCCCATCGAGATTGGGCTCGTTTGAATCGTCTTGACGAGTACTTTGTTGGGAAATAGTGTCTAGGGTCTGATGATGGAGCTGGAAGAAGGCCAATAGAACTCGGTAATAAAACCATGCAACCACATCGAGTTTGGGCTCGTTTGAATCATCTTGACAAGCAATTTAATGGGAAATAGTGTCCTAGGATCTGATGATGGAGCCGGACGAAGGCCATAGGAACTCTATAATAAAACCATGCAACCCCATCGAGTTTGGGCTCGTTTGAATCGTTTTGACGAGCACTTTGTTGGGAAATAGTTTCCAGGGTCTGATGATGGAGCCGGAAGAAGGCCACTGGGACTCTGTAATAAAACCACGCAACCCCGTCGAGTTTGGGCTCGTTTGAATCGTCTTGACGAGTGCCCCGATAGGAGATGGTATTTTCTTAGTCTTTGCTCGTTAACTAAAAAAGCAGAAAATAATAATTTACTGAAAAACATATTTTTAATAACACGTTTTTAAAACGGACTAGTTAAAACAGACTAAAAAGTAAAAATAAATTCTTTTGTAAATATTATTTTATAACCCTATAGCTACAGAAATTTTAAACCTCAAAACGTGGGGCGCATGCTAAAGACAGTATGGATGACAAATTTTACAAAATGCGCCCCACGTTTTTAGGTGTAAAATTTTTGTAGGTTATAAATATTTACATTAGAATTTATTTTTTACTTTTTAGTCTGTTTTTACTAATCCGTTTTAAAAAAGTGTTTTTAAAAATATATTTTTTAAACATGTACATACACTCACGCCTGTTTCTCATGGGGGCAAGGCTTCAAATACCGTTAAAAATTAGTAACGTAAAAAAATAACGTTAAAACTGGACATTAATAACGGTAAAATTGATAACGGTAAAACAGAATTTAACGTTATTTTTTCGTTCCTTGATAACGATAACATAATAATATGTTATTGTATAAAAATATTTTAAAGCAATGTGTAATTGACGTTGACGCCGCCGTAAAGTGATCAGTCTCGGCGGTAGGTACTAGGTAGTAGAGGTACCCAACCCACCTACAATATGCAATACTTATTAAAATTATCATCAAATATAACGTTATTTTTTAACGTTATTTATCTTAATATAACGTCAAATTAATGTTATGTTACTAAGTATCGTTAAAAAAAATAACGTAACGTTATTTTTACTGTTAATTGGTAACGTTATAAAGCCCTGCATGGGGGCAGAGACTATGGATTGCCACCTGCTACGATCCTTGCACACTTCTTTCGCTTCATTCACATCCATCAATCTTTTCATACATGCCTTGCGGTTTTTTTCACTGCGTACACCAGCCTTTTTTTAACACGTTTTTATTAGGTTGCTTTCTCGTTTGTGTGTTCGTTCGTTCGTTTGTTTTTCCGCAAAGTTTGTGAACGATTTTGTACTAGCTTCCCGATGAGCTAGAAACTTGAAACTTTAAACATAGGTCAGAACTAAAAGGCAATGCAATATTATGGTGCCATTGAGCTGATCTGATGATGAATCCGGAAGAAGGCTACAGGATCTCTATGATGAAACCATACAAACCCATCGTGTTTAAGCTCGTTAGAATCGTCTTGACAAGTACTCTAATGGAAAACGAAATCTAGGGTCTGATGATGAAGCTGAAAGGCCATGCCATAAGAACTCAATATTGAAACCGTGCAACCCCATCAAATTTGGGCTTGTTTGAATCGTCTTGATGAGTTCTTTGTTGGGAAATAGTTTCCAGGGTCTGATGATGGAGCCGGAAGAAGGACACAGGAACTCTTTAATAAAACCGCGCTACCCCATCGAGATTGGGCTCGTTTGAATCATCTTGACGAGTACTTTGTTGGGAAATAGTGTCCAGGGTCTGATGATAGAGCCCGAAGAAGGCCATTGGAACTCTGTAATAAAACCATACAACCCCATCGAGTTTGGGCTCGTTTGAATCATCTTGACGAGTACTTTAATGGGAAATATTGTCCGAGGATCTGATGATGGAGCCGGAAGAAGACCACTGGGACTCTGTATTATAACCATGCAACCCCATCGAGTTTGGGCTCGTTTGAATCGTCTTGACGAGTGCTCCGATAGGAGATGGTATATTTTTAGTCTTAGCTCGTCAACTAAAAAGCAGAAAATAATAATTTACTGAAAAAAAAAAGCTTTTTTAAAAACACGTTTTTAAAACAGACTAAATATAAAAAAAAATCGGACTAAAAACATTAAAACAGACTAGTAAAAACAGACTAAACATTAAAAAATAAATTCTTCTATACCTAAAAACGTGGGGCGCATGCTAAAGACAATATGGATGATAAATTTTACAAAATGCGCCCCACGTTTTAAGGTTTAAAATTTCTGTAGGTAAGTACTTATAGGGTTGTAAATATTTTTAGAAGAATTTATTTTTACTTTTTAGTCTGTTGTTACTAGTCTGTTTTAATGTTTTTAGTCCGATTTTTTTATAATAACCCCTATTTAGTCCGCGTAGGTTTTTCTGGGACGCCCTTGTGCAATCGTTCCTCCCACATTCGCACAATATATATCTCTTTCGTGATTCGCCTTTCATTCATCCTCTCTAAGTGACCAAACCACCGGAGCTTTCTTTCTCAATTCTTATCACTATATCATCTTTCAGACCACACCTTTCACGAATCACAACATTGCTCACTCTATCACTCAATTTTACTCCGCATATTTACCTCAACGATCGCATCTCTACCGCATTTATTCTGCTTTCATTCTTCTTCTGCCATACCCAAGATTCACTTCCATACATCAGTGGCCATTCGCGCCTTTGCAGAAACTTCCTTACTTTTTCCGTCCCTTGTGAACAAACTCCCCAAGTATACAAACTCACGAACTTGTTCCACTTTTTCGCCACCTAGCATTACCGTATAGTCAGTCATTTCTTTATCTCTCTCAAACACCATCACTTTCGTCTTAATTACATTTACTTTCATTCCTTTTCTCACAAAATCATCATTCATAACAGACATCATTTCCTGCAACTCTTGCGCAGAAAGACGCAAGTATAATTTGGTCGTCAGCGTAGATGAGGCACTTGATTTGAGTCCCATTCATCATAACTCCACAGTAACGTTCTTTCAGACCTTTCATACAACTGTCCAAAAACAGATAAAAATTTTAAACATGTCCTTCAATCTTTTAGAATGCTGGTCAAATTAGTTGGGGGTGTATAGCGATCTGGGTCCCTATTTTTGAATCGCTCGGCTGGCGTCGATCGCTCGTTTCTACTGATTTTCGTTCGACAAATCAACTCAAATGTATGAGATGTCGAACGAAAATTAGTGGAAACGAGCGCTCGACGCAAGTCGAGCGATTCAAAAATAGGGCCCCTGAATCTCCTCCATTCACTCCCTAGATAGCCATCATCAGATCATAGCACAATACATTCCTGGCAGGAAACCAAGGCTTCAAAATTACCTTTCCACCTGTATCCCCAGACAAAGTTGATGTGTGTATAATATATTTTTTGGATGTAGCCACCAGGATATTTAATAACAAACAACCAAACCGATTTCCATCCAGAAGTTCATCAATTTTTTTTTTTGCTTATCTGTTTTTTTTTTCTATTTCAGATAGTAAACCAGAGTCAGAAACTAATGCTGCGTTGTTACAGCAGTATTATGAGTATGCACATGTTATTGTTATGTTATCCATTTTATAAAAACACACTCTTGTGAGATTTTGATTTAATTTTTCGAATGTGCTGAAAGTGTCTCAGTGCGGTTTTGTGTAACTAGTTAAGAGAAGTAAAAGTGGAAACAGAAAGTGTTGTAATTTTTTTTAAATAAATAAATTAGATCTCAATATATTTGTTTTTCTTCACAATTATATTTAAGGATAACTACTCATTTGCAACACCAACGATATAACTAATAATGAGAAAACTGGAGTGCGTTTAATTAAAATTTGAAAATATATATAGGTACCTACCGTTGCATTTTGTTGGTGTTGTCCAAAAGAGTGTATTATGGAGATTCTATAAAAAATATTATCAAACAGTAGTTAATGGGGCGGATTGCACTATCAATTTTATGGCGTGATACACGTATATTATCAAAACAATTTGAAATGTTGTGATAGACCAGTATCACAATAATGTTGACAGTGTCTTCCACCCCAATAATAATAATTCATCTTGTTTTCTCTACATATAAGATCCGTATTTGTTTGTAATAATTGCAACAATTATTGTTTTGATATTGTGTTTGTACTGCTTACAGTTAAGTATTTTGTCTTAGTGTTGTTACATAACTTGCTTGTTTCATTCATAGTTGGCTTATTTCGAGAGCTTGCTTCTGTTTTTTGTACCTACATCTCTAGTCATTTATGTTTTGTTTTTGTATCCTCCTTCTGGTGAACAAAACGTAAAAAAATATTCAGGTTGATTTTTCATCACTAGCCACATTTTGTATACATATTATTATTATTATTTACAGTTAACTTGTTGCTTTATCTTTCTGTTATTACATGACTTCCTTGTTTCAATAACAATTTGCTTGTTGTGAGATCTTGTTTAATCAGCATTTTGTACTGTTATTTTCTCCACAGGTAGATTTTTTTGTTTAGCTGCCAAATTTTGTATACTTGCTCAGTCCATCAATCTGAACAATTTTCACGTGAGCAACTCTGAAATCACGTTGAGAAATCGGCTGTTTCATACATTTTGGTCAAGTAATGAACTTTTGTATAAAACACCTGTTTTTTTCGTGATTTTAGAGTTATTCCCCATAACAAAAGTTGTTCAGATTAATGGTCTAAGCAAGTATACAAAATTTGGCAGGTAATAAAAAAACTACCTGTGGAGAAAATAACTATACAAAATGCAGATTCAACAAGATCTCACAACAAGCAAATTGTTAACGAAACAAGCACGTCATGTAATAACAAAAAGATTAAGCAACAAGTTAACTGTAAATAGAACAAGCACATAATGCAGATTCAACCAGTAAACATAGCAAGCAACATGTTGATAGAACAAGCATGTAATGGTAACAACAACAAGAAAACTTAACGTAGATTCAACCTGACGTAATGTCAAAATAACATGATAAGTGGGTTGTTGAATCAACGTGGCAAGCAGGTCAAACCTATATGCTTGAACATGTAAGAGCAACAAGATAAATTAACAAGCTAACTGCTGAATCAATAAGCTTTTCATGTTATAAAAACAAGAAAATTTAATGCAGATTCAACCTGACGTAATGTCAAAATAACATGATAAGTAGGTAGTTGAATCAACGTGGCAAGCAGGTCAAAATTATAAGCTTCAACATGTTAGAGCAACAAGATAAATTAACAAGCTAACTGCTGAATCAACAAGCTTGTCATGTTACAACAACTAGAAAATTTAACGTAGATTCAACCTGACGTAATGTCAAAATAACATGATAAGTAGGTTGTTGAATCAACGTGGCAAGCAGGTTAAAACTATATGCTTCAACATGTAAGAGCAACAAGATATATTAACAAGCTAACTGCTGAATCAACAAGCTTTTCATGTTACAACAACAAGAAAACTTAACGTAGATTCAGCCTGATGTAATGTCAAAATAACATGATAAATAGCTTGTTGAATCACGTGTCAATCAGGTCAAAACTATAAGCTTTAACATGTTAGAGCAACAAGATAAATTAACAAGCTAACTGCTGAATCAACAAGCTTGTCATGTTACAACAACTAGAAAATTTAACGTAGATTCAGCCTGATGTAATGTCAAAATAACATGATAAATAGCTTGTTGAATCACGTGTCAATCAGGTCAAAACTATAAGCTTTAACATGTTAGAGCAACAAGATAAATTAACAAGCTAACTGCTGAATCAACAAGCTTGTCATGTTACAACAACTAGAAAATTTAACGTAGATTCAACCTGATTTAATGTCAAAATAACATGATAAGTTGCTTGTTAAATCAACGTGGTCGATTTAACAAGTTTAAACTTGTAGTTTTAACCAAAGAGCAGATTGGCGCTATTTTAACCAGAAATAATGTTGCTGGCAACATGAAAACTTGTTGTTTTTTTTCTCAGTGTACTTTTTATTGCGTAATATATTTTGTGGGTACTATAATACCCAACGACATTTATGTGGTTAGCTGATTTTTTTATTTCCATGGGATCGTAGAGCTAAATGTTTGATATTACAAAATACATAGATACACATACATAGATATTACATAATTTCGACTTAATACCTCTACCTATGCCGTTCCTGAGAAATCTCGACAGTTATCAGAAGATAGACAGGCAGATTAACAGATATTGAAATGAACAACCAAAGTCCATTTTTCTCGTGAGGTACAGAACCCCGAAAAGAAGAATATGCCTGAGTTTAGCACAATGAGTTCATAAATATAAATAAAGCTTTTGAGTGGTTGTTTCTGCACCTGACCCGCTTGCTATCATAACATAAAGCACTCTTTTGAGACACGTCGGTAATCCGCTTACCGTCCATAAATTTATAAATCTTTCTAGTTTTGCCACAAAAATAGTAAAGCAACAATAACTGTATTCTCCAATCACTGCGTGTTAATTTAATTTACATAAAAAGGATAGTTTACCCAAAATTTATTTCCCTCATGGGAACGCAAACAATTGTCCTACCCGGAGTTTCAATTTGAGCTAAATAATCTGAACAATTTATACATTTTATCGTCTGTCACATCAAGCGGGTATCTATTACGAAATTGCAATTTGATAAATCGCCAAACATTATTATGGGCGGCGAAAGAAATGGACGTACTCAAGTTGAAACGACGCACCGGCTGAAAAAACTGCTTTCACGAAATTGTACTCTTTGCTTTATGTTTCATAGCTCACTTTTGAGTGATACATAATCTCAATCATAAAATAGGCATTATTAACCTATAAGGAAACCATAACGGTTCGGCCACTATGATGAAAGCAAGTCTTTAACTAAATTGGTATGGTGTTGAATAACATTAATATTTTTGGGATTTAACTGCTCTATTTACTTACTGATTTATTTTTAAAGCCGATTAATAAGCTTTAACTCTTGCACTTAAGTTTATTATAAAGATCCTAGTCAAAATGTTAATAACATTATTACAACATGATTTTATCGTTGCTTATGAATTAACCATTTTCATATAGGAGTTCATAACGCACATACGGTGCTACAGTGATTTAACTTACATTTTATTAATTTGCTGAAAATGCAATTTAAGATTTTTTTGCTACTTTGGAACCTTGGCTGGAAACGACAAGGGCTAGAACGTTCCGATAAATTGGTAAATATAGCTCAGATATCCTTTTATAACAAAACAGTCACAGATGAAAAATAAAGGGTACTCCCACCCCACAAAAAATTGTTTTTTTAAGCCATCCCCCCAGTTATTCACTGTCTCTCCAAAGGTAAGTAACCACATACAGTAAGGTACGGCATTGTTTCTCTAATAAACAAATAAAACAAATGACCTAACTTAAAGTTGCGATGAACTAATGTCCTAGCGACGTCCACGCGTTCTTTACCACATATTCTTTCCGTTATTTTCGTACTGAACCCTACTAAATTACAACTCGATTTTCTTCCAGTCAACATACTTGACTCTACATACAGTTAGGTACGGTACGGCATTGTTTCTCCAATAAACAAATAAAACAAATGACATAACTTACAGTTGCGACGAACTAATGACTGTCCTAGCGACGTCCACGCGTTCTTTACCACAACCCCGAATCCAAATATTCTTTCCGTTAGTTTCATACTGACTGAACCCTACTAAATTACAACTCCATTTTCTTCCAGTCAACATACTTGATTCAAAATACAGTAAGGTTCGGTACGGCATTCTTTCTCCAAAGAAATTACATAACTTACATTTGCGATGAACTAATGTCCTAGCGACGTCCACTCGTTCTTTAGCACAACCCAGAATCCAAATATTCTTTCTGTTAGTTTCGTATTGAACCCTACTAAATTACAACTCGATTTTCTTCCAGTAACATCGCGTGTGTGTCTGCTCGCACGCCATACCAAAATTTCCTAATATTGTTCGCAGATTACTTCGCAGCCATTACTCTCGTGCGCTCACGAAATCTCGTCGTCGGCTCCCTTACGTTGTAAGCACGCGTAATGTTGGAACTATTAGAAGATACACTTGCGTGATGTTCTGTTGTTGTGTATCAAAGTATTTGCAGCTTGTGTTATGTCACAAAATATATGTTTATTGGAAATATACCAACTTTATATTTTACAATACTATTATTAGTCCTTAGTATTAATGAGGATTTAACAACATTCATAACGATTTCGTTACAAATAAATCAAAAATTAAGAAACTTTAGAAACTTTCAACTTTTATTTGACTTTTCTCATTCTTATCATATAAATTAATGACATACCTACTGTCATAAAAAATATATTTTACTAAGTGAAAACTATCGGAGGTACTATTTTAGGCTTCACAAACTAAAACAGTAGTCATATACTAATTCTACATAACTGACAGTAGTTAAACTTTCAATTACTATTGACAAATGCAATAAAGATTACAATTTCCATTTTGTAATGAAGAGTGCCAATACTAAAACTTGCAATGAAAATCCAAACAATGTTGGTATAAAGTTCGCTTCCTTAATGACATTCGTTAGCTGGAAAACACCGTCAGTAATTGTACGTGTGTTATATTATAGGAGGGATCAGACGTGTTAATTCGAGCTGTCATGCGATGAGTAACAACAACGGGATTGTGGAGTGGGGGCACAAAGCGCTGGTGCGTTCAGATAATGGTTTTAGCCGCACGAGACTTATGTCAATCTGTTTAAGTAACGTCTTCATTGAGATAGTGTTTTGTTTACTTTTTGCCTATGAAGAGTATAACAACGGCTTCTTCAGACGGAAGCCGTGTTGTTCTAAGCATACCTACTAATGATACAGTATAGTAAACAATAAGGCATGATACTGTGTGTTATCACCATTTGTTTTAAAAACCGACTTCAAAAAACCTACCTCTAAAAAGCAAGAAATAATATTCGTAATAATAAAACACGTCTATTGAAGTCGGGTGGGGCTGGAGTACAAATCCCTTTTTTTATTCTAAAAGCCCCACCCGACTTCAATAGACGTGTTTTATTATTACGAATATTATTTCTTGCTTTTTAGAGGTAGGTTTTTTGAAGTCGGTTTTTTGTTTTTTAAACATTTTTTTATTTTTTTATTTTTAGTGTAGGTACTTTTTGTATTAGATAGTGTAGGTATATTATTTAGGTAGAAATTAAAATCGGCTCAGCCAAACGTGAGTTAATCGCGGAGAAACATACATACATGCAGGTCAAACTGAGAACCTCCTTTTTTAAGTCGGTTAAAGAACTACACTTAAGATATCCCTTTTCCAACAAAAAAATAATTATCTTATTCAGTTCATAAACAAAGAAGTTATACGACTGATCATCGAGGTAGTTCACACAAAATCATACTATTTTCGTGCTTTTTTCAAGATTACTTCAAAAGTACTGAACCGATTTCAAAATTTAAAAAAATGGGACCAACTTGGGAGTTTACCTAATGTAATAACGTTTAAATCATTTCAATCGGTTCAGCCGTCTTTGAGTAATCGGTGTACATACAAAAATAAAAAAAAAAATAAAAAAACTGGTCGAATTGAGTACCTCCCTCCTTTTGAAGTCGGTAAAAATACTGCGTATCTCGGGGATTATTGATAAGTAATGCTCACCATTTAGGTGGTTGAGGCGTTAAATATAGGCCGCCAGTACCTACATTCTGTACATTTATTTTTATTACTCGTAAACCAAGTACCGAAAAGGAAACAACCATGCCCTCTTAAATTGTCTCTAATATTTTTTGCATAACTCCTTAATATATTTTCATTCTTTTTACTAGTTTTAAAATGCATTTGAAACAACAGTGGCTACTTTTGGTTTGAATGGATTTCATAACTTACAGAAAGAATGAAAACTGTTGAGGAGTTATTCAAAAAATGTTAGACAATTTAAGAGGGCATGGTTGTTTCTTTTTTTTAAATTGACTTGCGCTAGTTGGCGGCTATAAGGGCTTTAAATAAAGATTTACTTCCTGATATTTATAGTACGCAATGAAAAAAGTGCCTAAGTTATTCCACTGAATAAGATTGTTTAATAACGTATGAAACAATGTGCTATTAAATAATCATAAAGGAGGTAATAATAAGTTACAAAATGAAACTCGTGAATCCTTTTGTTTCACTTCGTATGTTTTCGCAACGAGAGCGGATGAATCTGGTAATAACTTTGCATAATTAATGAAACATAATTGAATTCTAACGAGATTGCTAACGTGTTTCACATTATTATGTTCTCTGCAATTTCTACGGAACATATTATACGTTTTTTATAAGCCATACCTACATAATATTAAAGTATTATACAATACAGTAAATAATTGTGATAGTTGTGTTTTAACAAAATATTAGAAACGGTACTGTTACCACGTAGAGGTGTAGAAAAAATATATTTGTCTAAGGTTCTAAACTGACCCAAGAAAAACTGTAATGTTTTTGGGCCCACGTGGTATAGTGATTAATAATCACTATACCACGTACCACTATACATAATCACTGATTATGTATTCTATGGTACCTTGTGTAGGTAATGGCCCAACTTCGTAATCTTCCCATAAGTCCTGTGCTCCAGCAGTAGTGACATTAAATTGGCCGATGGTGATACTGATCCTACTGGAAATCTAGCTTGAGGATTTTCATCCCTAGGGCCTTATAATATGCTAATAATTTAAATACTAAACTATCAGTCATATTATTAGAATATCAGTCAATTTCCTACTTAGTATTATTAATGCGAAAATTTGTGTGCGTGTGTGTGTTTATTATCTCTTCATGCCTAAACGGCTAGACGGATTTTTATTAAATTTGGTTGGTAAACAGATTAAGACTTGGATTTAAATATAAGCTACTTCTTATCCTGGGTCCAATCGGACGACTCACTTCTTACTTCAGATTTTCCGAAAAAGATGCTCAAAAAATCAAAACCCTCCCCGCCAGACTATTTTGTTTAACAAACGCAACTTCTATTTCAAAGACAGCATTTTGTTACAAAATTGGGCTTAAATTGTGACAATGGTTGAAGCCTTACTGAAATGTGACGACGGGCAACATGCAAAATGCATTTACGAAGGTCAAGGCAACATCCGCTAAACGTGAAAGCGACAATTAGATTAACAGGAAGAGAGGACGGTTCCGTAAATTGTTTCCGAACACAGTAAAATAATATCAACAGTACCCTCGTTGGATCAACGAAAGATAAGACTGAAATGGTGGCGCCAAGTTATTGGAAACTGACCTCTAAAATAAGGCGCAAAATTAATTCCTCTTCCAACCGAGTCTCATCTTTAGTTGACCAGTCTCTATCCTATGAAGATTAAAAAATTGGGATTACAAGTTATGTACTTACACCTATAAAAGAACCGTTTTAATTATGTTCTGTAAATAATAAAATCTAAATTAAACCGAACCGACAGTATCGAAAAGCCTACAACCTTTTAAAATATTAGTTAAGAATGTAATGATTAAGATGTTTTCTTTATTACTTTACAGTATCCTTAAGAATTAACAAGCTGCGCTTATATATCATGTTACCACTTTTATCTCACAAAAAAAAAACAAACAATAAGAACGCAGGAAATCTTTAAAAAATGAGGCTTTTATATTATTGTCAACAGTCTCAAAAATCTTATAACACAATTGAGATCCAAATAATAATGTAAGTTAACAAAATTGAAATGAAAGTAACAATAAAAAACTACAATAGGAAACCGATGAAAATTATTACCTAAGCATTATCATACATTACGTTACATACCTACCCACTGAATTCATAATGATTTTAGTAGAGTCAACATTCTGTTCTGCTTATATAGTTTACTGTGTCCATGGGGGATGCATCTTCCATCACTTTTCCCGACTTGATGTGTGAGTGAGACAGTTGCAGGGTAATTAGGCCAGGAGCCTGTGGTCAGGTTTACGAGTTTCCGCTAAAGTCATAAATATAGATAGGCTACGGAACCGTTAATTGCTTTTAATGTCATCCCCCAAGTTAATGGGGACAATGCGCATACATTGTTCTGTTGTTTGTTTAGACATAATTTAATTGGAATTTACAGTAGATTAAATAATTAGTAGTCCTTAATTTATTTGAAGAAAATGTTTCTTAAATGAACCCTAAAACCCTTTTAGAACCATTTTTTTGTCTTTAGTTTTGCCACTACCGCACGAATTTTGTTAAAAATTATTTTGAATTAGGTATAGTTTGTAAATATTAGGCGGCCATCTTGCTTTTCCGGCCGCTCTAGTGCCACCTGGAGGCGATCAGTTGAGAAGAAGGCTGCATCAATTGGTCACGGCTGGACCGATCTTGAGGTCGTCGCACTAGACCGAAAGAAGTGGAGGTCCCTTTTGAGAGCCCTGTGTCCCTGGTAAGGGATAAGAGAAAATCATCATCGTCATCATCATCTTGCCTTTTGCATCATCGCAAATTGTGTGTATGACCTAGTATTTTTTATTTATTTTGTGGTATGACGATGAATAGGCCGCTTATTGAACGGCTGATTAATCTAGTTGGCTGCGACATATACAATATTACATTTAGGTAGCTGAAAGTAACGCCTTCATAAAAAAATTATGCACCTATCAGTAAATAAAAAACGAACTCCTTTCAAATTGTTACCATCAGAAGTCGGTCTGACGCCTTCAAATTTAGAAAATTACCTGAGTTACACAATTATTTATGGGCCCATGACAAGGAACCTTTTACGCTTAATGTTGCAAAAAGTGTCCTCTAGAAATCGACACAGCCGTCCGCACAAAACGATTAGTCTCGTGTCGCGGTAAAAATATTTTGTCCGTCCATCCTCGTCATGTCCGCCCGTATTGATTCATTGTACTCATCTAACACCCGCGTTGCAGTTTTAAGAACTGTCCACCCAACAATGAACCAATGATTATGTTACGGTGGTCATAAAGTAATAATGTTAACATTGTGCTGGCAACTATTGTTTACTTGGAAGTGGTTACGCTTAGCATAACAACTTTAATGATGCCACAAATGAAATCTTTGCCACTCGTAATGGAATGGAATAGAGCTGAAAATGTGGTGTGTTGGAATCCAATATTGATGGAGCTGTATATTTGAATTTGGACTCACGGGGTACGGGGTTAGTGATTTATATTCGTCTTTTGTTTTTGGCTGTTTAGAGTAACAGTATCAATGGCGCATGCTCTCGGAAGGTCGTTATTCTTGCATTGTGCCACTAGTATTGTCTACAGAACGACATCGTTAGTAAGTTGGCGGGTGGTCTCACGCATTGATATTCTATTGGTGACATGATAAATCTCCTAGCGTTCACGCCGTTGCTAGAACCCATCCCGTTAATTGTTTCGATTACAAAATGCGACGTTTTATGGAAATTTTCCGTCTGTTAGGAATTAATAATTTTAAGTGTTCGCCGTAAAGCAACTTGGTAGTCGAACCATTGAATCAATGACAGTTGTCTATTGAAAAATGATTCTTACCTTCCAATAAAACCTTACTTACAATGTTTTTTTACACTTTATTGATAATATTGGCTATAAAGAAAAAGTTTCATTCACTCGTGTGGGATTTTTTGGATACTACAAAATCGAATGTCACCCATTGATATATTGCGTTGAAGACAACAAAGAGAATTCCGTCCGTTTGTCAAAATAAAACGCTATCGACCCACGCGTAACATGGGATATCGTTTTAACGCCATCCAATAAACACGATTCGGTGACGATTCAGTCACGAATGCCAGTATCTCTGGTTTATGGTACGATGTGTTTTTAGTCTGTGTTGGAGTTTAGAACATGTTGGGAAACTTAAATTCTTTGTCCGGAATGGTTGGATTCAGCTTATTATATGGAAAAGCATTGTTGTTCGTAGACGATGATCTGTGTTGCTATTGTAAAATGGTGTTGAACAATGGTGACCATCCAAAATGGAGGTATTGTCGCTCAGCAGCTGAACATTTTATTGATGAAACTCATCCAACCGTGGTACACATTTAATAAAGAAGAGTGTATGGAATTTATGATATACATTAAATGTTTGATGATCAGAATGAATGATATTCCTAAATAATACCTATCATATACTAAAGTGCTACCATACTAAAGTGCAGTACCTACTCGACCTTAATGTATGGAACAGCTGATTTTTTTTGCGAGCAGGAGAGTTGGCCCCATTGTAAAAGTTGCTTGTAATCATGAGTGGAACCACCACACAGCGGGAACCAAATTATTAAAATTTCAGCGTGTATATTATTTTATTGTGCGACTCTTATGCCCAAAGTTTACTTATTGTATTTTTAAATACCATTAATGATATTCCATACAAAATAAGCATTATAATTATAATGTTCCAACTTTAATTACCTACAAAAGCCCTTAACTTCTATAACGAGCCTACAATTTCAGTGAACTGCTTTCAGTTTGCTAGCCAAATATCCACTTGTTTTAACGAAGGCCGAAATAAAGAGACAGGACTAAAAAGCCAAGTGAAGAATGCTTGGATTTCACGGGCATCCGATTAACACCACGATGTCCACGAGTAATGAGGTAGGCAGTGAAACTTTGGAACGAATCCAGACAGACTCGTAAACAGAGAAATTAAAAGTGAACCTCGTTTCTATCGTTTTGCTTTTGAAATAGGAACGTATTAGCGAACCTCTTTTCTATAGTTTTACTTTTAAAATCCGAATGAAACGTGCGGGCAGCATTGAGGTTGAGGTAGAATGTCTTTAAAACTTTTTGGAACAAAACTGGGTAATCAGGTTGGATTTTATAGGATCTAGAATGTGAGTTTTTATAAGGCATTTATGTAATAGAAAATGTTAAGTGCCTTTTCACAATCTACGATCACCAGAGTAAACAAAATTTTTAGCTTTAATTTAAAAGAAAAGGTATTTTCAATAGAATTATCGTTCAAGTAAGTTTATAAGAACCTTACTGTATTAATAACATTAGTTTTTATTTGAAGAATACTTATGACCTTATAATTTAATAAAACATTGTAATACCATACAAACTTATTAGGTATGTGCCCATTATTCCACTAATAAATTAACCTCGTGCGTAGTAAGAGCTTTATGTAGCCCAACAATGTAAATTGAGCGAAATTCTCTGCGCTTCGGAGCTGTATTAACAACGTGCTACAGAAATTACTGCTAGATCCAACGTTCTCAGCGAACTTAGCGCTAAAAGCGCAGCGAAGAAACAAGTTTGAGGCAGTAATTATTTGATTATAACTACTGAGAAGTTGGGTCAAGCAAATGTAAGACAATAGCCCAGTTCTGAATTTGGAAGGTTCGCCTTTACTAACTTCGACTTCAACATAATGTTAAATGTTTTTTTATTAATACAACAATACAAATATTGTGTTATGCGGGTTACTATGCACACAAAGTGCTAAGTAACAACAGTTCACGCTAAAAAAAATATCACCAGCAATGCATTAAGAACTTAAAAAATACGAAAGGCATAATATTATTCATTAGATAGCTTTGTTTCAAGCTTTGTGATGTTGCTTTCTCTACCTTAGTGACATGAGCACGGTTGGACTGATAACAATTTTTTTGTCAAAACGCTCTCCAAAACTGCGAAACAGCTTTCAAAGGCAATCGCAAAACCAAAATGGGGACAGAACGTTTGTCTGGTTAGCTATTAGGTTATACATAAGTAACAGTAATGTGGTATTTACACGAGTGACTATGACTAAAGCCGCACAATTTTTGCCGCACGGCGAAAATCAGTTGTGTAAATGGCAATTCGGCCTAGGCCGTAGGTGACGGAACAAGCTTATGATTCGCGGGGTGATTATCTAATTAGAAACCACGTAGCGACCGGTCTCATTAGACAGATGAATGTGATACATTGCTCCTTCTGTTTGGGGTGAAAAAAAACATACCAAAGAAAAGTAGCAATGTTTATCAAATGAAACTCGCTAAATAGTTTCTATTTAGATAATCAGCTTGCCGGTGTCCAAAACTGGAACTACGTTATTACAGATTGTTACCTAGGTTACGCCATCGACTACATAGATTACAGCGACGCCATCAGCGATGTGTCACCTACGATGCCTGCGATTCAAGCGACTTGCTAGGTGACTATGTCGACTGTTACAGGTGACTAAAAATCGACCCGTGTTTAAAGCTTATATCTGAGTTTTATATTCAAAAGTTTATGATAGGATAGCTAGGTAAGTACAGTGTTCACAACTGAGCGGTTCGGGTGTTTAAAGCGATCGAATGTCTGTATTTGCATAAAAAAGCGATTGTTTACATTTTTCTGCGAGTTGTTTGCAGTTTGAAATCGTTATGTATTTTTCATGCAAACTTTTTTGTGGAATGGAGTTCCGTTAACTATCCGATGAAATTATTAAAACCAAACAAAGTGAGGAAAACGTTGATTTGAGTGATTTTCAGCAGTAGGTTTCATAACGTAAATATTTGTATTTTTATCAATAAGTATTTATTTACAATTAAATAATGCTTTCATTTTTTATGTTTGATATTATAAATAATTTGCTGTGGTCCCAAGAAGTGCAGCAAATACATTGTTGAAAAATAATATATCGAACTTAGAACTTATCATAAAGATAAGTAAGCCTTGGTCCCTTTAAGTCTACTTAATTCTAACATGCTGTATCAAAATCGATTTTGAGCGTTCTTTATTGTTTTATTTTTCACATCTGATAATAATTTTATAAATAAGAAGAGATTTTTATTTGCTAATAAAGTAAACGTGAACAGATTTTTTTAATGTGATATCAACAAAACGCCTATTGTTGCCCTCATTTAACGATAAAAGTTTCCCGTCGGGGCGGCGCTAGTACTATCTAGTCGGATCGGACTCTGAGTTACCCAACTAGCTAGGGATTAACTAGCAAGTTCATAAAGAGCTACTCCAACCGACACAGAGGGCCCACTAGGAAAAAAAATCGTAATAGTCGGACGATGTTTGTCTTTCGATTCACCTAATTTTAGATCGTCGTACGATACGATGGTTTTTATAGTAGGCCCGCTGAACTAACGCCTTCTTGACGTGAGCTTTTTCAAAGAAAAGCTTACGTGTGACACACACAATGTCTAAATAGGGATGAACTTGTTCCAAGAACTAATTTTGGTGTTTTAGATAAGATTAAATAGATTAAGGACTTTCTGTTTACGCTTTCTTTCTTTCTTTATGTTTTATGGGGGCGGTCTTTTATTTTATTCTAACGTACTGTGTAAAGGTTTTCTTTATTTGAATTATTTCTACTACATTATATCAGAAGCAAAAACAATTGTGTGGAAAGAGGGCGAAAATAATAATAGTTTGAATTATTTATAGAGCTCCAAGAGCCTTATCTCGATATTTTTTTAAAAATAAAATAATATTTTGAAATAAGTATCCTAATCAACATTGACACATTAGGAATTATGAATAATGTGAGATTAAGAAACATTTTATAGTTGCTGTATCATTCTTACTTTATCATTCATAGTCACTTGAACTTCCAAAGCAAACCATAGTAAAATGATATGTCGTAGGATCGTCAATTTGTCATTTCACCCGCATCTCATCACTGCTAAACATTCTAATTAATTCTATGAAGATAGACACCATTTCTAGTTCACTTGATAGTAAGTAAGTACCTATCTATGAATAATACTGAAACATATTATAGTTATTATCTGTGAAAATAAAATGTAGTTGATATTTTCAAGTAGATCAATATAAAAGTGCTTGTCCAAAGTAAATACCTAAGTAATCTATGAAATGCTCATAATACTATTGACAACCCTTATTAATTATAACTAAAATAATGAATTGTTTTAGACAAAATGTACAATAATTTAGTAACTGTATTAAGTAAAGCAGCAACTATCAGTCGTGATTCTCCACGACCTATAAAGAAAAAACCTGTAACAGGTTGGAACAGGCATGTACGTGATGCTCACGGGCGGGCCAGGCTTAGTTTTCAACTTTGGTTATGGCATGGAAAACCGTCAACTGGACACATTTACGAGGATATGTTGGAAAATAAAAGAATATTTAAGTCTCGCTTAAAATGGTGTCAGAAAAATGAAGATAAAATTAAAATGGACATAATTGCCACACACCATTCTAGACGAGACTTTCGTAACTTTTGGAAATCAACGAATACAACGAAGGGTAAGCCGGGTCTGCCGGTGAGCGTGCAGGGAGTTAATGACCCTAGGAGTATAGCGAACTTGTTTAAGGACAGTTTTACGATTAAGTCACCGTTGGAACCATCATTGGTCGGACGTACGGCTGAGTCATGTGGTGGTCGGGAAGTCATTAGATTTACAAGTAAAGATATTGTCAGAGCCTTAAAAGTTATGTCTAGAGGCAAATCACCCGGCCATGACGGGCTCAGTATCGAACACCTTCAACACGCGGGCGTCCACCTGCCGAGAGTGCTGGCGATGTTCTACTCACTTTGCATAAAACATTCTTACATGCCGGCTGACATGATGAAGACCGTGGTGGTTCCAATCGTGAAAAATAAAACTGGTGATGTTAGTGATAAGGCAAACTACAGGCCAATTTCACTGGCAACTATAATTGCCAAGGTATTTGACTGTTTGCTTGATGGCCAGCTAAACAAACACCTTAAGTTGCACGACAACCAGTTCGGATTTCGACCAGGGCTGTCCACAGAAAGTGCTATTCTGGGTTTAAAGCAAACAGTCAGATACTATGTAAATCGAAACACACCCGTATATGCCTGTTTCTTAGATTTGACAAGGGCATTTGACCTTGTCAATTATGATATCCTGTGGCAAAAATTGAGAAATGAAAACTTGCCTGCGGAGATGATTGAGATGTTAAAATTTTGGTACGCTAATCAGGTTAATGTTGTTAGATGGGCGGGAACCTATTCGGAATCTTACAGGTTGGAGTGCGGTGTGAGGCAGGGGGGGTTGACCTCACCCAAGCTGTTCAACTCGTATGTGAACTCTCTAATCGAGGAACTCAGTAGGACCCATATCGGTTGCCATATAGACGGAATATGTGTTAATAATATAAGTTATGCCGACGATATGGTCCTGCTGAGTGCCTCGGTATGTGGTCTCGTAAAATTGTTAACAATTTGTGAAGTGTACGCCACTAAACACGGACTGAAATACAATGTGTCCAAAAGCGAATGCATGGTCTTTAAGGTGAAAAATTCACCTCCACTTTCTATGCCACCAGTAAAGTTATGTGGGACGCCATTAAAAAGGGTGGATCAATTCAAGTACTTGGGGCACTTATTACAGCCGGACCTTAAAGACGACGCAGATGTTGAACGGGAACGCAGAGCGCTGTCTGTGAGAGCCAACATGATAGCCCGCAGGTTTGCTCACTGCTCCGTAGAGGTGAAAATTACGTTGTTCAGAGCTTACTGCACCTCCTTTTACACGAGCAGTCTATGGGCTGACTACACGAAGAGACAGTACAGCGCTTTGCGTATCCAGTACAATAACGCGTTCAGGGCGCTGATGGGGCTGCCTCGGTTCTGCAGCGCATCAGGGATGTTCGCGGAGGCTCGTGTGGACTGCTTCCACACCACCATGCGCAAGCGGTGCGCGTCCCTGGTGCGCCGGGTCAGGGCCAGCGCTAACAGCGTTCTGAACATGATCGCGAGCAGGCTCGACTGCAGGTACATCAACCATTGCTGTATGGTTCATGTGCATTTAAATGTTTAGTGTTGTTGCGTCTTTTTTGTATTGTAAGTTCATACTAATATTAGATTTAAGTATTATTGTTACTAACCTTTTGAGTGAGCCTAAGTAGCTCGAAATAAATAAATATTATTATTATTATTATTATAACTATTACTTGAATTTCCACCCTGAGTACTTTTGGAGAAAATTTTCAGATTACAAACTACTTTTCAGAGTTAGATTTGGCCTGAACTTAGAAAATTGGAAAGCTTACCAGAGTGGCAAACTGCGTCAATTCCAGTTTTAACCGAAATAGTCAGTCTGTAATGTGCTAAATTTGAACTAGATCAATATGGTTCGCCCCAGCCAGTATATAGCAGGATTGCAGACAGTTTATTAATAGATTTGTGCAACAGCTATCCCGATCCACAAACTACATTGATAATAGAATCAATTAAATATAAGTTACATTTAATTAACCTTTTAGGTTAACTGTAACTTATATTTAATTGACGTCTATGCTTATTCTATGGTAGGGTAAAAGAATTGACAATTTAAAATGTGAGCTTATTTGAATAAAGATATTTTCATTTCATTTCTGGAAAATAAAGAGCAGCAATTTTTGTTATATTTGAGACAACTTGCAAAACGTAAGCAAAATTACAACTCTATATTTTTGAGACGAGACGCCGCGTCGTAGTACTTACATAATATATCAACATTCATGTGTTTATATTACCTAGCACCACTTATATAACATTGGTTTATGATTTTCAGACTAGCCATAGACTAGACAAGCTTATGGTAAAAAATAAAATAAATGAAATATCGCATAATAATATCGAACATTTTTTATTGAGTATATTTTCTTGATTTTTCTTGGTTTTGAAAAAATAATTAATGAAATATAGATAAAAATATTTGCTCGTCTCAAAGCCATAAATGCCAATTCAATTAAGAGTTAAGTATGCAAAGCGCTTTAGGTATTGATTCAATATATTCAAAAGGCAAAATTGGTCGTACTGTCACGGTTCGGAGAGGAGCAAAGTTTCCCAAACTTTCTTTACCTCAGCTCGTTCGAAAAGTTTTGAATTAAAACGCTTCATAATTAGCTTTTTGAACCGGAGAGCATACAAAACAAAAAGTTTGTAGATAATATAAACTGTTTTAGTGGATATTTCTTCCGGTTTGCCGAATGCTACATCCGCCACGTGTGATACTAGAAGTAAAAAAAAAAAATAAGTACCTACCTATTTTTTATCAATTTTAAAATCTTTATAAATAAACTGCTTCATAGTGTTTCCAGTTGATGATTAACCTTTTAATGACTGAAACACATACCTAAGACAAAGCTAACTAATAGATACCGAGTTCAATACAGACAGGAATCTATTGCTAATAAATCATTATTGTTCGCCAGGAATTGTCTTGTTTAATTCACTCAATCGCATACTTCCTAGCGTTTGTTCAGGGAAAATGCTGGCAATTCTGGCCGGGGTTGGCTCCCCCCACCCCTCAAATCCATCCCTCGTCTAGACTGCCCGCCAGACTTGAAATACGGCACGGCAGTAGCTTTTGGACTCTCGCGAGGGAAGGGTGTCACTTGCTCCGTGGGCTTGGCGCGAAATTTGAAAGTCGGGTTTACCGTAAATAGTGACTGAAAGTGGATATGTGTTGTGTTTTTTTGGACTATTTGATAAGACATAGGATGATAAGGATTCTGATATGATGTGAGTATTTAGTATTAATAAATTGTTATGAGAATTATTGAGTTATTTACTGAAGTGTTATGATATAAGAAAACTTGAACTTAATTTGTAATTTTATTATAAAATTAATAACAACATTTTACACTTAAGTTTATTTATTTTGTTTATTTAATAAAAATACAATAAAAAAATTTGACAACTAGTACGCGAAGCAAATTTTATGTAAATATTAGATATAAAAAGTCGTTGCACGCCCAAACTTTTGTGAATGGACATAACAAACGCCGAGGGTCTTAAGTACGGCGCCGTTGTTAAAAAAATGCAAAAGGATGTCAAAACGTACTTGGGAGAGAAAAGTCGTTTTCGAAGACATTTTGCAAAGCTCTCAAGAGTTTGAAAGAAGAAAAAAGCGACTTCCGGGCACCGTCTGCCACTTACCGACGCGAAGTGATGAATTAGCGAATATTCTAGCCTTGGGTTAAGTGAGAATATGAAGGAGCTTACATGGTTGTTTTTAAGAGGAATGTGCGTTACATTTTTTATAGATGAACATACAATTGAATTTAACATTTTCAGCACGTGGTAAGAAAATTCATTTTCTTAGGTACCATTCGCTAAACACATTTCTTTTTTAGAATGTTTATGTATAAACTTAATAGTATTTATTTGGGTCACTGCTGTTTTCATTGTTGCTTAATTTTTTATTATGTTTTTGTAACATAACGCCTTTTTAAGTTCGGCTTTTTTCTGTAATGAGTGAAGTCTTTTTATGGATCTCTTATTTTTATGTTAAAAGCTACATACTGGTACCAAATTAATTATCTCATAAAAAAGTGAAACGTGCTAATGATCCTATTAGTATTTAAAGTTTAATATGATTTTTTTTTGTTTACTCGAACTCGGTTTATATTAAAATGTTTAAAAGGTGGCTTTTATACTTTAGTGGTGTTTTTAAATTGATAAATTAGCCTTCACATTCGGTTAAATAGAGTTGTCTTTAGGCGGGTTACTGAATTACTTATACATTTTGTTTTTTCTTACTGTTTTCTTTTATTTTTTTACTACTAAGGATAATTATTGGACGGCCAATATTAGTTTTGCACATAACCAATAATTTGGAATTCTAAGACCTTATAAAGCATGTTACGCAGTTTTTGAACTGAATTGGACGCATGATCCTCTGTGGCCGGACCACATTTGTTCTTTTTAAAATTTGAGTTGGCGCGGTCAGAGAGCATTGCTCTGCGGCCGGACCACATTATTTGTTAAATATTTCTTTATCTGTACTATAATTATAATATTTTATTCCTGTGAAGGTAGACTTCAGGTAGCTGGCAACTATTTGGAACTAAACCATCTGAGTACTTAAATGTGGTCCGGCCACAGAGGATCACGCGAATTGAACTGTGACCACGATTTTTATGTTAAAAGATTAGGCCCGTAAAAAGTAAAAGCTCCGCGATAATTTTGTAAATTAAATTAAATTCATTATTATAACCCTCTTGCTTATGATGTTGTCAAATATTTATTTATTTATTTATTTATTTATTATTTTTTTATATTAACAATTAATTTGTTCAGAGCAGCGAGATTATAAGCTTTCAAAAGCTGTGCTGAGAAAAAAATATTTTAATTAAATATAATACCTATCTTTTAGCTAGATTTTCACTGTCTACTAATAACTATTTAAGCTAGATAGCCCACCGAAAGTGGCGCCCTCAGAAGTATTTATTTTATAAGTAGTTAATAGAAAAGGATTTTAATAAAACTTTACGTAGAATTTTTTTTTATGGCATAGTCTAGTATTTTCTGAAGGTATCACTTCACTATATTCCCTCGTATTCATTCGTAGAAGTAGATAGCAAATGTGACAAAACCGGCTACTTTTATCAGTTTTGCTACCTATTTTTTGTAGTGACAACATGGAATGTGATATCATATAAAAATACTAGACTATGGCCCCTAAAAATTCTACGTAAAGTTTTATTAAAATTGTGTATTAGAATTACAATAACTCACTTGGGTCAGACGTTTCATTTTCTTATTTATTATAGTAAACTTTAGGTGAAGTTACTTTTTAACTTTAAAATAAAATACTATCTTAAACCGTAACTAACTTCCTTTTATCGTAATGCGCTAGTGTAGGGCCGTAAAAGCCGGAAACAGCAAATGTAAGAACGAAACATCGTTCTAGTAATGGAGTTATCTGATACGCGGTCGGCGCTGGCGCAATGGGTTTGAGTACTAGTCGCGTGTGAATGAAAAGTAAAACGTTAAACCAAAGTATGAAGACTATAATTAATGACGTTATATCAAAACTTTGCAATGAAACAGTTGGTAGGTATTTATTTTACCACAGAATAAATAATAGTAGGCTACCCGTGCCAACTTTTTTTGTCGACGTAAAGGGACAAACGATAATGAACCTTAAAAAATACGGAATAACACTTTATCACTCAGTACAAATAAAGGTCATTGCATTTTTACTTAAATAATTCGATACTGATTCTACTGCGCACAACAATTTTTTTTCGTGATTTAACAATGTTTATAAAAAGCAACACAACCAAAATTGTAATTAAACATCGTTGTGCGTGTGTCGCGTGGTTGCCAGCCGGTCCGTAGATTTTCGTAAAAAACGGGACATGGGCTGTCCCGACGAGACATTGAAATCTATACCAAAAGTACGGGACGTCCCGTGAAATACAGGACGGTTGGCAACGCTACTACTGACAGTCGTACTTGACTTATACAAGATATTATTTTGAACAACAAATACAGATTGATATCATTTGATTAACATTGAATTTTTTGAACTGATTTCCCTAGAGTATTTTACTTTAGGATTAAAATAAATGTTAACCAAATTATATTTTATTTACCAATATGATGTGCCATTTTTAGCAAGTTAACTTCTGAGTCCCGTCTGAGCTGCTACGGGCTAGTCGATGTTTTCTAGTATTTTTCTATTAAAATAATTATCTTAATATGAAAATAGCATTGTGAATGTCTAAAATCTAAAAATTCAAAAAGTTTACTTCTGTCATGTCATAACCTTATACTAAATAAATAAATATGTTTAATATTTTCCCTCTACGGAAATCAATTTCTCAAAAAACATTTTAGTTTTCACTAATGCATGCCATTCATTTTTCAGAGCTCGTAATGTAACAAGGAATAAAATTTCAAAAAACATTGTCGTCTCATGTTCCGAGTTGTTCGAACGCACCTCACTATTCGTATAAATCTATTTTCAATTGCATACAAGTAACGGGTAAAAACACAAATAATGTGCCTTAACACTATAACATAGAGGTTATATTTGTGTGAAAAGACACAATTTAAGAGGTGAGCCGAATGTTCTAATGGTTTGAATCCTGTCTGAGTGTCGCCAGAGGTTATCGGTTGAACGGATGCATCTCATCTCACAAACTATTTGTTAGTTTTACATACAATAAGTAAAAATATGCGCATATTTACAACATATGACTGTTCAACTCACTTAAGGCATCGGAACTCACTTTAAACTCCACCGTTGCTTGCAAAATGACGTGGAAACTAAAAAAGGCTTAAAACGACATCCGTTTCTTTTCGTGAATATGTATGTGACCGCACACATGTTGCTAACATTTGGGTATGCAAAATGCAATGTAATATTCTTAACTACTTATTTGTGTAAATTAATGCATTTAACAACTTTACTGCTTTCTAATGCAACGAGCATCTACAGTATGTTTGCAAGCACGCGCTCGCTAATTTTGAAAAGTGTCTAAAATTTCGTTACTTTATGTTGTCACAAAATGATTTGTTGTAACTTTGGAAATATCGTTGAAACATAGGTTGTCAAGGATAATATGCCAATTGCCTCGAAAATAAAAAAAAAATAGGTGAGCTTTTTATATCATTGTGTTTTATGTAAACAGATCCTAGTGTAGTCAAAACATTTTTCAATACCAAATACAAAGATAACGGTACACGACGAATTGAAATGTAACTTAAAATTTCTAGCGTCTTTATCGAGTAAAACATCTAAGCAATAAAATCAAACCCCGCTTTATCGGGCGTGTAATCAAATGCACAATCGAAACACTTTCGAACAATATCATGAAACTTGATATAAGGACTTTATAACTCTCAAATGGACTGATCAATTGCAGCAGAATTTCCAATTCCAAGAGATAATGTAATTACCCCCCTATTTTACCCTCCACTTTAAAAGCCTATCCTTGTTGCCCAGATAAAGTAAAGATATCTCGTGACCTCGGTATATCTTTCCGTTTCGGGATAAGAGAAACAATGAATTTTAATTCTGTGCTCTTGCCGACCGTCGGGCATCATAAATAAGACCCCTTATCGAATAGGTAATTGTTATATGGGATCACTCCCGACAGAAAGGACCCACACGCCTTATCGAATAAGCGACAATAAATTGAATTACTCGGCAACTGAAATATCTTAACGAAATGTTGTGTTAATTGAAGATATAGCTTAGATCAGTGATACTAGCTTTATTATAGATACTTTACCTATGTCTTTTAAGTACCAAAAAGTCCCTCTAACAATTGTCTAGATCTCAAATTGATAAATCAATAACTCAACTTGTTATAAGTCACTATTTAAAGTCACTGAAAATATTATTTTCAAAAATAAAACACTTTGTAACAGACGATACATTCAATATTTGATAGATAAGTAATTTCAATACTTAACTACTTTAATCTATTAAAATAACAGTAAAAAGTTTCGTAATAATAAAATAGGAAAGGAATTTTAAACGATACTAAAGTTTATTTTCCTCTCGAGTGTTAACGGGTAGGGCGTTTTTTGTGGATATTAAATAGTTTTGTTATCGCAGCTAAAACAAATAACAGGGTGCTTGCTACTTCAGTAGTCTCAGGCTTATGCACATATTGAGATAACGTCCAAAAGTTTTAATGATTTAACCACAGAGGCTTAGTTGGAGGTTTTAAAAGAAATAAAAATACTGATTCTAACTAACTGCTTAGCCATTAAGTAAGTTTTTTAACTACATAATTTATATTTATCTTATTTTGCCAAGACACTGCTTGGTAGGAAATTGTCCGATTTGAAGGAGCTTATGAAGAAGCTTTTGTTTTGATTTGCAGTACAGCTAGTATCCAAGAAAGCGTGAATCATCAAAAATCAAACAGATCTCAGCGTAGTGTATGAATCATGGAACTCCTCTCAATATATCCTAACTTTATTCTAATTCAGAATCTATTGTGACGAATAAACGTAATCCTATTTCGCACTAACAGAATGATAGACGTGTATTTTGTTCCGAAAGCCGTTAACAGGTCATGTGAAAAAGACGGGACAATTCTCGTGAGTGACAGCGGGACCTAAATCCACCATCAAGTCTATCAAAATCGAATAAAGCACCATTTTCCCCCATTACCGCCCTTCATATCTTCCGTCGTTTTACGTATCGCTTCCGAGCTGAAGGAGGGTTAGACGTAAAGATGAAAATAATAAATCCGTATCAAATATGCGCGATCGGAACGAATGAAAAAATTCTTCATTCAAAATATGATTCGGCCGTGAAATTCGCTAGTCGGGATGCCATCCATCACTAATTAAATGGTACGTTGTTAGCGATACATTATCGTCTGTACAGCGAATGTTCTCTGATTGATGATGCCATGAACACAGTATTGTCGCTCCCGCTCCATTGGCCCTCCTACGGACTCCTGTCACGCGGTGACCGATTGCTCCACAACATTCAATTCTCCCAGATAGCAATAATTAAAACCACACGAAGAATCCCGCAACCCTTAAATCACCGCGAAATACGCATAAAGTCCTTATTACATTCTTGAACTTGAATTAGATCATTTAATTTCTTACGCCAGGGGGCTGCGAAATTAATGCAATAAATTTATACAGGAGTGGATAATAACCGTCATTTAACAACAAAACAAGGTGCACCTGATAATAAGGGAATGTTTCATATTATAGCAGTTTAATCGCCGCTTGGAATACGAGCTTAATTATTTGATCCGTTGGATAATTAATTAGACAAAGAAGGTGTGCAGCTAGGTAGGTAGCGAAGCTGACTTCCATTGTTGTTGGGACAGCAGTGAAAAATCCACAATGCTTCCGGCTGAGCCGAGGCTTCGTATTGTTCGTGTTCCGTTTCGATTTACGCAGGTCTCTTTTATCGCGGGTGCATTTATCATTTGAGATTCTTGAGCCCCTATAAATAGTTTATTGAACGGCGTTTCTAATCGGAGGAGGATCTATACGGATGTCTTTTTGATTTGAGCCGAAACGCCAGATTTGTAGGCATTTAGCGATATCGTGGGGTCACGAGCAGCGACCGTTCCCATGGAGCCGGGGTGTTACGCTATTTTAGTGCGTCGTCGTAGGGTAATTTATGAGTGTGCATTGCACGCACAGCCCTGCTTTTAGGGAGATGGTCTGGAATAACGATTTTTGTTGGTTTATGTCCTTTTAAATATGATAAGTGACGGTATATCCACACTTTATCTATGTTGATATATTTTACGGCTTTGAGAAGAACAGAATGAGAAAGGATCAAAACACTTTGACAAGTAGTGTGCCTTTTTGAACATAAAAAGGTGAATTCTTATTTTTCCAAAATCTAAATCTAAAATTTCGACCTGTTTTATGACTTTCAAGCAAATGTCTCAATAATATTTGGGCAATCTCATGGGTATACCCAAAATAAACGTCAACTCGTTTAACAAACAAGTAAAACTTTTCCTCCTATTTAATTGTGAACTCAACCGAAAACCCTAATGATTGCCAGCGGCTTAAGATTTTATTGTAAGTTGTTCCCGATGGTGGCACGCTAAATATTTAAACACTTAACGGGCCCATTACCGGGTGAATTGTTGGACCAATTTGTATTGAAATTATTTGTCAAGAGAGTCCATTCCGAAAATTGTTGCCAGATTTAGTGACAAAAGGGTCGGAGACTTGGAGTACGTTTCCTATGTAACGGGCTACGACAAATTCGAGTAACATGGTGTTTAAAATCTATTAGAAGTTCTTTTTTTCGGTTTCTAGTTCTTCGATTTCAACTATTAAAACTTATTAATAATACTTTTTATTATTACTCTAACTCCTACTTATAATAGCAGATCGGAATGATTACCACTAATGAATAGTAAAATAAAAAGAATTGCAGGTTATTTTACTAGGTATCTAAGTCTTTTTTAGGGTTCCGTACCCAAAGGGTAAAAACGGGGCCCTATTACTAAGACTCCGCTGTCCGCTGTCTGTCTGTCTGTCACCAGGCTATGGCATATCTCATGAACCGTGATAGCAAGAAAGTTGAAATTTTCACAGATGATGTATTTCTGTTGCCGCTATAACAAAAAATACTAAAAACAGAATAAAATAAATATTCAAGGGGGCTCCCATACAACAAACGTAATTTTTTTGCCGTATTTGGTAAACACTTCGTGCGCGAGTCCGACTCGCACTTGGCCGGTTTTTACCAATCTCTCAGTTTGCTGAATGTTATGACCCATACCTTTACCAATAAACTACACAGTTTACGTCAAACATTGACACGACGCTATTTCCATTTCACCAGAGTAGAAGCAATACAACCGCATTGAAATCTGCAAGAATATCGGAATAGATACTCTAGCGTTATTACAAAACTCAATATCTTTTATGGCGCGACCAATGTCACGGAAGGAGCAATGAGGTGTGAGTCGCAGCTGCCGGCTTTGTTCGATAATGATACTGTTTGTTGCACGTAAAATCGCTTTTGCCAGATTTACATGCGATTTACTAATGTGCGATGATAAATTTGGAAATGGAACTGGCATAATGCTTTTCGTTGTTATCCCTGTCGAGATGGTGGTTGGTTCCACATTTGCCAGTTAGTTTTGCCAGATTTACATGCGGTGCTGTATACTAACTGAAAGGTTTTTAGAATTAATTAAAAATGGGACTATCTTTCTATTGCTCTCCGTCGCCGTCTCTTTCGATTAGTAATGTTTAGAAAGGGATAGATTATTTAGTGGGTTATACGTATAACATGTTATACGAACGATACACTAAACAATCGACTGCAGTCACTGATGCTCAGATTGTCAATAAAACTAATTGAATACATCTGCACTCTCTTCCCCAAATGTTGTTTGTGGTTATGGACATTATGTTAAGTTTAATGTTAATATTATGCAATAACTAATAAGTACATTTAGCCAAATAAGCTCAGTCATCCATTCTCTCATATCTTAGTTGATCAAATTCATATTGAGGGTAAAATATGTTCAATGGAAGACTTTTTTGTCAACTAGAATCCTCTAATATTATAAATATGAAAGTGTATGCATAGATGTTTGGATGTTACGCAAACACGACTGAACAAATTTCCATGAGATTTGGCATACAGATAGTTTATAGCCTGGATTAAAACATAGGGCACTTTTTATCCCGGTCAAAGGTTCCTTAAGGATTTTCAATGTCTACGCGGATGAAGTTTTAGGCGGAAGCTAGTATTCATATGAATTTAATAATTATGCTTTAAAATGAAAGGTAGAGTCACACTTCTTAGAGCCGTGTCTACGCATACTTAGGTCTACAAACCTCCCTCCGGGAATAGAACAGTAAGTTGAGTATATAAATTAGCTGTCGGCCCGCTAATCGCTCCGACAGGCCGCGATGAAACTTTAGAGTCCATCAGCGGTTGTCTGAAACGCATGTCGCGACCCGAAATAGATACACAATAACGATAGTTATTTATTCCCTTATACATTTAGGGTTAAGCTGAGTAAGACAACTCAGTCTCAGCATTTTTCAGAGCCCTTTCTCTTTCTGCTGTTCAGACACGTCGTTTGCCAAAGCGAGAATTAGTATTAGACGTACGCAAAAAAACAGAAGCCGTTTGGAGCACTTTTATACTTAAGGTAAAAATATTTTTTTTGAGTCGCAGTTCTTAAAAAAATGCCCTTAGGAAAGGAGTTATTAATGTTTATGTTATTTGTTATGTTGTTATTGTGTGTGATGAAATAAATGTCTTTTATTATTTATTATTTATTATTAGTTATGATGAGTAGATTTCTTTTTTGTTCTAAATGCAGTTAAAACACAGATTTTAATTTAAACGCGTACGCCGACGGATGGCCGATGATACCGAAACACGCGGAAGCTGCCGAGTGATTTTCTCGCTCTGCTTAACGATAATTTTCGTGTGACGGACAGAGATAAGTAAAGCTATGGTAATTTACGGCACTGGGCGGGCCAATGTAGCTCAACCCTTAGTTGCTATCGTTATTCTGTTATCCTTTTAGCAAAAGCCCACAAGAGTATACTGTGAGTGTCTCGTTATTTTTAACGAACATTGCAGCAGCGATTGTTTGCTCAAGGATTTCAACGATACTTCGACCACCAATGCATAAACCGTGTTGCCGATTGGATTAGTACGGTATCCCGTGGTTTTATTTCCGTCTGTTGGATTGATCACCATGAAATAGGTATTTTGTAGGCTTGTTAATAGAACATTAAGGCTAGGTTGCACCATCTGTGACAGCGTCGCTGTCGTCTATGGCGTAACCTAGGTAACAATATGTAATAACACCTTAGTTCCACTTTTGAGCATTGGCTTAGGTAAGCTTATCTCATGTACTGTTAAAGTTAAATCAAGATGGTGCAACCTAGCCCTCAACACAGTGTAGGTATCTAAACACCAAAAATAAAACAAAAATGCATCTGTCAAAAGCTCTCATTGTAAAACAAAGGAGATTTAATACTTTTCGAGTGTTAAACAGCCATAAAATCTCTTAATTCCATTTTCAAAAGTGTATTAACGCTCTAGCGATTAACATCCCCCCGTCCCAGATTCACACGGTTCGCAGAAAAATGGCTGCCACAGACTAGAGTACAATAGAGCACAATTACTCCGGTGCCCGTAATGAGCGTGCCAATGAGATAGCAATAAAATTTCGCCTCACAATACGGCCATAATTAGAATTAACTGTCTCATCCCCACCCACATCCGATGGCCGTCTCTATTTTGTAGCGTCGGAGATTCGGCCATTATACGATTTTGCTAATAAAAAGTTGTCAATAAAGAAGTAATAGTTATTATTTATGCACAGCAATGCAGTGCAGCTGTACACTTAACGTTTCGTATTGTATAATAATTCTTATTTGATACTGAAATTTATTATAAACGAGTGCCTTAATTGCTCAACAAAGTAATGTTTTTACAAGTCAACTTTTTAAATAAGTAGTAAATCAAAAACAAAATGCTTGATAAAAAAAGTTAAGAATAGAGACCGCTAGTCGAGTTACAGTGGAAAAATTTACACACGATGAAAAACAAATTCAAATAAAATAATTAAGACAAAGGCGTGAAATAAAAAAGCCAGTTATGACTTCAATGGAAAACGGTACATTAAAAAAATCACATTATTTATTCTAATACCAATCAAATGATTCGTTTTGTCAATTTACTTTCGAAACAGTTTAAACTTGTTGAATTTCCACAGCGTAATTTGTTTGAGTTTAACCACAAATTATACTCGCTTTACCGAAGACTTCGCCGCGACCCTTTGCAGTAATAGACTTAATGGTGATATATTGTGTTTTCATTGGCTTTATATTTCTTAATCTTTAACCGTTATCGTTTATCTTTAAGCGCACCGGATCGAAGTCGATTTTAGGGCACACCAATTTTCGATGCGATTGGACGGCAATTTGGTAAAATACTAGAAGCAACCGAAAATGTTACTATGTATAATATTTTTTTATGTTTAGGTAACCTACTTGTAGTCCCTTACTCGCCCTTGAAGCAATACTTATAGAGGATCCACTATGAGACTAATTTACTTTTAATTTCTGTTGATTTTTCTAAAAATAATTTAATAAAATTAAATTGTTATCACGTCATATTAAGCAGCATAAACTTCGGGTTAGAACTTCATCTTAGATTTATAAAATTTTGTGTTTTACTAAAAGTTAAACCTGTTAAAGATTTAGATTTTGTCTTAAAACAGTATTACAGAATTTAGGTACTTTCTAAATTATTTAGTTTATGGTGTTCAAACTTTTCAGTTAGAGTGCTCGAGCAAAAAAATACATTGACACTAACATTTACAACACCCAATATTCAAAACAAAGAACAGTAAAGTGTGTTAATATCGAAACAGTATTTTAAGACAAACTTTCATATTCTCCCCAGGTACTTATAAAAACTTTTGTATACAAATTAGTTAGAACAATAGTTTCTGAAGGGCCGTTTTCATTCAGGCTGCCATCAGACGTCTCATAATATAGAGAGTTTAAAGTATTAAGTAAAGATTGAGGGAACAGTACAGGTATTGTGCAAAGTTTTCGGGAACAATACCCCATTGTGATTGAGCTTCCTGCTGTTAAATATAACAGCTTTCTGTTTGTAAATAATGGAAGTTTCATTAGGACCATTGTTTCATAAAAATCGAATGAACAAACATTGAAAATGTTTAACACAAACTCCCGTAATTATTTATGACTACGATATGAATGAATAGTATTATGATTCATACATAACAGAATCTCTGTTTTGAGGAAAGCGCAAACTAAATGTAGTCCAAATAAATAAGAGATCCAATACTCGAACGAAGCCATGAAACATCCTGCCATAATTTCACAAAATATGGTTTGTTGTTGTTTCCACCAAGCAATTTTCGTTCGCCACTAATGTTCCACAACTCGTATCGTAAATGAAAACAAACACTAGTTTCATCTCTCCGTTTACTGCTCGCTCTTTGTGTTTACTCCATGTCGGAGCTTCAAGGGAACACTTGTCAAATCGGATTAACGTTTTCATTCGCATGTGGAGTTACAACAACGACTTCTTTATTTCGTAACAGTCTGGTTCTTTTCACTTTTTTGCGTTCTACATTATGATTTTTGTTTATTTTATTGCTATTTTAAAATTTAGTAAACAAGATATGTTTAATTTTTTAATTCATACATAGTGATTTTATAGTAATACCTGATCTGCTATTTATAGTTTCATTAATCTTTAAGACTTAAAAAAAATAGTTCAAATTTAGATTAGATTATAAATAAAAATATGATTCGTTATACAAAGTTCATACTGGAAACTCATTGAAGGCGACAGTTGCATACTTTTGAGATATTTATAAACTATATGAGAAAGTACTTAATCTTAATAGACAACTAAAGATATATAGTTAAATATCAATGATCGATGGCCATTAAAATGTTCCAAATGTTATCGTATGTTTTACATCCGAAAATTGTAACGCAGAAATAACAAAGTTAATAATAAAATTTAATTACTGTGGCTTTGTCAACAAACCATAGAGACAACAAAACTTAATTCAACGATCCCAGAGGCAAACCGAAAACCGCGTTGAGCGGTAAAACAAACACTAAAATGCAAATGCTTTGTAATTAGTTGTGGCCATAAATATCATGGCGTCGATTCGGGTCACCATAAATAACAGGATGGAATCTCTATACACAATTCATAGAGCGTTGTTAGCCAATCGCAGCTTTCAGTATTAAAAATCAAAATACACACACCAATGCTTTTTAGAAGACTTTTGTTTACCCTGTGCTTTTCGGCGTATTTAACTCACATTTTAATGTTGACAATTCAAATATCGAACAAAAAGAAATTATTTTGATCCAAAGTTTAGAAAGCTTTTTAATCTTTAAGTTGTTAAAATAGCTACTAATGATGTGAGTGATTTTTATATTTATGTCTTGGATTATGTCTAGCCTAGCAGTGTGTGTCATATAGTTGATGTTAGGTACTTTTGGGCAACAGACCGAAATTCGTGTGCGCGTATCGCCCCTGCATGAACTAAACGTAGGTATGTCGTGACGGCGCGGCGTGCAAGCGATTTTAACCTTGTCACCCATGGTACTACATACATAAATCCGAGAAAGCTGAGAAAGATTTTAAAATATATTTCATTTATTTAACACTTTTTGCATTGATAATATCACTATAATGCTTTATAAAATAATGTTTAATTTATTTTAAATATTAGTTTTATCTTAAACCTTACTTTCCACCTACATGCAGACCATTATGGTAATCAAGCTAATAAATATCGGAATTTTTACACGGCCCTTTATCGGAAACACTGCATTAAAGTAAAGCTATCAATCAAACGCTACAAAATTCAATCTGTACTTTTTAGACCCTCCAATTAAGCATAATTTGAGATAAGCCTTTAATTTTTACGTCACGGGTGGGCTCGAACGAAGTGTAAGCCAGTCATTAGCCACTTTTTGAGCCGTCTTTTGATACCTTTTGTTTTAAAGCACATCATATTTCTCGAACATAATCCATAATACATGAGATACCACGCTCCTCATAGCAATTATGTGTAATAAATCTCAAGTTAGATCAACAGCTGATGCCTAAATTTATTTTACCGCGCAGCAAAATACCCGTAAGCTTTTATTCCTTCCAAAAATATTCACTCAATTTCAGGGATTATAAAATCAAATTTGCTTTCGGTCGGAGTGGTACTACGCTGACCTAAAAACACTCGAGTCGCTGTGACTGGCGTTATCTTCGAAAATAAATGACCAATTAAATAATCTAATTCATTTCGTTTGGGTCCCGGTCCTCAATGGGGTGGAAGCATAAATCAACATGCCATCAAGTGGCGATAAACATTTTGTGACTTCCAAACCAGGTGATAAAAAGTGTCCTCTTTTTTGGACACTGCACCCGCAAAGCTTTTAAAGGGTGACATTTTTTAACTGTAACGGCTCCTTAATTGTTAACGTGGCCACCCTTTACGTCCAAGCGCGTCCCTTTCGACAAAAAATGGGCCTAAATAAATGACGCTAACGAAACGATTTAGCGGTGGCAAAAAATCGGTAGGAAGGTGTAATTGGTCTTAATGTTGTCTTGATAAGGAGACATTCTTTGACTTTCGGCATTTCGAAAGCACTTGGGTTAATATTTGTTTAATGGCAACTACGCACATTAAGTGTTGGCTAATGGGGTAAGCAAATGAAAAAGGTGCACACTTGCAAGTGTTACAAGCCACAATGCAACCTCACGCGGATAAGTGCGTCAATATTTTGATAGCGCGCGTGGTGTGATGCTTGGAACATGTGGTCAAATATTGTGCAACGTCGATAGCTGTTTAATCGCAGTGGTATTTCCAGCGGGCGGGCTTGGCAAAACAAATGTAACCGCTTTCGTTACACTCGCAGTAGGCATCAGAGGAACCACGGTCGTTCCAAAAATAGCAACCTGGGATGAATCAGTCGCGAACCCGAGAAATTCTTGCACATCAAAGCTTTGACCGTTGTGGAACGGGAATCATAGACATGCCTTTAAAAGTCTGTTTTTTCACTTTTCGCTTTATACTTGACGCAATAAAATGGTACTAAACTTTGATATTTTGGAAAATTGTATGGTAAACATCAGTCCTTTTTTCCGGATTTTCCTTGGAGTAGCATGATGAACCAGCGCCAACAATTTCCAGTGATTTATTAATACGTGTGTACTTATTTTTTTTAATACGTTTTTAAATAATAAGCTATCACTTTAACCATACATAATCAATGTCTTCTCCAATTTTATCCCAAATAATACAAGCGTGCTGCAATTTTTAAAATTACTGCCGAAGATTAATCACCTAAATAAAATTGCTTGTAAAATTTTAAAGAGCCAATACCGAGAGAAAAAAGTTAAAAGTCGATCTAATGATATGGAAAATTTGACACTTTGCCCGTAGGGTGAGCGAATTATTGACGGTTTGACGGGTCAGCCTGCGGGACATGACAGCTGGGGTTTTGATATTTGACAAACTGGTTAAAGTTAACCCTAAATTGGGCACAATCGTGATGTTCTTATTATATCAGTTATATCCTGCTAGGACAAGCATTTTGCCATTTTTACCATTGTTCGGTCACTAAGTAGCTAGTGACTCGAAGTATAGTCAAGAGAGCGAATAGGTCTCGCGCATCGAGGGTTCCATACCATCATAATTATATAAATACAATGCGGTTTACAATATTGCAGCTTTAGGTCAGCGCCATCTCTTGACTGATATTGGAACTAATGTAATTTTCTGTGATGATTTCTGAAAAGTACGCTATTTAGAGACATTGTTTTATTTTAATTGAATTTAAATATCTCGATAATTTATGTTATATTGTACAATCGCCTCAAAATTAGACATGAAAGAGATTCTTTATCATAGTCACCAGACAGAAACACAATAAAATGAATGTTGTGTTTTAGCTCACTGTTGAACATATTTATCGGACTTTAGATTGAAAATACGATAAATTTTACTCAAGCAACCAAAGTTACATTTGAGTAGTTCTTAATGTACAAATACAATTCATAAATAATATTTCAGCTCACTGAAGTTAAGATTTTATTACCTAGCCCATTATTATTAAAGTAGCAGGCTAAAATATAAACTAATGAGAGATAGCACTAGGTAGTAAAAGGTTTTAACAATGCTCGCATAATCTTTACCGACTAGTTACCATAACGAAACGAGGCGTTGTAAAATACGATTTTAAACAACTTCATTACATTACATATCTCTACTTCATAAAATTTTAGTAGATTATTTAGAAGTTATTTCGTTTTATTGGGTATTATTCGATATCCAGCAAGTCATTACAGAGGATAAGCGGATTACTATAGGAAGTAAATGTAGAGAAAATATTTTAGTAGAAAAAAATAATCGGAATAGTTATGAAAACCATACAGGAACTAAATGTAATTTGAAGCTCTAGTTATATGAGCTATATAAATGAATGAATAAAAACAAAACAACATTATTTCTCATCATCACATCCTAGAACAAATAAACATTCCTCCACTTGATAACAGTAGATAATCCCAGCCAAAGGTTATCATATCTTCACTAATTAATGTGACATTACATCAGGAAATTTATAGAAACACTGTTTCTTTGTGCTTATCCTGAGGCTTCATTCATCAGCCTTGTTATCTACTGCACTGGAGATAATAAACGTTTTGTTTTACCAAAGGGCAGTTATTTCTGTAAGTAGCACGAAAGTTATAAAAAGCTAATATAGTAATAAAATAAATACTTTGTTAAAATATAATTATTTGAAATGTATGACACTTGATACTTTTGAAAGACCATTTTTAATATCTCGGAGAGGCCTCCTTAAATAAACTGGTGGTAGATTCAGTAGCTAGATCGTGTTTTCTAATTAACTTTAATCAATTTAATTCAATAATAAATTATATTAAAATCAGAACGCAGCTATGAAATAATTTAATAAACTTGAATGCATTTTTATAAAGTTCCAAGCGGGGAATTTTATAAAATATGAGCAGCTTTTTGCTTTAGTCGTCCCGTGACCACGGCCCCTGGAAAGGTGTCGAAACGTCGGGAAACCCAAAAAACCAACAAAACAGAACTAAATAATTCTAAAGTAACATCTGAATTAACGAATATGGGCGCTGTAAATCCGTAAAAAGTGTTTTATTTCTAATTTCTAATTTGCGTCGTTATTTATAATTTTTAGCAACCAAATATTACAAGGGTATGAATGTAACTAGGTACCTAATTAACCAAGCTCCAACGCAGTCCAATTAGCTCTACAATGTTTACAACTCAAGAGAGTGCATGCAAAAGTACATTATTACCTTTACAGCTTGTGAATTGCATCGTAAATTTATATTTTATCGCAGTCACACAGCTCGGCGCCAAACTTTGATCGCCGGCTCCAGCTTCTCGTATCGTAAAACAAACTTTTGCTCTTTTCAACATTTCGACATCTTCATTTAGAACTTCAAAGTCGGAATTCGTTTCGTGTTAATAAAATTAGCTTTCGTAGACAGTTTGTTTGATAGGACCTAACTATGATGAAGTGAAGATACTTTAAGTGGGTTTTCGATGACATTAGTTTTAAAAAAAACATTTCATCGTAAAATTTTCGTGAAAAAAGACGCTTTAAGACTTGTGAGTAATAGAGATGCTGAAAGTAAACACTTTATTAGTTGCGGCTTTGAGACAAAATTATATTTACTCGAAGTAAGTAGAACTTTGAATAAGTATTTAAAAAATCGGCCAAGTGCGAGTCAGACTCGCACGAAGGGTTCCGTACAAAAACGGAAAAAAATACGTTTGTTGTTTGGGAGCCCCACTAAAATATTTATTTTATTCTGTTTTTAGTATTTGTTGTTATAGCGGCAACAGAAAGACATCGTCTATGAAAATTTCAAATAGCTATCATGGTTCATGAGATACAGCCTAGTGACAGACAGACAGACGGACATGTGGAGTCTTAGTAATGTGGTCCCGTTTTTACCCTTTGGGAACCCTAAAAACATAACCGCCTAGATTAAATCGTGTATGCTTTTCACACAAAATATAATAATATAGGAATTTCATTTTATACTAATACTTGGGAGTGTTAAAAATACGCAGGTAATGAAGTTGTGGGAATACTGGTTTCATTTCAAAAGGTGCATTAAGATAACATAATATACTGTGGCCAAGGATTAACACTTACTTGTTGAACGTAATAAAATCAAAAAAAAGTATTGTCGAAGATTCCAAACATCACAACAGCCTGTCCCAGGTGTGACGTGTACGTACCTTATTTTATTTCGACATTTTATTTCGCGCCAACTGTGTTTATTGTCATGATAAAATGGGGGTGTTAACGTGTATACCGCCTTTGATTTTTTTTCACTAGAAGTTAAAAACCTTTTTTGGGATTACAGTCATTTAATCTCAGTTGTTTGTTTAGGTGTTGGTAAAAAAATGGTGTCTCTTGTTTTACCTCAGTAGTTTCTTTTCTTTTCTATGAGGAATTTTGATCAATTTTGTTTATTAACAAAATTGATCAAAATTAAATTATATTTCACGTATTTTAACCCGTAAAGATTTAACCAATCCTCGGATAAAATTTACCTGGTTAATTTTTTTAAGTTACCTAATCTTATAAATAGCAATTATAAGACAAAGCATAAAACCTCCAAGATATTATATTACAAATCACATCATTCATGGGCATCAAAACCCTAATCTCTCGGTCGCTTTGTTGAGCCGCTTCCGTCGCACACAATAGATGCATGCAAACTTAGCGAAATGGGTAAAAATAATCCACTGCTGGGGCCCAATACATCACGCAAACTGTCAGTCGAGACCGCACGAACAAAAATATACCATTGTGGACGACGAACGATGCTTTGTCGGAAACTTTCCTAAAAACTTGTGCAATTTCGACAGTACACGCACAGACGAAGAGAAAAAAAATCGTTGTCGGCAGGCGTCCGCTGTCACACGGATTCAGTAACGTTGCTTACAATCCATCCATCAGTGGAAACGCCAATCTGTAAATCAAGGATCGGTGATGAATGAATTCGCCAGTTTTATTTTGATAATTCTCATGTTCATGAAATACATAGTTATTGTTCATTGTAATTAATAGTTGTTGACATTTCCAATTATATTTTGTTACTCAGCTTAAAGACAGCTAAATAGAAAGGAGACGATGATGACTAAAAATAGCGGGTTATTATTATAAAAGTTGATTATGACCTTTATTAATAGCTAATTAATAAAGGTCAACTTTTAGGAAACCTATTTCTTCATAACGTGTTAATCATACAAAAAAGACGTAGGAAAATTCTGATATAGGTACATCGGGTTGTTATTATTACCGGAGCGTAAAGTTTGCATCTTTTATACTAAACTAGCGACCCGCCCTCGCTTCGATTCGGTGTAGTGTGGAATTTGACACCATGTTTTATACATATAAACCTTCCTCTTGAATCACTCTATCTATTAAAAAAAAACCGCATCAAAATCCGTTGCGTAGTTTTAAAGATTTAAGCATACATAGGGATATAGGGACAGAGAAAGCGACTTTGTTTTATACTAAGTAGTGATGTGTATTTATGTATCTAATATCTGTAGATGGTTAATAATGTTTTTATAACCATTTCAAAATATTATGTCAATGAGATCGTTAACTCGTAAAACGAAACGACTAATGAAACTAACAATTAAAAAGTAGCTTCTCGTTGACAAATAAGCATGCGATCCTCTCTTAAATTGGACTTACGATTCGGCTTCAACACAACTCATAATTAATCAATTCCGAATGTGGAGCGCTGTTCATATTTTACAATCTTCTAACGATCAATCGCGCTTTGTGTGGGTCTAAATACTTGTCGACACTCGTCCCGCCACCGCTCTTTAAATGTTTAAAAATATATGGTCCCATCCAAACAAACATAATTCAAAATGCACGTTTCCATTTATTTTTATAATAACACCCACGGCTTATTCTGATGCGTGAGATCCTCAGTTGTTACATGAGACTTATCGGTAATCTTTAAAACTTCATGTGTTTGTAATAAGAAGCCGGCCAGTTATCAAAGAGTTGACAGCAAATATAACACATCCAAATATCAAGCAAAACTTTTTTTACCAAGAACTAATTTCCACACCGCATCTAATAAGTTACGCGATGAATAGCAATTGTAAACCAGTCCATTTACAGCCTCGAAACGCTAATAAAATATGTTGACGTAGCTGTACTTATGTGAAAAATAAACAACGTAAAACGATGCGCTTAGTACGTTTGCTAAAGTTATCTTCAAACGCGCCTTGAAAGTAAAAAGTCAACAGTCGTTTTATGCGTTCAAGTGTTGTTACATTACTAACCACGTTGTTGTCACAACGTGTTAAGTATTTAAAATGTGATAGTGAAAGCTTAAACCTTCATTCTATCAGCTTAGGTATGCTTGCACTAATTGTGTGTGTATGGATGGATATGCCAACGTTATCGAGTGTGGAGTTTTAAAACTATGCTCTACTTCAGACGTCCGTTTCAATTAAGGCGCGCTTTGTGCACTGTATGCGCATAACTTTATAACGCTTCTGTGCTTCTGCTGCACTCCTGCATCAAAAAACCCATTGTTTATAAAAGGCTATACTTTTTCGTGGAGCCGTTTAAGTGGTGATAAATTATAAACTTAACCTTGGCCACGTTTGTTTTGGTTAAGCGTCTGGCGACGCATGTGCTTATCGTGAGAACCCCTTTAACGTTGAGTAGGTTAGTTTACGAACATTAATCGACCGACCACTGTATGGGGGAGAAAAATTAAATCTATATAAATATATTCACGGATGAAATTAAGTTAGAGAAATTCAATAATTCATCGGATTTTGAATTCGATTTCCGTTTCGTATCAGAGCTCATTAGCATTACCCAGGATAATAGCTGGTTAATAATGCAGATTAAACCGAAAACGTGCATGAACTAGCTGTGTTTATCTATATGTTTCAACATCATTAGGTTTATGGGAAGCTAACAATTTCCTTTTGCAACATTCTGTGATAAAATAGAGTATCATATCTGTTATCTATTCTTATAATATTTCATGGTATAAGGGTCTACTCATAATACTTTGATATTTATAGCCTGTGTCTTTATATCTTATCTATAGTAGCGGCTACCGCAGCATTTTATTATAGAGTCATTTTATCAGCGCCGTTAAAGCTAACATAATTATTATGACCGTATGTTTTGCTTTTATGGTATAAACTTGTATGAACGCTTTAGTTACCACACGCTGACTTTGAATTATTGGAAGATCAAGCTGAATAACCACATAAAAAGATATGGGTCAATCGTAAGAGATTTTATGCCCCGTGGTGGGTACAATCGTATCTACCACTTCCTACCTCAGATGAAGTATAGTTGGTTTTGTTTTTAATCTGTGCCTGAAAAATAACGTTTAGTTTAGTCCTTTGTATATATTTCAAATTAATTGGCGCTTTTTGTTTACGAACATGTTTTTACCTATTCTTTACAATGTATTCCTTTTATAGCGCCAAATTCATTCTGTTAACAAATCTATCATCACCGACCGGAAGTACGCGTCATGAGCATTTGAAATAAACAAATACGAGCTATCAATGATCGAATCAGGGTCAAGCAATCTTCTCATTGAACAAGGGTTAATCTTGTCATGCTCTGTATTACCCGCAGATTTGTTAATTTACGATAAAATGAAACAACAACAACCAACCTTTATGTTACTAGATATAAGACTCAAATAACAAAAAGCTTCCAAACTTTTATCTGTTCATATTTGCTTTCAATGAGCTGTATCGGATTGTCGGATCAATGAAGGTTTTGACAGATTTAATTGAAACATCCTTTTCAAACGTCAATCAAATTAATTTTGGAGCAGAAATTGTAAATCAAACCGAACGCCAACCTAAATGAAGCTGCTAAAAACATTGCACACTTTATTTTTCTGAACGATAAAATTAAAATAGCATTTTTGACGTGACGTTTCAAACATATAAACAAATCTACGTTTGTGAGTGAGACTTAATCTGATCCAATGAATTGCTGAATAAATAAACGTTGGCATGGCTTCAGAGTAAAGTTTAAAATTGAATTGGTGTCGACAAATTTCCTCGCTTCATTCAAGTCATAACAGACGCAAGTTTAGGAGCTTCGAATTTGAGATTGACAGATGTTTACGGGCTACTTGATAATCCAAATAAATATTTTGGAGTTGTTTACACTGATGCAACTCTGAGAAATGTCGCGACGTAAGCGTTGACGCCACTGTTGAATGTTTATATATTTTGATAATTTGATTGGATAAGAAGCTTATTTTTATTTTTATACAAATCCAAGTATACAAGATTGAGTCATACTGTGCACCAATGCTTTTCTTATGTGCATAATTTGCGAAAGACATCTGTAGAAGAGATTTCTATTATTCAGTCTAATTATCATCTTCATTTAAATTATGAATTAAAAAGTCCAGGGGTTTTGTAAAAAAATATGTTTGATAGGAATAAAAGAACATAGCAAAGGATTAGAGTAGAGATTAGTATTGTAATGTAAGTTATTTAATCACAATTTTAACTTAATAAAATATCATCATATTAAGTGCACTATACCCACTTCTAGTTCTAAGGTGAGTCTACCAAGGTATTCTACCAAGAAAACAAAAAAGAAATTGCAAGATAAATATAGTTCGAAAAACGACAAAAAAAACTTTCCCATAATAATACAATACAATGTTTTAGCTGTCTAGTTAGTATGGGAGTGACCAAAAATATTTTGTCGTTTTTCAAACTATGTATGTTTTTTTGGCAAAAATGTTTAGTTTCATTGGTAGAACACTCACCGTAGGGATTAAAAACCGGCCAAATGCGAGTCGGTCTCACGCATGAAAGGTTCCTTACTATAATAATAATTATTATTTTATTCTGTTTTTAGTATTTGTTGTTATAGCAGCGACAACAGAAATACATCATCTGTGAAAATTTCACCTGTCTAGCTATCACGGTTTATGAGATACAGCCTGGTGACAGACAGATAGACATACAGATGAGTCTTTGTAATAGGGTCCCGTTTAAACCCTTTGGGTACGGAACCCTTAACATGACTACAAATAAGGGTGTATAAGTAGCTACTTTTAGAAACGTTAGTGACACTAATAACATATTAGAAAGTAAATCCTAATATGAACTACCATTTACTTCGCATATGTCATTTTCATAGTTTAGCCCAGGCCGGTTCTTATGGCATTCTTGTCCTTTTCAGTGTGATTCCAAGGGTCCAGCCCTCGTTATGTCGTTACGTATTATTGGATGAGGGAAAGGGTTTTATGAAATTCGCAGTAAAACGAAAACTAAATTACAGTGGTCCTCGAGCGAGTAAAGTGTAACGAATTTAACGAGGACGGAAAGGCGCGTACAGTGTTTGCTTAGGATATATAAAAATATAGAAAAAAATGTAAGAATTATGATTATTTTTTCTATGAACATAAATTCAAGAGTATTGTTTTTTATGTTCACACTGCTAGAAAAATAAACTTCTAAAAAAACATGTCGTTCGACTTAAGTCTAGTCTGAGCAAACCATATATAGACTAAGTCTATAGACTACTTTTTAAATATTTTTTTTATTTTGTTACAGATGAATAATGAAGTGAAGAGACAATGTGTGGCGCAACAGTTCTAAAACGGCTAAAATTGTGCTAACATGTGGCTGTGAATAAGAAAAATGGATACTTTGGCTCTGGTGACGTCATTATTAGGACTTTTCTGCTTTTATACAGGTAAGAAACATTACTTTAAAAAGAAAAATATCTTCGTTTTATGGTAATCCCATTCGATATTTGTAAAACTATTGAATTTATCATACCCAAATACAACTCAAAATTTGGTCTTACTGCCATGTAGGAATCTCTTCCAGGCTATTTTGAGAAAAAGTGCTCAAAAAAAGGAAGAGGAAAAAGTATTAAAATGTTAAAAAACTCTGTTGAGTAATCACTAATCGCGCGAATAGAAGAAAATCAAACAAAGTGTTCTGATTAGTTGTCAATCGTTTTCCATATTGGATCGTAAAATGGAAATAACCAGCCAAGTCAGAGTTCAAACAGTGCTAATAGCTCGGTATTCACCCGCGAGGGTAGTTCCCCCACACTATTTGATATTTAGTGCCTTGCCGTACCATCTAAGATTTGTGGCAACACTTAGCGATGCCGAAAATAACCGTGTCATTCTGGCCATACCGACATAATTTGTCGGTATGGGGAAACGTTATGGAAAAAAGGTTTAGTTATCAGTGCTATTATTTGAATAATAGTATGCAGGGAAGTAGAAGAGATAATTTTGATCGATAAGGTTTTGAATGATTGTCATGATTGATCGATATCCTAAGACAGGAATTACTTACTATTTAGATTAGAATATAGTAATACTAAAAGTAGACTTTTATGTAAGTTAACTTCCTAACAATTTTGCTAACGATGTGCCTACTACCCAAAAATAAGCTTTGTTGCATACAGTGATCTGTCAAAGTAATAAAACTGTCATAAACTCTTGAAACTCGAAGATTATTACGGGGTTGGAGGATCTTTCAACGAATTTTATCTGTCCTACACATTTGAAAAAGTAACTCTACTCAGAGATTGTGCATGAAAAGTTGCCTTTAAAAACGTAAAACATAGGTAAAGCGGTACTTCGAAACCGTGTCTAACACAAACGATTTAACGACACTCCCGGGACCAAATCACAGAGGAAGCGTAACTTATTGACAGAACTCATTAGCGTAACAAAACACACATGCGTAAATTCACTCCCGCATCTGTCTATTGCGTATTTCACAATTAACTAACAGACTATAAAAATTCCACACTGAACATCCTCAGTCCCCCAGTGTCACACTGATTGAATTATTCTAAACTGTGGTATACGCCGATGTATAAAAAAAAACACCCCAGGAGGTTATCAAACCGTAAAGAAGTTAAGCTAATGTTAAACGACGCCTATCTTTTGTGTCTAATTCGTGATGGATGCTGTGTAAAATGTAGTAAAAAGGAATAATAAAAATAAACAGAGTCGATCGCTCGGGGTGGTTTACAATAGACACGTACAGTCCAGTCATTGTGCTCAAGAATTGAAAAATGATTCTAATCATAGACGTTAGTTCGAACAAAACTTTGACTTTTATGAATATCAGTGACCCCTATAAAGTATAAAGACGTTTATAGCATTGAAATATAACCCATCTAATTTAGAGGACCTTTAACAATGTTAGCGGAAGTCCAAAAGACTATAATGAGTGCTGTACCTTCAAAAATGTTTGGTACTTTTTCAATAAAGCAAGATTATAATCTGCATTGTCTGCTTAAATAAAGATGTCGTGCCCAATCGGCAGTTTTATCGGTTAGGGATATCGCCAAAAGTTTTTTTCTTTTGCCCGTCTCAAAGGAACACCGATCAGATATTTCAAGTTTGCAAACTAAATCTTTTTATGTTTATTTAGTAGCGTCCCTTTGCAGCGATACGTCTTATTAAATGGTGACGGATGCGAACCGTCAGAAGTTTTCTAGGAAGTTTATTTCTTTGTGAAAATATTGCTATTAGTAGTACAGTATTTATTGAGATATCTTTAATCAATCTCCATTGGATATGACCAATGACCATTCTCTTTACCCATCAAAAAGAAAGCTCTGCAGTGGGAATATTTAAAAATCTAATACCTAATTATTTTTCAACTAATAACAGGCACATAATTATTTATATTTATTCCTGATAATATTAAACGTCAGATTACCTACAAGTAAATGAAATATTTTTTAATGATTATGTAACAGATCTCAAATGTTCTGTTTTCAGGATACTCATAGTTATTTTTGTAGGAAATGATCTGATATCCACAAGAAACAAACCGTTACCTTTCCAAATAATGCATGGCTTGTTGCCTCACCTGTCCACGCGCCAAAACAACAACAAACCAAAAGAAAGGAACGTATCAACTGTCTTTCCAGGTTTCCGTAAACTCAGTCAAGGAAACGGCTACAACTAAAAACCAAGCAAACTTTGCACTTCCAAAAGTAGCTTCTAAAACTTATCAGACATCAAGTAAAGTTCAAAATCCAACAGCATTAATTTAAAAAATAGAATAGAAACTCAGCCGTTAAGGAACGTAACTTTGCCCTCAATTCTTGCAGGTACGTCGGACCCTATGAAACATGAGACTGTGTCAACAATTTGTCCCTTCATGCATTAGTAGAGCGCCTTACAAGACAAACACTGTAAACTCACGAATTTCATATTAAACTAATCCGTCCGTCCGTCTGAAACGGCTAATTCCGAACACATGTGGTGCACGTTAGATTTTTTGCAGCGTGAAATATAAGTGGTATTTCATTCGCCGTGACATTTCAATGTCTGTTTTGTTTCTGTGATGTTGTGCTTCATTTGAAATAAACCGTTTCTATTTTTTCTTTAAAACATTTTATACTTTACTTAAAATTATACAAATATTGCTGTTTTAATGATGTCTTTCAGTTTTCTCTTTCGGTGTTTTCGGTGCTTCGGTGATTGTGCTCTTTCCGAGTACAGTATATATTCCTAAAAACTATCTTTAAAACCAGAGTGATAGGCATATTTTGGGTAAGCTCGCTCCATCGCAGATACCAATACAGTACAGTACAGTTTCCGAGTACAGTATATATTCCTAAAAACTATCTTTAAAACCAGAGTGATAGGCATATTTTGGGTAAGCTCGCTCCATCGCAGATACCAATTGAGCTCTCGGTCTAGATTGGGATCAAGAGCGAACCCATTCGAAAATACTTTGCCACTGATTTAGCAAGTATGGCTAATTAAGTAAAATTGTCCCGACAAGTAGGCAGTCCGTAATAACTCCATCAGTTTCAAATGGCGGCGTAGAGGGTTGCAAAATTGAACACGTGTTCAAAAATTCAGCTATCGTGATTGCCTCCTAAGGGAGCCAATCATTGCTATTAGAATTAGATATTCGCAATTTAGATCTATATCAAGTTACTGGGGGTGACATTTATGAACAGGAGAAATTTCTCATTACCTAAACTCCTTTATAGAAAAAATATGCTGCTGCTGATTTTATCTCATTATTGCAAACTGCAGAATTTTGTGTAACCGTTAAAACAGTTGCAGGAGCATATTAGCTTCAAAGCAATTTTGTTGCTTCACTTGATATTAGGATGAAACGTTAAAATTTTAAAGAATTTAATTTTGGACGCCCTATATCAAAGGAACCACTTAAGACAGCAATAAAACTAGGTACTGCCGCAAATTGAGTGCAGTCGTATGTTTCAAATGTGCGGTCCTAAACTTGAGGGCTATCAATTTCAAGCCAACAAAAAACATACACGTTTTCAAACGAACTTCATAACATTCGGTGAGGCGTTGGCCGCGTTACTATCGGAGTTAAATGCGAAACTCGTGTCCCCATAACCGATTTTTTATTTATTTTTTTCTCGCGACGCGTGTCAACATGTGCCAGTAGTATAAATTAGCAGGGGACAGGACGCACCCTCGCAAACTTTTTTTTACAAAGATTTTGAACAATGGCCTGTAACTACTCGCGACTGCGTGAGAGTTGAAAAATCACTCCCTTCGGGCGATAGTGTAGGCGAACTGCAGTTGTTTGCGACGCTTGCACTTCATAAGAATTATTATTACTTAGAAATATAGGTGAAAATTAATCTTTGTTAAATTTAAAAACTTATCAGTGGTTATTAGTTTTATTTAAGTAAACTTGCATAGGTATTTGATACCAGAGATTTAAAAGAAATAATATTTACTTACTTTGCAATAAAATGTGATCACATAATGTACGTCTTCGGTCTTTTCAATATGATATCCTATAATCGATAGGATTTTAACGCAAAACTATGCAATAAAGTTAGTTTTATGCCCGATAAAGTAACCCATCGAGATCAACATAAACAATATTTTATGTTCGTCGCAATCTGCTGAATCTCATTTTTATATCACTTCGTCGGTGTAGAAGTTTCATAGTTGTACTTGCGTCACCAAGATAAAACTATTCCCATTTAACGTTGTTTAGAAATACGGATCATTTTTGTTTAGCAAGTGTTTTGCTCGTGTTGCTGTTGGTTGTATATTGCTTCGGTACATTTTATGATATTGGCAGTTAATTTAATATTGCCACACTTACCAAACTCGCAATACTTTTTTGTTTCCAAATTATTATGTTTCATTTGGAATTATATTCTTTATTTATGAAAAAAACATATGATAGAAGAGGAAGGTAAGAACAAAGTAAAATTAAGTAATTTTTCTCGTCGTAAAATCCATCGTTACAACAATATAAGCCTATCTAAGCATAAAATAAGTCCCCATTATTAGCTTTTCGTAAAATGAAGTAAAGTATAAAAGCTTGCAAAAATATGGGAAATAATAAAAACAGGGGTCTCCGCACAAAAATCGAACGATAGCAAATCGAATGGAGATTCAATTATAGATTAGCCCTTGTATCGTACCGCATTCACAACGTTGGGACACGTGAATAAATAAACACAATTACTTTCTACAAAAGACTGATCCCTATTGATTTTATGTAGAAATAAAACCTTGTCCCTAAAATGGAGCCATGGTCCATCCCAGAGTTTCATTTTTCGAAAAATCGGGACACCGTATCAATTTTTTATACTGATCGATTTTAACGTCGCTATAATAATAGCAAGGCTCAACAATAGACATACATCAATTCGAGTGTCAAAAACTAACATCTGCGCGTTTCGTTGTAAACAGAGTAAAATGTAGGGGTCCAAAACAGCATCCTTGGGGGACCCGCGTTCAGAAAGCCTGTGTTTATGGCTCATTATTATTGTGCACCGTATTGGAGTAGCTGCAAATGACATACTAAACCTATTATTAAAATAAACCGTAGTTTAAACCTTTTGCTAGGCAAATTTAAAATAACGCTAACAGGAAATTGCAGTGGGTGGGAGTATGCTAGACCAAGCGTCGCCTTTCATTAGACGTGGGCTTTAACACGCTAACTGCAATGGCCACTCGAACACAGGAGTGTTTACTTGGTAATCAATACGTTGCATAAAGGGTTGTGGGATAAACATGGATGTATTGTCAACAGGTCCTGTGGAGGGTGGAATAAGCGATGACTATATCGGCAGTGGAGAGGCCCCATACATCATTGAGCAGCCTCTGGACGTCACCGTAGCTCGGCATCAGCCTGCGACTCTCAACTGCCGTGCTGGTGGATCTCCAACTCCCACCATTCGGTGGTACAAGACTGGAGTTTTAGTGGTATCTGATACACATAGAAGCTTGCTACCAGCTGGCGGGTTGTTCTTCTTGAGGGCTACTCACGGAAGAGCCCATTCAGATGCTGGTGTATATTGGTGTGAAGCCACCAATCCTTTTGGTACCGCTAGAAGTAGAAATGCGACATTACATGTAGCTGGTAAGTTTATTAATTATATTTTTTTTACGTATATTTTGTTTCTAAAATTTTCCCACCAAGATGTGTATTGTAGGTAATGAATTAAACAATGTTTCTTTCTTTTTAGTTTTACGTGAAGATTTTAGATTAGAACCAGTATCTACACAAACGGCACAGGGCGAGACTGTCATACTTGAATGTTCGCCTCCTAGAGGTTCACCAGAACCGTCAGTATTCTGGAAGAAAAATGGTCAAGTGCTTCATTTCGATGGTGATTCTAGGTAATTTTTGTTTTAATTATCGTTATTTTATAGATGTCTATAAATTATAGGATCTTGCCACCCTTTTCTATTGGACTTAATATTTTTATTATTTTCGTTTTTCAAGTAAATTTTAATTCTGAATCCAAATTTTGCGTCGAGCACCGGAACCGTAGGCAAAATTTAACGAGAGCAGAAAGAGGTTTGATGAAACGTTGTCTGAGCCAAATTCAAGGGTAGGTAGTAGAGAGCCCTCATTCATTTAAGTGGGGTGGTGGAAACAGGATCGTACTGAGAATTGCTTCTTCGGAACGTTTGATACCTGATATAGTGTTCGTAGTATATTCAGGAGTGGAATTACTTTGAAAACTCAATGTAACAGATTTTATTTAATGTAAAGTATTTTATGCTGTTTCGAATCGAAGAGACAAAATACCTTTATAAACGTTTAAATCTTAAAACCACCTCAAATATACACAATTTACCTATCAATAAATTACTTTTAAAAGTTATTCAGATTTGGTTGTTTACAACGCAAACAATGCGTAAAGGCGTTGAAATTGAATTTTCTCTTAAAAGTTATATTGGCAATTTATTTCACTTCGATCCTATGAATTTTTATGAGCGTCAACTTACATCTTGAGGGCGCTACGTATGGTGAAGCATAGAAATAATTAACAATCGCAGGGAGGGTACATCAAAGTACAGAGAGAGGGTTTTGAAGTGCTCGACAAGCAATCAAGTAAAAATCTGAATAGTTCTGATTCACCGGGCCCCTTATTAAATGTTAATTTCCTATTGAATTATTCCGCCCTAAATTTGAATGACTTTTCTGCATAGTAACTTTCAATATAATGAATTTTTTAATCTTTTGGTTCTTGATAATTTTCATTTCATGGCTTGCTTCCCGCGCATACATTTCCTACTCATCAAAGTGGTTCTTGCTTGGACCATATCATGCTTAAATCAAATTTTTCTTCACTTGCACTTGTTACTAACTCGACAATAACCGATCATAGAGCTGCCCTACTAACCTTAAATTGTAAACTACCTAGGTTAAACAATAGTCGCACAGTCACTAAATTAAATGTAAATAATCTAGAAGTTGACTTACGTAACATCGATTTTTCACCAGTATATAATTCCGCTGATCCGCATTTTTGCATGTTATATTTAGTACAAAATGTACAGCAAGCGATTCAGAGAAATACATCGAGTGTTAAATTAAATAACAGAAGTTTTAATATAAAACCATGGATCACTCCGGGTCTCATTAGATGCATGAAACATAGAGATAAACTGCACACAAATGCAAAACGTAATCCTAATAACCCGATATTACAATTGTCATATAAAAGATACCGGAATTTTTGTAACAATATATTAAAAAAGGTTAAATCTGAGTACGAAAAATCAGTGCTAGAATCAGCGGGAAAAAATAATAAAAAGATATGGAAACACATCAAAAATATTACCTATACTTCAAAACAACATGACTCATCATTATGTTTACTTCAAGAGCACTCGTCGTCACATTTAATTTCCGCAAACAACGCCAATAATTATTTTGTCAATGTTGGTAAATGTCTCGCAGAAAAAATCCATAAAAATGTACAGAGTCCAGCACTTGCCTCTCCTGCCTGTAGCGCTTCCTTAAAATCCTTTGCATTGCTTGATACTGACGAATCTGAGGTTGAAAAAGTTATCATGTGTTTGAAAGATGACTGTGCAGTTGGGTGGGACAATATATCGAATAAAATAATCAAGCAATTCAGTCATATTTTGGTGCCTCCTTTGACTTATATTTTTCAAAAAACTTTATCTACAGGTATTTTTCCCAAGTGTTTAAAAAAAGCCATAGTTGTTCCTGTATATAAATCTGGATCAAAAAGTCAAATTTCAAACTACAGACCCATATCATTATTACCAGCTTTTTCTAAAATATTGGAAAAAATTATTAATAATAGGTTAGTTCAATTCTTAGAAGAAAAAGCGATTTTGTCTGAGTATCAATTTGGGTTTCGACCAAAAGTATCAACTGCTGATGCTGTACATCACTTAACAGATTATATTGTAAATAATTTGGACAAAGGTAATCACACAGTTGGCATTTTTCTGGATCTAGCAAAAGCTTTTGATACGGTGTTCATCCCTTTCCTTTTGCGCAAGCTTGAGACTTTAGGCATAAGAGGTACACAGCTGAAACTTTTCGAAAGTTATCTGGAAGAACGTACCCAATGTGTGAGGATTGGAAGTGTCCTCAGTGATGAGCAGGATAATACATCCTTCGGAGTTCCTCAAGGAAGTATTCTAGGACCTACCCTGTTTCTGATTTACATCAACGATCTTTGTAATATGAAACTAGACCATGGGATGATAATATCTTACGCTGATGATACTGCACTCCTTTTCGCGGCCAACTCGGAAGAACAAGTTTACAAGCATGCGCAACGAGGATTCAATGTTGTAAATAATTGGCTTAAAAATAACCTTTTAACACTAAATGCCGAAAAAACTAACTATATTAAGTTTTCTGTGCGTAAACAATGTTTTCCCAACACTAGGCCAGCACTTCACGCTCATTATTGTAGAGTCCATTCGGCTAACCAATGCATGTGCCCCAAAATTAATCAAACAGATAAAACTAAATACCTGGGTATAATATTAGATGAAAATCTTTCATTTAAGCCACATATTGCGGCTTTAAATAGCAGATTACGTAAGTTAATATTTGTATTCAAAAAGTTACGACATATTGCTGAACCGACAATAATAAGGCAGGTGTACTTTGCGCTATGTGAATCAATATTAACTTACTGTATCACGACATGGGGAGGTGCATGTAAAACATTGTTATTAACCACAGAGAGAGCACAGAGAGCGATTCTCAAAGTGTCAACTTGCCGCCCTTTTCTATTTCCTACTAACCTTTTGTATAAGTCCTGTAATTTGTTAACAGTTCGACAATTATTTATAATGAACGTTGTATTAAAACAACACTCAGCACTTTCATTTAGCTCTGACATAATTAATAAAAGACGCAAAGATATAGTTTGCACTCAAAGAGTTTCTACTAATTACGCTTTTACAAGAAAATTCTATTTATTCCTGGGCCCGCTGCTGTACAATAGATTAAATCGTACAGCAAACATCTACCCACTTAATTATAGAAATTGTAAGATCAATTTAAAAAACGTCCTACAAAGCATGTCCTATGAAGATACAGAGAGACTATTGGTTGTATTAAAATAGTATTGTAATTTTATTTAAGTTTTAATCTAAAAATAATTGGTAATGTATGTATACTTTAAACCTTTATTGTGTAAAAATATTGTTTTGCTTTTCTAAATAAGTTAGTGATTTATTAATTTTATGAATATTATTTGCCTAAATCGCCTGAAACACAGGATTTCCTAGTTCAGGCACACGTTATATACTGTTCCTATGTAAACCTTGTACAAAAACATTGTATGTGCACTTATTGAAAATAAATAATTATTCTATTCTATTCTATTCTTCTATTCTATTTCTTTTGTTTATTATTTGTGTCAAATAATGTAAGGCCATGATTTGGCGCCATAAATTGCTTTAAGATCATTGATGAAGTATGTGACAGGTATTGTAATCAAATATTTCTCTATCCACTGTAGAATGCACCTGGTAGACGGAGGTAGTCTTGTAATCCAAGACGCAAGGCAAACTGATGCAGGCCGATACCAATGCATCGCAAGGAATGCGGCGGGCACCAGAGAATCTACAGTTGCCACGCTCAAAATACACAGTGAGTTGCTCGCATTGAATGCATTCGTACGCTGCGCTTCCACAGATGCCAAGCAAATGGGGCAATGTAAATCACTCTTGATTGTTCAACTTGAAAATTGCTGCGAATGCGTGTCGCAACATTGCCCGTAGGCAAACATTTTAAAATAAACAATTGAATCATTACATGTAATTAAGGCTTGTAAGAAACCATTTCTTTACAGACTTTGAAAAATAGATGCCAATGAAAATTATGTGACTTTTATTTAAACATAATATTTTTACCCATGCTGGTATGCTTTATTGGAAATCATTAATGAATAATAAATAAATAAATAAAAATAAAAAAAGCTTTATTACTGAAATAATTTTACAATAAGTTAATATGAATACCTAAGTAACAAATAAATCAATACATTGATTTAAAATCAATATGTTAAATATAATTATTTCAGAAATTCAGTAACAATATGAAACACTAGATATAACTTTTGAATTTTACAGGAAAAAAGATTTAATTCTGATCTTTTAGAAACTATTCCATACAGTCAATTCTTAATCCGAACACAAATTCAAGCCATTCATATCTCAGTGTTAAGTCCTATTTGCATTGCACAAATTTCAGCGCTAATTTGACGTTGAATGGTTGCGTCGTCTTTTGTCATGTAATTCAAGGAACATTTCTCGTTGCACAGTTAAGCCTTACTTAATCACGGGCCCGGAGGACGTCGTGGCGCAGACTGGAGGCAGCGTGACGTTCCAGTGTAGGGTGGGGGGTGACCCCCTCCCTGACGTGTTGTGGAGGAGGACAGCTGGAGGTGGAAATATGCCCCTCGGACGAGTGAAGGTCCTTGATGATAGGAGCTTGCGGCTAGACCATGTAATTTTGGGAGATGAAGGGGAATACACGTGTGAGGCTGATAATTCAGTTGGAGCCGTTAGTGCTAGTGGATATCTGACTGTTTATGGTAAGTTAAATGCAGTTTTTTTAATAATATTAAACTTGTGTTTTGTTATTTTTCTCTTTTCTTTAGGCACTATAAATAAAATCACTAAAAACCTTTAATTTAATTTCACTGCAGCGCAATATTATATTATATATGCTTTTTAGGGTTCCGTAGCCAAAATGGCAAAAAACGGAACCCTTATAGATTCGTCATGTCTGTCTGTCTGTCTGTCTGTCCGTCCGTATGTCACAGCCACTTTATTCCAAAAGTATTAAAACTACGTAGTTGAAACTTGGTAGGTAGGTGTATTCTGTGAACCGCTTTACGATTTTTACACAAAAATAAAAAAATAAAAGATTAAGGGGGGGCTTCCCATACATGGAACTGAAACTGAAAATATTTTTTTTCATCAAACCAATACTTGTGGGGTGTCTATAGATGGGTCTCTAAAAATGACATTGAGGTTTCTAAGACTATTTTTTTTCAAAGTCAACCGTTTGAAAGATATATGCCGCCAAAGTGGTAAAATGTGTGTCCCCCCCCCCCTTTAACTTTTAAAGTAAAAGGGTGAAAAATCTAAAAAAAATATAAGCTATAGATCTTAATAAACACTTTCAACGAAAATTGGTTTGAACGAGATATAGTTATTAGTTTTCAAGATATAGTACATTTTCCAAAACCGCAAATATAACTTTGTCATTCATACAAACACTGTGAAAAACAAAGTTATTTTTTCAGATGAAAAATGATAGCGGTATTAAAATATGGTATGGTATAATGTACCTACGGAACCCTACTGCGCGTGGCCCGACACGCACTTGGCCGGTTTTTTTTCTGATTATTCTCTAACAAACATATTCACTAGTAATATTTTTTACTCAATCTGTGCACAACGGAGTTGACTACATTTAGGTATAATAATGTGTTACTTTTAGAACGTTACATACGATCTACGAATGTAGTTGTTTGTTGTGCCAAATAAATAAAAAAAATATCAAAATCATATTTAATATGTCTATTCAATTGAAATATATATTTAATATTGAAACATTAGATTAACGACTTTCAAATGCTTGTAGATCCACCGTCAATTATGATGAAACCGACTGCTGTGACTGTAGAAAGTGGTTCAGTAGCTACATTTACATGTACATCATCAGGAAGACCTGATCCAACAATGTTTTGGAGCTTGGAAGGGAACAGAACTATAATATTTCCTGGCACTTCGAGAGGCAAATACCACGCGTCAGTAGTCGTCGATGGAGTGACAGTACTCACAATCAACGTTACAAATAAGAACAATAGTGGTAACACGATAGTTTGTTCGGCGGTCAACTTCGCTGGCAGTTCGTTTGTTAGAGGGAAACTAAGCGTGACGTCAGACGATGACCGCCCACCGCCAATCATAACAAACGGACCCTCTAACCAAACGTTACCTATAAAATCGATGGCAGTTTTCCCCTGCACCGCGATCGGTATACCTGAACCAATCATAGCCTGGTATTTTGAAGGGGAAGCATTAATACAGAATCATAGAAGGAATGTGTCTAATGAAGGCACCTTGATATTAAAAGATTTAGATAAAAGCGACAGCGGCATTTACACGTGTGTCGCTTCATCCCCACATGGAAAATACGTATGGAGTGGCACTTTATTGGTAGATAGCCCCATTAATCCGAATATTCATTTTTTTCGTGCAGCTGATGTATCGGCTTTGCCAGGGCCACCAACAAAGCCTCAAATATACAACAGTACTGATACAACGGTAACATTGTCTTGGAACCAGAATAATAAAATTGGATCGTCTTCCATACTCGGTTATCAAATCGAGGTGTTTTCCCGAGAGAGCCTTACAGGGAATAACACGCCTAGAAACTCGCGGGGATGGGTTATACTGGCGAAAAAGATTCATGCAACACAATATGTGGTGAAATCACTTATCCCGGGAATCACTTACATGTTCATAGTAAGAGCGGAAAATTCCCACGGTTTATCTGGACCTAGTTCGATTTCTGATTCTGTAACAGTCGGTGAAGATACCAACGCCTTGTGGGAGTCTGGCGTATACTCAAACAACACTGAATTCAGAAATAATATTTTGACTGACAACATTGTGGAACTGATTGAAGCAACTCCCATTGATTCTAAAACAATAAAGCTCATGTGGGAAATTCTGAATTTCTACTATCTCGAAGGGTTATTCATATACTACAGACCGTTAGACAATATGACGGTCGAATACCAGATGAAAACTATTTTGCATTCCAACGATGTTTCCGGATATGAAATAACTTTTTTGAGAAAATATACAAAATATGAGTTTTTCCTTATCCCCTTCTATAAGAGATTTGAAGGAAAACCATCCAATTCCAGAGTGGCTCAAACTTTGGACGACGGTAAACATAAATTCATTGATTAGTTGTGCGTTTTATTTATGAATGATAAATGTTTTAATGTTATGTTTGATTTCAGTGCCCGATGGTCCGCCGATCAACATAGAAATGTATATTTTGAATACAACGACAGTTCATTTGAAATGGTCCCCTCCTGAATTGCATTTACAAAACGGTATAATTACTGGATACAACGTTGTGGTGAACTGGTTGGATATTCCTGCAAACAAATCAATGGTCGCTATAAATACAACTGTGCAGCAAGCGACAAGTCTTATTATGACAAACTTGACTTCAGGAGTTAGTTATTCTGTCCAAATAGCCGCCCAGACGATCGTCGGATTAGGTCCATTTAGCCAAAAAGTATATCTCAACATTGATTCACGATCTGTCGGGTTGGATCCTTTGTCGAGGTAATAAATAAATGCAATGGCAATTCACTTAAGTAAGACAATACCTACCACAAATGTCGTTATAAAATACTTTTATCTCATTTCAGATATCCCATAAATGGGGAAGTGTCTATAGTGGCTGGGGACTTCGTGATGGAAACATGGTTTTACTTTTTGATAGGAGCTATCGTTTTGTTCAAAATAATTGTGATTGGCGGTATTATTTACGTACGGAGGAATAATATATTTGCGAAAAAGACTGCTCTCCCTAACATTTATGGTGAGTATCGTTTTGTTATGTTAATAACTTTGTATATTTTTTCTTCTCTAATTTATGCCAGTGCAATGTGGCAACAGAGTGTTTATGTAATTAATAAAAGCGTTTTGAATCCGCCAGATCATGGATTCACTCAAATTTATTTATGAATGTTTATTTGACTATAGCACTCGAATTAAACCTCTGCTTAGTGTTAAAATAAATTATTAAAGACGATAACATTAAAAATAATTAAGAAGAAATATTTTCGATCATCGGAAAATATTTATTTTAGAATTAACTAATATAAATTAACTCGAGTCATGCACTGTGTAACAAAAAAGTTTACATTTACTCTTTGACTTTGAATCAAGTGTTTCCGTGTACAGGCAGAAGATAACACAAGTCGTAAATAAACAGTTATTCAGCTTATCTCGAAACGCTTACATTTTTTCCGTGGAATCAGCATCAGAATTTCAAAATTAAAAACATTCCTTGGGTGTGGTGGGGTGGCGGGGCGCGAGCGTTTGTTTGATGGAGGCTTTGCCATGCGACGGGAGGGGCGCTAGATTACTTTCGAGTTGAAAGGTAGCACGAGCCCTCTCTCGTGAGCACTGGATCTCTTTCACTTTGCATTCACGTTCGGGGCACAAAGGAATGATACAAATCCGAGAAATAAAGACCCAGTAAATGTAAATGTTTTCTATTTTGTTTTCTCGAGGCGATTCGTTTGTCGAGTCACCCAGTTACCTTTAAGCCAATTTTCCTCGCTTTGTTTGTACTGTTCGGTGTTTACATCTTTTAAGCCTTTGGTAAACGAGATCATTTGCATTCGATTTATGAAACCGATGCGCATAATTAATGTTTAGAGTTGAAGTTAATAGGTGCTGTAATTGTATATGCTTTTGTTTAAGATTCCAACGGGACGAGTTTAGTCACGCAAATGAACATTAAGGCGGCCGTGTCGTTGTCACATCCACTGAGCAGCTGTTACAATAAGAACACGGTGACTAAAACTGAGTCACTGTTGTGGATGGAGAATCAACCAGGATTGTGTATGACCGGTACTCAAACTGCACAGGGGAAGGAGAAGGCTAATTCTGAATACGACAAAGTAACACCACAACTGCCTGAGTATGCGGAAGTGACATCTTCAAGAGTTAATGCAAATGAATGGAATACGAGTAAAACTGCTAACTCACCGGCGGCGTACGCATCTGTTACTTTAGTTGCTAATACAAGGCAATGTGTTAGTTCATTGGTAAGCATTTTTTAGTTTTTTAATAAAAAGTCAAATATTTTAACAAAGAGTATGGCAGTTATATTACTTTTATCATCTCCGGTGCAAATATTAATGAGTACAGTACCTATCTATCTCACAGGTATTGAGTATTCTATAACATAAAACTGATAATTAACTTTCTTAACAGGGCTGGTTCCCGCCTGGTGGAAAGAATGTCGATAATTTTGATAATAGATATGCACCCGATGAGGAACTCTATCCAGCTAGCAACGGAGGTTATTATAATAGAAACGTGTACAGCGAAAAATATTTCCAAGGACACCCTAACGTACTGAAATTCTACGATTTGCCCTCTCAGAAAGCTCAATTGAGATACAATCCTAGTTTAGAGGAGAGAAAGAATGATGCGATAAAGACTGATGCTACACAATCGCTAATTGGTAGAACATACGGTATAAATTCTAGGAAGAATTCCGAGACAGAGACAACGTATAGAGCGTTTGGTGTTGAAGAATCGGATGATGATAATTATGTAGAAGATGGAGGTTATGATGAATTGCAGGCAATGCAGCCGCAGCGGCAAAGGCCGCAGCATCAGTATGAAAGGCCTAATTTTGATAATGATAATGCAAGAACGTTAGCGAGGCTGACGTCATTTAGGCGCGGTCAGAACTTAAGTGGCGCTTCGCAGACTTCGTTGGCTCCGACGCACGCGCCTCCAGCCCCGAACCTTCGAGTGGACTCAGTGACGCGGTAGTATCACGCATTGCCGGCTTTCGGCGAATTGTGCCAAACTGACGTATAGACAAATATTCATTCCTAAATGGTAATTTAGTGGCGTTACTACGAGATCAGAGTTCTTCCTCACGTTATACGGTGTCAGTGTTTACTTGTGTAGAGAATTTTGATTTAATTCTTGTGCACTTAAAAACTTTAACGGCCTCTATAAAAAATCTAAACCAACTTGGGCCTAATTTATTTTCGAAACGCACACTGCGATGATTTGGTTTCGCATATTTTAATATATTTTATTTATAAACTGTAAATCTATCCCTAGTCGTTGTATAGTGTAAATATTGTAAATAATAATGTAGAAGTTAACTTAATACTATGAAAGGTCTGAATTGATAACGCGTTAAATTATTAATTATAATAAAATTATTAAAGTATGTATTATTATTGGATTTGATAGAATTCAATTGATATGTCCGTCTGAATATCAATAAACGAATTTGTATCCCTAATAATTATTATATCATTAGTTTAAGAAATACCGATCTGAAACAAATTAACGCTTGGCAATAATTTGATGTAACATACTATATAATTCATTAGGTCATGTACATAACTATCATAATTTAACTTAGCCCCTATCAAATTTTAAATTTTGTGTTTCGTTAATATAAATTGCCAATTTTTAAAGTTTATATATTTATATAATTTTAAAATCAATATTATATAAGTTCCTAGATTAGATTTACTACTTAACTAAATTGATATTTGTTTTTTTTACTTTATTGTGCCATAAGAAGCTGTTTATAGCTGTAACTTATAGATAAAATTATGAAGTAACATTGGAGTTGTGAAATCAAATTCAAATAAATGTTTTACAAATCTAAAGTTATAATCTACGTAATTTAATGTGATATGAGTTGAAGTATATTAGCCACTTGTTATATCGAGTTAATAGCACAAACTTGTATAATTGCATATCATGTATATTAGGACTATACCCCGACTATAGATCCAAATTAATATTTAATTAAAAAAAGGTTATACGTTTTGGAAAGCATTTTTTTCATTAAAAACAAAAAATTGCACCGATGTGTTAGGCAGAACAAGAATAACAGTAAATATAAAAAAAAGGTTTAGCTGACTCTTATCGAACTTTATCGAAAACAGGGGGCCCAATCGCGCTAATTTTCAACGATAAAACCAAAATTAAATCGGTTTCGTTTTCGTTTGTTTCAATTTCGTTTACAAAAAAATTACTCGCTTTAGTTTTGTTAAAATCGTTGAAAGGTATGCCTAAAGAGCCTAGGATGCCAATCATGAACAATTTAATGAGGATTCTAAAACAAAAGATTTTTAAGTAAGTATAGATAGTAACCACAGAATAAATAGTACAAGGTATATAACCTTAAACGACAAAGTGGTTTTGGTTATTTCGTTCAGAATTAGCGCGATTGAGGCCCAGATATAAAAGTAAATCTATAACCCGGTTATAGTGAACTCGGCACCTGAAGCGCGATAGACCCCCTTCGTTTTCTCTTTGCCTCACGCCATTGTGGTCATGCCAGTAGCGTTAGTACATTTGTTTACGATAATTTATTGATAATCTATCGAAAACTTTCAAAAAATTGACGACGGTGGCGTGAGGAAACGAGAAAACGAAGGGGGTCTATCGCGCTTCAGGTGCCGAGTTAACTCAACCGGGTTGTGCAAAACGTGTAACCTTTTTCAAATTATCATTAAAATTGTTTATGTAAATAAACTTTGGATGTTGATCGCATTTTATACTTTGACGTAACATTTATTTACTGTCTCGCTATGAATTTATTTGTAATTTTACAAGTAAGATACCTTGCTTAATTTTATTTGAAATGTGCCATAATAACTGTAGGAGATTGCTTTCAACAGAAAATACCCTTCACATTTATTTTCTTGATAGTTTAACACATTCTTGCAAATAAGGACATTCACTACTATTATTAGAACATTAACTAAAAGCAATATCGTAGTCAACACTAGTGGACGTTTTATATACTGATAATACCAGTCACATTTATATTTATCGATTCTATTCCATTCCACGATTGCGACAAAATATTTAAGCTTATTAAGCGAGATATGAAAAGATATCATAAACTGATCCAATAAAACACATTGTTTATGATCTAGAACTTGTTTCTGTATTTATTAAGAAACTTTAGCAAGGTGTCTATTCATACATAGTTCGAAAAAAAGTAAAAACTTAAGGCCTATTTTTGTGTGCAAAGACCATTTATAAAAAATAGCTGTATTATGGAAACAATAATCAAAGACCTTTTGAAACGGATTTTAATTTTTGTATTAGTCTTTGACAACCTATTTTTAATAAAATAATTTGAATTACTAATATAAACTTTGTTTTATTGGTTTTTAATCCTTTCGACTATATATTTCTAAACTTATTTTAGAGAGAATACCGTTCTCAAGACTTATAATAGTACATTTTGAGACAAGTTAACTTAAGTTGCTCATTGCACACACGGCTGTGGGTTGCAGCCCGAGCAGTAGGCGAGGGCGTAACTCGGCCGATTTTGGAATAAGCAAGAGCTCACGAGTTTCATACGATGTTTTTCAACACATTTGCGAGGAAAAAACAAAGTAATTTACCACACCGCAACAAATACGACAAAAACAAAACATGAGAATTATGGGAAAAGGCGCGCAGGTATTTTTTCGCACCCCCAATGCAAGAATATTTTGCGAACAAAGGGGTGAGTGAGCATACAGCCTACTTCAAAATTATAATTTTAAGTGATAAAATGCAAATATTTTATAATAAAATATTGTGAATTATGAATAATTTGATAATAATAAACATTTGTTTGACTCAATCAAGGATTTACACTTTTATTTATTACAAAAATGTATATGAATTTTCAGCAGCATAAAAGCTCTTTGTTGTTACTAAAAAAATAACTGTATACTACACGGTTAAATTGGGAATGCTCTGTTTACTCACATAGAACTTGCAGTAAGGTACTAATTTAATTATTTGTAGGGATAATTCTATAACGCATTATTGTATTATATATTACGCACGATGTTTATTATACCGCGGTTTATGGACCTAAAAGCGATTTCTTAGGGCTCACTTTACGAGCAAATGTGTCGAAAAACTATTTATGCAATCAGCGGCAAAAACTGCATATTTGTTTTCAAAATATTTATAATTGTAATGTTATAACTTATAACTTACCACACCTACATTAATATCATACACAAAGACTGCAACGTTAATTGAAAATGCAAATTCAATAGGTTGCAACTCAAAAGCAGTATGAACTCGCAAATGAATGAAATTAAAATCGCAGTACACAAAAGTACGTTACTATTTGTGACAGCTTATTCAATTTACGAGGTTGCATTTCATAAATCGAATCTCCCGTCTACACCCACCATAAGTAGGTTTATTATGGCGGGTGTTTAACAGCTTGTGGTCTTTCCCACTCGTCTGTTACCACCCGATAACATGCAACATGCGAATTGAGACTAGTGCACACGTCACATACCATCCTTTTTTGTCTCTGAAGCTGTAAAGGCTAGCGCGGTTTCCGATTTGAAGTATCATCGTGGAATGCTGGGAAATGCTGGCCGGTTTTAGTTTTTAGAGGAACTTCAATTTAAAAAAAAACGAAGCTTTAAAAACTTTGCGAAGTGAGCGTATGTATGAGGGCATGCGAAGTTTCCCTCTTTCATTGGAGTTTTGCATATTTTTACAATGGCTTATGGGAGGCGTGTGGCTGTGCTTGCCTCGGGTATCGTTTTAATTTTCCGCCAGCGTGGAATTTACACGATCCGAATGAACCATCTATTTTAATGAGCTTTAAAAGTTAACTGATCAACGGTCGCGCTCGGCGCTCTGGAGAATTGTACTCAACATGCGAGATTAAAAGGTTTTTATGAAAAAAATAAAAATAAAAACCTGTGTTGGACGTATGTAAGTGATTATTTTTATTCATTAGGGTTAATTAAAATTATTCTTGTTCATCAACGTTATTATTTGATCGTTCCGTTTTGAAAAATTAAAAATATAAATGATAATGTATTTTACTTAGCAGGCGATTTTAGTCAACTAGCACTTTTTATCGACAATCGCTTGTAAAATCTAAAATCGCAATTTCAATGAGGTGCTTATCGATTTTACAAGCGATTGTCAATAAAAAGCGCCAACTTACTTTAGACAATAACTACTTTAGTCGTCTGCCAAAGTCAACTCACACAACACAACTCAGTAAATACCCCGTTAGTTTCTTTCATAAATTAAATAATATTTCGTTTCATTGTGCTCCCTCTAAAAAACAATTTTAATTTCTATCTATTCCTATCTAATACCAAAAACTAATACCAAATGGTACTTGTTTATTGCCGTTATAAATTTTTATTCCCAACGAATACCAAATTTTAAATATTTAAACAAAGTTCAAAATCTATTCCCAACGAATACCAAAACATAATATTTGGTACGGTCACATAAACAATTTATTTTGCTTTTCAATAATTTAATATTTTGATGATCATACATAGCATAATCTTAGTAGTTGACTTCCATATTTTCAATCACTTTTTTTCCTTTCCTCGTAATACTTCACCAAAGTAGGTACGGAGAAAAAAAAATAGAAGAACCTTCTCCATATTTATGTAATCCTGGTAAAAAATTATTATGGTGAATTACACATATTAAAATTTTAATATGATTGAAAAGACCGATTTTTTATTAAATAAACACTACTTATTAAACTTACATCTTAAAACCATTTTTACCTCGTAGCATTTGTTTTAGGATTCGTTTATGATTGATATTCGTTGGGAATAGACATTTCATAACGGCCATAAACAATTACCATTTGGTTTTAGTTTTTGGTATTAGATAGGAATAGATCTTAATTTCCTCCTTCTTCAAACACAACTTTGTTAAAGTTTAGGCCCTAAACTTTAAGGTACATATTTAGTAAAAAATATGGGGCATCATGAATATTCGAAAAAAAATAGTTTTGAAAATCAACCCATCTGTTGACCGTCCCAGGTGGAGCGTCCGAACTCCGATCGGGCCCGATGACGGATGTAATCCAATTACAAGTTAATTGCTAAATTAAGTTGTGTCACCAGCGTAGAGGGTTTTGTTTTGTCTGAAATATGATTTCGGTGGAGGAGCGCCGTTTTCACGTCAATTAAGCTAATGGAAAGCTCTTTTGATTAGCTGACTTCGATGTAGTCCGTTAGTGATCGGCTATCAAAGATTGATATTAAACTTAGAGTATGTTCAGAATTGAGAACATATATTTACGAGTAATTGTGTCTTTTATTTATATTATATCGGTTATTTTGGTCCTGATTTTGGTAACCTTTGACTTTTGTAGGAAATCTATCTTTAATTTGCATCGATCCACATATTATTATTGAAAATAATGATCATTAGCAGAAAATTAGAAACTGTCTTTTATAAAATTGAGTAGTGTAAAAAAACAGCTATTTGAACTTTAACAAAAAAATTTACTTTTGACGCTGATCACATAGACGACAAAACACTATAAATCAAATAAATAGCTGTACGTGCGAACATTCATATTCTACTAACGCAAAGATACTCCATAATAGTAAGTAAATAGCTTTTAGATCTCGCTCGGATATACAAACGGCTTTTTAGTTCAGCATTACGGAGGAGCTCGGCTAATTCATCTCAGAAATGCATATAAAATTTTCCTTGAAACGGCGGCTGTAATATACGAGCCCTACGCCAAAAGTGCCCTTAATACTGTGCTCAAGTGAGCGCGGTTCAGAAGCTTTTCAGGGCCAACACTTCTAAGCCTTTTAATATCGCACCCTCAGTGGTGCTCTTATCGGATCTCTTATAAAAGTTGCCTTTTAATATAGCACGTGCTAAACCGCTAAGCTTCTAACCGTTTATGCGATCCTGGTACTGTTGGTAATTCTGAGAAAGCTCGTTTATTTACAACATTGTTTGAGATTTTTTAATATTTTACGAATATAGTGGATGATTGATTACTGCCGTTTATCTGAAAAGTTATTTTTACATAAGGTAACGTCAACAAGCTTTTTTTACAACTTTCAATTGGTTCTAATATATGTAAGTTATACATATATTAGAACCAATTGAACCAAAAATAAGTTTGAGCCAACTAAATAAAAATAGCAAAGTTGCGCGTCCACTGCATCGAAATCAGAGCTTACGACGCGGACGGAGCTTTCGGAATTTATCACTCTGTATGCCATAGAAATCCATACAAAGCAACAAATCCGCCCGCTCCGTCCGCTACGATTCCGCTGCAGTGGACGCGCTCCTCGCGTCCGTTTTGACGCTATCTTCTAAGCTTCGGTCACTCGGTTGTTATTTGCCTACCCGATGGCATATAAGCAAAATCTAACTCTCGAGTTTTGATGGTGATCCCTGATTGGTCAAGAAACTCAGTAGTTAGGTTTTGCGCGCAAACTCTTAAAAAAATTAATTGTTTCCTAATCATTATTAAATGATAAGAAAAAAATTAATCCAATTAAATATTTCCCGTGGTGCTACTGGATCGATTGGTAGTCCTACGGGTTTTTTTTACCCGTGGTACTACTGGTAGTAATACTGGTAGTACCACGGGCAATAAATGAATAATTTCCGTTGCTGGCTGTACCTACTGAAATAAAAAGATGTTTAAATATAAACGATAAACCAAAAAAAATACGTTAATGTGTAAAGAAAGGCGAATATCTTCAAACCATTTAGCCTTATCCTAGGTACTGTATTGAGATTAAGAAAGAATAATAATGTTGAATTGAAGAAAAATTTATTAAGAATGTTTCTGTGCTATAAATATTTATTTTGTTGTTTATTAAGTACCTATTGTTTTATTCTCAAAAGTTTTAACCCAAACACATGAGAAGTCTTCTTCTTCATCGTGTCGATGATTCTGGCGTCCACCAAAGCTTGTTGACAGGCAAAATTTACAACGGCAGAGCGCAACCAAATAGGACAAGTAAGAATAAATGCATTTTAAGTAGATACTAACTTGCAATTATGATTCGTTGCGACGCAGGTTTGGTTTTCTGGACAATCCATTTGGTCAATTTTATTCAGCATTCTTGTATCCATATGGATACACTGGAGAACTTGGAGAACTTGGCATATGCCACAGTTCTCCAAACTATAATATTGGGTCCTTGCCTATGAAATTGGCGTTTTTTTCTCACACACAGAGAACCAGATAACTACAGAAATTTAAATTATTTATCAGTTGCTGGATATTAGGACTATATAACTATCAAGTTGACGGCTATGCTTATAATTGGATGTAATTTGATTGTTCTGATGAATAATTTAAGTCATCTAAAAATACATTGAAAGTGACTTCTTTTTTTTGGCAAAAATGACTACTTAATCTGTTGTAACGTAGCCTAAACTTATTTTTTTCGAGTAAGTTATGTTGCCTAGGTTATCTTAATGTTCAAACATTTGTACTTACAGAAAAGTTTTGTTGCAATAGCGTTCATAGTTGTCAAATAAATTGTGAAAAATGTTAAAATAGAAAATGCAACTTGTTAAAAATTCTCCATACAAAACGTCAATTTCATAGGCAAGGGATATTTAGTTTAGCAGAAAAAAAAGCTTTTGCGTTCAGATCCGGGTATACTGGATTATTTTCGCAAAAACTATTAAAATTAGAAATCATTTTTAAAAAATAAAATATTTTACCACAGTTGTGTTCAAAGACAATTGACAACTGAATTTTGAAGCTCGCTTATTGGTGGATGCGCACTCAGTAGTTAGAGTTTGCGGGCAAAACCTTACTACTGAGTTTTTTGACCAATCAGAGATCACTATCGAACTAGCGCGAAACTGGGGAGTTAGAGTTTGCGCGCAAAACCTAACTACTGAGTTTCTTGACCAATCAGAGATCACCATCAAAACTCGAGAGTTAGATTTTGCTTATATGCTACCCGATGCGTCTTTGTTTAATAGACGTTTTTAGTCAAGCTAAAGCTTTTGTATCAGCTTTGTGCAGATTGAACTTTTTATATCTTGACCTCCTTTCGTGGCATGATTGGAAGTCATTACTTTAATACTCGTCCAATATTTTTAACTAGTCACATGCCTTGCCGTGTCAAGACACCATAGGGGAGTTTCTGTGACAAACTAACCGAGCTTACCCAGTAAGTTTATAACATCGCCATAACAGTTGCGCTTTGGTAAGACGAAGTGCTTCTATTTATTGGTGGCATGCACGCATGTCTTGTCAGTCTGATGGAGTAGGAAACAATATTGATCTATAGTGTTACCACGAAGCGTGCTATACAAGCTGTTATGATATCATGGAGGTCATCAATTTGGTGTTAAATCGATTGGGAAATGAGTAAACACTAAGATAGTCGTAACAAATGGCTACTTTCGGTTAAACCAAAATTTTTACTTGATTGTTATATTATGAATAAGAAGATGGGTTATAAATTTACTGGCGTAAACATAATAATATACAAAGGTAGTGTCATTCTAATAATATCATGTCCTACACATTGTTAGCGCAACAATTGTAAAAATGGTGCCTAATACATATAAGCAAAAAGTTGTACACTAGGTGAGGTAGGTAAGTACGTATTCGTCTAGATTATATTCGATTTCAATATAGATTCGATTTCGATACTTTTCTTTCTTTAAGAAACATTTTTTACAGATCGGAAGAAGTTTTGTACGCAATCAAACATTCATTACATAGCTCTTCGGCAAGAAGATATTGTTTAATTTATTTTGAAAACAAAAATAACACCGTTTTAATTATATTTGGGCAGAATCTTATATTTTCTCTTTATCTTCAATCTAATCAACTCCGCCAAACTAAGCCCTTGCCGACGCCCAACAAAATTCATAATCAACGAAAACTTCCGACATATCTCAGGAACTGTAAACTTCACGTGATAACTGATGGAGCAATAAAACAGCCAGTTTAAACTTAGTTAAATTTCTGAGTCGGCCGACTGTCCTCATATTTCAGCGGGAAAACTTTAATGCCGTCAAGTTTGTGAGTAATAGAGGCTTGATGCCGACAACGCGGTTTAATCTGACGACGACAAAACCTGCCCGTTTGTCCCCGAACACTGTTTTGGAGTACAAAAGTTGTTGGTGCATGTCGGGAGATATAGTAGGTTCACTTACGAAGAGTTTGGATTGTGTAAATGAAGGTATCGATTCATAAAAGTTACAATGCTTTAGTTTTATTCAAACGGCTCAATAAGTAATATTCAAGTAATAATAGCGTTCACACAGAAAGACAAGAGACTTCACTATAACAAATGATAATCTGACGTTTAACACCACATGGGCCTCTGGACCTCTACATTAAAATTTCCTAACAATTGTTTCAGCCTACCGAAAACAATCGCCGGCTGTCATACCATACACCGCTCAGACCCCTCGATATTAACCGGTCGCTAACGACTCCACTATCGCTCAGGGCACACACATGCGTCTGACACTACCGTTATTACATCATTAATAAAATTACAAAACTCCCTTCCAAGTTTAGAGACCATTTCGTCCCATCCAAAGGGTTATGTTGGATGCAGCTTTAATTAAATTTGGGCAATCGTCATTGTGTTAGGACGTTACAGTTTGACAATGACCCCGATGTGTGAATTGAACGAATTTAGTTGTGTCACGTCTGTTGCGATGGCTTTATCGCGTGCTGCAGGCGTGGGCGCAGGAAGACAAAGACTTAAATTAAGTTTGGTTCATTGCATCGGGGACTCAATTTGTATTGCTTAGAAAGTGTTACCATAGGTTGACTGATCTATATGCGGTCCGAGTCTGACATTAAAAAAAAATTGACTATTTACCCTGATGAAGGTAATAAACACCGCTCTTGTCTTCTATACCGCTTTCTAATATTATTAGTTCACTTTAACATCACTTTTCGTGAAAGATAAATCATACAGTTTAAAATAAATACCTACACAGAATTATTTACATTTTTAGTAGGTATTTGTTATGCACGGTTAATTTTTAAGTATATCTAAAAATGAAATGGGGTTTTTAGACCACGTAAATGAACAACTTTTACTATAGGGCCGACCACGAAATCGCGAAAAAAAAAATCTGCTGTTCCATATGTTATTTATTTATTTATTTATATACTCTTTATTGTATACACACAGAACAAACAAGTCACAGTACAAACATAAAGGAGACATACAAATGGCGGCCTTATCACTAAAAAGCGATTTCTTCCAGACAACCTTGGGATGATCAGGAATTCAGATAAATTTGATGGGGTAGTTGGAAGTGTGCTAAATCAATAAAGTAATAATAATAATTCTACTAAACTCGAATACCTACACAAATATATGATAAAATATACCTACATAATATACTATATACAATACATACCAAAATATAATAAACCTACATAAACTACATAATACCTACAGTGCGAAGAGGAAATTATTAAAGTTAAATCCAGTTCTAACACCAGAAAAAAAAATTAAAAGTAAGATAGTGCTCTTTGACTAGCTTTTTAAAAGTGTGCTGAGATTGAGCAGTCTTTATCGTTACCGGCAAAGCATTCCATAGACGGACAGCTTGTACCGAAAAAGATCGATCGTAGAACATAGTAGAATGTATTGGCATATCCAGTACCTAGTTTTCTGATGACCTTAAGAAACGGGAGTGGGTGTCTTTAGTAAATTTGAAACAATCTTTAAGATAAGAAGGGGTGGTAGGATTAAAGAGAATATTAAACAATAGGAAAAGAATATGCATATTCCGGCGAAGGCGAATAGGCAACCACTTAAGCTTTTTACGAAATTCGGAGATATGGTCATATTTGCGAAGTCCAAACACAAATCTGATGCAAAAGGTTTGAAGCCGCTCAAGTTGTGTCAATGTTGTACTTTTCTATGGAACAGCTGATTTTTTTTCGCGATTACGTGGTTGGCCCCATAGTAAAAGTTGTTCATTTATGTGGTCTGAAATCCTCATTTCATTTTTAGATATAGTTAAAAATTAAACGTGTATATTATTATGGTCTATGTATTTTATAACATTATTCACAGAGTTTTCGTTTTTGACGTAATATCAGGTGCATTTAAACGGGTAATGTTTCATGGCGATCCATCGTATTCCATTCTCCGTCTTCCGTGTTTAATAAATCATCATTTAAAATATAACAGCAATAATGTACCAGAAATAACTTAAAATAACTGCGCGCACATGTTGCTGCCAGTTCGGATTAAGCCAAATTGACTGCTTGTTAAAATAGTGCGGAATATACATACCGTCTCCTAATTCTTAATAGTTTATGCAAATGTCAACTAGAGTATCTCCATCTCTTTCTAAAGTTCCATTCAGAAGCAAAACAATAATTTGCATACGTAAATAAGAGTACACGCTCCTAAAAACAATTAGAAGGGGTAGGTGCAAGAACCTTATAGAATATGAATATAAGGTTCTTGGGTAGGTGCAAGAACCTTATATGAATATAAGGTTCTTGGGTAGGTGACTAAAAAGTGTTATGTCAATTTTATTTTGCCTCTGCAATTAATTGGTAATCTAAAATGGCAAATGTAATGTAAATTTGCAATGTCAACGATAATATTTTTCATCTATATATTTTTATTAAAGGATTTTTTCAACTCATGATAAGTTTGATTTTATTTTAGTCACAACTCTGAATTAAGCGTGACATAACGTCAGTTTAATTATTTATTTAGAAAAAGTTTAGTCTATGATATTTTTTCTTTAAACCACGAAACGTCAAAAGATATTACATTGACCTAAATCTTATCTTTAAATGTAACTTTTCAAATGGATTACGGAGAAATATGACATGGCAGTTTTCATAATCCCAATAAGAGCGTGGGTCTTGCTTCTACGTAATTTTAGAAAAACTATACTAAAACTATTAAGGAAAACTACGTAATTTTAGTTTTTTGGCGTGAGAATCTATAATACAATTGGTAGGTTTTATAACAATTATTCAACACTAGCGGCCGCCCGCGGTTTTATCCTCGTGGTTTCCGTTCCCGTAAGAATATTGCGATAAAAAGTATTCTATGTTTTAATCCAGGCTATTTTCTATCTGTGTGCCAAATTTCAACCAAATCCGTTCAGTAGTTTTTGCGTGATTGAGGAACAAACATCCAAACATCTAAACCCACAAACTTTCACATTTATAATATTAGTAGGATAAGTAGGATTATACCTTTTTATGGATTCACAAAGTTTTATTCTGTTTTACTTAAGATATAGCACTGTACTTAACGGTATGCATAACAAACCATACATAAACAGGAAAGTGGCTTTTATACTATACCAAGTCCAAAAAGTACCTATCTATTGCGATGGAGTAACAGCTAAGACGAAACAAGAGGCATATGTGCCTTCAAAAGGATTGAAACTAATTAAATTGGAATCCGAAAAAGAAAGTTGATCAAAACAAAACAAAATCACGATTTGCATGTGCAAATAACATCGTAGTGAAATCCAAACAGTAATTTGGCAGACAATGCCAATGCCAATGGCCCAGCTGCGTATCCCCACGAAAGAGGGACAAGAATTAAACAATAATTCCTTGTCCTTTCACGAAAATGTCATGTTTCGGGATTGCCATCGAGATTTTCTCTCATTTTGATACAATGGACATGAATAATGGAGATTAACGAAACCATCTGATGTTCGTTCAATTGTGTGTTTCTTATTAGGCTTTTTAATCAATCTAATCACGTAAATATTTCGTGATCTCATTTTTTTTAAATTAACTTCTCGAAATGTTCTGCTAAAAAACCACGCAATATTAATAAAGTAATAAAATAAACAAGGGATTACCATAGAGTAAAAATGCGTAACCAACAAAGTCAAATAAAAAAGAAATCTCAATTGTAAAAACCATTAATCACTCACAAAAGTTTGCCAAGCGAATCTTGCGCAACGGAAAGAAGCCACTCGCCGATAGCACTAACACGATGCTGACGACATAAAAATGTCATGTGCATAATGCATCCCATAAATATTATCCCCCAATAGATACGACTAACGGAGTTTAGTCACTCTCTGGAGATGTAGGTCACTATGTTGTATTATACTAAAAGTTGCTATTTATGACTTGGGAACCTACGCATAAAGTCTAATTTACTTGTTTCTAACAGCACACTTTTATTTACAGTCAATATTCAACCTTTTTCTTTTCGTATAAAGTAAATTTTCCTCCACAAAAGTACTATGGTGCAGAAAAAATAAAAATGGTACAAGGGTAAGTGATTTGTGCATGCATCTATTTATTACAAGGCATTTAATGGCCTTGGCATGCGTTGCTGAGTACACAAGTGCATTTAATTTACGACACAATATAAGAAAGGGTGCAGGATTACACATTGTAGACTTTATCTTAAATATTTTATGCCCAATTAAACCTCGTTTTTATTTATTTGGCCATAAATTTTAGCCACAGCTAGAGATATCGTGTAAGGGGATCATATAACTACCCCTAATCTTTATAACTGAAATGTGGCCAGTTTTCATAAATTATGAGAGATTTGATTTTAATCTCCATTTCAATTTAAATCTTTGATATCATACTCACAATATAAATTAAAAATAAAACTCCATCGTATTGCACATTCATATTTAAACTAGAATTACATATAAATATGTATATAAAATTAATCTACAGGCATTGAGTACTATAGGACTTAACTATTTATAATTACCGAAAACCCCCACCAATTAAGCTGTCACTCAAACATTCGGTTTGATTGCTCACTGCTCACAACACCTATTAAAATAGACATAAACCTTTATCCACACGAAGCACACCTCATATAGTGGCGAGACGGGTCTCAGAGGCCAACCACCCCGGACCGCTGTTTGCACAGTAACCTACATAATGCTCTGCATGAGAGATGGCATCATTAATGATCTAGGGACATGATTTGGGGGACGGAGACCCTCCGTGACTCTGAATGCATTGAACCACCCTCTTAGACTCGACGCGAACCAAGAACTCAACTAAATCTATAAACTTTCGATTTCGTGTCAAAAGTTAAGGGAGGGTGATTGTTAGCGTGATTTAAAAAGTTCAAAATTATGACGCTCCCAATTTTAACGATGGAAAAAAGGCAACACGAGTCTACAAGGAGATTGAAATTGAAAGTGGCGTTTTAATAGTCAACACTGATTGGATTTGAACAAGAGCGAGAAAAAAGCTAGCGTTAGTTCAGCTCCGATTTCAATATCAGATTGAGTCCGTGCCGATCTATTGTGACCAGCGGCCGAGTGGTCGGAAGTATGCACGATGAGGGTAGTGGGCGTTACTATATCCTTTCATTTCTCCCCATACAAGCCTGTACACCTATTTGATTCACTAATACTCTTAATCCTGTAGAGATAAAGGCTAAAATGCAACAGATATACTTCAGCTGGAGCGAAGCTACGCTCGAGTATATTCCATTCAAATTTTTACCCTCAGAACGTTGGGCATGCTCGATGAGTGCTCTAACGTCCATTCAATGCAATTTGATGAAGCCAGCGCGGTGTACGCCATTCGAACTCAATAGGATTGGCCACGACAATACCGTGATTTAATGGAACCATTCCCAAATATGCGTTTACATGCTGAACGTACGTTGTCAAAGTGGATTTGGTTTTACCAAGGATTAATATGCCGTTGAGAAATTAATGGCTCAGAATGTGGAAGCCGTTAAATTGATAGAATCGTTGAAATGCAATTTGGGTTCTTTACGTTGGAATTATGATTATTATAAGTGAGAACAATATCCACCATTAAGTCGATTAAGAGATAGCTACGGTGTCTGTGTTGCTGACAAGTATAATGAAGTTTTATTTGGTAGCTTATGACAAATTGTGTTTACTAGTAACTGCATATCAACCTAAGGAAATACAAAAGCTTCCTATGCAATAAATTTCACAGATAGTTACGAGTAGTTTTGTAATTTATCGTCACAAATAATTCATGCGTTTCAAACGCCAGCAGCAATGACACGAATTCTCCTCTACTATTTAACGTATTTCCTTAAACTAATAAATCTGCCAACGGCGACAAACAAGCAAAACTGAATTATAACAACAAAGTCAAATTACTGAAGGAGTTTGCCGCAAGTGAAGGGCGGGAAGGCAACCGACACCGGGCGGCGACGAGTCCCGAATACTGATGCAGCCGGGACTCCTAACTCACCCAAGATTTTCGGATCGGGATTTTCCTTTCTTTACAATGGGCCTACTCTTGGGGCATATCAATTGCACGCGGTTATGTCGTTAGAAAGTTTCTTCGAGAGGGCGCACCCGAGCCCATCGATTTTCGAGCTACGCTTAAATATATGCCATTATGACGTGTCTGGTTTACGTTAGGATGGCTGTTAAAAATTGTGTGCAGTTAAGGTGTTGATATTATTCATTGCTTTTGGCAATATCCATTTCTAAGTGTGGGTGTCGTGTGACTTATATGATAAGACGCGTATTGCATATATACTTGAAGAATTACTTAATTAATCTTATTAAAATTTTTAATGTTTGTTTTTAAACATCTATCCGTAAAGTACGGGTTAAAGTTCGAAAGGATTTTTTTCATTGCAATGAAATAGAAAAAAATACCCTTTAGAAAAGTAATATAATCAAGCACAGTTGTGTGGCATTAAAGGCTTTACAGTTAATTTTCTATAATAGTGCGCCGATCGATCTCTTTCAACTTATCTAGGATAATGTGCACATACGATCCCTTCATTTAATTTACATAAATGTGCAGACTATTGTTCATTTTTCTATGAAAGGGGATTATCCATACTTAGTGGTCCAGGGGGAATTTGTCCCATTGTAGAACAGTCCACCCACATGTAGGTCATTTTGGGGTAAACTCATCGATTTATTGAATGGCATAAAGACACATAAAACTTATCTTCCGTTGGTCAGCATTATTGATGTAAACATAAAATTTCATCCATAGATCGGCATTATTTTGTGGCAAGCTTATCATTGGAAAAAATACATTTATGTAAAGGTTAATAAGATTTTTCCTTTTACCAGAAGTAATAAAAATATGGATAAAACTATGTGTGCGACATAATGACATATCAACCACCAGGCTATTATCACGATCATCCAGTCATGACTTTTGAAGAGTATTTGAGCATTGATCACAAAAATAAGACAACAGATTCCGAAGTATATTGACTGGAACAATAAAATATTTAGTAATACCAGGGGGAGCTACTCAAATGGCCACTTTTCTATTCGTTCGCTAACTTAAAAACTAAAAGTAAGCCATAAACTCCAAAATTACATGTCGTGGGCTTGTCAATTCCATAAAATACAACAATGTCTGTGATTTAAATAAAGTTCAGACGTGTGACTTGATCGTTTAATTGCTTATTTTTAAGCTTTATGTTAGCGAACGAATAGAAAAGTGGCCATTTGATTAGGGGCGCAGCCCCCCTACTCAAATGGCCAACATTCTATTCGTTTGAACGCTACGCTTACTTTTAAAACTTTAAAATAAGCAGTAAACTATAAAATTACGTGTCGTAAGCTTGACAATCCCATACAATACATCTAAGTCTGTGATTTACATAAGTTTACGACATTAGATTTAATAATCAATTGCTCATATTTAAGCTTTAAAAGTAAGCGTAACGTTCAAACGAATAGGAAGTTGGCCATTTGAGTAGGAGGGCAGGGGTAAAGTAATTGCCCGTAATACTACCAGACACGTGAATAGTACCACAGCCAAAAAAATCACCCGTATGTACTACCAGTAGTACCAGGGATAGGGCCCTTATTCACAATCGACGCAAACTTTCCGTATCCGATGCTATGCTTGCCATATTATTTACTGTATGCTTTCCGTGTTCGAAAAATAAAATTTTATTTCCGATGGATAGTACTTTTCCAACACAAAATAGCTGTCGGAAATGAATCCTCGAATTTAGTCTTCGTTTCGAATCGAACTGTCAAAAGTTCCGGAAACCATAAAGTAAATATATGGAAAGCATAGCATTAGATACGAAAAGTTTCCCAGGTTTGTGAGGGGGGTTTCCTCGTGGTCAAATTAGTTTGGCATTTCATTTTGGCCACAAGGAAACGGGGGAATTAGGCTTGATCTGAAACACCAAATTGCGAAAACTACAAAGCGGTGCAAGGTATTTCGAAGTATCCGATACTGTCGCTCGATATTCGGAAGGTGTTGCAGCCAGTTGGTAGTTAGGTGATAGATCTTGGGCCCGCCTAAACTCTGTTCACGGAGTTGGAAAATTGCATTCGTTATCGCATATCCGTATCTCGTTGTACTTTCTGCACTGAAAGATTTGGAGGGATAATACTTTTATTACAGTTAGATTATTTAATCATTTATTTTGATTCTTGATTTGAAAGAAGTTTAAAAAATGCATGCATACTTCTTGTCAATACCACCATAGTGATTATTTCCTCTGTGAATACCACGGTATAGAAAAATAAACATGAATTTTTATTAGGTAGGTAACGTAAGTGCTATTTTGTAATGTTTCAGTGATGATTCGTTTTACGTTTAAGACCACAGTACAGACCATGGGTGTAGTGATTATTTTTTTATATATTTCGAGTTTCAACATAGTAACTATTTAGTAATCTGTGACTTAATGGCTTTTTTGTGCGCAAAATTGTATTCATTGCAAAAAGATGACTAACATATTTTTATAAGAAAAAATATTTTGCTTATAAAAATATGTCTCTTTTTTGTAGACAGACAGACATATCCATACTAAGAAGCAAACTTCTCTATTTTATATTGACTTATCTGGGATGTTATACTCGTATTTTGTCAATCAGCCAAATCAAATACTTACGCGATCGTTACCAAATTTGTTATGACCTCCTAATATAAAATAAATCCCTGCAGAGAAATTGATAAATGCGTTCATCTTATCACCCATCCTTTAAAAATCAAAGTTAATACTCATAATAAATACATTCAAAAATCAATACTTTTGGATGTTATCAGGATAGAACTGTGATTGTTGTTAAATAAACTAAGAAAAGTGGATTGTAATATCTGATAAATAAATGAACTATTATTATCATTATATTTAAATGTAATGTGTAATTTTTTATTTATTTAATTGTTGGTTTGGTCCAACTTATGATTATTATATTTAAACAAGTTTTAACTGATAAATCCATTTTATTACACGCATTATTTTATTTACTAAACACGTTATTAGTGATAGGCATTACACACTTACCTAAATCCCCGAAGTTTCGACCGAGTTCCATCGGCCGGTTTTTATCTAATAAAATGCAACACAAATAAATAAATAATACTTGGACTATTTCGCACGGCGCCATCTAGTCCCAAACTACGCAAAGCTTGTAATATGAGTGTTATATAACTGATAAACTACTTTTATACTTTTTAAAATATACAAACTTGTAAAACATAGTAACACCATTGTAACACCCAGGCCCTTCACAGAAATTAAAATTCATCAGTTTCTACCTCCTCTTGTGTGGTAGACTGGTATGTTGACCACTGCACCACTAAGGTCATCGTGTACAAAAGATTAAGAGTGTTCATTATTTGTATTATTATATGTTAATTATATGCGCTCTCTGAATTACTTAATAAACTTAAGCATAGCAGCTTCAAATCCCTCTACAGACAGTTCCTGGGAGACAGATCCGTTTTTGATGATACGTCTGTCATCAACCTACAGACTCAGACGACTTTGAATAAGGTCATTCATTCGACGATGCTCATTCTGCTAATGGACTTTCTTTTAAGGTGCAAATATAGAAAGTAACGTAAAGAGAACCAACTGTCGTGTCAAAGCTTTGCTAATTAATTACTACGAAATGAGCAACTTTAGTTGAACTGTTAATTTGTGAATGAGTTATACTTAGACTTTTTGCTGCAGTAAATATCGGACATTGAAAATTGCAAGCCTTAGATTTGAGTAAATTAAGGTTATAACCGATTTAACAGGATACCTAACTCAAATCAGCAATAGAGATTGCAACCCGGTATGTTTTTCAACCCGGCCGGGCCCGGTAGCATTCGTCACCAACCCAGGCCGGGCTCGGCGGGCCCGGCCGGGTTGATGTTAGCGAAGAAACCTTTAAGTATTTTATGAAAATTTGCTATATATGAATGGAAAAGGCAATGATTCAATGTTCCGAATTAATATTTATTTCGAACTAAGAAATCAACAATAATCAGTCTCACTCAAAGTCTCAAAATACATTGATTACTTTTACTGATAAACGGTATAGTAACATTAGTATTAGTAATTTTTAATTTCTATAAGTTTAAGCAAGCAGGTCTTTCTCTTAACTTGTTCTGTTGTCTATTTGAAAACATATTATTACAATATAAAACTAAGCTACCTCGTTAGAAAGCTTAAAGTACTAAACTTGTCTCATCAACTTAGATGGGATAAATAGATAAACTTTGGTAGCTTTGGTATAAACAACACAAATTCTTATTTGCTAAAAGCAAAATATTATGTTTTTTCTAAAACTTTATCTATTAAGACTAGTGAGCGTTACCAATTTTCTACGAGTTAGCGCTCCCGCACCGCGGTTTTCATACCTACCGGGCTGTTGTCATCTGATATTAGTCGTTAAACCAAGTTAGAGGCCTTACAGGCGGCTTGATAAACTCTAACACCAGAGGTGGCCACTATTCCTCATTCGATAAGAAGAAGAAGAAGATACCTACCGGGTCCAGTGACCGGGCCCGGTAAGAATGACCAGGCCCGGTGGGTGTCTAAAAGGGCACCGGGCCCGCCCGGACCCGGCCCGGCCGGGCCCGATTTGCTATCTGTAATCAGCAAGTATTATTGTGTTAATCTTTCATTTAACTTCAACAGTATTTCATAAAACAAAATATCCCTCAGCACATTTTGAGGCAAAGTTATGTTAAAACAATTCAAATAACATTTATTCTAGCAAAGCATCAGAGGAACTCAAAATAATAAATGTCAGGAATTCAACGCCCTCCCAAATTAAACATTATTTGACACAACATAGCGAGAATAAAAGTATTCAAATCATTCCCGTTTCCTTATAATTTGTGCGCATAAACAGGAATTGGAGGATTCCGTTATGCCGAGTGCCAATCTCTTTGGCAGACGACATTCTTCGAGGATTCGGCAATCATTCTTCTGTTTAGTACAACATTGATATAGAATAGGCCAAAAAAGGATTTGTTTTGCAAATAAATATGTAGTACGAGTATGTATTTGAGGAGCTCGGTGGCACTGTGATTTAGTGCCTGGCCCTGCGATTGCGAAAGTTAAGCAACTTTCGCAAGGGACGGTCATGGGATAGGAAAATTTTATTATCTTGAGTTCCTCCGAGATTCGGAAGGCACGTGGTCCCGGCTGCATTTGCAGTAGTTAACACCCACTAATCCGCATTGGTCCTGCGTGGTGGATTAGGCCCCCATCCTCCTTATCCACCCATAAGGAAGGCCTGTGTCCCAGCAGTGGGGACATTAAAAATGGCTGGTGTCGATGTAGTACGAGGAGTCGAGGATGCATTTTATAAGAGCACTGATTTAAATTGTTTTATGATAACTATGAAATGAGATTTTTTTCAAAACTGAAAACCTACTTTGAAAAACAACTGAGCTTATGTTGAAGCTTACTCTATTTGGATGTAGCATTAGCGCTCGATATTAAATGCAAAAGAAATGACGTACGCATTATAGTACATTATGATACAAGTTAGCTTAGGTTGCTTATTGCACACAAGGCTGTGGGTTGCAGCCCGAGCCGCAGGCGAGGGCGTAACTCAGCCGAGTGTGCAATAAGTAAGAGCTCACGAGTTTCATACGACGTTTTTCAACACATTTGCGAGGAAAAAACAAAGTAATTTACCACACAGCAACAAATACGACAAAAGCAAAATGATAATCATGCTGAGAAAAGGCGCTCAGGTTTTTTTTTTTGTTTTTTTCACACGCCCAATGCAAGAATATTTTGCGAACAAAGGGGTTAGTGAGCATACAGCCTACTTCAAAATTATAAATGTAAACAAACAACATTGTAAATGCAAAAATCTCAAATTTAAAAATTATAAATGTAAGTGATAAAATGCTAATATTTTAATAATTTATAACAAAATATTGTAAATTAGGAATAATTTGATAATAATAAATATTTGTTTGACTTAATTAAGGACCTACACATTTGTTTATTCCAAAAATGCAAAAGAATTTTCAACGGCATTAAACCTCTTTGTTGTTACTAAAAAAATAACTGTATTACCCGGTTAAATTGAAAATGCTCTGTTTACTCGCATAGAACTTGCAGTAAGGTGCCTATTTAACTTTGTATGGATAATTCTATAACCAACTAGTGTTTTATATATTATTGCACGCGTTTGTTATAGTTCGGTTTATGGCCCTAAAAGCGATGTATTAGGGCTCACTTTACGAGCAAGTGTGTTGAAAAAAATATTATAACACTCATTTTAATAATACAGTTAGTTTAAAAATTTGAAAAATGTCTCAGGTGTCATGATTACGAACCAGAAGTTAGCTGTAGAATACATAACAAAGTTGCATTCAAATAACGTACATTGTTACCGATAAGAATATCCATGTGAGGGGCCATCCGCTCTAGAGTTGGTGGCTCGGGCATGAATGAGTAAAGACGGATGCGATGAATGTTTTATAAGAAGCCTCCATGATGCGATAGATCGATGGCACATCCCGGCCGAGAATACGGATACGAGGTGAATAAATTGTTCGTGTATCTGTTGAGCGTTTTGAAAGTTGGTAAATGAGATTGAGATGAGAGAAAATGTAGATGAAAGAGTGACATTGAAAAAATGGTATTTGAAACTTGAACTTTGACACAAACACACTACAAATTACGAAAGAAGAAAGCAAGCAAACAAGTAAAGCGAAATCTCCACACATAAAAAATAAGTTGTTATTTACTATGAATTATTACTACCTACATAGTTTTTTAAAGAATTGTTTTGTAGTTAAATCGTTCGTATCTAAAACATTTTTTCCTATATTAACAAGAAAAGTGTAAAACAATTAGCCAACTTAATTTTTCTACCGTTGAATGGGTAGTATTAACAAATGGAATTTCCCTTTTTCCGTGTTTAACCTAAACACAAAATAAATATCACCACAGTTATAACGAAATAAATTGCGTCAGTTTAATTGTGAAAGACAAAACATTTCCTCCGATATTCGCCTCGGAGTATAATTACAACTGCAACATGCAAAAGGCGTTGTATTTCTTGGCCAGCAAACAATTTATTTGTATTGTAAAGAGGATATTAGAATGTCTGAATTTTACAACCCTAGTTTAACCCATTAAATTACGTAAATTATTTGATTCCAATAGTCACATTTCGCGACATTGGTACATTTTTCGTTTATATTTTTCGGGCAAGAATTATATTTAAAGGAATTGCGAAAATAGCCTTTTTACAGGACCGGGTAAATTTTATTGTTTATAAAATGAATCAGAGTACCTAATGTTTCTTTTTTTATTTATTATAATGAATTTTGGCCATAAGTGATGGTCTTGCTATTATAACAAATAACCAAAACACTTTAAGTAAAGCTTTAATTTCTTCAGCTTTTACATATTATCAAATAGCATTTGAAACGAAAGAGAATGATATCGTAAACGTGTTATTATTCCTGAAAGTCACAATCAATTGTCTTTGACAAACTTTGAGGATCACACAGTATGGAAAAGCCACAATAAACGCCACAATAAATAAAACAATCTTGGAGGCAATTTCATGAATTGTTGACTCAGTTCATATAATTGTAACCTTTTCATTCAAACCTTTCATTTTAATAAAAAAATATATATTTTAAGAATGAATATTAATTTGATACGTTGATAACATTTGCGTATAAAATGAGCTGTACAATATGTGTAGCACAAGGAATTCTGAATAATTTCATAACTTTTACTGTCGCAATATTGCTTTATCAAGTTATATCAAATGTTACGTGACGTTCACTTGATTAGTCCTCAATGCTTTGATCTAAAGAAAACACCCTGTTACCTTTCTTCTGTTTGTTCGAAAGACCCAAATATTTAAGAAAACGATTTTAATTAAGCCCTGTTTCGTATCTTAAGCTAGTTTTGATCTCCCAATTCTAATCCGGACGTAAACTTCAAAGCGTGTTCCACCGAAGGTCAAATGCTGTAAGTAAAAAATATCCAAAATCAATTTCGTCCGAATTAAAAAATAAAAGAGTACGATGTCCAAGGGGAAAGTTTCACGAGATTAATTCTCTTGATAAAATTTCACGGTTCAAGAAATCCAACTACCGGTTGCGTGGGGCGATGAACGGTGCTGATTACGTTCGTCTCAACAGGATAACTTAAGAAAGGTTAGAAACGGCGCGGAAAGGTTTAGATTTTAATAAACCCTTTTCGATAAATTGAATTTATTGGCCATCGATCTTACTTTTTTTCGCTTTTGAAAATACAAGCGATTTCGTTTTCTGATTCGATGACGAAGATTATTCTTTTATTTTTAAAGAATTCGTGGAGAAAGACTTTGTCGAGTTATTTTTATAGTGTAAACTTCGATCATTGTAAAAATAATATTATGACCATTTTGAGCAGCGAACTAAATCTATGGAATAAGCATTCTGCTCAAAAAATGGCACCACACGAAAAGTTCAACTAAGTGGATAGAGCTAAAAATGCTGGCATTTAATTATTCAGCACAAAGCATCTGAACACTAGTTGCTTATTAGCGACCATAATTTGTATACTCATAGATATTTTCTTTACTTAAACGAAAAAATAAGATACTTTTTTTCTGCATCTTTTTACTGCCTTCTTTGCATCTTTTACACCACTTGACTATAAAGGACGACATTTCTAATAAACTCTCTCTCTTTCTATCTTTTTTCTACAATACAAACTGCAATTTATTGAAAAGAACACTAAGTTAGTCACCGGGTGCGTGGCTGGCCCGACTAAAGCTAAGCGGGTTGTACTTTTTCAGCCCCGTGGTGCCATTTTTTAAGCAATATTTGTTTGCAATTACACTTCCATAGTTTTTAGTTCGCTGATTTTGATAGATGTTCCTAGAAATGAGTATGTCTAGAAATAATTGTCAACTTTATATTAAGATAATTAATATATAAGAAAAAATCGACTCACCCGTAGCACCTCAGATGAAACACGAAACCGCAACCTTCCCTTCACGTCTGAGGTGCTACGGGTGAGTCAATATTTACTAGTATTTTTTCTTATATATTAATTATCTTAATATAAAAATAGTATTGTGAATGCCTAAAGAAAATCTAAAAATTCAATAATTCAGATTTTGTTTGATACAAAACAGGAATAAAAAGACACCGACTGCTGGCTTTCTTGTCGCTTGTTCTCGGTACCTACAAGGTTTCATATCGCAAGGCTTCTCCTATGGGCAGCTTCTGACCTAAGTGTTTATAGACAACATAAATTGAATACAGAATTTAATTACTTTTATTACTATAACTGCTAAAATATTGTAACAAAGTTACAATTCTAAAACCCCGTAGCTCTAGGTTCGTTACCGTATCCGCTACGACTGCTACGCCGTAGCTGCTACGACTCCCATGAGACAGGCTGTAGCTCGACAATGTCTGCCCTCGCTTAGAGCTAAGCTGCCTTATTATTTTCTAGATCACTTTCAAAGCCTTTCCAAGTAATTTTACTGAAGTTTATGAATTAAATTTACTTTTATTGGACAATGTTTTTAGATGACAGTTTTATTCCACGTAGTTATTCTGTCTACTGCTTTAAATGTCATGGTTGAAACCTTGATTGCAGAACAATTTTATTTCTTTTAAGAATATCTTGTACTTACAATATTTAGAATAAGTAAGTTCTTGTTGACGGCTCAAGGCCCTTTACCCGAATTCGTAAGCAAATGAAATTCGAACTAGCAACTAGTTTAAATGATGGAAGTTAATAAAAATATACTGTGCTTTGATGGAAGGTTAATTCTTTGTACAAACTGGTTTTAGTGCTCGTTGTGTCCGTGTAAATAAACTGTCATGATATAGTTTAACAGATTCACCCAAATTTGAGTAGCTAATAAAAATGTACAACCTTAAAATTAATATTTTTTAAAGAAATATAATTTATGTCATTTTCTTTAATCTTATTGGCTTAACTAGTTTTATTTGAAATGTAGAGCTATTAAATTGACCGTTAAAGCCTTTCGGGCTTATATTACGAAGCCGTTCATTTAACTTCTTGCCCGTAAAGTACGCAATTGTAGATAAACTATCAAATTAAGTACTAAATTGAGCCGCAAACTGTAGGCAACAATTTCAAGATGTTGTTATACCAATTTCGGATATAGATATTTACTGAAAGTGACAATTGGTTTTACTTGATATGATTTCTGAAAATGACAATGGTTTTAATTGGTTTAGGAGATTGTAAAATTAAGAACTTGAGTTATTACTGTTGTTATATTAACACATAGTCGTATGTATGTAGAGTTTTGATTTAATTGCTGAATTAATATGATAAAACATCCATTTTGACTAAAGACCAAAAATTATTACGATACCTACTAACTTTATGAACAACAAGCATTGGCAAAAAATATAATAAGAAACCATTAATTATTTTACCCATTCATTGTGCTGACATTGTTTAAAATTACTCATACCAACATAGATTGTTAACTATAGTAGTCTATATAATGTTTAGTAATGTTGGTTTTTATGTCTTTTGAAATTGAATATAATTAACGTTATTTAATTGTAACTTTTGTCCAAGTCTATGCAGTTCAAGTTTACTTTATCATTCCCTCTATATAAAATTAAGTACTGTCATAATTGTGTCATTCAAAACAAAATTTACTCAAAAAAAAATATTGGGGTCTCTACTGTTTTGAATCCATGCGGTGTTATTACAAAACATTTTTAAACAGCTGTTTAACTTACACACTGTTTAAATGTGATGCTGTCTCTTTTTTACACGACTGCCCAAAGCAAAAAGAGTGAATATGTTGTTCAGGGTTCATGTATGTTTGTGGGTATGTGAGTTTCTTTATTCCACCATAACTTCTAAATGCCTGAATTGATTTGGATAAATGGGGTATTGTTAGCATTACAGCATCTTGAGTGACACTGGCTTTATTTTTTTTTAGAAAAAATCAATATGGAGCCTGTACGACGCCATTTTCAAATGTGAAAAAAAAATTTTTTCTTCTATTATTACAATATGGGCATCAAATAAAAGGCCTTGATAAGCACATTCCAAAACTGTATAATATGTCACTTAAATGTGTAAAATAAAAATAAATAAATTAAAAAAATATTAAAAACACGACTGCCCTGCCAAAACCAAACTAAAAAGTTAAACAACAAGTGTCATTGCAGTCGGGGGACCTCTTTGATCAAAAATTGTTCCATAATAAGGTCCCTCGACTGCAATGACACTTGTTATTTAACTTTTTAGTTTGTTTTTGGCAGGGCAGTCGTGTTTTTAATATTTTTTAAATTAATTTATTTTTTTGACAATATTGTTTGAAAGAAACAGCATCACATTTAAACAGGTGTTTAAAAATCTTTTGTAATAACTCCGATAATGTTTTTCATTTAAGTATCTTTTCCACTATCTCTATCTCCATGTATATTATCGCAACAACTAAGTTACATGGAACTTACCACTCGTAGTTCGCGACTTGCCAAGCCGGGGCATGAGCCAACCCAATCTTCGCTGTTATTCTACACAATTAGAGCATCCTCGCGACACACAAGTTTCGGCCGTTTTGCTAGTGTTTGATAAGTTTTGCGCAGTAATTTTACGAACGAGACGGAAATTATAATGTTTTATGCAAACTCGCAGTTTGGGTCTTTTGCTCAGTGTTTGGGTTGTGTTGAAATTGTTACGGAACCTTTGTTTACTTTCAAACTAAAACCTTAAAATCATGTTTAAGTTTAACTACTTGTTTCATGAAGCTGCGGTTAAGAAACTTTGTACAGGTTTTTAAAAAATCTAACTAAGGAGAAAAGGTTTCAGTTATTACTCAATACTATATCATCTCGAAGGTATACAAAAGGATTTGAAGTTAATGTCTAGATCAGAAAAAGAATAATAATATCGGTATCAATAGTTTTTAAAGTTCAGTAAATTTTCAGTGCCTACTTTAGTCCCTTATAGTAGTTTTTTAAACACTTCAAGCGTGCTAAGCGACATAAAACATAATTAATGCTAAATTGCTAAACACGCGCATAATGCATTCATATCTAGATTACTTAAAAGCCACAAAAGTAATTTATCTCTCACCTCACCTCGTCACGGCCTGCGTCTTAGGCTGTTATAACACAGAGTAATGTTTCAGAACCACTCGCCTCGTAACGAGGGCTCGACAGACCATAAATTTATGTAGGGGAAAGACACATCTGGTTCACTTCTCGCTTCTGCGACACTGGATTGTATGTTGACTTAATTATCCTAGTAAAGAAAACGATTTATTACCGCGTTAAAGTCTTTGAGGCTGATTAGCTTAGTATTTTCTTGCCCTTTGAAGTAATTTTATTTATCTGAAAGGTTTTTATCAGTCATGGATAAAATTACATGGGTATGTTTACCCTTTTGGCGCATAATATCAGAAACGCAATGCCGATTCGCTAATAAGTTATGAGTCGCTCTTGTCAGATGATTTGATATAAGTATTTTTCACATCACAACTGTCAAATCGTCTGTCAAATAAGCTACTCAGAACATACTTAGTATTGCAGAAAGGTGTAATAAAAAAATTAACAAGCTTTAGTTGTAATAACGCCTTAATAAATTTTAGCGGCAACACTTCGGTTAACGTTCTTGCGTGATGTGAGCGGTTAGCGTTCATGCGTGATGTGAGAATAGATTCAACTTGGTTCGAAATAGACATTTTGAAACAAATTATTTATTTATTAATAAAATACTTCGCGAAAGGAATTCCAATTAATAGCTCAAGAAGGAAGTCCTTTAGAGTGAATTGAATTATTAAATACAAAGTTGAACAGTCTATAAAAGTGAATCAAATTATCTTTTACGTAATAACAGTAACAATTTTGGATTAAACGAGATCGCAACTCACTAATTATTATTCATGTTTCGGCACCGTTATACCTACGTATTTTGGTTAAGTTTTTTTAAATGGGAAAAGTTTTTAACTGCCGAAATCTGGTGACTATAAATAACTGTTGCTGCAAGCTGTTTCGCACGGATGGTGTTTCTTCCACCCGGAATTGAAATGAGGGGTCAGCGAGCACGTAGGTAATTATTTAAAACAATAGTCCCCGTGAAACGTTTTGAAAGGGACCATTTTTTCGCAATAAAACGTGGACAGAATGACTGCGCTTCTATTTTGTTTAATTCAAATTTTCTCTTAAATCTGTTTGGAATTGTATACATTTTAATCTTCTTAACTTTATTGAACCAGCACGTTTGTTAGCTATTTAATTGGATGGCTGAATGTCATTCATGCTGCTAGTTGAACGAAATTAATTGAAAGGCTGATTAAGCTTGTTGACTGCGAGATGAATATTTTAAGAATCAATGTTGATGAGACGATACAATTTCTAAGATTCGACTTATTATGTGTAAGTAGGTACATCTGGAAATCTCTTTATTGAATATCGCTTAACAAACCTTGCGACTAAATCCAAACCACAAATCAAATAAAATGTGTAAGATAAATTTAACCGAAGCAAACATTAAAAGGAGTTCGGTCAAAGGTCGGCCGGGCATCGGTATCAGATGTACATACTCCGGAACAACTCTCTTTGAGTTATGGTTGTCCACATCCGCACATGCGGTTCCGGTGGCCGTCGATAGCATTGGCTAGTTAATTACTCAATTAATCATTACCGACCAGAGGTGTTGCAAGTGTGTTATCATACTAAAATGGAGATTTATATTTGGGTAGTGACCATTGGAACCCTCCTAAAGGAGCCTTGTTCAAGCAATATTATTTTATGTAAGTTAAAGTTTATCATTCTCCTTATCCACCTCTATGGCCTATGCCTCAGCTGTGGGGACACTAAAGATGGCTGAAGTCGAAGGTTTATTCAAGAAAAAATCTACAAATCTCACACTACGCGCAGTTGCGCATCAAAGGCATTGAAAATGTAATTTAGAAATAAAGCACACGATTAATAAAATTTTAATAAAAGGACTTCATTCTTTGTCGTACTGACGATGAGCGCAGGCTGACCTCGCGCGTAAGGGACCCGCTACAGCCTACAGTTTTTATTCGCCCTCCTCCTAACTCTAAGATGGCTCAAACTGTAGCTTAATTCAATCTTGAGATCAATATTAATTACGTTCCCGAATAACAAGCTCACAAAAAAGTGACTATAGGAAATTATCAAACCAAGGTGGGGAAAACATTTTGAAATTTTAGAAAATCTAAATAAGTTTCCAACAGATTTTGGGAATTTAAATTGCACTTTAAAGCCCTTCAGCAGAGACACATTTTGACATTATAGCCTATTCGCGTACCTCTCATATCTGCGAAACTTCAGGCAAATGTCACAAATTCATAAATCGGGGCACTATACTCGATAAGGAAATCAAACATTTTCAATGTCAAAAATGTGTTTATTAAAATTGCTACATAATTCAGTGTCCGATTGGGAAACCACATTTTGGACGTCTTGAAAAATCATGATTTTCTAAATGGCCAGCCGTTGACTGTCATTTACTGATATTTATAATACATTTTCTGTTGTGTGATGTTTCGTATCTCATTTTATTTTAGTTTCGGCTGTTCAGTTGCAGTTTTAAAACCAAAACCAACAATCAACTGATCCATTGCCCCTTTCATTATACATTTAATGGAGACATGAGCGGCGTTTCGTGCGTGTACGTAGTATTTACGGCGTTTCTCTTGGTTTACGAGCAAAGAAGTTGTGTTTACGACAAAACTCGACCGTAAAGCTCGCTTATCCTCGCTCGATTTACATTACATTCTAAATAGTGCAAACACACGTATTTCTTGGATTGCTGTAAAAAAGTTATTAGAAGTCGTCACGTAGGTACTTACGAGTACCTACGAGAAAATTTTATTTTTAATAAAGTTACACTTTAGTCCCCAAGTATTTAAGCAGTAATGTCACAGTATAGATATATGTCCTCTGCGTTGTGACGATGTTAACTATTTATTAAAGTGCAATTCAAAATTCAACAGTCTAGGCCTGAAACAAAACCTGTGTTAACGTCAAAATTTTAACATTTATTTACATGTACGGAATATTTAACCATTTCATTAATGTTTTACTTTCTTTGCGATCGCTCGCTCCGGAACAAAACTCATAAATATGTAAAGGTACGTTGAAACGCGGGCTATGCAAAATTTCAGCGCCCTTAAACAGGTCAAGTCCAATTTAACATTTCATAGATTTAAATCTGTAACAAGTTAAACAATGATAAGAAGGAATATATAACGTTGTTTTTGATAAACGAAATGAGTTTGTTTGTTCAACTTTAATGGACGTTTGTCTTGAAACATTTTCATGCATTTTACCAACCTATTATCTGGGTCTGAAAATGGCTTACACACTTTTGAAGACAATTTATACACAATGTGCCTTCTGATCTGACACTAATTTATTTACTACTCAGGAATAAATAGGTAATTACCATAGAATTAATTTATTGTTCTCATAGGCTCTAATTGAACTTACGTTTTAATATAAATAAAAAATAACGAGATAAAATTATAATTATATTTTTTGTAAGGAAAACAATCACAAGTTATATTCAAAGAACGGTCAAGCTCTGGTATTCGCAGCATATTTTGATTCGCCCTAAACAAACAATATTCTTACACAAAGCATTTGAGCTATGAAAACAAAGAACCCTTGGAATTTCATCAAACAAGCCCTATGCTATGTTGATTTTTCTTTCAAGACTTAAAACAACTATTTTTAATATTAGAATCTTTGACATTCCGCGAGTTTTCTCATGTTGGTGCTCAAGACAGGAAAACGTAATATTAAAATTATGACTATATAGTTTGAACCAGTTAAAAGTGTAACATGAAAAATTTTAGCGTTCATTTTTTTTTCATCCTTAGCGAAAATTTGCGCTGTTCCTTTCATTAAAATTTTTGTAAATACGCAATAAAATCGTAAAAAAGTATAGCTTACAACTTCATACAGTAAAATAAGTCCAATTTTACTGTCGGTATTGTATGAGTAAACAAAAGGTTTTCAAATTAAAAAGTCAATTGAAGAATGAAAACTATGGTAGGTTACTCAGAAAAATTGCCAACTTTTTCTGTATTCTAAACAGCAATAAACAAGTGTAAAATAACGCATTTCCCATAATGATTAATTCAGACATCTCAAAACCGGTTGCTTGCACGTTTCCGAATAAAAAGTCACCCCTTCCAGTTGACCGGGCCGGTCCTCATAACTTGATTCGTCCAATAATATCGTCATATTTTTTCCAACATTGCGAAATTGGAATGAAAGGGAGAGAAAGTTGTGCATCGAAATTGTGGGGGTCGAGCAACCATAAATAATGGGCGCAATCTGTTGGTAAGTCGCGCTGGTCTTGAACTCGTGGAAGTTCCACTCGAACTGATATTGAGGTAGCGATATAGTCGAAACCATGTGTGTACAAAAACAATGAAATTATCTAGTTGAGAAGTTTCATTTTGCAGTTCGTTAGGAACAAAGTTACTTAGGCACAAAGAGAAGACACTTTGTGCTTTGTTCCATGAAGATTAACAGATAACAAAAAGTTCTTTTTATTCCTAATGTTGAGCAGAACAATTTAGCATTTATGAGAAACTAGATTCCGCCCGCGACTTCGTCGCGTGGACATTCGGAAAATCCCTAGGAAACCTTTTGACCGGAATAAAAAGTATCGTTTGTTTTAATCCAGGCTATAAACTATCTGTGTGTCAAATTTCATCCAAATTGGTTCAGCCGTTTTTAGGTGATTGAGGAACAAACATCCAAATCCACAAACATTCACATTTATATATTAGTAGGAAGTAAGATAATAAACTAGTGGCTCTGTGAGCTGTTCACCACGGGTTTGTGACATTTTCGTTATTTTTCGAAATGGCTGAAATATGAAATTCAACAAAAAAATCCTTAACGAACCTGTTCACAAAATTTCACGAGAATCAATTGAAGTAATGCGACCTGTAGAGGAGAACAGCGGGACAGCCAGACTTACGAAAGTATTTTGCTCAAGCTGAAACACAGACGCTTCGCGTTCGCTCGGTCAACAAATTGACAAAAAAAATGCAGTTTTACCAACTTTACCTTTTGGTTTTGAAATCGTTTATTGTAGTATTAATTTACTATTTGTTTAATTTTATTCAAATGACAAAATATTTAACCTAAAAACAAATCCCCTAAATTATATGCGAGATATTTTGACTTACATTACTAGAATTGCAAACATTACTAGAACTTAATAGCAATAAAATTTATTTTTACTCATAAAAATTCTTGTGACTTTATACGATCTCATTGTTATAATTAAACATTGTTTTGACTAAAAATTAATAATGTTCATGTTGAAGTTGTCATGGATGAAATCTTGACACTAAAGAGATTGTAAATCCGTGCACGTCCTCCTAATGACCTCTTGTAATTAGGTAGCATCACAGAACGGAGAAAATAAAGTCGCATTGATGTTAAGCCGCTTGTAAATAAAACTCACATTTTTCCTAATCATCTTAAAAAACAGCTACATATCTCTCTGACAATAGTAGGTCGATAGTTTTTGACTTTTGATGAAAAAAGTAAAAACAAAATTGATGATTAATAAAGCAACCCGTATACTGAACCATGCCAATACTTCTGATCATAGAGCATCGCGGCTTCTCGGAAACGAAGCCGCGATGCTCGAAACTTCTGATAGAATAAAGTTTCATTTACATTTTTCTAACCTCTGCATCAGTGCCGTTCGTCAATTATCGTAATGTGACGGCACCGTCAAGACCGCCTCTTCCTTGTCTGTGGCAAATGAGACGGGGCACGCCACCCTATCATGCAGTGGTGTCTTCGGAAGTAGTATTGAGTATTGGTTTATGTTATAGGAGGGAGCTATTTGTGAAACAAATGCTTTTTGTTTGGTTCGGAGAGCACTTGGTGGAGTAAACTTCTTTTGGAAAATACTGAATTATGATATGCGTTTACAAGTACTTTTTGGGTTCTTTTACTGAGTTCCTAAATGAAATATGGGCCTGCGTATATGCTACGTCAAGTACAGAAAACTAAAATTTGTTTTAATCCACAGAACACCACAGTTTTAACCTAACTTAAGAGTTGTAGAGATTATTATGTGAAAGATTTTATAAACATGAAAATGCCTGATTTTATGGCTAGATACCTGCCAGTTACTATTTATTAAGAAGATAACCGACTGCATTCTTTAATTTAAAATACTTAAAAATAACAGAAGCCGTAATACATAACCGCCTACTGGCGGTTACGTAATAGTAGTTTATGAAACTGGCGCATAATGAGGGGTATTAAAATATGAGTGTGTTTTTAATAGCATCACACGAGTGTTTTAATACCTAGTTATGTGCAGTTTTCATACACTACTTTATCTACTCTCATACAATTTGTGATTGAACCTACAAAACTTCTACAAAATAAAATATCAATGATAAAAAGAGTAAGTTTGTAGTTTATCGGTAGGTCAGCACTATTACTTACCTTAGGTTAAGTAAGACGTTTTTCCGTTGCCGCGTCTAAAATATCGGGTGGAGTCTTTTCACTCACTACTATGACATTTTTAAGCAAAAGTAAAAATTAAAATCTAAAAATGGCTCGTAATCAAATATAAAAATAAATAATGAGATGAGTGTATTCCAGAAGACTAATCGCTACGATGAGTCATCGATCACCATAGAGTACATTTTAATCATGGAAAGTATATGGAAATATCGTTGTTTCTTTTTAATATCACGGCACTGCCTTCTTCTTGGATTTGCCCTGTATCGTAATGAGAAAAAAAGTTATTTTATAACATTGCTTAGTATAGCGAAGGTATGTTATAAAATAACTTTTTAATTTTTTTTTTGGTATTGCGTGTATAAAGTATGTCAATATAAATTCGATTTGAAATTCATAATTCGAATTTTACGATATGAGAGTAGATAAAAAAATAATATATAATTGCTATAGTCTTTTTACTTGATCCATTGCACCTGCTAGTTTGAAATCAAGAAGATTTCCCTTCTATTGAAATGCCATCGATTGAGAATATTAAGGGTGGGTTGGTTTGTTTTGCTTTGACTGCTAATTATGAAACTGATGCATAATGAATGTTTTAATACCTTGTTAATAAGTAGTGTATGAAACTGCTCATAACTAGGTATTAAAACACTTGTGTGATAGGTAGGTACTATTAAAAACCGAACCGGCACACTCATGTTTTAATACCCCTTATTATACATCAGTTTCATAAACTACTATCATGCAGCTAGAAAGTAAGAGCTAATACGTAAGTGATACAACATAGATATAAAAAATAAGATTTGTCATATAAAACGTTAACTCATTCTTATTTGTACACTCCGGACTACCTACACTACATACTACTAAAAGTTTGAGTTTTGATCCAATTTCATATTACAAATCTACTTTAAATTCATACACGACGGCTGCTTTAATTTAATCATACGAAAATGTGAACGTTAAAAAGACAAAACGTTCTTACATCGAAAATTAAAAAGGGAACCGTACCATCACACACAGAAGTTAGTAACAATATTACTGTGCGCAAAATTAGCATAATGCTGAATAACAAACGTCCTATGGGAACGTACACGTGCACAAACAGGCGCAAACGGTGTGTTCGATTGTACTGAGCACAAAATATATTTTTGCTTTACAAAAATAATGTGTTTGTTGAAATAGCTCGTGTTTTTGTAACGAACGTTGAGAAAATGTAGGAAACTACGGTACGCCTGTGTTTTATTCATTGTACGATTATCTTTACTGAGCTGAGGAAGAAATTGAAGCAGGAATTTTCATTGCGTTATGTGTAAGTATTTTTTACTATTTTATTTTATTTTATTTTTGCCACTTCTGTCATGCACAGAAAGTAATCCAAGCTGCTGTTATAGAAATTTTAAAGTAATGCTGTGATTGGTATACGCGCTATAACGCATTATAGCGCGTCAAAGTTATGTTGTTATCAACATAACCACAGAACCACAGAGGAAATAATCACTACGTTTTAAACATAACTTTGATATTGCTCTAATGGTCTGCATTCACCCATTCGCTTCAACTTTCAATTCAACTGCGTCAAACGCTTGCAATATTGCCTCCAAACTGTGCGCTTTCCCTTTCAACTTCCAAGTCAACTTGCGCGTAAACGTATGCATTGTTGATTGCCTCCAAACCGTGCACTTTCGCGTTCAAAGTTACTGCTATACAAATTTGACTTTTATTAAGAAGATAAGACATGCGCTATTGCATTCCCTGAGGCATGCTTCTGTTTTTCAATAGAAGCATGCCAAGGGATGGGAGGGACAACGAGTGATAGGGAACGGAAAAGCGATCGTATTTGCAGTTTCGCATATGTCCGCACTATTTTACGCCTTGATTTAGTTATATCAACGGAATTAATCATATACAAATGTACAAGTTTTTATAATGTTTAACTTTCTAAAACTTACCAGGCGTAGGTAAATAAGTAACACCTAATAAGGCCTAAAGGCGCAATTTCACGTTCCAAAATGAAGACAAACTTGTTGAGCGCTCTCAATAAAGGACGAAAACATCTGACTTTGTGCGGTAATATTTTAATTACTCCCTCTTATTGTCTTATAAACTTTAGAGCACAGTGTGCCATCCCTCCCCCCCCCTCACCTAATTAAGAAGGCTTTTAATTAAGCCCTTCCCAACATACCATGCAGAGGATTTCACACGCCTGTTTTCAGACTACGCATCTGAAAATGTTAAGTCGTTTGTTGGACTATAAAGGAATTAATTATTTCAAGAAATTAAGTACCAAAAAACATGTAGACTTAACTAGAAATGTTAATGGTAGGTATTAGCATATTTTCAGAAGATAAACTGTTTTTATAACGTTAGGTTTTAACTTGTCCAATGTGCATGATTTGCAAAACCCCTCTCATCCTAAAAACAAACGTTTCTCAATATATATATAATTAACCTTTGATGTGTCTGTATCAATCAGCTTTAATCACATTTCTTTAGTTGGAAAATGCTATGAAAATAGAATGATTCACGATGACTTTAGCGAGGTTATGCCACACCTTATTTTTTATGTTCATAATACACCGTTAATTTTTAAGTATATCTAAAAAATCATGGGGATATTAGACCACGTTTCTCAATATGAACGTGCAGTTATAAGTAAAAAATTATAAGGTTTGAAAATATCGGAAAAAATCTTGATTAATCGGCAAACTCACAAAAATAGCGAGACACGTGCGTAGATTCATTCTTTTCATTATTTACGTAGGCAAACAAGATAGTCTCTTTTGATTACGTGCGTGTAATTCTATGAATGAGCTCTTAATCTAGAAAACAGTATAGAGGGCTCCACACTCGCGCCGCGAAAGCCCGCGAAGGCCGCGAACCGCGAGTGTGGAGGGTTTCGCGGCTTCGCGTATGGGCTTCGCGTTCGCGCTTCGCGGCGTTCCCCGTCCGGTGGCGATTTTTTGGTCCTCGTCAAAGAACTTGTGTGCCGAACTAAGGTTGCCGCGGTTCACGCGCGAGTCTGGAGGGCTATATTTTTCGCACCGTTTTCATGCGCGAACCGCGCCCGTGATTCGCGGCCGCGGTTCGCGCGCAAGTGTGGAGCCGGCTTAAAATTTAAACAAACCTCAATATTTTGGCCAATTATTAAATATTGAAACTTTTTACTGTACATACTCGATTAGATGGAAAAGATACACTCATTTCATTTTTAGATATATGTACTTAAAAATTAACCGTCTATAATTTCCAACATTGTTCATGAAACCTAATTTAATAACAAGCAAAAATTAACTTTCCACTCTCATCTAAGTTAAAAAATAACGTCCAGAGTGACGCACAGGGATGGTCAAACAGAATTACAAATCACCTACATCCTCTTACTTCTGGTCATTCAGAGTTTCATATAATATTCATAGAGTTACTATATGCACATGTGAGATGGAACTGGGTCACATTTACATTATTTTTCAGGACCACATCTCATTTGAATATAAAGGAAGACTTTTGATTTTGTGAATTAATGTTAAGTTTGTTCATTTGTAACCAGACACAAACAAGTTGCTTTCTAGAATGAAACAGCTGACTCTCGCGTATTATATGGATCGTAAATTAAATCTTAATTAGATGTAGATTTAGCATATAATTAAATATTTAAAAGAACTTGTAACCAGACTAAGGTGGACCACAAGGTGGACCGACGATCTGGTGAAAGTCGTGGGAAGCCGCTGGATGCGGGCAGCGCAGGACCAATCGTTGTGGAGATCTTTGCGGGAAGCTTATACCCAGCAGTGGGTGTCGTTCGGCTGATATGATGATGATGATGAACTATATTAAACCGAATTAATTATGTTGATTTTCGATTGAATTGGGTCAAATGCGGAACCAAAATAATCAGTGTAATATTATTATCATAAAAGGAAAAACACATCAAATCACTATAACCACTTATCTCAGAAATCAATACAAATGATTGACCGTTATGTCATAAGCTTCGTGTTACAGTCATTACTATCCATACTTTTAAGTTGTAATCATTCATAAATAGCTCCTAACGACTTCATGCTTAAAGAAAATTATGGGAATCGTAGGGCTGCTCACTTTAAAATGCAAGCTTACCGATGGTAAATGAAAATTTTTATGGGGAAAAATGAAGTCTTGGGAAATTTCCCTTGTAATTTTTCTATAAAAGTGCATGCGAAAGCGCACTGCGCAAACTGCTGGTTATTGACCCTTGGCTATCTATAAATGTTTAATGTTGCTGTTTAAATTGGCGATGTTTAATTGATTGTTTAATCGGAAGCAAATTGCAATACGTCATTAATTGTTCTATTATTATTTACTAATGAGTAACAATTTAGCTTTGCAATGTGTATTGTATAAATTGATAGCAAAATTACTAATTTGGAGCTAATATTAACAAGGCTTTCATTTTAAAGTAGGCGAGCACAAAGGATTTTTGAAAATTTAAAGGGAAAAGCTCTTTGAGACGAAAACTTTTAAAACTTTTAGACGAGCAACTAAATCCACGTAGACAAATTCGCAAGTGACCGATAGTAACCCTTGAATTTACAACAATACTCACCTAATAGATACAAAACAAGCAATTATTTCATCAACTAATCAAAACGAAGACATTGTTAAAACACCATGATAATACTACAGCGGAAAGCGGAAAATTAAAGGTAATCGGGATATTTTTCTTGTGGGAACCCTTTTGCGTAATTACGTCTTTGTCGAGCCGCTGGGCGCTTTGTTTCTAGGCAAGGCAGAACAATAGAGGAGGAGGGAGGTGCAAACAAAGATGTCTGCTAAATACAAAAACGTTGACTGAGAATTTTTCATTCATGCCTTCAAAAATCGATGTTCTGATACATAGGACTTTTTCTAAGCTGAAATATCGAAGGAAAATGCTAAATCTTTTACACATATACCTTGCTTACTTAATTTATAATTATACAACTTCAAACTCAAGAAAGTTTCAAATAAATGTAGATCCACATTATTTATTAATAATTCATACTAATATTAAAAATGCCGTAAGAGTCAGAGGTAACTCTGTTTTCACGCCTAGACCGCTGGACCGATTTTGACGAAATTTGGTACGGATATAACCTTGGGGAAGGATATAGGCTACTTTTTATCCCACTGCCCGCACGATATAACCTGTAGTCCACACGGGCGAAGCTGCGGGCGGAAAGCTAGTAATTTATAAAACAAACAATAGTTAACTAAAGTTACACAAGAATTTTCATCAACACTATCGCATACAAGATTGCACGGAAAAAGTAACGGTACCCAAAATATCCATAAAGGTCTCCAGAGTCCTCCCGAATATAATTCACACCAAAAGCCCAATAGTTTTTCATCTTGCAGTCATGATGCTCGATTAACACTCCATAACGGTCAACCGGAAGTGCGGACGCCATGTTGGCGGAGAGATAGCGGAAATATATCGCCGGAAGTCGACGGCCATTATTCAGGAAGAAGCCTTCCGTTGTCACTTCATAAGTGCTCTTATTATTTAAGATCTCTGGAGGTTAGTATGGTAATTTGGGGTGGTTCAATACATTATTTGCTAATCCTATGATAATTTTGGGGTAACATACTAATCTTATATTGAGACCTGCCCCCATATTACAACATCTTAAAACTTGCCAGTTTTCTGAATGGCTATCAATGCGTCTATATTATTTGCTATACAGCGACAAAAAGATGTAACTAAAGTATTCATAAACCTGGCAAGTTTAAACAGCTCGTAATACCCACCTGATGAAATTTTCAACTAGAGACGCCAATAAAAGCAGCAAATTTTACTACCTATTTTAAAAAAAATACAAATAATTATGAGTTCAACAAAATTGTGATAAAATTCGGAAGCAAAAATTTCCTTTTTTTCGAGACCAGAGAATCAATCCTACTAATATTATAAATGTGAAAGTTTGTGGGTTTGGATGTTTGTTCCTCAATCACGCAAAAACTACTGAACGGATTTGGTTGAAATTTGGCACACAGATAGAAGATAGCCTAGATTAAAACATAGAATACTTTTTATCCCGATTTTCCCACGGGGACGGGAACCACGCGGGTGAAACCGCGGGCGGCCGCTAGTGTTTAATAACACAGACAAATCAATTGCTAAATATATATATTAAAAAAACTTTAAAATGATGTTGTACATTACACATTTAAACACACTGGCTAATAGATAAGAAATGGAAAGGAATTAGATAAAAGACAGTTATATCTTAAAATACATTTATAATGGTGACCTCGAAGAGCAATTTTAAAGTATAATATTGGAATCCACGTCTATTAAAACCTCAGTCGATAATTAAGACTGCAAGTCAGAAATTGCAATTACTAAATTACTCTGTAATTGCACCAACTCGTGCTGTCATTGCAGTGGAAACTAAAAAATCCACCCTTTTCCACTTGTACTGCAAGTCATAAGCTGAAGCAACTGTTTGGTAAATTTTAGTCCTTACTAGCAGCTGCCCGCGACTTTGTCTGCGTTGAATTGAAAGACTTGACGGGAAAAGAGACATTATGAGATATATTATACATACATGTAAGATTATATTGATTAAGAAGCCGGCCGATAGTGAACTTTCTATACAAACGTTATACCAAAATGATTTGCAATTTGAGCATAATTAACTCTTCTTGTGATGTTATTCGGATTGAAACAGTGTCTAGGGTTCTATTAAATAAAAAATATCAAACCAGACATTGATTTTAGACATTTTGCTTAAAAAACGTTCTGCAAGTTAGGCTTTCTGATCAAAAAGAATAAAAATCATAGGCGATTTACAATTTTGTATGAAAAAAAATGTAATTGACATTTATTTTGGTTTGGGTTAGTACCTATTTTGGATTCTTTATTTTATATAACCCTAGACAAATACCGTCTTAATCCGAATAACTTCACAAGAAGATTTATGCTAAAATTACATATCATTCTGGTATTACGTTTGTAAAGAAAATTCACTGTTTGTCAGTCTTTTAATATTTTCGTTTCGCGTCCGCAACGATCGACAAACGTCATCCAATTATATTATTGATACAGTACGAGGCAAACATCTTGTAATTGGATTGCGCAGACAGAACGCGTATTTTGGGAATGCGTTGAGTGAGCGCGAGCGGGATTGGTCGCTCACAAGTGCACATGCGCGAACTTATCTCCACCCTGTCGAAAAAGTTTCAAGATGTTTGCCTCGTATTGTATTATCTTTTAGTAGGCGTTATTGCCCATAAATCGCTTACGCTTGTGTCCTATACCTGATCGATCACATTTTACCACCATAACAGCTCCCTCGAGACCCGTTGGCTAATGACGTGTTCTGACTGACACGCGCGAGGCACGTGCCGTGATAAACCGAGCTCGGTTCCATGTTTTAAGTGCACTTTTTGGCAATTTATTAGTTGTGCTACATTACTTTGCACTAGGTATGTATTTACTGAATTACAAGGTTTTACATTAGAAATGTATTTTTAACCCCTGAGGCAGCGCAAAGAGGGATGTTATAAGTTTGAAGCCTATGTCTGTCTATCTGTACGTATTATCGTAGTGCCTAAACGGAACAAGCAATTTCAATGCAGTTTTTTTTATTAAAAACTAAATTAATCAAGATGGTTTCTAGCCACGTTTGATGTTTCCCGTTTCGCCATTTATGGAGATGGTCAACTGCCTGCCAAAACAGTAAAAGATACAGAGGTAGTACTTTGATTAGAATAATGTACACCCTGGGCAAATTTATGTGCAATAAAAAATAACAAAATGGAGGCAAAAAAATTAAGCTTAAAAAGCATCAAATAAAACGTCAATTTAAAGAAAACAAATTGGTGGTTTTTAAAGAAAGAGATGTATATAGGTGCTATGTCGATATAAGAAAAATTAAACAAGTCAATAATGTTCACATTTTGCTTAAAATATGTATTTGTCACTAACAAATAATTTAAGACATTTTTAAGAATAACATAATATGGAACAGAACTCCACTATCAAAACTAAATACATAATACATTATGAGCTACAAGAATGACATTTCATAAACGTGCAAAACAAAGAGGATTATTTTAATAATTATTAATAAAGTATATGAAAAAATAAATGAGACGCTCTGCCTCGTACCTAGTTAACATGTGAATATTTTTTAATATTTTAATTTTGTACGCACACATAATATTACATATACAGGGTCACTGGAAATATGACGTATTCCTGTTAAGGGGTTATAGATGAGGTCAAAACAAATATTTTTTGTCATATAACTTTTTCTCAAAAAATAACTAGTTTTTGAGTTAATTGAAATTAAGTATTTTTTTACCAAAAGTACGTTTTCAGACACAAAAATTTAAAATAAAAGATAACTACTCATTCCACCCCGGATTTTTTATTATTTTGGGATAGAAAGGAATCTGAGTGTTGATAATGAATAAAAAAAAATTCATAAAATACAGATGTTTATAAAAAATTCAATCATTAAATGCATTTTTTATTTTTATTTTTTCAGATTTTATAGTAATAGCTTCAAATATCTTTAAAAAAATCCTAGTAACTAAGCGTGCATAATATTTTAAAAACATCACCATCTATTCAGCTTTCAGATGAGGTATAAAACTTAATAATAGCTTAAATAAAAAATGAGAAATTAAGACTTAACTAAATAGCAGTCCCATTTCATGTAGCAAAAATTTCCTGCTTCAAGCGCTTCGGAGGTGGCCGTATTATCCTACTTATTCCATAAATGTGAAAGTTTTCTTGTTTGGATGATTGTTAATCAATCACGCAAAACGGCTGAACGGATTTGGATGAAATTTGGCACATAGATAGTTTATAAGCCGGATTAAAACATAGGAGGATACTATTATCTTGGTTAAAGGTTCCCTAGGGATTTTCTCAAATGTAAATGCGAATGAAGTCGCGGGCGGAAGCTAGTTTGCTATAAATGATCGTGCTGACTAAAAATACTTTCGTCCGAGTGAGTTTGAAACAGGATTATTTTCCGCCGATGAGTCAAAATTTTATACAGACAGCATCAAAAATAACCATGCATATCAGTCATTTTCAATGCCCCGCTGCTGGGGAACTGGCCTTCCTTTTGACTTGTGGATGGATAAAGCGGACGGGCCATACCCACCACGTGGGCCTAATGTGGATTGGTCAGTGTTAACTACTGTAAATGCAGCCAGAACCAAGGGCTCAATGTAAGGTACATTAAGTTAACACCGACCAATCCACATTGGGCCCACGTGGTGGGTTATGGCCCGTCCGCTTTATCCCAAAAGGAAAGGAAGGCCTGTTCCCCAGCAGCGGGTCATTAAAAATGGCTGATATGCATGGTTATTTTTGATGCTGTCTGTATAAATTTTTACTCATCGGCGGAAAATAATCCTGTTTCAAACTCACTCGGACGAAAGTATTTTTAGTAAGCACGATCATTTATGGCAAACTAGCTTCCGCCCGCGACTTTCTTCGCATTTACATTTGAGAAAATCCCTAGGGAACTTTTAACCAAGATAATGTATCCTCCTATGTTTTAATCCGGCTTATAAACTATCTGTGTGCCAAATTTCATCCAAATCCGTTCAGCCGTTTTGCGTGATTGATTAACAATCATCCAAACAAGAAAACTTTCACATTTATGGAATAAGTAGGATAATACGGCCACCTCCGAAGCGCTTGAAGCAGGAAATTTTTGCTACATGAAATGGGACTGCTATTTAGTTAAGTCCTAATTTCTCATTTTTTATTTAAGCTATTATTAAGTTTTATACCTCATCTGAAAGCTGAATAGATGGTGATGTTTTTAAAATATTATGCACGCTTAGTTACAAGGATTTTTTTTAAAGATATTTGAAGCTATTTCTAAAAAATCTGAAAAAATAAAAATAAAAAATGCATTTAAGGATTGAATTTTTATAAACACCTGTATTTTATGAAATTTTTTTTATTCATTATCAACACTCAGATTCTTTTCTATCCCAAAATAATAAAAAATTCGGAGTGGAATGAGTAGTTATCTTTTATTTTAAATTTTTGTGTCTGAAAACGTACTTTTGGTAAAAAAATACTTAATTTCAATTAACTCGAAAACTATTTATTTTTTGAGAAAAAGTTATATGACAAAAAATATTTGTTTTGACCTCATCTATAACCCCTTAACAAGAATACGTCATATTTCCAGTGACCCTGTATATTTATCTACTAGTGATTACATAATTGTATACTATACATAGAGATGGATATTGCAACTATACGCTACCAAATTCTACTGAATTAGCCTAATCAAGTGCAGTCCATTAATTTTAGTGATACGTAAGTTAGCCATTGTTGATACGGAGGTGGTGTTTATCAACCCCGGATCAGAGATTGATTGATAAATAAGCTAAAAAGCCGAGGCGACATAATTGGGCGAATTTCCTCACGTACCCCGCAATGGGTGTTGTCGCTTGACGTAACAATCGTGACATACTGCTGCTTAGAGACGGTATACATATATTTGATTTTAAGGGGAATACGACTAAAAATTTACCATTTTTGGTGTAATGCGATAGGTCGCGGAAAGATCCTAGACATCTGAAATTAAGATATATTTCTTTATATCTTTCTCCAGACACGTATAGATCCAGAAACACGATTCAGAGATTTTGGCTCGATACCTTTTAATTTCGAAAATGCTTCTTAAAATTCTTAAAATCGAAATAATCGTCTTTAAGTAATTTGGATCAGCAATATTTAGAATCGTGTAGAAACGTTTCTCTTTAATCGCTATAGTTATTTACTACGAATTAATGATTTTTACGCCAAATCTGCCGAATATGGTCTCGCTCCCGCGCGCGCCATTTTCTTATTGCTATCTTACTTTACCCTTTATGTTTGACGTAGAAGTACTTACTTCTACTTAAGGAATAGCCCCTTAAGCACTTAAAAAGCTTACTTATTTTAAAATCTCTACAATGATTTAGCACTTTTGCAACCTACGTATTCCGTTGTAAACATACCTTTTGCATTTTGCTAAATAACAATTGTAACCACACCACGCCTATGTTATGCAAAATATGAATGCCCCTGAAAGGCACAATATAAATTATGATAAATTTTGTAAAAACCTGAGATCTGTTATTCCAGAATGTCTCTTGATGTCTTCTCTTTTACCAATTAATACCAACTGATATACCGAACAACATAAATTTAATATAGGTATATTGTCCAATACCATTCTATCAACATATTTAGTTACATATCAATTAACTGGAGCGACGCGTAGTGTAACCGCAACTGATGCGTACGGCGAACAGGTAAAACTACCCTGACCGAAATTATAAAAACATTACGTTCCTATTTATTTAGTGACTAATCATCATAGCCAGGAATTCAATAAACAGTCATAGAAACGCCAACGTAGAATCATATTATTATTATTAGTGAATTGAATCCTCGACTCCTACTTATTTTGTTTGTTTTTTTTTTTTGCAGAAATATTTACTTGTTCAAAGGCTTTGGAGTAAACACAGGGCTTAAGAATTATTAACTTTAAAAGAAAATGCGCTAAATTAAGCGATTTAATATAAAGATCATAAGGGCAAAAAAGCATTGAGACTATTTAATTAAAAACTACTTACGTTCTCCACACCTGTGTGTATTCCATATTAGGGTGTGCATCGTACCGTACGACATATCAGAAATTAATTCATGTTTTGTCATTCCCTCACTTTATATTCACGGATTAATGACGTGGCACTATAAAACGTCATAGTGAAAGCCTACACAAGATATCGCGCGATGGAAAAACACGAGTTTGCTCTTACTGGACCATGCGTGGGCCGCGACAAAAACCAATATTTGCAGGGGTGCCATTCAAATACACCCTTTGGTGTCGACCAAAAACGTAGGTAGGATATCTTTTGATTAATACATCGTTTTAGCGCGCTCGGTGGAGACATTTTTAATTCAATTTCTCGTTGCGCTTTTGTTTCGGACACAAAAGGCTCTTGTTAAGTTTGCTTTGTTATGCTTTCAAATGTGCTTTATAACCATTCGTTCCTTAATGCGATACAATTTTTTAAGTACAATTACATTACAAATCATTATTGTCCAAAAATTTGATTAAACAGTGTTAAGTGATAGAAGGAAAATAATAGGGATGTTGACTTATGAATAAAATAACGAAATGCTAATAAAAATCGTAAACATATCAAACTTTGGAGTAGCTTGTATACCTCTTGGTTTTATATATTGCGTATTATTTGTTTTATGACCCTTCAAAGTTGGGTGGACAAGTCCATTTAAAAAGTATAAAATTTGTTAAAATGAATAATACATTTAATTAGTCCGTAAAATTTATAGCAAAGTTGTCAAAGAAACCATTTTGATAAACACAATATTTAATATAGCTGCCGAACAAATTTTCTACGCGTTGCATACAACGTAGGAAGGCGTGACGTCATTACTTGTTAGCCGTTAGTATGGAGCGTTTTCGGGTAAGACCAATTTTGTGCATTTCAAACTGTGATATCTCGGGCAGTTTTCATACTAGCGTAATAATTCTTATACAAATGTTTCTTTTTTTGGGTAATTTATGTAACATAAAATAAAAATAGTCAACATGCCTATTCTATGTTATATTCCATCTTCCTTATTGATTTTATGTCGTACAAAAAATAAACTTTTCGAATTATTATTTTATACATGACTAATTATAATTAATCTCTTAATCCAAAATATTAAAGAGTAGATACAAATAAAATATCTTATAAAAACTAAAAAACATCGAAAATGGTTTTAGTTTTCCAAAAAATCCAGGGAGCCACAAATGAAATATAGAAATGAAAGTAGGTACGGATAACGTTTTCATTCAATACATTTCATGAAAAGTTTTTGCAACCGTAGACGCGACATAGACTGTGAGTGAGCTGTGTACTGTCCCTAATAAAGTAAAATAAAATAAAAAAACATACTTAGCTTTAGTTTCATTCGAAAGGAATGCCTGATAGCGGTCAACTCATACATACATTAAAGCAGCGAAATTTTAATTATTCACGGGGAATAAACTGACATCGGTTGCGACAAAGTTATTTTAAATGGAATTCAACACAATAACAACGCAAACAATCCTTCGTCCGTGCAATAATCAGACATTCTGCAATGGAAATATTCCATTACAAATGCAAAGCCAACAGTATTATTGGAAATTTTATTATTTAGCGTTCAAAACGTCGTTTTCATTTTGAGTTAAAAAACGAATGGAGAGTATTCAATAGCCCAGTGGTTAATGAAATTATGTTTGTTTAAATGATATTTAGCGCCTGGCCCAGCGATTGCGGAGGTTAAGCAACGTTCGCAAGGATCGGTCATGGGATGGATGACCAAAAATTTATTATCTCGGGCTCCTCCGTGCTTCGGAAGGCACGTCAAGCCGTTGGTCCCGGCTGCATTTGCAGTCGTTAACACCCACCAATCCGCATTGGACCCGCGTGGTGGGTTATGGCCCGTCCTCCTTATCCACCCATAAGGAAGGCCTGTGCCCCAGCAGTGGGGACATTAAAATGGCTGATAGACAAATGATATTGAATAATTTAATTTATTACCATATTTATTTTCATTAAGAAAATTTTAGAAATTTCTTCTTCTTCTTCTTATTTTTGTTTTGGCAATCTACTTTCCTCTTGGAAGTAATTTTTGCCAGCGTCAAGTGTTGAATATTTCAGTGATAGATTGTTTCAGTTTACATTAAAATGCAGGTGCATCGCATTCCAATGCTGCTTGGAGCATTTGGCACCAAGTATATCAAGACAGTTAACTTGGTAAGTTCTGCCGAGGTAGCCACCACTATAGTAAAAGTCTCGGCTTCACACAACCAAGATCGCGCCTATTTCAATTATCCCACATATTGTTCAGTTGCGTAGACACTTGTCCCACAAAATTGCACCAATTTTAAGACACAATATTCACTATGAATCAATTTGCAAATAATTAAAATAGACACCGAACCGAACTTGACAAATGGCGCCAAAAACTCTAGAAATTTCTTATGTAGAATCAATGATTTAATTACTTATTGATTTTTTTTATTTTAGGCATTCACAATGCTATTTTTCAGTAAGATAATTTAGTCGCTAGCATATCATAGCAATTCGGTAGTATAATTGGTCAGTGTATTGGGCCGGAATCCCAAAGGCTCGAGTCCCGTTTGAGTGAGTCGATTTTTTTCTAGTATTTTTTCTAAAATATTAATCATCTTGATTTAGCAACTTTTTTACTGATACAAAACTATATTACAATATAAAATGAAATTTCAAAAAATAATGTCACCTAAGTAGTTAAATATTCCATTTTGTAAGTACCTATAGAATCAGAAGGAATATGTTCTCAACTTTTCTAAGATTTATTAAACGTATTACGTGGAATGGGAAAAGCGTTACTCATGCACAGGTGCGCTGACGATTCGCTAACTTGCCATATTTTTGTAGGGAAATTGAGTTGAAGTATTTGGGGTATAGTAATGGATGGTGCAAATCTTATTCATTTAGAAACACCAGTCTTTGGAACATCTGTTCGTCCCTTTTAACGTTTTCATTGAAAGCCAAGCAATTGAAAACTTTTTTATTTATTCCTTCAGTAGAAATTATATTATCTATCAGAATTTGTAATATAATCAAAAATTCCAGCAAATCTAATGTTTTAACAAAATTAAAACCCCACAAAAGCACATTGTGTTATAATTATCTTCAATCCTACTTCCTACTAATATTATTATAAATGTGAAATTTTGTGGATTTGGATGTTTGTTCCTCAATCATGCAAAAACTACTAAACGGATTTGGTTGAAATTTGGCACACAGATAGAAGATAGCCTAAATTAAAACATAGAATACATTTTAACCCGATATTTCCACGGGAACGGGAACCACGCGGGTGAAACCGCGGGCGGCCGCTAGTTATAAATAAATGTATTTTTGATTTGCTAAGGTGGGAATCGAATCATGACCATATGCAATGGGCTTGCTACTATTTCAAGTAAATGCTTCCGAGTATGACGTTAGCATAACGGACATCGGAAATAATAGAAAAAAGCACCAACGCTTGTTAATAGGCAATATGCGATGTCGAAATTGCTTCGCTAACGTAGTTTTCCTGTAAATAATACTGGGCTAATACTGTTATGGTAGCTATTCCAAGAATATCAGCACTTCTTTGTTTTTATTCTCCATGGAATTGTGATATCTCGGGGTTATATGCCTTTTAATAGGATTTTCGACAACTGCGTTATGAGTACGTACCTTCTTTCTTCTTGATTTGTTTTTATTCGGATTTGGATAATAGCCACCTAATAATCAGTTACGTCATCATAAAATATACACGGTTAATTTTTAACTATATCTAAAAATGAAATGGGGATTACAGACCACGTAAATGAACAACTTTTACTATGGGGCCAACCACGAAATTGCGAAAAAAAATCAGGTGTTCCATAGAAAAGTCCAACATCGATTCGACTATAATGTATGGAACAGCTAATTTTTTTTCGCGATTTCGTGGTTGGCCCCATTGTAAAAGTTGTTCATTTACGTGATCTGAAAACCATATTTAATTTTTAGATTTACTTAAAAATTAACCATGTAGAAAGAAGACACTAAAATCAATCTGAAAATATCAAACCATTTATAAAAGCTACATATTTTCTGACGTCAGCTTTACTTAATGTTATTAACTAAGTTCTATATAAATTATGAACGCACAGTGCAGCCTGCAGCGGAGCTTTTACGCTCCGCGGCGTCTACTTACGCATATTTGCTTGTGCTCATGTAATTAACCTGGAAAAGCGTTGTTTGGTTGAAAAATAAAACAAACATATGTCTTAACTTTTGTAAAAAAAAATACACAACATTGTGATTAGACTGCGTTTAGAGTTAGCTAATAGAGAAAATGTTATCCCACCAAAATAATTTTCATGAATAATGTTGCCAAGACCTCGCACTGTCATTTCGCTATATGGAAACCTTTCTAATAAACAATAGTTCTTGTAGTAACGAAACGGCCAAGCCACATATTTTGACTAAGGTGTAGAGTTTTTGAAGTTAGGGCTTGCAGAGTTAGGGCGCGGAGAGTTAGAAGCTTAGCTCTACATGAGGTCTGATAACTTTCTGACAGTGCGAGGTCTTGGCAACATTATCAGTGAAAATAATTTTGGTGGGATTTCACTTCTTTTTGTAAGTAACTATCCATAAACCGAAAAATAAAGGTGGGGTCAGAATTGTGGTCTAAAATCGTGTAAAATTCGATCACCATCAACCAGCGTACTTGTACTGTTATTCATTTTATTCTGTGGTAGAACTAATTCATTTATGCTGTGATTTATTTTACTCTTTTACGCAGAATGTGACAGTGCAAAGAACAAAATAGAATCTGCGTGAGTTTTACGCAAGAACCTTATATTCATATTCTATTGGTTTTACGCCATGAAAAGTAGTTTTGAAATGAACACAATATCTTTTTAATGACTACCTTTTTTCCATTACTTTAACAGTGATTTACTAAGGCTTAAAAATAATTACTATATATATAAAGATTTTTCAGCTTCATATGTCTCATTTTTTCAAATCTCCAGCATCAAAATTTGCGGAAGTTGCATACAAACTTCTATCTCCTAGTTTAAGGGGTTAGGGGGTAAAAGTTTCAAGTTTTTTTTTTTTGCAGTTTGTGTACTAATACTAGCTTACATACCAAATTTCAGCTTTCTAGGACTTTAGGAAGTACCCTAGGAATTTTGATGATTATCAGTAAGTTTTGACGAAATCGAGGTTTAATAGATATCAATAAAATCCTAAGTTTAAGAGCTATGCAATTGAAACTTTATATGTTTAATAAGTCTATACAGACATCATATCCTGAGAATTTTTTGCTTCTGGTATAATCCAAACCCAAGTTATGAGGGTTAAGCAGTTGGGGGGTTAAAGTCCAATTTCATAATTTTTTTGTTGTTTGTGTCCTATCGTTATACTAGCTTCTATACCAAATTTCAGCTTTCTAGGACTTCAGGAAGTACCCTATGAGTTTTAATGATCATGAGTGAAATCAGGGTTATTTAAATATCAACAAAATTTATATTATAAGAGCTATGTAATTGAAAGTTTGTATGTTTTATAAGTCTACTACAGACATCATACGTATCTTGAAAATTTTGTGCTTCTGGTAAAGTCTGTCTAAAAAGTCAGTTTTGCATGGGTAATTTCAAAAATAATTTTAATACCCACCTAAATCCCCAACCACCCCACCAATACCCATATCTAAATAAAATTGAGAAAGCTTTATTTACAATTAGAATTTTGACAGCACCAACAGAGTTACCAGTATAAGTTTTTATAAATAATTTAATAATTTCTCACAGACTCCATACTCCAAACCCCAGTTATGAGGGTTAAGCGGTTGGGGGCTTAAAGTTCAATTTCATAAATTTTTTTGTTGTTTGTGTACTAATACTAGCTTACATACCAAATTTCAGCTTTCTAGGACTTCTGGAAGTACCCTTTGAGTTTTCATGATCATGAGTGAGTCAGTGACAAAATCAGGGTTTTTTTTTAGCCATAAATAAAATCTATATTATAAAAGCTATACAATTTAAACTTTATATATTTAATAAGTTTACTACTGACATCACATTCCGAGAATTTTGTTTATCTAGTATACTCCAAACCCAAGATATGAGGGTTCAAAAAACGACGGAGCGCTTCGAGAAAAGGTAGGTAGTGCCTTTGCGCTTCGCTTCCTCGTCTGGGCGGGGGCACTGCCGCCTTTTATGATGGAAGACTTTTAAAGATATCTGGGGGCACCCAGATATCTTTAAGTCTTCCATCATAAAAAATATATTTTTATAAGCTCATGAAAAATCAAATTTATTTCAATTATGTAATGTAAAAGTACTTTTATTAAAAATCATTCACTCATTTGAATTTTAAATAAGAATTTAGGTGATGGTTTTCCACATTATTCAATCAATCATAAAAAAATCGGTTGGCACTCCGGGAGTGCCGGCAAAAGTGAAAACTTGAATATCAACTTTGTGCATTTTTGATATTTTGAAATTAGCGGCAAAGGATAAAAATTATTTCTTTCCTATTACTATACAGTCACACAATTGAATCAGTTTGTAATTAAGAAAAGTTTTAATGATATCGCGCCAGTGTGGCTTTTTGAATTTCTACATGCACGCATTCTACGATTTAAACTAAAGGTATGATTCTGATGTCGGCAGCACTGCTGCGCGACACTGCTGCGAGACACTGCTGCCGAGCTCGGTATGTAGTCTCATATAAACCTATAGATAATGTATGGGGACCAGTGGTGTTGCGGCAGCAGTGCCGCGCAGCACTGCTGCGCAGCAGTTTCGCGCAGCAGTGTTGCGCAGCAGTGTCGCGACGCTACTCCGCTCACTTCAAATTGAGCCTTTCAAACGTAACATTACGGTTCAATTTGGAACACACGGCAGCACTGCTGCGCGACACTGCTGCGCGACACTGCTGCGCAACAGTGCTGCGCAGCACTGCTGCCGAGCTCGGAATATAGTCTCATATAAACCTATAGAGAATGTATGGGGACCAGTGATGTTGCGGCAGCAGTGCCGCGCAGCAGTGTTGCGCAGCAGTGTTGCGACGCTTCTCCGCTCACATCAAATTGAGCCTTTCAAACGTAACATTAGGGTTCAATTTGGAGCACACAGCACTGCTCTGCAGCACTGCTGCGCAGCAGTGCTGCCGACATCGGAATCACACCTTTATAGTCACAGAGTATAAATAAGTTTATGATTTCAGCGAAGAGATCGCTGCTTTTAGTTCCATTTTCAAAATTAGCGCTTTGCTGGTGACACAAGTGTTTACATGACGTCTTAAAATGACGCGCCGCCATTTTCAACGCGCCCCGTAGAAAGAGAGGGGGATACTTCCGCCGTCAGCTGTCTTCTCTCCATCCGTCACATCCGTTTTACGCATTTTAGATCAGCCACGATGCGAGTTTAGCATTTTTTCCTCATACAAAAAGCGCACAACGCCGCTAAAGAAGTTTTCACTTCAAAAATTCGAGCTATTTTGACATAATAAGTAAGCGTTGTGTAGTTCATTATTTTGTTTTTCTTATCTTCATTCCCTCTACGACTTAATGCAACGCTAACGTAAGCTGTACTCGTAGTTTTAAGGAAAATATATTTCCTTAAGACTTCTAAATCTTACAAATGCACAGTTTGCGCTGTCCGTTGCGCAGTCATTCGTAAAGTCAGCATTCGGAGTGTAGCAGATTTCGTTTGGGACAAGTCCATTTCTAGAATGAGGTTTCGTTACTTGCAGGTTTTGTCATCAGTGGAAACTTGAACTTTGAATCCAGCATTTAAGAAGACGACCCTGCAAAAGCTTAAAATGTAGACGTTTAGAAATACGATTTTGAATCAAACATTATTTTTATTAAACAAGTCACTCAAGACATTTAAAGGAAGGTTTTAAATTGTAAGTGTGTAATCATCATTTTCAGTCAATCATAAAAGTTATAATTTTTTTTAATCATATTCGAGTCACTACATTATACTATAATAACACAAAGTATAAATAATCTAAATTAATTCAGACAGTTTCGATGAAAGAGTTGTAGGAAATAAAATTCATCGGAACTAAGAGTTTTCATAATTAATTTCAGTGAAGTTTTTTTATCCCAATATAGCTACAAATTCTCTATTTTCCCAGGTATTTTTAATCTATTCATAGTTTAGTTTTTGCAACAAATGAAAATATCTCTCGCAGTTTTGGCAAGTTATTCTCTGTTATAACATTCCTATTTAAATATCCGAAGCGTTTCGTAGTACCTCCAATATTAAATTCTTGTTGCAAAATTCACATATCTCGTGTTTATATCTTGAAAGCTTCTCTATTCGCGGCAACCAACGATTTTATAGCTGTATCAATTGATTTTGTGTGCAGTTTTCTAAGGAATATCAGGTTTTGTTTATCGAATACATATAAGAAAATCAAAACCAGTCTTAAAACATTTGCATTTTGTTGTGCAGTGAATTTGTTCTCATGATTCAGTCTTAATGTCTCATAAGATGAATATAATAAAAATATTGTTGTTCGAGTTATGTTGTATTTACACGAGTGACTAAAGCCGCACGCATTTTGCCGCAACGCGAAAATCGACTGTGTAAATGGCAACTCGGCCTAGGCCGCAGGCGACTGAACAAATTTATCTGATTCGGTGACCAAAACTGGAACTAAGCGTTATTACATATTGTTACCTAGGTAACACCATCGGCTACATAGACGATAGCGCCACCGTCAACGATGTGTCACTCATTCAATTTTACAAGCGACTTCATTGGTAACTAAGGCGGTATTTACACGAGGTGACGTTTTGGCAGGCAACTTGACAGGCGACTTAAGTCAATAAGCGCTTTTTATCAACAATTTCTTGTAAAATCTAATCGCAAACCTAATTTCAATGAGGTGGTGATTAGATTTTACAAGCGATATAAAAGCGCTATAAGCGCGTCTAAAGTCATCTGCCAAGTTGTCTGCTACGTCGCCTCGTGTAAATACCCCGTAAAATCGACTATCACAGGTGACTAAAATTTACCCATGTAGCCCATTATTATTTTAAATAAAAATATTGCAATGTGAAATAATTATCACATGACTGTGCTACTGCCACTTAGTACATTAAGCCCGATTTACATCCAGGAAAACCAAAATTACATTTTTAATGCGATTTCCTTTGTAAAGGAGCAAATATAAAATTATTTATAACCGAGCTTATCCACCAAAATCTCTGATTAGTATCCTTTAAGCCATACGTATCGAGGGTTTACCGTAACCCCAAAAAGGTTTTTATTTCCAAAAACTGAAACGAAAAAGGTTTTAGGAATCGAGCCGAACCTTTACCCGTAACATTACTTCTGGGATGGAATGTAAATACATGGTGATATGAATATAAATGCCGTTTAAGTGGATGGCATGGGTGGGCCTTCATCTTTATGGCAAGCAGTTATTACTGCCTTGCCAACAATATGGCGGCGGAGTCGGCTCCAAAAATTTTATTGTGTTTATCTGACTTGCCAGGTGGAGTTAGCATGCGAATGAACGTTAGGAGTCGTAAAAGTGATTGCAACGGAGCGTTATGTTTGAGAAAGAGACACGTTTTGGCAATTGTTATGTTGGCGTCGCATGGGGGCTTTAATGCTCTAGCTTTAATAAAAATAAAATACAATCTATTAGATTTTCATTGGTATATTTTCTACCAGGTGTATAGAGAACTAGCAACAGCCCGCAACTTCGTCTACATGGAAAGTTTTTTGCTATCCCTCGGGAACAATACTTTTTTTCTGGATGAAACTTACCCTATGTCATTTTCTGTACCCCTGACAACGTGTATGTAAAATTTCATGATGATCTGTTGAGTTTAAGACGTGAACGCGTAACAAATAAACAAACAAACGGACTTTCACATTTATAATATTAGTAAGGATAAGGAAAGGATGTAATAAGTATCATCACTTTAGTCATCTTAGTAATAAATAATTAAATAATTATATGATATTTTTATAGATCGTAATTTTTGTTCAAATCAATCCTATGAAATGTAGGTTCAAAGATTGATTTAGTACATAAACGAAGCTTTCACGTGGTTGTCAGTAAGTACGGTATACAAATTAAACTAAAGAGCAATGCCATAAATCCTACCGTAGCAAATCTGCGGAACAATATTTCCTCCGCATTAGATGCCGTCCTCTTGGCTTACGGATGGCACATAAAAATAAAAACAACGATTTGGTAAGAAAAGATTTAGTCCGAGTTTTCTTATATTTATTGGACAAACAGTTATTGCATTCATCAAAAAGTACATATACATCAATTAACAAAATTAACTTAGCGTGCCCTAAGCATGCAACAAAAATATTAGTAGGGCAACATACTGTCAAAATTAAACTGACAGACAGTAGAAACCAGACTAGAAACATTACAGAAATGTCTTTTTTTGACCTATCTACTGATACCTATTTTGTACATATACCTACTGCATTGGGGAAGGTCGATTAAAAAAAAATAATAATATAAATCAGGTAAATCACCGGCTTTTCCCACTTTGCTTCCTTGGTTACTAGACATAATTTATTATTATTTCTCTGGTGCCTATTTTCATAGACAAATTATTAAATATCTTCGAATTTTAAGGCCTTAAAGATTACCCCCAGCCCTAACGTGGGCACATAAAGCTACGCACTCACGTGCGAGGGGAGACTCTGGTGAATATGCATATTGTCTGCGAGACACGAGAGCTCTCCAGTCGCGGAGACGCTAACAATAGTCAGAGTGTAATTTCAAGTTTTTATAGCCCGGTTGGTGCTTACACCGGGTCTATGGAAATTACCAGCGTTATTACTAGGTTTAATTTAAATAGAAAACTCAAGTTCTGCTAGGAAATATACTCAACTTCAACTGAAAGTTTTCTTTTGTTTTTGTTTTAAGGGGCGAGGGACTCGTTCATCATAAACATTAAAAAGATTAGATGTAGGGGCATTTCTGACTATACTGACATACCCCAATCAGCGGTGTTTAAAGTAATTAATTAGTATGTTTTTAACAATGATCTAATTGTTCCCTTTTAGTTATGTTTGTTTAGTATTAGTTACTTATAACGGTATGATGAGGCTGACATACCTGTAAACTAGGTAAAAAAATTAAGTGAATGTATAATTCTTTTGGTAAATAAATCTTTAACCACAAAAATAAAAATAGATTTTAAAATCTTCCGTGAAATTGTTGTAAATATAACTTTAGATTCACTGATACATGGGCTAAAATTGAAAAAAATAGAGCAGACGTTACTGAAGGAGCTTAAGGCTCTCTTATCTTAACAGCTACTCAAAATCCAAGAGGATTAAATTTATTTATTCATTTCCGTATAAACAGTTTTATTTATTAACTTCGGAAAATCAATAAGCCAATAAACTAAATAATTGCAAAATCACACCTGAATTAATAATATACGCGCTATAATCCATAAAAAGAGTTTTATTTCTAATAAAACAATTTCTTTCCTACAGTAAACATAACTATCCTTAGTACTTTATTTTCATTAATAATAAAGATGTTTCATGTAATTGGGAGACCTGATTGAGGAAAAACATCGCGTAACGAAAAACACGGGTTAATTATCTTCCCTAAAAAAAACAATCAAACTTTACTACTTTCGAAATTAGTTTATTTTGAGGGTAGTAACATCAAAATGTTTTCAAATACAGACATTGTCTACGAAACGACTAAAAGTATGCACGGGTTGGTGTAGACAAGACAGTGCAATTCCAAGTTGTCTGTGTCCCATTGTTGTTGCTTACTTTGAATCTCGTGAAGAAAGTTGGTTGTTAAGGTAACTACTGCTTCGTAAAAAGCAAATGGAATGTCCGGAAAAAGTGTCTCAGAATTATTACCTTTTATTAGGTATTTTATTTATTTGTTTCTACTTTTGAAAGATTTATAAAAACCTATCTTGGCATTTATATGTGTTACGGCTAATACCCGAAGTGCGGCTAAACCTAGTTTCAGCCGGCTAAAACTAGGTGAACTGATCTGCTTTATCCCTGTAGGTCCCGAATATAGGTTAGAAATTTAAGGCGAGCGCGAAGCGCAGCGTAGCGTGAGCCTTAAATTTCGAGGCTATTTTTTTTAACAGACAACAGAAATAACTTTCTTAATACCCCATGCTACACCTAGTTTTAGCCGGCTACACCTAGTATTTGCCGCAAGCAAATCGGTTACACCTCGTATTAGCCAACAGCTATCGGCTACACCTAGTTTTAGCCGGCTATAACTAGGTTTAGCCGCACTTCGGGTATTAGCCATAACATATGCACTGATGATCATGTCACGAGTGTGAGAATGTAATAACTGTAACATAAATATTTTGTAACAAACCAAACGCCAAGTAAGCAGAGTTGCATGCAAGTGTAACTGCAAACGCAACTAAGCTTAGATTAATTTTTTTAAACGTAATGTAACTGAACCTAATAAATAAGGATATACCTAGTTTAAAAACGTGCAAGAAAATTACTAAGCGTGTGAACTGCACGGCTTGTTGTTAACACAGAACACGCTCCGCGGGAATTTAATTGTACAATATTACGTTAGGTTCCGTGCTTGCACTGATTTAGGTCACTGAGGAGTTACACCAGCGAATAAATACTACCTGCTATTTACTACTCTGTGGTAGAAACATCTATTAGATCCTTCTAATCCTTGCAAAGTCTGACAAAGGGGGTGGATATGTGAAAAACGGTTTTTTGCTTTTTTATTTCATAAAGTTGACAAAGAATCATGATATGGCTAATATAATTTGAATTTTTAGCACACATACGTCACAAATCCTAAGCCGTATCTAATTTATTACTGGAAATATTTAATTTTGTTTCTATCATCTATTTACTGTACGGTTTGGATTACACCACTCTGGTTGACCGAGCGAGCACGAAGTGCGAGCGAAGCGTCTCTGCTTCAGCTTGGGCAAAAATTCTTTCGTATGTCCGGCTGTCTGTTCCAGCCTACAGGTCGCATTTCTCTACCGATTCTGGTGAAATTTAGGATAATTATACAGTGCCTTTGGTCTTCAACTAGCGATAATTTAAAGGCGTTTAATACACCTAATTTTATTGATAAAAACACTCACATGTTGGGGTCTATCCCCACTCCTGTTGGAATGGCCGCCATTTTAAATTTGACTTTTTATTTTAGATGACCCTGCAGAAAAATATTAATTTCTCCGGATTTAGATGTCCTACAGTTATAACAAAAATATTTTTTGAAAGTTAATAATATTACCTATCAACTTAAAAAATAAAATGTTTAAATTTTTGATTTAAATACGTCATAAAAAAATACTGAAATAAAATTATATACGAAATTTGTGCGATTTTTTTGACTTTTTATTACATTTCTCAAAAACTAGGACATTAATGTTCACTTTTTTTGCTTTATTCAAATACACAGGGATATTACCCACAGAACGACTCAAAAATTTATTGCTCTATGTTGCATATTTCGAGAGCTATTGTTGTTTGAATATGCCCCTGACAAGTACTAAATAGTTATTTTCGAAAATAAAAAAAATCAAAATTCCTAAAAACTAGATTTTATCATTTGATGAAATTAGTATTCAGATAATATTATCAACCTAATTTAAAATATATTCAAAGTGCTTGTAATTATGTCCATTTTCGAAAATAATCATTTTTTGGTTACGTAAGGGTCAAACAAAAATAACTCTCGAAATATGCAACATAGAGCAATAAATTTTAAAATCGTTTTGTAGATAATATTCCTGTGTATTTGAATAGTGCAAAAAAAAGTGGACATTAATGTCCTAGTTTTTGAGAAATGTAATAAAAAGTCAAAAAAATTGCACAAATTTCGTATAAAATTTTATTTCAGTATTTTTTATGACAAAAAAATTACACATTTTATTTTTTAAATTACTAGGTAATATTATTAACTTTCAAAAAATATTTTTGTTATAACTATAGGATTTCTAAATCCGGAGAAATAATTATTTTTCTGCAGGGTCATCTAAAATAAAAAATCAAATTTAAAATGGCGGCCATTCCAACAGGAGTGGGGATAGACCCCAACATGTGGGTGTTTTTGTCGATAAAATTAGGTGTATTACACGCCTTTAAATTATCGCTAGTTTAAGACCAAAGGCACTGTATATAACTGTTTAGTCAAACCAATTTTTCCAAATTTATAAAAAAAATATTCACCCATTTTTTAAAATTATCAAAATTAGAAGCACCATCTAGCTGCGAATACTCAGTGAGTATTACTCACGTACCTACTGTGTGTTTTGAAAACTTCATGGCGACATTTTATTTTATTTTATCGCGAGGTCTACAGCTCACGGAGCCACTAGTTGTAAGGTGTGGATTGGCGTTGATTTCGCGTCTTGAATGAGTTGCGGAAAAGAGGCACAGCAAACAGTTGGAATAACATCACGCTTTTGTAGCACATTTAGCACGTGTATAACACGATCGCAGCACATTCGCCGGATCTGCAAACTGCAGTTGAAGAATTCTAGATTGATCCTAATCGATGTACTAATATCCATCTAGCACACGTATACTTCAGGCCCAAAAAAAAAATGTCGACCCACAGTTCCTAAGAACTATGTTTTGTGTTTGGCTAGTACCTGAAGACAAGAGAGAGAGACCTAGAGACCTAAATGATAAAACGCACATTGTTCAAATACAACAAACTGACGCCCCAAAAATGCTAATTGTGTGATATGAAATAAGCTTCTCCCTAAGTAGATAAACCCCAATGTTTCCAAAACTTTTTGAATTCTGGGCTCGTTGCCTTTTTCAACTTCTAAACAAGGAGTTTCCCAAGAACTTCAGGTGTAACAAATGGATGCACCGCGCTCCTCGGGATACGCCAATTTTACTTGTTATTCCATTCATATTGCAACCTTAATTTGGGCGCGAAACTTTCACTACCGTTCCGTTACACCGTTTCGTTTGTTAGGTATAATGAAATAAACTTTCAGGTGGAGAAAGCAGGTATAAATATTCATAGCAGCTTCTGCAGCCCTTGTAAATGTTTTATTCGTTAACGACTCGCCAGGATTAGGGTAATCATGTCACGTCGTATGTTAGTCGGAGCCTTAATTAATTTCCTGTAATCAATTTTGGCTTTAATAAAATCGTGGCGTGGTTATCAACCGGTTTCTTGATGATCGTTCTTTGTTTATGAGATTTATAGATGTTTTAGAAAATCATAAAAGTTTTAATTAGCTTGTATATTTTTTATATTTTTTTTCTTTCTGATTTTTACTGTATAAATTCCTTTGTTTTTATTATTTTATACCTGTGTTGTTTCTTTTTACACGACTGCCCAAAGCAAAAAGATTGTATATGTTTTCGTTTTATTTTCTGTAAATATTTATGCGAGTGTCAATGAATGTTTATTCTATTCTGTTCTAATTACTTTTATTACACGACTGCCCAAAAAGGAGTGTATATGTGTTCAGGGTTCATGTATGTTTGTGGGTATGTGAGTTACTTTATTCCATCATAACTTCTAAATGTCTCAAAGGATTTGAATGTATACGCTAAAACTGGTAAATGCTCATGTTATAAACTATGCCGATGATACATGCATCTTGTTTTACGACGATACTTGGAACGGAGTGCTCCAGATGGCTCGGGCTGGTCTTGGGGCAATCACCTCGTGGTTTAACAGCAATCTTTTAACGCTTAACGCTAGCAAGACAAACTTTGTTTGTTTCCATAAGGCCGCCTCTTCATCTCCTCCTGCCGATTTCTATCTTGCTGTTCACACATGCTCTACGAATTCTTCACCTCCAAATGGTCCTCCCACAGATGTGTGTAGTTGCGTAAAATTACAAAAAGTTAGTCGAACCCAATATTTAGGTGTCCTGATTGACGAAAAACTTTCATTTAGGGACCATGTAGCCGCTTTATCAAGGAAAGTTCGAAAATTCATTTATATCATGCGTCTCCTACGTGACGTTGCGACGTGGAAACTTCTTAAGACAGTCTACACTACCTTATGTGAATCCGTTTTGTCATACTGCATACTGGCATGGGGAAGAGCAGCCACTATGGTAAGATGGGTCTTATCACACTGGAACGAGCCCAACGCGCAATTCTCAAAACTATGTTGAGAAAGCCAACTCGTTTCCCCACCGATTCTTTATACCAGGAATCAAAAGTTCTCAGTGTCAGGAGGTTGTACCTGCTTAACATTACAATCAAGGCCCACCATGAATTATTAAACTCTGACCTTCATCGGATCATGTTGAATAAGCGCACGGTTAGACTCCCAATCCCTCAAGTAAACACCACATTTGCCTCACGTTTTAACACCTACAGGAAGCCCTATATCTACAACAGAATAAATAGTTTTTGCAATATTCTAAATTTGGGCACCCAGGAAGCTAAAAACAAACTTAAATCTGAACTACTGAACTGGAACTATCGTGATTCGGAGGACATATTAGTATGTTTAAAATAGCAATTTATAATTAACAAATCGCCAAAAACTTAGCAATCTTCTATAATAGTACGTATTACTTTTAATGACAGATAAGGTAACACTGGCTTACATCATTCTGAGTGATACTAGCTATATTTTTTTGAAAAAAAATGATATGGCGACTGTAGTGCGCCATTTTCAAATGTAAAAAAATATTTTTTTCTTCTATTATTACAATATGGGCATCAAATGAAAGGCCATAATGAGCACATTTCAAAACTATATAATTTGTTACTAAAATGTGTGAAATAAAAATAAATAAATTTAAAAAAATTAAAAACACGCCTTCCCTGCCAAATACGAACTAAAAAGATATTTAAATAACAAGGTGTCATTGCAGTCGGGGGACCTCTTTAGTTGAAAATTGTTCCACAAAACTGTCCCCCGACTTCAATGACACCTTGTTATTTAAAAATATTCTTTTTAGTTCGTTTTTGGCATTTATTTTTTTCATTTTATTAAGCTTTTCAGTATAAACCTAAATTGAAAATAATACATTTACATAACTATCTATAGTATTAAATATTTAAAATAGCATTGCTGAAATATCAATAGTTTCAATTGCAGGCTGTATGATGGATTCGATTAAAATTTGTCTCATTTCGAACAGCTACTCAAAAGGTATTTCTACATAGCGTTTAATTTTGTCCATTACTATTTACCTAAACATAAAAATCTCCCCTCAAGCTCATCATGATGCTACAGAGGCTAGAAAATTATTTAGAATCGATATAATATTTTGTCTTCCTTTACACACAGGTTATCAAATTATAATTTAATATCGTGTCTCATCATACTAGAAAATTGCCCAGTTCAATGAAGGCGCATGTTTTTGTCTACAGCTGCGTTGTAAGCGAGCCCCTGATTGGCTGCTTCCATGGGATGCTCATTGTTGCATTCACAATCCGCTGTATCTCTGAGCCTCACGCATTGGGTGACAGTCATTTAAGATTGTCTGGGATATTTTAGGATGTATATTAAAGAAGAAAATTTTATCATATTTATTAGTATTTCAGTACTTTAAATATCCTGACGTTTCAGAACATTTTCAGCTAATGTGGTCTGGATATAAAAATAAAAAAACTTTATAAAATGGTTTTTAAAAAAAATATATGCCTAAGAATAGTAAATATAGATCACGCGATAGAGGATTTATATTTCTTGGCATTGTGAACATTTTTTTACGTTGAAAAGAACACAACATAATTCCTTTGTAAATAGGCACAAGTAAAACTAAATCCTTACTATAATATTATGAATGCGAAAGTCCGTTTGTTTGTTTGTTAAGCCTTCACGTCTTAACTAAGTACTGAACCGATCATCATGAAATTTAAGATACACGTTGTGAGGGGTAAGGAGAAGGACATAGGTTACCTTTCATCCAGAAAAAAGTATTGTTCCGGAGGGATAGCAAAATAATCCACCCAGCAAAATATAATTGAAAAAACTGAATGTCGACTGCCAACTACTTTCCCCCCTTTTCACACAAGATGGTGCAAACACAAAGCGTCTCCAATGCGAATTATCCAATAAACATAATGAAAATTTAAGCTCAGCGGCGCTGACGATCCGGCGCGACGTCGTCTGCAGATAATCCGCCGAGCCGCCTCATAACGGCTGCGTATAATGTCTGCAGTAAGCAGATTGACATCGATTGGACCGTAAATATTGTATGGAGTTATATTCAGAAATATTACTTACATTTGAAGTATTTGAACTTATGTCTAACTTATATTACTGACTTATGGGCAACGGTAGCAAACCTGCTGACTGCGCCAAAGGTTTGAATACTGGTAGGCAGCAGATTATGTAAACATTTTATTCCTTTATTTTAATCAGTCCTTCAGTACTATCAAAAAATGGCGTAAACGACTACGAAAATATTTCAAACCGGTCTAATTGTCTAATTTCAAAATTTATCGCAATCGCTTTCAGGATGTGATACATTGATGCTTCCTTTTGGCACAAGTAAAAACTTACCAAATAAATGCAGCAATGTGTCACATTCATCTTTCAAATGAAAGCGATTGCTATAGATTTTGAAAATTAGACGATAGGTAAGCAGGTTTCTTAGTAATTCTTGGACCAAACTAACCCCTGACGCCAATTATCATGGCGCTAATTTTCCATACTCACAATGGTCTTAGGTTCACTAAAGCGAAAATAATTTTATCTACTCTCTAGCTAGCGTATAGTTCGAATTATAAACTTCAAAATGAGTTTGTATTGATACACTTTAAACACCCAATACCGAATTTGAAAAAAAAAAACTTCTTTGCTGACAAAACAATGTTAAGAACTTAGATTATTTATATGTCTAGATAGAGTCTTAGGCTTTTGACGTATTAAACAAAACAGGCCAACTTTTTTAAGGTGGTGTGCATTTTTAGCATCATCGCGTCCAAAGAGTATTGTAATAAAAACTATGGCCGGCTCACACTACAGTACGTCGATTCTGTAAAATTCAGACAACAACACGCATCTCACCTCGCTATTCACTCTCACTTCGCATAAGGTTCAAAATGACCTTGATTTTGCATTCTGTAAGCATCACCTCGTCACTTGCGAAATGAAGTGAGCTCCGAAGCGACCAACGTTGTACTAGTGACGGCCACACGCAACTTAATGTTAGTCGAGTTTTATCGATTCCACTTTTTTGACACAATTATTGAGTTTTGGCACAAAATTTTAACTAATTTATGATTATTAAATTAAAATATTTTATTTAAAAAAAAAATGAGACAGTTTATAAGTAAAAAAACAGAAAACTCTAAATTCGTGCCGCGAATATAATCTATGCTTCCCTTACGAAAAAAATGTCAGACAGGTCTCTCACAATAATATTTTGATAGTGAGTGCGACAGTGCGTTGTGTTCGTTCTTTCAGTACTGAAAATAATTGTGAAATAATCATGAAGTAAGTTTATGTTGTGGTTGTGGAATTTATAAGCGATATGAATTAAAATACGTAAGTATTTATTTTGTTTCCTAATCCAACAATAATGTTCCAGTCCAAATGAGACGACACGTTACTCTCACCCATCGTCGGCTCAGCTAGAAAAAGGCTAGAAACTCTGGTAGATTTCTTGGAAAGAAACCCTGGCATGGCGAAGGGTTTCTTGAGGACTCAAAATGCCAGAGAACGGTGTCGATGCCAGTGGAAGGAACTATCACAAAAGTGGCACGATCAAAAATTATAAACAGTGGACCACGGTAAGCATCGCTTTTATTACTACATGTTAGTTAGAACCACTTAACATTCCTCGGCTCCAAAGCAAACCACTTCAAATGTGCGACGAATCTTTGTTTAAAGTGTATTCCTTGGTTTCATAAATTTTATCTTATTGTTAATTTTACTCAACCAATGACTAGATATTAATAATAAGTAAATGCAGTTTTTAATACAGTTCGAAATATAAGGTAATTGGTGTAATTTATAACAGTACTGGTGTAATTTATAACAGCAAACATAATATTTTTACAATTAATTCTTTAAATGTCTGATTGAAGTAGGTATTGGTCTGAGAAAAAAAGCGCCATTAAAAAAAGTAGGTAACAGCGCGCTCTCATATTATTCGACTAACTAGGTACATACCGATTAATTATAAATTTGATATGTCTAGATTTTGTTCAATTAGACCTAATAATAGATGTAATAGGTACCTACCTATCTATATTTAAATTCATTTCTAATATAATTCTAATACTAAATTTATCTTTAGGATACTTTTTTCAGTCAAAATATTTTTTCTAATTTTATTCCACAAGGAAGATATGGAGTAACATTTTATCCAATTTACTTTTCAGGGTTCCGAGCTGATTGAGGAGAGTCAACAACACTCTCGTAATTACAGACTACCTACTCCTGCAATTTCGAGAAGACTGTTGTTTGCTTCCTCATCCAGCTCAGCTGTTGGAACGGGCCAAAACATTTTGCAGGTATGTGTCTAGGTAGAAACAGATTTGACTTGTCACAGTAAGTGTATACTGTGACTGTAACGATTTAAATCACATCTTGAGAACAGACGTCTTTAGTTCCTTATTTTTGTTGATTATTATTTAGTAATTTCTATATAAGTATTTTATTTAATTTATTTTTGAAAAACTACTTTCACTAGGTAGTATTATGTGGCTTTGCTCATGCTCAATGATGAACTCAGGGGGTCAAGTCTGCTAATGTTTTCGTCAAAATCGTAGTTCAATGGTGTTTGAATGGTAATGCTTTTTGACACAGTTCTTGTTTCTTAAACCCAAAAATGAAACACATTATGTTTCTTAAACCCCAAAACGAAAAAATATTGTGTCTTGATTTTGGGCTAAAGAAACAAGAACTGTGTCATAAAGTATTTCCATTAGAACACCATTGAACTACGATTTTGACGAAAACATTAGCAGACTTGACCCCCTGTTCATAAACATATCTCTGTTGATTTGTACTTTTATTTTATACCTATTTGATTGGGATGGAAAAAACTTGGGATTAAAGAACCTACTCGTAAGTTATGTAAACATTTATCTTTTTAGCTTCACGTCACGCAACGTCCATTGCCTCCCCTTCTCGCCGCCTCAGAACAAATATGGCTCGTACTAGTCGAGGTGCTGGTTCTATGTGTAAGTACTTAAATAAAAATAACTATATTAAAAATAATCATCAAACTTTATTTTTCAAAAAGATGACTACGAAAAGCTGCTATTTAAGATGATAGTTACATATATAGTAATCGATGATCTTTTTTTTTCAGCATCACGTCACACGACTTCAGTTGCTGGTCCTCCACAACATCAACGGCGAACGGAATTCTCCACCACTACCGAGAGATTCTTGAGGGTGGAAGAACAGCAGCTGCATGGGGATACAGCGACTAAATGCACAAATCCTGCAATCCTTTCTGGAGAGGAATGCGAAAAGGTACAGGGCCATGGATGAAAGGGGTGCAGAGAGAGATAGGGCCATAGCTGAAGCTGTGGCTGCAGTGGGGAAAGGGCTGCAAGCATTGGCAGAGGCTAAGAATAGAGATTGGGTGTAGTAATTTAAGTTTATATAGTATTGTAATATATTCTATGTTTTAATCCAAGTAATAAACTATCAGTGTGCTAAAGTTCATCCAAATCCGTCCAGCCGTTTAGGCGTGAAGACGTAATAAACACACACGTAAAATCTATCTGATTTATAATATTTTATGTAAGTCTGGCAAATACTTATCTAACCGATAATTATGTATTATAGATATACATTTTTATACCTACTTAACTTTTATTAATAAGTAATCTTCTACCAATGTAATTTCTTTAAGTAGGCACAGTCAGCCTTAAATTGATAATGCTCATATATCAATTTGACACTGACTGTACCAAACTACCAGGTACCTTCTAAATATTTAGTAATAATTGACACTCATTGAGACGTTTGAATAAAACTAACCAAAGCATTGCCTTTTGCTTCTATTATTTGAAGTAAATACTTCGGATTTGTTGAATAATTAAGTAATTTTTCATAAAATCTGAAGCATTTACTTCAAATTAAGCTTCAAATAATAAAAGGAAAAGGCAACGCTTTAGTTTTATTCAAACGGCCTGTTGTTTATAATCAAATAAATAGAAAAAAATGATTGTGAAGGAAAGTGACCTCACTCTAAATGCTGAGCTGAGGTCATTTTTATTTGACAACTCTGTATGAAATATACAGGGAGAAAAAAGTAGCCCTTGACGAGTTTCAAGGTCTCCCGCTTAGGGTTTGCGAACCGATGGCGTAGCTTCTATGACATTCACAAGTGCTTGTAACAGCCTAGACTGAAATAATGAAATAAAACATTTTTAAGTAAATGGACGCTAGAGCGGTTTTATTTAAAGTCCATTGGTGATTTGTTTGGATTTCCCGATATGTTTCCCGATATATTTCCCGATATGCTAAAAAAAGAAATCTACTGAATCTACCACCATTTGACAAATTGGGCGGCCTCCAAGAAAGAAATGGCGAAAGAAAACTTGGAAAGCGTTGTTGACCTCCGTCCTTTATATTTATTTATGAATACATAATTACTATTTACTATTATTAATTTATCGGTGGTGTCGGTTCGTACTCTAACCGACTCCACCGATAAATTAATTATGACGTGAACGCCATAGCCTATTTACTAAGTTTCGCCTACGTAATTGCCCTATAGAGCTAAATGGTGTTAGATGGCAAATCCCAGCCTCCTATGAACTTCAGCAATTGTTTGTAGCTCTTCTAGTCTCTCTTCATCTGAAATTGTGAATGGCAATTCGCGATTGCACATGTTGTGCAAAACACAACATGCAATCACAATTTTTGCGACTAGCACCTAAATCGTCCTTTTAGGAGACCTATTGTTCTCTCTACTGAATTGCGAGCAGTTAAGTGACGGTCATTGTAGAAAGCTTCTGGGGAATTATCTTCAGCACCACTAATTGTCGTCATAAGGTAGGCGCACCGCACTGAGCATATCCTGAATCACATAAAAAAATAAGTATAGAATAGTTATGTAGTTCTTAGTACCTAGGGGTAGGGAGGGATTAAATAATCGAGCAAAACAACTTCTTCACCAGCATTTGTTAATGCCTCTAAGTGGGCTTTTGTAACACTATCATGAGTAGCTTAGTAAATATGTTGGATCTACATTTAAAACGTTTATGATTACGATTTCGATGGTTGCGATAAATGTATGTCCTTATATTTTCTTTTATTATTTTTTGGTAACTACCATTACCTAATAATGACAAGGTACATAACATCTGTGAAACAATAAATCAATAAAAAGATTAAGTAATCTAGATCTAGTCAAAACAAAATAGGGATCAATTGGTTATTAACAGGCATAACAATAATACCAAGTACCTATATTAAAACTATAAATATAGAGCCCTTAGACTAACATGATAATATTATTATAGCTAGCAGGGACACAAACTAAAATAAATACTCCTTATTATGACTTTATTTTTATTTTTAAGCAATAAATTATGTTGGTGTGCTTGGTTACAAATCTATCACCGATAAACTGTGTAAGTACTTACAAAAGTAACATTATACTTAGTAAATGAAACACTTACTTTTATAAGAGCTGAAAGTCCTTTGCCTCGACTTTTTGTGGTCTTTATCAGAAGCAGTAACTCATACTATAGTTGGTCAATTAGTTCCTTTGACAATCTAAGTATATACGCTTACATAGTCGTCGTCTCGGGTTAATAGAGATAAACTTCGAATTTGGTTAGATTGTCGACGGTTTTCTAGTTTATCCAAAGCATGATCCTCTTCTAATATAGATTTCAACAAAATCATTCTTGCCATTGTTATCACTTATGTAAAACTTTACACAAATACCTCAAAAGTAGTTTCCAACCACAAATTATATAGTTATTGTACTAATTTTTATCACTGTGACATAAAAATATTGTTTTAACACTATTTTTAAAAGATTTCTTCTATTTTCACTCGTAAAATAGATGCTTATAATTTGACACATTGAATCGGGTTCGAGTTCGAAGTGAGCATCGAAGTGAGGGGGAATAACCTTACAGAATGCCAATTCTTACGTCATCTCATACTTTAGCTCACGATAAATTTAGTTCAACTCGCTGACACGCTCGCAAGGGCAGCGCTAGTGCAAATTCGAATTATCAACCGAGTTTATAGAATGCCAATCAAGAAACTCACCGCGGATTCAGATTCGAAGATTATAATGAGGTCTTACAGAATCACACTACTGACAATGTGTGCGTGTTTTGGTCACCCAACTGTTGGGTGATATTTTTTTCGACGCTGTCGTAGCTTCGACTGTCTATCTTGACATATAAATAATCTAAGGTTAAGAACTAATTTTTTACCTTGAATGATTATAGCCCTCCCTCGCTTACGGCTTGTGCTTCAAACCATCCTCTTCAATGTAAATGCTGTCTTACACTTCTCGGCTGTAATTTACTATTCAACCTCGTGACGTTAAAAATCTTTATTTTGAAGAAATCAAAAGATTTTACCAATCAGTTTGCAAAATATTGAAATTTTGGACGTGCCTACTCTTTCAGGACGTTAATAAGGTCAGTCCTCAAATGATAAATCTCCTTAAATAGTCATGAGGTAGCAGATAGCCCGGATATTTTAGTAATGAGACTCCACATTTAAATAGCACAGAGGTACGAAAGCTATTTTTGCTTTTCCAACACCAGATCCGAAGATAGCATAAATAAATCTTGCAAAAGTAATAATAAAATCCGGTTAAGTGCGTGTCGGGCCACGCGCCGTAGGGTTCTGTAGTTACCTTATACCATACCATATTTAATACCACCTATCATTTTTCGTCTGCAAAAATAACTTTGTTCTTCACAGTGTTGGTAAGAATGACAAAGTTATATTTGCGGTTTTGGAAAAATGTGCTATATCTCAAAAACTAATTACTATATCTCGTTCAAACCAATTCTCGTAGAAAGTGTTTATTAAGATCTACAGCATATTTTTTTTAGATTTTTCACTCTCTTATTTCAAAAGGTAAAGAAGGGGGGGGGGGAGCACACATTTTACCACTTTGGCGGTGTATATCATTCAAACGGTTGACTTTGAGAAACAGTTGTCTTAGAAACCTTGATGTCATTTTTAAAGACCTATCTATAGACACCCAACACGTGTTGGTTTGAAGAAAAATGTTTTTTCAGTTTCAGTTCCATGTATGGGGAGCCCCCCTTAATCTTTTATTTTTTTTATTTTTGTATTAAATTCGTTAAGCGGTTAACAAAATACATCTACCTACCAAGTTTCAACTGTGTAGTCTTAATACTTTCGGAATAAAGTGGCTGTGACATACGGACAGACAGACAGACAGACATGACGAATCTATAAGGGTTCCGTTTTTTGCCATTTGGGTTACGGTACCCTAAAAATTACACCGGGTGATAAAAGTCTTAATGATAATAATAGTTCTTCAATTCCAACATTAACTAAATACGAACGTTACAAAATATACGAAGAAACATTTCGCTGACTTAAATATATTGTCACCTCCAAGTGTTATATTTATCGTATATTCTAGGTGACATACTATATGACTAGTCATCTGTCACAGAGAAAACGGGACACAGTGAATAACGAGCCTTCATCATCCCGGACTGACCTACAGAAATATCCCGAAAGTTCGGGTGAAGACAATACATCGAAATGTTCAACATACATTGCTTAGGAACACCAGAATCTGTTAAAGAGTTTTTATAGATACCATTACTTGTACTAGTAACATAGTATTGTAGTACTTTTATGTCAATGATTGCTGGTTCCTCTTGAGCTTGGGTCCATAGTTTTATTTAACACGAGCAATGTAGCGTTATGGATGTTAACAACAGTTGACGAGATACTTTGGAAATGGTCTGTATAACTCATCTTCATAATATTAGACAATATCTGGTGATGGTATCATAATTTTATTATTAAGGAAGGAAAAACAATTAACTTTTACACACCATTGATTTAGATAAAGTACCTACAATTAAAAACGTTTATGTAACAACACCCTCTGAAAAGAATCCATTAACATGGAACATTGCTTCATAACTCAAAAAAAAAATTGTGTTTGTAGAGGCACAGAAGTCTATATCATAAGGCATTTGAACCACACCAAAAGTGCATTAAGTCAGAATTTGTCAATAACTTTGAGCTTTCGAAAGAAGGTATAAAATCATTATCCGACTTGGTACTTATAAAATGTTTTTGAACAGAATGAAGTTAATACAAACAATAGCTTAGGCATTTTTTGCTACATTTTGTTTGAACATTGTATTACTCCGTAATAATTTCAGCATAAGCTAGGGCTTATATCGTCTTCGTGAGATTCATAGTACGTGTTGGCTGAAACACGTGTTACCTAGACGGTATAGGTGCAGGTATTTCAGAGTTCTTTGTTCTATATTAAGTGAGGGTTAGTACAGTACTGTATGTCAGAGCGCCTATTACAAAAAATTGTTTAAAAAAACAAAAAACCGACTTCAAAAAACCTACCTCTAAAAAGCAAGAAATAATATTCGTAATAATAAAACACGTCTATTGAAGTCGGGTGGGGCTGGAGTACAAATGTCTTTTTTTTTATTATAAAAGCCCCACCCGACTTCAATAGACGTGTTTTATTATTACGAATATTATTTCTTGCTTTTTAGAGGTAGGTTTTTTGAAGTCGGTTTTTTGTTTTTTTAAACAATTTTTTATTTTTTTATTTTTAGTGTAGGTACCTTTTGTATTAGGTAGTGTAGGTATATTATTTAGGTAGAAATTAAAATCGGCTCAGCCAAACGTGAGTTAATCGCGGAGAAACATACATACATGCGGGTCAAACTGAGAACCTCCTTTTTTAAGTCGGTTAAAGAACTACACTTAAGATATCCCTTTTCCAACAAAAACATAATTATCTTATTCAGTTCATAAACAAAGAAGTTATACGACTGATCATCGAGGTAGTTCACACAAAATCATACTATTTTCGTGCATTTTTTCAAGATTACTTGAAAAGTACTGAACCGATTTCCAAATTTTAAAAAATGGGACCAACTTGGGAGTTTACCTAATGTAATAACGTTTGAATCATTTCAATCGGTCCAGCCGTCTTCGAGTAATCGGTGTACATACAAAAAACAAAAAAAAAAAAAAAAAAAAAAACGGGTCGAATTGAGTACCTCCCTCCTTTTGAAGTCGGTAAAAAAAGAATCACGACAGTTAGACGCAATTCGTCGTTTAATTTACTTGATATTGAACCTTATTCATGAGTCAGTAGTGCCAGGGAGCAGGACAAACATCGTACGCTTATCGCAATACTTTTTTGTAATAGGCCCTTAGTCTCCAAAGATTTTCTTTCATTAAGGCGTGTATTTTGCAAATTAACATATACACAGACAAAAACAAAAAAGTAAATTGTACCCAATTGCAGAAAGAATTTTGAATTGGACCACAGAGACAACCACCTCAGTGGTATAGTGGCCCACCCTGTAAGACGCAGGGGTCCCGGGTTCAATTCCCAGGGGGGGTTCAATTTGTACTTGATTGGTGGTAGCGCTTATTTCAAGTCTGCCTGGCTAGCTACTACCATCTTACCTAAGTCTCTGACTCCGTAACAAAACAAAATTGTTTTGTTCCGGCAGTTAGAGATGAGACAGCCAGATCCTTAGTGATGAGTATTTTGGGTGTAGTGCGCTTCCACCTTTGGTCTTATCGTCACTTAACATCAGGTGAGGTGAAGGCCAAGCACTTTCCCGTTATGCATAAAAGATGGTAATCATGGAATGTACGCTATTAAATATTTAATACACCATCTTCCAATGTGTAAAATTAAATTTCAGCATGATCCGTTAATATAGAATTTAATCAAACTCGTCAAGGGTTTAAAAAGCAATATTGTGATCGACGCCATGAACTAGTGAAATCAAGTTTGCATCCAACTCCGTAGGTAATCTTGCACGTGAAATTTTCTGTTTATTTTCTCTTCCAATTTCGTCGGAGTGCCTGCCAAGGTGTTGTCTGATGTCGGCTTAAGAATCAAAATATACGGCTTCTTGTTTCCACCAGCATGATCGAGGTCCAGTTAGTATACCTTTTTAATAAAACTATTCATCATTTTAATGTTTGTATTAACATTGGTCTACTTCAGGATGCCTCCATCATAATTTGGATCTTGAATCGCGATGCTTTTGTTTCGAATTCTTGTTCGCGATTGTTTTGTTCCGTAATGTAAGTTTGTATCTGGTTAAAAACCATCTGTGCTCCTAGTTCTTCACTTCATTGTTAGTAAATTAACGCGCTTTAGAAAATGTAGGTATCTATATTAAGTGACAATAATAAAATAAAAATTATAGTCAACTTTGCCTCAACTCAGTTCATGAAACATTTACTTATGCTGTCGGATTAGTATCCGACAGCATAAGTAAATGTTTCATGAACTGAGTACTGTATATTATATACCATATGAGACTAGCATTAGTATGCTAGTCTCATATGGTATATAATATACAGCTACTCAGTATACATTTAATACCAGTGTTCACATTTAGTCCGCTGTATATTTCGTAGTTTAACCAGCTTTTAAGTTTTCTAGCAGCTTCACGCCGGCGAAACAAACTTTGTTTTTAAAATTTCCTAACTTTTACTAGACCTCTTAGTTTTGTTTATTTTCCCTGCTGTTTATAATAAAGTCTAAATTATCTTGACTCATGTTGGTAAAACTTTCTTACATACAGGAAGTAATAGTGCAGTTTCATTAAATGATGTTTTATTTAGTTTAGGTAGTTTTATTAGGTTCTTAAAATTTCATTTTGTATTAATTATGTTTGTGTATTCCATTTAAAGGCAGTACTTATTAAAATAATCTTAAGTAAAGTATAATTACAAAAATCTACAGATCTCACACTACGTGCAACTATCAAAGGCATTGAAAATGTAATTTAGAAATTAAGCACCCGCATAGGCTCCATACATTTCTTTATCGTACTGACGGTAAAGTGAACGGAGCGCAGACTGACGTCGTGCGTAAGGACCCGCTACAGTTTTTGTCCGCCCGCCTCCGTAGATGGCTTATTTTAATTTTTTTTTACCTCTAACTTAGAGTAAGACGCAAGGCGCGATGCTCTAAGACCTCTAACATATGGTTAGAGCCAGTTTTTACATTTTTGTTGTTTATGCTTTCATTTGCCTCTCGTATTTTCACACCTTATACTTCGCATTCATTCTTCACCTTTCTATCCATAACGGCCTTCCGCCATACTACTTTTTATATTTACTCGGACTCGGGGTTCTACTAGAACGCTACACAGTTTGTTTATTTAAAATTTTCAATAAATTTTTGCTTATATCTAATTACCTACATGCTTTTTATTTCTGATACACATTGTCTTTTTATATTTAATTTATTAATTGCTATTTTCATTTCTGATATAAATTATTCTTATTTTCTACTTACATTTCTTTACTTATTTGTTACATAATATTTCTTCAATGTTTTTTAATTCTAATACATTTCTTAACTAGTTACAATATCTTATATCTATTTACTACTTATTTTTCTGTTTTATTACATTCTTATTTTGTTTTCTTATTCTATATTATCTACTCACTATTCTTAATGCTAGAGAACAATATTCAATTACATTATTTCAGCATAGTTTTCTAATCTATTTTATTTCGTTTGTTTACTCTCATTACAATCCTTTTATAAAATGTTAGAAAGATTTCTCTTTCATTAGGTACTCATAATTATTTCTTCCAAATTTCTCAGACTTATTTGCCAATCTTTATTTTGTTCCACAGTAAAAAGTTATTGGAACATTCTCAATCGAAGTCAGCAAAAATTTTGAAATTTTGATAAAGGAAAATCACAAAAAGTTACCGACCGATTTTAGGAATTTGAATTACACTTTAAAGCCCTTGGGCAGACGCACATTTTGACACATAGCCTTTTTGCGTACCTCTCGTATCTGAGAAACTACAGGCAAATGTCATGTTTATAAATCGGGGCACTATACTCGACCACGAAAACATAAACATTTTCAATGTTTAAATATTTTGGTCGCTAGACACTTTTGATGTGTGCATCTACTCATATTTAAGTCTTCTAGAAAAGGTAGAAGAAAAAATATCAAATAAGTAATATTTACATGTAGGTAAAAGGTATGTACGCCAACAAAATATAAGAAGCAAACACAAAAAGCGCAAACAGATCGCATCCACAACAGTGTGGTAACCTCGAGTGGCCTGAAATCTTTTTATTATTTACAACCCATTTTCCGCAACTACCTGTAAGCTTTGATTCCCACGGCAACCCACTGAATACAAATATTTACGTTTGTGCTTAGAATAATGCTCACGTCAATATTCATCCCACATTTCTGCTACTTTTGTAAGAGTGCTTTATTTTTGCTTATTTCTTACGTAAATAAATTCTCAATCTGATGCGTGAATTTTTTGATAGATAATCGTTAGGATTGCCGTTTTTATTCTATATCAAAAGGTAAATTGGGTGCAATGGTTTGCCTATGTCAGCACTTTTGCATTTTAGTGGCTGAAAAACGAGGGTCAGGAGCGTCATCAAACCATTGACGATCTTAATTATAAAAAAAAAGGAATTATTTCAAGTAGGTAAAGACAAAACGAGTTGATTAGAAAGATTATGTTAAATGTCAAATCCCATCAACCATTAGTTTCATTTAATTATAACATATTGTAATAATTGAAGATTTTTGAAGTGAAAACTTCTTTAGCGGCGTTGTACGCTTTTTTGTAATGGGGAAAAAATGTTGAACTCGCGTCAGACAGTCAGGATCACGTGACCCTGATCGAAAATTCGTAATAATATGTAAAAACTTGTGTCATCATATCAACGCGCTAATTTTTTAATTCAATGTCAAAACTCTAGATTTTTTCAAGCTATGGATAAGCGTACCCGCTCACGGGCGACTTTTTGTAGCTGCGATAATCGCGGCGTTAATCGCGGCGATAATAGCCCGCGAAATGACACGACAAAAGCTTTACTTAGCCAGCGACAAAAAAGCGCCGCGATTATCGCCGCGATTAACACCGCGTTTATCGCAGCTACAAAAAGTAGTTAGTGGGCGTTTACGTATAGAACTCCGTATGTTCTATTCTCAGCAACAAAATATCGCTCAGCGATTAATCGTCCGTCAGCGGGGACGCTTAGACTTTCGTACAATACTGTTCTGTACTGTATTCGTAAATTCAAATTCAGAGTAAATTCGTAAGACGGCAATTCGTGCAAAAAGTTTTCATTTCTGCCAGCACTCCCGGAGTGCAACCTGATTTTTTTTCAAATTAAAGAGGCATTCGTACTAGAAATTTTCTAGTATATCCTACTCTTTCGCTTCGCAAGCTAGCGTTATTTCTCAACTTGACGAATTGCCCTCGACATCTTTCCAGATATTTGGCAATCGATTAAATAAATAAATAAATGCTTGGACAATTTTACACAGCGCCATCTAGCCTCAAACTAAGCAAAGCTTGTAATATGGGTGCTAGACAACTGATATACTACTTATATACTTTTTAAATATATACTTATTATACATAGTAACACCCAGACCCGTCACAGAAATTAAAATTCATCATTTCAATTTCTGCCCGGCCGGGAATCGAACCCGGGACCTCTTGCGTGGTAAGCGGCATGTTGACCACTGCATCACTCAGGTCGTCGATTAAGATGAAACATCTATATATATTTTGAATTTAAGATTTTACCATTCACAATGCCATTTTGATATAAAACTAAATAATATACTAGAAAAAAATTAGATCAGTTGGAAGAACATTAGACCAGACCTACAAAAAGCATTACCCACCGCTACTTAATATAAAAAATCCTTGTCAAAATTCTCCTCAAGGTAACCTTTACGTTTATCAAATAAAAATAAGCTTTATAAAGAGCGCTAAATCCGAACCAAGAGGCCATAAAAATCCTTCTCTCCGCATCATTTACACTTAAGCCTGCCATTCATATTTTTGAATGGAAATCCTTTCGCATAGTGAATATTTGGCCAACTATTTGTGCACGGGAAGGGTCAGAAAGCCGATTACAGGTCGCCTTAGGAGCGAGAAAGCTTTCACTTGTAATCCATTAATGTGAGTGGCTTATGAGGGAGCACCAGCTTATAATAACTCGTTGAGAATATCAATGGATTAACCCTTAATTTGAATGGGTCGCCTTGGGAGTTGCTCTCAGTCAATAAAAAACGCGGAGTTCGGGCTATTTTCTTCAACCACTAGTCCCCGGTTTCTGAGATACTTTATCGGAGGTTTTATTTTATAATGTGGAATTCCTCCGAAAAAACCACCGAAACCCACCTCAGAAACTGGGCATAGGTATGTCAAAAGAAGCATAGCTTACTGCAAAACCGACAGACAAGAAATCCCGCAATGAGCAAATGAAAGTTAAATGAAAATATTAATTTTATTATCTTTATTAATCTCATAGTAAGGTATATTACTTAGTTTCCACAGTGCAAGATTTTCTTAGTTTGTGACTAATAATAATTGATAGGAGTTGACAGCCTTTAACAATTTTTTCTAATCTATTCGTGTTGTCTTTAGCTAGTACTTGAAATAAAAACAAAATATTTATTACAACACTTATATAGAAGCAAATTAAAAGCAACCTGTACAATATATAGGCATTGTACAAATAGACCATCAGCTACACCAAATAATTACCTTAACGATCTCCAAAGTTATTTCAAAGTGTGAAAAAAAATCCGCATATTTTTCTAAGTAAGAATATCATCTTAACTCAATACCGCCTAGGACTGAGTTACGACGTTTTTTCTTAATTTTCTATAGGTGGGTTGGTGGGTAGGTACTTCTTCCAGTATAGGTATATCTTATATCTTTAAGCAATTCTTTTATATAAGTAAGTATATATGTACCTATATTAATTTATTTCTGTGATCTCGGAAACGGCTCTAACGATTTCGCAGAAATTTGGTATATGGGGGTTTTCGGGTGTAAAAAATCGATCTAGATTATCACTGGCGGAGGCGCCTTCACCCCACAACGTCTCAACTCACCGTAGACTGTCTCGACTCACCGTGAACGGTTAGTCGGGACTCACCGTGGACACGGATCTACCTGCAGCACTGGCGGACGCGCCTTCACCCCACAACGTCTCAACTCACCGTAGACTGTCTCGACTCACCGTGGACACGGATCTACCTGCAGCACTGGCGGACGCGCTTTCACCCCACAACGCCTCGATTCACCGTAGACTGTCTCGACTCACCGTGGACGGTGAGTCGGGACTAAGAGGGCTGAGGCGTCTACAAATCTAAAACACTTGTACTTTTTCTTTTATACGTTTATTTTCCACGAATCACAATGTGGTTGTTTTCGGCATCAGTGCACGTTCTAGAATGATGCCCCGAAACAACACAGAAGCGGTGATCGGCTGTTCGAATATTCAAATACGAAATATGGTCAATGCAAGAAGTTTTCATGCGACGCCAGCCAGGGTGTCACAGGACTCACCGTGGACACGGATCTACCTGCAGCACTGGCGGACGCGCCTTCACCCCACAACGTCTCGACTCACCGTAGACTGTCTCGACTCACCGTGGACGGTGAGTCCACGTCACCATAGACTGTCTCGACTCACCGTGGATGGACACGGATCTACCTGCAGCACTGTGAGAATAAGAGATCATCCATTACTGACATCTATTTCAAGATGGTCTGTCAAACAGCTCACTTTATTCTATTAGATTAGCGATATCTCTAATCTTAGGACCCCAATTAGGAACAGACGAGAGAGTAGTAAGATTTTTTAAGGGTATATTTAAATTGAGACCTAAGACTCTTAAGTATAAAGAGGTATGGGACCCAAACATTGTTTTAAATTATTTATCCAGTTTATATCCTAATGATAATCTTAGCCTAGATATTTTAACTAAAAAGTTAGTAACCTCTTTAGCTCTTGTCACTACACATAGGGTCCATACATTGTCTCTTATATGTGTTACTGATATTTGTATTATAGATGATAATATTAACATTAGAATTCCGGCCACAATAAAAACTTCAGCCCCTGGTAGGGCTCAACCAAATTTGATATAACCATTTTTTAGAGAAAATGTTAAAATAGGTCCTGTATCAACTATGTTGTTATAAGATAAGACTGATTTGATGAGACAAGGGTGCAAGCGATCAATTTTAACTTTAAGGAAACCTCACCATGCTGCATCCAACTTAACTATGAGTAGATGGATTAAGGAAATAATGTCTAATAGTGATATAAATGTTAATAAGTTCACAGCACATAGCACAAGGCATGCATCAACTTCAAAAGCTGCTGAAGGCGGTGTAAACATTAAGGTCATAGGAAAGGCAGCAGGTTGGACAACAAGCTCCTCCATGTTTGCCCGCTTTTATAAAAGGCCTATTGTTACCGATCCCAATGTTTTTGCCCAAGCTATGTGCTCTGTAACTAATAATGATTATTATGATTTCATATAACTATGAAAAAACATTTGCACAAATACTTTGATAAATATAAGTGTATTTTTTCTAAATTTGTTATAAATATAAAAATATATGTTTTAATAAATGATTGTTCATGAACACAACTTTCTTCTTTGAACATTTACATATTTACAAATTATGAGTACGAGATTACGGAACATAATTACATAGATCGGGCTAACTTACCTACTGACGTCCGATCCCTAATCCCCTATGTGAAGTAATCTCGTCCTCATACAAATGAGGATGAGATTACTTCACATAGGTGGGTATGGGTATGGGTAATCATGATTCTTTTTTAAATTCATCCAAGAACCTTATATTCATATTCTATTGGGCGGAGCGCGGCAAATGAGAACCATAGAGTATACCATAGATTGTTTTCTTTTTTTTACGGCTTTAATGATTGTGGATAGCGTAGTAGTGCCAGATACAGACTACATATTTATAAATGATGAGGACCAAATTACTTCACATAATTGGGGATCGTATTATTTAACTAACAAACGTAACAGAAGCAAACGACCAGTAAATACAAAAGACTTTAAAACAATAGCATTGATCTTAGAAATCCAGCTAGGTTTTTATAAACGTTATAAAGTAATTTTGATCAAAGACAGTTATTAAGACTTGTAACAAAAAGTCACAACTTTGAAAGAAAACGAGTGACCAAAAATCCGCAAGTTACTTAACTGTAGGAGAACTCCAATTATTCACATCAATTACTTGAAACTCGAATAGTCTGTGAATTTATTCATAAAGAGAACAATGAGTTTAGTTAACGAGAAGTTGGAAATGGCCGCAAATTCAACGGTTTGTTGTGAAACTCAATCTGTAGTAAGTAACGTCTAATTTCACACTGTAGGGTCACCAAAATCAAACTTGCGTGGAGAATACACAAATCTTTAAGGCAGTACCTCCAAGACCCTAACCGAAAGTGGCGCCGCCGCGGTGAATTTTGTTTAATATTGTAACTCTAATACACAATTTTAATAAATATTTACGTGGAATTTTTAGGGCCTATAGTCTAGTATTTTAGACAGTATCATTACATTCCCTCGTAGTCACTACTAGAAGTAGATAGCAAAACTGCTTAAAGTGGCCGTTTTTGACACATTTGCTATCTACTTCTACGAATGACTACGAGGGAATGTAGTGATATATTCTAAAAATACTAGACCATGGACCCTAAAAATTCCACGTCAATTTTTATTAAAATAATTTTATAATAACAACTTATTAAATAAAAACCTCTGAGGGCGCCACTTTCGGTGGTATAGCCACTTTAAGGTGACTATCTTCCTTAAGTGGCGCCCCCATCTTAATTAAATGTATTGTACGCTAAGTACATAATGTATCGAAAATTCACATGTACATTGAAGCTAAGGTTTTATAGTTTATTTATAAACAATAACCTTAGTAAAATATAGTTCGTTGTAGTAGAGTTACCAAAAATTCTTATGGCCCTTATAGCCGTCAAGTAGCGCCACCAATTCATTTATTTTTACTTTACGTAAACCAGGTCAATATTTAAGAAAAGGGAACAACCATGCCCCCTTAAATTATCTCTAATGTTTTTTGAATTACTCTTCAACAGTTTTCATTCTTTTTGTTGTTTTAAAAACCATTTAAACAAAAACTGTTTCAAATTAAAGAGTTATAAAAAAATATAAGAGACAATTTAAAAGAGCATGGTTGTTTCCTTTTTTGAATATTTACTTGGTTTACGAGAGCGCTTTAAAGTGGCCACTTTTTGCTCTTTTGCTAAAATCTACCGATGTACTTGAATGACTTTAATAATAATGGGGCTAGCAATATTTTTGTTTTTTTTGTAAAGAAAAAATAACTATTAGAACCACAGAATAACTAATAGTTTAGAACTAGAAAATTCTACTATTTAGTAGATGGTATTTTGAGAGCAGTATAGCAGCTGAAATTATCTTGTTTTTAAAATAATGTTCTAAATATTTTCTAATGAAAATTTTAGGTTTTGTAACAGATTTCAAATGAAATCTGTTACAAAACCTTCTTACACCGATTTTTAATCCCAGTTTTATATTTAATCCAGTTAATCTTTGTCCCAATTTTAATACTTTCTGAATGGATAACCTACTCGTACAGCATTACCTGAAACATGGTTTTTGTTCAACATAAGAGACAATAGTTGGAGCATAACTCATCTGGGAAATGGATTAATCTGAGCGAAGGAAATTGGAAGGCGGAATATGTATTCCCTAAAGGAGGATAATAATTTAATGAGATCTTGTTTTGTTATAATATGAGCCCGTAATTAGGCGCAACATATTATGGAACATGGTTTGAGGTTGTAAGGAAATATTATAATTTGTATCTTTATTAATATGCTTTTTGGGTGGGTAAATGTGCAGACTAAGCTTAAAAGGTTTCTTGTTTGTTTCATCATTTAAATAAATAAAAAAGGCAATATTTTTAGAGGAACATTCCAATAGTACATTATGATACAAGTTAGCTAAGGTTGCTTATTGCACACAAGGCTGTGGGTTGCAGCCCGAGCCGCAGGCGAGGGCGTAACTCAGCCGAGTGTGCAATAAGTAAGAGCTCACGAGTTTCATACGACGTTTTTCAACACATTTGCGAGGAAAAAACAAAGTAATTTACCACACAGCAACAAATACGACAAAAACAAAATGATAATCATGGTAAGAAAAGGCGCGCAGGTTTTTTTTTTGTTTTTTTCACACGCCCAATGCAAGAATATTTTGCGAACAAAGGGGTTAGTGAGCATACAGCTTACTTCAAAATTATAAATTTAAGTGATAAAATGCTAATATTTTAATATTTTATAACAAAACTAGCTTCTGCCCGCGACTTCGTCCGCGTGGATGTTAGCGAAAATCCTTAGAGAACCTTCAACCAGGATATGACCAGTCATTTTTACGTTTCCGGTTCCGGTTCCCGTTCCCGTTCTGTTCCCGTCCCTTTCCTGTCCCGTTCTCGTACCCCTTCCGTTGCCATTCCCGTTCCCATCCCGTTACCGTCCTGTTCTCGTTCCCGTTCCAGTACCGTTCTCATCCCGTTCCGTTCCAGTACCGTTCTCATCCCGTTCCGTTCCCGATTCATTCCCGATTCGTTCCCGTTTCATTCCCGTTCCGTTCCCATTCCGTTCTTGTTCCCGATCCCGTTCCCGTTCCCGTCCCGTCCCGTTCAGTCCCCGTCCCCGTCCCCGTCCCCGTCCCCGTCCCCGTCCCGTCCCGTCCCCGTCCCTTTCCCGTTGCCAATCCCTTTCCGGTTTCCGTTCCCGTTCCCGCCCCGTCCCATTCCCGTTCCCGTCCGGTTCCAATCCCGTTCCGTTCCGTTCCCGATCCTTTCCCCTTTGTTCCCGTCCTGTTTTCGTTCCCGTTCCATTCCTGTATCGTTCCCGTTTCGTTTCCGCTTCGTTCCCGTTTCGTTCCCGTTCCATTCCCATTCCGTTCCATCCATTTCCATTCCCAATTCGTTCCCGTTCGCGTCCCGTTCCCGTCCCGTACTCCTTCCGTTTCTTTTCCCGGTACCATTCCCGTCCCGTTCCTGTTCCTTTCTCTTTCCCGTTCCATTCCCGTTTAGTTCCCGTTCCGTTCCCGTACCCATTCCGTTCCCTTTCCGTTCCTGTTTCATTCCCGTTCCGTTTCCGTTCCAGCCCGTTCCGTTTCCGTCCCGTTGTCGTCCTGTTCCCGTTCCCGTTCCTGTTCCTGTGCCCGTGCCCGTGCCTGTTCGTGTTGGACTTCAAAATAAATGTCATTTTCGCAATCACCATCCCATGAAATCTCAAGAACGACATCCACATCGATTTTCATGTTTACTTACCCCATTTACACCCTAAGGGATAATTTTCAAAATAACAAAATATGTGTTTGCCTATTTATTTTTAGACATGCTCCTACGAATTTTAAAGTTGTAATGTCTATTTTATATTCTTTTTCCATACATTTGAACCTCATTGTCACCCCTTTAGGGGTTAAATCATGTCCACCGTGTTGGACTTCAAAATAAATCTCATTTTCGTAATCACCATCCCATAAAACCTCAAGAACGACCTCCACATCGATTTTTATGTTTTCTCACCCCATTTACCCCCTAAGGGGTTGATTTTCAAAATCACAAAATATGTGTTTGCTTATTTATTTTTAGATGTGCTCCTACGAAGTTTAAAGTTGTAGTGGCCATTTAATATTTTTTTCCATACAAAATTTGAACCCCATTTTCACCCCTTGAGGGTTAAATCATGTCCACCGTGTTGGACTTCAAAATAAATGTCATTTTTGCAATCGTCATCCCAGAAAACCCCAATAACGACATCCGTATCTATTTTTAGGTTTACTCACCCCATTTACCCCCTAAGGGGTTTATTTTCAAAATCACAAAATATATGTTTGCTTATTTATTTTTAGACGTGCTCCTACGAAGTTTAAAGTTGTAATATCCATTTAATATTATTTTTCCATACAAAATTTGAACCCCATTTTCACCCCTTGAGGGGTTAAATCATGTCCACCGTGTTGGACTTCAAAATAAATGTCATTTTTGCAATCGTCATCCCAGAAAACTCCAATAACGACATCCATATCTATTTTTAGGTTTATTTACCCCTTTTCACCCCCATTTCATCCCCGTAGGGATTGAAATACTAACAATAACAATATACGTTGCGTTAGATTTCTATCCATAAGCCTAAATTATATATTTAGCAATTTTGACTTCGAAAATAAAGGATTTTCTTCATTACACAACTTCATCCCCCTTTTGACCCCTTCGGGGGTAGAATTTTGATAAACGCTGAGACCCGTATTTATTAATTTTCAATCGTCAGCCTAAACACAAAATTTGACGATCTTAGCTTCAAAACTGAGGGACTTTCATACAAACTTTCATCCCTTATTTCATCCCCTTAGGGATAGAATTTTCAAAAATCTTTCCTTAGTGGATGCCTACACTGTATAAGGTATCTGTGTGTAAAATTTCAAGTCTCTAGGTCCAGCGGTTTGGGCTGTGCGTTGATAGATCAGTCAGTCAGTCATTCAGTCATTCAGTCATTCAGTTTACGATTTTATATATTAAGATATTGTAAATTAGGAATAATTTGATAATAATAAATATTTGTTTAACTAAATTAAGGACCTACACATTTATTTATTCCAAAAAATTGTCAGCGGCATAAAACCTCTTTGTTGTTACTAAAAAAATAACTGTATTACCCGGTTAAATTGAAAATGCTCTGTTTACTCGCATAGAACTTGCAGTAAGGAACCTATTTAACTTTGTAGGGATAATTCTATAACCAACTAGTGTTTTATATATTATTGCACGCGTTTGTTATAGTTCGGTTTATGGCCCTAAAAGCGATGTATTAGGGCTCACTTTACGAGCAAGTGTGTTGAAAAGTGTATTAGTAATATCATGCCAACTATAGATAAAAGAATAATACTTCATTTGAATAAAGGATTAAAATAATAATCTAAAAGTGCAGCCATATAAACACTTTTTGTAACAGAAATCATTTCATATTTATAACAAAAAAAAAATAAGGATACACTTAACTAACTACGCTAGCAGACAACATCAATAGGCAAAGTTTTACAACGCTTCTTATTCTATTCAATTCCTACTTATTCAAAATGACTCTAACCCAATTTTCATGAACTATAACATGCAAAAATCTTCTGTAGCGAAAACAAACCTCATTTAAAAATGTACCCACCATGTGAGTACGTAGATAAGGGGCATCAGACTCGCGGGGACAATGAAACCTCTACAATTGCCCATTCGCGGAGTTACGACGATGTGGCGGGCGGAGACGGAAAACTATGCCTTGGGGAATGCATCATGCTACTGTAAGAGTATCATAGAGGACGCCAGTTGGAAAGGTTGACTTTTATTTGGGATTAGTTTGTGGATTAGGTGGTGTTTTTTGAAGCAATCGTCTTTTGACGACGAAAAAAAATTTTTTGTTAAATATTAATTTCTGAACGTCTTTAAAAATTCATCGTTCGAGGGTAGGCTCACGAGCAGCTTCAGTCCGCTGTGACCACGGCAGCTGTAAAGGTGCCGAAACGTGGGCAAAATTAAAAATCAAACGAAATACCAAATAATTACCAAAGTACTTTCAATAAAACCGCTCTAGTATCCGTTTAAAAGTGTTTTATTTCAAGCAAACGGCTGTTGTAAAATAGTGAAGAACTCTTTCTGTTATATTATTTGTTTTGAAAATGAGAAGCAACGGTATCCCAAACAGTCAGCCTATTATAAAAAAATAATAAAAATTACCTTTTGTTATTGTCGAACTAATTAATTGCCAGCCCAGGATAAACTGGCATTTTTCTAAGTATCTGTTGTTATCAATTTAAAAAAATAAGCTGAAAATTTTTCTTAATAATTAATCTTTCTGAGATGGTCAGCATATCCCCTAATTCTAAACAACCCCCCTATCTTCACTCCTTCATTTAAGTGAAGGGCACTCCACTTTATCTTTAAGTCTTCCCTTATCTTTATCTGGTGTCCAGTAAATAACGTTCCCGCTGTTCATCATTTTAGAGTTGTAAATAAGTCGTTGCTCAGGCTCTAAGTGCCCTAAGCCCCAATCCAATTTATTTTGGCGACAGTCGGTAAACCATGATGATGTTGACAAATCGACTAGCCGCTACGTACCGCCTTTTCAGTGTTCGATCTTTTCAATACAGCCATCAAGCGATACAATAACTCTTCCATAATAAATAGGAAATGTTTTGCTAATTTGCTCATTGTTGGTACTTAACTTATTTATTTTGCTGCCATGCTTTTTGCGAATGAAACAGTTTTCCCTTCAAAGATTGCGGATACGATCAAATTTATTTAAAAAAAATATTTTCTTCATCCTGAATCTTTCAGATAGCGACAACCAATCAATAAAAAACAGGTGCTATGGAAAACTAGTTATAATTTCGCTTACCTTACGCTTAACATAGCCATGTCAGTCCTAAAAACTTTCATTACTCTTGGCACCCACAAACCAGAGTTCACGCCACGCCACTCGCGCTTCAAACAACAAGGAATTTCCATTAGACCATGCGATACACAAGTTTTTTCTCAACCTATTCTGATTTCCAACAATCTCATCAAATAAGCGGCGAAAGGTACCAAGGGAGCTGATTGAATTGAATCCCTGCTACCTGACGCCATATTTCTTTTCCCGGTTTCCCCAAATTGAACTTTTACCTACAGTTAAATATACTTTAATCTGATTGAACTCGCGACTTAGATAAATCGTACCAGGACTGCGACATTCGGGATTTTAAAACGTCCCAGTTAAAAGGTGGGCTTTGTGATGTGATTAATAGGAGACGAGAATATTCTTGGGCCACGGAAATGAATTTCTGCTTAGGATTATCCATCAGTCAAGTGTCAGTTGATCTTTGTGGTTGTGAACAAAATATTGAATCCGGAAATTATTTGGCTCTGTTTATTTTTAGCTCGATTCGGATGCTAATTTTATTAGGGTAAACCTACCTTAAAGTCCCAAAACTCCTGACGCATAGTCCCATAGTCTCAGGACACATGCGTCCTACACATCCTTTACGGACAAGCCAGTTCCGAGTCGATGTTCGAAAGCCAAGTATCTTTGGTGCTTAATAATAACACCGCTTCTGTGGTCTAGTGGTTCACCCACCCGTGTAAGACGCAGGGGTCCCGTGTTTGATACCCAGGGGTGTACAATTTGTACTTGGTTTGGTTGGTGGTAGGGCTTATTTCAATTCCGCTTGGCTATCTTTCACCATTTTACCTAGGTCTGAAGCCATAACAACAATTTAAAAATTGTTTTGTTCTAGCAGTTAGAAGTAAGATACCTAGTTCCTCAGTTATGAGAATTTCGGGTGTAGTGCGCTTTCACCCAGCCTTATCGTCACTTATGAGGTGAAGGCCAAGCACTACACAGTTATGCATTAAATAAAACAACGGCTCTCCTTCAAAATACAATTCATGTCGTAATACTTTCTGAAACATGGATAAGTTCTGATAATGACGCTAAAAGACTTCACTTGCCAGGTTACACTCACTACTATAACTATAATAATAATAATAATAATAATTTATTTCAATTTATAATAATAATTTATTTCAATAACATTTGTTTACATTTATTGTACAGTGACCGTAGCCCTCTTTTAAGCAAAAAATACCTGTGTCAGGTGACTCCGCTCTTCCATAACTACTTAGTTATAAACATTAGAAGCTAGAGTTAACAATAATTAAAATAAAATGAAAGAGAAAAATAAATAAATGTGTGTGTGCGTGCGTGTGTGTGTGTGCGTGCGTGTGTGTGTGTGTGTGTGTGTGTGTGTGTGTGTGTGTGTGTGTGTGTGTGTGCTTGTGTGTGCGCGCGCGCGGTGTGTGTGTGTGTGTGTGTGTGTGAGTGTGTATGTAAATGTGATTGTTATGTAATTTATTCCGAGTGATTCAATAACATCTCTGTCTCATCATAATCTAAAGACATTAGAAAGTTTGTGATCATTTTCTTACATTCGTGTAGTGACTTATCATATATATTTAATACTCTATTTATTTTATTGTATAAATAAGCAGAACGACTATAAAACTGCTTTTTAGCAAAAGTGGTTCTAGTACTTAAAATAGGAAGAACATCTTTTCTTCTAGCTCTTATTTTGTTTGGATCATAAGGGGTGTTTTTGTGTCTCTTCAGTGTAGTGTTGAGAATGTACAGTTTTCGCACGGACATAACTTGACTGATAGTGTATAGAGCGCTCGTTGGAAATCTTCTACGTTTGAAATGCATCACTTTCAGTAAAGCACGTTGTGCACGTTCTACCGTCATCATTTTTGTTTTATCTGCACCGCCCCAGATGGAAATACAGTAAGTGAGGATAGATTGTGCTAACGAAGTATAAATTTCCTTCAAAGTGTTTCTCGCGGAGCAATGATCAACTATAGAAAAGGTACGATCGGGGGAGGAGTTTCAATCTTTGCACATAACAGTCTTAAACATAATCTAATTGATGAACAGTCCCTTAATGAAAATCATTACTTGTGGATTCACATTAATAAATTTGACCTGAATATTGGCGCAATTTACAACCTGGACGTACTAATAGTAATGAGTTTCTAAATTTTTATTCGACACAACTAGAACAAAGAAAAAGAGCAATTGTGTTTGGTGATTTTAACTACGATTTGCTTAGTTCCGAGAAGACAGTTCAAAATTACAGAGAGTCAATCAAAGAAAGTGGCTACTGTATAATCAATAAAATTGATCCACGCTACTGTACCAGAGAAACAGATACTACCAGAACCCTATTAGACCATGTTTGTTCAAATACTAGAAAAACTGAATTTCATCTGTCCATTGTAGAATCCAGCATGTCGGACCACAAACAAATATTCCTCGAAGTAAAGAAATATCAAGTAGACCCAATAAGAACTATTAAATATGACGCTATTGAATACGTAAAAGTCTATAGTACCTATGAAAACATGGACAAGAAAGGCTGTGAATACAATACTATAGAACTAAATCTGACATGCAGTATCAATGTGAGTAAAACTAAGAAAACTAAAAAATGTAATCCCCCAAGACAAGAATGGATACAGAAAGACATTTTAGAAGCAATTAATATAAGAAATGAACACTACAAAAACCATAAAAGAAATCCAAAAGACAAAAATAAAGAAGACATATTTAAAGCAAAAAGAAACAGTGTTATCAATTTAATAAAAAACTTGAAATCAAAATATTATTATAAGGCCTTTAAAAATTGTAGAAGCAAACCATCCTAAATGTGGTTACTTATAAATGAACTCACTCGAAATAAAGTGAAGGAATCAGCTGCCCCAGTTAAGTTGCAGAGAGGGTCGCAAATAATTACTGATGAGAAAGAAATCTGTGAATATTTCAATGACTACTTTTCAACTATAGGAGAAGTTCTAGCAAATGAAATACCAAAGAAGTATCATCCAAGTAAGAACATGGAAACTACAACTCACTCGCAGGAACTATCACAGCTATTCCCAGCCACTACCGAAGAAGTTATAAAAATTTGTGATCAGTTAGGTAGCAACACGTCCTCAGGTATCGATAGTATTAGCACTAAATGTATAAAATGTTTAAAAAATTTGCTTGCTGAAGACCTAACAAACTGTATAAATAAGTGCCTAGAAATAGGATTTTTTCCCGATAGCCTAAAGATTGCAAAGGTCACTCCTATTTTTAAGTCGGGTATAAGAACGAATCCGGGAAACTACCGACCAATATCAGTACTTCCTGTTATATCCAAAATTTTTGAAAGAATAATGTATAATAGAATAGAGAAGTACCTAAATTCAATTAATTTTTTCTATAGCCAACAGTATGGTTTCAGACCAAAATCAAACACTCTCTCAGCAACGGTAGATCTTATTACTAAACTAAAAACTAATCTGGATGAGAAAAATATAGCATTAGGCATGTGTTTATAGACCTTAAAAAGGCTTTCGATACAGTTAGTCACGTCATATTGTTACAAAAATTAAATAATATTGGCATTACTGGAGCAGCTTTTAATATCTTAAAATCATACTTATCAGAACGTAAGCAAGTCGTAAAAATAGGGAACCATCAAAGTCAACCTAAACCTGTAACCTACGGAATTCCTCAAGGATCAATTTTAGGTCCTTTGTTATTTCTAATTTATATTAATAATATCAATGAAATTGGTCTTAAGGGTGACGTAACTCTTTATGCTGATGACACATACTTGTTTTATTTTGGTCCTTCGATTGAAACAATAATTAAAGACGCGCAAAGTGACCTGAACTTACTAATGTTGTACTAAGTGGTTTCAATATAATTTGCTAACTATTAATGTTGCCAAAACAAACTACATAATTTTTAAAACTAAAAACAAAAATATTTTAGATTATGAATGTTTAATGTTAAATAACAGTAAAATAAACCAAATTGATAGTGAAAAATATTTAGGGCTCATTATTGACAGTAAATTGACGTGGAAACCTCATATTGATAAAATTAAAGCCAAATTATCATTTCTGACCGGAGCTTTGAGAGGTATTAGTAGCTGTCTCCCACGGGAAGTGCGTTACACTATATACAATTCTCTTATTAAGCCCCACATTGACTACTTGATCGAGATATGGGGTACAGCCGCAAAATCACATATAAACTTAATACAAAGAGCACAAAACAAATTAATTATAATCCTTTTAACTATAATTATTTTACATCTACAGAAAAAATATATAAAGAAACAAAAATATTCAATATTACACAAACATATACATATTACACTTGTTTACTGATCCGTAAAATTATAACAAAAAATATACACACACAAATTAGTTTCACAAAAAAGAAACAAATACAAAAAATTCAACTGAGAAATGCAAATGATTTAGTGTTACGGCCCCCTAGAACAAATTATGGCAAAAGAAATATTTTATTTGAAGGTGCACAAATTTATAACAAGCTTCCGAAAGCCATTAAAGAAACCCAATCAATCATCACATTCAAAAAACTTCTAAAACATTACATAAGTTCAAATAAATAAACTAACAATAATAAATAGGTACAACCTCTTTCTTTTTTTTCTTTATTCTGAAGTTGGTTAAAAAGTTTCAATATAAATAAACCATAATCTGTATTAAACTATGCGTTTTTGTCTTCAGATTAAAATAATAAAAAAATATATAATAAGTAAACTAAAACAAAATAATACTAAAAAAATTCTAATATCTAATTTTATAAGGAAAGAAAGAAAGAAAAAATAAATAGTCCATAATTATTCTAACAAGCCACATATAGCGTTGCGCTCAGCGTAGTTTGTTTATACATCAATGTTTTGCTATCATTGCGCCCGATGCCTGAGGCTCGTGTTCGTGTATTTATTGTGACAATGTTCTAAAACTACCGACCATTAGTACGTATCTCTAAATATATATTTTTTGTTTGTTAATTGTGTTGTTCTAATGTAAGTGAATTAATGTGTAATTCTTAATGAGAATAAATGTCTTAAACCTTAAACCTTTTCTCTCTCTGGTATCACTGAATCTATCAGTTGAAAAATTATTGTGGTCGAGTTCCTTTCACGCAGTTTGATATCACTGTCGAAAAATACATGATGATATAGGTAGATTAGAGTGTAATAATAATGATGTCCGATTCGATACTTTTTACATTTACATGTATAGCAATGGAAATAAATAACAAGTGGATCAACGATCACTACACATATCTAATGTAATCGTCCGTTTATTCCTAAAAGCTGTAATCTCACTAAAACCCGAAAACAATATCAATCACTGAAAATATTTATACCTACTTATGATTATGACAATGACGTGAAATGTGAAATCAATAGTTTTTTCTAACCCGCTCGCATCGCGGCTGACTCCTTATAAGAAATGCATGCTCTTCCGATTTATTTATTTACGTGGGGTTATCCGATAAATCCGGGACTTCCTATCGCGAGGGGGACTTTTATTGGACTTTATATTTAGTACGTGAACCCGGATCAATAAACGCCGGACACAAACTTTTGGTGCATCGATGCCTTTTGTTTTGATTCGCTGAAGCTGATAAGCTGACTGGTCTTGGAAGAGACTTATTGACTTTGATATAGTCGACTGAATAAAAAGAGTCCACAAATTCATGTAAAAGCTTTTAGAAGCAGCAGTAGTATAGTTAGTATATTAATGGTTAGTTTGCAGTCTAATTTCTATTAAATATATACAGGATGTCCCAAAACATTGCCACACGGAGGGAAATCTTAAATATTGAAGATAGGAAATTTTACTAAGAGAAGACTTCGTTTTATTTTAAAAAATAATTCGAACTACTTACATTCAAAGATTAAAAAAAAATTCATACATTCCTATACAAATTGATACAATATGTAGTTTTTACAATTTAAATGTTAAATTTCATGTTGTAAGTTGAGTAACCTTTTCGATCGGTATCGTAAAAACCGACTTTAAAAAACCTGAAAATAAAAACAAAAACAGCTTTAAAATTAAATACCTCTAAAAAGTAAGAAATAATTTTCAAATCACTACTTAGATACGTATATCATTGTAATAAGACACATCTATTGAAGTCGGGTGGGGCTGGAAGACGACTTCTTTTTAGGGTTCCGTACCAAAATGGTAAAAAAGGAACCCTCATGGTGTGACTCAGTCTGTCTGTCTGTCTGTCTGTCCGTCTGTCTGTCTGTCTGTCTGTCTGTCTGTCTGTCTGTCTGTCACAGCTGGATATCTCGAGAACTACTAATGGTATCAACTTGAAATTTGGAATAGTTTAAGATGACATTTGTCCAACTATTTCGCGAATAAGAAATAAATAAAAAAATAAATATCTTTTTTACAACAGGGACTGAAAAGGGGTCTTAAAAATTTGAAGTGGGGCAACTAGGGCATGTGGGGTATCATATGAAAGAGCGTCGTTTGCACGTTTTTAAACATTTTTTCATTTTGTTTTAGGCCGCATAGTTTTCGACTTATGGTGAAAATTGTAAAAAAAAATACCGTTCCCCCCCCCCCTTATCTCCGAAGTTTGCAGAGAGAAAAATCTGAAATAATTCTATGTGATAGTAGTTTATGTAAAAATTACAGGAAAAATAAAACGATGTCTCAATATAACACACTTTTTAAGAAATTCAAAAAACAATCAAATTTTTTTTAGTTTTACTACCAGTCAACAGATGGCGCTGTCCTAAGCATGCTAACCTAAGGAAAAATATTGTTCCACTATCGGTCAAGAGATGGCGCAACCTAACACTACAATAATAAATTGGTGGCTGGTTCTAAAATAATTACCTACTATTTGCCGTACGAATAAACGAAGAATAAGTTCCTACTTAGTAATATAAACAGTTTGCAATGTGGAGTGGCTGAAACGTTTTTCAGTCACCGTAAGCAGCTGTGGTTAAGATTTGTAAATTAACTGTCCGCCTGTTCGCCCTTCCAACTGTCTGCCGTTTATCCTACTTTTTTAAAGACTGTACTAAAGTAACATATCCAAATATATTTATGATTGTACGGAACCCTCGGTGCGCGAGTCCGACTCGCTCTTGACCGGTTTTTTATTTATTCTAAGAGCCCCACCCGACTTCATTAGACGTGTTTTATTACAATGATATACGTATCTAAGTAGTGATTTGAAAATTATTTCTTACTTTTTAGAGGTATTTAATTTTGAAGCTGTTTTTGTTTTTATTTTCAGGTTTTTTGAAGTCGGTTTTTGTTTTTAAACAATTTTTTCTTTTTTTCTTTTTAGTGGAAGTACCTTCGTATTAGGTAGTTTTAACTTTTTATGGGTATGTATATTATGTAAATATAAGCGATGATGTTATGTCCTTTTTATATTTCACACTTTCCCATGGTATAGTACCACTAATAACTCAATTTCCACTGTTCGTGCTGTTTGTTGTCAAGGAGTTCCGTTGGTGCTTCGCAGTTCAAGTCTAGTCCAAAACGTCCTTGACCATAGTTAGATACCTAATTTGTTTAAGATTGTCATAATCCTAACAAAATTTCAATCACTATACAGTTACTATTTGATTTTGAGGAGTTCCCTTGTATATCTTTAAAATTCAAGGTCCAATAACAATGAAATCAAAATAATAAAGTATCCTCTTTCAAACAGAAAAAGAATCATCTAAATCGGTACATAAACAAAGAAGATATGGTCGATCGACCGTTTAAGTTAATAAAATGGTAACGAAAACGACAGTATTTTCAGGTTTTCTTGAAAAATACTGAACCGATTTCAAAATTTCAAAAAATGGGACCAACTTGGAAACTAACCTGATCTAATAACGTTTGAATTATTTCAATCGGTTCAGCCGTCTTCGAGTAATCGGTGAACATACATAAAAAAAACATTCATACAGCCGAACATAGAACCTCCTCCTTTTTAGAAGTCGGCTAAAAATAAAAGATAGTTTTTTTTCTAATTTGGTTGGTTGGATTCCTGGTTAAGGCAGAGGATTTTTCAAAAATCTTTGATTGCAGTTCCAATTATTTTTAAAATCAAAATGAAGTCATCTTTCAGTATAATTTCCTATCTTTAATATTTAAGGTACTTTCCCTCCGTGTGGCAAAGTTTTGGGACACCTTGTATATGAAGGTAAATTCATCGATCGAACTCCAAAAAACGCTTACAAACGTGGCAAATATTATACTAATGAATATTCTGTGGTCACGCGTCAAGTTTTTTCTTGTATTGAAAAAATAAATTTTAGTAAGTTACTAATAAAGCTTACTAAAAGTTTTATTCCATTCAAAAGCTTTTTTATATTAACTATAGTTATAAGTTTCTATGAAAGTAAATCGAAGAACAAATTTCATCTAGGTATCTATACAAGGTCATTTTGTATCCACCATCCAAATTTTGAGGATGTGTTCAGTCCATGAAACTGAACAAATTTCTCTAAGGAACACATGGTCAAATATGTAAAATAAAAATCGACTTTCCATACAAATCAAAGAGATCACGTAATCAATTTAGTATGGGATGACCAAAATTTTTTGGCGAAATTCGACACATATTTCTTAGAGAAAGTTGTTTAGTTTCATGGACTGGACACATCCTTAAAATTTGGATGGTAAGTTCAAAATGACCGGATATAAATATTTTAGAAAAACTTCATTTAATCGTATCATGGTTGATAAAAGTATAAAATTACTCGGCACACCTTTCCCACTCAGCGAAATCAACAACATGTCAGAGGTAACCCTACATTTGCTATCGTGGTCTTACAGACCAAGCGTGAATGCAATTTAACAATTGTATATTTACGGCCCGTAATTAACGGGCGACACACGGCCCGGCGCAATTTGTCATGGCTACGTGTAACTGATACGCTCAAACTAAGCACGAGAGAGTTGTGGCACCGTGCAAGAGTTAAAAAATTAAGTCGGGTACATTTTGACAAACAACGGCAGTTAGAGGTTGGTGCTAAAATTTATGTTATTTCCTTTGTTATGTTGCATGCATAAATGGAAATGTTATGTTATATTTTATATAAACTACGGTTTCGACCATTCAATCTCAAAATAACTGTCAATAAAATAACCTTCTACAGGGTTAAATCGAAGTGATCACCGTGATATTGATATTTTTAGGACAAACTTGCATTAAAATAGTGTGGACGTTACATTTCCGCAGCGATGATTTATTTTATTTATTTTATTATTTATTTATTAGGACCGCCAGAGAAAATTACATTGAGTCTTACATAGTAGGTGTTTACATTGTAACATAGAGAATGAAAAATTCTATTGAAGGCAGCCACAATGATGTTTGATAGCGTCGCGTCCGGGAGTTCTTAGTACTTAGTAAGCGAGTTTTTTTATTTCATTAGCTTTTAGTAAAAAAAAAAAGTTCTTACATCAGTAATCTCTTACTTAAGACTTTTTGGTATTCAGTTTCACCTTTGATTTAAGAATTTTTTGTCCTAAAGTTATCATTAGCTAAATGACTAATTACGGCACATAATGACTCAACAACCTTTGTGATTATTGTAAAGTTCATTCGCTTAGATAGTGTCGGTACACCCGCAAGCACTTGTGTTCAGAGACAGGAATACCGGTAAAAAACACAACCTTTCACTATGGCACTTCTATGTAAACTGCCAAAATTCAAATTGACTTGCGGGTGTACGCCGCACGTGGTATCCTTTGTTAATGCGGCGGCATTCTTTTACAAGAAGCAGCACGTGCAAAGGCGGTGCGATAAAAGGGCGACACTATCTGAGCGAACGGACTTTACTCTACTTAGCACAGCGCTGTTTGCCATTATTGGCGACTGAACAACAAGCCAACATGCTGCATTATACGGGAAACATTGTCGATTGTGTGGCCACACTATAATAGGCTTACTGTCACCACTCGGCTTTCAGCTCTGTTTACCTGTGTAAAACCTATAGGGATGTACTGTCGGATCATGGAATCATACAGTTCTATTTAGAGTACACTGCTTTTCATGATGACTACCTCCTTCCTCATGAGTCTATTGCTTTTGTTGCCTTATTTAACCAAAATAAAAATTAAGGAAGACACCTTAAGTTTATTACTAATTATGTATATATCGGGTCATTTTGAACTTACCATCCAAATTTTGAGGATGTGTTCAGTCCATGAAACTGAACAACTTTCTCTAAGAAACACATGGTCAAATATGTAAAAAATCGACTTTCCATACAAATCAAAGAGATCACGTGATCAATTTAGTATGGGTGACCTAAATTTTTTGGCGAAATTTGACACATGTTTCTTAGATAAAGCTGTTTAGTTTCATGGACTGTACATATCTTTAAAATTTGGATGGTAAGTTCAAAATGACCCTGTATATATTAGGGTAATAGTAGTGTATACTCGTATATAGTATATTAATATTTAATATTCATTTAATATTTATTCTAAATAAACATAATATAAAAAGTATTTTATGTTTTAATCTAGGCTATCTACTATCTGTGTGCCAAATTTCAACCAAATCCGTTCAGTATTTTTTGCGTGATTGAGGAACAAACATCGAAACCCACAACCCATCACATTTATAATATTAGTAGGATTATTTTTCCATAAACAATTAGAACCCCAACTTCACTTCTATAGGGGCTGAAACATGTCCACCGTGTTGGACTTCAAAATAAATGTCTTTTCCGCAATGTAAAAACGCACTGTAAAAAAATATCAGAAAATAGTTACCAACCGTGCTGGTTGTAACTCCATAGTGATAGGCTTAATTTCGATGCGGCTTTAACCTTTCAGGCTTTCAGCCCTGCGGCGCAGACACACGCTCCGTGCATTTACAGGTCATAAATCTACACCGTACTTTTGAATGTGTCAGCACATGTAAGGGAATGTTGCATTTTCAAAAGTTGAAAAAGCAACGTGGTCCTGTGATGTCATGAGTGAAAATAATGACAGTAACATATTTCATAGTGTTATGCAAGAACTTTTCAAACTGTCCTGTCCGATACAGGTTGTATGGGCATAAAAGAATGCCTTTTTAGCATTAAGTCCGCCATTTGCTGTATTTTATACATAAGCAATAAAGATTAAATAAAAATAAATAAATGTTTTTGGTATTTTAGCATGTTTTTGCTAAAGGTAACTTTTTTCCTAAAATCTGTGAATGCAGTTCAGAATATCTCAAAAAGTTATGAAAGGTTTCCCAGGAACGTTTTCCTGTAACTATAACGGTTAAGGTACCTGACCTTAATGGACCGTCACAAAAACCCAGCCTGTATAGAATGAACAATATTTTCTTATGAGAACTAATCTTATTTACTTGTTTCATAATGTCAGAACATGTACAGTCAGCAATGAAAGTTCCTTAACACTTTGTCATAGTAACTTTTTTGTCTAATGTTTCAAACTGTAAGAAATCTGTCAAAAAAGTTGCTATGACAAAGTACTAAAGTGTTAAGCGAAAATCGTTACTGACCGTACTAAGTAGGAACGAACTTCGACCCGTATTACATGGAGCAAGTTAATAAGACTATCACGCTCCTAATTTCATTAGCAGCAACAAGTTAAGTGAAAAGGCCGCAGTATAACTCGGAGAATTTACGATGCAAGTTATGACTATAATGTTACAACAGAATACCCATAAGCGCGTATCACTACTTGAAGGCCTGGGCACACCGGCTGCGAAGACACGCGCGTGGTCACGCGCGTGTAGATACGCGCGTAGTTACGCACGTAACCCCCTGACACACCGGGCTACGCACACGTCTACGCGGCACGCAACGCAACCTGTCCCTTGCGTACCCAGCCGCTGCGGCAGCCATCTTTGTGACTCTAGTGCGCGATGTCAGACGAAGATTGAGTAAATTGTTTTTCTTTAATATCGTTATTCATTATTTAAAAGCAAAATAAAACACCACTTACTTAATAGTACCGGTAGTACCGGTATTATTTGTAAACAAATACAACTGAATGCGTAGTCACGCGCGTGGTTACGCGCGTAGTATCGCGCAGCAAAGATACGTGCGTGTTTGAATTTGTTCGGTGTGACGTCCAATAGGGAATGCCATTGACTACAACGTCATCAATGCGTTCCGCTCTGCGTAGGTACGCAGCCTGTTTGTCTCATGGGAGCTGCAATGCGTAGGGTTACGCATCGGTCTACGTGCACGCGTACATTACGCAAGCGGTGTGCCATGTCTCATAAAGTTTCAGACATTACAACGTCATGGTACGTCTACGCGTACGTGCACGCTTACGTTTACGCATCTGGTGTGTATCGCTTCTGAGTGCAGTCAGCCTTAGAAGTAACTAATCTTTTATGTATCATGTTACACTAATTATTGCGTTCCTAATAGTAGGGTTCCATCTTACTGAACAAGCGTAGTTGGTGTGACATAGTTCTAATGTCCTCAGCTACTTACGAAGCAGACTGTACATGCTTCCAATTACATGGATACATAAACACTGGTTGAACCAGGTTGAACTTGCAATGTATTCGCATGTGGCTAATAAATCATGCGAGTGCGGTTTGAGTACCAGTTTCAATTTAACTTCGGTACATTGGTCGGAGTATACGTGACGTCATTAAAATTGTTGGGACTCAGCCTGAATGAGTTTTGTTAAGTTTGGCTTATGTGTTTTCTTCAAGTTATAATTTGAGTATTTGTATAGAAAATGTTTACGAACACAAAACAGAAAATCTTGTAAAGGTAATTCTGACAATTTTGTGCCTGCACAGCGTTTAAGCACAAAAAGATATTGATGGTCTTGATAACGAAATAAACAATGTCACGTGTACCAACGATAAAATTCGTTACAACGGTAATAGAATATTTTCTGTGATAATTAAATAAAGTTGGATACCACATAATTCATCTTTCAGCTTCGTAATATAGCTAAATAAATAATTATACGTAGTAGAAGAGTTTCTAATCTTTGTTTAAAAAACCTGAACAAATCACATTCTTTTTGTAGCATTAAACTTCCAGCGGAGATGAAACAACGTAATCTACTATAAAATCACTACGCAATTACGAGTAGGTACTGCTCACTGCTATAACGCTTTGAACCGACAACTAGACTGTCCGGTTAAAGGTACGCCGATAGGTTCCGACTAAGATAAGGCTAATCCGTCAGAACAAAGGAAGACCCATGTTCCGTCCCGGTATGATGAGCCCTTTGAGCCTATTATGAAATCACACGACAAAGTTAAGTCTACGATATTGTTGGCTCGGTGTCCTACTATTCGGACGGGAGTGGAATTCGGTTTTCATTGTGTTACGGAGTAAATATTTAAAATGTAAAAGCTGAAAGGGTCTCTTTTTAGTTAGATCTCCGTGCGTATAACATTAAAAAACTAGCTTCCATCTGCACGTGACTTCGTACATTCGGAAAATCCCTAGGAACTTTTAATTGGGATAAAAGTCCTATGTTTTAATCTAGGCTATAAACTGTATGTGCTACATATAATACAAATCCGTTCCGCCGTGTTGATAAATATGCAAACTCACTTTAAATGCTGACGTCATTTTTAAATTTTTGACGATTCTGTATGAAAGGAGAAAAAAGTAACCAATGACGAGTTTTTTGCTGGTTCTTTTTGTTAAAGGTCTCCCGCTTAGGGTGTGCGAACCGTTGGCGTAGCTTTTTTGACATTCTCAAGTGCTTGTAACAGCCTAGACTGATTAAATGATTTACAATTTTGAAACATCCAAACTCACTAACTTTCACATTTATAATATTAAACAGGATATAGTAGCATTAGTAGGATTAGTCAAACTCTGGATAATGCCTCCATTCTCAGCTGAATAGGTGCCGAAATGTCGGGCAATGAAAATCAAATTAAATTAAATTAAACATTACAAAATACATACCTATGTAGGTATACCTACAACAAGTGTTTTATTTCAGTCAATAAACTCTCTCGATGCTTTAATAAGCGCCACCGAAACCCGGCCAGCCCGCTGGCGGCGTCTGCGACTGAAACGTTATTATCTAACCTCAAAGGGCATCGCTTCCGTTTCGGTTACCTCGCCAAGTGTTTTTACACACGCTCTATCAGGACAGTTCCTTTGTAAACATGAGACATGCTACAAAGCTTTCTACATGAAGGACCCTTGTGATCGTAAAAAAAATTGTCAAATAAAACATTTTATGAAGTATTTTGACCGTCTAAATTTTTTATTATTATTATACCTCCTCTGTAGTCTAGTGGTTCGCCCACCCGTGTAAGACGCAGGGGTCCCGGGTTCGATTCCCAGGGGGGGTACAATTTGTACTCGGTTTGGTTGGTGGTAAGGCTTATTTCAAGTCCACCTGACTAGCTACCTCCATCTTACCTAAGTCTGATGTCATAACAACAATTTAAACATTGTTGTGTTCCGGCAGTTGGAGTTAAGATAGCCAGTTCCACAGTGACGAGGATTCCGAGTCTAGTTGATAAAACTTAGTTATCAAATATTGTATAAATAATTATCAGCAATTTTGTTAAAAGAGGAAAGGTGTAATGTATCCAATAAATATCATAGACGTGAATGCAGACTATGGGCAGTGACAGTGACATATGTCAATGTCACTGGCGCTAGCACCACTTGCATCTTTGTCAAAATATCTGAATCTATTTAAGACTATAATCACCAAGTAGCTTTTAAATTAAAACTGAAATAAAATATTTTGTAGAATATTTGATAAAATAAATTCTGGTAGTGCAGAATTAGTATGTATAGTAGGTACCTTTTGAATTGACTTTAAAATATTGTGTGCTACTCACAGCAAAACATCTACCGTTTCTTTATGCAATAAATGAATTTTGAATTATTATTTCATTCAATTAATTGTACTTCTACCATTAAAATGTTGGCACTTATTGTTATTGTTGTAGCAGTATTAAATCATTTAAGGAAATAGACTATATCATTTATGAATAGGTAAGGTACCTTATGGTAGCCACACACATTCAGTTTAATCTGTGTGATAAAACACTGCAGTTGAACTGTACAGATAAATCGTATATACCTACAAACCATACACGTATAAGTAAAACAGTAAAACTGTTATCTATTCAAATTTTCAATCTACGGTAGTTTTAAAAATAATATAAACTGTATGGTTTTTATCACACACGTTTTGATTATCGGTGCTGTTTAAACGGTATAGTGTGCGCGTAGCGATTTCTCGTAATGGGTGTGCCACCCTCTATAATATCATTATTTTTTTTAGGTAAGATATCATTTGAAATCCTAAACCATGGACCTATGATTTCCTTTTTTTTCCAATTTCTTATACCTTTGTTTCCCAAGCAAAACTTACAAAGCAAAACATTACCTTAGTTAGGGCAATAACCACTTAAAACTGCAGACTAAACAACGTTGACATTGTAAAGGTAGAACATGACCTTTTGCAAGTAATTACAATTTATTTTAGACTACCAACTTGGTTAAGTATTGAATGTATTTGTAGACAATAGTCATGGAACCATGTTTAGTTCCCTTTTGACTCCATTTTATCAAAATATATTATTTTCTTTTCATGTCAATTAAAACAACAGAACTATTACTTACTGTAAATAACTATTGCTTAATGTAAATTTTGAGACAGTATTTTTTTTTATTTATTTCATGGAAAACCAGTAGCTGTACAAATAGGTATAGAAAAAAACGTAGGAAACAATAAGCTAATGATAGGTTTTCGCTTATAGTAATAATATAGAATTTTACAAAACAATAATTTTATGTAGCTACATAAACAAATTAAAAGTACTTAATCTTATGTGTGTGATGCTCACCATACCAGCCTGAGCTTTTATTTAGTAAATAGATGTTCAATAAGTTTTCGCTTAAAAGAATCTAAACTGCAATTAAATACGTCGATATCAAGCTCACTCCCACCCAACACCGCGTTTAGGCTTTTGGTAGACCTAGGAATAAAACTATTTTGCCTATAGTTGGTTGGTCGACGCTAATAGAACTGCAATGGGCCAGTAATGCCTCATAGACCTTGATGGCACGGAAAACGATAATTTTGCTAGAAAATCAGGACAGTCGATGGCGCCATTTATTATCTTGAGGATGTACATAATATCGGCTACTTTTCTTCGCGTTACTAAAGGTGGATGTGTTGATTTTTGCAAAGACTATAGTATTCGGCTGAATTGTAAGGTATCTTATTTTAAAGCATAAGAATTTCATAAACTTCTTTTGGACTCCTTCAATTCTATCTATGTAAATTTGATATCTGGGATTCCAGATCTGGGAGGCATATTCAAGTTGGCTTCGTACGTATGCACAGTATAATATTTTTAAAGTTTTAAGTTGCATGAAGCACTTTGAGATACGCATTATAAATCCGAGTGATTTAGTGGCTTTAGTGATAATTGCATCAATGTGTGAGTCGAATATGAGCCTAGAGTCGTGGATCACTCCCAAATCACGCATCACATTCAATTTCTGAAGGCTGTGGCTAGACAAAGTATAAGTTGTATTAATAACGTTGGTCTTTTGTGTGTAAGCTGTAGATTATGTAGAGAAGCATTTTAGAAGGATTAAGATCCAACTTATTGAGATTACAATAATCACTGAGACGATCTAGATCAGACTGCAAAGCTATTAAGTCTTCGACTGTATTTATTTTGGCATATATCTTCATGTCGTCTGCGAAACATAGCAAGTGTGAAAATTTAAAGCAGCATCCAATGTCGTTAACAAAAACATTGAAGAGAAGAGGTCCCAGTAATAAGCCCTGAGGCACGCCACTAGGTATAGCTACCCAACCTGAAATGTAGTTGTTAACGACTACTGCTTGGGACCTATTATCTATATAAGAGGAAAACCATCTCAATAAGTCTCCCCTGATACCAACCTGAGCGAATTTATTTAAAAGAACACCATGGTCAATTCTATCGAATGCTTTGCTGTAATCCGTGTAAATCACGTCTACCTGTGAACCATAGATTTAGAGATAAATTCATTCAGCAACACAAGGTTAGACACTGTAGATCTTCCTCTCATAAAGCCATGTTGGTAGCTGGCTAGTGAGTTCTTTATAGCAGAATAAACTTGAAGATAAACAATCCTCTCCAAAACTTTGGATAGTATACACAATTTAGAGATTGGTCTGTAATTAGTGACTTCCGTTTTGACACCTTTTTTGAAAACGGGGGTTACGAATGCCCGTTTCCAAGGGTCCGGCACTTGGCACTCTGATAAAGAACGCTGAAATAGTAGTAAGACAGGCTCCGCAATACTAGCTGCGTATTTAACTAGAAATAAAGCAGGCAAATGATCCGGCCCCGCCGATTTGCTTGTGTCAAGATTACGAAGTAAATTGAAGACCGTGTCATAGTCAACCGTGATACTCGAAATATCGGAAGAAGTGTCTGAACAATTATCGGACACTGGAGTGTGAAACTGCGTTGCTGTTGGTAAAAAAGTGGTCTTTATATGAAAATAATCTTGTTGTTCTAAGGTAGGCATAAGCATACACATAAAGACACTTAAATTTTGTTAACAAACAAAGTTTGCATTGGTAGACTAAGTTTCTCACACAACCCTGAACTGGGCAGCCCTGTATCGTGACTTGAGTGAGATATCAGTTTGTATTATCATTCCGAATTGATAGGTACTAAGGCTTGTTAGTGAAACTATATGTGCAACTCATGAAAATGATAATATTGTTCGTATAACCAACTGCATTGTCAATAAGGATAATCAACGTTTGGTCGTTCGGTGTTGTCGTATAGCTTTGTTTCAAACTTACTGTTTGTAGTAGTATTCTTCATCATTGTCTCCAGGTGTAACGTTCGCCCGTTCGTCTTACATCTAAGGGTTGAGGGATTCAGAAGAAAGAATAAAATACAATTTAGTATTTGCTTCACAAGCATGAACCCAGGTGGTGCTAGCGCCAGTGACATTGACATATGTCACTGTCACTGCCCATAGTCTGCATTCACGTCTATGATATTTATTGGATACATTACACTACCTTCGGCCTGATCGTCATTTAACATCAAGTGAAGTGAAGGCCAAGCACTATCCCGTTGTGCATAAAAAAAATCAACCTATCGAAAGATAGTATTTTTCCGTTGCTTGACTTCCTTTTTTATGTTTTTTAATTAACTTGATATCCCAAAATGCTCTAGTGCTTATCTTACTGCATGAGTTATTATGACTCCGTACAAGTTGTGAAGTAATAAACTATGTTTTTTTATAAAAGCGAAAGTTAACAAGAAAAACCGGTAATTATCAAAACTTTACCCGTCTAACGAAAATATAACCTTGAAAACCCCAGTAAAAATATGAAACCTGTCCTACTTTTCAACAAAGCGAAGAATCGACTTCAGCTTCTTGTTATCAGTAACTATTAGCGTTTTAGCTTCACTCTGTGGTGCTAGTTTAATGCTCTCGACAGTACTTAGTGAACTCCCAGCTCTGTCTCGAGCTAGCCAGAATCACGTCGAAAACTTTCCCTGAACCACCCCGGGAATACTTCGGCACTCCAACTCGCTAATATTTTATGTCGGGATGACGCTAATGTTTTTGATTGGCACTAACAATAAGTGTGTTTTATTGTTCGATCAAACTTGTAGCCTGTTTGTTTTTCTTGAAAACGACATCGTTTGAAATGGGGCGAGTTATTTACGGCACCAAACATCATTACAACATCTGCGAAGCTGATGTGGCTAATTGGCATATTATTTACTAGCTTTCTAGCTGGGAGACCCGTGCCTATCAGTTGGATAAAAAGTAGCCTATGTCCTTCTCCAAGGTCCCATCTATGTCCGTACCAAATTTCATCAAAATTGGTCCAGCGGTTTAGGCGCGAAAACGAAACAGACAGAAAGAATTACTTTCGCAATTATAATATAAGTATGGATTATCAATCAAAATAGCTGTTTTAAAAACTCGAGGTACCTACATAAACATAACTATCCCATCACATGATATGAGGCTGATACGGCTTATCAAACTATTGATTTTATCAATAATCCTTTAATAGTCTCACTCAAAAGAGAGAAACTGCACTTAAACAAACAAAGTGCGGACAAAGGTATGCTTCCATTATATTGAGTCAATACATTTACTAGTACCTAAACATAATTTGGACACTCCATGAACGAAATTACTTTAATCTCCAAAAAGGTCCAATTCCACCCTGCTTGACACGTTTGCAGCGTGCACCAGACAAATTGGAAATCACCTAATGGATTCCCATTGTCCACATTCAGATCAAAAAGAAGTCTTCACCTTAGATGGGGCAATCCATAATTAATCCACCCCACCTCGATGGAAAAACATGTTTACAATGGCCGCTCAAAATGGCGTTTAGGAATGATGGACGTTTCAATAAAGGCAGGGGAACTATTGTTAATTATCATCTTTGTAAGCTCTTTAGTAGGTTATGGGGATGGCAGGAACTTGGATTGTATTTTAAAATAAATTAAAAATGACTTTTCACTTGAGTTTTATATAATTAATTTATAGAAAACATACTTAAGCTCATTTGACTGTGACTACCTATTAGAGACTTTTCGACTCGAAGACAGATATTTTAAAATACGCCTTTTCAATCAACTTATTTTTTAGGGTTCCGTACCCAAAAGGTAAAAACGGGACCCTATTACTAAGATTCCGCTGTCCGTCTGTCTGTCACCAGGCTGTATCTCATGAACCATGATAGCTAGAAAGTTGAAATTTTCACAGATGATGTATTTCTGTTGCCGCTATAACAACAAATACTAAAAACAGAATAAAATTAATATTTAAGGGGGGCTCCCATACAACAAACGTGATTTTTTTTGCCATTTTTTGCTCGATATTAATAACGACTACAGGTAGACAGTTGAAATTTTCACAGATGATGTATTTTTATGAAATTAATATTTGAAGGGGGCTCCCATACAACAAACGTATTTTTTTTTTTGCCTTTTTTTGGTACGGAACCCTTCGTGTTCGAGTCCGATTCGCACTTGGCCGGTTTTTAATGATTGCTATTTCCTTACAATGGAAAACGTAACAACCATCTAATATTATCACGTTTTTAATATGCGTCGCCTTTGTATACTAATAAGCCAGATAAAATTCCAAAGTGAATCATTCCCAAATCACCTTAATGAGGATAAAACTTGGTCACATGAATATTCAAAACGCAACTTGCTATAAACATTGTCTGTCCGAAAACGTTAGAGATAAAAAAAGTTGTTCGCTAAAAGTTTATTCTCCCGGGTCTAACGCAAATTACATCCCATGTCTAAACAAGACTAAGCTTAATTAATCTCAAAAATCCTCTTTTCTTTTCGCACACCTTAGTGCCCGGAGCAATTTGTTACATTAACGGCAATAAATTTTTTCCCATCCTAATAAAAACAGTGCGTTTCCTTCTCACCCCAATTATAATATTTGTTTCTTTCTTCCTGTTTAAATTATGCCTCATTAATGCTCTTTGATTCATATTCAAGTGGCCACTCATCTTTTCATCTTCATCCAAATTATTATCTTAATAACGTAATTAACTATTTAGCTTGATGTTTAAGGAAAAATTTTATTTTCGTTATTTTAACTGTTTTGAGGAAATTCCTTCATAAATAACAAAATAAATGAATGAGATTTCGTTGACCTTCATTCGCTACTCTTTTTCAGATATTTTTGCTTACTAATTTGGCGTATTTTTCCATAAGGAAGCCCTGTCGTGCGACAGGACCCAATTAGTACCCCATCATCATAATGATGATGAAGGATACTAGAAAGATCAGTCGTATCAAATGTTTAGTTAAGCACTATTGAAATAGTGGAACTTACCGTGTTACTCAAAGCTCTGCTAAAACCATGTGGACTAATAAATTTGTTTGTACATGTTCTGTACTCTGTCTGTCTATTTCATTCCAAAGCGCAAAGATCGAAAGTCACGAAGGAAAGAATCACCAATAGACGTAATCACATTACCACCATTTAACCTTCATTCTATTAACGGACGGTCGTTACAACTGGCCCAAGTTACTGAAAGTTCCAAAGGCAGCATTCTGCTCCTTTATCCGGTAATGACCGACGAGTCCCGACTAACACGTATGTAGTTACAGTGGAAACATCTCATTACCAACGTTTCGTTCCCGAGCGAACGGGGGTTAATTTCATTAGCACGAGCTCAACGAATCGTGTGATAACTTTAGTGAGGTTATGTCCCGCCCTTGGGAATGAACGAATGTTTATATGTCACATGGATTGTGTCGCTGTTTTACGGGTTAATTGTTTGGGGTTAAACAGCTTTGCTGTGTAATAAATATCAGAAATATAAAATACCAAACTTCTTCTGTAATATTTATTGGATTTTTTTGCCTGTAGACTTTTTAAATTTTTGTTTTAAAGTTAACAGATAACTTTTGCTTTTTCTGTAGTTGACTTTTTGTCGGTGAAAGTCTAAACTTCAGAAGAAAGTAAAGTTCTTATAAGGTTTATAGGTACCTATTTTTGTAACGTTGATTAAGCCATTGAACAATCAACAATAAACGACCCAAATGCGACTCAACACTATTTCGCAGTATGAATCCGCTAGTATCGCACGAAACATTCGGCTCATTAGCATAAATGATTGGACCGAGGTATTGTCCCAAAACTCGCATAGCAATTACGGGACACGACGACGGTGGCACAGAGCGGCCCGCTTGTAATTATCGCATTGGGACTAAAAGTTTGCCGTGAAAAAGCGCCAGTTTTTGTATAAAGTGATAAGAACTTTTCTGTAAATTGTTGAATTAAACTTTTGAAATACCCAGATGAGATTTATCTGGAGATCTAATATCTAAGCTTATGTAATTTTTCGATTTGTGAAATAACTTTTATCGAAATTAATTAACAAATCAAAACATAACTAACATGACCAGAGTTTTTTTATACTGAACATTATCAAGCACTCAAAGTTTTGTTCAATAACGTACAATTTAAGATTAAGTATAACCACCTCTGTGGTCTCGTGGTTCGCCCACCCGTGTAAGATGCAGGGGTCCCGGGTTCAATTCCCAGTGGGGGTATTATTTGTACTCGGTTTGGTTGGTGGTGGTAAGGCTTATTTCAAGTCCGTCTGGCTAGCTTCCACCATCTTACCTAAGTCTGACGCCATAACTACAAGTTCCTCAGTTGGAGGATTCCGGGTATTTACATCAGGTGAGATGTACACCAAGCATTACCCCGTAGTGCATAAAAAAAAGTAATCATAAATCTATTTCTAATGCATAACTGTTTTAAGTACGAGTGTGTTAATTACGACGGTAACAAAAATGTTGGTTATTCCGCATCAAGATTTTGCGTTTTCTTACTTTAAAAACTAGTGTGTACTTATATCTTGTCAAAGTTTCAATTAAAAGAGTTATCTTCCCATGAAATCCCCCATAACTAGGATACCCATCAATAAACAATCGTGGGTTCGTTAGTCTCCAAAATTAGTAATCAGATCGCGTCGTCTGCTCTTAATTAAGAAGTTAATGAGATCAGGTCTGACCTCGTTCCGTGGTGAGCAACTGAGGTCGGCAATTTACAATATAAAATAACTGGAAAAGTTCCCGATAAGTGGGGTTGCCTCGTTAGAGCAAGCTTCGGATTCAATTAGGTACATAGTACACTTTATGGGAAGTGATAACTCGATGAAGTGCAGAGAGGGTTGGATCTCGTTACACTTTTTTAATTGTGCTCGTGTTGGGTTATTCTGCTATAATCATTGGACTTGACTCATATTGCTGTTGCGATTGTAGAGTTTTGCTACAATATATTGTAGCAAAACTCAAAGGTTGAAAACACAAATTGAATAACGTGTATACACGTTACTCAACGTGTATACACTACTATATACTACACGTGTATACACGTTATTCAATTTGTGTTTCCAACCTTTGATTTTACAGCCAAAATTGAAATTAATAAGTATACGAAACATAATTTATCGAAAAACACATAAGTCTCACCTTCAAAGCTTGAGTGTTTTTCTTATTTATCAATATTAACAACATTCATCATTTTTTCGTCAGTATTGCATTGATAAGTTAGATGAATTAACGTACTTTTAGAAGTTTGTCCAACAGTTTTATAAACTGCATTTTTCCGGTTTAAAAAGTCACTATTTCTAAGCTTTATAAAATCAACTACTATAATTCCTCATGTTAAGTATACTTTATATGCGCTCCAGTTTTGTCTCGAAACCAGAAATATTCCCAAGTTGAGGTCGTTACGCTGGCATGAATATCGAGGAGGCATTACCACACGCGCTAATAGCCAATATCTGACGCAAAATTGCCTTCCTAACGATATTTCTGCAACAACTAATATAATCTGGTAATCCTATTACGGTCAGAAGCCGTTTTTGCCCACGTGGACTTAATACGTGCTTGTATTAAAGGGAGGTTTTAAAAGCATCCATATTCTTTTATCTGTTTTGGAAACATTACGTTTACTACTTAATGGTTGATAAGATACAGCGTGCATCGAGAGACGTGTAAACGTGAAAATTTAAATGAGGGGTGAACACAACTCTACATAAATTCACTAAAAAAAGTTCTCATGTATGTTATATAATGAAAGAAGCTCCAGTAATGGACCGGATATAGCGCGGTCGTAGCACAGCGCGCACTACGAAAGTTACGTAGCACGCTACATTCGGGCGGACGATGCTACATGCTACACAGCAACAGTAACTATCTATGCTTCTTTAAATGCTACGCGATTATAGAGTTTAGGTTATGGTTAAAAAAGTACTTACCTACCTAGTTATTTTAAATTATTGTTGCTTCACTTACTCAGTCAAATACTTGATTTTTTACGCGTCGTCCGATATACACTCGTACCTTTTTAAACAATACTAACCTTTTTTATTTTTATTTTTATAATAAAACACATTTACCATTTAATTTTATGCAAAGACGGTGTCTCGTAAACCTTTAAGGGTTTTTCTGTTCACCATAACTCGTCGTCTTTATACATTCAGCACAAGCAAATTATTTAGGGAACACATACATACACATAACTCAAAACAATGATGGATGGTTATAGATAAATTATCAATTTTGTAGGTAGGTCGTAAGTAATAAGACAGTTCGCTTTCCGACGAAGGACGACACCGAGCCCGTTCGGCGCTGCGGTCGCTATTCGCATTACTCAGATCATATTGATAAGATTATTTTTTCCACATTGAATAAATATAGGATGTTTTTTTTTTAAGTTAGTAACTTCATACTGTTAAAATATTTTTAATTATTAGCACAAGATATAAATTAATTAGGGTAGTGATATTATAAATCCATATACATATACATTGGATAGCCACATCTATATACATAAAAGCGTAAATCACTCACTGACTCATCACGAAATCTCAGAAACTACAAGTGCTAGGAGTCTCAAATTTTGCATGGGGGTCCCTTTTAGGGTGTAGGTGCTCACTAAGACGGGATTTTGCGAAATTCAATCCCTAAGAGGGTGTAACAGGGTGGCAAAGTTTGTATGGGAGAACGCGATTCCTTGGCCCGATTGACTTGAAATTTGGCATAGACATTCTTTTACAAAATTAATTGAAAACGTGTTTCGAAGTTTTTTGAAATGTATCCCTTAACAGCGTTGAAAAGGGGTAGAAAGCTATTTTTAGGGTGGTTGACTTCGATATCGGAATCAAAACTTCTTAGTGCATTTGAATGATTAAGAAAAATAAATGTCAGTTGTCACTGCACGGGCTGACGTTTAATCTCTAATTTTCCCGATTATATATAAAATAAATTGTTCTAAGATGAAAAAGGAAATTACGGAAATCATATAATATAAAGTATTGTGGCATTTAGCCAGCTCATTATGTGTTTTCCGAAGTTCCTACATAAAGAAATATTAAATATAAATACACGAAGCAAAAAGTCTCGTCCTTATATTCGAAGACTAAAACACTCTTCAGACATACCTACTCCATTGGATATCGATATAGTGAATAGCCTCATCAAATTATACCGACGAGTTCCAACAATTCGATAGGAGCAATAAAAAATTCCTTCCCGACGGCAGCCGAAAGCCAATCAAATATTTTCTTAACGTGGTCGAGATGTTATCTTTTAATATTATACTTCCGATCCTCGATATTACTATTCGATAGGCGACATCGGAGAAAATCTTCGTCTTTTATTCGCCCTATATGAAATAGGCACATAAAAGTGGTGCCATATGGAATAAAAAGTTATAATACGAATGCTATAATATGCTGAGTTTGCCAAGAACATTATGGGTACTTACTTATATTTAAAGTAAAATTATTTGATATTTATTTACCATAGTAAAATTGGGGTGTATGTATTCTTCACGGCTATTCTAATTTATGAGACACAGGTCTTTCCATAAAAAAAATAGTCATGCATTAGTATAACTATCTATAGTTTAACCTTGTGTAATAGACGTATTATACTGTATTTAATTTCCCTACCAACCTAACTAGGTGAGAGTTAAATTTTTCTGAAATCAAAACCATGCCAAGAGGCTCAAAATGGTAAGTATATTTTAGGTAAACTAAGAATCTATTAACACATACTATACGTGTTTCTGTATGATTTGGTATTCGATAGAATAACATCTGAAACATTCACCTGGTTCTTGCTTAGCAAAAACTTATACATAAACAAAAAGGAATTTATATCCGTCTTAAGTTCCCGAGCATTAGCGTTGGTTTTTTCATCCGGTTTCCCGTGACGGATGCCTGCCGCAATTAGTGTCAGGAAATTACACAAGAAAACAGAGGGCAATCCATCACCTGCCTTGAAAAAATAAAGCTCAGAAATCTCCGTGCAAAGCTTATACAAAACGTCATTCTCGACCCGGGAGTGACTACGCACAATCCAGCTTATAAGCCTTCTGAGATGCGTTAACCTTAGCCGTTTAGGGTTTTTGGGTTGTTTTAGTTTTTTTTTTGAGATTTTAGCATTCACAATGCTATTTGTTATTGTCCAGTTGAATAATAAGTTTTTTTTTTCAAAGGCAATGGTAGTGAGGTAGTATCTGAGAGCCTATTACAAAAAAGAATTACAATAGTCAGACGATGTTCGTTGACCGATTTACATGATTTTGAATTTAATATATGGACTTAATAATATCACGAAGTGAGAGGAACATCGTTCGCTTTTTTTGTAATAGGCCCTCTGGATGCATTCAAAAACGTGCTTCATTGCATTTACAGCTTTATAAAAATTTCATCCTAAAATAAGCTTTTTATAATCTACTAGCTTTCGCCCGCGACTTCGTCCGCGTGGACATTTGAAAAATGGTCCCATATCAGATTGATGGTCCCTCACCAAACAGTTTGTATTTGGCTATTACCAAAAAGTTTGTATTTATTGATGTCATATTATTAGTCATCAACTTGGCTATCATTAATTAATTCTTAACTTTCTTACAAAAAATATATTGCAAAGTGTAGCTAGATCATAGTTGAGAAATTAATATTAATGTAAGGAACTTTTTCCCACGGGTAATTTAAATTAAAACCATTTCCATCGCAAGCTACCAAAACTATGTTTTGTATTTTGTTCTTAATCTTTATTAATATAAATGACGCGCGCTAAGTACGCGTTCTGTTTGACAAAGCCGTCTTTCACATTTATAATACAACGTGTTCCAAAAATTAAACGATTTCAGAGTTGGTCCAATAGTAAAAGTTGTACAGTTTGATAGTCCCTATCTACCATATTCGGGATTAGGGGTATTTTTGTAACACGTTGTATAAGTAGGATATATTATATTCCGTTACTTTCACATTATTATAATATTAGTACGATATCCATATTAACCCGTTCATGCCCCGTTCCCGTACCCGTTCTCGTTCCTGTTCCCGTTACCGTATTATTTCAGCCCTTTAGGGGTTTTAAGCATTTCCACCCTGTTCAACTTGAAAACAAATGCCATTTTTGCAATCAACTCCCATAAAACCTCATTAATGACTTCTATATCGATATTAGGCTTTTTATACCCCATTTACCCTCCAAAGGGTTGATTTTCAGAAATCACAAAATATGCGTTTGCTTATTTGTTTACAGAAGTACTCCTATAGTTTCAAGTCAGATTGTCTATTTTATATTTTTTCCATATAAATTTTGAACCCAGTTTTCATCCCCTAAGGTTGAATAATGTCTACCATGTTGGATTTTAAAATAAATGCCATTATCGCAATCAACATCCCATAAAACACCCATATCAATTTTGGGCTTTTTTACCCATTTAGCCCCTAAGGGCTTGAATTTCAGAAAACCACGAAACACGTATTAAAAACGAAATAAGCATTTGGGTTTAGAAGTACTCCCACCACAAAGTTTCGAGTTGAAATGTGTATTTTTTTTATTCCATACAAATTTTGAACCCCCATTTTACCCCTTTAGGAATGGAACTTCCGAAAATCCTTTCTTAGTGGATGTTCAGATTGTATAAAGTATCTATGTAGGTATGTACAAAAATTACAGAATTTCAAGTCTCTAGGTCCAGTGGCTTGAGCTGGGCGTCAGTCTGTCAGTCACCCCTTCACTTTTATATTAGAGAAAATGACGCTCGGGGTCAGTAATATATTTTTTAATATTTTTTTTTTATGTAGCTTTATCAAGATATTTAGTACCGGCTCTCCCGGTTACAGTTTATAACAATAATAATTTTATATTCACTCAAGCAAGATCGAAGTACTTAAGACAAAATTTAATTTTATATAAGAAGCGCCATCTAGCTTCAAATAGATATATTAAAATAATACCAAAGCAGCAGACAGACAGTGATGTTTTTGAAAACCTCGCGGTCAAGTTCAAACTGTATGTTGTTTAAAAATTCTCATAATAGATGTCAATGATGAGAATTTTTAAACATAATACAATTTGAACTACTTATTTACCTATTTATTTTATTTATTTCTACAAAACCGACGACCTTGAAATATTTCCGCGACAATCTTGAAAGTATCTCCAATCTAACATAAAAAATTGAATGAAATCAGACTACGCGTTAATGAATAACAACCAAGTACACATTTTGACTTTCATCCCCTCTCCCAAGGAAACGGTGCTGAATTTCGGGATAAAAAGTATACGTTGACCTTTCTCGTAATATGAACTCAAATCATGCCAAGTTTCATTTGAATTCATTCAGTAGTTTCGGAGTCCATGGCGGACGTGATACAGACAGACAGAAAGACAGACAGACAGACAGACAAAAATTAAAAAAAATACAGTTTTGGCTTCAGTATCGATTCTAGAGAGCCCTTCAAAAATTTTTTTCAAGATATCTTCAATGTACAAACTTGGACCTGTTACAGTTTTATTATAAGTATAGATTTAAATTATATAGTGTATTCTATGATGTTATATGTGATATTATCTATGATGTTAAAGTCTTTTGCAAGAAGCTTTGGGAAAATTCAGTGGACGTCAGTGCTGACAACTGACATTTATTTTTCTTAATCGTACAAATGCACTAAGAAGTTTTGATTCCGATATCGAAGTCAACCACCCTAAAAATAGCTTTCTACCCCTTTTCAACCCTGTTAGGGGATACATTTCAAGAAAATACGAAACACGTATTCAATTAATTTTGTTAAAGAATGTCTATGTCAAATTTCAAGTCAATCGGGCCAAGGAATCGCTTTCTCCCATACAAACTTTGCCACCCTGTTTTACCCCCTTAGGGGTTGAATTTCGCAAAATACCGTCTTAGTGAGCACCTTCACCCTAAAAGGAACCCCCATGCAAAATTTGAGACTCCTAGCACTTGTAGTTTCTGAGATTTCGTGATGAGTCAGTGAGTGATTTACTCTTTTATATATATAGATTAAACTGGGTCCTGAAGGAGGCTTACTGCAAACAGTATTTTTTTTAGGGTTCCGTACCCAAAGGGTAAAAACGGGACCCTATTACTAAGACTCCACTGTCCGTCTGTCTGTCTGTCTGTCTGTCTGTCACCAGGCTGTATCTCATGAACCGTGATAGCTAGAAAGTTGAAATTTTCACAGATGATGTATTTCTGTTGCCGCTAAATACTGAAAACAGTATTAAATTAATATTTAAGGGGGCTCCCATACAACAAATGTAATTTTTTTGTCATTTTTTGGTACGGAACCCTTCGTGCGCGAGTTCGACTCGCACTTGGCCGGTTTTTTAGTTTGATAGCATTAAGCTGAAATATGATTACGTTGTGTAAAAGATTAGTTATTTTATATTGACGGTCGTATGTTAAAAATTACTCTGGCAGATTTCTGTCTCACCAATCGCACGAAGCAAACAGGCTGAAAGCCAAAAAAACTTTATTTTTGCGGACTAATGGCACTCGCAAACAGGCTCCTATCGTGCCGGAAATCACGTGTAAAATCTCCATTAAGAACACCTCCACCGATTGATCCGGGATGAGCAGCCATCTATTGGACACGGCCCATCGCCGGAACTCGTGACCCGAATCCCGACTAACCCGAAAGGATGGAACGCGGTCCCTGTTATAAGCGAAGCGGGCTTTCTAACTGATTTGTACAATTTGCGAATTGTATGTATGTACATATTTCACGTATGTACATTTTGAATATTGTATATATTTCGCGTATTGTACTATTCGCGAATTGTACATTTTGCGTATTGTACTTTTTGCGAATTGTACTGTACATTTTGTGTATTGTACATATTGTAAGAGGTGCACATTTTTCGAATTGTTCATTCTTCGTAGCATACTCAATACTCATGCTACGAAGGGTAGCCAAAGACACATTTGTAAAAACGAAAACAAACTTTACTTTCGAAAGGTGTGGATTTAACATTTTAAAAATCTATGGTTAGCGAAAATTAGTTCAATCATTTACAACCTTTGGTAGTTCATGGTTGTTTCTGCAACAGTGTTTGGTAGCTTGAGTCACTACATCAAGCAGACGTAGGGTAGGTACGCAATTATAGCCTATATCTATTAATTTTACTATTGTTATTTTTGGGTTATTTTTGTATTCAAGGCTTCCATAAAATCACCTTCAGCCGAAAACAATTTGTAGTCTCTGAAGTTTAAAAAAAAAACAGCTGTAAAATTTGGTATCGCCGCTACACCCTATGACCTGAAGCGGCTTTAAAGTTCATGATCCTTACTACGTTGACAAGAGGTGATCTCAGCTATGGGATACCAAATTTCTAAACTGACTTGTTTTTATTATTATCTTGTCAGGTTTAGCCAGTGGACTGACTGGAATATTTTCATATTGTTATCGTTTTATTTCCCTTCGGCCGTGTATGATACCAGAGTTTGGTAACCAGTATCATACGAAGAAAAAATTAAGGTAGCAAGTTGTTGTAATGCAGCCTGTATGCTTGTTTGCTATTTTAACCAATAAAAATTTCTAAACATCATTTGACATGCATTCCAAGTAAGTGTATAAGCGTTTTAGTATCCTGTGTTTGTGTGTGTGAAGAAAGCACCATTTCTTACAATCTGTGAGCATTTGACAGCTTCCTTACGTTATCTGTATAAGAAGCAATTGGCCTGCGCTATGGCGCGTGAATTACGCGAATATGGAAAGCTTAAATCAGCCGTGAGAGGCGATAGTGGGGTGTATTTCTTATGGTGACATAAACGAGGGATTTGTTTCAGCGACGATTGGGTAATGAAATCTTAATACAGTTGACTGCTTTTTTTTGGTAACATGAGTGTGGTGTGTGGATTTCTGAGGGTGCAGATGTAGATTAGTATGATACATTAGAGTACCAACTAAATACAATAAAGCAAGTACGTCATGTATCAAATGTGACTGTAGTGAAAAAATACATATTTTTTATATCTACGCTACCTACCTATAATATTTCTTAATTTTCTAGAAATCTGCAACATTATTGCTTTTTAAATTATTGATTTTTGAGCACTTATCAATTTCTGTATTCGTTGTACTAACAAACTAGCGACCGCTCGAGACTTCGTGAAAACACTTTTTTTCGGGATGAAAGGTACCCTGTGTCTTTTTCTGTACCCCTGACAACTTGTATTTAAAATTTCATGATGATCATTTCAGTAATTAAGACGTGAAAGCGTAACAAACAAACAAACTGACTTTTGCATTTATAAGTATAAAATATAATAAAAAGTAAGGATAGTAAGGATAAGGATATTAATAACATTTAAAACAGTATTTAAAAAATTAAAAACATCTAGCTCATGAAAAAATAAGAAATTAATGACATAAGTAGTAGTAACTCGAACAAAGTACAACTGGGCGTTACGTGACGAGTTTGCCAAACTTTTGGGTGAACCCAGGCAATTTTAATGATTAATGTGTCAAGTGACAATGCTAGTGCTCAGCGGTTATCTGCCAGGACAAAGAAAGGGCACCTCTATTCATATATCATACGCAGACTTGACCCTTTCTAAGCCGCAAAATGTTATATATAAAGTGGCTGGAAGAGATTTTTGAGTTACTATACGTACTGGTATGATAGTGGTCTATTATTTACACGACAGCCTACTGTATGAATCCTTTTAAAGTATGTCAAACCCCTTTCATTTGCATCCTTTAGATTTCTAAACACAGTCGCTTTAATAACCTTGTATTTCTTAAAATTCGATGAGAGCAGTAAACTTGAGAGTGGAGAACCATCAAAAACAGCAGATACCTTTACCTAAACCATTTACTTAAAAACTTACGATTATTTTAGCCATATCTAGACAAATCTATTTACTAAAACAACTCATAGACCTTTCTTGTCTCCGAAAATAGGGATTTGTATTGAAATGTCTGAAACAGACGCATTGTGATTTTACTGAAATAGGCCCACTACTATTTAATTAGTTTTCATTCAATGTTGTCTTTTCGACAACGTTCGTAATCACTTCTTATACTTATTTGAGTTAATTAAATTAAACTTTATTTTTTTTATATTTTATCAGTTTTTATTTATGTTACCTGTATTTTAAATTTTACTAAATGCATAATTAAAGAATTAAAACATAGCAAATGATTGTATACTTGGTAAAATATGAATGTATGATTATTTAATTGTTATCAAAGGCACACTATAAGTAAATTAAATGAAAACAAGTAAGTTACCTCCCAAATCAAATAACCCACTCTGTTTCTCGATATTTTAATCAGAATTTGTACCTACGTCGAAATATCCATTTGTAGTTTTAACCCAAACAAGCCAAGCTATTGTGGTTTTCCGCCGCGCGGCGTCCATTTGCCCCGAGCCAAATTCAGTTTAGTACCACTCTAAAATGTTCTACTTTGTGCGAAATTAACAAAATGGAGAATGGTAATGCTGTGTGCTGGGACAATTTGAACTACGTGGTCTAAGGTTGATGTTTGACTTAGCTGCTCCGGAAGTTGCGACCTCTTTTATGTTTTGCTGATTTATTTAAAATACGAGTAGGTACTTTAATAAGAAAATGTCGTATTAAGTTTAACATAATAGTAGTTTATGAAACTGATGCATAATGAGGGGTATTAAAACATGAGTGTGTGTTTAAAAACCGAGCCGTAGGCGAGGTTTTTAATAGTATCACACCAGTGTTTTAATACCTAGTTATGTACAGTTTCATACACTACTTTATCTACTCTCATACAATTTGTGATTGAACCGATTGAACCTACAAAATAAAATATCAATGATAAAAAAGAGTTCGGTAGGTCGGCAGTACTTACCAAGGTTAAGTAAGACGTTTTTTCCGTCGCCGCATCTAAAATATCGGGTGGAGTCAAATTTTCACTCACTACACTCACTACTATGATATTTTAAGCAAAAGTAAAAATTAAAATTTAAAAATGGCGCGTCTTCTATTAGAAAAAAAAATAATTAAATAAGTGCATTCCAGTAGACTAATCGTTACGCTTAGTCATCGATCACCATAGAGTACGTTTTAATCATGGAAAGTATAAGGGAATATCATTGGTTTTTTTTTAATATTGCGGCACTGCCTTCTTCTTGGATTTGCCCTGTATCGTAATGAGAAAAAAAGTTATTTTATAACATTGCTTAGTATAGCGAAGGTATGTTATAAAATAACTTTTTAATTTTTTTTCGGTATTGCGTGTATAAAGTATGTCAATATAAATTCGTTTTGAAATTCATAATTCGAATTTAACGATATGAGAGTAGATAAAATGAATTATACCATTGTGAATGAAAAATCAAAAGCAAAGTTATCTAACTATTTTAGCTTAATCGATTAAGAATCCATCCTCTTATCCACCGATATGGGAAATACCCCAGTAGTGGGGATATTAAAAATGGCTGATGTCAATTGAAGAATACTTTGCGTAACACGCCTCTTAGAGTTTCCCTAGAAAAGTTACCTATTTTGACAAATTCGCAATAACGTATCCTTGATTTAATGGAACAATTTATTATTCTATAGCTAAGAGTACCTACCTTTGTTTGTACCTTACCAAAAAGTGCTCTTAAATTTTGTTATTCAAGTAGGTAGTATCCTATCCTATCGTAACTCTCCGTCGAACGTAAAATTTGTGTGTTCTGTGTAACATTTTTATTTATCTGACGAAATAATCCTGAAAGTGCAGTTCTGCAGTACGTACTGTCGACAGTTTAAAAGCGCTAGGGGGCTTACTGAAACATGTCAATGCCACTAGAGGACATCAAAAGGTTTGTATTGTATCGGATTTTTTGTATCAATAAATGGATTGGGGGAGGCTTTTGTAGTATAGACAATATCGAAACATTTTATAATTGACTCTAAAGTGGATAGTAACTTAATTAAAATCAAAGGTCCTATTATAAAAAAGCATTGCGATAAGCGTACGATCTTCGGTTCACTCCGTGACATTATCAACTTATGTTACGGTTCAAAATCAAGTAAATCGATCATCCAACATCATCTGACTATCGTGATCCTTTTTAGGGTTCCGTACCAAAATGGTAAAAAAGGAACCCTTATGGTGTGACTCAGTCTGTCTGTCTGTCTGTCTGTCTGTCTGTCTGTCACAGCTGGATATCTCGAGAACTACTAATGGTATCAACTTGAAATTTGGAATTGTTTTAGATGACATTTGCCCAACTATTTTGCAAATAAGAAAGAAATAATAAAATTAATATTTTTTTTACAACAGGGACTGAAAAGGGGTCTTAAAAATTTTAAGTGAGGTGATTAGGGCATGTGGGGTATCATATGAAAGAGCGCTGTTTGCACATTTTAAAACATTTTTTTTCTTTTTTCTTAGGCCGCATAGTTTTCGACTTATGATGAAAAATGTAAAAAGAAATACCGTTCCCCCCCCCCCCCAAATCTCCGAAGTTTGCAAAGAGAAAAATCTGAAATAATTCCATGTGATAGTAGTTTATGTAAAGATTACAGGAAAAATAAAACGATGTCTCAATATAACACACTTTTTTAGAAATTCAAAAAACAAACAAAATTTTTTTTAGTTTCACTACCAGTCAACAGATGGCGCTGTCCTAAGCATGCTAACCTAAGGGCAAAAAGTAGTTCCACTATGGGTCAAGAGATGGCGCAACCTAACACTACAATAATAAATTGGTGGCTGGTTCAAATATAATTACCTACTATTTGCCGTACAAATAAACGAAGAATAAGTTCATACTTTACTAAGTAATTATATATATTACTATATAGTAATATAATAATAACGAGGAGCTCGGTGGCGCAGTGGTTTAGCGCCTGGACCAGCGATTGCGGATGTTAAGCAACGTTCGCAACGTTCGCAAGGTTCGGTCATGGGATGGGTGACCAAAAATTTATTATCTCGAGCTCCTCCGTGCTTCGGAAGGCACGTTAAGCCGTTCGTCTCGGCTGCATTTGCAGTCGTTAATACCCACCAATCCGCATTGGGCCCGCGTGGTGGGTTATGGCCCGTCCTCCTTATCCACCCATAAGGAAGGCCTGTGCCCCAGCAGTGGGGACATTAAATTGGCTGATGGACTAGTAATATAAACATTTTGCAATGTGGAGTGGCTGAAACGTTTTTCAGTCACCATAAGCAGCATTTGTAAATTAACTGTCCGCCTGTTCGCCCTTCCACCTGTCTGCCGTTTATCCTACTTTTTTAAAGACTGTCCTAAAATAACATATCCAAGTATATTTATGATTGTACGGAACCCTCGGTGCGCGAGTCCGACTCGCTCTTGACCGGTTTTTTGTAATAGGCCCTCTTGTAAAGGTACTACATCTTCAAAAATAGCTTTTGATGGAAGGAAAAAAGATACTGATAAATATGCATCATCAAGAATTAAGTACAGTGCTGGAACAGTAAGGGGTGGGAATTGGAACAATGTTGGCAGATAATTCATACATTGTGATTGTGCCCCTCATTCAACGCTTTTTCTCAAGTTTATTTTAAACAATGAAGCACACTTTCATTAAAAATATTACCTGCATCCGCTTATTACAGTTTACAGTTTGCTATAACATTTTTCTTTTTAAATAATTAACAAGCGATAAATTTCCAAAAACTATCGATGTCACGGAAAATGTATCGTTTGAGAATAAAAAAATACAACCAAAATCTATTTCCTCCAGTTATGGGATTTCAAAACTGAACTAACAGAATAGAACACACAATCTAAATTAAACATTCCCGATAGAAACGCAAACTCAATTCAAAGCTCCAATACAAAATCCCATTACGACTCGCAAAATGTGCGGATAAACTTGCTTAATCTGCTGGCATTCTTAGTTTCGTACGTGAGAAGCAACACACGGTCTTGCGTTTCCTAATATACGTTTCGGTGTTAAGGTAATGGTTCGGAGCGAGTGTTTAAACAAGCATTAGAGGTCGGGATAAGTTTGGTCATTAGGCGAAGGTTTCGGACTAAGCCGTAAATGTTATTTGGGAGCTGTAAAATTTTTACAACGTGTTTTGTAAATATGCGCGTAACCTACTTACGTAAAATAAAAGAGGTAGTTTTCATAGTGTTTAGTTAGATTTGTGTTCGCATTTCCATCTCAACGTTTAGTGAGTTAGGTACCTATACCGATAAACCATTGGTTGGTTGGTTAAGATTAAAATTAGGTTACCGCCAAAAATAATTTCACTTAAGGCGGTTGTATGACCGAAAGTGGCGCCCTCAGAGGTTTTTATTTAATAAATTATTAATAGATAAAGATTTTAATAATGTTTATCGTGGAGATTTTAGGGCCCATGGTCTAGTATTTTTAGAAGGTATCACTACATGCCCTCGTAGTCATTCGTAGAAGTAGATAGCAAATGTGTCAAAAACGGCCACTTTTAGCAGTTTTTCTATCTACTTCTAGCAGTGACTACTAGGGAATGTAACGATACCGTCTATAAATACTGCCCTAAGCCCTAAAATCTCCACGATAAACATTATTAAAATTTGTGTATTAGAATTATAATATTAAATAAAATTCACCGCAGCGCCACTTTCGCTCAGGGTACCACCTTAATAAAAGTTCTTGTAGTTCCATAGCTAAGTTAAGCATGTTCCAGACGGATTAAATCACGCCTCCCAACAGAGGTGACCTTGCTTGATTTAATCCATCTAGACGGCAGATTTAATCCAAATTTCTTCAACCAATCCAAATGACCTTCAACGTCCTTGGTGGAAGGGCGCGAGTTCCAACACAGGCACGGTAATGATATTGAACAGTACTCCAACTTCATATACTGCCCGGCATTTATATTGGCAAGATAAAAACGAGACAAAAGATGTGCAGCGCCACAAATTTTAGTGTTTGTGGCTATTGCGCATCTTTTGTCTCATCTTTCTCTTGCCAATTTATATGCCAGCATCTGTACAAATAGTCGAAAAGCGAGTCGTACGTACCTACGCGCCTCGGCCCTCGAGTTCAGTCTGCAGTCTGCACTCGGTACACAAACAGTCGCGAATGCGCCGCAGTGATGAACGAAAGATGTACGTAGGTCAGGTACTATTGACACAGAATATATACTCTAACGCGAAAAGAAACGACACTCGAGCATGTATGCTCGTAAAATCGCTCGCGGCTATGTGTGCATGCCTGGAGGCGCGCGGGGGCTGGGCGCGGCGCGCGGGGAGTGCAGCCGCCAGTCGCCGACTGGCCCGGCCAAGGGTTCTACATTTCTTTAGTTCTACTGTCGCTCGCCGCTCGCTAGTTCCAACGCAATCCGTATTGTACCGCATTTCGCACGGACTGACTACGCGACGCAACATTATTTAATTGTAGATAATCATGCCCGGCGGCAGCGGGTTGTTGTGTTTATGGCTGTGGCAACAACCAAAACAAAATCCTGATAGAAGTTTTTTCGTACCTATTAAAGGTTAAAATAGGTAAGTATACGAAATATTAGTCTTGCCCTTACTCTTCCTTTTACCTGACTTTAATTATAAAAAAACAAGGATTTCAGATGATTAATCTCGTAAACTCGCAAGTAGGTGAAAGGTATATAAAAAATATATTATAAATCAAACCTTTCTATGAAAGAATGTGTTAATGAATAACATGTTAAAGATTAAAAACTGATTATGAATAACAAAAAATATAGTATAAGAGACATAAGAGCTGCAATTTATGATGTAAGTAGGTTAAATTTTAAGATTACAAAAACTTATATCAAACCTATCTTTCACTAACATGTCCTTGCACAAGTTTATATTTCCTAACATACCTACTATGTTATCTCCTTTGTCACAAGTCTAAATTCGGTATCAACCCTAGCGCTTACACGCTCTGGCTCAAGGTCGCTGGCGCTCGAACTCTCACGTACAGAGTGTGTCACGGCTGTGCTATTGAGGTAATAAATATAATAGAAAAAATACTATAAAATATCGACTCAGCCGTCGCAGTTCAGACGGGCTCAAATGGCTCGGCTGCTACGGGTTACGGGTGAGTCGATTTTTTCTAGTATTTTTAGGGTTCCGTAGCCTAAATGGCAAAAAACGGAACCCTTTTATAGATTCGTCATGTCTGTCTGTCTGTCTGTCCGTCTGTCTGTCCGTCCGTATGTCACAGCCATTTTATTCCAAACGTATTAAAATTACACAATTGAAACTTGGTTGGTAGATGTATTCTGTTAACCGCTCAACGATTTTAACACAAAAATAACAAAAATAAAGATTAAGGGGGGGCTCTCCATACCTGGAACTGAACTGCGAACGTGTGGGGTGTCAATAGATAGGTCTTTCTTTTAAGACATTTTCTTCTCAAAGTCTACCGTTTGAAAGATATACTCCGCCAAAGTGGTAAAATGTTTATCCTCCCCCCCCCCCCCCTTTAACTTTTGAAATAAGAAAGTGAAAAATCTAAAAAACATATATGTATATGTAACATGTAGATAACATATATTATATAACATATATGTAACATGTAGATCTTAATAGTTACTTTCAATGAAAATTGGTTTGAACGAGATATAGTAATTAGTTTTTGAGATATAGCACATTTTCCACAAATATTACTTTGTCATTCATACCAATTACCAACACTGTGAAAAACAAAGTTATTTTTGCAGACGAAAAATGATAATGGTATTAAATATGGTGTGGTATAAGGTATCTACGGAACCGTACGGCGCGTTGCCCAAAACGCACTTGGCCGGGTTTTTTCTATTATATTTATTACCTTAATATAGAAATAACATTCTGAATGCCAAAAGTCTAAAAATTCAATAGGTACTATTGATTGAAATACAAGTTCTTACTATTGCAAAGTGCAGATTGTGCTGTTTTTATTATAAATATAATTAACTAATAATCCAGAGATAACATTTTTAAATACCTGGAAAGTCCGAAAACTAAGATTAAGTATACTTAAAATATTATATAATACGTAGGTATTGTACTAAGGATTATTAAATAACTTGTTTCTCCCATCAATAATGTTTTTTTTTTAATTTTTTTTTACTTTTTTATTTTTTAGTTTTGTTAATCTAGTTATATTATTGCCTTGAAATTAATTGATTGAACCAGCGCGGGTTTATTTAGGTAATTATTTCAAGGACAGGGCCGAGTTACAGTACTGATAGATATCATTACCGTGGAATGGGAAAGAGTGTCGGCGCTAGGGTTGCCAACATGTCTAAGGCGAAATATAGTATTTTTCAAATAAGGCTAAAAAAAATTAGTACACTTTAAAATAATATAGTATTTTATGGAAAAGGCAAAAATTAGGCAAATATATTATTATATTTTACTTTTTTAATTTTTATAAAAACTATATTTTTTGAACTTTTTGCATTTTTGAACAATGTTTTGGTCAAAATCATAAACCATAAATAAAACAATCATGAATCAAAATAAAAGTCTCATATTATTTTCTACAATCAATATTAATTAAATATAAGTAAATTAAAAACTCATTTTTAACTTACTTACGATTGTATCAGTATTACTGATTAAGTTAAGACATGAAAGAAATTCGTCCATAGTTAAGATTAAGATATATTTCGACCATGGATTAAGATTTAATTAAGTTGTCAATTTTATATTGACAAGTTTGGAACGCAATAAGACAGATAGATACGTTCAGAATTCAGATACAATACACTATACACATAGTATTTGTTATATGGTGTGACTGACTATACACTACAGTGTAGTGTATAGTCGTGTAGTGACTACACGCTATCGAATCAGTCAAAATGCACGATCACAAATAAAAAAAAAAAGAAACATTTGTTTCTTAGCGATCGATGTTGAAAATATAGTATTTTTGCGTGCTATATATTTCTTCAACAGTATATAGCACGCAGACCCGAAACATAGTATAATACTACATATTATTATAGTATGGTTGGCAGCCCTAGTTTCGGCGCTTGGATGTAAACTCGTGTAGCCGCAACACAATCCACGGATGGAAACCACGCCCCCATTAAGCTTCCACCAAGGTGACCTTGGTTGGGAGGCATGATTTAATCCGTCTGGAACGTGCTTTAGAGCCAAAACGCAATGTCGGCCGGTCGCCGAACGACAGCAACTGTAATTTCTACTAGTTTATTTGGACGCTTGGTCGCGGTCGCTGAGCGACTCAGAGTCGCCGGGTGACTAGCCACGCAGCGACGACGACTCATAGACGGTTCTAATTCATTTATCTGATTTTGCAACAAAGGACGGGCTTTTATTTTTCCTTGTTTGTTTCTCTATAATTAGTAACGATAATAACGTAACTTCTGCGCAGGAATGTACAAGAAACACTACCCATATTCAAGTCGCTCGCTTGGTCGCCGGCCTAGTCGTCCATATTTTTGGTCGTCGAGAGACCTAGTCGCTCGTCGACCGGTCGACAGTGCGTTTTGCTCTGGACCAGCCGACGTGGATATCGCGCGGTCGTCGTAGCACAGCACACACTACGAATGTTGCGCTTCGTAGCACAGTGCGCTTCATCCGCACGAGCCATATTACATACCGACTGCTCGTTCTACTACAGGTGTTAAGTATGTGTTTATGGGACCCATTATTGTGCCCATGGTGATTATTATGCAAGGAAGTGAGTGAAAAAAAAATTGTATTATATTCATTTCTGCTCAGAATCACTTACTGAGTCAACTCCTTGATTTTACACGTCTTCCAATACACGATGTACGATGTATACATATAGTTGGAATGTGTTGTACAGTGGACATAAAACGTTTTCATAGCAATAGAAAATCAAAGTATTCGAACCTAAAAGCGTGACGGTCAGGCATCACGACTATTTATTTTATTACTATACTTTGTAAATTACTCTAAAAAAGTTAATTCATGTCGCAAAACAAACTCTTTAAAACACAGATTAAGCCGAGGATGCTACGGGTAGTAATAAAACAACAATAAGCTCCAAGCGGTGTTAAAGGAATGACACAAACAGAACTTACTTCAGTTATGGGACACATTAAAAGTTCTTTTTTTTTGGGTCATCAGAGTAATGTCTTAAGTTGCGCTCCCGGGTGCCGCCGGGCCAATTTTAAGTTGTCACTGCTTTAAAAATTAATGTTCAGCAATTTGTGTAAGTTGGGTTCTGTTGCTTTAGTATTTTCGAAGCTGTAAAATCAAACGGTTTCACAATGTGTAATTAGGGCATGCAATATTCGTCCCAATTCAGTATTCGAGTTTTTCGAATACCATTAGCCTTACTATTCGAATAATTCGAGTTAAACGAGTTTTTCGAATAATTATTAGAGAAGCTAGAGAACGGTTTTTTATATATCGAAATCAGCGACTAAACATATATGACTGACTTTTGAGAGTTGCCAAAAATAGATACTTATGAAGGTAAGTAACTAATTCAAAATAAATTTTGAAAAAATCTTTCAGATAGTGCGTGACGTGTGCAAATGTCTCACAGGGGATGGTCGTTCGCAAATAGGTTTTAAAAGGGGTACAGGCTGACAGCCCGGAAATTGGAAACTACTGACACAACAAAAACCTTGACTGTCGTCTAGACGAACAATTTCAAAGTGGATTAGCTAAAGTAGGACTGTGGCAAATGAACTGACCTAAACCTGCGATCATGCCAGATGTGAAAAACCACACATTTTTCGACAAAGTAGAGTAGATAAACACAATGTCTATCTCAGTAATAAAATCAAGCAGCAGCCGCCTTTGCAGCTAATAGTTAAATAATAAGATCCAAAAAAAAATATTCTAACATCTCATCTCAATGATTTTGGAAAGCTTCAATCAGTATATCTTGCCAGTTTTCACAATTGGTATGGAGATCTTGACGGGGAAGTCAGCCGTGAATTTCCGTGTCACACAGATGGCTTTGGCGAGAACTATGCTCGGTTTTGAAGAAGCGGATGCGAAGACGAGATTAAGCGTCGTTGCGATCGACATTGTCATATTGGCAAAAAAGACCAAAGCCGGTCAAAGTCAAAGTCAAAGTCAAAGTCAAAGTCAAAAATAGCTTTATTCAAATAAACTTAATTATTAAGTACTTTTGAATCGTCTATATTTTCCTACCACCCGTTCAAGACTTTTTTAACTGACAAGAAGAACGGGCGCAAGAAACTTATCAGCTTTAATAGCAATAAGTAACGATATTTACAAACTTAAATATATCGTTACCAGATAATTACAACAGGGTGACAGAATTATTGGCAACAAACATAGACTTATTATATTGGCAACAAAGTACTTATAGTAGTTATGTGTTACATCATTTCCACGCATTTTGATCTTTAAGATAATCGTCTACTTTATAATAACCTTTACCCATGAGCGTTTTTTTAACATGGTTTTTAAATTCATGCAAAGGAAGATCAATTACTTGTTGTGGAACTTTATTAATAAAGGCTATGCCTTTCCCCATAAATGAACCTCTAGTTTTTGCAAGCCTAAATCTTGGAACGGCAAGTTTATCTTTATTTCTTGTATTAAACTGGTGATTATTGCTGTTCTTCGCAAATGAATCATAGTGTTTTCTTACATAAACTAAATTTTCATATATGTATTGGCCTGCCAAAGTTAAAATATTTATTTCTTTAAACAGTTCTCTCAAGGTATCTCTCCGCCGAAGATTGTATATGCCGCGAACAGCTCTTTTTTGGAGTACAAAAATATTTTCAATACTGGCAGCTGAGCCCCACAATAGCAGTCCATAAGACATTACACTATGAAAATAACTAAAATATACTAACCTTGCCGTTTCAATATCAGTTAAAAGCCTTATTTTTTTAACAGTGAATGCTGCTGAACTAAGTCTACTTGACAAGGCTTCGATATGTGGATCCCATTGAAGTCGAGAATCTAGTGTAATACCTAGAAATTTTGTACTTTCAATAAACTCGACCTCATCGTCATTCAAATTAATATTTAATTCTGTCTGCTCAACATTAGGCAATGAAAATTTTACACATTTAGTTTTTTTGGGGTTAAGTGCTAAATTATTACTATTAAACCAGTATGAAACTTTAGAGAGGGCTCTATTTACTTCGTCCGAACAGTTATTACCTCTATTTACTTTGAAAACTAAAGAAGTATCATCCGCAAATAGTACTGTCTCACATAAATTATTCGCGTAGTTGGGAAGGTCATTTATATAAATTAGAAACAGCAATGGGCCCAATATTGATCCCTGCGGCACACCCATATTGATGGGGGCTCCAGTAGATTCAGTTTTATTTATCACTACTTTCTGAGTTCTATTGAACAAATACGATTTCATAAGGCTAACTGATTTATCCGAGACACCATAATGTTCTAGCTTCTTTAATAGTGTTTGGTGATCAACGCAATCGAATGCCTTAGAAAGGTCACAGAAAATACTAATTACATCTTGCTTTTCTTCCCAAGCGTCAAGAATATGTTTGAGAAGTGCAATTCCAGCATCAGTAGTATTTTTACCCTTGGAAAATCCAAACTGATTTTTATGAAGTATATTATTGTATGTGAAGTAATCTAATAATTGGGAATATATAATTTTTTCAAATATTTTACTAAGTGCTGGAAGTATTGATATTGGCCTAAAGTTAGCTGGGTCACTTTTATCCCCAGATTTAAAAAGAGGAATCAATTTACTATTTTTCATTAAGTCAGGAAAGACCCCTTCATCAATACATTTGTTAAAAATAAAAGCCAAGTAAGGGGCTAGTATATCAATAATTGATTTAATAATGCTTGTTGACATGCCCCAAAGATCTTCTGTTTTTTTAACATTAATTGTTTTAAAAGCTTTAATGATATCTGCACTATTTATATATTTAAAGGAAAAAGCTTCATTGCACTTATCAACACTAGACTCCAGGAGGGAGACAGCGATGTTGGGACAAGCACTAAGAGTACTGGTAGTTTCTGCTGGTATCCTAGCAAAGAAATCTTCAAAAACTTTAGCGACCTCATTGTCAGACTCAAAAGTTTGATTACCAGATTTTAAACAAAAGGAATTTATATTGGATTTTGATTTGCCCGTTTCTTTATTGATAATATTCCAAGTAGCCTTAATTTTATTATCAGCTAATTTTATTTTATTTGCAAAGTACTTGGACTTTGCTAGGATACAAACCTGTCTGAATGTTTGTAAATACTTCTTGACAAATTCAATGAAGTTAGGATCACAGGAAGTAGCTTTTTCTGCATAAAGTTCGTATAATTTCCTTCTGCTCTTATATATACCGGGTGTGGCCCAGTCACTAAATTTCGTACTATCGTTACATTTGATGACTTTTTGCTTAAAAGTTTCACTAAATTCGGTTTGAACTACGCTAAATAAATGATTATATAAGTTATTGGCTTTAAAATTTGGTTCTGGTAATGTTTCAATTTTACTTGTGACATTGGTTCTGAATTTTTCAATACAGTGTTTTTTTATTGGTCTACACATTATTTCCCGTTTAGGCGGAACATGATGGTGCTCAATAGAGGCTAATTGTCCACTGTGGTCGGATTTAATACAGGTGGGTGAGAAGGCTACTGGAATGAGGACACTGCGCGCTAACACCCGCAGGCAGAGGACGATCGCGACCGCCTAAGTGATAGACGGATATATAACGAAATTCTGAGCTATGAGACGCTGAAACCCAATTCGGAGAGTTTGGAGACCTTGCTCTGACTGAGGTCGATGGACTTCAAGCTTGTTGTTGCGCATCTGTGTAGATCGCTTTCTGGCGATTGGGAAAAATCCCATGGGATGGTAGAAGTAGTTTCTACATCCCAAGGAGGGCAGCTTCGGCGAGCGTCCAACTGCCCCGTGGAGAATATAAATCATCGCATGACCTAGGCAGATAAGTATGGAGTACACAGTTGAGTGTTTTTAGTGATGAGATGGATCGGCTTGGCAGAAAGTAACATATTTATTCAGAGTCCAACAGAACTACCATCGATAGAAGAAATCACACGAAGAAACCATTTTTTTTAATTCTGATGTGGCACAAGTACACATCACAGACATTATTACAGTTCGGCTTACAGAATTAAATGAATTGTGCCTAGTTCAAAATACACCAATTATTCGCCAAATTAACCCCAAAGTTATAAAATTACTGAGGAACAGTGTTGCCTTTCATATTTAAGGCTTGCCATACCAATAAGAAAACAAAATAATGTTATTCGAAAAACTCGTAAAACTCGAATACTTAGTCTTGTTATATTCGAATAGTAAAATAGGGCGAATACTCGAATTAAACGAATACTCGAATACTCGAATAGCATGCCCTATGTGTAATACATCAAAAAGTATACATAATTTAATTGAACTAACTTTTTTTTATTTCATAATCTAAGCTTAGGTTAGTTAATTTTAGAACAGCAAATGTATTGGCTCTAATACCTACTTATTTTATGACTAAAATTAAAGCATTATAGGTATTAAAGTTTTTCTTTACCACTAAACTGAGTGATATTTCATACAGCTGCAAAGTACTTCATTAATATCAAAAACGTAAATCGTTGCAGCTTGTTTTAATTATTATGATTTTTCAATTGATTTACTAAAATAATATGCAAGTAGCCGTTTGTTACTAACCCTTGGAAGTCTAAAATAAACAAATTTTATTTTTATTATTATTATTATAAAATCAAGAGAACAAAAGAAATGCACAAATAATATTTTCTAGGAAAAAAATATGAATATAAAAATTAAATTTAAGTTTATTTGTTTCAATTATTTTCCATATAAACGATGATTCAACCTGTATAATGTCATCAACGAAAATAATCTTCAATGGGCTATCAATAATTTCATCCATTAATTAAAGCCAAATTACAAATCCCATAAGACCAAATCATTACCAGATCAGACTTCTGATCACAAAATGGCTCGAGTCTCAAATCTCACGGGAGATTTCCTCATTTTTTGCACCAAAAGCGATACATCAATCTGTCAGACAGCTAATTTTGGCAAACAATAACTTTTCGCACCTTTCTTCTTGCAAGATAAGAGACTCTTTATTCGGTTAACAAAGAAAACGTCGTGTAATAAGGCTTGTGATAATAGATTTTACCTTTGGAACTTTTGATTTATTGTATCTCCTAATGGATTATAGAAAAGAACAATAAAATGGGTCGTTGGCTGGTAATGATTATGAATGAATCGAGTGGGAATTAGTCCAACGAAATAAATTAATAATTTGTAACGCGGAGGCTATGAGGTTAAGTTTACCTATAAATTATTATACTTAATATCATTAAATTGTTAATTACGGGAAACAAATATTAAAACAAGGCAGAGCTTATGATAGAGCCAAAAACGCCTTGGCATTGCAAAAATAATTTAATCACCTTGTTTTTTGTATCTTCATTAAAGTGGCTGTCATTTTATTTATTAAATTTAATTTAATAAATACAATGAAAAATACTTACGAAGCAAAGCCCAAAATCTCAGAACCAAAACAGTATACTGAAGTACAATTTCAACAGTTTCTGCGGTCGCTAAGTTGTTCTGAACAAGCACAAGCAACCAGATCCCAGATGATTACACCCACTATTACCCACTTTGCACTTCGTTTATACGAGCTTAAACAAACTTACTAAACATTCATTTGAGTATTACGTTAATGGCAAATGTGTTATTGTTCAGTTAGTTCCACAACAATACAGATTAAATGTTTATCGCGTAGCCAAAGTCTTATAAAACTACACTGTATAAATGGTGTAATGATTTGGTGTGTGTAATATAGTCTAGAACAGAGGAACCCAAATGGTCGATTGTCGAGTCGAGGTGTTAAGGTCGATCGCTAAGAGTAACAGAATTGCACCTAATGTAGTTTTACTTATGCAATTTTATTTTTCTTGATAAATTTGATGGGTTAAACGATCAAAATGTCGATCTTTTAGTCATAAATGTTTGCTAGGTCGATCTCCTTAAGAAAAAGTATGGGTACCCCTGGTCTAGAATCTAGATGCAACTTAAAACAATATGATACCGATAGATTGTTTCATTACTTTTCATTATCATCTTCAGCTCTTTTTATTCCCACTGCTGAGGTGTTCCTCAGCAGAGGCCTTATGGATTGTAAAAGAGGATGAGCCATAACCATCACGCGGGCCCAATATGGATTGGTAGGTGGACAAATAGTTTACTATATCAAAAACGGTCGTGATGGTTTACCAAAAGTCTATCTGGAACTCTAGATTTTATTAAACTAATCAGTGTAAACAACACTTTATAAAAATACATATATGGGTCATTGTCAAATTCAGTGGTCATTTTGTTCGATGACCCTTTAATTAAAAATTTTTTACCTTCGAAAAGAGCCATTAACTTAGTCCGACTTGGTTATGCAGAACTACTTCTCAGCAATAAATGAACTTCTCCAAAGTAACTTTTAAAATACACAGTACAAAGCGGTGAGATTAATTACAATTGTAAAATATTTTTAAATGGAACAGACATTCAGATCTCGGGCAGACTGAAAAGAAGAAAAACAGCTCAGACGAAATAATTGCATTGCGAGTACACAAAATGGATCGCGAGTAGGTATAAAAAGAAATAACATTAAATCTAAATGGGTCCTCGTTGTTTGCAAACAGGAAAAAAATATACAAAGAAAAGAATTCAATTAAACAAATTGATAGATCTCGTCGCTTCTATTGGAGATCGCCATTCTTGGCGATGCTTTGTGATCGGCATATCCTCGACTATCTGTGACAAAGGGGCTAGAACCTTTGCGATGGTATCCCGATCCAATCTTTTACATTATTTTTATTGGGTAAGTGTTGAATTAAATTGAAAGTCTTCTTTGAAAATACTGTCTTCTAATAAAAACTATTGAACGCATGAATTATTTACGTGTGAAAAGGGTTTGCGAACCTAAATATAACCAAAATATAAGTAGCGCCTAATCTGGCTCATTCTGGAAAAGCTAAAGACAAATTTATAAGAGTGCCACAGCTTTCTTAACATTTTCCTCGAAATCGTAACCATAAAATACGATTTAAGAAATGAATTCTTACTTAATCTTATACACGGGATAGCAGGGTAATCATTATTTAAAATTTGCATGTCGGGCATTATCCGGCGAAATATGTGTACCTTTTTAAAACTTTTGTCATCTTTAATAACCATGTTTCATGCAATAAATATCTTTATCTTTATCTTTATCTTTTTTGGATCACTAAATTCTTTGTCTCAAATTTTCCGTTTTTGCGTATTTCTCAGAATACGTAAAATATTATCTTCAACAACTTCTTAGCGTTATACTTTGGCAATGTTTTAAGTTAGATAATACTACATAATATCTAAATTTGTCCTTTCTTTTACAACCGAAATAACATCCCTTTGATACCATAGTAAGACCGTACCGCCACAGCAAATTATAGTAGGTCTCATGAACGTAATAGCTAGGTACTGTAAGAAAAAATATTTAAATTGTATGTAGATTATTTCACTGTTTTGTTAACTTTGAGATACACTGATAATGTAAGCGTTCCACTGTGAAGTTTGTGAGTAGTGGAATTTAATTTAGACGGAGCTACTCACTCGTCTTGCTATGGAAACTAGAACAAGATGAAATTTTGTCTCGTCAACTCCAGCGCTTTTGGAACTAGCGGAACAAAATAAGACTATCTTATTAAAAAGTTTTCTGAGAAAAATAAACAATATATTTTGATACTTGACCATGAGTTTAATGCTAGTCATATACAATAATAGCATTTATAATAGCAATCGATTTTAAGAATGTTCCCTCTAGAGTACAATATCTGTTTCCTAATGTGCTTTTCCCAAAATTTTAAATATAAATACTTGTATTATGAAAGTGCCATAATAATAATTACTATTATTCCAATTGAGTATATATATATATATATAGTTCAAAAGATTATGTTCTTTTGGAAATAAGTACCTAATAATAAACTTAATTTAAATGCAGTTGTACATAGCAATGCATAAGTGAAAAGTACATAATTAGTTCTTTAACTTAATCCGAAAGGTTTAGAACAGTTTTGGTAAAAAAGTGACTGAATTTTATTTTCTATCAACTAAACAAAAATAATATTCCGACAAATGGGAACGAATGGTAACTGAATAGTTCACGTGTTTCCATCATCGGTAGATAGGCTCATTTATCCACCATTTTTATAAAAAAAATATAGCGACAAAAACGACACAACTCGAAAGATAACGATTCGGAAACGCAAGGTGCTTCCCATTTTTCAGTCACATGAAATTCAGGCTGTATAAGCGGTTTTTTGCGATATATGACGGTAATATTTTTGCACGCGGGTGGCTGTTTTAGAATGAAAGGTTCAGTTCAGCAGACAATTCAGCGATTTAATGAAATGGCCCTTTATTTGCTGTGTTATGGGAGGCTTTTACATCGAGCTGAAGATTTTTTTCATAATATAATATTCAGGAATCATTATCTAGCGATCTTTAAGCAATCATAAATAAGGTGATAGTAAATTGTACAACCAAAAAAAAGGTTGAGTAATAAAATTACCAAACGAAAGAATTAGCGTAAACACAACATTAATGACCAAGCACAAATACTTTTTCTCTTTCAACTTTGAAAAAAATAAACAATTTTTAAATATTTTCGGGTTCTCTTAACTTCCCCGCTCGTCCCGTCTGAAACTGAAAAGAGTTTCTCAAAAAGTTCTGCAACATTCCTTGCGATTTCTGTAAAAGTATGTATAAAATGTCGGCAGCGGCATTCCGCGGCAAACCGTTTGACCCCATTTCAGAAAGTTTTCCTTTAAGTAAGATTGATGTTTGTGGAAAAATTCATTTAAAAAATTCAGGTTTTTTTTACCCTAAAACTTTTAAGCAAAGCTTTCACAACGGTTATTAAACAAATATTATAATTTGATTCAAGTTGGAAATTGTTTTGAATAAGTTTGTTAAACAAATTAATGAATAAATATTTCTCAAGATTAGCAAAACATTTTTCCTCGTCCGCATGACAAGCTGTTCTTTTCTTTTATGATTATTTAACAACTTAAATTAAATAAATTGAGCTCTTTAAATTAAAAAAATATATTTATACTACGATATAATATTTAGTGTTGTAGAGACTTTTAACTATTTATGAAAAGAAAAAAAAACATTTTGAAGCATCTATGTAACAAAATTATTTCATAAAAAAGAACGAATGCTGACACTTGCTCCTTGATATTTTTAAGAATGAACTAGACCCTAATACTTCACATAACTTTAGTTTACTATTAACACCATTTCTTGTTCCTCACAGACTTAACCCATAAACTGGTGGCAAAATAGTGATATTTTCCCCATCGTTTTGTCACGTAGCGCGTTGTCAGCACAGGCTGTAATTCGGTGATATTACAGAAACATCTGTTGCTCTGTATTTTCAATCCTGCTGAAATACAGCGTAAATTACTTATATGTCCGAAATGAAGGACTATGGAGACAATTCAGAAAGAAATACGTTGTGAGTTATTGAAGGTGATTTTGTGTAATTTTGCTAGTTAATGCTTTTATTAAAACAGCAATATAAATCTTTTCTTTTTTTTTCTTCTTTCGAAACAGAAATTTATTCTAAATGATAACGCACTTGTTTATTTAACCTAATTGTCTAATTTCAAAATCTATCGCAATATCTTTTATTTGACAGATGGATGTGACACATTGCTGCATTTCTTTGGTAAGTTTTTATTTGTGCCAAAAAGGAAGCATTAATGTGTTACATCCTGAAAGCGGTTGCGATATATTTTGAAATTAGACAATAGATAGGCTGGTATCTTGTCTAATATAAGTATTTAATTTGCATTAATGACTCTTAAATAAATTGAATCATTAAACTAATGGTTAATAAGTTTAAAAATCTTACCTACGTGAGTAGAATGATGTTATTTTTTTGCCAAACAACAACACTAAAGTTCAACCACCCCGAGCCAACAGGGTACATGCATCGTACGGACAAACTCTAAGGCCTTGGTTATAATTACTCACTTAACGTTGCCTAAAATAACAACCGTCTTGAAAACTTTTTATAATTTAACTTTGGTATAATATCATCACAAAGGGATTCACTTTCCACTATCTCTAGTTCTCTACTATAAAATTGTTATAACTCATTTAAATATTTTAAAAATTTAAATTAACTACTCTAATTTTATATTCGGACAAAGCAGTGACTGCAGATATTATTCATATTCTTTTCCCCACACTATTTTAAAGACAACACTAACTAAAAATGACCAAGATTTTCTTAAGTACAATTTTTGGAACAAAGTAACAATCTAAATTATGATTTTCCGAATTTAAGATTATGTGGTATTCTAAAAATATTTTTTCACCTGAAGGTGCTGCTGAAGCATTAAGCAATATATATCTGAAAATACTTATTCCTAACCATTTAGAAATTAACAGGTACCTACACCACAATAGTTTAGATAAAGGTATTTTGTTGTTTAAGAGCGCACTTATACCTAATAATAGAACTCGTGGCACTCTTGAGAGAGCACTCTATACAATAACAACACATGATCAGCTACAGACTTCTGCAACAAAAAATATTTAAATAAAATCCATAAAACCGGATTAAAAACTATTTGTCACAAACCGCAAAACTGCAGAGTCAGCAATCTTTCTCGGGCAGTGTAATTGCGTTGCACAATTTATTGCATAGTTGAATCCGCCGGTTTGCAATTACGAGTGCGTGGCTACGTGTGACAGGACAATTAACTCTTACCCGAAATGAGTACGTTTGAAACTGACTCTCGATTAGTGGTCTCGATTAGTGGCTGTAACCAGTGAATGTTATTTTCAAAGCATTGAGGTTGACAAACATACAATGGTGTCGAAATGACCAGTAATCAGAAAATGCACGAAAAAACAACGTCTTCATGATTGAACGTTATTCGCCAACTACACCAAAGAGGGGTAGAAACGCATAATTCGCTGGCTTTACCGCGCACTTTCGAACCAAACCGTGTGCGCGCGCTCCTAAACCCCGACCGCTCAGTCAGCTGTTATAAGCAATTTAAAAAAATAAACTAATAGAAAAATCTTCACCAATGTACACTTGACGTGAGCTTTCCTCGAGGTATAGGCACTTATTTGGTTCCACCTTATATATCAAACCGATTAGCACCGATTAGTACTAAAAGAATTTATATCATGTGATGAATTTTAAATGAAAACATCTGACTGGATAATTCAAGGATAGAAATTCTTCACCAAACTTTGGTTTGGATATCGAAAACAAAAAATATATTATTTCTTGTACGTATTACTATTTCAATCTAAGCCTCCGTTTGCAAATCTCCCGAATATTATTTGCAACAATGTCTGCGGCAGCACGTTGCAAATGACTCTACGCTCGGCAATCATACGGTTCGTTTGCGAGCCGTAATTAAATCTAGCTTCCATAGCTTACGCACTCGACGGCACGCCACCGCCGGCTGTAAGCTAATGTGAAAGATCTTTACTGTGATAAATTTACGTAATTAATTATTATTTTTAAGGATTATACGGACATTCGTGGACTTTCAGACGCACTGCAGGTTACCACCCGTTCTTGGTTGATATGCTTCTTATGCGAACCAAATCAACCTACTACTGAACATTGTTTATAATGCGCACAGCTATAAGGAAAGAAGTTCCCTGCCGCGACGTCTGTTTTTCCGAGCGCATACAACCTGACTCTTTTCAAGGCCAGAGTGAATAGGCACCTTCTGGGCAAGCTCACTCCATCGTAGACCCTGTCTTTGCTTTCGGGCTAGATCAGGGTCAAGAGCAAACCCATTAATTATAAAATAGGATGCAAACATGCAAAAGTTAATTTCCATAAAAAAGCCCTCCGTGAATTTCCGTTAATGTCGCTGTTTTTAATTAAAGAATCTGAATGCATTTTTAGGGTTCCGTAGCCTAATGGCAAAAAACGGAACCCTTATAGTTTCGTCATGTCTGTCTGTCTGTCTGTCCGTATGTCACAGCCACTTTATTCCGAAACTATTAAGATTACACAGTTGAAATTTGGTAGGTAGATATATTCTGTGAACCGCTCTAAGGTTTTTACATAAAAATAAAAAAAATAAAAGCTTAAGGAGAGCTCCACATACATGGAACTGAAACTGAAAAAAAAACTTTTTTATCAAATCTATACATGAGGGGTGTCTATAGACAGGTCTTTAAAAATGACATTGAGGTTCCTAAGACTATTTTTTCTCAAAGTCGGTTGACTTTTGAAAGATATACACTACCAACCACCAGTTACACACCAGTTACCAGTGGTAAAATGAGTGTCCCCCCCGCTGTAACTTTTAAAATAAGAGAGTGAAAAATCTTAAAAAATACTTTCAACGAAAATTAGTTTGAACGAGATATAGTGATAAGTTTTAGAGATATATCACATTTTCCAAAACCGCAAATATAACTTTGTCATTCATACAAATACTATCAAAAACAAAGTTATTTTTGCATTCGAAAATTTATAGTGGTATTCAATATGGTATGGTATAACTACGGAACCCTACTGCGCGTGGCCCGACACGCACTTGGCCGGTTTTTTATCATTTAAACCAGGGATTCCCAAAGTGGTCGACCCCTTGGGCTCGAAAAATAAATATAATTATAATAATAATTACTAATTACACTTGATATTTGGTAGGATTCTTAAAGTAATTTGGCTATGGGGGCTGAGGTATCAAATCATTTTAGAAAAAGGGACTCTTGCCTAAAATAGTTTGGGAATCCCTGATTTAAACTATAACTTCTAAATCACTAGACACAACCTGTCGAAAAAGCCTAAATAAATCAATCACAGCTTAATTGATCACATAAATTCAGCACAACAGGGGCATGTCGATAAAACTATTAAAAAAATATATTATGAATGTACAAAATCCGTTGTAAGCTCTTAATCGAGTAATAAAATAAATTGTTCCCGAGTTCCGCGTCCCGGCGCGCCGCGCAAAATGTCAATTTTAATTTCATACGATAACGACCAACAATATGTTTACGAAGAGGCTTTGGCAACTCGGATAATTGATGCGATGCTCTCATGAAAATGCACTTGTGAAAATTATGCTGAAATCATTTTCCATGTAACGTAGTTAAAGTGTAAAAATTACATGTGAAGGTATTTTTCACAAAATATTTACAATTAATCGTTGAATTAATTCTTTATTAAATAGTTATTACCTACTAGTAAAAGCACGGTCAATTTATTGTAAGTATTATTAATAACCCATTAAAAAAACACTGTTTGCTATCATGCTATAAAACGTACGTATTATTTTTTCCAGCATGAATGTTACAAAGAGGACTGAAATAGTGATCTGTTTTATAGCATTTTAACATTTACTGCTTAGTACATTCAGTTTGATAGAATACAGACATGAACAATCTAACATTCACAATGTGTCACATCGTCATCTTTCTTTTATGAAGAATGTACTAATTACTCTACTTGTCTTTATTGCAAGACAAACTTCAAATAAAATATCATGAACTTTCCAAAACGAATTTCCTTAATACTTGCTTCATTTCATAAAGAGCTTAATTATAAATTAATTCTAACAAAGACATTCTTTCATTTCCCATCTATATTAATAATTCATAATAAGCTCATACATTCCTGGGCAGGTTTAGGAACTTTTAATCTATCTTAAGGGTCTCGGAATTAATCAAGGCGAGGGCGGGGCATCGAAGGCCTTTGAAGCATCTTGTCACTTTCCCTAGCTCAATAGAAAACGATCTTATAGAGTATTCGATAGAGAATTGTCTCATTCGATAAAATATCTACCACTGAATGAGAAATTTAGTGCAAAAAAACTCGTAGCCTCTTACTAGGAAATTAAATGGTTATTCCGGCGGTTTCGTCTACTAGTGTAGTGCGCTTACGCATTATCAAATATATCAACATTCAACGTTAATAATATCAGCACACATTTAAGTAAATCTCATAAATTATCGTATAGAAGTTTTGAAAGCCACATTTAAGAATCTTAGCTCAAGAATCTTAGCAAAACTTAATTGTTTATATAAAAAGCATTTTCATTATTATCTTATACAAAAACAATAGCTTGACAAAAAATAATTGGACTCAAATATAAATTTTAAATAACATTTTTTTATATTATATTTATACCACATAATAGTTTTATTCAAGGTCAATAAATGGTTTTTCTATCTTTTCTTTCTTATCTTTCTTTATTTATTATTGAAATTTATTTCATTTAGCTCTTTCATTATAGAAAAATAAAATAACCGTTATTGAATTAATTTAAAAAAAGTTAAGTGCAATATAATATATTTTCGAACGATATTGAAGCAGAACCCCTCTATACCTACAAACAGAAATTCCGTCATACTTCATTAATCAGTGCTTTTTGTTAGAAGGCGTATTTTGTCTTTGATTCCTTTAATGAATAGAAACCTTTTCAGTAAAATGAGAAAATATGCTATCTATATCGCTTCATTGGTTAGGTATTAAGAACATAAAATAAATATTGCCTTATAATATCTATGAAACATGTACATAGGATTAAAGTAACGCAATAAAGAAACATGTTGGTACTTTTTTTTCACTGTCGACATAGAGCACCGCATGATTATTTCCTCTGTGAGCACCGCGGCTTTGTCCTGAAGGGGCAGCCTTAGCAATTATTACTCTATTTAAATTATTCTGGCATATTTTGCGGGGGGGGGGGGGGAGTGCACACAAGTGCAGTTCCGCATACTCACATACAAAAACAACACTGTAATGACGACACTTACACATAAAAAAAATTGTACGGCTACGGATGAGTCTCACATCAAAATATGACACGTTTTTGACATAAAGGGCTGGACTTAAAATACGGAAAAAAAGAATAAAGGTAACAAACTCAAAACATTTTACGATGGGGTGAATAACAACAAAGAGGTCATTTTTAGGGTTTCGTACCCACAGGGTAAAAACGGGACCCTATTACTAAGCCTCCGCTGTCCGTCTGTCTGTCTGTCTGTCACCAGGCTGTATCTCATGAACCGTGATAGCTAGACAGTTGAAATTTTCACAGATGATGTATTTCTGATGCCGCTCTAATAATAAATACTAAAATCAGAATAAAATAAATATTTAAGGCGATCTCCCATACAACAAACGTGTTTTTTGCCGTTTTTTGGCACGGAACCCTTCGTGCGCGAGTCCGACTTGCACTTGACCGGTTTTTTACGTGTATTTTCCTTCTTTGTATTTCAACATTTTTCAATTCTCCCTAAAAGCTATTTTTAATTTAAATTCCTATTTCAACAACCATTATTAATAAGGGCGTAAAAGTATAACTTAATAAAATTGTCTACCCACTTAACGTTCATTTTGAACGATAGTTTGAAATTAAAAAGCTTCAGTCAGTAGTGATTGACATATCTTTTGTTGTCAAGAAACGCCCATCAACTAGGATCAAGGCAGGCAAAGAAAACTTGTTCACAATATCAGTCAGAAATAGAAAACTAACTTGAACATTTCGAGTTGTATTTTTTATGATTATTTATTCGGAAACCTACGAACCTATTTCCGAAGTAATAATCATAAAATATCAAGTGTTACTTTTAAGTATCTTTAACATAATTATTTGACCCTGGGGGCCTATTACGAAAATAACGTACGCAATTTCGTAACGCAGTCACTTGGCCACGATAATCGTCCGCAGTTCGCTGGTTGTAGTTATAACAAACATTTTAAGTTTGGCTACCGTAGTTCATAGACTACCAGTGGCGAGGGGTGAAATTATGTCAAAGGTAAGCCGTAATTATGGCGAAGGTAAGCCGTTCTACAAAAATGTTATGATCTACATAGTGGGTAGGTGGGGTGGGCTTTCTAAAAGGTAAGCCGATGGGAATCGGCTTGTATGGACCCTTCGCCACTGTAGACTACTAAACGAACAATGTCGGAGACACTAAAGAAAAACAGTCAAACGCAATCACTTCGCAATATCGCATACGAAAGTGATTTGTAATAGGAAACAATCAAAACGAAGCACGGACGCAGCTGCGTGTATCGCATTAAACTTTTCGTAAGAGACCCCCTGTTGCTATTCTGAAATCATCATTTGAGTAAAAGGATGAAACTTTAAAATTAACAAAGTATTTGAAGCTATAACAAACAAAGTATTTGAATCGAAGCAATAGTGTAACTTAAAGTTATAATTACTACCAACATTTAATATTCGATATTACATTGCCTACCACATGTGTTCCTGAAACATTTTGTATAATGCCAGGCGATGATGACGAAACATTACTGCCACGGGACGGACGCGTAACGACAGAGGAACTCATTAAATGCGAAGCGATTTATCGCAGCCAGGGGACCTGTCGCAGGATCGCGAAGGACTGCGATATTTCACACGAGAGTTACTTAGAAATATGATTCTAATGAAATTGAAATTTATATACCTCTTAGTTGCATAGATTTTAGATACCTAGGTGGTGTTACGAAAAATGGTGTCATCAAAAATTACCGGTGGTCGATAGAGAGTAATCAATAGTAATAAGTAGGTCTGAAAATCAAAACGCGGTGTTCTATATTTGTTATTATTATTTTACTTTTTATTTTCTTTCATAACTGATAATTAGTAAACAGAACGGCAAGAAAAAAAAAAAATTTTTTAAAGGTAGAGGTTCTTCTTAAACTTTGAAAATTAGAAAAGCCTAGACTTAAGTACTTCAACGTCTGGAGATTTATTTCCCCAAAGGAATACCAATTAGACCCAAACCCTTAAATCAAGTTCGCGACTTCATACACAAAAAAGCTCTAATAAGATAAAAGTCACAATGTCAAAGTTGGAACTTGTGAAAAATATCTTAGTCTCGAAAGTTAAAGAGAAATCGAATCAATTCCGAAATCCGCTTTGAATTTCAATCGAATTGCAGGCAAGTTTAATTTAGGCATTGTGTACTTGAATTAAAACTTTTGCTTTAGTTGCCGGTAAGAATTAATGGCACCATTTGTCTTTTAACTCTTTCCTATAAAATCGGTTGGCACCAAGTAATTTACATTAAATTAACAAGCTGTTTTTCTCCTGTCTAATAAATCAGAACTAATTAAGTTAAAGTGGATTTTTTCATTTAATGTAGTTACACAACTCTAATATAGACTAAGGGCCAGAGGGAACATGAAGTTATTGATTATGCATTATCAATCTTGACACACTTTTTAATTCACTTTACAATGCACGTAAATCGAATTACAAATATCTACCTACAGTCCTACACGCTTGATATTTAAAAAGTAAATGTGTTGAACTGGTAATGGAGTCTGAAATAAAAATAAACTCAAACATAGGTAATATTATTATATTATTTCAAATCAAAAGTACTTAGATGTACCTATAGCGACCGCTGGATTCTCTCGGGGGAGAGTTAAGCTGTCTGGAAACTCACAACTAAATTAACAGAAAGAAATAACAGGAGAATGAAAAATGATATCTAACCATTAATGTTATGATTCCATTTTGTTTTCTTTTAGAACTCCTTCACGAGAAATGTTATTGTATCTATCTTTTATGAAGAGAATAATAAATATTCTTAAGATAAGAGAATGATCTAAAAACTAAGTTGAATATTAAATTCAAAATAGTTGAGTACTTTACTTTAGCAAACAGATACAATTATCGGTTTCAAATTATTGATAACAATGCTTGTCGGTTGCTTTGACAAGTATGGATAACCATGCCTTTTAAATAATTAATAACTAGCGGCCGCTCGCGACTTCGTCTGCGTGAAAATATTTTTTTGCTATCTCTCGGGAACAATACATTTTTTCGGGATGAAGGGTGCCCTATGTAAGGACATAGGGTACCCTTCATCCCGTTCATCACGTTCTTAGGGGTACAGAGAAGGCTCTGTACCCCTAAGAACGTGTATGCAAAATTTCATGATGATCGGTTCAGTAGTTAAGACGTGAAGGCGCGTAACAAACAGACAAATGGACTTTCGCACTTATAATATTAAAAGTAAAATTATAGATGCTTGTTGTCAAATCTTTGTAAGCCATAGTTTTTACGTCAAGTATAATAATGCTACTTAACTGATTTTCTGAAGATCTACAGCCTTAGTTAAGAACAAACGAAGGCAGGTACTTACTGCCATATAAGTACACTGATAATAATTTAGTTATTTACTACGAATTGTTATTCTATTATATACTCGTACAGCTTAAATAGAAAGCCTTCTATTAATAAAAACAATATCATAGCTCTTCGATCAGATCAAAACCGTAATAAACTGGATAAATTGCCTCTTTTATCGGTCATAAGCCAACAGCGAATTTTGTTATTTACAACAAACGATCGGCGGGTGAAAAATAAAGTTCGTTAGCGGAGAACTTGAATGGAATGTTTATGGTGTAATTCCGAAGAAAAAAATCGCCTAATTACTATGAAAACCTTCCCCGAGGCGTTGCGAAACGGATTCAAAAGGAGATGAACCAAATAATGTTTCCCTTATACTGTGGTAAGGTTTCAATATTTTTATAAGAGTTTAATTAATCTTGGGCGTTATTAAGGACGGTCCCTATGATTACACGGAAGAATCTAATTGGAATATTATTTTTGTTCCAATTTGTGTAAAATATTTTCCTTATATACTTTGGCGTGGGTATAAAATGAGTAGGTTTATGGAAATATTCAATTAACAAAAGTACATACGCCCTATTATACTTCAGATTCGTCCTCGATATGTAGTACCGCTTGCATGTATCAACACTTAGCACGTTATTTTAAAGCAATAACCTAAAAAACCTAAAAAGAGAAGGTTTTTGACTTAAAATTGACAGATATTTTGACATTTCCGGTCCAAGTTCGCCCTGTCACTGCTACACGCCAACCACTTCATTCGCTTTTCGTGCTTTGCCACGGACGCACGTATACAGTCTCAAAGTGAGACTTCTTTAGAATTATATTTTTACAGTGAAAATTAAATTATAGTTAAGCATTTACTTCGTGAAGAAAGAAAAAAGTTTTCAAGACGGAAGAGGACAAGAAGAAGAAGTCAAGACGGAGGAACACTTTTAAATGCCGTTTACTTGGTTAAACAGCAAAATTGTCTGCTATTTATCTGATGCGAACTTACCATACTGGGTATTTTCTGTCAGTTTTTTATTTATCTGATGCGAACTTACCATACTGGGTACTTTCTGTCAGTTTATTTATTTGTCTGATGCGAATTTACCATACTGGGTACTTTCTGTCAAAGCATTGTGTTTAAGACACAATTAAATATCTATTGCACTCGAGATAGTCATACTGGACTATTTCACCGCAAAGATACGTCAAACAACGCTACTGCAGCAACTCAAAGTGCCGTTGACGACGCGACATTGTAAAAAAGCAGACTACCCTCAAAGGTTGCCACGTTGTTGGAACCGCTGCCGAGCACCAATCGGGTGACTCCGTCGTCCGCTGAATCGCCACCATCCACCTTCCAGGCAGGCGGCCTGACAACAGCGTTGCTCATCATGTATGAATTTTGACATCATGATATCCTTGGTGTTGAGTTAATCTCAACGGTATTATAGTGTACCATCGGTACTAAGATAAATTTATAGTTTACAAAACTGACAGAGTTAGCTATAAATGCTAAAACTTATTAACTTAATGGAACCAGATATTGAGTTATACAGCAAATAGCTCATACCTGATACTTCACACACCTATTATGTGAAATAGCTTAGCTGCTGAAATAGCTAGCTGCTGGCATGCTGATAGAAATTTCAACTAAAAATGGAATAACAGAATCCTTACATTATATTATCTATAAATGAATCATAATTGCAATGCAATTATCCTACTAATATTATAAATGTGAAAGTTTGTGGGTTTGGATGTTTTTTCCTCAATCACGCCAAAAACTACTGAACGGATTTGGTTGAAATTTGGCACACATATGGTAAGTACCTTGATTAAAACATAGAATGCTTTTAATCCTGATATTCCCACGGGAACGGAAACCACACGGGTGAAAACCCGGGTGGCCGCTAGTTAATCATAAATGCAATTTATGTTTGTTGGAATACAGTAAAAAATTTAATCATTTGCCTTAACTAGGAAACCTTGTATTTCAGGCGGGTAGACCTAACATGTTGAACTTGTTCATTACTAACTATTTAGTATGTTTTATTCTAAGCTATGGCCTTGTACAAATTATCTCTATTACTTTTCAAATTTAATTTGTGTGAGTGTGTACAAAATAATGTTTCTGATGTGGGAAAATTATTAGCTACAAGTGTCAGTGAAGTTTTAGGCAGCTTTCCAATACAAAACTATATACACCTTTTTGTGAGAGTATTTCGAATTTTTTACATAATGTGGGGCATTACGACGTTCAATTATACCGTACACGATCAACTCTAGTGTAGCTGAGGCTGCTCACTTAAAAGGCCACCAACAGTTCAGTCGAATATGAATGATGCATTGGCCACAGGCCTGATGTGAACAATATCCATCAACAAAAAAAAAAAAAAACTCCAAGTAAATCGGGCGCAGTACTCAATAAAACAATTTTAAAACTGATTTATATATTTATTTGCCTTAAAAACGACAACAAAAGACGTAGGCAGGTATGTCACATGCTTCATCTCCGACGGCAAGCGAACAGCGAGACGCGGCGAGGAAGCCCCATCAGCTGTTTGTTTCGTCAGTCACAGCAGACGCAGACGCAGACGGGCATTACGGCCCATCCAAATAGTTGCCGATGATACACCATCAATGTTTGCCTTCAATCATCATACGTGAGTAACGTGAGGTAAGGACACCCGTTAAGATAATGTATTCGTGAGGGTGCGTGCTGGTGTGACATCTGTCTGTATTCAGCGAATACAGGCAGTGGTCACCGACTACAGTCGCAAAGGTCCACTTAATCGTTTGCGCCGGTAATCGTCTGTGTGAATATACCATTTAGCCACGCTACACAGGTCACCCAGATTATTATTATATTTTTCTATTATATATATATACTATAGTATATCATCTCCAGTCGAGCAGAATGCATAACAGTTATAATACATACAAATAATAGTTTTGTTACAATTTGTTGAAGGTTCAACGGAAGGTGACATGAGTAAAAAAAAAATAAAAAAAAATAGATTTCATATCAGATTTAGTTAAGAACTGTCTAAAATTTAATTTAGCTTTTATAAAAAATTACGTACTCTAAGTACTTAAAAATAATCTTATCACGATTAAAAATGTAACTTATTGTTTTTAAAAACACAGTCTAGACATCCCATCACCTTTAAGGTTTTAATATTGATAAGGAAAGTGATAGTAATATACGAATTTAAAATCATAAATTTTGGGCATTTTAGTGCCCATATTTTTATTACAAAACTACCGCCGCCGGCTATAAAGTTTTTTAAATAGCATGATTTCCCTGTTATTGGATAATATTTACTATTTATAAGGGTCTCAGAACATTTTTTAAAGAAATGATGTTCATCTTTTTATATACAATTTTTTTTTTTTTATGTTCAGCTACCGTCGCAACTTTCCATTATATTACAGATGTGTTAGCAATTATGATCTTTACAAGACAAACGTTCACAAAACTGCAGAAATCACTTAGTTGAATGTCATCGATACTTACACAAAATTCCGCGTAAGTCTAATTAGAGACGACATATTTTCTTTTGGGCCTTTCAACAACGGGGTGGACTAGGAGACACTAGTGGTCACATCAGGAATCACAAATTGCAAAATATTTGCATATCAATTATCTAGAACATGCAGTTCAATATGCTTTCATTGCAATTTTTCTTATTGTATTCAGTGCGGGGTGTTAAGTATTATAGATATTATTATTCTGATGCTAAATAGAAATTATTCAATTCATAAATTCAAAAACTAATCACCAGTTTTGGTTTTTATTTTCCAGATTGAGATTGAGTAAATTCAAATAAAATGCAAGTCGAATTAAGCAGTGGAGATAAAATGCAGTAGATTTTCTTTTTCTCTATTTCTAGCATTTGATTTCAAAAATATTTATTTTCTAATTTGAGATTATAGCATTCACAATGCTATTTTGGTTTAGTATTGCACAAAGACTATTCTGACACTAAGATACCTATTATTTCAATTATTTTCCACCAGTTTTATAAACGTAGGTGTAACGATTGTGCCATCATCATCGTCACAATCTTGTGCCTCGGTTTGGCACCTCTTATTCACATGTAAGGTACTTCTTCGTACATCTTATTCTAATATAAAGTATTAACATTCTATAACTTTTAATTTCAGGGACGAAAATTAATCGCACAAATAAATTGGTTTTCATAACATTATCAAGGTGGTATTATTTTACAGGTATATTATTTATGTTATTATTGAAGCTGTTGTCTGTTAATACTATCAGGAAGTACAGAGTTTGGTAACAGAAACGGTTCGATTATTTAACAAATACTAATATAGACATAATAAACAATTTTTTTTTTTTTTTTTTTTTGCAGATGTGTATAACACAATTATCAGTATTACATAATACTGCGTTCATTATTGAATGGACAAAATTGAGCTAATCTCAAGTTTTGGTAAAGAATTTAACTAAGTACGCCTTTGCGTAGACTTCATTGTACAAATACAATGGATATCTTAGATTACTTAAGACATTTTATTACATATTTTCCAATTTTATTCTTTTTTCATCATTTTTATCTTAAAAGTTTAACTTTTATTACCTTGCCTATTGCACATATAATGCAAACAATACAAAAAAAAAACAAGAATGGATCATACATATTTATATTAAATAAACAGTTCATAATCACTTCTTATTTAGAAAGAAATTAAATTCTATATGTAATGTAAGTAATAGATTGCTGAAATGAAACATTTAATGAAATGAAGTAGACTTGTGTTGTGTCCAACCAGTTTTAGTACTCGACGTATGCCGATACCTTTATAGCCCTAACAAAAAATGTTACTATAGATGTTCCAGGTAACACGGCGAAATGGTCAATGACTCCGCTATATTTGCAAAATATTAAAACATATTATCACCGATAATCAAACTGAGTTTTCCAAACCAAACTTGTATATTTATATGTATATATGTGCGTGTGTATATATATATATATATATATATATATTGTACCAGCCATCTATAGGTACCGTTTTTAGTATATGTAATCATGTAAAACGTTCAGAACGATGTTAAATGGTATTCTTTTCTTTTTTAACAAGACTAATACGCAAGAAATGATATTTCCATTTTCTTTTTATAATGCTTTTAACATCTACATGTGTTAATATACTAATATCGAGGACGAATCTGAAGTATAATTAATGATTAAATGAACTTACCTGTAAGTGAAGTTCCATCATAATTATACGAAGGATTCGTCCGAAGATATTAGTATAGAATCCCACCCTCCCTACTCATTATTGTAAATTACAATAACTGTTTACCCACTGAAGAAAATGAGAAAATATCATAGGATTTGGACTTTAAACTAAATGAAGTGGTTGGCGTGTAGCAGTGACAGGGCGAACTTGGACCGGAAATGTCAAAATATCTGTCAATTTTAAGTCAAAAACCTTCTCTTTTTAGGTTTTTTAGGTTATTGCTTTAAAATAACGTGCTAAGTGGTGATACATGCAAGCGGTACTACATGTGTTAATATACTAATATCTTCGGACGAATCCTTCGTATAATTATGATAGAACTTCACTTACAGGTAAGTTCGTTTAATCATTAATAATCACAGAGACCAAGGTAAAATTTTGCTTTCATTTGAGAGAACTAAAGTAAATAACTTTCTATTCATTCCTTTTCATCCTTTTTTTTCCACAGCCTTTTTACTATACTGAAGATCGGCAGTTAGTTTAACTTTTTGTCTACAGACTAAAAACTCTCCGATAGATATCGTTTTCAAACGCGACGTAGGTAGGTACGCGAGTATTTCTAATGTCGATTACCAAACCCTCTAGAAGACAACGTAACATTTTGCAAAATCTTCGTTTTTGTCATACCTATGGGATTGAGAATATTTAATTTTAAAATGTCAAATCTACATACATTTTCGAAAGCAAACGAAGTAAAGATTTGTAATGTTAAGGAGACTTTGTCTAAGGGGGCAGTTAAATGATTGTCTATAGTTCTAAAGTTATAAATAGGTGTCTATGTCCGTTCTGAATGATTCATCATCAGTTTAAACGATTTACTGACGTCTCAGACAATAAAATTTCGGACTCTTTGTCCGAAATGACACTTTTTAGGGTTCCGTACCAAAATGGTAAAAAAGGAACCCTTATGGTGTGACTCAGTCTGTCTGTCTGTTACAGCTGGATATCTCGAGAACTACTAATGGTATCAACTTGAAATTTGGAAAAGTTTAAGATGACATTTGCCCAACTATTTTGCAAATAAGAAATAAATAAAAAAATAAATACATTTTTTACAACAGGGACTGATAAGGGGTCTTAAAAATTCGAAGTGGGGCTACTAGGGCATGTGGGGTATCATATGAAAGAGCGCCGTTTGCACGTTTTCGATCATTTTTTTCTTTTTGTTTTAGGTCGCATAGTTTTAGTAAAAAAAAAACCGTTCCCCCCCCCCCGCCTTATCTCCGAAGTTTGCAAAACGAAAAATCTGAAATAATTCTGTATGATAGTAGTTTATACAAAGATTACAGGAAAAATAAAACAATGCTCAATATAGCACACTTTTTTAGAAATTCATAAAACAAACAATAAATCATTAGTTCCACTACCAGTCAACAGATGGCGCTGATTAAATTAGTTTCACTATCGGCCAAGAGATGGTAATGACCTAAGAAAAAAAATAGTTCCACTATTGGTCAAGAGATTATTGGTATTATTGAGGTAATATAATAGGTGATAGCGGTATTATTGACCTAATCCTTACTTAATATAATATTATAAATGCGAAAGTCCGTTTGTTTGTTTGTTTGTTACGCCTTCACGTCTTAACTACTGAACCGATCATCATGAAATTTTGCATACACGTTGTAAGGGGCACAGAGAAGGACATATAGGATACCTTTCATCCCGAAAAAAGTTATGGTCCCAAAGAATAGCAAGAAACTTTTCACGCAGACGAAGTCGCGGGCGGAAGCTAGTACTACAATAATAATTGTTGGCTGGTTCTAATATTAACTACCTATACGTACTATTTGCCGTACGAATAAACGAAGAATATGTTCCTACTTAGTAATATAAACAGTTTGCAATGTGGAGTGGCTGAAACGTTTTTCAGTCACTATTAGCAGCTGTGGTTAAGATTTGTAAATTAACTGGCCGCCTGTTCGCCCTTCCACCTGTCCGCTGTTTATCCTACTTTTTGAAAGACTGTACTAAAGTAACATATCCAAATATAATTTATGATTGTACGGAACCCTCAGTGCGCGAGTCCGACTCGCTCTTGACCGGTTTTTTTATTTTATTATTTAATTACTGATGATTCGTACACTATTATAGTTAAAGCGTTAATGTACAGTCAGACAAACTGTCCGAAATTATTTTTCAGACACGTCAGTAACTCGCTTAAACAGCACCAGAGAAACCACTGGACGGATCGGGTTGTAGTATGAGATAGACATTATGACGTTGACATGTTAAAAAAGGATTTTTGAAAAATCCTACAGTGGAATCCCACCTGGACGAAGCCGCGGTCGAAGGCTAGTATGACATAAATGCCGCTTCGTGTTCCCAACTCTATATATCACGGCAGCTGGGACACGTTCAAAAGTTAAATTGGTCTAATTTGTGCACCTTATTGCACCCTTCGTTCAAAACCCATCGCACAGCGATTTAGTTGTAGTGATGCGTTTGAAACTCAAAATTTATCGAGTTAAATACAAAATAGAAGATAACTTTGAAATAATATTTATGTTGAGTTTTATCTGTCGTCTTCCTATGAGATTGTGAACCTATTTAACATGTTTCCTTCCTTAATTTCACCCACTCCCCCATTGGTCTCTATTTCCCCTTATTTCTCTTCTACTCAAGGTTGCCTGGAAGAAATTGCTATTAAGCAATAAGGCCGCCTTTTGTGTGCTTTCTTTCTTTTTGATTCTTTGTAATATTTTTTGTCTTTATGTGCAATAAAGTGTCAATTATTATTATTACTATGTTTTTGATAGAATCTCTCTTCCTGGTTTAATTTAAAATGGAACAGAATTTGTATGAAATTATCTGTCAGGTTTGATAGCTGGAACTTATTTTGAAACTGAGCCTGCGTGTCCCAAGTTCTGTTGAACCAGTAATTTAACCAGAACTTAAAAGCACTTTTTACTTTATCTTTTATCAAATATTTAGCTTATCTATTTATGTAATTTGATACTTAGACATCACTTCTTCTAATCTTCAACCTGAAGCTTTGTTTGCTTTTGCAACAATATAACCACTGTTTAAGTACCTATACATTTAAATAGGAAACCGCAAAAAAGGAAGATTGTTCCATCGACAAATAATGTTTCCCGATTCTCAGTCCGCGATGCGTGCGTACCTCCCCTTTCTATTTGCGAGGTTATTTGCTTCGTTTTACTTGTAAAAGCGCATCTCCTTTGAACTCGGATGAATTATTTAATGATTTAATAGAATTACGGTGCTTTCGAATACGACCCCTATCTTGTGCTGAGGCAGCCCTAATTGGCTCGCTCTGAAAATATTTATCATTAACTTTTTTCATGGTGTTGCACTTTTGTTAAGTGCCTGGTAACTGCAGTCGAGGTATTTTTATGACTCGTGTAATGAGTTTGTTATTATATAATTGCTCAGTTTGAATGGGTATATGCACAAAACGATTCAATTTTATTGGACTTTTACTAGCAGAATTTAAAAAAACACTTTTTTTTTGTCACAGTGTAAGCTCTCATGTAACCTTTTGTGTGATTATTTTTATTACATTGTTTAAATTGGTAACTCAGCTCATTTGATAGAGATAGTTATTTACATAGTCCTTTTCTTGTTATCTACATAGAGTTGATTGAAATTCAGAAGCAACGTAGATCCATTTGAAACGGGCCGGGTTAATCCGATATCTAGATGACGGCTGACATTCACAATACGCTTTGAGGCTAAATCCGTGAAATAGAACCTATTAATTGGCAATGAACTACCGCACAACGAGTAGCCTACACCTTTAGCCGAAAGAAATACTGTCCAAAATTGCGTGACAGGGTCTACGCCTAATTGCGCTTTATTCAGTCGCTAAGGTTTGGCTTTAATTCTATTGAAATCAAAAGTCTAATCGCACGAAAACGGTTGAATGAAAGCAGTTAAAGGCATTGAGACATTAAGGCACATTGACACAACCTCTAATCGGGTAGGTGCGGACAAATTGGCTGTTTAGGGTGACAATAAATTGATATGGCGTCGGAAATTACCATACGGCGAGGGCGTATTTCAGAATTGCTTTAATTACCGATGGCCTGGCACCAAGTGCCCGGAATGGGCATCGTCTGAAGTCGTCTTATTGGGAACTTGTGCTGTTCGACCGTTGTGGCTTTTAAATTAATTGCTGGTTGACAACGGCTGTCGATAGTGTATCATTAACTTATGAAATAGGTGTATTTACCAGTGGCGAAGTTAAGATAATTTTTGGATAAATCATTGGTCCGGCTTACCTTTGCCATAATTCGACTCCTCGCCACATTTTTTTTCTTGTACATACGACTAAAATTAAATATACCTATAGCATATCCAACAAAATAATTTATTTAAAAACAATAGTAAGGATAAGTCCTTACTCGTATTATAAAATGCGAAAATCGGACTGTTTATTTGTTGGTTACGCCTTCGCGTGTTAACTACTCAACCGATCATCGTGAAATTTTGTACACACGTTCTCAGGGATACAGAAAACTTTTCATCCAGAAAAACAGATCCCGAAGAATAGCAAAAAAAATTCACACAGACGAAGTAGCGGGCGGTTGTTAGTCTTCTATAAATTAATATTAAATTTTTAATTTTATTTTTTTTGTCAAAATAAGTAAAGTAAGTACCTACGCGTTTACTTTACACTTTGTTAGGATGAAAACATTTTTATGGCGCAATTCAAAAGGTTCTAATCAACTGAAAACATAACCTAAGCAGGTTCAGCAAAATTGGTTAGGGCAGAGCAGAAAACGGGGGTTATTTCGGCAGGACTATAAATTAATTCGCGCAGGGCATTGCAGTTAAGCCTCCATACATTTTAATTGCTTCCATTATCGGCCATTCTGCAAAATGGAGACCTGATGACAACGGATCCCCTATCGTAATATTATGACGAAGGACCTCTAATTTGTTAGGATTAATTTGGACGTTGCGTTTGACAGTGTTAAGTGAGTTTTAAATTATTGAGCAATTGTACTAGAATTGGCAAAGATATGTAGATTGTAAAAGACTATTGGATTTAACGAGCTTGTTAGGTATCGTATCCGGTTTGGTGCAACGATAGCGGTTGGTAAACTTTCAAATTTTGAATCAGTGGTTGACTTTGAAAGCCCAATAGCCAGCGTGTTATTTTTAGTAAGTGCATATTTTTGTTGTTGTTTGGAAGCTAATATGATACAAATTATGAATCCTACTAATATTATAAATGTGAAAGTTTGTGGGTTTGGATGTTTGGATGTTTGTTCCTCAATCACGCAAAAACTACTAAACGGATTTGGTTGAAATTTGGCACACAGATAGTAGACCACCTAGATTAAAACATAGAATACATTTTATCCCGATATTCTTACGGGAACGGGAACCACGCGGGCGAAACCGCGGGCCGCCGCTAGTAAATGATAAAACTTTGTTGTATTGGGGGCGCAATTTTGAAAAAATTAGAGATTAATGAAAAAAATAGTTAAGAGAAATGCATTTTTTTTACAAAAGATGAATTTAAGTCATGATTATCACTTTTTGTGAGTTATTTGCAATTTATCTGAACTAACAAGTATCTGGCATTATGTTATTTTTTATTTAAACAAAATCTATTCACGACTTTTGAAGAAATATTATTTATTGTACATAGAGTCCATTGTAAAAATTACAAATCTTAATTCTGAAAAAAAAAATAGATTGAATTTTTTTTTGTATTTTTTTATTCCTCATTTATAGTCTAGTTTCGCCCCCTTTCGGAATTGCACTTTATCCAGGGACACACTGTATAAGAGTCGTAGACCATCACCATAGGTGACCATAGCGTTATTTAAGAGTATACACAATTTATACCAAATCACTTCTGTAAGTTTAAAGTGCAGTTTAAAAATAATACAATTAATTTTCATAATTTCATTATTGAAAACGTTTTTCGATAAAATCATTGAATATAATTAACGAAAACTGCACGAAATTAATAACGAGAATGTTCAGTGGAATAAATTACCGTATTGTTTGTCCACGTGTACTTTCATAAGCTATTTATGTATTCAATATGTTAATAGGATGTAATTTGAATTATATTTTGGTATACTAAAACTTTATTTCATTTTATTTCAACTAGCTTAGTTTTCTAAAAACAAAAAATATGCATAACCCATAGTAAAAACATTAAAAAATTAAGCATCTGTCTCGTAATGATAGTGTCTAATGTTATTCAAAACTCTAATCAAAATCAAAAAGGCATTCTTTTTTTTCTTTTTTTTTGTGCACAACGAAGGCCCTGAAGGTGAAAGCGCACTACTCCCGGAATCTGAGAATACAGTAAGGAACGGGCTATCTTACCTTCTAACTGCCGGAACACAACAATTTTTAAATTGTTGCTATAGCGTCATACTTAGGTAAGATGGTGGTAGCTAGCCAGGCGGACTTGAAATAAGCCCTACCACCAACTAAAACTGAGTACAAATTGTACCCTCCTCCTGCGGGAATCGAACCCGGAAACCCTGCGTCTTACACGGGGCGTACCACTAGACCACAGAGACGGTTAAAAATATAACCGTTGAAAGTGTTTTATTTCAAACGCATCAAAACTCAGGTGATTCAACATTTATTTAAATTATAACAACATTTAACTAAATATATTACAAGCAAACCAGTTAACTAGTTAAATATCACGAGGAAAAATGAACCCTTTGTACCAGTGATTATTTTATTATTTCCTTTGAATAGTAATCTGACAAAGCAAATCCAATCTTCATTCTCCTATTACGGCCCTCTTTTTGCTGTCTGCCCTTTGTTCCTGTAGGAAATACATTACGGCTAAAATCCAGACCAGACAGACAAAAGCCTTTTTAATCAATCTCAATATTCGCCTGAAGTGCTGAATGGGATTCAGCATTAGTAATTTTTGTTGCGATTACGATCACTGGACAACGTATTTTTAGCAAAAAGAAATACGATGTTTTTTTGTTGAAAAACATTTTTTTTTTAATAAATTTTACCTAATAACGCAAGGTTATGGGAATATGAAAAAAAACTTACGAAAATTTTAAAATATGATATCGCCAAATCATAGACTTAATGACTTCAACATGTTATCGAATTAAATAGGCGTAAATCACCAACAAAATGCCTAGGTACTCCTCTTTTACCGCAAAACTAACTGAAACTTTTGTTTGTGTTTAAACCATTATTGCGTTTTGGTGTGTTCATCAAGATAATGTTGATGATAATGTTTATATCAAGTCCTATAATTTGTAATCAAAGGAAGCTTTAATAACACATACAGCCTTTCAATAACTGATGAAATGTCATCCTGGCGCCGACGCCCTTCTAATTTCATCCGTCAACCCCTCTAATAAAATACTATGATTGTCCAACTACCCCATCGCATAATATTTTTATTTTCCTAGTCACATCTTTATATCGTCCTTTATCCGGAAAAGCGGAAAACTTGATAAGACCGAAATGGGTTCAACGTTTTTTATCAGAGTGTGTCACATAGTAAATGAACCCCTTTCTTTGGGTAAGACAAACTAGAAAAAGATAAAATGCTCCTTAGCGGACATTAAAATGCTAAAGGAAACCATAAAAAGGCAATGGAGGTGGTCCCGAGGGAACTCTCTTCGTCTTTTGACCGCTGAACTAAATTAAAACTAGACATGATTATACTTACGCTTAATAGGTTCTGTGGATTTATTATAGAGTAGGTATAGTTTGGTACAATATTAATTTATTGACCTTCTAACTTTGTGTAGTATGTTATGATGTTATTATGATGTTAGGTTTCCTTTTTTAACCCCCGACGAAAAAAGAGAGGATATAAGTTTGACATGTATATGTGGTATCGTAGCTCCTAAACGGATGAACCAATTTTAGTTTAGTTTTTTTAAAACATTAATTTCAGTTTTTATTAGAAATGTTTTCTTGAGGCACTTTCCTGACCGAAAGTGGCGTCGCGATGAATAAGTATTATTTAATATGTAATTCTAATACACAATTTTAATAAAACTTCTCGTGGAATTTTTAGGGCCCATAGTCTATTATTTTTAGACGGTATCATTACATTCACTGCTAAAAGTAGACTTTGACTAGTTTTTGTTACATTGTAAACTGTCTACTTCTACGAATGACTGCGAGGGAATGCCTAATACCTTCTAAAAGTACTAGACTATTAGCCCTAAAAATTCTACGAAAAGTTTTATTAGAATCCCTTTCTATTAACAACTTATTAAAAAAACCTCTGAGGGAGCTACTTTCGGTCAGGGAATCGCCTGCAATCAGATTAATTACTAAAAGTGTTTTCGGAAAGTACTCTCGCTATTCAAGAGTAAATTTCTATCTTCTAAATTAATCTGTGGAAGTTCCCTTTGTTTCTAGATGTATCTGCTACGAAATTTATTGCTGCCTCCAATCGGAAATAGATAAGTGGGAAGGGCGTGAGAAGCCCTCTGGGTGTCGTTTTGAATCGGACTTTTGAACATCTTTGAAAGGGCCAGGTAATTACGGGCAATTTTCTGTGTAATCTGATCAAAGACTTAAAGATTCTTCCTTGGAAATAGGAAAATTTAAGGCAGCTGTAACTTTAAAAACGGATAAGATCAAGCGAGATAATTATATTCTCTGTTGAATAAAATCAAACAAGAAATAGCCGGCGGCGATATTTTCAAAAGGAAAAATATTTTCTTCACAAATACGCTAAGCTTACAAACTGTATGATATTTGAAAGATAAACATCACAACTTTCAATCTGTATATTTATTTTGCAAAGTAGTCTAGGGAATACTTTATAAACACTAACGTTTAATAACTAGGAACAGTTAAACATCGTACGAAATTAAACTCATTAGTGCGACGACAGCGCCGCAGCGCGGTCGGACCGCAAGCTTTTTGTAATTCCAGTGACAAATGAACAGCGGACTGAGTGCGGCCCCGCGCGGATTCCGGGCACAGTTGATTTTCAAGCATAGATTAACAGAAGAAAGATTGTACAGATAGGACATTAAGCTGAAACATAAAATTGTAAAGTACAATATTAAATACTGGCGGCTCAGTCAATTACTTTATTTAATTTATACTTTTTCGTAATCTTTTGAATTCCTACATATTTTATAATTTATATTTTATTAGCGGCCGCCCGCGACTTCGTCTGCGTGTAAAGTTTTTTTGCCATCCCTCGGGAACAATACTTTTTTCGGGACGAAAGGTACCCTATGTCCTTCTCTTTAACCCTGACAACGTTTATGCAAAATTTCATGATGATCGGTTCAGTAGTTAAGACGTGAAGGCGTAACAAACAAACAACAAACGGACTTTCGCATTCATAATATTAGTAAGGATAATAAGTATTAAGTATATTATTATCACCATAAGTTGCCCACTGCTAGAAATATACCTAATGTTTCTAAAAACAAACAATTTGTTGATCTCATGTTAAATTTCCATAGAAAGTCACCTTACTAGATATATTACCTATATAAGTTCTTTCTAATACTGACAACTCTACCTACCTTTTTAATTCATTAAATGCGAGGCGGCCATAAGGCCGGACAACATAATAGTAGTTTATGAAACTGACACATAAAGAGGGGTATTAAAACACGAGTGTGTGTTTAAAGAGTTAGAGTTAGAGTGTTTTAATACCTAGTTATGTGCAGTTTCATACACTACTTTATCTACACTCATACAATTTGGAATTGAACCTAGTAAATAAAAGATCAAGGTCAAAAAAGAGAGAGAGACGTTGCTGGTATTACCGTATTTACCTTGCTTGCGTATTACCTTGCTCGATTCCCTTTCCGTCGCTGCATCTAAAGTCGTCGGCCGAGTCAAATTTTCTAAACATTCACGGCTATCAGACATTCTAAGGCGATTGTCACACTGCCGGCGCGCGCCGTCGTCGCGGGGCGCGGTTTGGCGTTTCACGCGCGCGGCGACGGCTCAGCGCGCCGCCTATTCGAGCGGTTTTCGACGCGCCTCCGTGCTGATCGGCGTCAGACGACGGCCCCGCGCTTACGTACAAAAACCGGCACGATACTATGGAGCTCAGTGTGTTGTACCCCGCGATTTCCGCGCCTCGGCGCGGCTTCGGTGTGTTGGACCAAGCGGTTTTCTATACAAATTGATGTACTTGCATACAAAGTAAAAGACGCGCGCGGGAGCCCCGCGACCGCGCGCGTCGCCAGTGTGAGAACCGTCTAAGCAAGAATAAAAAAATCCTACTAAATTCAGTAAAACAAAAAGTCAACACTGAAATCAAAACTTTTTTGTATTGCATTAAAATGGCGCGCTCCGCACCACAGACCATAGATATTAATTAAAAAGTAAAAGAGTGCTATAAAAATTTAAAAAGTTATTTTATAACATATTTGCTCGTAAAGGGTCTCTTATTACACCAATATCAATATCGTATTGTATCTCATTACGAACTTACGCACGGTTCAAAAGCACAAAAACGCACGGTTTATCAAGGAAACCGTGCGTTTTACTTTACATTACCGCACGGTTTATCAAGATGCTTAGTCTAAAACGAACGGTACTTTTTTAAATCTTAGCAAAGAGTTTTTATGTCAGAAAAGAGGTCAACATTTTATGAATAAATTTAACTTTGGGTGATAAAATATAATAAATAAACATTTAATTATTTAATTTAATTAATTTTGACAATAAATTACAATTATTTATCTGTAACAAAAACACAAAAATATTAATTTACTTTATTAGTAATACTGGCTGTTTTTTATGCCTTTGCCTTAAAAAAAAGCGCTGATGAGCGCGCGCATAGCTAATTTAAACAAGTAAAAAATATTCCACGCGCTTTTTTTGCTTTATTGTTTTTATTTGAAAATGTCGTCAAGTAGTGATGAATTTATGAATTCGACACCGCCAGAAATCTCGGAGGCAGCGAAAAAGGCTACTCTAAGCCTCTTGCCCGAAAAATTTACCGATAGATACTTAAAAGCGTATCAAAATTTCATCATAATATGGAAGACAAGCAAAGGTGCAAAGTCCGAGTTTTATTTATTTTCTCGCAAATATGTTATAAAACATCGTATGACATACGTGCGCTTTGATAATTACCGCACTTATATCATAATGTACTATTATGATGCAGTTGACTGCACTGTAATGGGTTTTTTTATTATTTTACCTATCCACGAAAATAAAGTACGTGTTTATACAATCTTTTTTTAAGTTCATTTTTGGAGACTTCATTAACATTACGTTGTGAGTGTAGATAAAATAAAAATATTACTAAATGTACCATGGGAAACAGCGTCACTTAACCACTGCTAAGGTTAAAATCGCTTGCACGCCGCGCCACATACGTTTAGTTCGTGCAGGGGCGATACGCGCGCACACGAATTTTGTTGCAAACTGGTTAAGCGACGCTGTTGCATAGTACCTTGCTGACTTACTCATTTCACATTTCCCACCAATGGCTTCGAGCTTATTCATGTTGTAATTTCGATAAAAGTGTTAGGTTGTAACAGTATTTATGCAACGTTTAAGTCTCCATCTGCACTATACTTAATCTTTGACAATAATTGCGAAGCGTTGGAGCGCGTTTCCGTACTTTACGCGAAGTTGAGTTAATGCTCTCTTACAGGGCCTATTCATTTGGAATTTAACATGGTGTTCCAGGGAACGGGCGAATCTCACGTTATAAATAACTGCACGATTTCACGTACTCACTAATTCGCATTAATCCGTGCGAGTTCAGTGAATGTGGAGTTATTGTGTCATGTCTACTCAAATGATATGCCGCTCGGTTTTTCAGATGTTAAATAATTCTATTAGAACATTTTCGTTTTGATTGGTTACAAAGTTAGTACTTAAAACGCAAATTCAGTAATTCATGCAATATGGTTGAGACTTAGATTATTTATATGTCAAGATAGACAGTCGAAGCTACGACAGCGTCGAAAAAAATATCACCCAACAGTTGGGTGACCAAAACACGCACACATTGTCAGTAGTGTGAGCCGGCCATAGTTTTTATTACAATACTCTTTGGACGCGATGATGCTAAAAATGCACACCACCTTAAAAAAGTTGGCCTGTTTTGTTTAATACGTCAAAAGCCTAAAACTCTATCTAGACATATAAATAATCTAAGGGTTGAGATTAGTGTAGATGGTTTGCTTAATCAGTATGTATGTTTGAAATATATGTTTGAAATATTGTGATTAGCAATAAAAATCTAATTATAATCACATTATTTATTTTAGTGAAATAATAACAAAGGTAATGCGAAATATGTCTGTATTTTGCCGGCCTTTTTCAGGCTCTTGTTAGGTAGTAATATGAAAATATTGTTTCAGAACCTAAAAGGATACTTCAAAAACGGTTTTACGCTCCAACTTAAATACACTTTTCATAAAAACAAAAGCCTGCCATTCCAGCACACGACAGCCTACCGTATCTGTCCCCTGTTCCAACAACACAACGCAAGCACTCAGCGTAAAAAGGATGTAAGGTACCTCCGTATTCAGATCACACGTTTACATTTCGCCACTTTCGCGAAATCAAAGTAAAGCTCACAGCAAACACTCCTTGAAAATGCGGTGTAAATAATAAAAAGGTACGCTATGGCACCTGTGAGGCTTCTGTGCGGCCCAGCCTGTCATATTCGCCGTGGTTACCGCCCATTTCCCCTCAAGCGGTTTATTTCAGATTCAATATGCTCTGGAGACGGGGAGGGCCATGAAATATTGTACGACATTGACATTCAACAGTGCACCTATTTCCTAAATGGATTTGAATATAATTTCTTTTGTTTCAGTCGCAGCTTACTAAAATGTGTCTACACATCTACACGCACAATTTTCTGAAAAAAAAATGCTGAAGATTTTATCTTCTTTACACTTTGGGCAATGCGCCGGAGGTAGGTTTAATATAGGCCATCTGCTGAATGCATACCCATCGGAAAAAAACTAACGCTTAACATTTAATTTTGTATAATTTGGGGATAACTTCAAAATGCAAGGAGTGCTGATAGATTAAGAGAGCAATTAAACTTTTAGCTGTTTATTACAAATTTCGCCAATAACATGTTTTACGTTACACATTTCGGTACGACCAGCAATATTAATGGCGGGATCTCAAAATCAATGCCCTGAATATCGATCTTCTTTTGTTTAAGAAAAATAAACTGATCGTATGAAATGCAAAGAGGTTAAATACCTCTTTGCATTGAGATTTGTTGCAAAGAGGTTTCATATCTCTTTGCATTTAGGTTTGTACATTTTATAAAAGTGACTCGATACAAAATCAATTAAACTTACATACATACAATCATACCAAAACAATTAAATATACACATCAACTTTGTCTAGGGATACAGGTGTTATTTTCATACAAACGAGGTAACTTTGAAACCTTGGTTTTCTGCCAGGGATGTACCGTGCTGTAATCTTATGATGGCCATCCAGGGAGTGAATGGAGTAGATTCAGATCGCTATACACACCCAACTGATCTGATCAGCATTTTAAAAGATTAATGGGTCAGAGTTCTGAGTTTGAGGATTTCCATACATTTTCATGCTATTTTCGCGGTTTTTTAAAACATGTCTATTACGTTTTTAGAATGCTGGTCAGATCAGTTGGGTGTGTATAGCGATCTGAATCACCTCCATTCACTCCCTGGATAGCCGTCATCAGATCACAGCACAGTACATCCCTGGCAGGAAACCAATGCTTCAAAGTTACCTCGTTTGTATGAAAATAACACCTGTTATCCCTAGACAAAATTGACGTGTGTATTATTCATTAACACTCAAGTAAATTATAATTAATACGGAATTAGGCTTACTTAATATAATATAGGCTAACAATAAGTATAATTTTAGCATTTAAGTACATTTTAAAACGATTGATTTAAAGGCTTTGTAAATAAAATCCATTGAAAAAGCTTCTTACTTACAAAATGAGCGATAGTGGCGCTTAAAAAACAACAACTAACGGAGTATATTTCCCAAAGAACGTTTCAGCGGAATTAAAACGCAGTCAACGTTCCAAGGCGGGTAGAAACTGGGGCAAGTCAATTTTAAAATGCAACATCTGGGATTCTTGGCGAGTCCCACTGTTTTTCAAGATTAATATGAAATGTTTGTCGACGTTTAAATGTGCAAACGCTTTTAGTGCTCCACGAAATGGTACCAGCTCGATTTTTTCAACTGAGTCGCTTTGCTCTGTGAAACTGATTCTAGTGACAACTTTCCAATAGTTTTTGTTCGAGGTGTAGTGGTAATAAATTTAACGGCAACTATCATTTTGAGATTTTTCACTTTGTGAATTTACAAGTTTGAGCTATGTTTTCTGTAAGTCCAGACAAAAAATGTTACGCCCGGCTTGTTTGATGTATCATATTCGTTTATTTATTTAACCGCTCAAACGTCCTGGCAAGTTTAGTGACCAAAAAAAAGTGCGCAAAACGTCCTGGCAAGTTTTGTCACCACGTCCTGGCAAGTTTTGTCGCCAGCGGTATAAACCCTTGTTTTTTAGCAAAATTATCCTAGTCTGTGACTTCATTTTTTTTATATGGCAATAATACACTGTAAAGCGATTTATGCGAATCTAAAAACCGACTATGGCAATAAAAAATTTCGATGGGAAAAAATATTTGTGTGGTGTAGACATTTTTCGTGTGTGCGTTGTGAGAAGCTCCTGCTAAAATGAGGTAATTAGTTAAACAGTTGTATCCATGTTATTTACTATAAATAATTGACCGAACGAACGCGAAGCGCGAGCGAACAGTCTCTGCTTTAGCTTGGGCAAAAATGCTATCGTATGTCAGTCCGTTTGTTTTCCTCTACAGGTTGCATTTCTCAAACGATTCTCGTGAAATTTTGTGTGCAAGTTCGATAATAATATAGTTTTTTTTTGTTGAGCCAATTTTTCGAAAAATTTCGGAAAAATAAAAAATATTTTAGCCATTTCAATTAATAACTACCCAATAGCAAAAAAAAATCGATAAAAATAATCTAATGCAATCTAAGTCCCCTTTTTAGGGGATCAAATTTTTATCTCCAGAGAGCAAAAGGCAAAAATAAATCCTGAATCAACCATGCCTCCTCTCGCCTTTGTGCCTCCGTGGAGTGTAGACGTGTGCTCAAATTTAAAATCATAAGTGCTAAATTCCTTCAACAACTGGACGAAAACGGCGCCCCTCGCCTGCACGCATCAAGAAATTTGCATGCTGTCTCCTTCTGGCACCGCTGCTCGCGTTCGCGGACGGCACTAGCGACGCGTAAAAGAGAAGTTGCATAAATAATTGCTTTCCTTTTCTAACACCGCACGTAGCAAACACAGGCCGGCCGTAGCAACTGCTACGAATTACTACGACAGTAGCTGGTTAACGATACCTACTGATATTGTGCTACAAGACTCCCGCCATATCAACCGCGCAGCTATTGTAAATATAACAGCAACAAACACAAAATAAATACAAGATGGCAGTGCATCACTCTCCGGAAAAGTCATTTTCTGTACCGGATATACCAACTTTAGATGACGACTCACCCCTTAGCTACGTTATGGCTCGAAACAAGAAAAGACGTCCATCTACATCGGTTCCACATCTACAAGAAATAACAAAGGAAGTTACATCTGAGCTACATGATTTATTTATTCAGTTTGCCACAGAACAAGATAAAAAAATAAACACAATTCTAACCTCATTAAAGGATATACAACAAACAAACAGCATGATACAAACTTCTATTACCTATTTATCTGAAGAAAATATGGAGTTGAAAAGTAAAATCGCACAGTTGGAATTGGAAGCTAAAAAGGACAAAGAACAAATTGTATTGCTTGAATCCAGGTTCGAAGATAGCCAAAGAACAGATCGTAAATCCAATATAGAAATACGCAATGTACCGCTCAAAGGCAATGAAACCAAAACAGAATTACTCGTGATGATTCAACACTTGGCAAAGACTATAAACGTAGATATGGTAAAACAAGATGTCAAGGATATAATAAAAGTAAATAAAAACAAAAAGGAAAAAAGTACTATTGTTGTCGAGTTTGTCAATACGTTCATAAAAACTGATATTCTCCAGGCCGCTAAGAAATACAACATAAAAAATAAGGACAACAAACTTAGAGCATTACACCTTGGACTAAAAACGAACCATGATATACCTATATTTATCTCTGAGAACTTAACGATAAAAGCCTCTAGACTTCACTTCCTCGCCAGAGATCTGAAGGCCTCAAAAAATTACAAATATTGTTGGACCAGCTACGGAAAGGTTTATCTCCGCTTGGATGATAACTCCCCGATTATCACGGTGACTAGTGAAGCGCAAATTCAACAATTAGCTAATAAGTGACTATCCATGAATATTTTTATTGTTTTTTTGGATACTTCGTACTTGAGTAAGTTAGATCTTTGTTTTCTAGTGCTAGTTATAACAGTATTTAAACACATTTCAACCGATATAGTTCTACACACAAATATTAATAAAAATCTTATTAATGTAACTGCAAACTTTTTATATATATTATTACTTTCAATAACTCAACGTCATTTTCAAAATTCTATGCATGTAAAAACCCAATGTATTTTGAATACTTATATAAACAATTTCACAAACACTCTCATATTTTTCCGTATTAGTAATGGATGAACATATAAATATACTTCACGAATTAGACACAATAAATAATCTTAATCCAGTTAGTTGCTCTGTAGAAAATTTAAATAAACATCTACCCTCTCGCAAACCTACTTTTTCCCTTGTTACGCAAAATATAAGAAGCGTTCATAAACGTTCAAATATCGACGATATAGAAATAAATCTCACTTTTTTGGATTTAACTGTTGACCTTATTGTATTAACAGAATGTCGCATATGCCCTGATAAACCGCTCCCCGTTAAAGATAATTACTTAACATATGGCACAACAAAAAAGACAAATCAGAATGACGGGGTTGTAGTGTTCATAAATAAATCAATAAAACACTCTGTCAAAGAAATTAATTTGTATGGAGCGTCTTGCCTAGAAGTCACAACACCTCATTTATCGGTTATTTGTATTTATAGAACTCACTTTGCAAAAAACCCTGAACAGTTTATTAACTCTTTAGATTCACATCTTAACTGTCCACGTCTTAATAAGAATCTAATACTAACCGGTGACATAAATATAAATATAATTGCTGAGCAACAGAACAATAATCATTGTGACATATACCTCAACATGTTGGCTTCACACGGTCTAGAACCAGGACGTAGACTAAATACTAGAATTAATAGTTCTTTGGATCACATATTTGTAAGCTTAGGCTTGTTAAAAAAATTTTCGTTTGCAGTAGCAGTCTTAGATACTACCATCACAGATCACAAAATGGTCTTATCATCCCTTTACTCAAAAACTAAGTTTACCAACCCTGCTCCTAGTCATAAATCTATTGTAAACTACTCTGATGCATTAAAATCTTTACAAGCAAAGGACCTATCTGATTTAACTAAGATCAAGGATGCAAATCTATTTTCAAATAAACTAATTGAATTTATTACTGACTGCCTAAATGAAAACACAAAAACTGTTAAAATACCAAGAAATAAAAGAATATTAAAGCCATGGATTACTAAGGGTGTTTTAAAATGCATTAAAAACAGGAATAACTTACAAAAACAAACACACAAAAATCCAACAAATGAAGTCATAAAAATTTCTTACAGAAGATATCGTAACTTCTGCAATAAACTGATAAAAAAGTTAAAAAACAAATACGAACGTGATCTAATAAATAAAGCGAAGGGAAATAATAAAACCTTATGGAACTGTATAAAAAAAATTACTAATCATCATAATAAACAGAAACTCACAAATGTCGAACTTCTAAATTTAAAAAGTACTCCTACAGATTCTGCTGACCACATTAACAATTATTTCAATAACGTGGGGAAATCATTGGCTGATCAAATACAACCAAATCTTCAAACCGAAACTCACGATCTTGACAATATTCCTTCTCAAATTGGCTCCATTGGGGTTATTGAAATAGAACCGTACGAAGTTGATTCTATTATAAATAACCTCAAAACAGATTCTGCCGCTGGATGGGACGGGATCCCGACTAGGTTCATAAAACTAGCTAGACCAATACTTGTTCCTTTGTTAGTCTGTCTGGGCAACCTTATATTTGAGCAGGGAGTCTTTCCGAGTGATCTTAAACGCTCAATTATACACCCTGTTTATAAGAGTGGAGATAGAGGCGATATCAATAATTATAGGCCCATCTCAGTGCTTCCTGTGATTTCAAAGATTATTGAAAAGTTAATAAACAGTCGCCTACTAAATTATCTTAACAGTTTTGGTAGCTTATCAAAGAACCAATATGGCTTTCGCACAGGAATTAGTACTGAAGATGCTATCTTGGATCTTACAACAAACATAACAACACATCTTGACAGTAAGAAAAAAGCTCTGTGCATTTTTCTAGACCTCAAAAAGGCTTTTGATACCGTCTCTATCCCCACTCTTCTCCACAAACTCAATAGAATTGGAATAAGAGGAAGTTTTCATGCATTGCTATCTGATTATCTTCAGGATCGTACTCAGGTGGTCAAACTTGATAATGATACATATAGCAATGCAAACATTACTAACAACTACGGTGTCCCACAGGGTAGCGTCCTCGGACCTACCCTGTTTTTGATTTATATCAATGATTTGACTAACTTGAAACTTAATAAAGGATGTGTTTTTTCGTATGCGGATGACACCGCTCTGCTTTTCCATGGTGACAACTGGCCAGAAGTTTTTGCTACAGCTGAGTCTGGATTAGCTAGAGTTATAAAATGGTTAAATCTGAACTTGTTATCCCTTAATATGTCCAAAACCAACTATATTACCTTTTCTATCCGAGATTCTTTTCAGCCAGAGAGTAATCTGCACATTACAGCACATTCATGTAAAAGAAATGACAATTCTTACGGCTGCGACTGTCACAAAATTGAACGTGTTAATCAAACAAAATATTTAGGTGTCATGTTGGATAAGAATTTATCATGGTACCCACAACTTGAAGCAGTAGCAAATCGCGCGCGAAAGCTTATCTGGCTTTTTAAACACTTACGTGATATTGCAGATAAAGAACTTATTATATATATTTATAAAAGTCTTGTCCAATCTTTATTGCTATATTGTATAGTTATATGGGGTGGTACCTACAAAACAAAATTTATTAATATTGAACGTGCACAAAGAATGATTTTAAAAGTAATGTTACGTAAGAAGAGACTGTTTGGCACAAGTTTGTTGTATGAAGAAGCTAATGTCATGTCTGTCAGGAAATTATATGTACAGCAGTGCATTCTTAATATACATAAAAATTATTCTTTTGACCCTAAATTATTAAGTAAACGTAAACCAAATACAGTGGTTAGCGTCAAAATTACCAAAACAGCATTTGCGCGGAAACAATTTTCAGCTCAATCTGTTTCAATTTATAACAAAATAAACAGAATATTAAATATTTTTTCATTACCTTACCTTGCATGTAAAAAGAAATTATCATCATGGTTAAAATTGCAAAGTTATGAAAGTGTAGAAAATCTTGTATCAAAATAAAAGTAATAGTTTTTAGTTTTATTTAAGTATCAATAAGTATAACTATAAGAAAGTAATATATTAATATTATTTGAATAAGGATAGCAAATTTAGATAAAGCATGAAAAATATTTCACTTTGCACTATTAAAGTAAATTTGTAGGTATAATTAATTACGTTAAAAATTAAGAACTAATATAAGCGTCTAGTTATGTACTACAAATAAATTATTGTAAACTAAAGAGAGGGGCCTCTTCTAATACAGGTTTTTTCAAACTTAAAAGAAGAGACCCACACATTGCTAAATATTACTTGTAGTAAATAATAAAGATATTTTTGATTTTGATTTTTTTTTGATTTTTTTTTTACCATAAGCTTAAATACTCAAAAATAATTAAACAGTCGTTCTACATCGATTGCTTTTTGAATAATTGAAGCAAAGAATAAGAGAGCAAGTTTGACATGTAATATCAGAAAGCTGCAAGCATTTCTGTGTAATAAGAGGCTTTTCTCTACCTACAGAGCCCATCTAATTGTGACCATCTCCCACGGGAGCCAAACCCACGATATGTTTTGAGGGAAAAGCTCAAGATGTTTCATAGTTGAACTCAATTCCAAGTATTTTCTCATTCATTGTAATTTTACAAAGCGTATTTGAAATAAAATTAAATATATTTATTGATCACACGACACTATTTAGTTCGAATTTAATACATTTTATAAGCCCTCGTGTTAAACTTCTAGATAAGAATAGTTCACAAATAATTTATGTAGTTTTAAAAGTCGGTCGCGTTTAAACTTGAAGAATGAAATGTAAGCTTGATTATTTATTTTAATGAACGTTGTGCAATAATGTCTAGGTACCTACCTACTAATATATTTTAAACGTTGTTATTTTTAGAGGAAGAAATTAAAGGGAACATATCGAAACTTTCGTTTAAGAAGCACATAAAGCCAAAATGAGTTTATTAATGTAAAAGTGAGATGAAATTTCATTACTTCACCAACATTAAGCTTCTTCCATTGACTCCGTAACATTAAGTACCTAATATGAAATGTCAGAAACGTTAATAGTTCGGAGCAAATTAAATGTGTTTTCGTACGGGTTCCGTGGCATCGGAGAAGTTGCTAATATGTTTGCATTTAATTTCGCGAGTGTGCTGAATTGAAATTTACTTTCAATTTAGAATTTGCAAGCTGTGTGTGGATCGGCCATTATACTCTAACCGATATTTTAATATGGTTTTAGCTAAATTACATGTAAACGTACGTGAATTTACCACACGTTTATTAACACAGTAAAATAGAAAACGTTTTGAAAAGCTAGGACTAAGGATTTTTCATTTGTTAATGATAATGATATTTATTTAAATGAATGAAACTTCAATCTAGTTTAGCATATCTTTAAATATGTCCGTTTTTACTCCTATCGTTTTTTGAATTGCTTTTAGATTAAGTTTATTGCAGTGATATTGTATGATTTTTTTATTTGTATACGCAAAGCAAAAATTAAGACTATGTAATTAACATTTTCCGAAATGGCTGAAACATGATTTTTCCCAATATCACTGTTATTTTGAAAACATAATTAAAGATGAATGAGTGTTATGTATCTTTATTCAATTTCCAAATAGGTCTCAAGATTTAAGTAATGATTTTCTTTTATGATTATAAAAGTCAATTACAATGAATATGTTCCAGTTTTTAGACCGTAATCCGGATAGATATTATTTTCATTGAAATTCAGTTTTAACTTTAATCAAGCCGAAAAATAGTGTTATCCCAAACCTATGGAACAAGCGTTAAACCCTAAATGCATGTAAAGTGAACATTGAACTATAGCTAATAATTAATAATCACCTTGGGAACAGGATCACATTACCATACACACTAGCAGGAACACCTCTAACCGAGTATAATCAGAATCTGCATACGGAGCCGATAATCGCCCATCCTATAGTACGACAGCTTTAGGTATGCATCGCTGGGGACTTGTTCCACTTTCAACCAGCCAATTGCTTCTGTTCAATTCCATTCAAAGACAATGTAGATCGTCATTTATAGACTTGTCAGAACTTCCTTCATTTTTATTGCACACAGATAAACGCAAAAACTCGGTTATTAAAAATCAATTAGAGACAACATTATTTCAACTTTTTCTACTCCACTTTGTTAAAAAAAATATTTATTATCAGGAAGAAATAAATTATGTTAATTCGATGCCTTTGGGTACGGAACCCTAAAAATGTAATTTATAGATAGTGATCATCGTCATATCAGCTGCACGACACCCACTGCTGGGTATAGGCCTCCCCCAAGGATCTCCACGACGATCGGTCCTGCGCTGCCCGCATCCAGCGGCTTCCCGCAACCTTCACCAGATCGTCGGTCCACCTTGTCGGGGGCCTACCCACGGAGCGTCGTCCGGTGCGCGGTCGCCATTCAAGAACCTTTCCGCCCCAACGGCTATCGTTTCTTCTCGCGATTGATAGTGATACTAGTGATCAAATCTGCAACTGCACTAATTGCCTTCTCCGCTCACCGCTCGGTTTTCCGCAAGGGATTTGTGCATGTTTCGGCCTACAAGTCGCTTTATTGCATTCGGGGTAACCAAGGCCGTGTTGTTTGGAAAATTGATTCACTTTGTACACGGAGTAGTTACTTGCGACTTGTGGTTTAGCATTCTGCACAGCTATTCTAGGAATTCAAATGCTTATTTTTTAATTTGTCAAAGAAAGGAAATGAATTTTAACGAACTTCAGCACCTACTACAAATTCTTACCAAAATACTTACTTCCTTGAGTAAATTACACGAACTTGAGTTAAATATACTGAAGTAACTATTGTGATTTTTACATCCATATAAATAATGTTACTAATAATTGAACTCCAAATAGCGAAGTCGTATTCGCTGTCAGTTTCCAACACAAATAATATTCAAAATAACATTTTCACTCCGTAATAACACAAATACAATATTCCATTTACGCTTCAACGTTGTTACAATTTGTATCTTAAAAATGAAGTTTAGAACATTTCGATCAAATATCTATAACGCGTCACGGTCGCACGAGGAACAAAACCGTATGATCACCGTAATGACGACGATGATGAGTCCAATAACGGTTATGAGTTCGACAGTATAGCGACGGAACACCTGCGGCCATCGCGTAAACGTGAGCAGCTGACGTGACAACGTATTAGGAGGTATGGATAAACATTGGTGTTTTACAGAACTAAAAAGCTTTGCGGTAATCGAATGATAACGATCATCGTATTTCCTGAATATCATGTTGTCTACTATAATAGCAGTATCACTATTTTAATTTTACTACTTGAGATCCGAGAAACCATCTTACGATAGTAACAAGACGTGACGATGAGTTAGTGACGTCAATTAATATTTAGAATGAAGCGAAAGAAGTGTGCAAGGATCGTAGCAGGTGGTGATCCATAGTCTTTGCCTATCCCCATGGGAAACAGGCGTGAGTTTATGTATGTATGAAATAATACTTTGAGAATTCTCACATTTTGTATATAACGTAAAACCGAAAAAAAAACACATATCGTGGAAAAAATATAACGTTAATAAACATTCAACTTTAAGAAAATTCATAAAGCAAACTCGAGGATATATTAAAAATAATTTTGATGAATTTAAATAAACGAGAGCTTAAGCAACTCGCTCGCAAATGAAATTTCTTACGCGCGACGAACGGAAAAATAAATTAAGCAATCGCACCGTCAACAAAGTTGTGTTAAGAGGGGGCTCCCAGAATTTCTCAATATTTGAACTCAAATAGTGACGTCTCTACAATCTCAATGAATGTCAAATTCAGATATATGCTTTTATGGACCTTCATTAAGTGGATAACGGCAGGATTTCAGAAATTATTGAGTTTGGCTCGATACTTTTATTTTCTGAAAACATGTCCTTTTTAGGGGAATTTTTGAAATATCTCTTTTATTATACATCGTTTCTGAGCAAAATTAATGTAAATCATTAGCAAATTACATATTCCAGTGACTGACGGCACCAAAATCGTATATAATAATTATTACTTTTGTTATTACCAAAAAAAGATTATAATACCAGCGCGCTACGGGAGCTGCCTTCGTTAGTACCGCGCAGTGCGCTGTCGAGGAAGGACGTGTGCCGCTCGCGCATCGAATTTTGGCACAGTTTTACAATCCATACAGTTGTTAAACGAATGTACTTGCGCAGAGCAACGCAGGGGATCTCGCGAAGGGTAGGTAGGTAGGGGTCAAATTTTTATGATTAAGATTGTTTATCCAAATGCAAATACATTACATAATTAAAAAAGATAGAAAACTGAAAAAAACCCAAAAATAAAGTGACACGTAACATCTGGCAGTGCAACACAAGTACATGTAATTAGGCACATAGGTACTTGTAAATAAATTATGTATTATATAATCATCAAATTTATCCCGCGGCGTCGGCCGTCATGTCATCAAAGGCGTTTAACAACTGTATGGATTGTAAAACTTGGTATGGGTAACAAACAGCAAAGCGCGCGTGTCCATCATTCTGGCAGCGCCACGGTCTCCGATTTTTGCTTTTATGTATTTTGTTCATTTGTTATAACAAAAATATGTGAAACGATCTTTAATTATTCTAAACAATAGATCTTTTGGCCATAGTTATCTCGAGAATAATTGGAATAGGTTTAGTTATTATGATATGTAACTATAAAATTACCTACGTGTAGATTCTTTCCATAATTGTTTATACTTGGAACCTGAACACACTGCATAAATTATGTAAATATGTATTACTAATATGCACATAAGTAGGTAATTGCGTAATAATTTTTGTGTTTAAACACTTGTTTATGGTTGTTAAATAAATTATGAAAATGTTAGTATGAAAAATGCAACTTCTTTAATATCCTCCATATAAAACGGCAACCGTAATATTTTTTTTACTTTTTCTCCATCTACTATATTTTTACAAGTAATAATCTTAACAATACTATATTCTATGCAAAAAAAGTTGGCAACCTTAGGATAGACAGACTTTAGGAGGTATATGTAGCTAAGTAGGTAGTAAGTACTTGTCATTTTCAACACTAATCTGAACTAGGTTTATTGATGTAGGTACTAGTAAGTGCGTGAATTGGCGAATAACTCATCTAAGACGTTGTGGGATTTCCCATATCTCGAAAACGGTTTGTCGCAAAAGTTTGAAAAAAATACCAGTTATAGGCCGTAATTTGTTTAAATTTGTTCAAACATACGTATTTCGATTCATCAACAAATATTGATATAATTAAATGTTTTTCAAAACTGGAAAAACCTAAAGCAGTACATTTGAAAACAAATAAAAAAGAAATATACCTTTTTAAGGTGTACAAATTTGGATTAACAAACTTTGAAAACAGAAATGTGGAAATCTCGTGTTGGACGCCGTGAAGTGACGTGTGATACTTAAATATTTCTTAGCAAAACATAATGAATGCGAAAATTTCAAATTATAAATATTGATTATTATTTTAATAATTTTACTTAATGTACTTAATTTTACAAAAGTACTCGTTCAACGCATTCATCCATAATACTATTAGATAGGTTGAACCATGATTCTTTTTAGTACTGATCTAAAAATCTGGTAGCAATTAGGTATTGCTAAAAACGAATTTAGTCGAAAATAGCTAAAGTAATAATTTCACACCAGATAATGTAACTTATACTTAAAACATTTCAGATTTTGGCTACATTAATATTTTTCTGCTTGACTGTACTATATATATCGGTTATTAGGCTGCTAATTTGAGTTCTGTTGAGATTCTACTCAAATTAGCAGCCTAATAACCGATATATAGAACACCCGCAAGTATGGCGCGATCGCTTTTTCGTAGCCTCCGTAATTTAGTCGGTTTATAGGAGAGTTTCTGGCACTTTATTGTCTTTGAAAAACTTTTAATCCATCTGAGATTTAAAGCTGAAACTTTCAGGGATGTTTTTTTAACAAAATGAACAAATTTGTTCACTATAGTTTATTGTTTTCCATTTAGAAGGAGCTGCGTATTCGATCGCCAAAGTGGAAAATTTGACAAGAAGCTTGAAATTTGAATGAAAATCTCTTAATATCTTCATATCGCGTAAAGTTTGTTAATCCAGATTTGTACACCTTAAAAAGGTATATCATAGGTATATTTAATTGTTTTTATTTGTTTTTAAATGCACTAGTTTAGGAGTAAATAGTTTTTTCGAGTTTTATAAAAAACAATTAATTATATCGACATTTGTCGATGAATCGAAATACTCATATTTGAACAAATTTGAACAAATTAAGGCCTATTAACTGGTATTTTTTTCAAACTTCTGCGACAAACAGTTTTCGAGATATGGGAAATCCCAAAACATTACCCCAGCAAAATCTTGAAAATATCTCAAAAACTATAAGTTGAACAAATTTTGCTATTGGTATTCATTTACAACTCATCAAAAGCTATCTTTCTATGTACTTGGTTCCAAACTAAACGCCTTTTTTTAAAAAATTCACAGATCTCGTGCCTTTCACGACCTTCTGGTACATGAAAATGAATTTAATTAATTACCTAAACCAAAATTTATTCGTAAACATTTTTTATTATTATTAAATATACCTATGTATATACTATAACTAAAACATCTTAGAATTTCTACAAAAAAATACCTAATAAAAAATTCAAATTAAAATCAAATGCAGTCTCGCGCTGACTTCATCATCATTTGAATAATAATATGTGCGATAACAATGTTTATCTAGGCATCATCTTCACATTCTCATTTAGAGACCGTTGTAAAAATTAATTTGGAATCGTAGCGTACTAAGAAAAACATGAGACATGCCCTATCGAGTAATTTTAAATCTCGAAATTGAAATAATAGCAACCCACGAATATACAGCAACATCTTTAACATTAACATAGGTACCTATTTATTTCCTTTTTACACGTTTTTAGTGTAATTTATCTTAAAAATTCTAACCAATTAGTGCAAATGCTTTTCTGTATCTACTCCTAAGTATGGAGGCTCAAACTACAAACTCTCCTCTATTCAACATTCGCTCAAGATTCGTTTATTCGTTTGCCTATACAAAAAAGTGCCGTGTATTATGAAATCCCACGGTGCAGGCAATGGTCAGGAAATATAGACAAAACAATAGAAACAGATGCGCCGAAATAGTTTTTTTCGATGCTCACGTGCAATTGCAAGGCAAAGCCCGGCCTTTTGCATAAGTATAGAAACGCGTTATTAACCAAAATAGGGTTAATAAATAAATGATATCTTGTTCTTCGTGTGGGTAATACTAATGGTGTTTATTTAACTTAGTTGTTTTACGTTAGATTTGACACCTAACCATTAAAAAGTCATAAATAAATAATTATTAAAAAATCACATTAACAAAACTTAATACAAACAAACTCATTTAATCTAATTTTACTTGATTTAAGAATTTTACAGAAGTATCAATAAATTAAAAATATATTTTTGTTTTGCTTTTAAAAACACTTTCATTAGGTACCTACCCGATTTATTTATAATAAGAAAATAACATTTTATTACATTTACAACTCAAAATATAACTATAAACAAACATTTGTCTTTCAGACCATTAGCGTTGATACGACTGGTACGTACTAGTACACTACTGCGCTCAGTGCTCACTCACACGCTCCGTGCAAACTTTACTTCATAAAGGTTAAGCTACAGAATTATCCTTTTGTGTTATTTACCTCAAATATTTTTTTAAAAGTAGACCAATGTCATAACTCGAGGTGTTTTTAAATCGACCCGATTTCGCGTTTTGTTTACGAGATATGATTTTTTTCTCGCCGAAACTGGGCGAAAATCGACCACATTTTTCACATTTTTGCGATTTAAAAAAAAAAGATTTTGATATTTTTGAAAAAATTTAGCTTTATAATCTACGAAAATCGGGCCTATACAGATGCCTCAAAAAAAATTTATTTTCAATGTTAAAACATTTTGCCGGGGAAACGGTACCTTAGCAAAATCTGTTTTTCTCGAATAACTTCGAAAATACAACTTGAAAAAATTTTGCTATACTTGAACAAATTGCATCTAACTATGAACTATTAACTGTAATACTCTCATTTCTCTAAGACGCAACATTTTGCTGGGGTAACGCATACAATGGGGAATAGTAAAAAGCATTTTCTTCAATTTCTTTCTTTCTTCTTTATAACCTACATAGCTTACCACAAAAATATAAATACTTATCTATAATTATTAGCTTTATAATTCTAATGAGTGTTTTTAGAACAGATCAAGCCTTGTTTGCTTGGCGAAATCTTAAAGAAACAAAACAATCATATAAAATATATATCTTTTAAATCGATTGAAAATTTTTGCACGTTAAAATCAGAAACCGGGGCGCTGCCAGAACGATGGACACAAAGCGCTCGCGCTGATAGCCGCGCGATAGCGTGCGGGAGCGAGACAGTTGCGAGTAAAATAAGCGGGCGAAGGGCAGCGAACGCACGTAAAATTTTTACAAGCGCCCTCTTAACGGAACTTTTTAGCATAAAGCGCCGAGCGATGAAACAAATGCTTCTTTTAACTTGTCGATGTAAGTTCCACTCCCTTCGAACCTTTTTCCAAGCACAAAACAGAAGCACCTCACAGTTATTACCTCCGAGAGCCTTTGTTAGCGGCTCGAATCCCTCCTACCCTCCTGAATTTAAATGGAGAATTATTTTCAAGTATTTTTCGGAAGAGAAGTTTTATTGTATTGTTTGATTGCGTGTCACGCTGATAGATGAAGGAATGGCTTTCAAATGGCGCCTCTTTTGTCGCTAGCTGTGCACGTAATGTCGTTGCGTCGTGGATGGATGAATTTATTAAAAAGTTTACCGTAACGCGCCTCGTAAAGTTTAATAATCGTTTCGAAGTTTTCGGTTGTGATTCGAGTTGCAAAAGTTGGAAGCTTTGCTATTCTTTCGGTTCATTGGTGGTGTGATCGATGGATTCTAAATCTTTGCAATAACTTTGACGTAACACCATCGGCTTAAAATAGAACCAAAATATCAACAGATAAAGTGAAATGAAAAAAAAAATTGTTAAATAAATTAAATCGAATCTCCCTGCAGCTGTTTTATTTTCAGGTAGGTACTTACCTAATTATTGTTTTCACTATAAAATAATACTTACGTTATAAACATGGCAGTATAATTCAGGTAAATAAAATAAGGTAAGGTAAATACCTAAATACATACTGTTAGTTTTAGTTTTCGCACTGGACTTCGTTTTTGTTTCACCGGTAAAAAACGAATATACTGTGTTTAAAGCATAAAAATAAAACCGAATTAAATACCTATAGATAACAGTAACAAGCCACCGTTTACTTTCATAAAAATTACAATTTATTATGTAACAAAAAAGCCGAGCCACAACAAAAATTACAATTAGCTTTTGTAAACATATTTACACTTTTCCTTGTTTTTATTCCAAGTTCGCTTCTTATTTCACAAGAGGTTCATTTAAACTTTTATTGTGGCGAGTCGTAGTACAAAATAAAATGTATTTTAGTGAAGTTATAAGTTTATATGTTTTCCTTATTTTATTTAGAAAAGTTACTTGATAAGTTTGCAAATGGGACATATTTAAAAATTTCAGTACTTAAAGATTTTAGTAGGTATGAACCTCTATACTAAAAAAAGTTGGAGTTACAAGTCGTGATAAAGTTTGGCCACATGATAGAAACTGATCTGTAGGCTGTTTCTAGCTAATATTGAGCTGGGCCAAACTATCCTTACATACAGTTCCATACGGCGGCGGGTTGAATAGCGCACTTTACCCGGCTTCATTCTAAAAACTATAACAATTCAGGTTTAGCTAATAGGTCAAATGTGGTATCATTTTCGGATAAATCAATAACGTAAAACGTATTTCTGATATAAAAAAATGCAATTTATTCCGCAGTTTCTGAAAAATTACATAATAACCAACATTTTTAAACTTCATTTTTTTATTTTAGGTATTGGCACTTGTTTCAGTATTTTCAAAAAAAACTACTTTAGAAGGCGTTTTTCAGGTTAATTTGTTATATGCTTTTGTTATGCTAACTATATTTTATACAATTTGAGCCTAACCCAAGTAGTTTAGGTCCATTGTTTGCGGAGACACAGCTAGTCAAAAATATGCATTTTTTCACGAAATAAAAAAGGTTTCCGTTTCGTTTAGAAACACTTTTTAGGTTTTTTGTTTATATTTCTGTAAAGTTAATTAAATTTTCTACAGTTTGAGTTTAATTTGAGTAGTTTACGTTTTACGTTAATGATTTATCCGAAAATGATACCACATTTGACCTATTAGCTAAACCTGAATTGTTATAGTTTTTAGAATGAAGCCGGGAAAAGTGCGCTATTCAACCCGCCGCCGTATGGAGCTGTATGTAAGGATAGTTTGGCCCAGCTCAATATTAGTTAGAAACAGCCTACAGATCAGTTTCTATCATGTGGCCAAACTTTATCACGACTTGTAACTCCCAACTTTTTTTAGTATAGAGGTTCATACCTACTATTTGTAAAAATACAGTGAATGTTCAGCCTTTTTTTGAAAAAACATAACAACAATGTAAAATTTTTTATTTAATTATAAGTTGATATACAAAAATGTCTTACTTAATATTTAGTATTGTGATAAAATAGCAGACATACAATAAAATAGTGTTACAACAAATGACAACAAAATTTTAGATAACCTATAAATAACTTGAAAATATATCACATTTTACTGTTTAGCAAGTTATAAAATTATCAATATCTTGACATCGATTTATTATATTCACACACATAATCTTAATGAGGATCAGTTACGATTTTTTGTTTAGTAGCTTATCGGAAAGCTTATGCTACCACATGATTAACTGTGAAGAAATTTTTACGATATCTCTTAAACCTAAGAAGATATACGAGCTAAAACACTGGTTTTTGGGTGTCCTTATGACGTCATCACAACGTACGTGAACCCTATTTCGTACGTAATAAAGCACATATTGCATTGAGCTTGGCATTTCCTTCAAACCCTATTAACTCAACCATTTCTTAACGGATTTAAAAATATTTTTTACTAAGTTTCATAGCTAGGAATATGTTTTTATTATACCAATAAAACTATAGGATTCAAACCTGTTACTGATCCTCAGAGAAAACCAACAAACAACTTATAGGTATCTAAATTTTTTGAAACAAACTACACTGTATTCAATATTCAAGTTCATTCTAAAAGTTGGTTCATAAAAATTATTACAAAAATGTTCTGCTTTGATTAAATTCGTGAAACTTCAAGTTAAGTTTGAGGAAACTATAAAAGTTTACGAACCGAGCGGCGAAGTCTGGCGAATCGCAAATGAGATCACTCTAACATTGTAAAACGGTTTTTCGCGAGATATCGACGACGTAAAGAAATGGTTATTTTTGTTCTAGTGCACGTTAAAATATTTATATTTTTGATTTAAAACAATGGTTTATGTCTTCATATAAAATCGATTGCTATTTTATATCATAGGTACTATAATAGCTATGAATGCAGTCAAGATTATTTTGTATATGTTTTATACATCAATATCTTTTGTATTAGTGAAACAGGGTAAGTATAGGGAAAAACTGAAGTAAAAAATTCTGTGATCGTGAAGAAATGTACCTATTAGCTTTATGGTTTGGCTTGGCACTCTTCATTTTAATATTATAAACTTTGAGAATTTCGTTAATATTTCACAACTGTAGATTTCTAGAGTATCTTAGTTATAAAAGAAAGGACTAATAAACTATCACAAAATTACTGCATATCGCCGATGAGCCATTACCCTACCTAATGTTTAAATAAACTTACTGACTGAACAGACATGCATCGTCCAAACGAACTTTCGCACAAACGTTGTTCGCACATTTATTATTGTACGACCAATGGTTACACGCACTAAGTAGGTGGTACCTAAGTTGAAAAACTTGAACACTAGCTCATTTTCATTACAGACAGTATTATTTTTTAGTCTAAAAGTTTACTCAACCCGGAGATATCGAGACTACAGCGTGGCCTAATTTCAACCAATCGCAGCATAGGACACGTTAACCCAAAACTGTGATCGCCTTGGGAGCAATTGTAACGTTCGTTAGGTTACCTCCACCAGAACAGACAAGTCATCTAGCGCGCAGTACCTCATTTTACTTAGATTTTTAAGCAAACGGTGTTGGTAAATTACTTGGAAGATTACAATTAAAGACCGGATTTTATGCAACATAAAAAGCCCATAATATGCATGCAAATATGCAAGAAAAATAGCTAAAATATGCACGAAAATCCAAAAAAGGGCCAAAATATGTAATAATAAAAAAGTAATTTTTAAGGTATTTTATTTAAAAAGGGTATTTTATTCAACGATCGTTATCGTTTTGGCGAAGAGTATACTTAGCCACCTCAAAATCCATGTACTATCTACGTCAGTTCTACGATATGTGTTGCAAACATAATTTCTACAAAAAGAAATTGAGGTACTGAACAAATTTTACATTGTTGAGTAGGAATAAACGAATTTAGAGGAACAATTTCAACCCACGTTTGCGCAGCCAGGTACTGGGGCCATGACGGCCCCCGAAGGCTGCCTGTTGCGGTTTTAATGCGATAACTTTGTTTGGGTTAACCCTTTTCATTAAGACTTCATGTTTTTAAATCGGGGAAATTACCTGCTTTTTTAAACAAACAAAATGAAAGACAATGTAAAGTTAAGCTTTTTGTTTGTTGGTTTGTTTTGATGATTATTTTTCTTGGTTGACTAGTAAATCGAATGTCAGTGGAATAGATAGGATACTATAAAAATGTACAGGAAATTTCTGAAACATTTAAATGTTGTATTAAGTAACGAGTTTGAAAGTTAATTAAAGTTTAATTAAGTAACGGTTTTGAAAGTTAATTAAAGTTTACCAAATTAAATGATGAACTACCGTTCTACAACACAATATTAATAAAATGTTAATATTATTTAGTAAAATCCTTACTAATATTATTAATGCGAAAATCCGTTTGTTTGTTTGTTACGCCTTTACGTCTTAACTAATGAACGATCGTCATGAAATTTTCCATACACGTTGTCAGAGGTACAGAAAAGGACATAGGGTACCTTTAATCCCGAAAAAAAACTTTCCACACAGATGAAGTCACGGGCGGCCGCTAGTATTACTATACTTACATCTACACAAAAAACTAGTAATTGAACTCCAAACAGGGAAATCGTATTCGCTGTCAGTTTCCAAAACAAATTCGAATATTCAAAATAACATTTTTTCACTCCGTAATAACACAAATACAATATTCCATTTACGCTTCAACGTTGTTACAATTTGTATCCTAACACATTATTTCGTAACATTGGCGTGTAGTTACCGGGTCTCAGGTGCCGGAAGGAAGTTTTCAATCAAATCTACGCACTCCTACGGTTGATTGACAACATTGTAAGAAAAATGTGCCGCCATTTTGCATCCGTAAACTCGTCTCCGCTCATTTATAAAGACGATTTCCTTTTTATGGGCGAAATTCCTTGTTTGCGAATGTTATTTTTAATCTTGAGATTGATGAATGCACTTCTTTAATGTGAATAAAAATATCATGCTGTTTGTCTTCATTTTTTTTTCTGAAGTATGTTTCATTGTTATAAAAAATCTTTTATTTTTGTTCATGATGTATTTTTTGTTTTTATTCTGCTTCAAGAGCAAAAACATTTCAGATGCTAAATGCACAACAATCTCTTTTTGTCCTAGCTTAAAAACTAACTTTTTTTTTCTTAAACTTATTTAATTTTAACCCCTAAAAACTGTCCCATTTCAAATCTAAAGTTATTTTCGAAGTCTTTACTTCAAATTCTTCATTTCATCAGCAGGGTTTGAACGTAACGTAAATCTCCATAGCTTCTCCAAACGATGAGTTGCTAAGTAAATAATCTTATGTGAAGGCAAACTCGTCCCTATCTTGAAACTCCAGCAGGGGTGCCACTTGTCCCAAACTTATTGAGTTTGGACGTGGGCCACTGCACCACCAGTTAGGAAACTCAGCGCAAGTTATGTCCAAGTAAGCTCTAAGTGGCGGTTATTAGAAAAACTTTAGCATAGTTAAGTTATGCAAGAATAGAATGCGTGTTAGAAAGGCTTAATTAACGATGTATGATGGATGAAAATGGGCTCAAAAATGTAACTATTCCTTAATTTCACAAGACTTAAAACATCAAAGATTCAAAAGACTTTGGGTACTTACATGAGTTATTTTGTCATAATTTAATTTGTAAAAAACAACTAGAAAAGTTAAAAATAGGATATTTATTCGAGTATAACGTCACACAAGTTACTTATTACTTTACTCTTTGAGTTACTTTTACGAGTGGTAACGAAATAGACGACAATATTACGATTTTGAGTTACGCCAATTCGGGAACAACAAACGTATAAAATATGGCAACCACATTGTAGCTATATACACATGTGACCAAAGCCACACATCATCAAAGGCGGCTATCCTTTGACTAATGCCTAAGCTTCGTACTGTCAAACGACGCGACTCAAGTCGGCCTTACATGTTCAGATTGTTTACTGCGAACCATCAATTTTAATCACACATTACTAAAAACTTGAAAATTAGCCTTCATTATATTTACTTCTAAAAAGTTTCCAATAAACATAATTCATTATCTTTTCGCTCACTAGATGTATCACACAAAGATTTTCGCCGCAAAACTAACAAATGAAAATAGTAAAACTTTAGTAACCAAAGTAAACCTAAAGAATTTTGTTGCATTCCTTTTTTTTTTCGTCGACCAAATATCGCAGGGGCGCAGTTTACTGCTTTATGTGTGCATTAGAAGGTTTTTAACATTGAAAATGTTTGTTTTCGTGATCGAGTACCCTAATTTATGATATTATGACATTTTCCTGTAGTTTCGCAAATATGAAAAGAAGGCGAATAGGCCATTATGTCAAAATGTGCGACTGCCGGAGGACATCACAAAGTACAATTTGAATTCCCAAAATCGGTCGGTAACTTTTTGAGATTTTTCATAATTTCAAAATTCGTCAAAATTTCATAATTTTACGTTTTATAAATTTTTATATAATGTGTGGTTTATTTCTACATTACATTTTCAATGCCTTTGATAGTTGCGCGTAGTGTGGAGATCTTTTATTCAATTATATTTGAATGGGGGAAATATTTTGCAAGTAACCGATTTTTCAATAGTTAATCTGTAAAATCTAATATGGTATTCTTCATTTGTCGTGCCATGTAAAAGCGACGATTATGACGTGTAATTAAAATTTCAGTGCGAAGTGGACCTCTACACTCAGTCAGTACGTGCCCCGGAATAATTCAGGACGGGGGATTCCCCTGTCCGTCATATGGCTTGCTACGGACTGCGGTGGGATTCGTGAAATAATGAGGAATATGCAAATTTTTTAGGTACATACAAATGTCTATTCCCAAAACACACTTGAAGAATAAAAGAGATATGCGTATCATTCTTTTCAATTAAAGTGCTTTTAAGACATTTGTCTTACAATGTTAAAACTGATATTTTACAACGTAATTTTAATTGAATGTTATGCTTCCCGCCCACAAGCGATTTTTTGTCGCCGAGAACATAGAACATACATACAGAGTTTAATACGTAAACGCCCATGACCAACTTTTTGTAGCTGCGAAAAACGCTTTTGTCGCTGGCTATGTAAAACCTTTGTCGTGTCATTTCGCGGGTGATTAACGCCGCGATTATCGCAGCTACAAAATATCGCTTGTGGGCGGGAGCCGTTATTAATATTTATCATAAGAATTTAAAAGATCTTACTTGTTTTAACATAAAACAATACAAATCTCAAGTTATGATTCCAATATAAAATTAATTGCAGATGCCTCTACTATAATAATAATAACCAATTATTATTGCATTGTTCTTTCACATCGCAAGCTACTATAATCTTAAAATTTATCCCTTAACTTCATCATCTAAATCGTTCATCTCCACAGTGTTTCAGATTAATCGGTTAATACTCCTCTGTCGTTCAGAGGGTAAGCAGTCGTATAATTTGTTACCCCAACCCGAGAACAATGGTTTATTAAAACCGCAAATGATGGAGTATTTACTAAATAAATTGCTACAAAGGATTGGCCAAAGATACGCAACGTCAGATCTCATTGTGTAACACAATAGACGCCTCGGCGAGAGATTTGAAATGCTCTTGCGGGCTATTTTTTACCTCGAAATTCTGGTTTATTACGTTTTTCTCGTTGAATCTGTCCGGTTTTAGCTGTATTTTAACCGTGACAGACCTTTTACAAGGCGTTTTAAAGCTTCCCGTTCCAAAACTGAATTTTGAAACTAAAGTTACGATAGAGCGGAGCCGTAGATTTGATATTGCGCTTTTACAATTCCTGTAATTCAAAAGTCCCTAGTGAAAATTATGATGTGAACTACACTGGTACATTATGTTTGAAAATACCAAAGGCTATCGTTTATTTGTTTTCAATTAGATATCGTTCGTTTCATGTCACGATTCACGCCTATCATTTCGTAGTGTAATAAGTACCGAAAATAAATATAAGAGATTAACTGATTTAGGTATGTAGGTACTTACATTATACTACTTCGTTATCTGGTGCCTAACTAACACGCATCTTTATTATACCTGCCCCCCTACTCAAATGGCCACTTTTCTATTCGTTCGCTAACTTAAAGCTTAAAAATCTGCAATTAAACGATCAAGTCACACGTCGCAAGTTTATGTAAATCATTGTTGTATTGTATGGAATTGACAAGCCTACGACACGTAAGTTTGGAGTTTATGGCTTATTTTTATTTTTTAAGTTAGCGAACGAATAGAAAAGTGGCTATTTGAGTAGCCCCCCTGTAAGTATAATGCATTGATGGTTAACTTACCTCCCTTACCTACCTTCGCTGGCTAAGCGACGTGGATCTTGGCCTCCGACATCAGACGCCATTTCGCCCGATCTTGTACCAGTTCAGATCATACGGGTGTATTTAGGTGTTTTTTTATATATATTTTTTCTCTACTGCCTCTAAACATATGGTCAGAGCCTGTTTTTACATTTTCCTTTTCTTCTCTTTCATACTAGTTCTCGCTATTGTGCTTCTCGCACATTTATACTGCATACTACACATTCATACATCTCTTTCTTACTTTATCAGCTGAGGTTGCTGTTCTTGGGGAACACTACACTTTTTCTTTATTAAAAAAAAAACTTTTTGTTACATTTTCCTTATTTCTACTTTTGTTCTTATTTATGTTTTTGTTTAGGTGTTTTAGATCCTTAGCGACTTCATCTCGCCAGTGATATCTCGAACCGGATGGCGTCCAGTCGGTTGCCCCAAGATACGCTCTTTTAGCTGCTCAATCCCATTCTCTCTACGTGTCCTAGCCAGCGAAGTCGGACGGCTTTTTTGCTCGGGCACTAGTTCTTCTCTCTTGCGGTTGAACCTCGGCCTCCAGTTTCCATCTAACTCCTTTAGTTGGTCCCAGAATCTTTCAAAATTTCGAAAGATTCGAAAAGGCACTTAAAATTACTTATTCAACAAAAAATGTGCTCAAGTAAAACGTATTATAATGTGGCTTAAAAATTCACGGTGACATAATGCTAAAGCTTTTTATATGTGTAAATTTTTCGCGCGTACCGCTTAGGCGCACATGTTTATGTTTATTGTAACAATTGCTTACGAGCGGTTAACATGATTCCGCACTCAACAAAGTAACAATGCTCATGAGGTTGCTTCCGTTTTTTTCAGGACTCGGAAAAGGCTGAAAATACACGTATTTTATTAATAATTCGCGAAAATAACTTACCGTTATGATTAAAAATAAAACCGGTTAAGAGCGAGTCGGACTCGCGCACCGAGGGTTCCGTACAATCATAAATATGTATATTTGGATATGTTACTTTAGTACAGTCTTTAAAAAGGTAGGATAAACGGCAGACATGTGGAAGGGCGAACAGGCGAACAGATAATTTACAAATCTAAACCACAGCTGCTTATGGTGACTGAAAAACGTTTCAGCCACTCCACATCTGTTTATATTACTAAGTAGGAACTTATTCTTCGTTTATTCATACGGCAAATAGTAGGTAATTATATTAGAACCAGCCACCAATTATTATTGTAGTATTAGGTTGCGCCATCTCTTGACCGATAGTGGAACTATTTTTTTTCTTAGCTCAACATTCTTAGGACAGCTCCATCTGTTGACTGGTAGTAAAACTAAAGAATTTTTGTTTGTTTTTTGAATTTCCAAAAAAGTCTGTTATATTTAGACATCGTTTTATTTTTCCTGTAATCTTTACATAAACTACTATCACATAGAATTATTTCAGATTTTTCTCTTTGCAAACTTCTGAGATAAGGGGGGAGGAACGGTATTTTTTTTACATTTTTCATCATAAGTCGAAAACTATGCAGCCTAAGAAAAAAGAAAAAAATGATTTAAAATGTGCAAACAGCGCTCTTTCACATGCCCTAGTCACCTCACTTCAAATTTTTAAGACCCCTTTTCAGTCCCTGTTGTAAAAAAAAATATTATTTTGTTATTTCTTTCTTATTTGCAAAATAGTTGGGCAAATGTCATCTTAAACTATTCCAAATTTCAAGTTGATACCATTAGTAGTTCTCGAGATATCCAGCTGTGACAGACAGACAGACAGATAAACTGAGTCACACCATAAGGGTACCTTTTTTACCATTTTGGTACGGAACCCTAAAAATGATTATTATTTATTTTACGACTACAAAACCAACATTTTTATCATTTCTACAGTGTGTGTCACCGGCAATGTAGGAAATGCAGGCATTGTACACAATGCCTGGCCCTTTTAGGCAATGTATGAAATAGAATGAATATTGATATCTATTTAACACATTACCTAGGCAGTGTATACAATGACTAGGCATTGTATAGAATGCCTGCCAGTCCACCGGCAATGTGTAAAATAAAATGATTTTCGAGCCCTCGAACCTCCAAGCCCCCCTCGAACCTATGAGAATAGGTTCGAGGGGGAGCTTCGAAAGGAAAGCTCGAGAGGGGGGCTTGAGGGGGCTCGAAGGGGGCCCGAGGGGGGCTCGAGGGGGCTCGAGCTCGGTGTTTTACTCCTGTAGGTCCCGCGTAAAGGTTAATTTCGAGGTTATTTTTTTATAACAGACAACAGAAATATACTTATTTTAGACATTGCCGGTAGACCAGCAGGCATTGTATACAATGCCTAAGCAAAGTATAAAATGAATAATATTTCATTCATTGCCTGATCGTTTTAGGCATTGTATACAATGCCTAGGCATTGTCTACAATACCGGATTATACACATTTCCGGTAACATATGTACTATTTCTAGTATTTAGTAGTTAGTTTTACTTGGGCGCTGTGGTTCAAAACATAAGTAAAAAAAATATTTGTTAATTAAAATATATAAATCTAGTATTTACTTCAAATATATTTTAGACTATAACTTATGACTTGGCCATAAATATTTCAACGAGAAAATAGAAACCGGATATTCTTTGGGAAATCGTGGGAGAATACTACCGCAAATACATCCCATTACTTTTCTCAGAACTTTCAAGGCAAGATATATTGAAGGAAGTAAAAATAGAAAAATAAACCTAAGTCAAGCATTTATTTGTATGTCTTTATTTAAAATTTTCTGTTTTATTTTGCTAAAGTCGAACTACATATTTGGAAAATTACGTTTGAAATCTTTTTTCCCATAATTATATGGGTGAGAGATATAAGAACAAGATAAGAACTCTTGTTCAATGTAGCACAAAAAAATATTGTCCTTTTATTATGATTAAAGCATAGTAACGGATACACTTATTATACGGAAGAGGAATAGTCCATGCTGATAGTATCACCCAAGCGTAAGTATTATCTTTGAAACCCAACCAAAACCAACCGTCGCATTCGTATAAAACATTATTGCCTATTCATAAACCAGAGCAACATGCTTCGGTCGTAACTGGCTAGGTTGCAAATGGAAAAATATAATCGGAACCCCATTCAATCCAGGATCACGTCGCACGTCACGCTGCCGTCCCGTTTACGTGACGCCGAATATAGAGCAAACGGACTTGGTTCTATGTTTGATGTATGAGCGACCGTGCGAAATTCCGTTTTCTTTGAATAAAAACTTAATCAATCTGAGCCCACGCACGTACATTTTCCTGTCACTATTTTTCACACGTAAGAGTTCCATAGCTTCGAAAAGAAAAAAATACGAAATAATTGTGTTAAGTCATTTATTTTTCAACTAAAACACATTATTATTTTGATTCAAATAAAAATATCTCAGTTAGCTGTACCTATTGTAGTTCATCATATAAATCGTGTATATTCAGAAGATGATCTGATAATTATAAAAAATATGTAGCAAATGCATGCTATTAGGAATTATTATTGTTAAGTTTAAGAATTGTTAAGATAGAAATTCCCTAAGAGCATTTGCATAATTGTATGATTCGATCACAAATCATCAAAGGTTTATATGGGTACTCATTTATATTTCCTTACTTCATTCACATGGTCTTATCATTTACCACCTTTTTGCCTTCACATAATTTAATAACACAATCTCCATACCCCAGTCCGTCTCTGCGCATTACGCTCTCAATTTGTGACGCTCGCTACGCTCGCAGCGCTCACAACGCTCGCAACGTCGGTCGCAACATTTACCTCCACGCCAGAACGTCAAGCCCACGTCATGAATCGGAGACGACTTGAACGGATTATGGGAACTGAATTACGTTTCCTAGTACAGAGAAAAGTTCATATCTCCAAATAAATCCATTACGGAATATTCGCCGAAATTATTATTATATTGGTTTTTACCATCGTAACCGTGTTCCAAAAAAAGTATTTTAAGTTCAAAAAATCACTTTAAAAATAGAATTAGTTTTTATTCTATGAAGAAAATAAACTTTTCTATATTGGCTCAGGTCTGGGTGTGTTTGTGATACCACCATTGTCCATTAGCTACTTACTTTGGAATCGCAGCAATGTAAGTATGCGATATTGTCTAATATTTATTTATTAATAGTCTATCTATTTAAAATTAGTGTTTTCCTAAGAGTAAATAAAAAAACATAAATTGTAGCTGTAAATTTCTCGTTATCCTAAAAATGTCCAACTGCAGACGGTCCACTTCGTTCCTTATCTGGATTAATGTAAATCTCAGCTCCCTCCTGAAATATCACCATGAAGATTGAATTACAATTTCAACAACTGGTCAAGATGGACCAGTCCGAATTTGAAATTACAGCAAGTTCATGTCAAGTTTGTGACTCAGAACTGCGGTGGTAGTAAGGAACTTGTGAATGCTGTTAGCTAAACTGCGTTCTGTACAGAACCAGAAACTCAGTCAGTTGGACGTAGATTCAATATTTTTCTGGACATTTCATTTGACGCGTCTAACTAACTTTTATATTGTGAATTTTTTTATATTCTGTTTTGAGATTAAACATTATGAAAACGAAGTGGAGATAACTCGTTTATTCAAATGGAAATAATAATTATAAATAATAAAAAAAAATATTTTGAGAAAGAAAGAAAGAAATTGAAAGTGAAAGTGAAATATTCTTTATTTAAATAAGCTCACATAATAAGCATTTTTAAATCGACAATTTTTTTGCCGTACCACCCATTATGACGTCTTTTAGCTAACAAGAAAAACCGGCCAAGTGCATGTCGGGCCACGCGCAGTAGGGTTCCGTAGGTACATTATACCATTACCATATTTTAATACCGCTATCATTTTTCGTCTGAAAAAATAACTTTGTTTTTCACAGTGTTTGTATGAATGACAAAGTTATATTTGCGGTTTTGGAAAATGTACTATATCTCAAAAACTAATTACTGTATCTCATTCAAACTAATTTTCGTTGAAAGTGTTTATTAAGATCTATAGTTTATATTTTTTTTTTTATTTTTCACCCTTTTACTTTAAAAGTTAAAGGGGGGGGGACACACATTTTACCACTTTGGCGGCATATACCTTTCAAACGGTTGACTTTGAAAAAAAAATAGTCTTAGAAACCTCAATGTCATTTTTCAAGACCTATCTATAGACACCCCACAAGTATTGGTTTGATGAAAAAAAATATTTTCAGTTTCAGTTTCATGAATGGGGAGCCCTCCTTTAATCTTTTATTTTTTTTATTTTTGTGTAAAAATCGTAAAGCGGTTCACAGAATACACCTACTTACTAAGTTTCAACTATGTAGTCCTAATACTTTTGGAATAAAGTGGCTGTGACATACGGACGGACAGACAGACAGACAGATAGACAGACATGACGAATCTATAAGGGTTCCATTTTTTGCCATTTTGGCTACGGAACCCTAAAAATGGGCGCAATAAACTTGTCAGCTTTATCAAATGGAACGATATTTACAAATATGTATATCGTTTCCAGATTTTATATTAGCAAAGACTAACAAATAAATAACATTATTTAAGAATATACTTAATGAATTTCAAATTTCTCAATCAATTTACAGGGTTCAAGCTAAATTCAAAGTTTAAAGTTATTATTCAGTCTAGGCTGTTACAAAAAAAAACATACAATTCCTTAAGCGTTAAGATAGGTAGTCAAAAGCAGACCCATTCCCAATGGCAGCACCCGTATTTCATAAAAGACATCATTCTTGTGCCATCTTCATAATAATGATAAAAAGACATAAAATTCATTAAGACAATACCTAATTCATTCAAAAAATTTCGTATAAGCATTGTGAATTATTTTATTTATGTACTTACAGCAAAAATCATGCTTGGTTCTCTGTTTTTTTTATTAAATTATCTTATTTTATTAAATCGTAAAATCTAGTTTTTAATCTAGTTACGTTCAGTTTAAGTAAAAATATGTATTAATTTAAATGACCATTTTTCTGGTCATATTATAATGTAATATTTCATACAAGCACAAATTAGATTCTTGATTTAATATTAAACGTGTTTTGAAAACGGGACAAAACGGTCCATCTAACAGAAATAAATGTTTATTCGGGACAAATTGTGGGGACGGGAAAGGTTCTAATGAGATCATAACATTCTGGCACAGGTGGGCCCCAAGAACCTTCTCTCGGAAATTCCAATTCTCCTACACCAAGGAAATTATTAAATAAATTCATTTGGTTATGACTACCTTTAAGAACAGGTGTTACGATAACTTATGTTTTTGTTATTTAAGGTCTATACCCACTACACCGTACTATACCATGACCGTGAACGATGAAAAGTGCATGGCCTGTGACGGGATGGTCTAGTGGGAATAATAGTGTCATACTTTTCAATAGAAAGAATATTTTTTTTGCCTGATACGTTCCTAGCACGGTCATGGTAGGTACGGTGTAGTGGATAGAAACCGGAACCTAACTTTCTTCATACTTATTATTATAACCTACTTTTCAAATCACCTTACGTTAGGTACAATAGATTCAACAGAATTTGTCTAAAAGGAAAAAAAACTCTTTACTTTTTATCACAATTTAATCCAAAATCATTTAGGACATAATGTTCTTTACAGAGCAAGCTTTTTAAGGCATTTGGGTTGCAAACTTAAGTCTTAACCATCTGAAAACACTTAGAGTCCCTTTTATTTTTAGGTTTAAATGTGGAAACAGGCCACGTATACCGTAACTCAGTCAGCAGGTGTGTCGACGATCCGAGGACAAGAATACACGTAGAAATTAAATAAAACCTTCCTAGATACGGCGCGGCAGCCCACAAAATTTACTGCTTGCCTAGGATTTCCACTCGAAACTATTTCTTTGCAGACAAACGGTTTTGGAAATATTGTTTTAATGAAATTCTGTATAACACACCAATTGTAAATTGACTTAATAAAATACAAATAAAACATGCAAGTTAACTTACTAACTTTATAAATAAACTTGAGCTTTTTTTGCAGAAAATCATTTTTAAATTGGATTGACATACTAGGTGTTTGATAAAAGCCTTATAAAGCCGAATATGGTAGCAACTTTTACTACGGGACCGACTCTGAAATCGCGAAAAAAAAATCAGCTGTTTTATACATTTTGATATTTTCGTTATTAATTTTTGTATGAAACAGCTGATATTTTTTTCGCGATTTCAGAGTTGGTCCCTTAGTAAAAGTTGTTCAGTTTGATAGTCCCTATCTACCATATCCGGCCTTATAAGGCTTTTACCAAACACCTTGTAGAAATAGGAATCATATTTTTGGCTCAAGGTAAACCTTGACCACAGTTTTTGATGGTTTTTATTTTACAAATCATTCAGCAATAGTGGCGAACTTCTCCAAAACCTTTAAGTTTACGATTATTTAATCTTAAAATAACTATATTTCACTTCCGCAAAAAGGCGTACCTAAGTCGACTCAGCAAGTCGGACCCAAAATGGAATCGGTACGTTCGTTGTCCAAAAATCCATTACGCACCATACTAGCCTGTACAATTTACTTTTTTTTTGTATGAAAGCCTTCCCAGGGGCGCGTAACGGGGAAACTTTTCCCTTCCGTAATTGTGTGGGATGCAAGGTAATAAATAACCACCGCCGGTGCGCCTCTGATTGAACTTGCTAATGAATGAAGGATCACAAATTCGGTAAATCGAAACGGAAGATTTCCGATGAAAAGGGGAAGTTTTTGTTAGCCTGAAAAATGAGTTAAGTTTGACTCGTTCGACTGTGAGCGAGCCCGGTTTCAATTGGAATTTTTGTTTGGAAGAAGCTGTTATATCTGGGATTTAGTGATTTATTTATCTTGCTTGTTACGTTAAGTTGACTTCCAATGTTTTGTTCAGTTGTTTGAATGAAATCGGACGCAATAAAAACTCAATACAAAGTTCTTCATTAATCTTACTATAAGCTTTATTTAAACTGGTTTGAAGTTTACTTTTTCTTCTTCTTCCTAAGTACTTGTAAAGATTGATTGTCGAATAATAATTTCTTTAAGTAGGTATAGGTAAATTTCAGAAGTAAATAAAGTTTTGCATTACCATCTAATATTTTATCAAGATAGACTGTATTTCTTTCGTAGTAAAAATCGTATTCATCATAGTTAAAGTTAAAATTGTGTCGAATACACCTATATACTTAAATCAATATGTTGATTATTAATTTAGCCTTCTCAATTTATAAATATTAGTTAGATGACCATACCTACCTACCATCTACATGCGTAGATTTACTAAACCAATTGTATGACCTAAACAAAAATATTTGAGAGTCACGGTTTCTTTGTTTTTATAAAAAATATTAGTTTATTTTCGTATTTTCTGTATCAGAAAAAGACCGCACTAACCCCACATTACAAGATAACGTCAAAGGGTAAATCTGCCTACCGTAACGTATCAATAAACCTCCAAAATATGCATTAAAAATGACTTTGGCTCTATCAAAGAGAAGGAAGGGTATTTTCTTAACAAACTGAGTCGTGAGCAGGGTTACAATGAGACGATCTGGGGTACCCTTAGGGTACCCTTGTTTTTCTTTGCAACAACTCTCAAAACACTGACCAGACCGATACTCTAGGGGAAGACTTGGTTCAGCTGTTTAGATAGCTGCGGATGAATATTGATTCAACTTTTGGAAATCCCTTCGACCCCTTGGTTCGGTTCAACGAAACGGACATAGATTAAAATATTGAAAAAAGGCTTTCGTCAAAAACTTTTTACTCATTCAAATCTAAAATTAATAAAACTTGCATGCTCATAAAATTTTCAACGATCTCTTGCAATATATTTTTTTAAACTGAGTTAGGGCACAAAAGCAACAAACCTTTAATAACTATTTTAACTCCCACAAATGACCATGTGGCTGCAATTGAAGTACTTCCTGGCAAAATGGCAAGTCAAATATTGTTAATCTCAATTATGCATAGTCCCTTTTAGGTCACGTCATATTACAAAAGGACAAGTGTGCGTGCAAGGCCAATTAAACCACCTTTGGGCTCGTCATAATGGCCGCAAAATTTATCGCCTCATCCTCTTGAAATTAAACTGTGAGGCAGGAAGGAAAATAACGAAATATGATCGTAAGCCTTTAATATTAATTGGTAGGTATAAAATAATAAAGCCCTGATTATTTTGTTGCCTTATTGTGTTAGTTTTTGCAAGTGTATATGTTACGGCTAATACCCAAAGTGCGCCTAAACCTAGTTTTAGCCCGCTAAAACTAGGTGTAGCCGATAGCTGTAGGCTAAAACTAGGTGTAGCCGATTTGCTCGCGGCTAATACTAGGTGTAGCCGGCTAAAACTAGGTGTAGCATGGGGTATAAAGAAAGTTATTTCTGTTGTCTGTTAAATTTCTAACCTATATTCGGGACCTACAGGAGTAAAGCAGATCGGTTCACCTAGTTTTAGCCAACAGCTATCGGCTACATCTAGTTTAAGCCAGCTAAAACTAGGTTTAGCCGCACTTCGGGTATTAGCCGTAACATATATAAGTGGATAGATAGCCATCCAAAGTCAAAGTCAAAATCAAAATGGCTTTATTCAAATAAACTTAATAATTAAGCACTTTTGAATCGTTTATATTTTCCTACCACCCTTTCCAGACTTTTTTAACTGACAAGAAGAACAGGCGTATCCACTGCTGCCTTTATATTCGCTCTTGTTCTTTGGCAAATAGCGTCAAAACAATTACTTATATTGATCAGATAACAATGCATGTGGATTCGGACTAGAATACAACAGTAAAAATATTACAGGAAAAAATAAAATGTAAAGTTGAGTGTTTGAACTTTGCGAAGTTAGCTTAGCTTTAAAAACTTTTCTTTATTAGCTTTTGTTAAACTAACAAGATCGCAACCATTTAACATTTCCTTTAGTCCCGCCACAAATTAATTGACCCGCCGAAACAGAAGGCTATCAAATTTAATGATCAATCAATTACTGACCCCAATGGTACCACTGTAAGACGACCCCGATTAGATAAAAATAATAATGGACAATATTTACCTTGTATACCTGCAGACTTATAGAGGGTGTTACAAAACAACCCGCAATGCCGAATATGGTAGATAGGGACTATCAAATTGAACAACTTATGTGGAACCAACTCTGAAATAACGAAATAAAACAGCTGTTTCATACATTTTGATATTTTCGTTATTAACGTTTGTATGAAACAGCTGTTTTTTCACGATTTCAAAATTAGTCCCACAGTAAAAGTTTGATGGTTCAGTCAGTCAGATTCCTATCAACCATATTCTGCATTGCGGCTTGTTTTACAACATCCTGTATACCAGACCTGTTTACCTGTTTATTAGCAGACCTGTTCGATCGAATCTGGCACTGACAAGCTTTGTATTGGACTTCATTACAGATCCTTTGCGGTGGTAAAGGGAAAAATTAATCAAACCACTTGAACCAACCAGCCTCGTAAATAGGTTTTTTAAAACGATGCGCTTAGATTTTTCCTTTTTTTATCAGTTGGTGATGAATCTACTATACTCCGGTGACCGGGCACGTATGAATGAACACATCAATTTCGATCTTCTGTTTTCTCTCTGCTTTGGTGTTGAAAACAATATTGCTGCAGTTTTACGGGGTGTTTACACGAGTCGACTTGGCAAGCAACGTGGCAGGCGAATTTAGTCAATTAGCGCATTTTATCGACAATCGCTTGTAAAATCGAATCGGCACCTCATTGAAATTAATAAAAGCATTAATTGACTAAAGTCGCCTGCCAAGTCGCTCCATGTAAATACCCCATTACGAAGAAACTTCACATTTATTACATTACAACCACTGACATGATTTTTTTTTTTATTTAAGGCGGTTGTATGACCGAAAGTGGCGCCCTCGGAGGTTTTTATTTAATAAGTTATTAATAGAAAAAGATTTTAATAATGTTTATCGTGGAGATTTTAGGGCCCATGGTCTAGTATTTTTAGAAGGTATCACTACATGCCCTCGTAGTCATTCATAGAAGTAGATAGCAAATGTGTCAAAAACGGCCACTTTTAGCAGTTTTTCTATCTACTTCTAGCAGTGACTACTAGGGAATGTAACGATACCGTCTAAAAATACTAGACTGTGGGCCCTAAAATCTCCACGATTAACAGTATTAAAATTGTGTATTAGAATTATAATATTAAATAAAATTCACCGCGGCGCCACTTTCGCTCAGGGTACCACCTTAACTGGACTGGCTGTCTTATGATTTGACAGCTAAGTTTTTGTGCCTATTTGAAACGCCACTAGCGTGCGTCTAAAGAACTAATTTTGACGTACAATATGAAAATGTTTGCCGTGATGGTCTCTCCAGACTACAAACTTTAGTACCATGTCCCTCACGCTATTGTCACGCTACGTCCAACAGCGCCAAAATGGCGGAAATCAAATAAGCACAAAAACAGTTTGACAAAAAACCGACTTCAAAAAACCTACCTCTAAAAAGCAAGAAATAATATTCGTAATAATAAAACACGTCTATTGAAGTCGGGTGGGGCTGGAGTACAAATCCCTTTTTTTATTCTAAAAGCCCCACCCGACTTCAATAGACGTGTTTTATTATTACGAATATTATTTCTTGCTTTTTAGAGGTAGGTTTTTTGAAGTCGGTTTTTTGTTTTTTTAAACAATTTTTTATTTTTTTATTTTTAGTGTAGGTACCTTTTGTATTAGGTAGTGTAGGTATATTATTTAGGTAGAAATTAAAATCGGCTCAGCCAAACGTGAGTTAATCGCGGAGAAACATACATACATGCGGGTCAAACTAAGAACCTCCTTTTTTAAGTCGGTTAACGAACTACACTTAAGATATCCCTTTTCCAACAAAAAAATAATTATCTTATTCAGTTCATAAACAAAGAAGTTATACGACTGATCATCGAGGTAGTTCACACAAAATCATACTATTTTCGTGCTTTTTTCAAGATTACTTGAAAAGTACTGAACCGATTTCAAAATTTTAAAAAATGGGACCAACTTGGGAGTTTATTTAATGTAATAACGTTTGAATCATTTCAATCGGTCCAGCCGTCTTCGAGTAATCGGTATACATACAAAAAACAAAAAAAAAAAAAACAAAAAAATAACGGGTCGAATTGAGTACCTCCCTCCTTTTGAAGTCGGTAATAAGCCTGTCCAGTGTAAATATATGCAGGTCAGTGATTACAACACTAGCCTCCACCCGCAACTTACAACAACCCGCAACGACAATAGATAAATCCCTAGGCAGGTATCCCTTTTAGCGACCAGTTTAAATGATATCCTTAATGTATGAAAGCTAGTACTACGGAGAGTTTAAGCTGTTTCCCAAGTTCTACCCACCTGAATTAGATGAAACATAGCTTAGATTTTAAGTTGGACCCCAAACTACCAAACTGTGAAAATCCCATCAAAATCCGTTCAGCGGTTTTTGAGTGATTCGCGAACATAAGTTTAGAATTTACTGTTTAGTGTTTTATTATACGGAGGTTATTTCAGTATTTACGAAACCTGAAAACTATTTGTTCAGAATCAGTAAAAGAAACGATTGCAATAGTAGTTTGTTACACAAGGGATGTAAGTGAGCTATTACAGAACAAGATCCAATTTGGCGCCCGTGCGAGCGCAGCTCGCAAAGGGCGCTAATGGATCGAGTGCACCCGAGATATTTAGACGCACGAGCGAGCGAAGCGAGCGAGGGCGAATATAGTTCGAGGGTGTAATAGCTACTTACAACCGAGGTAAGCATACTATTTTACATCATTCATGCGAGGTAAATTTAATAAAAAAAAAATAAAAATAAAAACAAAAATAAAAAAAAATACAAAAACATTAAAACAAAAATAAAACGTCAAAGGGTTATTTCATTGAAAACTCGTAGGGTTGATCAGACAATTAAACTGAACAACTTTCATTATGGGACCAACCTCCAAATCACGAAAAAAATCAGCTGTTTTTGCATTGCAGAATTTTGCATATCTAGCTTCAACTGAAATGAAATGCCGCCATTTTCATTGTTTTTTTTTTCAGCCAAACGTTTCGTCAGTTTATAATAAAAGAAATGAGATTGGTTCACTAAGGAGTTTTAAATGCTTGAATTGTAAAGTAACTTTACAGTTAAGGCATTCACCATCCTTGAATTGTAAAGTGATTTGAAAATGGAACGTTCTATCTAAACAATGCACTGTGTTGCACATGCCAACTTACACAGCCTCATACTATATAAGTAAATCCTAGTTACCGAGCAAGTATGATGTAAAGTAACTTTACAGTTAAAGAATTCACCATCCTTGAATTGTAAAGTGATTTGAAAATGGAACGTTCTATCTAAACAATACACTGTGTTGCACATGCCAACTTACACAGCCTCATACTATATAAGTAAATCTTAATTACCGAGCAGAATGATGTAATATTTATTTATATCATGTTATATTTTGACTAAATAATATTTACAAAGCTATATATTAACGCACGCCCTACTAAAATGTCCCGCGCGCACAACACAAAAAGCTTGTTACTTCGTGAGTTTTTAAGGTAATATAACCATTTTTTTACACTGATTCTGAAAATGAAAATATGTGACCCGTGTTTTGACTTTCCTATATACAAAAAATAATGTTGTATGTATGTAGATGACTAGCAGAGAGTTAATTTGCGAGTGTGTTTTAAATTGCTTATCTTTTAACTTTTAAGATAGCTTAACGACACCTATTTCACAAAAATATAATAACTACAACAATATAAAAGATTTTTACCATACCTGCCGTATATAAATAGTTACCTACATGGGAATAGTTAAGTAGGTATTAGAAAATCATAACTACCCCAAAGTATGTAAAAGTCTTCCACGCTTCGCAATAATTGTGAATGAAACCAAATAAACGGTTAACAAGCTCCCCATAATGGCACTAATCTGTCCAATACAATAGTTTGTTATAACAAGAAACCCCCATCTTTGTGCCGCTCGAAAATATTGCCCAACTAAGGCAATAACGAGCGCCGTTAGTTGTCAAACTTGGCCCAACTTTACCAACTATTTTTGTCCGTCATAATAGCACAAGTTTGTGGCGACGCGACGTTGGGCAATCTGCGAGCCATTTTTTCTGTCTCTATTCAACTTATTTGGTAAAGGCGACACTTTTTCCTTGTTTTGTGGAAAGTTTTAGTTTTACTTTTGCTAATATTTTGTTAGCAACTATCAACTAGATTCATATTTAGTCATCCACTAATCCAAACATTAAAAAGAATTGCTTTAAATACTTCCGTTAGATAACACATCATCAACTATATCGCTATAATATAATGGAAAATTTCAGGAAACTTGAATAAGCACTAAAGCACCGAATCTGCAATAAAAATGGCAGACATTTACATAAAGTATGGATATGGATTTCAGTAGAAATTTGAAATCTCACCTGTTCCCACCTTCCAACAAAATGGGGGTTTTTAAACGAGGCGTGAAGGGGCTCCTTGCGAACTGGCAAAGCTGGTGCTTGGAGCGATTCTTGTCCTAAATGTTCACATGTGGATGGACCCCACGTCTACTTGTCTAGAATATTAAGATAACTTGCCTTTCTTGAATGATTTAATAAAATAACGTACCTACTTACTTATTTTTAACAAATTCTCATGCTTTGTTAGCAATTTCAAAGTCAGCGTAGTAACTACACTTACACACTATTGTTTTCAGCATCTAGATTCCTACCTTTGATCTATAAAACAATTTAATGAGAAATCTCAAGAAATAAATCTGTTTCAATCTCTAAGAGATAACATTGCTCCTAGTCTACGTCATTCATTCGTTCCTAAGCCGCTTTTTACTTTTCTATATCGACAAAACGTTGCTTTAACATCGAGTTTCATTTCATGTCGAGTAGAAATGATACGAGTCCATACGAATACCACTTACTTCCGAGCAATTGGACATCTAACCTATGGCTTTGGAAGAAAAACTGGACATTGTCCTCGAACGAGACAATATTTACGACTTCAACTGAAGATCTTTCTTTGTTCTTACATGGATTCTTGTAGATGGATAAGCTAAGATAGTTTATCTACATCCATCTGTAAGGGTTTCTGAAACAGTTAACTAACTGCCATCATTACAATATCTCGAGCGTTACAATATCTGCAGCGCAGCGCGCCCACGCGCGAGCGTTGCATTATGAAATTCAGTACAACATTATAACACTCTTGCGGAAGACATAATGACGAGGAGGGAGAGGAAAGTCAAAGTCAAAGACAAAGTCAAAGTCAAAACCTTTATAGAGGATACATATCATGGGTTTAGATAAATATCATGGGTGTTTTTAATCCATATGTATTAAAATATTGTTTGTTTTCCTAATAAAAATAAGAAAAAATAAAAAAAATGGGTGTAGATAAAGTCTTGTATGCAACTGCACATAATTAGGTATTAAAACACTCATGTGATAAACCCACATTCGTGTTTTAATACCTCTCGTTATAGTACAGTTGCATAAATAACTATTATTGCTTAGTTTTGTATACGATTTTGCAATTTTGTTGTAACACATTAGGGCATAATATATCCGATAGTTTGTGGTTAATTCGTCCAAAGATAGTTTTCGATATCATTGACAGTTTACGTGAAATGGGCAAGTAAAGCTCTACTAGGTTTAATTTTTCAAACAAAAGTTTATGTTTTAAATTGATGAAGAGTAATAAATAACAGATTAACTGTTTTACTCTAACGCGTATTTTAACCCTGGCAATCCTCGACACGTAGAGCTTGATTTATAATGTTGAATCCTATCGCGACCCGCGTCAGTCAATTTGTACGATAAATAATAGTTCCTGCGTGAGAACTGTTCACGGAACGGATATTTGTAACTGTGACCCGAATACTGGAGTGACTTTAGGCTGTTCCAAGTTTATCTGTAGGTAGAGGTTGTTAAGAATTTGGTGAAGAAAAAACTCACTTTCACGTTTTTACTGCCTCCGATCTCATTATGCTAGTGGCGACATCTCTCTGAGGATCCTAATTCGTTTCTTTTAGTGGTTAAATAATCTTTTCAAGATTATACGAAGTAATTAGCTGTCTAAAAATAAAAATATTTTCTATTACCTTATCGTTTACTTATCTATTTAGATTCTGACTGTCGTAGCTTAGTTAATTCACCTGAAAACGTCCACTGTCGTCGCACCTTTTATAACAGCTTAACTCAAACAGTTATAAAAAAAAACTTTTTTATTTCTAACAAACAAACGAGGAATTCATGATAGTGTTCCAGTTGCTAATAACTTCTGCAAACGTGTTGTATTATGATGATAGCTAAAATTGTAATTAGTAGTATGTACCTACCTACAGAGAACACACGGAATGGTTTATTTAGGTCGGAGCTGCTGCGTTTATTATAAGCTTGAGCGCAGCGAAAATTTTTCTATGTCTATGATTATAAGTAATTTGGTATTATCAAGGCAGATGTTAGAACAATAATACCCCATTCTTGGACTTCCTTTCAGCAGATAAAAGTTACAGCATCAGTTTTAAATCACCTCCAACCTTTAACCACGTATTACGCCCTTAACCTAAGCGGAATCTAGTACAAACTAATTGGTATATTTGGTGCAAACAAGTAAGAAGTACCTAGTACAGAAGAAATTCTATTTATTACAATGTTCTACTCAAAATGTTGCAAAGCCAGTAGCGAACACATTATTACGTTTGTAATACCGAAATATAATTTGTTAGATGTCTTTTACCTTAAATTACAATGTAAGTTTTCTGTTCAAAATTTATACTCAGCGATTCGACATCAGCCATTTTTAATGTCCCCACTGCTGGGGCACAGGCCTTCCTTATGGGTGGATGAAGAGGATAGTCCATAACCCACACCACACAGGCACAGGCTCAATGCGAATTGGTGGATATTATCGACTGCAAAAATAAAACAGCGGGACATGCCTTTCGAAACACGGAGTAATAGATAGAGATAATAAATTTTTGGTAACCCATCCCATGGCCGACACTTGCGAAAGTTGCTTAATCTACGCAATCGCAGGGCCGAACTAAAACACCGCACCGCCGGCCGAGCTCCTCGAATCGTTTAAATCAGCCGTGTGTTTTCGTTAATGCGCGTTTCATTCGAACTCACGTTAATATCAGAAAAACCGTGCAATAATCACCGTGCTCATAAGCAGTATACGGTAGCGATACGGAATTTATTTTCAAAATCTTTTTCCCACACGTAAGCAATCCCCGGGGCAAATGAGTAATCATTTCCCCATTACCTTGCTAGTGTAGAAGCTGTAAATAAATTGCCCAGGAACTCTCCCATTATTTACGTTTTTACCTGACCGGGTAAATAAGCGAGATGCTGTAAATTATTTTCTCTTTCGGTATTTTTCGTGGGCGTAACACGACATCGAGAAAGATAATGTTGAGACGGTTTCCTTATTATAAGAAAATGGTGGATGGAAGCCTTTATTTACTAGAGGTACGTAATTGACACATGCTTAGTTAGACCCGTATTTATAAACTTATCTCAATGTTGAGAGCTATCTTGAGATAATATACCTACACATCAACTTTGTCTAGGGATACAGGTGTTATTTTCATACAAACAAGGTAACTTTGAAGCCTTGGTTTTCTGCCAGGGATGTACTGTGCTGTGATCTGATGGCGGCTATCCAGGGAGTGAATGAAGGAGATTCAGATCGCTATACACACCCAACTGATCTGATCAGCATTCTAAAAGATGAATGGGTCAGAGTTCTCAGTTTGAGGATTTCCATACATTTTCATGCTATTTTCGCGGTTTTTTTAAACATGTCCATTACGTTATTAGAATGCTGGTCAGATCAGTTGGGTGTGTATAGCGATCTGAATCTCCTCCATTCACTTCCTGGATAGCCGTCATCAGATCACAGCACAGTACATCCCTGGCAGGAAACCAAGGCTTCAAAGTTACCTCGTTTGTATGAAAATATCACCTGTATCCCTAGACAAAGTTGATGTGTGTACTTGGGATTCTCTTCTTATAGGAAACAGCATTCAGATATGATCTCAGTGATCTCAAGATAGCTCTCAACGTTGAGAGCGGTTTATAATGATTGTTTGGTAGGTATAAGTAATTGTATATAAGTAATTGTAATTTGACATCGCAAATTTGTTAATTCTGTCTATTTATCAAAAAATATATTCAAATAGTAGTTAAAACGGATGAAATTAAAAAAAATAGTAAAACTTAAACATGATTTTCAAAAATAAGTACCTAACTAAGTACTTAAATCTTTTTCTAAGTTATTGACACTCGCTCAATGAGATTAACAAAATTTACATTTTTCTTTCATATTTGACATTTAAAATCGAACTGAATTTAAGTAAGTATATGGATGATGTGATTAATTTAATGAATAGACTTAGTTTTTTCTTGCATTTGCAAACAAGTTTCTCAGCTACCGATTTAGTATCTTAAAGGTGCCTTCCCACGGTGCGTGCTACCACGCACCGCACCGAGCCGCACGAGGGCGAACACGGACGCACCGTGGGAAACACTGGCACGGGCCGTGCGTCGTTCGGCCATGTTCGGCGCACGGCCCGCTGTACTGTTCCCACGGTGCGCCCGCGTCCGTGCAACGACGCACGAGTGATGATGGCACAGTACAAATAGATACAGTTTGTTTGTACAAATACAGTTTGTTTGTTTCTCCTCAAAGTTTGCGAACAATTTTATACCAGCTTCCCGATGAGCTAGAGCAGTGTTTTTAAAAAGATTTTTTCAAGTAAATTTTATTCATTGAAATACCTGTACTTACTATGGCAAAGTGTACCTACTTAATACCGATTTACACATCCATACGTAAGTAAGTAAGCTCAACTGTCCCTTTAAGGTCTACTTACCTACTTACTTAATCGGAAAATGGCAAGTTGCGTCCAAACGATGAATTAAAGACTGATTTACACATCCATAAGTAAGTAAGTTAAATTGCCCTCTACTTACTTACTTAATCAGAAAATGGCAAGTTGCGTCCAAACGGTGAATTAACTTCGGCAAGTAAGTAAGTAAGTTCGTAAGTCGACCACGCGCGTCGGATGACGACGCGACGACTTGGTGAGAGTCAAAATGGCGGGTGTATAATGTCGAATTGAACTGTCGCAAATACCAAAAAATGTACCTAAAATGTACTATTTAGTACCTGGATCTAAAAAAAAATTACCTAATTTAGAACGAAGTTATAACGAAATTAAAGAACACCCGACATATTGACGTCAATATGGCGGGTGTACTTTAATAAATCATTGTTGAACCATTATACATAAAATGTAACTACATAAAAAAATTACCTAAAAATTACGTAGGTACTATTTATTTATTGATTGAAATACCTGTACTTACTATGGTAAAGTGCAGATAGTGCTGTTTTTATTATATTTATGTAGGTAACCAATTAATTCAGAGATAAAAAATCCGTAAGCTCCAAAATATAAGATTAAATATAAGTATGTACTTTAAATACTGTTTAGTATAAATGTATTACCTACTAACTATGGCCAAAAGGATTTGTAACTAATTTTTTATACAGGCTGTTTGGTAATAGCTTTATAAAGCCGAATAATTATGGTAGGTAAGGACCATCAAACTGAATAAGTTTTACTATGGGACCAACTCTGAAATCGCGAAAAAAATCTGCTATTTTATACATTTTGATATTTTCGTTATTAATTTTTGTATGAAACAGCTGATTTTTTTCGCATTTCAGAGTTGGTCCCATAGTAAAAGTTGTTCAGTTTGATGGTCCCTATCTACTATATTCGGCTTTATTAGGCTAACTAAAACCCTATATAGGTTTTACGCAATTTTTTGTTTTTTGTTTTCACTATTAGTTTTGTAATTTGCTAACCTAGGTATTTTATTGCTTAGTAAGTATTTCGCATTGAAGGTATACCCTATATAATATTGATTCTAAAATATTATTATTAATAATAATAATAAAAACACTTAATTGCACACTAAGACAGGACATATACAAAGAAAAACAGCAAAGCACACAAAAAGCGGCCTTATTGCTAAAAAGCAATTTACGTAATACGTACAATCACAAAACTAGAAAGATACGAAAGTACTTAGATGAAATTAAAATACTGTAGGTAATTATTTAAAGGCCAGGGCCGATTGACTACTGATAGATATCATACTATGACACGCGGCATATTGATAAAGGCGACGAGCCGCCACGAACGCGGACGCACACGCTACGCACCGCGACGCACCGATCCTTTGAAGTTACCGACGCTCGATGGATCGTACGCACGACGACGCACCGCGGCGCACGGTCGTTTCCCACGGTGTGTCGGTTCGGCCTGGTGCGCTCTCGTGCGTCCCAAGACGCACCGGTAGGAAGGCACCTTAACAATGGTCGATCCCACTATTTTTCTTTGTTGAAACTTTCCCTGGATCCCGGAAAACTTGGTGAGAAAACTTCCTAGAATTATTGCAGTTATTAACCAGAAGTGTTTTTAGAAATGTTCGTACATTTTTAGACTAATGAATAAATAAAATGGGTAAGATATTTTTGAAATAAATTAAAAGTGATTTAATGAGGTAAGTACCTACTTACTTTTTTGAATTCTCTCATTTTGAATCAATTTATTAAACCGCAAAATACTACATAGGTTACATATTTACACAATTTAATAAATTGCCCATTTTAACACAAAACCTGAAAAATACTAGGCTACATAGTTACACAATTTAACAAATTACCTACCTATTCTCCCACAAAACCTCTAATACCCTACTAAATTACCCATAAATAGATCCACAAAGATACGCAGCACTATCATTTACAACTCATACCTAATTGCAAGACACGAATACCCCATATAGTTCAACCGTATGTACTTAATACCCTCCGTCCTAAATTAAAAGCCAGTCCAAGAATACCATTCAGTGCAAATTAGCGTCAATCCCGAATGCTTTGAAAGGTTCCGCACGAGCGAATTAGCATAAACCGCTCTATAGTCAGACTCCACAGGACAAAGTTAAGCGATGCTTAGACACAGAGCCCCATTCAGGTCGAACACTAAGGACATAAGCGGTTTAGGGGGCCCGCAATGGAAAAGTTAATTTTAATGCGTCTCTCATGGATACTACCTCGTTATCTGAAGCCGGTTGCTACTCAATGCTCGTTTTCAAAAGGGATGCTTTGGTACCTGTTCAACGGTATGGAAGGAACTTTCTAGAAGTTTCTTACAGAAGTTTAGTGAGTTGCACTGGATGATATTTATTAGAGACCGGCTATGAGGAAATAAAAAGGCGAACTTTCTTCCAATGAAAGATTTATGCCGGGAGTTGGTTGGTGAAACTTGCCTCGAAATCATGAAACAAAAATAAATTACCTCTACCTTTATACAATCAATATGTGACTGAAATTGCTTTTTCGGAACAGTCTTTCCTCGACGGTAATGTTTGATTAAAGTAAAGGCTATCCACTAAATCTACTTATCACTTCTATAGGTTCTTCATCTTATCTTAGAACGATAGTAGGTAGGTATAACATTGAAAATGTTTTTTCGATCGCTTCAGTAAGGTAAGTACCCAATTTCAGCCAGAGTGAGTCATCGCCCGTCCCTTACTAATATTTATCAAAAGTTGGAGTTGCAAGTCGATCATTATTTTTTTTACCCGACTGCAAGAGGGTTATGTTTTTCGCGCGTATCTTGTATGTGTGTTTGTTTGTATGTAAGTATGTAATATTCTTTATTACCTCATATCTTTCAAACGGCTGAACGGATTTCTATGATTGAGATATTGTTAGATTTGTCCTGTCAGCCCAGGTGTTCTTAAGACGGTGGCGTTAAAAACATGGCGGCTGTACGGTGCTATTATACGTAGTGGATAAAAACATTTTTTTTAGAATACTGCAATATGGGTGTCAAATTAAAGGGCTTATTATGAAGATTTCAAAAAGGTATATCATGACCGTAATATATGATAACTAAAAAGATGTAAATAAAAAAACATATATATAATTAAAAAACCCGCCTGCATAAAAAGACAAGTCAACTGAAAAGATGAAACAACATAATAACATGCAGTCGGAGGCATATAATTCAAATCATTCATAATGTCACTTTCCTTATGCATGCCTCCGACTGCATGTTATTATGTTGCCTTTAATATTTAATCTTGTTTCCATGTTTTCAGTTGACTTGTCTTTTTATACAGGCGGGTTTTTTATTAAAAGAAAATCATTCTACCTACATAGGTATTGGTACCCAATCCTAGGTTTGGACCTAGGATTACCTACCCCTTAAAAACTACGAACGAAATACACACGAACGTTCTAATTCCAATTTCGAATCTTTGATAAAGTGCTCTTATAAAATTATCTCAGCTCCTCTTATTAAAACCTTATGATGTTTGCAGAGTTTCATTCCGTAAAATCTTTCATGGAAAACCGACACGTTAACATAATTAAAGTAAAACAGAACAGACAAGCAAAACTAGAAGAAAAGCAATCGAGAAGTTCCACCAAACCGCTAGAATAAAGAGAGTTTCAATCAAACTCCACCAAATACAAACCGAAAGAGTTCAGCTTGTGCAAACATCACCTGCTCGGAAACCTCAGGTACCTCCCTATAATAACAGAGTTTTATGCCGCCTCTGCAATAAACTTATCCTTTATGTTACACGAGTTTAACTCATTGTGTAACCAGCCTTTTTAACGCCGCACCTGTAGTGCCCACTCTCAAACGACCGAGTTTTTAGACCAACTATCAAATCGAGATTTTCTTCTTAATTATGCTAAGGAAGAGCGGGGCCACCTAACACAAGCAAAATATTTGCTTAAAAGGGAACCTCAAACACAGATTGATAGATAGATGTATTAGAATATGTTTTTACCGAAATAAATAATTTTGTATTTGTATCGTAGTTCGTGGAACCCACTTTTCGTAAGACTTATCCGTAGTAATTGGTGGTACCTATATTGACATTCCCTAATATGATCCGACAATCGGTTCTACAAAAAGTCGGTCGGTTTACACGTGAGCGAGCACGATAACACGATAATCGTTGAAAGTGAGAGTTATAATAAAATTATTTTATTACTGTGTCTCTTTCTTTGTATTTGCCTACAACTTCTTAATTAGACAAGACCCGATTTCCTCATAAAATCAGTTTTGATCCTGTATTAATGTTACAAGGAGCTGGTGAAATCGTTTTGAAATAAACACATAGGGGCATAACTTGTCATTTACACTATAGATATTATGCAAAACTTGATTTTTAAAGTCATCGGTGTTTAACGACTTATATGTCCACTATACAACCATTATGAGCAACACGTTAATAATTATATTAATTAATTAATTAATTGTAATATATATGTCGTAGGATAATTGTACAAACAGGATTTTTACAAAAATCCTAGTATGGTTGTAAAATACCGGATGATTAGAATCTAAGACAGATTTTTGCTAACATCTGAGTGATGTTCAGGATTTTTACAAAAATCCAGCGTATCTTAGGTAAATCGCGAATCACCATCTTTTTGCGAACGCTGATTGGCTGACGTCATCGTTATTGACTGACGGATGCTCTGATTGGCTATTTGTTATTGTTGTGATTATTGTCAAATATTTCTCTAGTGTTTTGTATGAATTATACGTTTTTTATTTTAAAAAATCTGATTGCTCACATTAATTAAGAGACATTGAAGTACGATGAGTGAAGTGAGTGAATTGGATGTTATACAAGTGCCGGGCTCGATCAGTGCAGACAATTTAGAGGTTATGTCTTAAAAATAACTTTTCTACACAGAGCTAAGAAAGTTCTACAGCACTTGTTAATATTGTGTTGCAAAACCTAAATGAACTTTCAAGTTAATTAATGCTCTTAAAACTTCAATTGAAGAATCAAATTCGGCAAAATTACGAAATAACCCCAAAACCCAACCAATCAGACTGAAGTTGTTATAATTCTTATTTTAGATTATCCAATCAGCATTCAAGTTTACGATTTTCCGAAACATACTAGGTTTTTTACAAAGATCCTAACATTTGCTCGGACGATTGTGAAAATTTATCTTAGATTTTAGGTTTTTTACAATCATCCTAGGAGTTTTGTAAAGATCCGGTTTATACGATTATTCTACGACATATATATTAATTGTAATTGTGTTAATTAATTACGTGACTATCAGTTACAGGTCGCGCATAATCAATCGTAATTGTCATAATTAATTCCAATACTCATACCAAGTGTATCTAATGACCCACACCGACTAATTTTAGTAATTGTCCTTCTAAATACTTGATTAATTGTATACTGATAGGAACCTAGGTAGTTAATTCCAAATACACAGATATAAACAGCACAATAAAACAAATGTAAGTTAACTACTATGTTTTATTAAATCAATTGAGACACAAAAGAAATGAAATTACTTAGGTAGGTAGGTAATTAATATTCAGTAAATTAAAAAAATCTGACACAACCTGCTTTTTAATAATAAGGCACCCTAGAACTTAGAAACCTTGTTAGAAACTCAAAAAACATTTTATTTGTGCGTTTTTGGTCCACCATTCATTTATACAGCGTGTGTAGCTGTGACAGTCAGCTAGCCAGTTTCCTCGTCCCTTCATTTTCCGCGGACGGTGGCATGGCGGCGCTGCGTCGCCCGGACATGTTTATTTTTCATTTCCGCCCGGAGCGGACGGGCTCTGAACCCCCGTAGGCTCATACGACCCTCACTGCAGTGCAAGGGTTAAGCGGAGTGCTAAAATTTCATGACATTAGGTATGGTTGAAACTTGATGAATTTTAAACAAATGCTGAATAAACTGCATTGTTGTATAATTCAAGATAGTAAAAGTAAAGTGGTAAGTCTAGCCGAGGAGCTCGGTGGCGCAATGGTCTATGCGCCTGGCCCAGCGATCGCGCAGGTTAAGCAACGTTCGCAAGGGTCGGTCATGGGATGGGTGACCAAAAATTTATTATCTCAAGCTCCTCCGTGCTTCGGAAGGCACGCTAAGCCGTTGGTCCCGGCTGCATTTTAAGTCGTTAACACCCACCAATCCGCATTGGGCCCGCGTGGTGGGTTATGGCCCGTCCTCCTTATCCACCCATAAGGAAGGCCTGTGCCCCAGCAGTAGGGACATCAAGAATGGCTGATGGACAAATAATTTTGCACAGAATTTTTACACTCAAATCTGGATAAGCCATTAAAATGTAGATATTTTATTATAGAGAGTGGAGCCAAATAATAAGCGAATCTTTTCGTGAATGTAAAATGAGTATATGGAACATGACAAATATTGTCTTTTCGACGTTTATTTATTATTAAATGAGGCGTAACGTGATGTTGTTTAAGAATAGCACTCACTCATAATGAAAATGAATATGGTAGATAGGGCCATCAAGCTGAACAAATTTCACTATGGGACACACTCTGAAATCGCAAAAAAAAACTGCTGTTTCATACATACCTACAAAAATTAATAACGAAAATATCAAAAAGTATGAAACAGCTGATTTTTTGTCACAATTTCAGAGTTGGTCCCATAGTAAAAGTTGTTCAGTTTGATGGTCCCATCTACCATATTCGGCATGGTAAGTACCTACCTATTTTTGTAACACGTTGTAGATATAATGTCGATAGAGACCGCTATTTTTTTGTAACTTAAGCCAAACGTATGTCATCAGTGCAACGAGCCTGACTGAAGAGTGATGTCCGCGTGAAATGGACTGAAATAATATTTTTAATTAGCCGGTACACACGTTTGAGAATATCTGCGATGCTTATTACTTAAGTTTACATATTTTATTTTTACTGACTGCGAGTTTATCTTTCTCTACATGCTAGTAAGATGGCTGAGGCGAAAATTGACGAGTGTGAGATATTTTTTACTTGACACGGGGGTTCTTGGTCGATGCGAGAGGACTGGAATCTTGTCGCCTCATTGCACACGCTGATTGCGGGTGCCCCTTTTCCTTACTCCTGGCCTTCCCTGGGCCCCTGGAACGAAACTTGGTAGCGCTTGGACGTCGCTACGAGTGGCGCTGAAATAGCTGAAATTGGGGAAAATTCTTCAATGATCTGCTCCTGCAGCTCCTCGAAAGACTTGCACCCCTCACAAATCTTTCGGTAGTACCAATAGGGTGCGCCCTCCAAGAAAGCGCCTAAAATTAAAATTTTCGCCTCCTCATCATAGCCTCCTTTTGCCATTACGCTGTTGAACCCGTCGAACCACTCCTCGGGGTTCGTTTCTCCGTCAAACTTCCTCATTTGCATTTCGCTGCTTTTCTGCACCTAAAAGCTGAAACAAAAAAAAATCCTAACGACGATCGCACGAATTACTCGGTACCCGGCGCCTCCACCATAAGATGGCTGAGGCGACTACGCAACTAAAACGATTGTATTTTTCTTTCATACGTTTATTATCGCGAATACACTATAGCTGTTACCAGCTCCGCGGCACATTCTCGAATGATGCCCCGAAACAACACAGAAGCGGTGATCGACTGTTCGAATATTCAAATACGAAATATTTTTCGTCTGTACCTTTTTAACCACACGGTCAATGCAAGAAGTTTTCATACGACGCCAGCCAGGGCGTCACACTAGTTAGAAATCTACCTAGGTAGCTACTTACGGAATAATAGGTATACCATCTGTTCATTATTTACTTTTAACATCTTAATACGTTGGTAATAGAGTTAGGGCTGAGTGCTGACAATAAAATAACAGGCTGTTAATAAAGTATAGGCATAGAATACATAAGGATAAAGTATAGGAGAATAAAAATTGCAATGGCTACCCTAGGCACTTCGTTAAAAGCAAAGTATTTCAATAACAACATAATTCTTCTACTACTAATTTAGTACTGAAAAAGGATTTACGCCAATGGATTTTCCACTCATGTAAAAAATACTTAACAAAAGTTTACTACTAGAGACTGCTGCTGTGGTTATAAAGTCAACAATTGCATTAAATCATTAACAGGCTGCTTAAAATTACTTAACTCTCGAATTTGCCTCACGGAGCCTAAATTCTGTGACACTGAACTAAACGGCTTATCCGATGGAAAATCTTGGAAATGGGACCAGTTTTCCTTTAGTGCGCGATATTCTTACATCGCGCAGGCTCCTTCCAATGTGCCGGTTCGTTTATCTCAATCTCACAGGCGGACAGGCACGTACGAACATACGCGACTGAAATAAAACGCAACTGACGCTCCGCCCGCCGTCAACTAATGCCAAGCCAATAAGGTACGATTCAGTTTTTAAAACAGTTGTTTGCAAGTTTCGTTGACGTCAAAAGATGCAGTTGTAAATTAAAACGCTGCTGCAGCTAAACACCCAGAGGTATTTCATAGTTGGAAATATTTTTCACGTCTCAACGACAGACGACTGTCTTAAACATAAATTGAGTTTCGTCAGTTTCATGCTAGCTTAGCCTATTAGTTAATTGGGATAATGCCTAAAATTAAAGCTCTTTGAAATCTTTAACACACATACTTTATATGCTTGAGGTAAGCTATGCGAACTAAGAACCAATCCAACCTAATTTGAAATCAAAATTATTTTTTTCTATCATTTGCTTCCACTTTTATCTAAGCTTTATCACCTAGTTCGTCTTTCTTTTTTTACAAAAGCTTTCTAAATGAAAAAAAAGTAGAACGTAAAAAAATAATACCATTGCTATAAAATTAAACGTTTATTCATTAAAACAACCTTAACATACTAAACGCTGGTGCTTTATTTGTACTGCAAAAGTATAATAATGATGTTTCACAAAGTTTCTCAACAATTTTGTGCTTTTCTATCAATACCTAACTAATCTTTGAATACACTCAAAATTATACTTTTATAGAGGGCTCCACACTCGCGCCGCGAAAGCCCGCGAAGGCGGCGAACCGCGAGTGTGGAGGGTTTCGCGGCTTCACGTATGGGCTTCGCGTTCGCGCTTCGCGGCGTTCCCCGTCCGGTGGCGGTTTTTTGGTCCGCGTCAAAGAACTTATGTGCCGAACTAATGTTGCCGTGATTCGCGGCCGCGGTTCACGCGCAAGTCTGGATGGAGGGCTATATTTTTCGCACCGTTTTCATGCGCAAACCGCGCCCGTGATTCGCGGCCGCAGTTCGCGGCGCGAGTGTAGAGCCCTCTTAAGAAGTACAAATCAAGCCCAGCTATAAGTAACAAGTTAGTAAAGTGAAAGAGAGCGAATATTTTAATGTAACTATCCGCAAATAATATGAACATTCCAAAAAATATTAGTAATTTAATAATTTACATACATTTTCATATATAAAGCTATCACAGTCCAAAGCTTTAAGTTGTGATAATTAAATCAAAATTAAACTTATCGCTAGTGGAACTAGGCCCATAAAAATATAAATACTTAGGTGGTTACTGTTAATTTTAAAAACTATTAAACTTATGCACGTAAACAAAATTTCGCCAAATATGAATTTCATACGTGCTGACTGAAATGCCGTTCCTAAGTCAACCGTAGCATGACGAAATCTACAATTTTTTTCAGATGTTTGTCTACCTTTGGTTATGATGTCATTTTTGCAATTCGATATTAACAAAAGCTCTCGAGCTTGCAGGTAGAATTGTCATGCTACAGGGGTAGAGGGTAAATACAGCAATTTCCGATATTTATGGATTTTTCTGTTTTTTTGTGGATTTTATGGACTTTTCACCATGAGATTCAAACGCAATGCAAAACTAGGTAGCTGTGATTAGGTATAATAATGCTGAATGATGGTAAGTATTTCTATGAATAAGTGTATTAACTTTTACAGCTGTTTCTGCACCGCATTTGGCTTGAACTATAAACATCAGAAATTTACCCTGACGAAAAAAACAGCCTATTCGTCTCCCACTGGGGGATATCGGGGAAAAAGGTAGAAAAAAGCATGTAAAAAGCATTTCCCGATATTTTCCAGTGGGGGGCAACGGGAATAGGCCAAAAAAACCCGACGTCATCCGGACGGCATGCAATCGACTCGGGGTCTGTTACACTTGCGCGAATGGACATAAATATGCGCTTCCCATTCTCGCAAATGTCTCTCACGCAAATGTCCCTTCACGCAAATGTCCCTTCACGCAAGTGCAACAGACCCCGAGTCGATTGCATGCTGTCCGGATGATGTCAGGTTTTTTTCCGTCAAATAAATTGCTGATGCTTATAGTCCGAGCCTAATGAGCCTACGATAAACGACAATCTTCTTTTGATAACCTTGTTCTATCATTATAAAGAGAAAAAAATGATGAATTGTATAGTAAGCACTTATTTAAAAGTATATACTACGTAGAATGTATTTATAATTTCAAGTCAATTGCACTACACTGGTTTATTGGATTTATAATAACAACAATACATATTTAGGTCCCAAATACCTAAACTATAATACGGTACAACTAAGTTTCTCAAAATGTAAACGGGCTGATGTAGCTGATTATAGTAGGGTTGCCACTCACTGAAAAGTCAGAATATATAGTGTGTGTGACATAGTACTAAAAAGTGCAACTACTCTGGGGCCAACCGTACCATTGATTTTAGATGACGTTTAGTTTTAATGTCTTTGCTTGGTCTTTGCATAATAATTCATTAAGAGGGTTTATGCGCTACACTAGCGCCGCCAATGGAAAAAAAAACATTGTGCTTAAATATTGTGTTCTTATAGTGCACTCCTAAGAAGTTTTATGGTAATTTTATCGATTAAACAATATTTTATAGCCTGTCGTTTAGTTTAATGGTGTTTTATTGCTAAAATTGGCCACTTTTAGCAATAAACTAAACGACACGCTACAAAATATTATATAAGCTATAAAAAGTACCATAAAGCTTTTCGGAGTGCACTATAAGAACACAATTCACAATTTCGTCTTTATTTAAGCACTGATTTTTTTTTCCATTGGCGGCGCTAGTGTAGCGCATAAACCCCCTTAAATATATCGGTAATCGATTTTATTCATATGATATAAATGTTGATATGTCAATGAGATGGTAAGATACTAGGTATATTATGTAATAATGTAGTTTAATTAAATTATATTTATTATATAATAATATTTACTATTGGGTACTCATTATTATACTATGCTATTGGTAAGTTTTGGAGATTTATTGAATCATCTGTTATAAAATAACATAAAAAAATATTTTAAACACATGCACTTTTTCTTATGCATGGGTTTTCTATCAAATACCTATAGGTTTAAACAAAGTACCTTGTCATTACAGAATTATCAGTATTTAACGAAATTTTACGGGCTAATTATTTTACTAAGTAGTTTTATTTCGACTGTAGGTACAGTACGAGACATATATCTTGAAATTTCTTCAACGGAGTGGGGATAAGTTCGCGCATGTGCTCTTGTGAGCGACCAATAGCGCGCGCCCCTCTCCCGCCGCCCGCGCCCCTCACCGCTACGCACGCCCAAAATACGCGTTCCGCGCAATCCCCACCCGATTTCAAGATATTTGCCTCGTACTGTACTGACGATCAAAGCGTGTATGTACATCAATTATATACTTATACGCATTATGTATTCTGTGGTTATACTACAATTTGTTTTACCTACTTAATTCACTAGTATACATAACATTTTGACTTCATCATCAGCATTGACGCGAAATAATAATAGTAAATATCTTTAATAGCTTACATAAAAGCTACTTATAAGTATTGGATCAGCGGGCTCGACATTTTTCCATAGTTCTCTTTCTGTCGCTCTGAAACATCTTACGCTAGAGCGAGAATACCGCTCAGCGATGTTTCTGTATGGCAAAAAGGGATAGAGCTATTGAAAAATCGAAGCCAAGCCAAAGTAACTCAGCCTTAAGGTGGTTCGATGAGCTCAGTAGCGCCACCAATGGAAATTAAATCATTTACATTTTATCCTCAGACCAAATAAAAAAAGTAATACTGAGTCTTCCGAACAAAGCGATGTGGCCTGTAAAACTACGCCTTGGCTCTGTGTACATACACAGTTCACGCACACACGTGTAACGAAACTACGCCTTGGCTTTCCAAATAAAACCCTGCCGCCCGGCCCCCTTGTACGCACACATGTACCATCAAAAACCGGCCTCACTTCATTGTTCGCAACGTTCCATCTTACTTTTTTATTTGATCTGAGGTTTTATCAAATCAAGGGCTTAGAATAAAAGTTTTGGTTTTTTGCGCGAATAGAAGAGTAAAGTATAATTTTTGAATATTTTTTTACGGCCTCAAATATAAGCAATAAGTTATGAATCTCGATATTGCTATATGTGGCCAATTTTGGCACTATTGAGATGCACAACTTATTGCTTAAGTTTTAGTTCTTGAAACTATATTTAGAGTCCACGCAAACGGCCGATAGTTGGGTCGGGCCTTTAATCAGCATGAAGAAGTATGCAAGTGCACACATAACAACGATTTGGTATATCGGCCGACTCTTTATATAAAAACCAACTATTGGCCGATAGAAAGTCTGTAGTCTGCGAGGACGCTTAGAAAATGCATTTTACTTTTTTATTTACGCAAAATTATCAAAACTTTTATTCTAAGCCCTTGATACAACGTAATTGATTTATTTCCATTGGTGGCGCTACTGAGCTTACCGAACCGCCTTAATACTTTTTCCGACTACTAACTGTATGGATACTAATTTTGAATTTGTTGAAAGCATGATCAAAGAAAACGAGGTCTAGCATTCCGAGAGTAACACTAGCTTACGTCACTATCCAGTTGTGCGATAGTTACAAAGAATGATTTTTTTTTTCTGTCACACTCATTACACAATTATTATAGTGCTTATTGTGATTTGTTCCTCTTAGCAAACGAAACGGGGAAGGCAGCTGTCAAAATGGCGCTCCGTACGCTTGTTCTACGAAAACTATCAAAACAAAGGACTTTTACTTTAAAAATCGTTTTTATAGCTTTAATATGATCAAATTCTGTGTGTGATCAAAAGGCTGTAAAGATGTTGGCACTTACAAATTTCCGAATGATCTGGATATTAAAATTAAAAAAAAAACTGTAAGAATAAAAACGTCTTGATTTGGCCTTTCAGTTCCGGCACTTGCATTGTAGAATAGTCTTTTATATCCATTTAGGGTCAATGTGTCTTTTTCGGTAAAAAAAAAATACCACAAAATAAATACTTATTTTCCCATACATTTTGTTCTGAACGTCTACCGTCTTAGAAACAAGCATACGCAGCGACATCTACAATTAGCTTTGCGTTGCCATCCCCATAGCGGAGATGACGTAAGCTTGTGTATACTACGTCACTTCCTCTGTCTCGGAGTGCTATACCTGGCGCAGTATATTATTGTACCATGGTTGAAAGTCCTTAGTCTTCACAGTGTTTTTTTTTCAGACTAATTTGAATCACATTTATAAGCCGATGGTGAAGACACTTACAAGGGCAGCCATCGTTGAATGTCTATGAGATTGCTAGTGTGTTCTGTGCTCTTACAATAATTATTATAATACGTCTTAGGGTGTCCGTTGCTTTAAGCGATGGGCGACATAGATTAGAGCTTACTCATGCACTGCAAGCATCCGTCCCGTCAGAAAACCAGCAATCTATATTTCTGCGCCGTGCACCCGCGGGGTGGGATCCCGCTTAACGCAGCGGACAATATAAGTTTAACATACATAGGAAAAATACAATACAACTTATTTTATCTTCTAGACATGTATACTTTTTGTATGTACTAAATTAAGTCAATTTATAGAAATTACAATAAATGCAAAAGAATAAAAGGAATGATTTTAGATAAATGGCACATATTTAACATAATTTTATCATTGGAAGGCTTTGATTTTTTTTAAATACAAAACTCACATGTTAGAAATAATTTGACTGTACTAAGATGGAAATTACTATGAAACGTGAGGCGTTTGCGCATTTTCTATTCGACTAAAGATTTCACACACGTTTATTTAAGTAAGCTACAAAAATATTTTCGAATTGCTATATTGAAATAACTGAATATAAGTTTAATAAAAACCTATACCAGGCAGACAATGCAGTTTCAATCAGATATGTGAATGTTGTACTCATGGTTAAAATTTAATTATTTTTGATTTTTGACAATTGCACTTAATATAAACGTAAATTAAAAAGAAAATGTTATGAAATCTAGCAGTCCGAATACCATGTCTGAGCTGCAAGCTATGTCAAAAATATTTAAGTATGTTAAGCCCAAAAAATAAATATTGAAAGCGTTTCCTAATAAATGTCATAATAAGTTTTAACATTAATTACTAATTCGTTAAAAAAATACCCAAAATCTAAATTTAATCATACATATAGCCAGAAACCCTCTATTACGGCCCGGCCACAGCCGGCGCGGCGGGCGGCACGGTAGGCGGCGCGGCAAACGAATTCGTTCGGTAATCACTGTACGGTCATGACACAAAATATGAGCGCCGCCACTACTTACTTTGTGGTCATGACGACGAGCGAGCTGGGGGTCAAGTCTGCTAATGTTTTCGTCAGAATTGTAGTTCAATGGTGTTCTAATGGTAATGCTTTTTGACACAGTTCTTGTTTCTTAATCCCAAAATCAAGACACAATAATGTTTCCGTATTGGGTTTAAGAAACACAATGTGTTTCAGTTTTGGGTTTAAGAAACAAGAACTGTGTCAAAAAGCATTACCATTGAACTACGATTTTGACGAAAACATTAGCAGACACAAGTCTGCTAATGTGCACAAGCCCCTGAGAGGCCGCCATCGAGATAGCGCGCATTGATTATTGAAGGCTGCCTGTCGCGCCGCCTGTCGCACCGCCTGCCGCACTGGCTGTGGCCGAGCCGTTAGTCAACTGATTCTCACTTTAGTCAATATTATATTTTAGTGCCAGTCCATTACTAATATTGACTCATAACTTATTAATTATACATACACCACACAGTTCATTTATGTTTTGGTGGTTCAAAGTTACGATAAATAAATGCACAAGACAATTTTACAAAAACACATCTGACAAATAATAGTATAGCGATTTAACGAAAGCATTGCATTGCATTATGATTAGATATACAACGTGTTACAGACAACCTCTATTGCCGAATATGGTAGATAGGGACCATCAGACTGAACAGCTTTTACTATGGAACCAACTCTGAAATCGCGAAAACATCAACTGTTTCATACATTTTGATTTATTCGTTGAAATTTTTTTTTTTTTTTTTTTTTTTTTTTATCCTTTCTCTATCTGCGATCAGCCTTTAGGCCATAATCAAATTGGTTGCAATCAGGAATTTTAGGACTTCACATCCAGCGACATGATGTCCTCCACATAAAGATGACCCCAGTCAAATGGTGGCCAGTGGTGTTCTCTTCAGTCGCTTTATGGTTTGGCTGGTGTCAAGTAGGGCTGTAGCTAGTTGGTTTTTATGGGTCCTAAGTCGTTGGACGTAGTTTTCACATGATTTGCTTATTTCGTCTTTGATGTATGGTATCTCTAGGTATTCGTGTACTTCTACATTTTTCGTGAACCAAGGTGCATTGCATAGAATTTTAAGGGCTGCATTTTGAAATCGTTGAAGTATTTCTATGTTGGAGTGACTTGCAGAGCCCCAGAGTTGCATTCCGTACGTCCATATAGGCTTGATTATGGCTTTGTAAATAAGAACCTTATTCTCCAAGATCAGAGCTGATTGTCTTCCGACAAGCCAGTTCATTTCTTTCAGTTTCCTATTTGCTTGATCTCTTTTAGCTTTTATGTGATCTCTCCATGTTAATCTTCTGTCCAGATACATTCCCAAGTACTTAACTGTTGTTTGGTGAGGTAAGATAGTACCATCAAGTTTAACTGGGGGGCAGTCTTGTTTCTTTAAAGTAAATGTTATATGGGTAGACTTAGTAGCACTAGCTTTTACTCTCCATTTTTTGAACCAGGTATCTATGGTGTTTAGGTGCTCTTGGAGATTATTTGAAGCTGTGTTAGGGTCGGCACTGCACGAAAGCAAGGCTGTATCGTCCGCATATGTTGCCGTCACTACATCGTCTGAGGTGGGTAGGTCAGAAGTGTATACCGTATACAGGACAGGTCCCAACACCGAACCTTGAGGAACACCCGCTTTAATTTCTCTAAGGTTAGATATACTATCATCCACTCTTACTTGAAATAGTCGATCTTCGAGATATGATTTTAGGAGCATGTAAGCTGTATTTGGCAGGTGTTTTGAAATTTTTGTATGAAACATATTGTTTGATGGTTTTCATCTATCATATTCGGCTTAAAAAAAACCCCCCTTTTTTGACGTTTTATATTTAGTAATATGACACTAGCTTTAAAAAAATATGCAGTCACGTCATCGTTCTAGATCTCGACTGACGTCACAACAAAGTTGTAATTAAATTTTCTGTTTGGTCAGTGTCGGCGTAAAATTATGACGTCACCATATTTTTAAATAAGTACCTACATGAAAGGACTATACTTACTGAACAATGAAATAAAGCAGATTACAAATTGAACATCAATTTTAATTATAATAATAAACTGTTCAGTCAATAATTCGTTATAATTTACTCATGATATTAGTAGATCAATGAGAAATGTTTGATGTACTGTCAACTGTACCTTACAGGAAAAATCAGAATCAATAGATAGGCACTTTCATGAGTCAAACTTTTTTATGTGGACACGCCTCAATTAAAATGCTAAATAAGAGTTCCACGAACTAACATAATTATCAAGGAAAACTCAATTCTAAATACTTGTATTGTAAAAGACAAGTCTTGAGAAAACTATAATCAATGAGCAATGTATTTTACTGCAGTAGATATACTTGTAATCAGTGTAATATTGAATCACACTTCTTTGGAATATTTGTTTACTCAGAAAAATCTTGTTTGTTATGAAATAGCAAGAGAAGTAATTTAACAAAATATTGCAACACCCACAAGCTTAAGTAAATATCAAACAAAGATAATGCCCTTAAGTGTTTAATGAATAAACATACATTATGATAAATGCATTGGGTGATTTTATACCACTTAGTTTCCTCATATAATTTTTGATATCTAAATTACATTTGCCATTAACAAAATTATATTCTGTGATTTTTAAACAAATATAAAGGTTCAAATTTTTTAGAATTAGCACTGGGTTTTGATTAGGCATATTTTAATAAGATACAAAAATAGTGTGTTACTAAAATATTGTATTTATTTTTTAAGGACTAGTTTCCAAAAATAAGAACTGATTCCGCCTTTAGTAACTTCAAACTTAGAAAAATAAAAAAATATATAATTATGACTAACATGTTGTTTTTAATAATACAAAAACTATTCTAATTTTTTAATGAAGCTGTACTTAGCTAATTTAAATATTTGGAAGAAAAAACAGTCTCACAAATGACTGTTAAAAAATTTTTAGTAGGCAAGCAGCATTTTTGTTTGTACTATGAACTAATGTTTTGAATAAAATAAAATATAAACACACATTAAAATATTTACAAATGCACAGCATTTCTTATATTATTAATTATAACATTATAACACCTTTTATGTCACCAGTTCCTACTTTAAATTACTGGGCCCTGTTTCATAAACATTATCGTAGTAAATAACAAAGATGTTTGTTGTTCATTGCGCCGCCAATTTGAAACTAGAAAATGAACAATGCACAGACACTGCAAAGTACAAATCACCATAGTAAATTAAAAATTGTAATGTTTATGCAAAAGGCCCCTGGTTTTAAAACCATTCTTTCTCAAGCTTGTGTAAAGAGGAATGCATACAACCTCATATTGGCATTTTTCATCAACAACCAAACATTATTTTGCTCAGCAACAATTACAAAACCCTAACCTAACCAAATGACTTGAAAAAATTATAAAATAGATTTGTTACCGTTATAAGACCAGTTAATCAGTGGGTCAGTGTTGACATCTTCTATATCTAACAAAAGGTTATCTTTCTCATCTTCTTTAGAATCAGTTTGTCCTTTAACAACATCCTCATCATTTAATTGCAGGTTGACATAAGACAACGATTTCTTCTTCTGTTCTAAGTCAAATATTTCCAAATCGTCATCTTCGTCATCATCGGATTCCATTGTAAGTGGTACACGTGACAACTCCATGTTGTCTCTCCTATCCTCAGACTGGAGTACACCGTAACGAAATTGGTTAGCATCAATTGCGTTATGTGTGCTGTTTGGATCATTCTTTTTGCTTTTTCTCCTGAAATTGTGATTGGCATATGATTTAATATTTAAATTTATTAATATATACTAATAGATTAATTACTTTGAGTTTAAGTTACTTTTTTTCGAATCTTCTACTATTTGCAATCGGTTACCAGACCATAAGCAAATTGGTTGGAAGGAAGAACGGACGAGTTTAAGCTACATAAAACAGTCTAAAGCAAGGTTTAGACAAGCAATTAAAATCGTAGAAGTTGACTTCTGCAAGCTATCACCACTGAGTAAACAGTAAACAGGTGTGGCAAGCTAAATCCTAATAGTGTTACAGCTCAAGAAATTGCATAAAGAACTTGCTAGTCTAAACCTCGCTTTATAAAGATTGAAAGTAGTTATTGATATTTTTATATCAATATTGGTTCAAAATGAGCAATAAAGAGGATACCAAATGGACTAAAAAAGAACCATCACAGAACTTTATGGTTATCTAACATAATACCACAGAATAAATAGTACTAGCATACAGATGTTGCACTCCGCAAAAGCATTTAAATAAATAGTGACACTTGCTCCGACAAAATAAAATACAATTCAGGTCACACAGCGCTCCCTTCCCTATATAATATTCACCTAGTAGACACCGCCTCTCTTTCTATCGCGTAGCTCTTATCTTTTCAGACATATGAAATTGGTCCTAGCTCTTCATGCTCACGTGCAGAGTGACAGTGCCCTGATAATACCTAAAGTAAAAATATAATAATATTGTGACTTACCTATAGAAAATGAAATATGCAACAGCTAGTAGTGCGAAACCTCCAAAAACAATGACACCGCGTTTCACAACCCCTGGTCCACTCAAATCTAACTTATCAGAAGACGCCACGGTGTCGTTCGTGTTACCTTTTGTTGCATTTACTGTCGGATGTGGCACAGATACTGTTTCGTTACTAATTATAGCCCCTGGAACTGAGAAACGGAATGAGTAAGTGAGAAGGCCTGACTCATCGTGAGGTAACTTTTAAATGACCTTCAAAACAGTGTAAATTGTGATTTCATTTCATGAAGCAAAGTATTTTGTAGGCAATTGTCCATAACAACTTTGTCAGGTTGTAAAAAGCAATATAATCATACTCCCTAACTTCCTAAAGTTGTATGTAATAAATTATAATCACGGATTGTTTTTATATGTGACCTTTAGAATTTTACAATAAAGCGTAATACAGATTTATGCTTGTTTTAATATCAAATTCATTAATAATTATTTATTATTGGCTTAGCAAGTCGGTGCGGCTTACCAACGCTCTGATAATATGTACCTTTTGGAATACCAATCTCTTCCTTAGCTGTTTGTGTTTTATTGCTTGGTAGTACTGGAGGTTTGGTAACCGAAGGTGATGGCACTACTTCTGCTTGAGGATGAGGCTGTTGCTGTCCTTTTTTAGCATCTGCAGCAGGTGGAATCAGCTCAGCAACCTTTGTTTGAGGAGTCTCTATTTTCACCCCACCACCTTCACTTTGACCAATCTCCGCTTCTCGTTTTCGTATCCTCATCATTCTTGCAGCATTATGAATTGATGGCCAATATGAATAAGATATGCTCCCGTCAAATACTTTATTTATCAACCTATTGTCGTCCGAATATCCAGTTCTCACTGTACTTAGAAACAATAACAACAAACCACAACGAAACATCATTTTTCAATTTGAGAGAATACAGAACTAGGAACTTTCAATCTATACGTAACAGTCACAATAAATATTGGTGTTTGTTGAACAAGTTGTTGAATTCAAAAGAATTGTTTGTTATACACTTGATAAATAAATGTTAAAATATGGGAATTGAATTTCGCATTTCGCAAATTATTTCACCTTGATTTTACCCATAGACTCCATAGAGTGAGATAAAAAAAAAATACCTCACGTCACGTCACGGTACCATAAACGTCAGTCAGTGGGTGCATTCCAGCAGACCAATCGCTAAGCCAGTGGTCACCACAGTATATATAGTAAAGATGTTCAAAAGAAAGATCCGCAGGCTGATTATCTAATTAGAAACCACCTAGCGACTGGTTGCAGTTCATAGATGATAGTGATCCATTGCTACTTATTTTTGGATTAAAAAAACCATACCAAAGAAAAGTAGCAATGTATGTGGAATGAAACCGGTCGCTTAATAGTTTCTTTTTAGATAATCAGGGTGCCGGTTTAAACCCGACCACTGAGTTAAACCCAATAAAACCCGCATTATATCGGGTGTATGGGACAGCTTGGCCAAAACTGAAACAGTAGCTTCAGATCATGATTTATGATTGAAAATAGCTGGAATTTTCCTCAGGAAAATTTTCTAATTTTCCGATATTTTTTTCCATTTAATCTGTGATGTGTTAATAAATTCGGAAAAAAAGTTGGAAAATTTTCCTGAGGAAAATTCCAGCTTTTTTCAATCATAAATCATGGTCTGAAGCTACTGTTTCAGTTTTGGCCAAGCTGTCCCATACACCCGGTATGTTACATTTATAGAAACTTTTTACAGTTCTTTTTATTTCTATTGATACGTCAAATATGACGTTGTGAAACAATTTCTTCTTAAATCAGTAAGTAAGTAAATATATTCAAAAAGCAAAACGTGTCACAATTCTAAGGGTTTTATTTAGACCCAAGAAGCTTATACCCCCAATGGAGGTTGCACGGCTAGTGTCATAGTGAAGATAGAAAAAATGTCCTTGAATGACGTTACGGCTTATTGCTATCTCTTTCTTGAGTGTGACAAAACGTTTTCGATGTTCGTTCGTTCGTGAGAAACGAAAACGTATTGTAACACGAAAAACAGAGATAGTAATAAGCCGTAACGTCACTCAAGGTCATTTTTTCTATCTTCTTCACTATGACACTAGCCGTGCAATCTCCATTGGGGTTTTAAGCTTCTTACACGCGCCAGTAAGTATGCAACATAGAGAATATAATCACTGCAAAGAGAATATACCTACTCGCTACGTTTGTAAACAGAATCCAAGAAGCTTATATCCTAAATGGAGGTTGCACGGCCTAGTGGCGTAATGAAGATAGAAAAAATGACCTTGTGTGACGTCACGTCACGGCGTATTGCTATCCCTTTTTTTAGTGTGACAATACGTTTTCTTTTCTCTGGGACACTTTAATAAAAGAAATAACTGCACTCTGATTTTGTAACTTTGTTGCAGTCAACTCTGACAGAAAATCGCAGTTACCAGACCCCGAATTACGTAACTCTGTTGCTAACAATTCTCGATTGAAATCCATTGAAATCGCAGTTGCATTGCTGCTTTAAGTAAGATAGTTATCACAATGGTTCTCACTAAAGCAGCAATGTTACTGCGATTTCTGTCAGTGTTGATTGCAACAAAGTTACGTAATAAGGGGGCAGGTAGTAAAAACCAATGTGACAACTATCTTACTTAAAGCAGCAATGTAACTGCGGTTTCAATCGATTTCAATGGAGAATTGTTAACAACAGAGTTACGTAATCCGGGGGGTAATTATCTAATTTTGTTGCAATCAACTCTGACAGAAATCGCTGTTACATTGCTGCTTTAGTTTTTTAACTGCGCTTTCAATCGATTTCAATCGAGAATAGGGATGGGGAATGTCCGAAAAAAATCAAATTGGCTGAATATTTTTTCATAGGTAGGAATAAGCTCCCTTAGATATAGAAAAAAAATTCAGAATTTTCGGTTGCGTGAAAAAAATTAAAAAAATGAAAGTCTCTTCGACTTTACAAATATAGGAAAGTAACAGCAGAATGGAGATTAATACCTTTGCCATCACCTGCTACAACCACAACATGGTATTAATTTCAACACAAAAAATGTCAAAATTGTTTTTTTTTTAATTCTTGTTGTCATAGTGGCAGGTGTTGGCAAAGGTATAACCTCCATTCTGCTGTTACTTTCTTACATTTGTGAAGTCGAAGAGTCTTCCATTTTTTTAAATTTTTTCACGCAACCGAAAATTCTGAATTTTTTCTATAAGTAACGGAGCTTATTCCTACCTATGAAAAAATATTCAGCCTATTTTATTTTTTCGGACATTCCCCATTGTTAGCAACAGACTTACGTAATCAACGGGCTGTAGGGTAATTATGTAACTTTGTTGCAATCAACTCTGACAGAAATCGCAGTTACATTGCTGCTTTAGCTAAGAACCAATGTGACAACTACCTTACTTAAAGCAGCAATGTAACTGCGCTTTCAATCGATTTCAATCGAGGATTGTTAGCAGCAGACTTACGTAATCAACGGGCCGGTATAGTAGGTATTTTGATTCATGGGAGTATTTTATTAGAGCAAAATATCTTCCTTTTTACCGACTTCAAAAGGAGGGAGATACTCAATTCGACCCGTATTTTTTTTTTTTTTTGTATTTACACCGATTACTCAAAGACGGCTGAACCGATTGAAATGATTCAAACGTTATTACATTAGGTAAACTCCCACGTTGGTCCCATTTTTTTAAATTTTGTAATCGGTTCAGTATTTTTCAAGTAATCTTGAAAAAAGTACGAAAATAGTATGATTTTGTGTGAACTACCTCGATGATCAGTCGTATGACTTCTTTGTTTATGAACTGAATAAGATAATTATTTTTTTGTTGGAAAAGGGATATCTTAAGTGTAGTTCTTTAACCGACTTAAAAAAAGGAGGTTCTCAGTTTGACCCGCATGTATGTATGTTTCCGCGATTTACTCACGTTTGGCTGAGCCGATTTTTCTACCTAAATAATATACCTACACTACCTAATACAAAGGTACCTACACTAAAAATAAAAAAATAAAAAATTGTTTAAAAAAACAAAAAACCGACTTCAAAAAACCTACCTCTAAAAAGCAAGAAATAATATTCGTAATAATAAAAACACGTCTACTGAAGTCGGATGGGGCTTTTAGAATAAAAAACAAAGGAATTTGTACTCCAGCCCCATCCGACTTCAATAGACGTGTTTTTATTATTACGAATATTATTTCTTACTTTTTAGAGGTAGGTTTTTTGAAGTCGGAATTTTTATTATGTTATGAATATCTTCCTTATGCTATCCCATGGCAGTATTTTTACTGCAAAAACTATCCCAATATTTTATTAGCATTTTCAGATTATTTGATTGAATCAGGCGTCATTTGGCGGAAGTCCCAAACCATTTTTAAAAAAGGAAATATATCGACAATGAAGTGTAATGACCCCCTAAGTGACATTTTGTCATTTTTGTGATCCTTATGTATAGTTTTCTTTAAGTATCTAGTTACGTATTACCTACTTAACAATTAATATTAATAATAAAAAATTTAAACGTTTCACTTTTCTCTTTTTCTGCTTACGTGTACTTCTGTCCTTTTGAGAATCTGTCTTTTTGAGAATCTGTCATTATGAGAATCATTCCTTATGAGAATAAAGGTAATAGTAGTTTATGATACAAGGTTGGTAAAGAGGTTTCAAAAAACCGTAACAACCGTATGCCGTTTTTCAATACATTTGCGAGAAAAAAATATAGGTATCTACTAAAATATTTTTCTTGATGATGCTACAAATTCAGCACAACTCTCTACAAATTTTTCATAAATTGTGCACTAATTTTGCACGGATTCTGCACAAATTTTGCACAAATTGTGCACAAATTCTGCACTATTTTTTTAAAAATTCTCTACAATCACTGCACAAATTTTTAGAGAATTAGTACAACATTTGTGCATAATGAGTGCACAATTTATGGAAAATTTGTGCACTGTACGTGCAAAGTTTTCGTTAAATCAGTGCACAGTTTATGTAAAATGAATGCACAATTTGTGCAATATTTGTGTACATATTGTGCAAAATCTTGTATATTGTGCAAAAGTTTGTGCATAATTTGTGCACAATTTGTGCTAAGTTTGTGCAAAATTGTGCCCATTTTGTGCAAAATTGAGCCCATTTTGTGCAAAATTCGTGCACAGATTGTGCAAAGTTACTTTACAATTTGTGCAAAATCTGTGCACAATTTGTACCAAATTTGTGCAAAGTTTGTGCAAACTTTGTGCACAATTTGGGCATAATTGTGCCCAATTTGGGCATAATTGTGCCCAATTTGTGCAAAATTAGTGTAGTTTGTGTAAAATATGCGCTAAATTAGTGCACAATTTGTGCAACATTGTGCGCAATTTGTGCAAAGTTTGTGTAAAGTTAGTGGACAAATTGTGCAAATGTAGTGCACAATCTGTGCAATATTTCTGCAGAATTTGTTCTTTTCGTTTCCTGTAAAATCGTATTTTTTTAGATAAGAGGTCATTAAACTTCGCCGTAGATATGTAGCTTACTTTCACAAACAATACATGCAAGATGCACCGCCCGCCTGCCCGCAAAAAAAAATGCACACCACATGATATCAGTATTATCAGTACACAATACCTGCATTTAGCCAGACAGCAACACGGCGGGTGGGCGCTGCATCTTGCATGTATTGTTTGTGGAAGTAAGGTACATATATTTCCTTTTTTTTTAAAAAAAAACAGATTATTAGTCATATTTTATTTTTTTTCTATTAAGCCATTTAATGTATTTAAAATTAAATTGATTTGGATTGATTATTTATCCATACTATCTATGATTCCTAAGGCATAAATGAAAAATCTAAGTGGGTAAAATGTTACTGGACACAAGTAATTATGTACGGGCTGAGTCCCCAGAGGTCCAAGAAGCCGCTGTAGCGTACAGTGGTTAATGTAAAATTAATTTCAAATATACGATGCATAAAGGCTAGTTTACATTATCTTGTCTTTAGTAGAGTGCTTTAGGAGAGTGCTTTAGTGGAAACATGTAAACGGTCTTCTTATGACTAAAGAGAGTAACGTTCTAGTAGCCTTTCTACTCGCTTTCCAGTAGCACCTCCTGCGCGCCCGCTCACCCCCCGCGCGATATTTTACTCGCACTCGCACTGGAATCATGTAAATTGACATTTTAGTAGCGTCTTTAGTAGAGTGCATTTGCCGGTGAACGCGTGACGTGTAATTGAATTAAATAATAGGTATTAGGTATGGCGAAAATGACACTCTACTGGAAGCGTGTAAACGCTCTCTGGAAAGGCACCAAAACTACTAAAGCACTCGCATTCGAATCTACTCGCACGCTACTAAGCACTCTACTAAATACTAAGATAATGTAAACCAGCCTTTATGCACGTGTAAAACGTGCATGCATCGTGTCGTCATTTTATGCATCAGTCTTAAATTACACATGGTACTCATCTATGTATGAATAGCCTGTAACCTGCTTTGCTTACTCATGGTCACCCTTGTGTTACAACAACAATCCTCTCGTGTACGATTTTAATTACATTTTTAAAGCCTTAACAATTGCCAGCTTGAGGCAATTGGCCCATTAGCAACCTTATTAGGAACTACTTTTATTTTATTCTTATTTTATTATATAGGTACATTGAAGCCACAAAAAACAAGAAAAAGACGTTTACAAAGTGTTTGTTATACATGATCAAACTTAAAGATTTATGAAACTTCACACCAGAATTCGGGCTAATAACACTTTTACACAGCCACGCACTACACAATTCATTATTATTTTTATTAATATTAAGACGAAAAACTTCAATTACGTTCAATTAGAATGGGGAACATGCATCAAATTTTTTTTCTATCAAAATCAAAAGTATAATGCGTGAGAAAATCAACTGTAAAATTAAAACTTTTCTCCTGTGTTTTTTTCTCGTGATATAGTTACTTGAAGTTAGCACGCAGCAGCACCCGCCGAAAACGCTCTATACAAAAAGGTCAACATATCACGACATATCACGACGTCACTCGTGTCACGTTTCAGTGCATTAGTATGGAGTTAGCCAAGAATTTTCAAATATCTCCCTAAATATTGCGTTTAAGTACATATGTGTAATACAAAATATTATTTCTTATTTGATGTTCTATCCGACTGTTAAGTGCATTATATCCGAAAACGAAAAAAAAAATTCGTTATTTTCCCTTGTGTGATAAAACTAAAGTAATACATTTTATTATTTATTTTTCTATTCCATCATGTTTTTATACGTGTCCGCAGCGATCAAGCTCAAATTTATCAAAATCGGTGACTTATGCATGTTCCCTATTGCTACCTGAACGAGTACAACGAGATAATAGTAAAAGATTGCATTTGACATTTATAATGTAGGCCATCGACAAATCTGGCGTTTACGGCGTATACTTGTTTAGCTCTGTCCCACAGGACAGAGCTAAACAAGAATACGCCGTAAAGTTCAACAGAGTTCAAATTTTCTATCTTCACTATGCCACTAGGCCGCGCAACCTCCATTTGGGATATAAACTTCTTGGTTGTACGCAATATATAGGCAAGATACGGACGAGTTAAAGCGCGTGTTTTCCAACGCAATTTCCTTATTTGGTACTCCGTCAACCATTATCTGTGATCGTGGCAGAATGTTTGAAAGTGCATCTTTTCAAAATTGGGTGATTGAATTAGGCAGTTCAATTCACTTCATAACTCCAGAGAGATGCACCGTGAAAATGGGCGTCGAGAGGTAACTACTGCCGGACAGTCCTCAATATGTTGCGCATTGAAGTTAACAATAAGGGTGCTTCGTGGTCTGACGCCCTGTGGAAGGTCCAACTCACTTTGAATATCACCAAGCAAGCTACGACGCAGACGTCGCCCCTCCAGATTCTAGCTGGCATTGAAGGGACCACCCCAGTCCTACGGTCCTTGGTGCGAGATGTGGCACTGAACAATCCTAATCCTAACCGAGAAGGATTGATGACGATGCGGAGACAGAGAACGTCAGAGTTGCTGACTACCAACCAACAGCGCCAGGACGCTTATGTAAATAAAGGTCGTCGAACACCTCGTAATTTCGCCGTTGGCAGTTATGTTTTTGTTAGCAAGGCTTTGCAGAGCACCGGGAAATTGGACTCCGGCATGCGTGGCCCTTAAGGTGAGTATAGACTACAACATTTACTTGTAACAGAACAACGAGCCGCTCTATGATATGTTCTAGTGTATCATCCTCAACTAAACGTCGAGCACGCTGGCTTACAAACCAACGAGCATATTGGTGTAACATTTCGTCGAGCGTATTGGTGTAACATTTCGTGGAGCCACGAGTGCGGACGATGCGCGGTTGCGGGGTGACGCGGAGGGAGAGGGACGAGACGCACGCGGTCCGCGCGGTCGTTTAGTTGTTCAAGTTGACGCTGTGATTTTACACGTGCATTGCATTGTTATTACTTATTATCTATTTTCTATTCAACTATGTCGTGGGATAGTGAAAAAACTTTATTGTTTATTGAAAAATACAGGAATCATGTAATTTTATGGGATCCTAATCACGCTCAACATTACAATAAAATATTAAAAAACGACGCGTGGCAAGATATTGCTGCCGAAATGGAGATCTCTGCTGATGACTGCAGAAAAAAAATGACAAGCCTTCTAGCTTCTCTTCGAAGAGAAAAAATGAAGATTGAAAAAAGTGTTGGCACTGGAAAAGGTTAGTGATGACAATAAATGCAAATATACATAGCACAGCAGATATATTCAGTTTGGATAAAATTATGACGTAAATGAAAAAGACGAATTTTATTTTTAAATTGTTTTTTTTTATTTACATTTACAGGAGCAGATGAAATTTACAAAAGTTCGTGGTTTGCGTACCAAAGCTTACAATTTATGCTGGATAGGAATAAACCACGTCCCGTTGATGATTCGGTGAGTTATTTTTTTAAAAGGTATTTCTATATTAAAACTTGTAAGTACCTACGCATATTGGTTTTGCCACTCCAACGCACCTTCTTGAGAACAGTATTCAGCAATTTCATCTCTCATTATTTTTGCAAAAGCACTTTCTGATAAGTTTCGATGTTGATTTGCAAGCGGAAGAAATGATGCATGGCCCTCGTTATAATCACTGGTATTATTGTCTTGTGAGATGTTTTCTTGTAAGCATATTCCTTCTGAATTCCTTCTAATGAAATTGTGCAAATGACATGTGCACTTTACAATCAATTTAGCTTTATCGGGGTTCAATAATATAGGCTTTCGCAAAACACAGAATACTGACGAAAGTAGTCCAAACACATTCTCAACTACGCGCCGAGCTCTACAGAGTCGGTAATTGAACAATCTTTTAGTAGATCCTTTGGGATGCATTCCAGAGTAAACCTTCATCATATTTTGCATAAGAGGGAAAGCTTCATCGCCAATGAAATAATATGGCATTAACATTTGCCTACCTGGCAGTGTAGAGGGCTGTGGCAAATTCAATGATTCATCTTGTAGTTTTTTATATAACATACTGTTATGGAATACTCCACCGTCTGATATTCGTCCTTGGCAACCTATATTAATGTAAATAATGTTATAATTTGCATCCACTACTGCCATAAGTACAATACTAAAAAACCCCTTATAATTATAAAATTCACTGCCACTTGCAGGTGGTGCTTGAATTACTATATGTTTTCCGTCAATAGCGCCTATACAATGGGAGAATTGCCATATTTTCTCATAACCTTCTGCCACTTGTAACCACTCCTCAGGTGAATTTGGCATCTGCAAAAAAATATATGTTATATAATTTCAGGCTGATAACAAGACCGAGGAAAATCACATGCAGGCTACTACGGCTGATTGCGAGTCGAAGTCAGCACATCCTATAAAAAATAAAAGGAAAATGGTTTCCAAAATCAATACAGATGACGACAAAAAAATGGAAATTGCATTTGATATATTGCAAAAAACCGCTATGAAAAGTGATTTTAATAATGACGAGTTAACAAGTTACGGTACTTTTATCGCCAATAAATTAAGAAAATATAATGAAGGGACCAAAAACTATGTGCAACATCTTATATCGAATATACTTTTTAGCGCTGATCAAGGAGAATTTAACTATCCCCGTGGATACAGTCAACACAATAGAGATAATTATGGGAACGAAACATCTCGAGGATATAATACAGCTTCAACATCAAATGAATCCTTTGTAAGTCAGAACCGATCCTGTGACTCAAATACAGACAGAGGCTACACTTCCTCTATCGAAGAGACTAGAGCAGCTGCAACTTCCAATACAATACTTCCAATACCAGATACAGACGGGGGCGACACTCAAGATAGCAGTAACTTTGATATGATGAGTCAGATCTCAGATTATTTGAATGATTTGAATTGATCTTAAATAAAGTATAATGATACTCACGTGAATGTTTTCTTTCAGTTCCTCTGTTATTGCTTCACATACTTCTGGAATTATCTTCCCAATACTATGTCTTGATATTCTAAAAAGATACTGTAAACTAACGAAGGAATCACCTGTAGCTAAATAACGTAAAGTTAATGCTAATCTCTCCTTCGCCGTAATTGAAACTCTGAATCGTGTATTTTGCTTTGATATTTTAGCACCAATTGAATTCAATAAACTTTCAAAATCACTTGAAGATAGGGCAGTAAAGTTCTTATATTGACCACTTAATTCCTGCGATTTTAAGTCTAACAATAATTGCACACCTCCAAGAGTTTGTCTTCTATTGTAAATGTTCATTTGCCACCATCTTCTATTTCTATTTTTCTGTTTTTTTCTGTTTCTTCTAATATAATTCATCAAGATAAACGCAGCACACGCAACTTGTAGGTCCGACATTTCAAAAAAGAATGAACGCAAGGTACAACGAAATGTTGGTAAATGCACACTCGCTGTGAGCATTTACCCGTAACATAACGCCGAGCATTCGCAGGAACGTTACATTACATGGAAATGCTTTGGAAACTGAGCTTTTGCCTGTATTGTATCATTCGTAAGAACGTTACATTACACAGAAATGCTCCAGAAAATGTTGTAGTCTATACTCACCTTTATAAGGTCATGCGAGCACTACCACACCACCGCTATGAACTCGAGCTGGTGGCTGGGTTCTATGGAAAGAAGACCCAGACTGCTGCAAAACATATGGTGCAGTGGCGTGGCGAGTGGACGCCGGATGCATGCGAAGCGTTCTTCGGAAGTGGTGAGTGATTGCCTCGACATTATGGCAAGTCTGTAGTGCCTCGACATTATGGCAAATTCCTTATGCCTCGACATTATGGCAAATTCCTTATGCCTCGACATAATGGTAAACTTGTGCCCCGACATTGTGGCATTTAATTTTTTTGTGTTACTATCCGGAGCTTCAGTATGAGTTGCCTGATCCGGATGGTGACATGAAACTTACCTATCTACTTAATGATGTGCGAATGAAATCGTCATTGTCGATGATTGAGATCCGGAACTCTTTCATCGCGAATGACGTTTTTGCTTAAGTTGCTTTGCATTGGTCACTTATCGTGTCTCAATCACTTGAGTGCACGCTTGTAGTTAGGCCGCGGTGGGTTACCGGTGTCAAAAACAAAAAAAAATGTGTGTTTGCCATAGACGTAGCACATCCATATAAACCTCCTTAGTGTCTGCTTATTATTATTATGTGTGTGTTCTAGATGAAGAGCCAGACGACGAGGACCACCGCATCATCGTGGTCTGTGAGGACCGCCACACACCAAGGGCTGACGAGGACGTTCAGCTGCCAGGAACGGCCGTCTTACGAGATCACCCCTCTCCGCAACCGGAAAGTGGTCGGGGTGGTGACTCAACCTGACGTGTTGGACGTCGCACCGATTTCGCGCCACTTTTTGCTGCGGCGGCGCTCGGACGGGAAGGACATGCTCTCTAGTGCATTTTGATTATTTTGTAACGGTTGCTTATTTGAAATTAAATCGTTCGTATAGGTTACTTTCGGTTCTTTTAAAAAAAAAAAAAACAATTACGCTTCTGGTTTTTAAGAATATTTTATCTACTCTCATATCGTAAAATTTGAATGGGGAACACTGACCTGCATATATTTACACTGGACAGGCTTATGTCAAACTGTTTTTGTGCCTATTTGATTTCCGCCATTTTGGCGCTGTAGGACGTAGCGTGAGCATAGCGTGAGGGACATGGTACTAAAGTTTGAAGTCTGGAGAGACCATCACGGCAACCATTTTCATATTGTACGTCAAAATTAGTTCTTTAGACGCACGCTAGTGGCGTTTCAAATAGGCACAAAAACTTAGCTGTCAAATCATACAGACAGCCAGTCCAGTTAAATAAAAAAAAAAATTTCATGTCAGTGATGGGGAGGAAAAGCGCAATTTCCCCGACAGGTGGCGTCTTGTCTTTAGTACCCAGCCGCCTCAAAGAAGCTGTCAAAACATATGGGAATCTCTTGGAGTATTGCACTTTTTAATTTTTATACTGAGAAAATGCCGCATTGTTGCGCATGTAACTGTTAAAATATTGGAGTTCGTCGATTTCCCAGTAACAACAAAAATTTGGACAAAAAAATATTGAAAAAAGATGGTATTCCCTCGATTTTCTCCTTTACTGAGCCTGAGAAACATTACATTGTAAATCAAAAGGACTGTTTTATAAATTAAATGAAGCTTCGCCAAATTAAAACAATATTTGAATTAGCTATGGCATTAGTGAGTGAGTGTACTTGGAACTAATTAGTTCCAAGTACACTCACTTCTGTCATAGTAGAATCTACTGCTCTCAGCGCCAATAAGGCGATTTTCAAATCGGCACAAAAAATTGCTGTCATTTCATGACATTAGCCTGTCCAGCGTACTTTGTATAATGGACGTCAGTGTTCCACATACTTTCCATGATTAAAATGTGCTCTATGGTGATCGATGACTTAGCGTAACGATTAGTCCTGCTGGAATGCACTACCTCATTATTATTTTTTCTAATAGAATACGCGCCATGCAAGAAGATTGTAGGTAAAAGTACAAACATGAGTTTTTAGCGCCATTTTGTCGGGTTTGGTTTGGTGACTATTTTAATTATTCGCAAATTGATTCATAGTGGATATTGTGTCTTAAAATTGGTGCAGTTTTGTGGTACAAGTGTCTACGCAACTGAACAAGTGGGATAATTGAAATAGGCGCGATCTTGGTTGTGTGAAGCCGAGACTTTTAGTGTAGTGGTGGCTACCTCGGCAGAACTTACCGAGTAAACTGTCTTGATATACTTGGTGCCAAATGCTCCAAGCAGCATTGGAATGCGATGCACCCACATTCTAATGTAAACTGAAACAATCTACCACCGAACTATTCAACACTTGACACTGGCAAAAATTACTTCCAAGAGGAAAGTAGATTGCCAAAACAAAAATAAGAAGAAGAAGAAGAAGAAGTAGGAGTTTTTTGGAGGCATTTGTCAAGTTCGGTTTGGTGTCTATTTTAATTATTTGCAAATTGATTCATAGTGGATATTGTGTCTTAAAATTGGTGCAGTTTTGTGGTACAAGTGTCTACGCAACTGAACAATATGTGGGATAATTGAAATAGGCGCGATCTTGGTTGTGTGAAGCCGAGACTTTTAGTGTAGTGGTGGCTACCTCGGCAGAACTCTTACCGAGTAAACTGTCTTGATATACTTGGTGCCAAATGCTCCAAGCAGCATTGGAATGCGATGCACCCACATTCTAATGTAAACTGAAACAATCTACCAATGAACTATTCAACACTTGACACTGGCAAAAAATTACTTCCAAGAGGAAAGTAGATTGCCAAAACAAAAATAAGAAGAAGAAGAAGTACAAACTTATTGGCGCCATGTTTTGATTTTAATTTTGGAGTTTTTTGGCGCCATTTGTCATGTTCGGTTCGGTGTCTATTTTAATTATTTGCAAATTGATTCATAGTGGATATTGTGTCTTAAAATTGGTGCAGTTTTGTGGTACAAGTGTCTACGCAACTGAACAATATGTGGGATAATTGAAATAGGCGCGATCTTGGTTGTGTGAAGCCGAGACTTTTACTGTAGTGGTGGCTACCTCGGCAGAACTTACCAAGTAAACTGTCTTGATATACTATACTTGGTGCCAAATGCTCCAAGCAGCATTGGAATGCGATGCACCCGCATTTTAATGTAAACTGAAACAATCTATCACTGAAATATTTAACACTTGACACTGGCAAAAATTACTTCCAAGAGGAAAGTAGATTGCCAAAACAAAAATAAGAAGAAGAAGATTTTAATTTTTACTTTTGATTACTTATACTGAAAAAGGGAGAAAATCGAGGGAATACCATCTTTTTTTACTGATAGTAGTGAGTGTGGACTCCACCCGATATTTTAGATGCGGCGACGGAAAAACGTCTTACTTAACCTAATAGACTGAGCGGTCGTGGGATTTTTGGTAACGATCACGGAAAAGGTTAGATTCATTTTCATGGGTTGTAGAGTGGTCCCCTAATGTGAATGATGTCGGTCTGCCTGCTCTCAGTGGTTGCAACTTCGAGTTATAGCGCTTACAAGAGGCATCATTGTTACGAAAAAAAAACGATCAGAGAAATGGTCAGTTTTAGTACCTGTTCAAAGAATAGTATCTCCACGGGTGAAACAAGTTGGTCTGCCGGCTCTCAGTGGTTGTATTTCAGAACTATCATTGTGTACGCAAGACGCTTATTTGTAGAGAAAGCCTAAAAAAACTTTGAAAAACGGGACAATAGGCAAATTTTTAAGTGCACGCCGGCAGCTTGCGTATCTGTGACTATATGAGTCCCCTCCCCACCTTAAGGCATCTCTACACTCGCGCGCGAAAAGCCCCAAACCTCCCGCAGAGCAGTGTGCGTAGTGTGGAACCGATTTGAATCGAATCTACACACCCGCGCGTGAGTATGGAGAGATCTTTATGCCTGTGCCACCGCGCACTTCCCATCCCCCCCCCCCCCCCCCCATTTCCGGCTTTAGCGTCAATAGAGATGTTCGATCCGGGTGCCTTGTATCGATATTCCGGATCGCCATGGATCGTAACTCACTGTATCGGTCCAGATTATAGAATCTGGATTGATAGGCATCGGCTACACGCTCGGTAAATACTGTGGCCCAGCGCCATAGAGTAAATTTTAACCATGGAAAGTAAAATATTGAATATTCCATACAAATTACTTTCCATGGTTAAAATTTACTCTACGGCGATGGACAGTTAGTCTAAGCGGTAACGGGATTTTTGGTAACGATCAAGGAAAAGGTTAGATGCATTTTCATGGGTTATAGAGTGGTCCCCTAATGTGAATGATGTCGGTCTGTCTGCTCTCAGTAGTTGCAATTTCGAGTTACAGAGATTATAAGAGGCTTCATTGTTACGAAAAAAAAACGATCAGAGAAATGGTCAGTTTTAGTACCTATTCAAAGTATGGCGTATTTTTTACTTTTTTTATTATTTTTTTCAGTTTTTACTTAAAAGTAATTTTTAAGTAAAAACTGATTGTTTTGTCGTTATTTATTACTTTCTCATCAATTAAAACACAATAAAAGGCAACAAAACTTTCGTCACTATTATTACTATGGATGACTTTTTTACCATACTAAATCAAATAAAACCAAAATAACATAATGCAGCGGGATGTTAAGTAAGGCCCAGGCGGGTTATTTATTACAAACTAAAATAGTATTATTATTTTACAAGGAAAAAGAAAAAAAGAGAAAAGGTTAATTCAGATCAATGATTAATATAATATTCAAATAAATGAAGTTTTTTAAAATATTAACGATAGAAACTAAATTTTATTATGATTTTTAAAAACCTTTATATGGGCTTTACTAAAAAAAGTAGGCTCGTTTATAAGTTATTTATAACAAAAGTAAAGATTTTGAAGATAACCTTTATATGGGCTTTACTAAAAAATAGGCTCATTTATAAGTTATTTATAACAAAAGTAAAGATTTTGAAGATATATATCTTAAGATCTAAGATCAAAATTGTATTTATGAACATTGATAGAAACAAGCAGAAGCTAAAAACATCAATATGTTATTATGCGACAGATAATAAGAAGCACCAGTTAATTCATTTTCATACATCCTCCGCCAGGGATTGATCAAGCTGTGATTTGAAGACGGCTATCAAGAAAGTAAAGGAAGGAGATCCAGATCGCAATATACACACAACTGATCTATCAGGATTGTAAGATCTGTTTCGATAAGTTTAAAAAATCACGTAAATACCATTAAAAGGTATGGAAATCCTGAAACTGAGAACTTTGGTACATACAGCTCTTAAAATGCCGTTCAGATCACTTGGATGTATCATCATATCAGCCGCACGACACCCACTGCTGGGTATAGGCCACCTCCAAGGATCTCCACGACGAACGGTCCTGCACTGCTCGCATCCAGCGGTTTCCCGCGACCTTCACCAGATCGTCGGTCCACCTTTTTGGGGGCCTACCCACGGAGCGTCGTCCGGTCCGCGGTCGCCATTCCAGAACCTTTCCCCACCAACGGCCATCGGTTCTTCTCGCTATGTGTCCAGCCTACAGCCACTTCAACTGAGCAATCCTTCGAGCGATGTTGATTACTTTAGTTTTCCTGCGGATCTCCGCATTTCTGATTGTATCACGCAGAAAAACGCCGAATACTCTCTCCTTTGCACGCTGGGTGACCTTGAGCCTCCTTATAAGACCCATAGTTTACGGCCACGTTTCACTTCCGAAGTCATCACTGACAACACACACTGGTCATAGACTTTCGTCTTGGACACTGAGGTAAATCGGACGGAAAGATGTTTTCGAAGCTGCCCGAATGCTACCAATCTGAGTTTGATTCGACGAGAGATCTCATTTCCGCAGTTGGACTTACCTAACTGGACTGCCTGTCCTACCTAGGTACTTCTACGTAATGGACAACAACTCCTAGTGTTCCCAACATGAACTGGAGTGGGCACAACATGGGCATTCGATATGATTTTCGTCTTATAAATGTTCATCTTGAGACCCACTCTTTGGGAAGCACTAACGGAGATCTTCGAGCATTGTGTTCAGGTCTTCCAAGGTTTTAGCCATAAGAACTATATCATCGGCAAAACGAAGGTGTGTTAGGTACTGGCCATTCATCTTGATTCTGAGTCCTTTCCAGTCTAAGAGTTTAAAGATATCATCCAACGCAGCTGTGAATAGTTTCGGGGAAATAGCATCTCTCTGTCCCATATCTCGCTTTGTGCTCTGGTTCTGTACTCGGATCAACATGGTGGCATTTTCGTATAAGTACCACATCACCTCGATATACCTGTAGTCCACTTGGCAATTTTGGAGAGACTGCAGCACCGCCCAGGTTTCAATCAAATCAAAGGCTTTCTCATAGTCCACGAACGCCAAGCATAATAGCAGATTTAATGGATGTGGTCTATGGTACTAAAGCCTTTTCGGAACCCGGCTTGTTCGGGAGGTTGGACGTCGTCCTTGCAAGCAAGGACCGGAACCGCTTTCCGTTAAGGGGTTTTTGATTGGGTATTTCATAGACTTGTTTTCAAAAACCCTATCAATACGGTAACCCTATAAATACGGTAACGCTATCGAAAGGGTAACCCAAGTAAGCACTTACCGAATACGAAAACCCTATCGGGGAAACCCTATGAAGGCTTTATGAAGGGGTTTTAAAACGGATTCAAGCAATTTATACCTAGTTCCAACTGGACCGAAGGACCAGGGGGCCTATTTTAGAATCGCTCGGCTGGCGTCGAGCGCTCTTTTCTACTGATTTTCGTTCAACATTTGACTCAAATGTATGGAGGTTGAGATAAATGTTGAACAAAAATCAGTAGAAACGAACGCTCGACGCCAGCCGAGCGATTCAAAAATAGGGCCCCAGAACCGCTTACCGTTAAAGGGGTTTTGATTGGGTATTTCATGAACCACTTCTTTTTTAATATAGACTGGGCAGGCATTTGTCCACCATCTTGCTTGGTAAACAGGATGTGGTCTAAGGTGTAGCATGCATGCCCAGGAAATGCCTTTTCACTCTTGCCTTGAAAAGACCAAGGTTGTAATTATCGGGGAACACATGAGCAGGTAGCGCATTCCATTCTTTAGCAGCTCGCATAAGAAATGTATTGGCAAAGCGCTTGGTACGGACAGACCCTTGGAGTACCTACTATGTAAGGGTGATATGCTTATCTGCGTCTGGTATCCCGATGGTGGAAAGGGGCTGGAGGAACAAGGTTGTGCAGTTCCCTCGCACATTCTTCAAAGTACACAACTTACCATTAAAAGGGTTTTTGATTGGGTATTTCATAGACTTGTTTCCAAAAACTCTATCAATACGGTAAGCATAACGTCGACTAACCCTATCGAAAGGGAAACCCTATCATTTGGCAAGTTTTTTATTAGGGTTTCCCTATCAATTGGGTTAACCAAAGAAGAGGTTTTTCGGTCGCTGCTAGCGAGCGAAACGTTTAACGCATCAAAGTTACTTAGTTTGTATGAAAATTAAATTGTTTTTCTAATTATCCATATACATATTTAACATTATACATTGGCTCTTATTGTATGTCTCTAGTTAAGAAGCTATGTGTACAAAGCCCTGTAAATTTTGGTAATCTTTATTTAATTTTAATTGTATTAGGTAGTCTATTCTTTAATATTAGTTAAGTCATGTTACGTGTGGTAATAAAAAGTTAATTTATTTTTTTAATAAGGTGATACAGTTATTTTATTAAGTAAATCACTTAAAATTTTAGGTCTTCTTTGTTTCATTAAAATAAATATAAGGACATCAGATAATAGTATTGAAATTAGCTTTGTAAATTGGCTTATTATATTCATTGTGTTTTTGGATGTGTTCAAGCACGTACCTATATTGTAATGCAAACTCTTTGAAGTTTATGTTTTACTTTTAATTATTCTCTTTGAGAGTTCGGTTGTATGGCAACCATTGTTGTTGAATGTCATTCGCTATGGAAAATAATTTGTGAAAAGACCGAAATATAGTTCAAATCTCAGTTCTCGTTTTATTTAAGACCAAATTAAACATGGTCCTTCGAGCCGGATTTATCAGCAGCGTAAGTTCATAATACAAAGTCTTACGAAACAGCAAAAACTGTGCGAAGAAGTTCAATGCCTTGGTGAGGCAATGCAAGATTTTTGCGTTAACTCATTTTCAGTTCGAGTTCATTAAGAGCAAAGATCATTATTTTTAAGAACAAAATAGAACAAAAAGTATAAAGAACAAAAGATTATTTTCAAAACCAAGAGTGAAGTGCTACATCAGTTCCGTCTGTTTAAGACAAGGACATTTACATTCAAGAACAAGGTTTATTTTAAGTTGTTTGTTTAATTTTAAGTTAATCTGTAATGATGGAAGGTCTTTTAAAAGTGCAACTGAACTTACACAAGTCAATTTCAAAAGGTTTGTCTAAATTTAGGATAAGTCCGAAAGATCGTATTACACAGGAGTACTTAGAAGTTAGACTAGAAAATCTCGAAAGTGATTGGCTATTATTCAGAGATAACAACACAAAACTATTTAATATTTCGAAACCTGAAGAGTTAGTTAAAACTGATTACATTTCCAATGACATTTACGAAAGTACGGAGGACAACTATTTAATTTATAAATCAGCAATAAAAACAGCGCTCAAAGAGTTTACCGTTCTTACAGAAACACAAACTGGAAAGGATAGTAATGGTGTCAAAGTTGGCCCTGCTTTGAGGTTACCAAAAATCACCATCCCTGTCTTTTCAGGCAGTTACTCTGAATGGACCACATTTCGTAACCTGTTTGTATCTCTAGTGCACAATAACACTTCATTAGACAACGTACAAAAATTACATTATCTAAAATCTCATTTGACAGGCGAGGCAGAACAGTTGATCCGTTATACTCCAATTTCTGACGCAAATTACAGCGAGTGTTGGGATCTGTTAGAAAAGCGTTACAATAACAAGCGATATTTAGTTAATTGTATTTTAAAGAAATTATTTACCCAAAAAAGATTACAGTTCGAGTCGGCTTCCGGATTAAAGCAACTTTTAGACAATACAACGGAGAGCTTAAGCGCACTCAAGAATTTAGATGTAAATATTAATTCATGGGATATTATTATCATTGTACATATAGTTACTTTTAAATTAGATCATGAAACTCGTAAACAGTGGGAGTTACATGTTTCAAGTTATGAACTAAACAGGCTACCAACTTATGAACAGTTCACCATATTTATTGAAAATAGATTTAGGGCGTTAGAGTGCTTAGACACTAAAGGAACAATTACACAGCCAGTCCAATCTCCAGTTCAAACTAAGTCATTTCTAACCGCAAGTCAACCAACAAAAATAAAATGCGAGTATTGTTCCGAGGGTCACAAACTCTGCTTTTGTAAGCAGTTCACCAATCAAAATTATGAGCAAAGACGCAGTTTCGTAATAAAGAACAGGATGTGTTATAATTGTCTGGGAGGCAACCATACTATTTATGATTGTAAATATTCTACTTCGTGTAAAATTTGTAAAAAGCGCCATCACTCATTACTTCACCCCCCTGAAACTTCAGCAAAACAAGTTCAGTTTACTACCAAAGACACTGATCTAACGAATAAAGCAAATAGTGCACCAATAGTCAATTGTTTGTCAACCGAAAGTGTAGAGAGTACAATGCAGGTATTATTACCTACTGCCCTACTAAATGCAGAATCCAGCTCAGGGCAATTAAAATCAGTTCGTGCGATTGTAGATCAGGGTTCACAGGCCTGCTTCATTAGCGAAGAGGCTGTGCAACGTTTAAGACTTCATAGAACGCCAGTTCATAAAGTAATTTCTGTTTTAGGTCAATATAGACCAGTTTTATCTAAAGGTAAGGTAAATTTCAAAATACAATCACGATTAGATCCTTCCGTAAGAATACCTATTGAGGCTTATATATTGAACAATATTTCTACAAATTTACCAGAACGACATATAGATCCAATAGATTGGGGAGATTTAAATTATCTTAAGCTAGCAGACCCTAAATTCACCGCTTCCAATACTGTAGACCTGTTGATAGGAGCTGAACTTTACAGCTACATTCTACAAGAAGGTGTTAAAAAGAATCTACCTGGAAATTTGATCGCTCAAAATACCACACTAGGGTGGATAATCTCTGGTGTAGTAAGCATAAAGTAGGTGTATCAGTAGAACCTAAAGGGTTTCTATTTATTATTTGTTATTTTATTTAATAAGAGCCTTTATTTAATTATTGTTTCGTTACTTAGTAGGTTCACGAATTGATTTGTTTGTATTTGAGTAAAATCTCAATTTATGTTACCCTCTATTAATTTCAAGAATTATTGTTTTCTAGGACATTTTGTCACTAAAAGTCCTACGGGGGCGGTATGTTCAAGCACGTACCTATATTGTAATGCAAACTCTTTGAAGTTTATGTTTTACTTTTAATTATTCTCTTTGAGAGTTCGGTTGTATGGCAACCATTGTTGTTGAATGTCATTCGCTATGGAAAATAATTTGTGAAAAGACCGAAATATAGTTCAAATCTCAGTTCTCGTTTTATTTAAGACCAAATTAAACAGGATGAGTTTTTTGATGGTGATGTGATATATCACATCATCAAACACCATCAGACAACTCATCCAAAAACACAACGAATATAATAAGCCAATTTACAAAGCTAATTTCAATACCATTATCTGATGTCCTTACATACAATACAATATATTGTATTGTAGTTTTTCCTGAGCCCTGCCTGTTGATTGGTTGATTTTCATCAAGATTACCAGATACCATAAATAAATTAAAATAAATAAATATTATTTCTAGTAAGACCTTTGCAAAGACTTTGTATGTGTTTGAAATCAGTGAAATGAGCTTGTAGTTTCCTATTTCCTTCCTTGATCCTTTTTTATGTAAGAGTATTATGTGTGACTCTGCCCATTGTCTAGGTATAATAACCGTGCGTACTATTTCGTTGAAAACTTTAGCCAGAATTGGCCCCATCTCTTCCGCAATACCTCTTAAGAGTTCGTTAGGAATTTGGTCTGGTCAAAACTATGAATGAAACAATTACAACTCAGATATTTATGGTTTTTTTTTGAGAACATTTTAGCTTTATATTTTAGTTGCATTGTAATTATGGTAAAAACAATTGTATAATAGACCTTAACTGAACGTTTTGTTGGCTTTTCTAGTGTTAAAATTGATGAAAATAATAAAGAATGGCAAAAAAAAATTTAGTAAAAAATACGATTTTATACTGTTTAGAAATCCAAGCTGTGTGAATGTACAATTTTGGGCGAGCGTTGATAGTGTATGATTATTTTAAACGTTTGAAATATTGACGCAGAAGTAGTCTTGAGGCAGAAACAATTAGGAATTGACCAAAAGAGCACATTGAATATCTCACTCCATACAAAAAAAACATAAAGTATTTTTTCCGACCAATCTATTCATTTTAGGCAAAAATGGCTTAAGACATTTTTTCATTATAATAAAGAGTTCTATCGATTAGTATTTTTAAAAACACAATTTGACAAAAAAATATTGTTGTAACTTGCGCGCGTCATAGCTCTGAAATGCAACCACTGAGAGCCGGCAGACCACATCATTTCAGCTACGGAGACGCCATACTTTGAGTAGGTACTAAAACTGACCATTTCTCTGATCGTTTTTTTTCGTAACAATGAAGCCTCTTATAATCGCTGTAACTCGAAATTGCAACTACTGAGAGCAGGCAGACTGACATCATTCACATTAGGGGACCACTCTATAACCCATGAAAATGCATCTAACCTTTTCCTTGATCGTTACCAAAAATCCCGTTACCGCTTAGACTAACTGTCCATCGCCGTAGAGTAAATTTTAACCATGGAAAGTAATTTGTATGGAATATTCAATATTTTACTTTCCATGGTTAAAATTTACTCTATGGCGCTGGGCCACAGTATTTACCGAGCGTGTAGCCGATGCCTATCAATCCAGATTCTATAATCTGGATCGATACAGTGAGTTACGATCCATGGCGATCCGGAATATCGATACAAGGCACCCGGATCGAACATCTCTATTGACGCTAAAGCCGGAAGTGGGGGGGGGGGATGGGGGGTGCGCGGTGGCACAGGCATAAAGATCTCTCCATACTCATGCGCGGGTGTGTAGATTCGATTCAAATCGGTTCCACACTACGCACACTGCTCTGCGGGAGGTTTGGGGCTTTTCGCGCGCGAGTGTAGAGATGCCTTAAGGTGGGGAGGGGACTCATATAGTCACAGATACGCAAACGGCCGGCGTGCACTTAAAAATTTGTCTATTGTCCCGTTTTTCAAAGTTTTTTTAGGCTTTCTCTACAAATAAGCGTCTTGCGTACACAATGATAGTTCTGAAATACAACCACTGAGAGCCGGCAGACCAACTTGTTTCACCCGTGGAGATACTATACTTTGAATAGGTACCTACTAAAACTGACCATTTCCCTTATCGTTTTTTTTTCGTAACAATGACGTGACTTGCGCACGTCATAGCTCAGAAACGCAACCACTATGAGCCGGCAGACCAACTTGTTTCATCTGCAGAGACGACATTCTTTGAACAGGTACTAAAACTGACCATTTCTCTGATCGTTTTTTTTTTCGTAACAATGATGCCTCTTGTAAGCGCTATAACTCGAAGTTGCAACCACTGAGAGCAGGCAGACCGACATCATTCACATTAGGGGACCACTCTACAACCCATGAAAATGAATCTAACCTTTTCCGTGATCGTTACCAAAAATCCCATGACCGCTTAGACTATAAGTAAGTAAGTACCTACATAGTCGTAGAAAGTCGAAAAACTACTTACCTACTCTTTTTATCATTGTTAAATTATTTTGTAGGTTCAATCACAAATTGTATGACAATGAGAGTAGATAAAGTAGTGTATGAAACTTTACATAACTAGGTATTAAAACACTCGTGTGATACTATTAAGAACGTAAGGTTAAAGCGTTTATTTTTAAACTCACACTCATGTTTTACTACCCCTCATTATGCATCAGTTTTATAAACTACTATTTCAACACACTTAAGATAGAAATATACTATTGTGCATAGAGTAATGCTATTGTGTTGTGTCGTGGCGGTGAGTGTGCACACTATTCTGTCGCGACAGAGAGCGAGCGTTCTGTCGTTTTTTCTCCACAGTATCAATCGAAGCTTTGCAGCGCTTGCACGTTCATAATGCTTTCATCAGGTTCTGAGAGTAATTTAAAAGAGGACCTTAAGTTTTAATATAATTGATGACACTTATTCAGAAAATAAAAAGAAAACACTGAATTGCACCTAACATTAAGAAATAAAAAATACTTACGTAATCTAAATAAGAAGGTATTTAGTTTACGTATTATATTACGTATCCCCGTAAATTGGTAATGAACCTGGCGGCCATGTTTTTAAACTCAAAAACGAAAAACAATAATTGAAATATTTTTATATGCCTAGACCCTATCTTATTGAAAATAATAATTCAATAATTAATAAATTAAATTACCTATAAGAACTTTATTGCTCATGTCATTTTTAGTTGCGGAGGACGACAACGTGTATGTTATGTGACAAGGTTCTATCGTATTACCAATTTGCGGGGATAGTATTTATTTATTTACCATCTAATATTCCGGCAACCTTTTTAATTTTTGCATTTGGTATCATGACAGTAGCTTATGAAACTGATGCATAATGAGTGTTTTAATAACTAGTTATGTGCAGTTTCATACACTACTATATCTACTCTCATACAATTGGGACTGAACCTACTTAATAAAAGATCAACGTTAGAAAAGAGTGAGAGACTTTGCTTGTATTTAGTTATCTTGATTATGAGTCATTTCCGTCGCTGAATCTAAAATATCGAGCGGAGTCATTCTTTAATACATTCACTGCTATCAGACATTTTAAATCAAGAATAAAAAAAACTTATCAAATTCGTAGTAGTAACTTATCAAGTACGATAATAATACCTACAACGAATAAAATCAGCTGTTTCATACAAAAAATAATAACAAAAATATCTAAATGTATGAAACAACAGATTTTTTTCTGCAATTTCAGAGTTGGTCCCATAGTAAAAGTTGTTTGATGGTCCCTAGGTATCTACTATATATGGCATTAGGGGTTATTTTGTAACACGTTGTATATCTATTTGTTTACTTATAAAAAAAACCTACAAACAGCAGCTCTGAATCTCTGATAAACTGATGTTTATAATTTTTGCATTTGGTATCATACAACATTTTACGTTGACGCACAAGTTCTATTAAATCTTCATATTTTGAGTTAAATCAAAAGTACAATGAGCGTCCGCCGCCAGCGACAGATGCCAATACAATGCTAGAAACAAATTATTGTGTTGTGTTGTGTGTGTTGTGTCGCGACAGATAGGTGGTGGGGGTTCCGTTGCAATCGCAGCCGAGCGGTCCACGCCACGACACAACACAACACAACACAACACAATAGTGTGTCTCTAGTCATACTAAATGTATGAATCCGATAGCGACAGATTGCGAACACGACACAACACAACAATAGTATGCTTCTAGCGTAAAGCCATAGTAGAACCAAATAAGTAAGTCATCTTACTCATTATAGCACCGAGCGCGGTTTGTTTGTGAGCGCGCTCGTACGTATGCGTCGTCGCACGCACACACTAACAAAATTTAAAGGTGATAAAGGTGCGCCAGTCGTGGCTGCCGCCCGTGCTCACACGCACGCTCCGCGCCGCTGCGGTGCCGCTCGTAATAATTTGTACTTTGTACGTTTACCTACAGTATACCATATGTCAATATTCAATTTCCAAATTTAAAGATTATAATTTTATTTTGATAAGTGTAGTTAAATGAAAAAGTAAAAAATAGTTAATAGTGCTTGTAAAAAATAAATTTTCATATCTAATCATTTTATTTTATTTGAATAAATAAGAAGGTACATGATTTAGTAAAGCAACATTTTAATTAATTCTATTCGACCGTAAGTTTTCAAAACACTTAACATACGTAGGTAATAAAAACATTGTAGTTAGTTCCTGCAGGGCTATCGGCTAAAAACAATGAAATAAATGTAAAGTGTAATTTGACAGATGGATGTGATACATTGCTACTTTTATTTAGTAAGTATTTATTGGTGTCATAACGAAAGTGGCAATGTATCACAGACATCTGTCAAATTACAGTTAATATTAACATCATTATTTTAGCCAACCGACCCGCTGGTCTACTTACAAAAAAATATTAAAAAACTTTATATTATAGATTTCTGATGCTTACCCTACAAGGAAAAAAATTGTTTTGTATAGAGATTGACTATGCATTTTTGACGATTGAATAAACTAGTGACAGCCCTGCGTGTTTAGGCTATTATCGCTCGCTCGAGGCTCGAGTTGGCCTACTTATTTAGTTCTACTATGGTAAAGCTTTGTCCAGACTTGTATCAGTTTGGCGTATCAGATCACCGTATCTTTACCATACATCGCTAGTTTGGTTGGGCGTGCGTTGATCTTACTTCAACGCACGCCCAACCAAACTAGCGATGTATGTTAAAGATACGGTGATCTGATACGCCAAAATGGACTAGTCTGTGTATAGTTCTAAATAAAACTATATGGACTTCGAACAATTACTTTAATTATATTAGCCTCTGTACCTTTAGTGAAATAATATTCACTGACTTTTAATAGTACCTAAACCAAAAAAATACATATTTACCTAATATTAAACCAAAAAATGCCTGTCAAATGCGGCAAATGCCTGTCAGACGGTAACCCTATCTCTAATAATAACAACTAGCTCGATGATGATCAGGGAATTCCCCCTTTAGTTTTGCAGCGTTGCCAACTTGCGCTCAGTGTGGTGTAAAACATATCTTGTGATGTTACCAGAGCGCTCACTTTCAAAAACGTATATAAATTGATACTTTATTACGATCAGAAGCATTGGTACGCGGGGCCCGTAGCATTTGCTACCTTTTGCTCCGTTGTTTTGTTATCCGCCACTGCCTCTTCTCCTTATTGTAAATTAGTACCTAGGTATTTATTAAAACAAACATTCACATATAAGTATTATTTGATTTATTCAAATAGACATTTACATAATATATTAATCATATAAGTAGGTACTTACTTTAAAGTAGAATCTCCAAATTTTAATTTTTGGTATCTCTATATAACACTGATCGAGTATCCACAATATGATGATAATGTTAAACCTAATGTTACAAACATCGGTACATGTTGTCCAAACATTAAGGTACACAGTAAATATCACCTACAAAATTGAACAAGTTAGAAATAGTATAGGTATATCAAAGTACTTACGAGTTACGTTAATTACGATTGTTTAAGTATCGGCAGTGATAAAACAAGCCACACGCGCTGGTTGGTACTATTTGCCATAGAGCTATTTAATGCTTTAAGTATTAGAAACATTTTTCATGGCTTAAAACCAATGAGATTCCCAGATCTATCTTATTTCTGCAATATCAATAAATTACTTTATTAATTTTAACGTTAAAATATAAACCAGTCCAAAATTAACTACATTCACTCAAATTCTCACGATAAAAGCATACTTACGTTACTCTCACACCCTAGAGCAATAAGTTACGAATCTGCCTTATAAGTTAATTTACAAAATTAATAAATATGCTTTAAATAATAGAGTATGAACTATTTTATACAAAAAATCTATATAACACCAAAATGATTATCACGCCTCATGCCATCTATCGAGATGTTGGCGACGTCGATGTAAAACAAGTTCATCTTACAAAAATAGATTGCACATAAACTGTTTATAGAAATATTCCGGAGCCATTTCAATTCAACAGAACGAAATGACGACAAATCTTACAATACAAAACCTGCTGCTAGCTTGAATATGAGCTACCAGCTACCTACTTCAAATAGTGATGCCAAAATGCTTACAGTTACATCTCTACTGTGTTATTCAAAAATGTATAGGTATCTTAAATTACATCTTGAGGTACTAAAAGAGCTATAAACGTGCATGTCAATAAAATAAGTTCATTATGGCCCCCTTGCAATGAAATGTCGAACTGAAACACCCAATGATCGCCCACATTTAATAATTGTAATCATTTTCCTGCTGCCAAGCATCAACATGAATCATTTATGATCTCTAATATTAAGTACATTTTAATCAAATGTATTTTGACACGATAACTACTATCTTAAAATTACTTTAAATTTTCATTACCACTCTACTGCTTATCTCAAAATGTTGGCTAATAAATCTTCTGAAACTTTAAATAGAGCGTTAACTTTATTATTTAATCTTAAAATATGTTACGACTTTTAAATAGATACGCAAAATGTGTTTTTGTTTGAACGAGATATTTAAACATCTATCAATGCAAACAAAGAAAGTCCCTTTATTCAATTTCTAAACCGAAACAACGACTCTATCGTCTTTAATTAAATACAGTTTTACATAATTTAGAGACAAATAATAAAGATCTTTTTTATCCGTCCCCCTTTCAATTAGACAAAAGAAATGTAAAATATTGTCAAATTTTAATTAAGCCTTAACCCTAAAACCATGGCACATAAATTATTTCTAACAAAGGAGGGAACATTTCACAACTGGGGATTATTTTCTATTATCATGTTTCGTTAAATCGAATCGCTTCAAAAATTCTCTCATTACAATAAATATACGCAAGTATAGAAATCCGAAATATGAGCAATTCTGTTTACGTATAAATATCAAAGAAAAGTAGATGAAAAAATATGTATGTTTGGTCACGTTAGTCTCCATTGTCAGTCTTCCAAGAAACCTAGATTACACGAAACTGTTAAAGTATATGGAATGTGAAAAGAAAGAAAGTATGAAAACAAGAGAAAATTATAACCAACATAATGATGATCTGCGGGGTCTATCCGGTTATGTTTCATCTCATCTGTGTTAAGTCCGGGATAGCAAATGTTCGTCTAAAATTGATTTTTACACCACTAAATTCGTCACACGATCCTATTCTAACACTTTATGAAACTGCGAAATGATTCGGTACTAGCAACGTTATTTTTTATTTCTAACTACAATATTGCTGCCCCGGATTAGGACGAAATTGTTAGTGCTCCTCATTGGTCAACGTAGGACGAAGTCAAAGTTGACGACGGGATTAGTAATCCTGCATTCCGTGTTAACGTTCACTCTAGACGCGCTTTGTAGGTGGTCTTCCAGATTTCAGCTAGGGTAACTGCCGAGTGGAAGCGATGGAAAATGCAAAGCGGGAGAGTGAAACGCTGGACGAGGGACCAAGCGACGAATCCATAGAAGTCCAGTTGTACCTGGAAATAAACGTTTTCGATCAATACATTAACACAACAGTTAAAATTATACGTTTAAGTTCGATATGGAATTATAAAGGAATGTTTTCGATTCAATAGCCTATAATAGTTCTGATTAATTCATGACGGTCTCCATACTTACAGGGTTAGCAAGGACCTTCTGCACCTCGAAGGTGTAGATGAGCCACATGGTGACGTTGCAAATCAGCAGGAAAGTGACGGCCTGGCGCGCGGGCTTACTGCGCTCCTGCTCTGGGAGGTGCACACGGCGTCGGGACACGTCGGCGATAAACAGCATTTGTAGTATCACCTGTAAAATGGGACAAGGTTGACTGTGATTTTTTTAGACACAAGATCAACGAACGCTCATAAACTCGTTCTCTACTTAAGTTTTGAAATATTCCCATATTGAGTGAGATAAGTTACTTTATTAAAATGTAAAAGCTTTAAAATATTAGTAAAATTTAGACAAGCTTGAATAATTATATCAAAAAAATCTTAAATGCAAGTAAATTTAATTTTATATTGAATCATTGAATCAAATTCAACTTACTTTGACGACTTAATTTGTTATCAACCAAAAAAGGGGAGCTTTAATTTTTATACAGTAATAAGAATCAGTTTGTATTTATAATAATGGTAGCTATCTTACCTGAAAGACGCTTAAGGCTCCGGTAATCATGACGAGTAGGTTCGGTTCATGGGTGAATGCCCCCATTCCGCCAGCGATCACGCTGAACACAGCGTACACGAACAATCCAAACGCAGACACGCGAAGCAGGATATCATTCAGGTCCGACTGATCTTCTGAACGGAACTTCAGCGATTGCACCCTGCGAAGAGGCTCGGTACAGGAGGGAGGGCTAGAGCTCCATTTTAGTTTACGACCACTGGCCGTTTAGAACAACCAAAAATGGTAACAGATAAAAATTGCAAATGAAATGAAAATTAAAAGATGTGTTTGAGGAGGATAAACGTTTGTCATATGGTGATGTGCAAACATAGCACGAACGTGAGTTACATTGTGGAGCCGATAGGATTAAAGGAGTGTAGGAAGTTATGTAAAGGCAGGAAGGGAAAACGAAAACAAATAATGATAAACAAAATGTCGAACACAAAACATTGTTAAAGGAAGATATACGAAACAAAAAGCAAAGAAAAAAACAATTCGAACTACTAAGGGTAGGTAATCAAAATAAAATTATCTACGTTTCTATCTACGTTAATTTATAAGCTGTCAATATTTTGCTAATTATTGCAATATCAATATTCGTGCTTGTAAATAAACAGTGTTGTATGAACAAAAGGCCCTTTTTCCGTCACTAACTTACCGTATAAAGCCAATTAGGATCGCAAGTATCGATAGCACCATCAAAGCGCAGTGAGATACATCGGCCAAGTAAATCGAAAGGCGTTTCAACTCTTGGTGTCTTATCAGAACGAAGAAGAGGATCAAGCAGATCAATGAGGCCACCAGGAGCAGGAGTCCACAGAACAGTCCTTTAGAAGCTCCAGCACAGTCAACTCGATTGCCTCGTTGAGCAGCCGCTAGCGCCGCAGCCCTGCGGGAGAGAACAGCCTCCAAACGTCTTTCCAGATCTTCATCGTTGGCCACGCTGCAACCAAACGCGTGCGCATATGTCAGTCTTATGGACTATCTCTCATATGGATAGACTATTAATTTCTAAACATGCTTTGGAATGTTAAAAAACTCTAACTCTAAGTAATGGTCTTGAATCAGCGGGTGGTTGCATTTTAGTAAGGAAAACTAAAGTAGGTAGAATGATCTACTATTTATAACTCCATTTGACTTTTGTTAGAATTCAATATTTTACTATTCAATGTTACCTATGTTATTATTAAGTCTATAATACTTCTACGTGCAGAATGTTATTTACAAAATTAGTAGGTAACTATTAATATTTACCTAGGATAGCGGCCAATGTGTTTCCACATGACGTAGATGACAGCGGCGCCAATAAGAGAATACTCGATGATGAAGGGATACAGATAAGGTGCTGAGTCAGAAACGATAGTGCCCATAATTGGATTACGGCCGCACACAGTGGTATTATCGATATTGGCAATCAAAGCAGCTGGATTCAGGTTATCAAAGGACTCGAAGATTTCTGTAGAGTTGTTAGCTGGAAAGATATTTATAAATTATAATTTTGTAAATTTGTATAACCAATAATAAATACAAATACAATAATTCAGCCTAAATATAAACATGCGATAAAATACCAAAAAATACATTAAATATGGAGGGGTGTGCTCTAACATCCTAACGACGGTTCTAAGAAATAAAAAACTTAATAACGACAGACAAACACGCAAAATAAAAGTGCAAGGGGCTCATGAAATGAAGTGAAGACTCAAAACGACACTCCGACAAACCTGGCGAGTGTGGTGGTTCATCTACACGATAAGTTTCAACACTATTTGCCCATTCATCTCTATCAGTAATGTAAGATCCGGACGTTGTAGTCGACATGGTGCTTAAAATCGGTTTGAAAGTTGAAGATAGCCACTGGAATATCTCCAACATGGCTGTCTGAGTTTGAGTTACTTTTTCTGCCTCCGTGGTTTGTGGTGAAATAGTGGAGGTAGTAAAAGGATTGTCGTTTGGCCACGCATCTTTGGATTCCCGAACGAAACCCATGCCGTTTTCATAACCTACAGTGCTCTTTATGGTTTCGATTAGTTTCGACTTAGGAGCAAAACCACCCATGTTATAATACGGTGAGGGAGTTGTCGCTGAAAATTAGTCCAAAACTTGCTTTAATGTAGGTACACGAACATGCAAAATTTTAACAAATGCAACCTTTCCACAGGGATACCGTTGTTATGTTATTTATTAGTGTTAAGGTATTTCACGAGTGTTGTTAATGAATACTAACTTGTGCTGGAAGTCGATGTGGGTTCAGCGGTTGTGGTTGAGGTTACAACACTTAAAATTTGTTCTCCGGTATTTTTGGCAGTTGTTAAAACTGTAGAAGCGACAGTAGTCGCTGCGGTGGTTGCGGCTCCGAAAACTTTACCAGAATGCCTCAGAGTATGTTTACGGATGACCTCTGGAGATATAAAGATAGGGTTCTAATTTAGTGTATGTTAGACATGCATTGTACTTGCATAAGTGCTTTGATAAAATAAGTAGCAATGAGTGAGTGCATGAAGCTTACTTCCGAGTACGCCTTCACCTGGAAGACCTAGAGGATTCTTTACATGGTAGTCTGTGATTTCCTTGAGTGACTCGAGAACTAATGTTCTTATCCACACACAGATGTTGGTGGCAACTACGTGCATCAACCCAAATCGAGCAATCACTTTGAAGCGATGAATGTTCAGCTGAAAATATACCGTTATTTTAACTTTTTTTCTCGCAAAATATCACCTGCATTTTATAGAACAGATAGATTTAACTTACCCGTGAGTTCATGAAGATGAAATACATTTGCATGAAAGTAAATACCATCTGCAGTACAGGGTTGATGCCTTTCAAGATGAGATAGCAAGGTGACTCCAGAGGAAGCTCAAAGAAAGTTCCGAACTCCAAACCATTGTAGATCATCGTTCCAAGACCAAATGCTGTAAGTAGGTAGATAGTATTACCAGTTAGCATATCCTTACTAATATTATAAATGCGAAAGTCCGTTTGTTTGTTTGTTTGTTACGCCTTCACGTATTAACTACTGAACCGATCATCATGAAATTTTGCATACACGTTGTCAGGGGTACAGAGAAGGACATAGGGTACCTTTTATCCCGAAAAAGTATTGTTCTTGAGGGATAGCAAAAAAAACATTCCACGCAGACGAAGTCGCGGGCGGCCGCTAGTCTCCTATAACTTGAAGTCGAATCGAGTATCAAAAATAAAAGAAGGCTTACCAATAGCACCAATTCTAAGGAAGAAGCTGCCATGACTGTGGTCATTTTGTGAAGTTTTGCGCCGCCTAACAGGTCTTGCAACTGGCCCTGCTTCCAACTCCACCACATCTTGTTGCTGTTATGAACAATATTGTTATATTATATAAACAAATAAAACTAAATTAAGTAATAGAATGAATACCCAATTTTTATTCAAACCCCTTTTGTTTTACAGCAAAATAGTTTTAATTTGAAAGTGAAATTGATTTTAATTTCAATTGTGTTCAATGCCAATTAATTACTTTTAGGGTTGCTTTCATTGAACTGTAACATCATAAATGACTTGTCGTGTCGTATTTGAAAAATATGGAATGTAAGTTAGTCTACATAATGGAACTTTACAATTACAATTAAGTACTGTAAATATTTTTGTTAATAGGTAACTTTAACTTTGATTGATGAGATGCTACTACTCGAAGTCTAAAAGCCTGAATTTCAGTTTTCCGTGAAGTGTTTACTTACACACAAGCCCAATTTGAGGAAGCGAAGTGGTACGATAGCAGAAAACAACACAAGCACTATTGCGAAAACATGAACTACAACAGCACATCCAAAGCTTTCTGGAAAATATGATACACAAATGAACAAGCGAGATGTGTCAATGTATACCTCACCTGTTCGGTCGCATATAATTGCGCCATTTGTATTTGCAATTGTTGTTGACGAACTTTATCACGCATCTTACGGGGATACACCTCCTGCCCAAATGATATAGAAAAAACAAAAAAGTAGGCGGCGAAAAACAAAAAGGGAACCATGCGGCTTGTTGCGTCTTGACGAAGCTCAAATTATATAGAATTGGTGATTATGCTAACAAACATAACGAGTGTGAGAAATCCAATGTTTGAAAAAAATTAAATCATTGAAATCATAATGAGGCTAATTAAGTAAAAAATGGTTAACTAACACAGGACGACACGTGAAGCAAAAGTATGTGAAACAGATTTTGTTAAATACATGTGTTGGATGTGCTGTGTATGAATGTTAAGATGAATCACGCACCTGGAATTGACTTTGTTTCTTGGATTCTTTGGTTGGCTTTTCTTTTGCGGCGTCCTTTTCCTTGTCCTTATCTTTTTTCTTTCCGTCCTTTTTAGCATCTTTCTTGGCATCTTTGCCGTCCTTGCCTTCCTTGGCATCTTTTCCTTCCTTCGGTTCTTTATCTTTGGTTTTCTTTTCCTTTTCCTTTTTCGGCTTCTTTTCTTTTGGTGGTGGTTTCGGTTTCGGCGGACTGCCACTACAGCAAGCACTCTCTGAAAATTAATTAATTTATGTTAACCCGATGTATATACCATTTTTTACTTTTTTACGTTTTTCTTTTCCTTAATTTCATTTTAAAGTATCTTAAATACTAAATAACGATTAATAATTTACTGACCTTGAAGCAGGAAGCAGAAGACGTATAACAAAAACAATATGCTCATGCCATACAGGTAGGTGAAGAAGCCTTCGTAGTAGTACAGGGGCAGGTTGTGTGTAATGACATCGCTGACGACGTAAGCAATGCAAATCACTACTAAAAGTTTGGCGTAGATGAAACTTGATATGATGAACAGCGATGTTCTGTAATAGAAATGTTATTATGAAATTTGATTGTTAATACAGACATTTTTATATGCAGGTAGAGCTTAATGGAAAATACAAATAAAAAATATTTTGTCGAAGATTTTTAATCCACTGATGCACTAGCACTAACACAAAGAAGAAAGCTAATTTCAAATCAATGACAATTCCTTATTACAAACTTAAATTGTAAAATTCTTAACAGTTTTACTGAAGTCTGTGTTATGATATTATGTCTATAGGTTTAACAGTGTAATAGTTTAGGTATTAAACAAATAAATACGAAATCAAGAGCGCCTCTTTATGCCTTTGGAAGTCATGGTAGCCAACATTTATCAACATGACCGTGTCGTTAAATAAATAATAGATCTACAAATCCCACAAGGTAGAGGTCCGAACCCTTAACCAGCGGGAAAAGCCTGTTTAAGTAGTAATGATCAAAATGGAAGTAAGAATAGAAAAATTTTTTTTTTTGCATTTGTTTGCACAAAAAGAAATTCTTTTGGTTACTGAGTTCTGAAACAACTGATGATCGTTACGATCGAAATATAATAGTTGTCATTATAAAAATGACAAACCTAGCGAAGCGTTTTGGTCACAAAGGTATTCCAGGGTAAGCCTACCCAACTCGGTATCTGGGGTACAGACGTACAGATGTTTCAATTTAGTTAAAATTGAGGAATTTTAAAAGTACCTAGCTTTATTTTCGTGCTCGGTTAGTTCGTTGCTACTAAATAATGATATACCTAAATAATGCCCTTATACTTATGACTAAAGGCGATAGCTTAAATAATTTCGTCGTTTTTATAAGGAAATCGATGTAAGTAAATAAGTAAAATATTGTTTATTCCATGTTGTTTAGAATGGTGTTTGTTGCTGTGCTAATAATGCTTCATTGGGTTCGTATAAAAAGTTGAGTTTTAGAAGAAATTATTAGGACAAGCAAATAATAGTTTAATGACATACGCATCAGTGAAAATTATTTAATTGATTTATAAAAATAAAATATTTTTAAATCAAATATATTAATATTTGCAAAGCAAAGTATTTTTTCTTAACACCACTCAAAAAGTGTCTGGCTTTATAAGTACATTCTATGCATAAATTATAGTCACCTTTACCAAAAATTTTGCTTTGTTGTCCACACTTGTATCAATCCCTAGGTGCGATACATTTTTAACAAATCCTTTGGTTTAAAGTTTTGTAGAAAGTTTCAGGTAGGTAAGTATGATTTATAATCAATTTAAAAAAAAAACTAAATTCGTAAAAGTTGACATACTTCTTCGACGGCTTCGGCTGCACGCATTTCAGTTCCATCTCTTTGTTCGCAGTGTTGTGCTTCTCAGCGATTGCGATGTCGCTCCCTTGCTGCCGGTGTTGGCCCACCGGCAGGGTCGCCATGTTGTCCACCGCCTCCAAATCCACGGTCGCCACCTTCACCTCAGCCTCAGTGGGCTGATGCTTCTCTTTCCCCATAACTGCACTATCACTTTAGACGCCCATAACTGTCTTAAGGACAAAGGTGCACTTATTCCTTCGTAAAGCTACGGAAGTCACGGACCCATTCGTACCTCCGGATAGATTGCGGCCGAGTTGCGCAGTGAGGGATGCTGCGCGATGACTAGGGGCGGCAACGCGACCCTTCGCAAACACCCTATTTCCCTTATATTCCACTTAATTGCGAGAGGGTCGTAATTTCTGTGTTACAAAACCCGAGGGTACAGATAGAGAAATGCATTTAAATGCAATTCCTCTACCTCCGGGATTCATAAATGCACAACTTGATTCACTCTTTGCCTATTCTCTTTTCCATCCAACTAACGACGATCACCAAATGAATGTGTTTTAAAGAGATCCTTTATTGAATTGAGTTTGCTCTCCAACGATGTCAAAATAACCGAATTAATAATTTGTAACTTGAAATACGTAACTTTTATTTCATTAAGGGGCTATGTCAAAAATTAAGCGTAAAAAGAGATAGCAATGAGAAAACGACGGGCGCGGGAGCGAGACCGATTCAGCAGATTTGGCGCAAAAATCAATCAAATCAATTCGTAGTAAATAACTATAGCGATTAAAGAGAAATGCTTCTACACGATTCTGAATATTGATAATACAAATTATTTAAAGCAATTTGGACTTAAATACCTAATGTTGTTTGTAAATAATTTTGATTTTAAAAACTTTCAAGAGGTATTTCCGAAATTAAAATGTGTTTCTGGTTATATACGTGTCTGGAGAAAGATATAAAAAAATATAAGTTTATCTTAATATCAGATCTCTAAGATCTTTCCGCGACCTATGGCATTACATCAAAATGTGTAAATTTTTGAACGTCTCCCCTTAACACGATAAAGTAAAAGTAAGCTTCAGGCATTCAGGCAGGGCAGCCGATGTTGAAGATTGAATAAGCAGATGGTAGAAAATGATATGGACAATTCAGACATGATTCAATTTATTGAAAAAGTACCGGAAATAGATACCAAAAATTAAATGTTGGCAGCCCTACAGAAATTGGCGGCACGCGGTCGATAGAGGCGCGTCTCTCCCGGAGAGCTTTTGGAGGCTGCGCGAGCGACCCACTGACCCAGCCCTGCCTCACCCAAGATCACCAACAAAGAGCTATGCAACGTGACAACCCTAGTAATTGCACAAACAATGCAACTACGCAATTGGAAAAAAGTTAATCCAAATTAGAAAAAAAGTTGTGATCCAAGGTTTCTTCTTCTAGATTCTATTATCTTTTTTCAGACTGGCTGGATGAACTAGAGCGCATGTCTGTTACGATTCAGTCATTTTAATTGCGTAGTTGAGGTCCTTCAACTTCGAGCATAGTACCTAAAAAGTTTCAAATTACACAGTGAGCTATTTAATTTTGCATTTTGGTAGATTTATTAATGTAATTATCTGCTGAAACTGGATACAGTTTAAGATCTTAAAATAGACTGTTTTAATACATATTTTGTTTATCAAGGTTGCTTATAATAAGTTTATCTTTTCTAATTAGAAGCTCGCAGAAGAAAAAGAACTAGAAGATCACTTCCCTGGAGGTAACTAAGGTAAAATTACCACGATTCAGTCATTTTAATTGCGTAGTTGAGGTCCTTGAACTTCGAGCATAGTACCTAAAGAGTTTCAAATTACACAGCAATTGTGAATGGATTAAAATATAAGACATAAGGAAATATGTGAGCTATTAAATCTTGCATTTTGGTATATTTATTAATGTAATTATCTGCTTAAACTGGATACAGTTTAAGATCTTAAATTAGACTGTTTTAATACATATTTTATTTATCAAGGTTGCTTATAAGTTTATCTTTTCTAATTAGAAGCTCGCAGAAGAAAAAGAACTAGAAGATCACTTCCCTGGACGTAACTTAGGTAAAATTACCTGAGTTATCTCCAGGAAGATATTCTGTAGGAAGGTATTCTGAAGAACCTGTTTTTCTTTCCTATTTTGTTCTCATTGTTTTACACATTTATCGTATTTAAAACGTTGGGACATTGATTAGTGAGGCACTGCAAGTCTCTTTGTTAAAATAGTCACGCTTGTTCTAATTGGCTCGACGGTTGCTAAACCATTTGCATCGTGTTAAAGAACATTTGTACTTACTATTTCACAACAACTCTTCACAAGAAAAGCAAAAGTCGTGAAATAAAATGCTAATTACGAAACTTACAGGATGTCACTGCACTTTGAATGTCCTTGACTTTTCAGGCGTTTTGATAAGATAATATGATACTGTTTAATATGGTATAATAGATGTCACACACATTAATGTGATCAACATGTTAAGATATCTTAAGGTAGCATGCAAAATTATTAAAGTCATATTATAAGATTTCCAGTAAATCATTGATTAAAATAGTCTTTGAATTACATTTTCTACCATTAGGTACCATGATTATATTGAATTGGATTCGTGAATTTTTTACAAAATTAGATTACTTATGTCAAAAAATCCTTTATACATACTACCTATATTTTTTTATTATTTAACCATGTGAATAAATCTTTTTATACATAATTTTTATAACAAACAGTATATGAAAGCATTAATAATATAAATAGAGATTAGGTTCAAAAAACTACTCGTACAAACTCTTGATTACTTATTTAAAGGGTCTAATAGAATAAAATCCGTTGAAGGATAATGTGTTTCGAAGCCATAAACCATTTTAAAAATACATATGAAAACAAAGGTAACCTTCTGAAATCTAATTTAGGCGTAGAAAGGTAAACAAGATTATTTAATAATATCTCCTTTAATATTCCGGGAGCACCGCGCTAGACCTTGTGTCTGCGTAAATAATGCCTTTGACGCAGAGCCTCAAAAACTTTCGTAAATGCCTTTATTGCTCAGCAAATATGTGAGTGAACTATTTATAAAAGTTTACTTTAATAATTTTGTAGTTTTTCATCTTCCTTTATTATTTTCCTTTACATTTTACCATTATTCACTAAAAATATGGTTTTTTTATTTTAATGTTTATCTTAGGTATTAACATAGAGTATAATAGTACAAACTTGTATTAACTTAGTTTTGTATATTTTTTACAATTTTGTAATTTCATACGTTTTACTATTTCTCGTATCCTTGGAAATCCTACTAATTTATAATTCTTTTACGTTTAGTTAAATTAGGTAAGCAGAATTTGGGCCTTATCCTATCCACCAATATAATAATAATTCCAGTCAGAAACACTTCGTCATAATGCAAAATGAAGAATTCAGTCGGAATTAAAAATAATACAGCATAATTGAATGTGAATCGCTAATTGCCTACTTTGAATATACACTTCATTAAGTGAGACATTGTGTCAATACTAATAACCGAGCTACTAAGATATCAATGACATAATTACATACAGGGATGTCTTAAGCCCACCGGTAACGATCAATTGCGACTGTCAATTTTTCCGTCAATGCCATTGTTGGAGCAATTGACAATCGCTTCAACTGCACGCGTAAACGATCAATTTTTGCGTCAATGGGCGTCAATTGCGGAAAAATTGACAATCGCAATTGATCGTTACCGGTGGGCTTTAAGACTTAGGGGGCCCCTTGAACTGGGCTATTAAATCAGTACCTAGACATTTACTGAATATAAACAAATGGAGTGTAAAGCCTGTTTAATAGAGTTTCTGTCTCTGATGTCAATAAGGAATGTATATTCCGTCAAGGAGATAGAGAAGGAAGAGATTAGGATGAATTTAGCGGTATCATTATTAAGAAATAATGCTACAATCAATAAAATGAAATCAAACGACATTCGTAAACGTCAATAATATGAAAAGGTCCCCTATTGTCGAAGAGCACTTCCCAGGTGGGCCCCGAATTACTCACGTGTTTTAAGTTAAAGACGGACCTGACATCAAACCGGCCTCGTGTTCGCAGACAATGCACACTTACATCACTTTATGGACATCTGAGAAAACCTTGTACGGACTCGCAAAACGAGGTTTGGATTGATGCTGTCTGGCTTCAATAAATACCAACGGTTATTGCAATCTGTGAAGTTTTTATTGGAACTGATATCACTTACAATCTGGTGAGTTTTTACTGGAGCAAATATCACTTATAATCTAGATTTCTTGAGAACTTGAGTCTTTTGTAGAACAAGATTATATTATATCGTTTTCAGGTGCTCGCGATAGGTGAACAAATGGGTACGTATCAAAATGTCTAAAGTTAAAAAGACAAAGTTCAAAATGTCAAAAATTAAAATTCAAATGGTTTAAAATCATTATGTCTAACTTCAAAATAGCAAAATTCAAAGTATCAAACGTATCAAATACTTGAAAGTTAAAATATCAATGGTCATTAAGTCTAAGTTCACAATGATTTATTTGAATTGGGTTGAATCTTAAAACGAATCGCCTTCTTTGAGGTTAATTGAGTCTGTGGAGGTGTCTTTGGGCTTCGCCTAAAATGCTTTATAGCAAATTTAGCTGCCGGAAACGAGTCTAAACTAGTCTACTGGGACCTCAGACCAAATAAAAAAAGGAAGACGTAGTCCTCTGAACAATGCAGTGAAGCCAATAAAACTACGCCTTGGCGTGTACACACACAGTTACACGCACACACATGTAACGAAACTACGCCTTTTGTTAACAGCCAGCGTGCGAAGCGGACGTACCAGGACGTACTAATAAATTATGAATTTCACCAAAGAAAATGCCGAATTGTGTAGTGAAAAGGTGTAAAAACCAATATTCGACACATAAAAAGCAGGATGGAGTCACATTTCACACGAAAGTAAAATTGGAAACTAATATTTTTACTAATTCAAAATAAACATTAAGGTATTACTTGAAACACAAAACGTCAACACAAGTGTTGCCATGCCAAACGTTCTTTTTTAAACCTGTTATTGGGTAACATGGAAAGTAACGTAACGTTATTTGTTTCTTGTTAAAAATAACGCGTTAATTATTTCTGTTTCTGGACTGTTTTTACCCACGACGGACGGAACGGAATGGAGGTGGTATATGCGTTTGGGGTTAGAATACTGTGATCCATCAGTATTTAATTAGGGGCCTATTTCATAAAATATTAGTAACTTTACTATAACAATTTACCATTGTTGTTATTGGGGTAGAACTGTTTTTTAATAATTATAAAACATAATCTCTACCCCAATAAACTACTACAATGGTAAATTACTGTACTTTTTCATACTTTTTTGAAATAGACCTCTGATTAAATACTGATGATCTCAGTATTTACCACGCGTGTAGCCGTCGCCTCAGAGGTTGTTTGTTTGTTTGTTTGTCTATGTCTGTTACCATTTTCTTCGGAAACTACCTTCTGGGCCGATTTCAATGCAGATTTTGTCGTTTTTCAAAAATTACTAAACCGATTTCGCTACGGCTTTCTGTAATGCTTTTCGGCGATGCTTCTTAGATAAGTGTTATAGTATTTAGCCGCTAGGGAGTGCTGCAGCATCATGTTTTCATTTATCTCCATAACGGTTTGACCGATTTAGATGCTGTTTTTACCTGACTGCAAGAGGGTTATGTTTTTCGCGCGTATCTTCTATCTTGTATGTATGTAATATTCTTTATTACCTCATATCTTTTAAACGACTGAACGGATTTCTATGATTAAGATATCGTTAGATTCGTCTTGTCAGCCCAATTGTTCTTAAGAAGATGGCGTTCTAAAAAACTTCTTAAGAAGGTGGCGTTCTAAAAAACCAACATGGCGGCTATACGGTGCTATTATGCGTAGTGGAAAAAAAAATTTTTTTAGAATACTGCTATATGGGTATCAAATTAAAGGGCTTATTATGAAGATTTCGAAAAGGTATATCGTGACCGTAATATATGATAACTAAAAAGATATAAATAAAAAAATAAATTATATAATTAAAAAACCCCTGCCTGCCGCAGAAAAGACAATAAAAAGACAAGTCAACTGAAAAGATGGAAACAAGACTAAATATTAAAGGTAACATAATAACATGCAGTCGGAGGTATATAATTCAAATAATTCATAATGTCACTTTCTTTATGCATGCCTGTGACAGCATGTTATTATGTTGCCTTTAATATTTATCTTGTTTCCATCTTCTCAGTAGACTTGTCTTTTTATGCAGGCGGGTTTTTTTAAAACTAGATAAAGTATGAATTCTTTAAAAAAAATTTAAATGAAAAGCAACATTTAAAACTTTGAAAAAACCTATGTCACCTAAAATAGTTATTTTTAATCCTGCAATCCCTGATGGAAATGGAATATTGTGTCTCATTTTCCGGGCTTAAAGGATTAAGTGAAAAAAATAGGTATTCCTAACAAAGGTAAAATAAGTGGTTTTACGAAAATATCTCCCAATTTAAATTAATTTAGGTAGGGTACTATACATACATATTGAAGGAAGGATGTTATGAGTTTGACTGATTGACTGATGGAAAGAACAAATCACATCATGCAACCATCAGTCACTACATTACACGGTAGGTTAATCATCAGTCACAGCCCGTGACTGTGGTTAAACTGACAGCAAAACCTACCGTGTAATGGATGCCTAACATGTCAGAACAAACATCTTGCCTTAAATACACGAAACTTTAGTATTCGTTAGTTTTATTTTTTACATTTTTCCTATTTCCTTCCTACTTCCGCCACTACTTTTAAAGCGAGCTACTCACAGCCCTGCATGCAGGGCTTTGAGAAGCTCACTTTTTCTATCTATCATTAAGCGACGGCTACACGTGTGGTAAATACTGTGATCCATCAGTATTATTTATCAGGGATCTATTTAATAAAAGAATAAAAAAGTACAGTAATTTACAGTAATAGTTTATTGGGATAGAATTATGTTTTATAATTAATAAGAAACATAATTCTACCCCAATAATAACTGTGGTAAATTATTATAGTAAATTCACAAATCTTTTATGAAATAGGCCCCTGATTAAATACTGATGGATCACAGTACCAGGCGTGTAGCCGTCGCCTCACACCCGAGTCAGAATAGCTGAATGCCTATCATAGTCTGCGTCTCTTTCATCAGTAATAAATAAAAGAGACGCTTTGATAGCCATTCAGAAAACTGACAAGTTTTAAGAGCTTGTAATACCCCCCTTGGGACCGTATTATGATCTCTTGAATCCAGGCAGTTTTTTGTTTTGATTCTGATATGTGATAAATAACGTTATTATTTCATAACGCGTTATTTTTATAACATTGGGGTAATATGAATTACTATGGCAACACCGGCTCACACACTAATGCATGAAAAAATTGGCTTCAGTCCCTTGCTTGGAAGACTCCGTCTTCCCTTTTTATTTGGTCTGAGACTGGGACTTAGAAACCGTAGACTGCAGGTCACGAGATAGGTGCGAGAAGCGTAGTGACGAGCATGTTAGGTTGACATGAACCCAGCGCGCGAGCCGAGCGAGCGAAGCGAGCGTTCCGCGGCAGCGGCCGGCGAAGCGCCAGACAAAAAAATCTATTTCAAAGTTAATTGGTGGGTTTTGTTCGCCGGATACTGAATCAGTGAACGGCGCGGCTATGTTGATGTGCGGCGGAGGCACAGAGGTTAACACGCAGTTATTTAATCTAATTAATAAGATACCTAAATGAAAGAAAATAAGTAAATTCTATACGTCATTATATGTATTTCGACTATTAGACATTTTAAGTTTTGATCATTTGAACTTAGACATTTTAATTTAGGACTATCTGACCGTTTGACATTTTCGTTTTTGACATTTGGAACTTTTTACATTTTAATCGTTAGACATTCAATTTTTTTACATTTTGAACTTTGTCATTTTAAGTTTAGACATTCTAACTTTGGACATTCTGATACGTACGACCCGAACAAATCCTAATATTTCTCAATCATTTCCAAAGCAACAACTTGAAATATATTTATCCCGTCTTTATCTCCAAAAAGACCAGGCATTCGCATTCTCCATCCAAAACTTTCCCGTGATTTATCTATCTCATCTGTCATTTTATCACGTGCCTATAATAAATCTGTTCAAGTATTAACGGTACCTATTTTACCCCGATGACCGTCTACAAAGCCTGCACAATGCACGAATGCTTCTTGAACGCACAAATATGTCACAGCCTCTCTCCATTCAGCTTTCAGCCTTAAATCTAAAGCGTCACGATTGAATGCCTCGTGAGGCTCGTGATCAGGACATTTGTTGCCTTATTTAGCTATGTCCTTATATGGGACCATTTAATCGATTGTTCATCCATGCGACGTGGAAGTGCTTTGATTACAGTTTCCTCCCCACTTTTAATTCAATGTTCATTGACGTTTTGTAGTTCTGTGACTTATTGTTAAAAATATGGGTCAACTGAAGTATCAGCATCAGATGGATTTGCATTATTCATCTCGTACATCATCTTCGTTGTGCTCAAGTTTTTCGTTTACTTATAGTTATTTATATTTTCAACTAAGAGTGCCTTGAACAGGAAAGTATATACTCTACAAGTTACCATTTTCCCAGGTCGATAAATCTATAAATGTAATTTAATAAATTTCATCAGTCAAATTACGGGCCATTACATAATATATTTTTTTCTCTGTTTCCTTCCTTGACTTTGATTTATTGAGAGTTCATGATTTAAATAATTCATTGACGGAATGCATGTCGCATATTTATTCATGTGCTTAACTTTGAAAAAATTCGGCTACAAAGACGTAAATAAGGTTTACCAAGAAAAAGAAATAATTTGAGTTTGTATATGTTAAAATAATACTTAGAATATTGTTTTTAGCTACAAAAGCTTTTATTTTTTAAAACTTGCGACCGCAGCTCGTACCTTTATTTCGTTTTCAACTATATTATTTATGAAAGTAATAGAGCCTTCCGGCACTTGTAAGACCCACTTCCAGCACGCAATGCTTTGGTTGGACCATGAGTCCATGACGCGATGGGCGCTCACGCAATCAATCATCCCTTATTCCAGAAAGTCATAAAAATTAGCGCTGATTATTTTAAAAACCACACAACTTCATTCACGTGGTGTAAATGAACGCTTAAAATCTTTCTGAGATGATAAAGATTGTTGTTTGAAATGTAATTAAGATTACCTACGTAACTGATTGTTTCACAGGTTTCAGATAACATCTAACTTCAGGATAATTTATAATCTGAAATTTATAGTACACATAGCGTTTACGTGGTTTTGGATTTCGACCACTTACTTGGCATTCTTAGGGGTCGTGTCAGGTTGACAACAGGCCCGGTACCGGAGTATGGCGTCGGTAGGGCTTAGGGCGTCTGTCTCTTCCGCCGGCGCATCGCACTCATCCGTGACGAGCGGCGCGCGCGCCGGCGACGTGTGCGATCCATACCCGTCGGAATTCAGCTGGAAATTGTCATTGTAAGTACACTTCTGCTGCTATTTAGATTCCCAAATGACATGACAACCACAAAACACCTCGCTGCTAAGAACTTCAGTGTTCTCACGTTATTTAAAAACAAGTTTTACTTTTTTTGAACTTCGGATGGTTTGTGACTGATACACGTTGCCCGTTTGTGAGCTAGGCTACTTATTGACAGTCAGTCAGTATTTTTCTAAATTAGCTTACGGTCAGTCATTAATTTGAACATAAATAGTTAAAAAAAATACCAAATACATGCCAAATACCGAACCACTTGAGGTATAATCTACTATGAACCACTTTTACTAAGTATAATAATGATATTGAAATATAAGCTACCATTTTAGCTTATTAAAATTTACTTGTTTTTAGGTATCGTATTAGCCTAGCACTATCTCTGCACAACATCCATTAAATAATCAATTAAAAATGGCTCTTTTCCACACACTTCCGCTAAAACTACTTTATTCAGTCAAACTAAAACGAGTAAGTGTTTTGCCGCCATTTTCACATCAACTATTCATGAAAACCGCTTCTACAAGCTAACAATCCAACAGCAACGTTTTAGCTGCATTATTTATAAAATCTATTATGAAACGGTTATAAAACTATGACTAAAAGGTGTTAGGTTGCTAATATTAACACGTTGACTGCCAAATGATTTGACCAACAAAAGCTTTTAATTTTTGACTGGATCAACTGGCAGTGAAGGTGATTTTTATAAACACCAAAGTCATGCTCTAAGAAGAAAGATGAAGAAAGTAGAGACGAAAGGAGTCTAAAATTGCGAAATAATTTAGTTAAAGGATTACATCTACACTAAATAGTTGGTAACAACAGCTACTATGAAGGTCTACAATGTTTAATGATAAGTGCAACGATACTATCATATAAATTACTAGTATTTCCTACCGACTTAAAAACCTGGGAGGGCTCTTATGTTGGTGAGCAGACATTACCACTACATCGGTGATCATTTCCATCTGACTTCATAACTGCTAGTAAAATTTTACTATATAATATTAATTCACAAATTATTGTTTTCAGATATTTGTTATAATCGCATTTCATTTTTTTTCTTTAGCTTTAGTAACTTAACGGAGAGGTGAGTGACTGATTTAAAATTTCGCAAATACTTTTGCAAATACAGTTTCAATACTTAAGTAACCCGTGGATAATACTTGCTTCTTGACTAAAAGTATTTGCGACTTTCCTTCAGTCTCTCATCAGGTGCAGGTGAAAGATGATGGCGAGGCTCACTTTGACGATGGTGCCGACCTGGTTGTCGTGATCGCGGAGCTCGCGCAAGTCGCGAGGGTCGCGCGACAGATCGCGAACGTCGCGCGTCTTGTCGCGCGATTCAGCCGCGTCGCGCGGTTCTACCCCGTCGACTGGCGCGCCTAGCAGCCGCTCCTTCATCTCGTGGATGTAGGGGCAGCGCTGCATCGCGATGTAGAACTCGCGGACGCGCACCTGGAAAAGAAAACATATGTTTATTTAGACAAAAAAAAAAATAAGGGTTGTATGAAATTGCTGATTTTTCTTCTCACACACCGAAGCTCCTTATATCTTCTATGATGATGATAAAGATGCTTCAGTTACTTGTTATTATTTCGAATTATGGTCATGGTGACCCACTATCAACAATAAAAAACTGATTTTGTTTCCTTAATGTTAAAAAAGTGTCTTAAAAGAGACTCCATTTGTCGTTAGCAGAAATGACAACTTAATTCGTTGTAACTTAGCCGATCCTACTTTTATAGGGTTCCGTACCCAAAGGGTAAAAACGGGACCCTATTACTAAGACTTCGCTGTCCGTCTGTCTGTCACCAGGCTGTATCTCATAAACCGTGATAGCTAGAAAGTTGAAATTTTCACAGATGATGTATTTTTGTTGCCGCTATAACAACAAATAGTCATAGTAATTATGAAAAGGAAACTGCATTTTGTGATGGAAGCAAACCACTTTGCACAGTGATAGTGGGGGCCAAACTAAGCGATTTCATCCGAGGATAAACGAGATTCACCCCTTAGGAACAGAGATGGCGCCACTTGTTTAAAAAAATCTTTAAAAATTTCTAAAACCTAAATGGATGATCCGATTTTGATGATTAAGGTGTCTATCGGCAGACAATCAGTTTTTCTACTATTTAAAAAATAATAAGGTAGCAGAAAATAATAATGAATACCAAAAAACCTTCATTATCGAAGAAAAAAAATTTTTTTTTTCAGTATTTATTTAATTTTATAAAAATAATGTATGAATATGGTACTCTTTTATTAATTCGTATTATTACCCATTTAGTTTCACGTTTAATAAAAAATACCGAATATCAATATCTTGTATAGTTCTAAAGTTATTGAAGAAAACACTACATGGTTGCCGGTATATCCCTTAATTCGCTGAACAAAAAAATCTCAAAAGTGATATTTTTTTCTTTACATATGCTTTATTTATGATCTCTATGTATACAGAAAAATAAAATAAAAAATCTATAATATACCAATTTCGAGAAATTATATGTATAATTCGGCGAGTGATCTTAATTCTTGAGTTTCGAAGGTGCTGGTTACCCTGAAAATAAAATAGCAATGAAAAATATCATAATAATAAAATAATAATAAAAGACGCTAAATAACATTTGAACTAAATCTTTATTTTACTTACGTATTTTATTTTCGCATTCGCCTTTGCAGGTTTTGCACTGTAAAGTGCAAGGTAGGCCAACGCCTCGGCAGCCACAACGCATTGTGTCACAGTTCAATTTACATCCACAATGGTCAAGGAGGCTTAATTCTGGCCAAATTGCAGTAACCTTCGACCATTGTGGAGTCCATCTATCTTTGACATCTTTCCATCCCCAAGAAGATGAACATTGGATTGATTTATCCATAAGGCATTTCCCCATAATATATGTCGCCCTCTTAGACGCTGCACGCAGATCATGTTGTTCAAGGGCGGCTGAAGTAGGCGGAAGACTTGTCACCAGCCTGCTTTTAGTCGATGATTATAATTGATAGAGATTGCAGGGCATAGGCAAGGAGCAACCCATATGTTAATGCGATCTTCTGACACAAATGTGTTGGTTCTGTTTATTTCGTACTAAGTACGAAATTTTAAAAGATGAAGGTCTGCAGGTAATGTCGATGTTGACGGGGACAGCTAACAAACGCCGTTACGTAGCAGTAGTGCAAAAAATTGCTTTATACTTTAGGTCATGAAATGTCAACTGCGCTTCGAGGCTTTCATGCTTTCACAGGGTGTTATTTGAATAAAAAAGGTAAAACAACCATGGGTTTCACACCCTGAAGTAACTACTGCTTTTGCAAGTATGTCGAGCCCTATCCTATAGAAATTCCTCTGAAGAAATATTGGCTCATTTGGAAAGGTTTGTACCCATTGTTTTATTGTATGTAGTGTAAGTTAACATAATTATTTCACTCGTTCTCAAATAAAGCTAATCATGCTTCCAGATGCACTTGCCAGCTGTACGATGCACAAACAGAGAACATTACTGTTATGGCGGTTCGGAAAGATTTGTTTTCGACTAAAAGCAGGCTAGTGACAAGTCTTACGCCTACTTCAGCTGCCCTTAAACAACATGATCTGCGTGCATGGGGATCTGAATTGGCAGATTCTTTCAGGGCCGAGCGTCTCCCAGTTTAAATGGAGATTATCGACAGTTTCCGAGGTCGCCACCTTGCACTCCCGTAAGCACCACAAGACATCCACCGACATCGTTTCAATAACGGTAAGACTTGTTTTGGGTTCGATGCACTTCTTTCTTGGTTCCCCCCACCTCCCCTTGAACAGGGATATATTGTGGATGGCCCCATGTGCGGTGTCGGGGTTCTCTGCAGTGGGAGGTTTCTGTTTGGGTGGTTGTTTTGAGGATGAGGGTGTGGGGTCCTGTGGGTTTTTATCTTCTATTCCAAGAGACTGCAGTAGTGTCAGGTCGTAAGGCATCTTAGAGTACCCGATCTTCTTGGGGATGGAAAGATGTCAAAGATAGATGGACTCCACGATGGTCGAAGGTTACTGCAATTTGGCCAGAATTAAGCCTCCTTGACCATTGTGGATGTAAATTGAACTGTGACACAATGCGTTGTGCCTGCCGAGGCGTTGGCCTATCTTGCACTTTACAGTGCAAAACCTTCAAAGGCGAATGCGAAAATAAAACGTAAGTAAAATAAAGATTTAGTTCAAATGTTATTTAGCGTCTTTTATTATTATTTTATTATTATGATATTTTTCATTGCTATTTTATTTTCAGGGTAACCAGCACCTTCGAAACTCAAGAATAAAGATCACTCGCCGAATTATACATATAATTTCTCGAAATTGGTATATTATAGATTTTTTATTTTATTTTTCTGTATACATAGAGATCATAAATAAAGCATATGTAAAGAAAAAAATATCAATTTTGGGATTTTTTTTGTTCAGCTAATTAAGGGATATACCGGCACCATGTAGTGTTTTCTTCAATAACTTTGGAGCTATACAAGATATTGATATGCGGTATTTTTTATTAAACGTGCAACTAAATGGGTAATAATACAAATAAATAAAAGAGGACCATATTCATACATTATTTTTATAAAATTAAATAAATACTGAAAAAAAAAATTTTTTTCTTCGATAATGAAGATTTTTTGATATTTATTATTATTTTCTGCTACTTTATTATTTTTTAAATAGTAAAACAACTGATTGTCTGTCGATAAACACCTTAATCATCAAAATCGGATCATCCGTTTAGGCTTTAGAAATTTTTAAAAAAATTTTAAACAAGTGGCGCCATCTCTGTTCCTAAGGGGTGAATCTCGTTTATCCTCGGATTAAATCGCTTAGTTTGGCCCCCACTATCACTGTGCAAAGCGGCTTGCTTCCATCACAAAATGCAGCTTTAGGCCAAAAAGTGACCATAATGTCTATGACTAAAATACTAAAAACAGAATAAAATTAATATTTAAGGGGGGCTCCCATACCACAAACGTAATTTTTTTGCCGTTTTTTGGTACGGAACCCTTCGTGCGCGAGTCCGACTCGCACTTGGCTGGTTTTTTTCACTTAACATATGTGGCATTAGTTAGCTGAGTGTTTAAACATTTGTGCATAAGTTTTTATACATTAGCGATGATGGTTGTTAAATTAATTAAGAAGATGTTAATATGGAAAATGCAAATTCTTTAAAATTCTCTAAACAAAACGGCAATTTCATTGCTTTGATTCCAAAGTAAGCAGCTCATACTTAGTGATCAGTGACAATGGTGGTAACACAACCACCCAGACCTGAAATAGAATATAACAATATTCACGATTTATTGATTGATGAATCGAAGGTGCCTATGCAAGATCAGCGAAATTACAGTCTTAAACGTCTAGATGTGACTTCGCTTCGCACCTACAACGCCAAGTGAGTTCCTGCTGTATCAGAAATTGAAGTTCAACAAGAATTCTTTCAATGTGTTGATAAGAAATGCTTTACCCAAAATTTTAATAGTAATTTTCATATCCAATATTGTTTGGTCATTTTGCGAATCGGACGCAACCTGTCAAATCGGTTTCAACAACGGATTCAAGAAAGATTTAATAACAATAATTTTTACTTCGCCTATTTTTTTCTTTTGACAAGGTCCTAATTTTAAGCGGGCATATCACAGGATATTCCATAAAAGTTGCCTGCTTTGTTGAATGCTCCGACGTAATAACTTCTTATTGAATAGAGCTTCATATATGGTACCATGAAAGAACGCGCGTGGAATAAGATACACAAAAGTTGAATGCTTTAGCGTAGCGTCCACTAGGGATTTTCCAGTAATATCTGACGCTTATGGCGCTAACACTGCTTAAATTGCTAAATTGCTATGACTGTTATGTCACTGTAGTTTATAAGTACCATCATACTTCAAATAAGACAAATATACATTTGATTGCTTTTTCATTATGATACTATAATTTAATATTCACATCAAAAACATGATTGAAGTCGTAATAGTGTAGGCGCCCTATCTGATAACAAGAGAATACTTATTTATCGTTTTTTTTTATATTACTTACTAGCGGCCGCCCGCGACTTCGTCTGCGTGGAAAGGTTTTTATGCTATCCCTCGGGAACAACACTTTTTTCGGGATGAAAGGTACCCTATGTCCTTCTCTGTGCCTCTGAGAACGTTTATGCAAAATTTAATGATGATCGGTTCAGTACTTAAGACGTGAAGGCGTAACAAACAAACAAACAAACGAACTTTCGCATTTATAATATTAGTAAGGATATCATAACATAATAATATGTCTCCATCCAAAATAAATTACTACAACCAATAAATTTTCATTGTTTAGCTTTCATATAAGTTTACGCATTACTTAGTAATAAACATGTATAAAAACTGAGTTTGCGCCTATATCTTTTACAAATTTTGAAAAACATGAAGCAACACAATAATAAAACAACACCATAAAAATATACATAGGTATAAATAATCTGAAAAACCAGTTCTACACTATACCGAGTTTAGTTTAACGAAAGAATTAGAGTAGGAAGTAATAATTTTCTATGAGTTATCGAATCGAAACCGAACCATCGTATCGAAACATCCATTACATTATGATGTTCAAAATAATCCAGTTGTTTACTTTGCGGCTTGCGGCGTTATACGGCTTCACCAAAATACGTCTTACATTAGGTACAATGTTTTTTCATGGGTGACCCAGTTCGTGTTATTGTTTGGTATTAACAGCCACATTTGAAGCTTTCAATAAACAACTGTAGTTGAATCGATCTTTATTCATTTCCATTACTTTAACTGTTAAAATTTTCATAAGATTGTATGAATTAATTTTATGAAAATTAATCACTTGGTTGTATATCTTGCTTACTACATTGCTTACTTAAGTAGATTACCGAACTACTGCAACTAAAGGGATTATTTTAATGATTTCTGGATATATCATTACTTACTCATCTACTTAGTTAGATCACAGATGGTATCATCATAGTAGTCTGCTAGAATCTAGATCACGAGAGAATTTTTTTCACGAGATGCCACATCCGAATGACGAAAAGAAAACAAAACGATCTTACTTACAATAAAAAATCCATTAATTATTTTGTAAAGATAGCTTCTTATCCCAAACCTTTTAAGTCGCGTGACTTTTATGCCACAACTGGCAATAAAGCAGAATAAGGAGTACTTCAGCGAACGGCTCGAGATTCAGCGCCAAGCGACATAAGTGCTCGCGCGAGAAGTGCTAAGTCGTATGAGAAAAATTCGAAAAGGGAAAAAAGCTCTAGAAACAAATCGTTAATTTGGTTTCACCGTTCATTGAATTAAAAAAAACATTAATATTAAGGATAAGTAATGAATTTCGGTTGGCAAATCTAAAGATAAAGGAACAATAATCCTACTAATATTATAAATGTGAAAGTTTGTGGGTTTGGATGTTTGTTCCTCAATTACGCAAAAACTACTGAACGGATTTGGTTGAAATTTGGCACACAGATGGTAGATAAATAGCCTAGATTAAAACATAGAATACTTTTTATCCCGATATTCCCACGGGAACGGGAACCACGCGGGTGAAACTGCGGGCGGCCGCTAGTTTGTTATAAAATCTAGTAATAAAAATATTCACAGATGAACATTATTGTTGTCATGTTGTTTAATAGCTATATCATCTCCTACTGATATTATAATAATAAACAAAGTGTTTCCATCCAAAGTTTGTTTCTTTAAATTCAGAGTCAGCTACTATAATTTCATTATTGTTAATCCCACTTTTAGGTACTTGATCATTGGCAATTTAGTCGTCCACTGCCAATACAGCTGTATCTAACTAATCAAGATCAAGTTTCCTAAAGCCTTGACGAATGCCAGTTTGATTTATATCAGAAGCTGTTACGAACACTGCTATTAGGTTTCGTTTTCAACTGAATGCCCCGGTGCCCTCATTTTGCTGATCGATTGTATGCGTTGTCCTTTTATTACTGATTTGCTGTCGTTTCACTTGAGTGCGGTTACTACTAATGGCATGCTTTTTAACCTAATGCATGCGTTCTTTGTTGTTTTAACAGCCAACATTAGCTTTGTATGTATGAACGAATTATGTGTTTAGGTCATTTATTTATAGATATTGGTTGTTATAGTTTAAACTGTACATAAACAAGTGCTATGCTCTTAGAAATAGTAATTGCAATGCATGATATAAAAATATTTACGATGGTCCAAGATTTTGAAAGATCTTTCGTGTTTACAGGCCGGTACAGTTCCATTCCATTTCAAAATCATCTATACAAATCTAACTCGCCCTAGTTTTTTTCTTTTTTTTATGTTTCCCAAACATAATAAACCTACTACCCTGCTTCGTTTCAGTTTTCTTCTTACTCTCAATACATCTGTGACAGTATTTCAACCCGTTATGGGCAAGCGACCTAACCAGTATTTTCTCCTGCACATAATAGATACGTTTCACTCAGCAAAAAACGTTCTGCATTCAGTGGGCTTTCCGCAATTCCAGGAGGTTGGAATTAATTCCCATAAATAGCTGGAAAAAAAGGACAGGCTACCTCAATTAAATTGCGTTGGGTTTATTTGAGTTTTGTAGCGGAAATGGGTGTTCATGTCTGTGCCGCGTATGTAATTACTTCTATGATTAACGGTTTTAAGTTATTAAAAGCTAAAACATTTCCTATATAGTGCTCGTCATGCATTTAATTTAAACAGGGATTAATCCCTGTTTTCAAATTAAACTACTTAAGTAGATTCTTCTTAGTAGGCTATGATTTAAAAAACGATAACGTAATATTTAAGATCTAGATCTACAATATACTTATTTATGCTCGAATATATTATTTTCTCCTCCTATCAACCCTGTCATTTTATAATAATGCTATAACATCGCCAAAAATAATCTGCTTCTTCTTATTTTTAATAAAATATTATCATCGCTCATTATATTCATCCTCATCAGATAGCTCACACTATTATTACAGTCTATCCATCAACGTACTCTTAAAACTTTATCGGAGTGCCAAATACTCAGTTTTAATAAAGTACCTAGCTACGATTGTCCTTGAAAGACGAGAGTATCGCTCTGCGAACAAATGGGAGTCCATCTAAAGAAAGTGGGTCAAGGACATGGCCGTCTTGTGTTGAATCAATGGCTTTAGTACACCTGGATATTGTTTAGTGAATTTTGAAAAAGGTAACTGAATTTCACGTGAATATTGAAGGTACAACCATACCAAACATTCTAGCTTAGTGTGGGCATATTATGAGAAGGGATGAAAGGCATGTTGCTAAGAGGATTGATGGATGAAGAGAAAAAGGAAGGTCGCAAAAAATATGGATTAATTGTGTGCACAAAGATGTGAATGAGAAATGGAAGAAAAGAAAGAATGGAAAAGAGGGATGTGCTCCGCCCACCCCAAATAAGCTGAGATAAGGGAGGGAGATGATGATTGTAGGTGATATTCGAAATCATTAGAACAAACAAAACTCTTGTTGATGCTGTATAATAATTTTGAAACCTTGAAAGTTAATTTAATAAACTCTAACACATTTCAATGTTGGTGTAGCAGAGACCCAAACTTAGTGTTACCAAAATCGGCAAGATTGAAGTGACATTTAAAAAGACCAATAGCTACTTTATAAAACTTGCTTGTGTCTTTGAAGCCAAAATCTTACGAGGTAGGTACTTCATGTTGGTCTGTCAATTACGTAATATCCGTTTTTAGCGTACCTAACCGAAATGTGGTAGTAATATCAGATCACTAATGTATTTAGACTGTCTGCACGTTCAACTTTTGTTATAGGTGATAAGATAATTTATCTTTTGTCATTAGAATGACTATACTGCGACTATGAGCGTTAATATATAATTCCACTTAACCTTAATACAGCAGTCATATTCTACAAATACACAGTGATACGGTGGTCCTACATCATGACTAGGGCTACCATGTCTAAATCTAAAAGCCGGACGAAAGTTCTGGCTTAACATAAAAGTCGTTTAGGTCAAACATTACTTTTAATTAATTTATGAGAAAATTTAATATTCGGACAAAATAAAGCTTACCTAAGTCCGGAAGCCCAAAAGTTGACATGTAATATACCTATATCCCTGATGGTAACCCTGATCATGACGGATCTCGCTTGGCAACTCCACCGCTATTGACATTGATGCACCTACGTGTTAAACAAACGCGTCTATTGAATGCCAATCGAAAACTGTTTGTCGATTTACTGGGTAAGTAGCACGGCTGGTTCTACTGCTTTTTTTTCAAAGGTTTTAGAATGCTAAGCGTTTTTATTCAAGTCTTTTACTGATGGATGTTTTTGTACGCATGAAAGTTAATGTGACTTAAGTTTACCAGCTATAGTATGTTTATTATGTTTTTATTACTTTTCTATTAATTTAAAAGATATTGCTCTCCATCAGGAACATATTAACGAATAATTTAAGCTAAACTTTGTTTATTAATTATTTTAATAGAAAACTCAAAGAAAATAATAATTTGTTAAAGATTAAAATAAAAAATGTGCTTGCTTCAGAGTTACGTTAAATAATATGTTTATAAAGAGTAGAACAACGGAAAAGAGAGTAGAGAGAGACGTATAGGTTCCTGTAATTTATTAAAGAGTTAGGATTCTAGAGTCCTAAAACAAAAGACAACACAACTTTAACAGTAGGCGATGTTCTAGGTCTTTTCGGCATTAGTCAATTTGTGTTTTAGTAAATTGAGTGTTCGACCCATTATGTAGTCACAAGAACCTTAGAATATGAATATAAGGTTCTTGTGTAGTCAAATTGTGTTCTAGACAGTTCAAGACCAACCCTATGTATAAGTTAGGTACACAGATTATTAGCACCTAGTACAGAAATAAACTCAGAGTTATCTCGCAAGTTATCCAACCTAGAAAACTAATAAGATCGAAAGTAAGTTGACCTATTTTTGCGATTTCTGTGATACTCTTTCAATCAACCGCAACCGCGTAGCACAAAGCTACCTACGGAAGTTAGACTGAATGTTCCCAACATGACGCAAGCGACAAAGGAACATCCGTATGCGTCTCACTCAAACGTGGGAATTAATACGCACCTACCCAGACTTTGTTGCTAGGTAGCTATTGTTCGAGCACTGATTGTGTTAAGTAAGACTATGTTATATTTCGCCACCTCATGTTGTTTTGAAAATGTTTGTTAACGTGAATTTTACCTACCTATTTACCGATATCTACTACATCCTTTGTTGTTTTGTTAATCGGAAAGTGATGTTAAAATTCATGCTTGAAATTACGAATAAGAAAACCTCGCAGAAAAACGAGCACTTCTAAAAAAAATGAAATATTGTACAGCAAAGCAAGTAATATTTAGATTTCAATATCAGTGAATTTAGTGTTTTTTATGTACCTACCTAATTACATTTTGAAATTCTCGCTTGAAATTACGAAGAAGAAAATCTCGTGGCAAAAAATAAGCACTCTATAAGTGAAATTTTGTTCAACTAGTAATATTTCGATTTCATTATTAGTAAATTTTATTTTTTGTTTGTTGTAGTTATGTTTGTTATTGTATTGTGAACAAGCAAAGAAGTTTTACAATCGAAAATGCTAACAATGAAGGTTTTCTGTCATTCCACAACGATTTGCTATTGAACCGAATGCTCAACAATTTTGGACTTTTCGGTGTTGGTTTACGCACGGTCTAACTCCTGAGGATGCTCCTGGTTGGGGCGAAACACGTGTAAAGTAGCCTAATTGGTGAAGGTGTAAGGTGTGTTGCTGTCTTGCTAAACGCAGATTTTTGCACTGATATTATGTGGTGTGCATATTTTTGCGGGCGGGCGGGCGGTGCATCTATATATTGTTTGCGGAAGTAAGCTACATAATATATTTCAATTTTTAAATAAATATTTTGGACTTATTATAAAAATAATGCCCGTATCTAGATCAGTCTCGAACATCTTACCCCTTTCTATTCGATATTAGAATTCAAATCGAAGGCATACGAGACGACTCATAATGGAAGAACGGTGGTTTATTCGAAAACTGATCGAACCAGCATTAGCATAATAACGAGATCGAAACTACCATAATTTGTGCACAATCACGAAGCTCATAATGTTTGATAGAGTAACTCAAAATGAACATTGGAATTTGAACTTTAAAGTTGTTTCTCACACATGAAACTGTAACATTTTCTAAAGTTAAGACTGAGGAAAAATATGAAAATACAAAACCGTTTAGAGAACCTATTTTTGTAGTTAAAATATGAAAATTGTAATGATAAATACTAAAGTAAGTGCTTTATTAGATAAGTTTCGATGATATAAAGAATAATATGAAAATCATAAAACATAAAAATCTCGAGAGTTAATACTAAATATTATAGAGTCTGGTTAACTTAAAACACTTTAGATGCTATATCGTATAAAAACTGCTTTAGATATGAGTATCTACTTGGCAAAGAGTAGCAAACTTGTTATTAAACTTTAATACTGCGTAAAAAACTTTTCCAAAACTCTTTCGCAACGAGAAACTTTTTATAGTCTACGTCCGTCTTCCATCTGGCTTTGTTTATTTATGACCTATTTTAACATTGGTCAATAATGGTGTTAACGCTTGCCTATTTCGGCTATAACTGTACTAATAATCGCCGTTTATATAAACTTTTTATTTTGCAATTCGCAAAATATTTCAAAACTTAAATTTTACTTTTTCCTTCTACAAATAGGTACTATTTTACTGAAAATTACTTCAAAAACATAAAATACGAATATACTAGAACTAGGGGGTAAAATCTTAGAATGCAGTTCCAATCATTTTTTTTTAAACAAAATGAAGTCCTTCAGTAAAATATCCCATCTTCAGTTTACCTATTTAAGGTACTTTCCCTCCCTGTGGTAGTTTTGGGACACCCTGTATACAGGGTTATTTGTAAAACACCAACAACCTCGCAGGAGTAGATTACTAACATCATAAACAACAATTTATTTGTTCTACGACTTTTCCGACTTTTTCATACAAAACTTGATCAGCTGTTCGGAAATTTGTATGGAAAGTCGTTTTTTTGTCTGTTTTTTGAAAAGTTATAGAACAAAAGTTGTAGTTTATGATGTTAGAAATCTACTCCTGCGAGGTTGTTGGTGTTTTACAAATAACCCTGTAATATTTCAAGATTTTTAAATTTTTCAAGCAATCAAAATTATGAGTTAATTCGTTCTATTAGTAATTTTTTTCCTCAATTGTCCAAGCTATCGTTTAAAAATACTTTTAACTGGCCTTTTATCGTTGCTTATAAAAATAACCTGTTAAAAGGTACGCCGGCCGTTACGTAGAGCAACCTCGGACTAAACGCATCACTTCAAAGGGGTAACTCATGTCTAAATGGATGACTTTATCTACATAAAATTATACACAATATACTTGAATTTATAACGTTGTTAAAAGACCTTTCCATGACATCAAAAGTCTGCGTATCTTATTTCAAAGTAGTTACTGTTTCCCTGATTTTTTTTTGCACTTAAAGTTTATTTTAAAAATGTCTTATAATTTTTAATTTACATAAAAATATTCAAAAACTTGATTTCCTCACATTTTTTTTCTTCAAAATGTAGCTTAACAACATTTCTCATTCTGCTCTATTACCTAATAAAACTGTGAAAATTTGTAAAAGTCGCAAAGATAATCCGCGTCTTTATTTTAAAATGTTCTTAGGATAAAATAGTTATGAACAAGTGCAAGTTTTTTGGTATGAAAGGTATTATATGTCCTCTTTACCCATGACAACGTGTATGCAAAATTTCATGGTGATCGATTCAGTAGTTAAGACGTGAAGGCATAACAAACAAACAAACAAACAAACAAACGGACTTTCGCTATTATAATATTAGTAAGGATTCCGGAATCTAATCAAACTTTGTACCTTAAGGTACTGGCTTTTAATTACAAGCAGTGAAACAAGGTTAGTTGAGCTGTGACCTTAACGTAAGCTAATTTTCCGCCAATCAAGGCAATTTCATGCAGATTAGGGTGTGAGCTGTGGAAAATAATGTATTTAGTCACATCATTATCTGTTTACATTTCTTTATGTTTATAAAGTAAATAATAAATATTATGGGTATATTATAAATAATATAATTGTAAGATATATACTTATGGTCACAAATATGTGTTAGAAAGTAGTGTGACAGTAAAAATAGTATATTTTTTTAGAAATATATTCGTATGTATGTTCATTTTCTAACCTTAGATTGTCTATAATTTGATGAACAATAATATCGTTCTACATATTATCTAGAATAATATTTTAATGTCTACCTACAAATTATCTTAATAGACGTAGTCGGATACTGTTTTTTTAATAGATGCATAAGTATCAATGAAAGCTCATAAACACATTGCAAGTTAACGTAGACGACGACCGACGATGATGCACAATGGATAGGTTAATAAAACTTATGGAATTAAATAATGTATGCAAACATATTTCATACGTATCAAAGTATTCAACAAACTTTTCACTAACTGCGGAACAACCATCTCATTAAAATTGTTTTGCGTCCCAACTAAAAGAAACATTTGTATGGCGATGTTTATAAATGTTTTACTTGAGAATTTTACGTTGGTAGTTTACCTCTTTATATCTTTTTTTATGTAAATATCAAACTTAATCAAAAGTAAGTAAGTAAAGTTGTAAGTTTCAAAGACTAAATAAATTGGATATAATTTCGATTTTCATATTATATTTCTTTGAATCGTCAGAGTTGTCCAGTCCGAGTCTCAAAAATGGCACCTCAAAATAGCGTTCCACTTACAAACGTGGCGCTTATTTTGTACAAAGTAAGTGATAAAATATGTGTTTTTGTACAAAATAAGTTATTTTGTACAAAATAAGTGATATAAGATGTGAGTTTGTATCAAATAAGATAATTGATAATGTACAAAATAAGAGCCCAGTTTGTAAGTGGGACGCTATTTCAAGGTGCCGTTTTTGCGTGCTGTTATAGAACTATAACAGCACGCAAATCAAGAAGAACGCAGCATCAATATTCTTGATCGAAGATAAAAACAAAGGTATGTCTCTCTTTTAACGCTACTCTATTAACATAAAGTTTAGTTATAACGCTATTCTATTAATATGAATATTAGTTTTCATTTAGAAAACAATCTCACGGTAAGATTTTACAGAGCTTTTTCTTATTTAGTAATAATTATACGCATCATTAGTCATGTAGCAGTGAAGATGAGACGCATAATTCCTATTTGATCAATTTGATCGCATGAACAGCAAATCTATTATGAGGCTAACCCAGTTTCTGCTTACTAAGCGAGAAGCGCGAAGTTTCCTGCCACTAATTGCACCACGATAACCTTATAGCGAAAAGCTACATAAAATATAACTCTTGATGTATAATCTTTCCCAGTTTAACGGCCAATTTATAAATTACAACATCTTAAATCATAATCAATTGCCTCTTTTCTTACAGAACCTACGTCTATTGGTATTACTAAACCTCTTATGGAACTAAACACTAGTACATAATCATTTAGAAACTGAACGAAGTAGTTATTATGAGTAGGAATTTCAAATTTTAAAAGAGACCTATCTAAACAACGTGTTACACTAAAAACCCCTAATTCCGAATATGGTAGATAGGGACTATCAAACTGAACAACTTTTACTATGGGTTCAACTATGAAATCTCGAAAAAAAATTCACAGATCTCGTGCCTTTCACGACGTTCTGGCACATTGAAAATGAATTTATTGAATTTCATAAAAAAATATTCCTGTGTTTGAATTTAGTACTCACAATACTTGCAAAGCCATGAACATATTTTGGATCTACTTTACTGTAACTCCTGTATATGAAATTCATATAAAAATATTTCATTGTTATAAACATTACTGTTTTATTGAAAGGTAAGTACTATTATAACCTAAAACCCTTTCGACGCATAGTGCCAGAAACGCAAATTATCATACACGCTAATGACCATATTTCAAATTCGCAACTTACCAGACGTGCAAAGCAAATGACCTACCTGATACGCAAATAAATGGGCAATCGACCATGTACCTACGCAAACGACCTGAAATTAATCCACAATTGACCAGGTACGCAAACGACCTGAAATTGGTCTTAAAATACAATATTATATGTGGTTCTAAAACACACAGCGTTGGTTGAAGATGCGTTTATAATCTCACCATTAATCAATGTAAATAAGTGTACTCACCAAGTTTTCCTGATAAATCTCTTTCTTTCACTCACCCAGTAGGCTGTATGTCACAATTCCCATGCATAACCTCGGTGACTGACAGATGACAGACAGCTGTCACTCTCTGTTTCATAGCGTTTGTAAATTTCGCCGTTAGCACGTGCAAAAATTTTTCGTAAGTGTAAAAATAAGCAGAAAGTGTTTAATAAGTGCAGTTTTGAGTTAAAAGTGAAATTGTTTAGGCAAATAAGAAGAGCCTAACCACAAAGGACTGTTTGGTAAGTCGAAGTTAACGAGATGGCGGACGATGTTAGATGTACGAGTGCCGCGACTTCGGAGGGAGAGCGTGCGGCGTACAATAAGAGTGCTAGTTGTGAGAATACCGCTGCCTCGGAGGAGGAGCGAGTGCCTCACGGTAGGGGAATTAAAAGTGCGGATACCGCTGCTTCGGATGGAGAGCGGCTATCTCGTACAGTGGACGAATCTTCTTCTTCGTCATCGGATGATGAAGAGGGATTCGCGTCCCCCCCTCCTAATAAAAGGAGCAAGCACTCTCGAGTAGATGATCCACGCATTTCATGTTTAATGAACCAAGTTGGTTACATTTCGGATTATTTAACAAAATTGCCGCAATACATTAACTCTATTAATTACAATCCTAACTCTTCATTAGAGATAGTTCCAAGGAGTTCACAGGTACCTCATTCACAGCCTGAATTCTTAATAAATCCCTGTGCTAAGAACAATCAATTCCAATTAGGAGACTTACAGACAGAAATTGATGACAAGAGGTTAATTCCTGAAGCTGACAGAGAGCGGTTAGTTGAGTTAAACAAACTTCAACAATTCGATAAGGATTCATGGAAAGGAATTCGTTATAAGGCTACCTTACGGGGTTATTTGGCTTCGCCTGGCTTTGTAGAACTTAAGGTTAACAATGAGCTATGCCACTACAATAAAACCAAGGACTACTTGGCCACAAGCGAAAGAGTGATAGCTGGTCTAACAAATGCAAACTTAGAACAACGTGAACTACTTAAACAGTCATTACAGCACATACTAAATTGGGCTGCGGCTCAGCCAAATGAACTGAACCCGTCTTCTTTATTTGAGAAGCTTACCTTATTGTTTGGTCCTGGGTCTCCAATGCACAAAGGCTCTGAAAAGATTATGCAGATATTATGTGGAAAGCGAAGTGAATGCATAGAAGTTAGACGAGAGAGAATAATTAAAGAGATTAATAATAGTAATTTGCAGGCGACATTAAGACAGATACCTCCAAGTTCTGAACACCTGTTTAGTAGGGAGGCCCTAGAGCCTGTAGTACAATCTCTTGGTGGTCCACAGAATTGGTTAAACGCACCACTGTATTTAAAGGGCAAGATGCAAAGTCGAGAATATAGAGGAAAAACTCAACAAGTTAACAAACATGATAAGAAAACTAATAATTCTAAAGGTACTAGAGAGGAAAAAAGAAATAGGAACTATTATAAAAAGCGAAATAATTTTCGTGGCTACAACAATAGCCAGAAGGAGAATACCTCTGAATACAACCAGAAACAAAAATGACTGTACTCTAAAACAGCCTTTCCGGGGAGGTTGTCTAAAGTTCCAAGCACAAATTTGGAAGAAGTTAGGTGCAACGCCTTTCATTTTAAAAGTCATAACCAACAGCCGTATCCCCTTCAAAGACAAACCACCACTTCATTACCCAAACAGATTTATACTGAACAAATTTTCCACAAGAAAATCAGAGGAGATGGATTTAGTAATTCAAGAACTGAAAGTAAAAGGGATCTTAGAGATACCACCAGTCCTAGACTCGGGTTTCATTTCAAAGATGTTTTTAATAAAGAAACCGGATGGAGGAACCCGGCCAATATTCGACTTGAGGGGGCTAAATGCACACATAGCGGCCAAACACTTCCAACTGATTTCACAAGCAGACGTAGTAGAATTTCTACAAGACAAGGATTGGTTAGTCAAGATAGATTTGAAACAAGCTTTTTTTCATGTACCAATCGCAAAAAGTCATCGGAGGTTTTTTAAGGGTGGTCTACAACCAGGAGATACTACAACTAACATCCCTGCCCTTTGGCCTATCTTCAGCTCCCCGGACTTTTACCGCCTTGTCCAACTGGATCGCAGAGCTTCTACGTACAAAGGGAATGAGACTTCTGATTTACCTGGACGACTACCTGTTGGTAAGCCAAGATCGAGATCTCTTAGTGACTCAAGTCTCAGAAACCTTATCGATTCTAAAAGATCTGGGTTGGCATGTCAATTTGCAAAAGTCAGTCCTGGAACCATGTCAGGAAATAGAGTATCTGGGTATATTATGGAACACCCAAACCAAGACTATGGCATTGCCCGTCAAAAAGGTAATGAGGATAAAACAAGTACTGACAACCCTTCTCAAAAGAGGGCGCGCATCACTTCGCGAGATGCAAAGGGTACTAGGGTTATTGAACTTTGCAAATTTAACAACTCAAAAAGGACGTTTGCACTGCCGCCAAATGCAGATATTTCTGAGAAGCTACAGACGGACCCGACAAACCGCAAAACAAGAGCTACACTCTGCAGTTCGCAAGGAGATAGTTTGGTGGCTAAGCGCCGTAGACCGCAGTATAGTTCCTTTGTACAAGAGGGAAATAACTCATTTTCTGGTAACAGACGCGGCAGATACGGGTTGGGGTGCTTACCTCAACGGAAATTTTTTGTCGGGAAAATGGTCCCCGAAGCAGATACGTTGGCACTCAAATCTAAAAGAGATGTTTGCGGTGTACGCCACCTTATCCAAGAGGGGAGCGATGCTCCGTCATGCACATGTACTAGTCCAATCCGACAACAGGACCTTAGTCGCCCACCTCCGGAACGAGGGTGGTACACGTTCAATTGCTCTGCTCAGGCTGACGACAAGACTGCTGGAGACTGCCGAGCAGTTCGACATCACGCTGTCGGCGGCGTACCTCCCGGGGAAGTACAACGGCATTGCCGACCGCCTATCACGAAACAGACCTGTGCCAGAATGGCATCTGTTGCCCCAGGCCTCGGAGGCTGTATTCAAAAAATGGGGCGTCCCAGACGTCGATTTGTTCGCGTCACGAGACAGCGCTGTGGTGCCCCAGTACGTCACTTGGGACTCAAGAGATGGCTCAGCCATATTTTGCGACGCCTTCAGCCGCCCTTGGCAGTTCAAACTAGCGTGGGTGTTTCCGCCACCAAGCCTGATGCCCAGAGTTCTCAGGCATCTAAACTCGGCTCAGGGATCATACATAGTGGTGGCTCCTCAGTGGACACAGTGTTTTTGGCTGGCGGACCTTCAGGCGAGAGCCCGAGAGAAGCCAATAGTAATAGAGAATCTACAGAACAACTTAATAGATCTCACAACAGGCAAGAATCCCCCTCAAATAGAGAAACTACAACTGCTAGCTTGGAAAATTGGGGGTGGTCAAATCAAGTAGCCCATTGGTTCTTGCCAGAAAAGAACCTTTTGAATAAAAGTTGGCGTGACTCAACACTAGCCACATATAAAGCTCCAATAAGAAGATGGATTGCTTGGTGCAAAGCTTTTAATGTTAACCACAGAAGCCCACAGGGTAATGATGTTGCCAGATTTCTGGCAAAATTATATTTAGAGGACAATTTTGCTTATCGTACTATTCTGTTACATAAATCTGCTATTTCAACATATTGCGCTACAAATGTTGAAGACTTATCGAAGAACTTTTTCATACATCAGGTGTTAAAGGCTATTTCTGTAGCAAAACCTCAACCTGCTAGATCAACAGTTTGGGACACACAGATTCTCTTTGACTATCTAAGTAACACTCTATTCTCAGACACACTGTTTGAAATTTCAAGAAGAACAGCAATTATTCTGCTGCTTGCCTCCGGCAGGAGAGTGCATGATCTAACATTACTAGAAATACCTGAAGAACTAAAGGATGATGAAGTGCTATTATGGCCCAGATTTGGTTCTAAAACTGATAATGCAACTATCAGACAATCGGGATGGTTATTAAAGAAACACTCCGTGAGTTCAATATGTCCAGTTTTGCATATTAAAAAGTTAGTTCAGTTGACTATGAGTAGACGCTCTAATTCAAACATATCAAGTTTGTTTATTTCTCTCAGTGGAGTGGTCAAACCGGCCACAAGAACCATGATAGGAGGATGGATCAAAACAGTTTTTAAGGAAGCCGGAATAGAGGCATCAGCAGGAAGCATACGTTCAGCTGTAGCGTCAAGAAGTTGGATAGAGAATAGAAATATAGAAGATATAATGAATAGAGCTAACTGGAAAAATGCTCAAACTTTTTATAAATTTTACTGCAGGACTGTGCAGAAAAGTAATGATACAGAGGATAAGGACCTCTTAGCAGATAACTTTAGTAATATTTGATTTTGATAATTATTATGATTTTAGCACAGTAAGTTACAGTGCTTTACAGAGATATAATCTCAAGTGATCTGATCTCATAATAATATTTTTTTTATGACTAATGAAACAGCAAGTTGATTGCTAGGACAGTATAATTTCTTTTTTTTTTGTTGATTAATCTCAAGTGATTTGATCTCATAATACTTATTGTTTATGATTAATTAAACAGCAAGTTAATTGCTAGGAGAGTATAATTTTTTGCTAATGATTATTATTTTGATAATTATCTCTTTTTTTTTTTTCTAAGCCTAGAAGGAGGTAATTGTAGCTACCTACCTATGTTAATTGTGTCTAATTTGAAATACAGAATAATTAAAAAATAGAAATTCCTTGAGTTGTTTATTAATTGAGAATTATCACATAGCGTTTGTCTTTCTTTCACCAGCAGATATCAAACAGGTCTTCAACCAACGCTGTGTGTTTTAGAACCACATATAATAAAACTGTTTTGCATTCCAACAAAACAGTTATTATGTGTAGGAGAAAACACACAGCGTTGCATAAGTGCTTGCAGGTGAAGACTACTATGAAACAGAGAGTGACAGCTGTCTGTCATCTGTCAGTCACCGAGGTTATGCATGGGAATTGTGACATACAGCCTACTGGGTGAGTGAAAGAAAGAGATTTATCAGGAAAACTTGGTGAGTACACTTATTTACATTGATTAATGGTGAGATTATAAACGCATCTTCAACCAACGCTGTGTGTTTTCTCCTACACATAATAACTGTTTTGTTGGAATGCAAAACAGTTTTATTTTTTTGGTGTTTAGGATATTTTTTTGGTAAAAGAGCTTAGGGTATCAAAGTATTTTTTGGTAGTCAAAGACCAAGTCTTTAGCAGTTAGGACTCCCGTTGAGGGCTGTGGGGAATATGCTGATCGGATCTAGTGAACAGGTATGATAACCTCCTTTACATTCATGATAGCCTGGTACTTTTCAATAAACTGATTGCCATTGTTAGACCAAGTCTCCAGCGGTTAGGACTCCTGCGTTGAGAGCTGGTAGGGAAAATGCTGACTCGGATGAATCTGATGAACAGGTACTTTGATTAGCTCCTCTACATTAATGCTAGCCTAGTACTTTTCGTTTTAATCGTAGTTCAAGGTTATCAATGCCGGAATTCATTCTTTATCGTACTGAAGATAAAGTGAAACTGGTCATTTGCAGAGAAATAAACTGTGGGGGTATTACACCTCTTAAAACTTGCCAGGTTTATGAATTGCTATAGTTACATCTCTTTCTCGCTGTATGGCGAATAAAAGAGATAGATTGATATCCAGTCAGACAACTGCCAGGAAATAAGAGGTTATAATACGGCCCCTGGTCGTTTTTATATCTGGTACTTTGCTGTTGAAAACATGGTCGTAAGCGTGCACGGTACATCAAAAAAAACTAAGATTTGTTTTGAAGCCCTAAGCATGTCAAACCTCAATAGCAACTCAGCGATGCAACCGGCATCTAAGTAATGCGGTTTGCGATTTTCAAAAACAGTATTTGGATTTTTCGATATTTTTACGTGTCTTTCGAGGCTTTAACCATTCATATAGCCTTAAAACTTACGACACCAAGGCGAAAATGGGGGCTATACTGAAGCGTTCGTAAAATTATTTTCAATGTTAAAAGGTTAAAACTACAGGGCAAACCCTTAAACCGATCATCTTTGTTTTTGGCTCAAATTGTAGCTGACTAAATTGTCCAGAGGAGTTTTGTTCCATTTTTTGATGTCATCCTTCGTTTCCAAAATATTGAGCGCCAAAATAAAAAAAATCGGAAAAAAATGAATTATTTTTTCACTATTTCGGCCAAAACTTTTTTCGTTTGTTATTTTCTCGAATAATTCTTTTTGCATCTCTCATCTCTCGTAAATACGCGTCTTTTGAGTCTTTTTTAAATATCATATCTTTACAACTGTCTGAGATATAACGGGATCGCACATTTTCGTGAAATCGGAGCCTATACTGGAGCGAACGAAAAGACATTTTCAATGTTATACAATTGTTATTTTTAGTTATTGTTTTTAGTTAGAAGCAGCTGATATTTTTTTTCGTTATTTCAGAGTTGGTCCCATAGTAAAAGTTGTTCAGTTTGATGGTCCCTATCTACCATATTCGCCTTAGGGGTTATTTTGTAACACGTTGTCTACTTACTTATAATTACTTATCTTGAAATATAAAGACTTTATTCAGATCATTGACATTGCAAAGCACAGAAAGCTTTCAACCAAATTAAAATGGCAGATATCTCTAAAGTTATTAAATTGCAAAAGTACAAACACCATGCCACGTAATAAAAGTGACTTAATAGCTTAGTAAAGGGCTTGTGGTATCGTAATGTGGATGCTTAATAATAAAGTGTGGCTTGTGCATATCACACATTAAACATTGATGGCCTGGGAACTAAATAGAATGTATATCTTAGTTAAATTGAAGAAGACTATTAATAGTCTTCTTCCATCGAGGTTTAGAAGTTCACTAACAAATTACATTATCTATAATGAAGTTTGATAAAATACATCGTAGTCTATTGCTTGATAGTGGGAAATATTACTTATACAGGATTATTTGTAAAACACCAACAACCTCGCAGGAGTATATCACTAACATAATGAACAACAACGTTTGTTCTACTAATTTTTCGAAAATAGGCAAAAAATATTCGACTTTTCATACAAATGTCCGAACAGCTGATCAAGTTTTGTATGAAAAGTTAAATTTTTTCTTTGTTTTCGGAAAAATCATAGAACAAATGTTGTTTACGATGTTAGTAATCTACTCCTGCGAGGTTGTTGGTGTTTTACAAATAACCCTGTATATTTCACTATTTCACTGAAAGTACGTCAGTATATTTGTTCTGTGCTGTACTATGATACCAATTTGTCATTGAAATCGTAAACATATGTATACATAGCATCCGTGAAATAATATAGAACTAAACTTTTAAAGGTAGAGTTCCCAATCTTTTTTTGGTTATGAATAAGATTTACAAGAACACTTTTATATTTAGATGAATACCTAAGTTTATGGCCACAGTCATCTATTCAGACATCGATAAAAGAGGGTCAAGATTGTCATTTGCATTGGATGATCTCACGCCTTAGAACGTATACGATTATTTTGGGTGTATGACATATCTCTTCTTGTAATTCAGTCCTAGTTCTACTATACGTAATCCCACAATCTAAATTCAGTCAATGTAGGTCACAATTTCTCTTGTGACTGTGCTACAAAACCACAGATTTAACACTAAAGTTTTTCAGGTTTTGAAATCTCAAAATATGGTCGGGAAAAATATTTTGTAGACTATCCTTATAATGAACTCTTCAAGTGGAAAGGTTGTAGAGACGCACAGATTCCTGGTTTTTGAAAAGAAAATACTTATAGAAACAATAAATATTTCTCGAAAATTTTGAATACCTAGAATAAATTCTATGGCTTTCAGTGTATAATGTTTTATTTGATGGAGATTATATAAATGGTAAATAGCTTATTTAATAGGTAAACAAGCATGTTCAAGGGAATCATAGCTGTAAATTATTAGGTGGGGACGAAAATATAGGAATAGATTAAATCCAGAAAGAGAATTGTAAATCGTATCCATTTTCTACGAAACTAGTAGATAGGTACTATAATAGTAGTGTTGATACATTTGGAACCTAATCTAGTACGTTTGACATTTACGGCGCACGAGGAAATTACTCTATCCCGGTAGCAATTCCAGATGTCACAGGCTTCGCGGAGCCGAATGGAGTCTTTACGCTCCAGCTTTTAGATTGCATTTCGATTGCACTACAGTGGGGTCACCAACCTTTTGACACTGAAATTCTGACACGGTGGAAGTGCTGTCGGTCGATTCGGAAAACGTAACGCCGCGAGCGCGGCGCGTGGCGGCGAGCGCCAGGGCGCAAGCGTCGCGGTGCTGCGTCGCGCGCGGCCGGACGCAATCGCGGGCCGAGACTGAGCAGTTCGCGCGTTTTCCCTCCCGCGCTTTCCCGGCGTGCGCATCAAGCCTGCTTTGTTCTGCAAATAGCAGCGAGGGTTGGGCCGCTATTCAACTGAGCGCCTTTCAGCCGACTGTTGCTCGCTCCGCACTCGAGCGGCGATGAGTGCGACTTCACGACCACAGAAAAAAAACAGTTTGTATACGCGTTACACAATCGGAAGCTTATGGGCGGTGCGTGCATCGAATATTGCACTCCGACCTAGTGTTTTGCATATAGCAGACGCCGGCCGGCCATAGTAGAATTGCCGTAATAATAAGCTAGCTTAAGGTTTATTACGCGCACCATACCATTATCCATGGACTTAATAACAATATAAAAAGTAGGTAGACGCTACCTTAATTCATAATAGAATAATAGAAGTATATTGACTCATTATTAGTAACCTTATACTAAGCAAAGCTTTTATAAGCTATTAATAGTGTAACGTCACAGAATAAACTCAAACCTACCTTTATACCACCCATGGGTAAACACAAAGGCATTACTACGAGCCCATAGAACAAACCAAACAGTGCATTGGTTGGCAGACAAAGTAATACAACAAAAAACTGATCTGAGAGCTGTCGCTTTCACGTCAAACATGCATCGAGAAAGGGCCCGCGTAATGGAAGTGGTCAAGAAGTCGGGATCGCAAACAATCATTAACTCGTTCGCTACCGCATTCTTAGGGTTGATTTTAAATATTTTGTTATACACGTATTTAGAGCAATGCCGGCTTACAGAAGCCAGCGTTGCTCTAAGTACACATACGTACGTATACGTGCAAAGAAAACAATTTTTGTTGACTTGATTAACTTTTGACTTAGAGCACCGCGGGCTTCCGTACTGGAAGCGGCGTTGCTGTAAGGCTTTTGAGCAAAAAGTTTTGACACAAGAAGTTTACAATATAAACTACAGTAATTAAATAAAATTTTCATGATGGTCAAATCAAAATCACATTGACATTTAAACTAGACAGATCCCTATGGAACTGAAACGAAAAACAGAAAAAATATCCATAAGAATAACCTATATAATAACCATTATGGTTTCAATAATAGTATTGAAAACATTATAATGTTTTTTTTTAAACTGCTGTAAAATAAATATTTACCTACTTTCATAATAATTATATGTTCTGTCCAGACTGACTCCAACTGCAGCTGCTATAGAACTTGTGGCATTCTCAGAATACCATGCGACTACGTTCGCCGAACACCAATCAACAAACAGTCAACACAAGCCCATAATATGATTCCTTGCCGTTGCGCGACCCCAATACGTTAATGCGTTTACTTGCACCCAGGAACTAGTTAATCCCTGAAGCTTATGTACACAAAGCTACTTTGACATAGGAACTACTTATATTACCTCCGTAAAACAACGAAACATGACCGAAACCAATTAGTCTTTTTTCTTTCAGCGAAAATTTTAACTTCATTTTTCTACGAGGATCCACGCGGATGTAGTTGCAAGTGGAAGTATTAAAATAGGCAAATATTCATTCATGGGTTTTAACATGCAATTTTAGTGGAGGTGTAAGAAAATTATGTGACTGTAGTGAAAAAGGTGATAAGCTTAAAACTGCATTTTTTATCTTTGTCCAAGGATGTTCCTAGGTCAAAAAACGAAAAAAAAAGGTATACCTACTCCCATACAAAATTAGTCCGCTTTATGTTCCTTGGAGCAAGTTGTTCAGTTTACGAAACAGTACCACCTGTTTCGGTATAGTCACATAATTTTCTCACTCCCGAAAGACTGAAGATTATAATCATCCAGATTCATCCGATCTGAAGTGTTAATTAGATCCACTCCTAATATTTATTGAATAATTAAGTCAGAACGTCAATGGTAGAATAAGCTTGAATATACATTTTACATATATTACTAAAAAATACTGTCTAGATAAACAATGTAGAGTTTCAATCAACTAAGCAGTTACCAAATTCTTAAACTGTTCAACATTGATGAAATAGTCATTAAAAAGTTTTCATTACCTACACTACAATACTAAAGAAGACAATACTTATTCGTGATCATCAATGCTTGCTAATTAAGTCATAATCATAATTCTTAAAATCATTGAGAGAAAACACGCAGTGGAGAGCAAAACCTTGAGTAAAAACAACAAAGCCAGAGTTAACTGGATAATTATGTGAAATAGGGCGCAATGAAACTGCATTTGAAGCGGATGTTGGCGGCAAACCAAATTACACCGAATAAAACGCTACCAATCTTATGCTCCCCTGGTGGCGCTTGTAAACGTTCGAAGTAAGAGTATTCTTTTGTAAAAAAAAAGAATACCTCTACTTGCAATTGCAACTTTTCATTTTAATTACGATGTTTAATCTGGCGCTACGAAAAAAGTTTTTTACTACAAGTATTTTTAATGTGCTTAATATGTTGAGAGATTGTGATAAAAAAAATATGTTCCTAAATTCCAAATAAAGTATAAAACGATGGAAGAATCAACATGTAGTAATTAAAACCAAATACAATATTTGTGATTATTTCCAAAGCGTTCGAATCTGAAAACATTTAAATTTTTGCTTTTCTGATTACTTTGATTTGAATTACTTATAATAAAGAGATACTTATAAAATATTAAGTATTTAAAGGTAAGTTCCTTTTAATTTAATATTTATTCTTTTCTTTCCTCTAGGTATCATAGATTACCCTCTTCTTTCCACTTGATACCCCCATTTGAACCCCCTGGGGTGTCCATGGAAACTCAATAACATAATATGAAAAAAATATTATTAAACTTAATGATATATACAGGAAAACAGTCGACAATTTTTTTGGCGTAGCTTAGACCGTCAAACTGAACAACTTTAGATACTGAACAACGTACTGAACACTGTTCAAAAAATCACCAGCCCCCATATTATGACCTCTTATTTCCTGGCAGTTTTCTAACTGGTTATCAATCTATCTCTTTTATTTGCTATACAGCGAGAAAGAGATGTAACTATAGCAATTCATAAACCTGGCAAGTTTTAAGAGGTTGTAATACCCCCCTGTAGAATACCCGAGCCTTTTACAAAATTGCGGCCAGTCGAGATATTTGTATCGTGTCAGGTTAACCGTTAAATGATTGTGTAATAGAATATTAGCCCTCAAGCATATTGCATGCAGCAAAGTGTTGAAGAAATGGTACTTTGTGAGAATGAAAGGATTCGCGCAATTTATACTAAATTTAACTACTGATACAGGGTTATTTGTAAAACACCAACAACCTCGCAGGAGTAGATTACTATCATCATAAACAACATTGTTCTAGGACTTTTCCGAAAACAGACAAAAAAATTCGACTCTCCATACAAATGTCCGAACAGCTGATCAAGTGTTGTATGAAAAGTCGATTTTTTTGTCTGTTTTCGGAAAAGTCGTAGAAAAAATGTTGTTGTATACGATGTAATCTACTCCTACGAGGTTGTTGGTGTTTAACAAATAACCCTGTATAAACGGGTACAGTGAGGCATGAATTTCTAAAATAATATTTTCGAAATACAATTGCAATAATTGAAGTAGGGTATATAGGCACGTATAAGTAGTTGCTTAGTACCTAAATCCTCAATTAAAAAGATGGTGAATTATTAACTACTCTGTTAACTCAATTAAGGTCGGCCATCAGGATCATCGAGTTTTATTGTATACCACATGACAAGTTCATATGGGTACCATTACAAACGTTCTTTTTTTCTTCATTTGTGTGATTTCTCGGTCCATTGGATATCAATGGGTCGTATCTGAATAGCAGACGAATCGCTTCATTAGGCAGAGTCCCAGGTTCTATTATTTTTGGCAATAGTACTTCCAATCGATCCTAATTTAGTACTTCTACGAAGTGGATAAAATAACATGTCGTATGTTGTTAAAAATACAGAGGCCAGACTGACAAAATTAGGGAATATATTTCTTAAGAAAGGGGAAATGATTACGTATCCCAAAAAAAATATGTTATTGATATACGAAGAAAGATTTTAAATTCAATTATTAATGTACTAAAAAAACTTCGAAACATCTTTTTAGCTGATTTTTAAGACTAACCCCATTATCTCGAAAGTTATTCGACCAAATTATAAAATATATTATTATTAAAAAAAATGGTTTTTAGTGATAGCAAAAATAATTAGTAAGTACTATCATATTTTTAAGTTGAAAGTAAGCTTTAAAAAATCAAAAACCTCAAATTTCATTGATCGCTGACAACACGACGCGATGTAACTACCTCGCTAGAGCACGCGTTGAACTTTTAACAGTTTTATTTATTATTATGCTTTTAGTTCGGTATTACTTCGAACTTTATAAAGCTGCTAATTCTGGCCTTGTAAATAACATAAAGGCTGTTCAAAATTATTGGAAAAATGATTCTTTGTGACAATGAAAATACCAAAATCCATTACTTTTATTAGTAAAATCAGAAGAAGAACTTCAAATTCTTACAATGTCCGAACTATTTATGACGTAAGTGCAAAACACTTGCAGCGTAAACCGCTTTGGTAATAAGTAGAATACACCTACATTACTACTGACTTGCATTTTGCTTGGTGAATTGCTTTTGGAATTACTATATTGTAATCCTATCTATTGGATTACGTTTTCGCAACAGCTGTAAGTATTGTATTGATTGCGATTTTGAAGTACCAATTAATATGATTGGGAAAGCGGTTCTGTATGACAAGAAAACTACCAAAATCCATTGTTTTTCCAGAAATAGGAACCTCAAAAACATAAAATATCCAAACTCAAACTACGCTTATGTCAGATAATCTTATTGTAAAACACCGAAACGTAGCATAAGCAGTTTTGTTAAAGTAGAATACACCTACAGTACTTCTGACTTACATTTTGCCTGATGAATTCCAACACGTAACAGCTGAGAATATTTCTGCACAATTTAGTTTAAACTACACAGCACTTAACTATAAATTACACAGTTCGAACACAGTTTCCTGACACACGAACCACAACAAAGTCGATAAATATAATAACAAAAACACTATTATGGCCGGCCGGCTTTAAACAAGCTTCTCGCGCGCACCATGAGTAGAAAAAGCTTTGTATTTTGAGAAGCACGGTGTTTTTGTTCCCGTTAGAGCGAGACAGCAAAAAACAACATAAGCTTTCGGCATCTTTCGGCTATGTTCGGCATGCCTCGTGTTGTGCCGTTGATAGCCTGTTGAGTTCAGAGGTTAAAAAAGTATGGAATAGACAAGATTATTTGTATAGCCTGTTATCAATTTGAACTTTTTAGTTTATAAACTTTTACTTAGGCAATTTTTGAGTCTCACGCTTTTTTTAGGTTTTCAAAGATGTTCATTCTTTTTAGACCATACATATATTTTGTAACTTATATCAATTTAAAAATTGACTTCGGTTTCCATTTTTTCGAATTGTACATTAGGAAAGATAATACAAGGTAGTACATAAGCATTTCTAATCATTATAAGTGAACAGTATAGGAATAAAAAAAAATTGCACCCCTTTTTGTGACGTCTTCGCACGTTATCTTCAAATCTATGACAGCTTTTCAACACGATGTCTTCACCAAAACCTTGCTCGGAGATGCTGACCCGAAATATTTCCCAAGAACAAAGCATTAAACCTTGTCACGTCCACCCTAAATGCCTGCGCTAATACCCCTATTGTGTACCCCGATTGTATATTTCGATATCAAATTGTAAGGGTTAGCGTGTGCATTATAAATCGACCTTTATTTCAATAGGTGTAAGAATCGTTGTAGCTCGATGACGCTAATCGCACCAGTTTGATCGGCAGTTTTGAGGCCTTCACTACCTTTCTTTAGAACTGCGGTGTAATACACACTACGAGTTGCATGTAAGTAAACGTAAACAGATGTGAAAATTGCTAAGCATTATATTTTTTAATTGCCGCATTTTGAAAATTTCCATGACCAGCACGTCTTGTTTCAAATCGCTAGAATAAATTGATGATGATAATTATGGGATCACCAATTTAAAACCTAATGAAATTAATATAATATCTATAAAAATTGCGAACCTATTTTTCTCATAAAATGGCCTAACCGAATAGCAAAACAATGGTACTTTTTCAAAATCCTACAATAAATAAAATGTAGGTGATGATGGGATTAACATCTCATTAAGTTTTGTATTTTTAAGCATTTAAATACTCATATCAAATAAATATAACTATTTTTTATTTATTTTCATTTAATACCACGAATAGTAATAAGTTAATATTAATACTGCTATAGATAGCTATAGATATATCCACTCTATTCTAAACGTCAATAATAGGCAAGACGTTGAATGAGCCATAGCGTCCCATAGCGAACACATGGGGGCGGAATTGTCCCATACTTTTCTTTTATTCTCATTATTCCTGGCGAGTCGGCCATCAACGGCTGTCGACTCACACGTGACGTCACCCGGAAGTCGTTCCAAATCTGGGCATTTATTTTTGAAATGCAATGATTTGTCATGGAGACCTGACATGTATCTTGGTTTATTACACCACTTCCTTTATATGAATTAATATTGTCCGTCATTTGAATCGTTTCCTTTTTATCTTCAAAGAAAAGTTTTTTTTACAACAAGTGTGTTCCTTAAATATTTGTTTTTTTCTTAATTACTTAGTGATGTTTGGGATCGCCTTAGTAATACTGATATTAAATAGCATGCATGTACAGTACACTAAAAATCAATGTGAATACAAAAATCATATTTATTTACTCTCTATCTTTAAGTTTTATGCTCTTAAGTATCAAACACGACAACTATTCTTTAAACGAAAATAGTTTAAAAATCATTAGAGATAACAATAATTTTGTCAGTGTCTTCATTGAAGATAAATATACTATTTCAAAAACGATCCTCTTTTGGTTTCGTTTAGCTATATTTAGCTTTCCGTTATCTTTATTACGTAACAGAATTGATAAACAATTATCTCAATAGACACAAAATTCTGTAAAAGTTATTTGTATATTTCACCAGTTAAGAAAATAAAACTTCAAAATTGAAATACATATTTGGAGTTTTTATTTCCTTGAAATAAAATTACGGAAGTGAAATACATATTTGGAACTTTTTACTTCCTTCAAATAACACTACACAACTGTAATTGAAATAGTGAGAAGTGAAATTCATATTTGGAGCTTTTTACTACCTTACAAGTTATGAAAGCTCGACATTTTGATCTTCTAACATTTTGAAACTCGTAAAAGTAGATCATATCAGAACAATGCTTCCATTTCCACCACGCCCTTATGAAAGTTCGTACTTACGGTTTATTCCGAGAACATTACACCATTGAGCGATGGCGGTAGATCCAAACAAACTGTATCTTGGCGGCGCGTGCGCGCGCGTCTCGTTGGCATAATGTTTACGTGACCGACAGCTGCCATAATACAGAAGCAAATACTTATATAGCGTGGTCATTACAATTCTCATCGCTAAATCATTGGAAAACTTTAATCATTATGATGTTCCAATAAGGAAAGAGCATATTAAAAACAAAATAACTTATTCTTTCCATTTTGAAGAGTTAAGATTACAACTTATCGAGTGATACTACACTTCAGACACTAATTGCAGTTTTTTTTTTACCTTTGCATTTTGACGAGCTGTTAAGATTACAACTAATCAAGTGGTACTCAGTGGCGAAGGGTCCATACAAACCGATTCCCATCGGCTTACCTTTAGGAAATCCCACCCCACTGATCCACTATGCAGATCACAACATTTTTCATCATTTTTGTAGAGCGGCTTGCCTTCGCCATAATTTCACCCCTCGCCACTGGTGGTACTATAATTCAGAAACTAATTGGAGTATTTTTTTTCGCCTTTGCATTTTGAAGAGTTAAGATTACAACTAATCGAGTGATACTAATACATAAACTAATTCCAGTGATTTTTTACCTTTGCATTTTGAAGAGTTAAGATTACAACTAATCGAGTGATACTACATTAACTTATTCCAGTGTTTTTTTACCTTTGCATTTTGAAGAGTTAAGATTAAAACTAATCGAGTGATACTACATAAACTAATTCCAGTGTTTTTTTACCTTTGCATTTTGAAGAGTTAAGATTACAACTAATCGAGTGATACTACATAAACTAATTCCAGTGTTTTTTTACCTTTGCATTTTGAAGAGTTAAGATTACAACTAATCGAGTGATACTACATAAACTAATTCCAGTGTTTTTTTACCTTTGCATTTTGAAGAGTTAAGATTACAACTAATCGAGTGATACTACATAAACTAATTCCAGTGTTTTTTACCTTTGCATTTTGAAGAGTTAAGATTACAACTAATCGAGTGATACTACATAAACTAATTCCAGTGTTTTTTACCTTTGCATTTTGAAGAGTTAAGATTACAACTAATCGAGTGATACTACATAAACTAATTCCAGTGTTTTTTTACCTTTGCATTTTGAAAAGTTAAGATTACAACTAATCTAGTGATACTACATAAACTAATTCCAGTGTTTTTTTACCTTTGCATTTTGAAGAGTTAAGATTACAACTAATCTAGTGATACACACTTCAGAAACTTATTTCAATATTTTTTTTTCACCCTTCTTAACTTATCAACCTATTTGATATCTAATAGCATGGATAGATAGATAATTAGGTAAATAACTAATTATCTGTCTTCACTCAAAAAGTGTCTGAAAAAGCAACCAAAAATGTTCCTTTCCAATTTTTTCAAAGTTTTGAATTTTGTTTTACTTTATTATAAAAAACCTTGTATTGGACCCCATAGCCCCATAGCTACATCATATTTCTTTGCAAAAAAGAGTTATAAGTATTCTGTGGCCACGTCCAGTGATGGTTTGGGAGTAGTCATGCAATACGTGTGCTGAGATTGATATGACATTACACCTACTAACGGGTTCCCATTCCTGGCGTGGTTGGACCAGTTATGTGGTATACCTATACATTTCTATAAGAAACCACGTTTTTTTTCTAATAGGAAAGCTGATAAAGCGGTTAAGTATATTTTTTTATATCTATAAAGTTTTTGCACTGTCATCAAGTTTTTTTTAGAACCATCACTACAGAACTACTCGTATAAAGACCTATTAAGTCTTGTTGTTATGTGAAAAAGACACATTTCCGTTGAATGTGAGTTTGAAAAAGTAACAGACAATGTGTACTAATAGTTAAAAATGGTAGTAAAAAACTTATCAACATCTCCCTAGAATCTCTACTCTTATCACAATTTTATGGATTCATCGCAGCTCGACTTTTCTTCCGTTCTTTCCTGTCACTCGTCATCTCCTCAACCACTCCCTTCGTATTCATATCATTCTTTCGCACACAACCACCATCAACATACATATTACATAGGTATCCATATTACTCTTCTATGGTCATTTGCCTTTCATTCTTTATCATAGAATGCCCATACAAAGCTATGATCAAATTTTCGCACATTGTTAGTACGTATTAGTTTATGATATTTCTGTCGATTGATACCAAGTGGTTGATTATTCATATCTATAGATGGATTAAAAGAGGATGGACCATCATAACCCACCACGCGGGCCCAATGCTGATTGGTGGGTGTTAACGGCAGCAAACGTGTGCATTCCAGTAAACCAGCGCTGACCCGCTCCGATCAACGCTGGGCCGCTACAGTATTGAGACTCAGTACCAACAGGGGCGCGGACCGGCGCCGATAAGCGCAGATAGCTCGGCGCCGGCTTCTTCTTCTTCTGATCGAATGAGGAATAGTGGCCACCTCTGGTGTTAGAGTTTATCAAGCCGCCTGTAAGGCCTCTAACTTGGCTTAACGACTGTTATCAGACGACAACAGCCGGGACCGACGGTTTAACGTGCCCTCCGAAGCACGGAAGCGCTCAGTTGTAATGCCACTTAACGGTCACCCATCCAACACCTGGCCGGACCGAGCGTTGCTTAACAAACGTGATCGAGTACGATCAGTCTGTCAAGTTCCGCCATGAGCGCTTCAAACGGCTACCAGCTTCCTACGTAAATACGAACGAAGTACGGAGCGGAGATCGAGGTAAGCAGTAAGTCGTCACCCATCACCCCATGTCTCTTGCGAAAGGTTGCTTAACTACCGCAATCGAGCTCTTAAGGTTGTCCATAGAATATTTAAGTATAATTTTATCAATGGCGGGGCTTACTTGATCCGACGCCGGAAGCAGGTTCACCGGCCGTATAATGTAATCACAATACACGTTGTCTGCCCGCCGATGCAACAGATATCAATGCATTTGGAGCGTGTTGGCTCATAAATTACTGTATTCGGAGACTGGGCATGTACACTCTTAATTTCATAACGCATTCTTTTTTTGTCTTATATGAACTTGACTTTGATAGGAAAAATAAAGTTTAGAAAGTTCTAAAAGTTTTTGTAAGAAATTTTCATTTCAATAAAAGTTACTTAAGCTTGTTTTGTCAAAATAATGTGTAAGTTTCCACTAAAGAAAAACAATACGTTACACTTTACAGTAATGTAATTTAAATATACGTTAATACGTTAAAAAATAAAGGTACCGTACCATAGTAACCATGTTTCAAAAATAAATTTAAAAAACCGGCCAAGTGCGTGTCGGGCCACGCGCAGTAGGGTTCCGTAGTTACATTATACCATAGCATATTTTAATACCACTATCATTTTTCACCTGAAAAAATAACTTTGTTTTTCACAGTGTTTGTATGAACGACAAAGATATATTTGCGGTTTTAGAAAATGTACTATCTTTCGAAAACTTTTTACTGTATCTCGTTCAAACTAATTTTCGTTGAAAGTGTTCACTAAGATCTATAGCATATATTTTTTTTAGATTTTTTACGCTCTTACTTTAAAAGTTAAAGGGGGGGGGGGACACACATTTTACCACTTTGGCAGTATATATCTTTCATCCGGTTGGCTTTGTGAAAAAATTGTCTTAGAAACCTCAATGTCATTTTTGAAGACCTATCTATAGACACCCCGCAAGTATTGGTTTGATGAAAAAAAATCTTTTCTGTTTCAGTTCCATGTATGGGGAGCCCCCTCTTAATCTTTTATTTCTTTTATTTTTGTGAAGAAATCGTAAAGCGGCTTACAGAATACATCTACCTACCAAGTTTCAACTATGTAGTCTTAATACTTTCGGAATAAAGTGACTGTGACATACGGACGGACAGACAGACAGACAGACAGACGGACAGACAGACAGACATGACGAATCTATAAGGGTTCCGTTTTTTGCCATTTTGGCTACGGAACCCTAAAAATATTAAAAACACGACTGCCGTGCCAAAAGCGAATAAACTAAATAAAGGTGTCTTTGCAGTCGGGGGACCATTTTGTGAAACAATTTTTAATCAAAGAGGTCCCCCGACTGCAAAGACACCTGTTAGTTTATTCGCTTTTGGCACGGCAGTCGTGTTTTTAATATTTTTTAAATTTATTTAATATAATTTCACACATTTTAGTGACAAATTATATAGTTTTAAAATGTGCTCATTAAGGCCTTTTATTTGATGCCCATATTGTAATCATTGAAAAAAAAAAAATTTTTTTTTACATTTGAAAATGGCGTCGTACAGTCGCCATAGAGACTATTTTCAAAAAATATATATTCGATGTCACTCGGAATGATATAAGGATTCTAACGATACCATATACATTCAAATCCGTTGAGCCATTTAGAAGTTACGGTGGAATAAAGAAACTCACATACCCACAAACATACATAAACCCTAAACACAAATATACACTCGATTCATGTTACTTATTTTTGTACATCTCGTAAAAACCGTATATGTTCAGTATGCAACACCATGTTTTCTATTCTACAGCACCTACTGAAAAATTATTTCGCTTCAGTAAGCTCGCGACGTCAAAGAGAGCTCATCTTGCAACGCAACGCCGACGAGGCCCACCCCACGGATATTGCATTTTCATGCAACTGCGAATCAAAAAACTGGCACTCTAAACTTAAACTGAATAAACTTTGGGAACATAAAGTTACCTAATTAAGTTCGAAAAATATTTTTGCAAAAGCAAAAAGGCGCAGTATTTCTTTTCAATACTTACCTAAAATTATTTCTAATACTTACTTGGTTTTTACAAATCGAGAGAATATTTTTATCTTTCATCTATCGTACTATAAAAGAAAAATCCTATTCTTTGAATAGGTAAGTAGGTAATTGAAGAGACACTGTGAACGACTCGGCATTGTTTGCTTTACGAATGAAAGTCTATACTTAAGTGTTTATAGATAGACGCACTATTTATATTAGCAATATGAAGTGGACTTGAGTTTCTAAATCCAGAACAAAACCACAAAACACTTTCTTTTTACCTGACTTCAAACAAGAAAAGAGGTTGTCATAAAGCATTTTTTTTAAATCAAACTCTTAACTTTGAATGCGCATCCACAAATATACAGAGGCTTGAAGTGATGTTACGAGTATTTCGAGTATGTGATCCGTAGTACTCAAACTACAGTAGTAACAGTAGTTAACAGTAGTCAAAGTCAAAGTCAAAAATAGCTTTATTCAAATAAACTTAATTATTAAGTACTTTTGAATCGTCTATATTTTCCTACCACCCGTTCAAGACTTTTTGAACTGACAAGAAGAACGGGCGCAAGAAACTTATCAGCTTTAACAGCCATAAGTAACGATATTTACAAACTTAAATCTATCGTATCGTATAGTACACAGGGGACATCTATGACAGTAATTTCGTGGCTTTAAAAGGGCCAAATTCTGTACTATTTCTTTTCTTCGACAGTCAATAAGGAATCTCATAAAAGGTTGCACTTAAAAAAAGTTGGATTGCACTTTATAAAACACCAAACTTGCAAACGCGGCAGATGTCAAGTGCTAGCACTCAAATAATACAATAGCCTGCGAGTTTACTGCTAACAGCACTTTTTCTGCAGCCTTTGTGAAATCTTAAATCTGTCAATAAAAACTTAAATTGCCGTTTTATAACCGTGGCAGACAATTTCACGCGATCTCTCACATCACACTTAACTTTATGTCGGTTTTTCATCATGCTATCATAAGTTTATAGATGGTACATAACGTTTTTTTGCATCAAAAGCTTTTCAATTATTTATATTTTGATGGCAAAGGCTAAAGTTATTTTGAAAATTAATACCAGCGTATAGTATGTTGCACTGCACTGAACTACGCGATCATCGCAAGTTCGCGCAAATTTTAGTCGTACTAATCCGCGATGAAACATACTGATGTCGAATAGGTGTCCTAACTGGAATTCACACGATGCGATCGCGCAACTAAAACGTTTGAAATCTATTTGCGCGAACTAAGTTAGTACGAATTCGCGATCAAACATATTGATGTCGAATAGGTGTCCTTATTGGCATTCGCGCGATAATCACACCGCGACATCGGTACGCTATGGTCGCGTCTAATCGCTCTTGTTGTTTTAGGATTAGGACTATAGTTGTAAAACAGCGGTTGTTATCGGATAGTTATCTAAAGCAGCCGATAATATCGTATAGACAGCGGCTGACAACCGGCTGCTTATCCGACTCAGTACCAAAAGGTCTTACAACTTTTACAATTCCTGAGTCGAAATTGTTATAATATACGAGTCGTTAAATGCAAATAGGTATTTTTAGTAAATTAAATACCTACTCTGTCACGATGAATTCGTGGGCGATGAATTTGTAGAACATCAAACTGGAAATTCTGGTGTTCTCGTCAATTTCTCTGCACCACAAAACTGTTTACTGGTTACTACAACGTTTATAGTAAGTAGGTAGTATGTAGATAGACAAAAATAATCACTTAGGACATAAAACGGCTTTAATAAAACATAGACATGTTTCAACTGTAGCCAGCCGCGGTTTATGGGTGATCACCGTAGTCAGCGAAAAAAGCGGCTGGTCAGCGGCTGGCTGACTAAGATAACAATCGCCTTCACATCTATAATTAGGACACACATTTCTTGTCATCGCGCGAACACGCGATGGTCGCGTCGCTTACTCGCACGATGATCGCGTAGTCGCTTCTATTAGGACGATTCCTAAGAACCCAGACACCCCAGGTTACATCAAAATTTAAAGAGATGGAACCCCATGAGCACTTGGCGCATGTGCTCTGCGCAGAGGGTGCGGTAGACGGCCAGTCGCCGAGGGTGCCGGTCGGGGTCAACGATCGCACCAAAACAACATTACCACCCACCTGTGGCGGAACAACCGATGTTGTTGTGATATAAACCGGTGTATGGACGGGAATCATTTTGTCACTTTAAAAATAAAGTTTGACAAAATCACATTTCATCAGATAAAAAGTTTTTAAACAAAAATCCGGATAGTGAATATTTTTATAAATTCTAAATTGATCAACGAAAAAGTTTTGTATCAAAACCTTCTATGTGGGAGGCAGATTCTCACTTGGATGCCTCATACATTTTATTCATTAGACCAACAATCAAACTTAAAACTGATATGGCGGCATTGAACTTATTATTTTAGCCCATTACGCTGCCAAAACGCAGTTTTTTTAAGAATGTTTCCGAATCCGAAGGCTATTAAAAAATGAAGATATTTTGCTTATTATAAGATACAAAAATCTACAAGATCCAAGATTGCCTCTGTATAAAACCTTGTCTTTTGTGTAAATATGCATTATTAAAATATGCAAAGGTATGAAATAAAAATAATCGTTAACATAATAATAACACTGAAAGGAAGAATCCATAACATTTCTGTGATATTTGCATAAACTTGGTAGGTATGAAGGTAACAGACATTAAATTTAGAAAGGATTAAATTTTTCGAACTCGAACATATTTAGTTTCAAAGAATATAATTCTCATAAAAACATGAACTTTACATAGAATGAGAAACAGGTTTTACATTATAAGTAAGTAGTTATTTCTTACGGGGCTATTTTTAGGGTTCCGTAGCCTAAATGGCAAAAAACGGAACCCTTATAGATTCGTCATGTCTGTCTGTCTGTCCGTATGTCACAGCCACTTTATGCCGAAAGTATTAAGACTACACAGTTGAAACTTGGTAGGTAGATGTATTCTGTTAACCGCTTAACGAATTTAATACAAAAATAAGAAAAATAAAAGATTAAGGGGGGGCTCCCCATACATGGAACTGAAACTGAAAAAAATTTTTTTCTTCCAACCAACACGTGTTGGATGTCTATAGATAGGTCTTTAAAAATGACCTTAAGGTTTCTAAGACAACTTTTTCTCAAAGTCAACCGTTTGAAAGATATTCACCGCCAAAGTGGTAAAATGTGTGTCCCCCCCCTTTAAGTTTTGAAATAAGAGAGCGAATAATCTAAAAAAAATATATGCTGTAGATCTTAATAAACACTTTCAACCAAAATTGGTTTGAATGAGATATAATATTTAGTTTTTGAGATATAGCACATTTTCCAAAACCGCAAATATAACTTTGTCATTCATACAAACACTGTGAAAAACAAAGTTATTTTTTCAGACGAAAAATGATAGCGGTATTAAAATATGGTATGGTATAATGTACCTACGGAACCCTACTGTGCGTGGCCCGACACGCACTCGGCCGGTTTTTCAAATTCACATTCAACGGAAATGTCTTTGAACATGAACTTTACATAGAATGAGAAACAGGTTTTACATTATGTAAGTAGTTATTTCTTACGGGGCTATTTTTAGGGTTCCGTAGCCTAAATGGCAAAAAACGGAACCCTTATAGATTCGTCATGTCTGTCTGTCTGTCTGTCTGTCTGTCTGTCTGTCTGTCTGTCCGTATGTCACAGCCACTTTATTCCGAAAGTATTAAGACTACACAGTTGAAACTTGGTAGGTAGATGTATTCTGTTAACCGCTTAACGAATTTAATACAAAAATAAGAAAAATAAAAGATTAAGGGGGGGCTCCCCATACATGGAACTGAAACTGAAAAAAATTTTTTTCTTCAAACCAACACGTGTTGGATGTCTATAGATAGGTCTTTAAAAATGACCTTAAGGTTTCTAAGACAACTTTTTCTCAAAGTCAACCGTTTGAAAGATATTCACCGCCAAAGTGGTAAAATGTGTGTCCCCCCCCTTTAAGTTTTGAAATAAGAGAGCGAATAATCTAAAAAAAATATATGCTGTAGATCTTAATAAACACTTTCAACCAAAATTGGTTTGAATGAGATATAATATTTAGTTTTTGAGATATAGCACATTTTCCAAAACCGCAAATATAACTTTGTCATTCATACAAACACTGTGAAAAACAAAGTTATTTTTTCAAACGAAAAATGATAGCGGTATTAAAATATGGTATGGTATAATGTACCTACGGAACCGTACTGTGCGTGGCCCGACACGCACTCGGCCGGTTTTTCAAATTCACATTCAACGGAAATGTCTTTGAACATGAACTTTACATAGAATGAGAAACAGGTTTTACATTATGTAAGTAGTTATTTCTTACAGGGCTATTTTTAGGGTTCCGTAGCCTAAATGGCAAAAAACGGAACCCTTATAGATTCGTCATGTCTGTCTGTCTGTCTGTCTGTCTGTCTGTCTGTCTGTCTGTCTGTCTGTCTGTCTGTCTGTCCGTATGTCACAGCCACTTTATTCCGAAAGTATTAAGACTACACAGTTGAAACTTGGTAGGTAGATGTATTCTGTTAACCGCTTAACGAATTTAATACAAAAATAAGAAAAATAAAAGATTAAGGGGGGGCTCCCCATACATGGAACTGAAACTGAAAAAAATTTTTTTCTTCAAACCAACACGTGTTGGATGTCTATAGATAGGTCTTTAAAAATGACCTTAAGGTTTCTAAGACAACTTTTTCTCAAAGTCAACCGTTTGAAAGATATTCACCGCCAAAGTGGTAAAATGTGTGTCCCCCCCCTTTAAGTTTTGAAATAAGAGAGCGAATAATCTAAAAAAAATATATGCTGTAGATCTTAATAAACACTTTCAACCAAAATTGGTTTGAATGAGATATAATATTTAGTTTTTGAGATATAGCACATTTTCCAAAACCGCAAATATAACTTTGTCATTCATACAAACACTGTGAAAAACAAAGTTATTTTTTCAAACGAAAAATGATAGCGGTATTAAAATATGGTATGGTATAATGTACCTACGGAACCGTACTGTGCGTGGCCCGACACGCACTCGGCCGGTTTTTCAAATTCACATTCAACGGAAATGTCTTTGAACATGAACTTTACATAGAATGAGAAACAGGTTTTACATTATGTAAGTAGTTATTTCTTACAGGGCTATTTTTAGGGTTCCGTAGCCTAAATGGCAAAAAACGGAACCCTTATAGATTCGTCATGTCTGTCTGTCTGTCTGTCTGTCTGTCTGTCTGTCTGTCTGTCTGTCTGTCTGTCTGTCTGTCCGTATGTCACAGCCACTTTATTCCGAAAGTATTAAGACTACACAGTTGAAACTTGGTAGGTAGATGTATTCTGTTAACCGCTTAACGAATTTAATACAAAAATAAGAAAAATAAAAGATTAAGGGGGGGCTCCCCATACATGGAACTGAAACTGAAAAAAATTTTTTTCTTCAAACCAACACGTGTTGGATGTCTATAGATAGGTCTTTAAAAATGACCTTAAGGTTTCTAAGACAACTTTTTCTCAAAGTCAACCGTTTGAAAGATATTCACCGCCAAAGTGGTAAAATGTGTGTCCCCCCCCTTTAACTTTTGAAATAAGAGAGCGAATAATCTAAAAAAAATATATGCTGTAGATCTTAATAAACACTTTCAACCAAAATTAGTTTGAATGAGATATAATATTTAGTTTTTGAGATATAGCACATTTTCCAAAACCGCAAATATAACTTTGTCATTCATACCAACACTGTGAAAAACAAAGTTATTTTTACAGACGAAAAATTATAGGTGGTATTAAATATGGTATGGTATAAGGTAGCTACGGAACCCTATGGCGCGTGGCCCGACACGCACTTGGCCGGTTTTTTTATTACACTTGTTGCAAATATTTTAATTTGTAGTTGCTATATTTGTTGAAAATAACATTTAAATGTGCTCCAAAAAGAGACACATTAAAATGTGGCTTTTAATAACAGGTGATTTTTTTTGCGTTGAATCACTGAGGAATTACTACAGTAATAAAAAGGCAAAATGCACTGCGTTCCGACAAAGTAACGACAACATTTGCTGCACAATGTTAAAGTTTATCACACCATTGTTCCGTTCTAGGAACAGATCACAGTTTTTTTTGAAGTAAGCAGACTGACTTCTTGAAAGAAACGGTCATAAAAAAATCGATTTATTACTCAACTAACTCATTTAACTTGACACCACTATAACATTCAAATTGAGAAATCATCAGCAAGTCATTTAAACTTATTTTTTAAAATCATAAATAACTTAGTTATTTGTAAGCAAATAATATTATTAGTAGTCAACTAATAATATAACTATTACATTATTATCTTTCGAAAAGAACCTAAATAGCCTACCGTTTCCTTAAATTAACGTTTTAGCTGAAAAATTTACATTTTTCATTGTCAAATCTACACAAAATTAGAAGCACAAACAATCTATGAGAAGAAAAAATAAAAACAAATGCCACACATTTGGCTTTCATTAAATAAATTTATCAACGCTCGAAACTCTTAAACGAGTAATAAATAAAAGTAAAAGCTACATCCTTTCTCTATGCACAAGTGTGGGCTCCATTAATTGGATAGATCCCTTTCTAGATAGTCATGGTTTCTTTCCCTCATTTTGTTCGAGGGGGTGAAATACCCTATTCACTTTTGACTAATCTTTCATAATCACTATCACCAAGTAGTAGGGTCCAAATAGCTTTTAGAAAATCGAGTATCCAGTTAAAACGCACTTTCTTTTGTTACGAATTTTCTATTCGCCGAGCCCAAGATCGTTAATTAGTGCGTAGAAAAGAAACTCTTGTTAGTTTGAATTAATTGGTGAAAAATCAATAAATATAAGATTTGGGAGACAAAATAATGATAATAATGAACGCTGCAATTACATTTAAAAGAACTGAATATATCAATCAAATCTACTTAAAATCAATCTCACCTGATGAGATTGGTTTTGATATTGCTGACCACAAATCCACGGCTACAGTTCACAATTTATTCACAAAAAAAATAGAAAGAAACACAAAATAACTTAAATCACAAATATTTTGGCTCACATAAACACTGTACAAAAAATAAAAAACTAACAAAAGTATTTTTATCCGTGTTTAATGCAATTAAGAGATAAAGCGACGAACTCACATAAAGTCGGGGATACACTGGCGGCATTCATCGGCTTTGCAGTGATTATGTCATTACCTTGAACTCGCGCGATTATGTAAATTGCATTCTTGAGACAACACAAATAAATTGAGATTCGCAATCCATGACCGACAGATTTTGTTTTCGCTCACTGATGTCAATTTGAGAAGGTCTTCGCCAAACAAACAATTAATTGAATGTAACATTGAAGTTTTCGTTCTCATAGACATGGATTGGGGCCATGTTGTCAGGATATAATATACAAACTTACATCCTTGTAGTATTCGTTGATAAGACATTTAGTTTTTCGAACAAAAAGTCTAAGTACTAGGTTCTTTACATACTTATAGCAATTTTATAAGCTAACCTCTCATTATTTTACGATTTACTGACAGCAAAAAAGTTTTACTAAATGCGATATAAAAATGTCAAAACATCATTTTTAATATTTTTTGCAGTTTTAGTTATTTTGTTTCGTTTCTAAGTAATGGGTTTTTCTACAACACCGAAGACTGCAATTAACAGAACAATTGTGAGAACTCCAGTATTTAATGATAAAATGACGAACGCAGCCACTGAGTTGAAACGGCACAGCTATTTCTGTGACCCGATTGCAATAATTTATAATTCGAATCGTTCGATTCCGTTCCAATGCAGTAACGATGACGTTTATGTGACAATTTAATTATAAAATGTATTAAACAAGTGTATCTAATAGCTTAATAATAGACACATGCAGGTATTTGGCTTTGTGATAAATGTGATTATCTCTGAGTAGGTATGTAACTACATAAAAAGAATCGTCAACAGTTTTAAAACACCTCTTAATTTAATTTCCTTGGTTATTTATTAATTTAGTATCAGGTACTTCTTTACGTAGTATGTATCAACAAAAAATGTAGTGAGGCTTTCGGCCCCACAAAAAGTAGTTTTATAAAGTTGTTAATTAGTTTTATCCGACTGTATCTTGTAAATATAATTTAATAATAACCTTGAACTGCGATTAATATTTAGTCTCAGTTGAGTTTATTTCTTTATTTTGTTGTCGTTAACATTCATTGACTTATAGTTTTTTCGAAAATTTACTTGTTTTAGGCCTTGGTCAATAATAAACTATATTTTAATAAAGTTTGATGCTAAAAAAGTTATTTTTATAAATAATAAAATGTTTGTTTTCAGTCCCAAACCTAACTATTCCCAAACTTAATAGCTAACGATTCTGCTTATCTTTGTTTTTTTACAAGTCCATAATACAGGGTTATTTGTAAAACACCAACAACCTCGCCGGAGCAGATTACTAACATCATAAAATAACTACATTTCTTCTACGACTTTTCCAAAAACAGACAAAAAATATACTTTTTATATACAATACTCGAACGACCGATGGATGTCCGAAGCTGTTCGGACTCTTCGGACATTAGTATGGAAATATTTTTTTTTATCTGTTTTCGGAAAAGTCTAACAAATGTTATTGTTTTTGATGTTAGTAATCTACTCCTGCGAGGTTGTTGGTGTTTTACAGATAACCCTGTATACTGTGATAATACAAACTCTGCACTTAAAATAAGTCAACTGATTGATGACGGATGACTACTCAGTCACAAATGTCACAATGCACCGTAATTTATTGAAAACCTTTCAAAACGAAAACTTCGATCGAAATGAAAGTTTAAAATAAAATGTGCGTGAAAGTTTAAAAATATATGAACCTATTGAATTCAAGCTGTGTTATTAAAACACCTTTAAGTGACCGCAACTATTAATAACAACTTTCTCTAAGAGTACTTATTGATTGCAAAAAAATGTGAAGAGACATTACAGTAGGTACATTTGATTTAAATCTGACAAGGATGGATTTCTTAGTTAAGTCAATTCCCCAACATATATATTTATCATTATACTTATATAATGTTGAAGATGTTTAAAATGCAGAAATTTTCAATTTAAGCAACCTTATATTAAACTGCTTAGGTATTAATAATACCTATGACAATTTATGGGATGGGAAAAGGCGCGTAGGTTTTTTTTTGTTTTTTTCACACGCCCAATGCAAGAATATTTTGCGAACAAAGGGGTGAGAGCATACAGCCTACTTTAAAATTATAATTTTAAGCGATAAAATGCAAAAAAATTAATATTTTATAACAAAATATTGTGAATTATGAATAATTTGATAATAATAAATATTTGTTTGACTTAATTAAGGACTTACACATTTATTTATTTCAAAAATGAATATTAATTTTTAGCGGCATAAAACCTCTTTGTTGTTACTAAATTATGGTAAAACATATTTGTTATAGCTCGGTTTATGGCCCTAAAAGCGATGTATTAGGGCTCACTTTACGAGCAAGTGTTGTTTGTGTAGTTTGAAAAGGTAATTACATAGTAGGTAAGTGTTCAGGCCCACCAACGCCTGCCAGTAAATTAGCAGCAAGACCTTCACTCGCTACATCGCAACTTGTCAATTTCATAAGGAAAAGCTAACAATTAATATTTGTCATACCTTCACCTTTTTTTGTTCGACTATACCGATTACGCAGCTCTGTAAAGTTTTTGGAAAATTTGCATAAAATTCAGTTGAAAACTATTTTGGGTTTCATTTTGAGGCTCCTTTATGTCCACTACGAGACATAAATTGGTGGCCCACGAGGGGAAATTATTACAACGAAAATTTTTCATCTAAAAAATACCAAGTCATCGGCGGCGGACATTGGGATTTCTGCAGTACATTCCCGAAAAGTGTACCAATTCCTGTGCCTGTTCCTGCTACGAAATTGAAGACAACACGTTATTTGGGAGTGGTGTACCTAAATTCAGTGGAATTTTACCAAATTGAGGATTATTGAGTACATTGCGGCCCGACAAAAGATAAGTGTCCATCATTGTCCTATCCAAATTCATCTCCAAAGTCTATTTAAATTGTCCTTATTTCTGTGCAAATCAACGTTATTTTATAAACAAACAGTGTTCCTGTAATTTTATTTTATTGTTGCAACCATTTTTCTTTAGAATAGCAAGATTAAAGCACAAACCTTTTGTCGTCGTGTCATATTCCATATTTTACCTAAAATATCTAACATTAATCATTATTTCTTATAAAAAATCATACAACTAAAGCCATAAGATATTTGTTTTTGTATTTTAATTAGTAAAAAGGTTAAATTTCATTTGATAAATAATTTTGCAACATAAAATAATAGTTAAAATAAATTGTACTTCATACAAACCTAATTCCTAAGCAAAAAACTTTCTTTTCTTTATTTTAACATTATTTACGCCGACAATTTCAGGACAACATCAAGTTAAGTACCGAATAGCCAAGTATTTCCTGAAAATAACATTTGGAAGTTACTGAAGCTTGTGAAGAGCTGCTTCTCACCTGCCTGAAGGTCACCAAAGCGAGGGACGTGAGCATTACTTTCATTTTTTGCTTTTATTTACATTTTATAAAAATACATACTTATTCTTGTCTTGCAAAATGACTGATAAGAGTGATAAAACTGATAAGCCTAGTAATAGTACAGTGAGTGCTAGTGGGACGACGCTCAAAGAATTGCTAGTAAGGCGAAGCTCAATAAAAGGACAAATTACAAAATTTAAAAATTATTTATCCCAGTTATCAAATGAACAATTAACAAGTATTAAGTTAGCTGAGCTACGTCTTAAGGTGGCAAGATTTGAGACCTTGTCATTAAAGTTTGATGAATTGCAAGGAGAAATTGAAGTCTTAAATTCTGAAAATATATCGTTTGAAATAGATGAACGTGATTATATTGAGGGCGAAATTATATTTCATTTGGCCTCAGCGAAAAATTTAATGGAAGCTCAAGCTGAACATATCAAAGATCAGTCTGTTTGTTGTCATGATCACCAAGAACAAGGTTTCAAACTACCCCAAATACAGATATCAAAATTTGACGGGGCATTTTTTCGCTGGCTTGAGTTTCGCGATACCTTTGAAAGTCTTATTCATAATAACAATCGTATATCACAAATTCATAAGTTTCACTATCTTATTTCATATTTGGAGGGTGATGCGGCGAGAATAATTTCTAATTTAGAAGTATCCTCGTCGAATTATTCTGAAGCTTGGAATATTATTTGCGAGCGTTATAATAATAAAAGGTCATTAATTAATCACCACCTCAAGTCATTATTTAATATTCAGCCGATAACTCGTGAATCAGACAGGTCGTTGCGATTTCTTGTGGATCACGTGACTAAAAATTTGCGTGCGTTATCCAGTCTAGACCAGCCGACAAATCATTGGGATATTTTGTTAATATTTATGCTAACCTCAAAATTAGACATCCAGACTTTGACTAAATGGGAAGAATATCGAAATACACTTGAGGACGTCCCAACTTTGTCTCAATTTAACAAGTTTTTGACAGATCGTGCAGATGTCCTTGAATCGTTATCTCGTAATAAAAGTGAGGCTACAAAATCAATTCCTTCTACTTCCGGAAATTCATCTAATAATAATAAATTTAAACAAAAAAATTACAATCCTCAAAATCATTCTACAATTACAAAATCGTTTGCTGCTACTAACCAAAAGCCACCCACATTTACTTGTATTATATGTAACGGCAACCACAAAATTTATGATTGTGTAATCTTTAAATCTAAAAGTATTAAAGATCGTTTAGCGGACGTATCTAAGTATAAGTTATGTTCTAATTGCTTGCGTCAAGGCCACCCTGTAAGCGACTGTCGCATGGGTCCTTGCAAGGAATGTAAACAACGACTCAACACTTTGCTACACAATACTTCAGAAGAAACGAATGACAATGTTGGTACATGTACTGAGTTGATATCAAACTTTTCTAATCAATGTCAGATTCAAATACTATTATCTACCGCTGTTATAGAAGTGTGTAATCCAGTAACAAAACAAAAAGAAAAGGCTCGCGCTTTATTAGATTGCGGAAGCCAGTCCTCTTTTATAAGTGATTCTTTAGTGAAAAAATTGTCTCTAAATACAAAATCTATAGATGCTATCAAGGTAATCGGAATCGGCAATAATCATAATAATGATGTTACTAAAGCATGTTTGACTAACATAAGGTCAATTAATGGTCAGTTTCAACTATCTTTTTCTTGTTTTGTATTGAACAATATTACAAGTGAGATACCTAAAACTCCTGTCAATATACAAAACCTAAACTTACCTAAAAATATTAATCTAGCTGACCCTCAATTTTATCAACCAGCATCAATTGATCTATTAATCGGAGCTGACGTTTTCTGGGAAATTCTGGGCGACGAACAATGCTCTTTGGGCGACAATATGCCTAAACTTAGGAGTTCTAAATTAGGCTGGTTATTATCAGGGCCAATGGTTTCTGATATTTCTAAAAATTATTTGCATTGCAATCACAGCTATCTAAATTATCAAATACCTCCACTCTCAAACGAAATTGATGAGTTTATTCCCAAATTTTGGGAAATGGAGGAACTTCCAAAAAAACATATTTTAAGCAAAACTGAAAAAATGTGTGAAAATCATTTTGTTAATAATTATTTTCGACTGGAAACAGGACGGTTTTGTGTCAAACTACCGCTAATAGATACACCAGACTGTTTGGGAGATTCTTACAATCGTGCTAAAAAAAGATTACTAACTCTGGAAAAGCGATTCAAAAGAAATACAGTTTTAAAAATAGAGTACACAAAATTCATTGATGAATATTCAAATTTAGGTCACCTCTCTGAATCAAAAATAATCAAACCACTTAATTCTTATTTTTTATGTCATCATGCGGTTCTCAAAGACAATAGTGAATCTACTAAGCTTAGGGTGGTCTTTGATGGATCAGCTCCTTCAACCTCCGGCTTCTCGCTTAACAATATTTTAATGATCGGTCCAAATATTCAAGATTCTCTCTTCTCCATTCTAATAAGAAGCAGACAATACAGATACTTACTCAGCGGCGATATCGAGAAAATGTATCGTCAGGTGCAAGTACATGAGGACGACCGCAATCTGCAACTTATACTATGGAGAAGAGATGAGTCAGATCCCATTAAAACACTGAGGCTAAATACTGTCACTTACGGAACAGCAAGTGCCAGCTATTTAAGCATTAGGTGCCTCTGGCAGCTGGGGGAAGAGCATGATGACGAACTGATTAAAACAATTATACAAAAAGATTTTTATGTCGATGACTTATACACAGGGAGTGACGACGAAAAGGAATTACAATATATACAAAAATCAGTAACAGAAACTTTAAATACAGGTTGTTTTATTTTGCGAAAATTTAAAAGCAATTCTAAATTAATCAACGAAAATATTAATAATTCTGATAGCAATTTGACTATTAGTGAGTCTGCAAGTAGTCTTGGGCTTGGCTGGAATCCTGCTAGTGACTGTTTGAATTTTCCTTTAAAGGATCTTCCTAATAGTGACGTTTTAACTAAACGATACATTCTTTCAAATTCATATAAAATTTTCGATCCTCTTGGATTACTAAGTCCTTGCATTATACAACCAAAAATGATGCTCCAATCATTATGGCAACTAAAGCTTGATTGGGATCAGCCAGTTCCAGAAGATATTAAAAAGACATGGTATAATTTTTCAGAAAACTTAAATTATCTTAAATCGTTCCAAATTCCTAGACTAGTGGTATGTGTCTCACCCAAGATAATAGAACTACATTCTTTCAGTGATGCATCTCAAAAAGCATATGGTGCTTGCATATATGTAAGATCCATTGATTCTGATGATAATGTAACTGTTCATCTGTTGTGTTCAAAGTCAAAGGTTGCACCTATTAAACTTACTACAATGCCACGCTTGGAATTAAGCGCAGCTTTGCTTGTAGCGAAACTATGTAATTCTGTTTTGTCTGCGTTACGACAAAAACCGACACGAATTGTCTATTGGTGTGACTCGAGCATTGTACTTGCATGGATCAACAGCGATGTTACAAAACTTAAGGCTTTTGTGGCTAATAGAATTAACGAAATACAGGAAATAACTTCACCTTCTTCTTGGCGATATGTGCCAACCAAAGAAAATCCGGCAGATTTAATATCCAGGGGTGTCAATCCAAAAGAAATTACAACTTTAAAATTTTGGTGGTCAGGTCCTGAATTTCTAACTAAAAATGAATGTGAATGGCCGCTTCTTAATTCTAAACTTTGTTATAATAATTTGCCTGAGTTAAAATGTAATACTGTGTTAATATTTGAATCTGCCATAGATTTCAGTAGATTTTCCAAATTAAATAGGATCATCCGAGCTTTTGCTTACGTTAGGCGTTTTATACACAATACTAAGGCTAGTAATACACCACACATAGACAACTTAACACTTAAGGAGTTGGATGAATCTTTTATACAGCTTTCTATAATCGCACAAAAACAATCATTCTCAGTAGAGTATAATCTGCTGCTTAAAGGTAAACCATTAAATGTCAATTCCAAACTTCTAGCATTGTCTCCTTTTTTGGATAAAGACAATGTTATGAGGGTTGGTGGAAGACTAGAATCTTCCAACTATAGTTTTGAAAGAAAACATCCAATTCTTTTACATTCAGCACACACACTCACAAAACTTTTCTTTGAAGCGGAACATCTTAAACACATGCATGCCGGTCCGCAACTACTGCTTGCCGTTGTTAGAGAAACAATATGGCCTATTAATGGACGCTATTTAGCAAGAAGGACGGTCTTTAACTGTGTTATGTGTAGGCGTGCTCGTGGTAAAACTCTATGTCCAAAAATGGGCAATTTACCACCACAAAGAATAACACCTGATTTTCCGTTTTTGTCAGTAGGAATTGATTTTGCGGGAGCATTCTACATACTTAACCGTAGGGGTCGCGGCGCTAAACTGATAAAATGTTACCTTTGCTTGTTTGTATGTCTTAGATATAAGTGTATCCATTTGGAAGTAGTCAGTGACTTGTCTAAAAATGCTTTTGTTATGACGCTTCGCAGATTTATTGCACGTAGAGGCAAGCCAGCGGAAATATTCTGCGATAACGGTCGCAATTTTGTTGCTGCGGCCAAAGAAATTAAAGATTTCATTCAAATAAATGAACATTCTATAAGTCATTTTGCCAATCAAGAAAAAATTAAATTTGTCTTTTCACCTGCCTATGCTCCCCACTTTGGTGGCATTTGGGAGGCCGGCGTCAAATCTGCCAAATTTCATTTGAGACGTATGGTTGGCAATAGTCATTTAACTTTCGAGGAAATCTTAACGTTATTTGCTCAGATTGAGACGATATTAAATAGCCGTCCTCTCTGTCCCCTTTCGTCCTCTCCTGAAGATTTCAATTACCTGTCACCCGGTCACTTTCTTATCGGGAGACCGCTTACCTCACTGCCCACACCAGATCTTCAAGAGACTAAAGAGATCAGTCTTCAGCGATACCAGCGTATTGAAAAAATCCGACAACACTTCTGGACGAGGTGGCAGAAAGAATATGTAGCAGAACTTCAACAACGCTCGAAATGGCGCACCAATACTTCAAGAGTTAACCTGGGTGATTTGGTCCTAATACATGAAGATAATACTCCACCTCTTTGTTGGCGCTTTGGACGAGTGGCTCACTTGTACCCTGGTACAGATGGAATTGATAGAGTTGCTGACATCAAAACTGCTAAGGGACTTGTGAGAAGACCTTTGGTTCGCCTATGCCCTTTGCCAACGGCTGAAGAATTAAAGGGTTGAAAGGCAGCCTTTCAACGAGGGGGAAGATGTTCAGGCCCACCAACGCCTGCCAGTAAATTAGCAGCAAGACCTTCACTCGCTACATCGCAACTTGTCAATTTCATAAGGAAAAGCTAACAATTAATATTTGTCATACCTTCACCTTTTTTTGTTCGACTATACCGATTACGCAGCTCTGTAAAGTTTTTGGAAAATTTGCATAAAATTCAGTTGAAAACTATTTTGGGTTTCATTTTGAGGCTCCTTTATGTCCACTACGAGACAGTAAGTACCTATAACAAATTAAAAAATAAGAATCCATTTAAGTTTTTAGTTTTTTTTTAAACCCAGACAAAATCCAAAGTCAAGCGCAACAGTAGCGTTTTTGCAGTCTTTATGTCTACCTACGTATGCAAAAACTTTCAAGTCAAAGTTCAAGAATCCTAATATATCTGTCAGTGGCTTTTTTAATTAATCAAAATCAGCCGCTTTGAATAAATATATAGGTACGAGGCACAATCATGAACTAAGAAAGCCCATTCTATTGCGCAAATCACAACATTAAATGATTTCTAATAGATATCTTAAAAAAGAAATAACAGCAGTTACATAAATAACGTTCGTTACTTATAGATATTTAATATTGTGAAGCATGATAACATTCTATAACAGTGTGTAACATTTTGCTACAATGCTATACAAAAAATAATTAATTCCAAAAGTCAAATTCGGCAAGATGAACAAATTCTGCGGAAAATTGATGAACCATCAAAAATATGAACTCTACTGTAGGAGCAATTAGGCAATATCTCTGCAACTGACGAGGCGTGCGATCGTTAGTTATGTTGTTATGTTTTACTTTACGAGGTTAGGCTAAATGGAGTATGGTTACATTTTTGTATGAAACGGCTGATTGAAGCGGATAATATAATTTATGTAACAATGGAGCTAGCGTTGAAATCGAAGGACTAAGTTCTAAATTCTTAAACAAACTCTTAAATCGTAAGTAGCTAAAATTTCAGTGATTTTCGTACCGTGGGTAGCTAATATTTTCTTCAACAAATTCGATTTTTTTATCGTTGCGTACGGAACCAATTAACTAATTAAGTACCATAACAGAACTTCATCATCAGAACGGTCTGAGAGGAGTACTTAACGTACCTAGATGTATAATACCTGAAATAAAACACTTTTTAACGGATTCTAGCGCGGTTTTATTGTAAGTACTTTGGTAATTAGTTGATATTTGGTTTGATTTTTGATTTTCCCGACGTTTCGGCACCTTAGTTGCCGTGGTCACGGGGCCGGGGGACTTTCAACTACAACTTTCAATAAAACCGCGTTTATTTCATGTCTAGTGAGCGCGTAAGCTTGAGAAGTGTATAATACCTACTTAAGATTTGCAAAGCATGTTTCTAAACATTTGCCACATCACAACTTAGATATTTTAATATAACAATTTTTTTAAGAGCTACTAGTTTTTACTACTCAATTTTTTCTAGTGATTTTTCCTTGGTAACGCCGCAATGAATTAGTGGCTTTATGTCTCACAGATCGCAGTAAACCTTGAACTTTTACTGCGAGCAAATCCAGCGCAAGCGCAGACGGACGAACAATATGTAATAAAACCGCGCTACTGTCAATATAATCATGTCATTCTGTAATTGTTAACATAGCTGAATGATTAAGGTCATGACAGTCAGGATAAGCTGTGGTGTCTTTACGTGGACCTCACAGAATGTAGAATTTGCATGTCATGAATACTAAATTTACAAGAGTCTGTCTAAAAAGTCAGTTTACATGAGTAATTTCAAAGGTAATTTTAATACCCACCTAAATTCCCAACCACCCCACCAATACCCATGTAAATAAAATTTAGTAAGGCTATGTTTACAATTAGAATTTTGACAGTACCAACAGGGTTACCAATATAAGTTTTTATAAATAATTTAATAATTTCTCATGTAAACTGACTTTTTAGACAGACTCTATTTACCGTAATTTGACTGACAGCTTATAGACTAAATAATATTAGCATAATAATAATTGAATTCAGTTCCTAAATAACTTAAAAATAAGTAAAATTTAATTGTATTAAGAAAGTGACAACAAATCAATGTTAATTATGATTAATAAATTAAGTACGGACAATTTGGTTTAACGGTTTATGACTAATGATATATTAACGATTGTGGGTTCAAATCAAATCCTCCTATTTGTGTGATGGACATACAAACATTTGTACCGGAGTCATGGTTGTATATATTTTTAAATTCGAGTAAGTATTTTTATGTCTCTTGTACGAGGTTGTCCTATATTCATTCAGATTTCAAGCTTTGAATGTCCTAGATATTATAGTCAGGGGGCTAATTGTCTATTTCAAAAAATCTATCGCAATCGCTTTCGTTTGACAGATGGATGTGACACATTGCTGCATTTCTTTGGTAAGTTTTTATTGGTCCCAAAAAGAAGCTTCAATGTGTTACATCCTGAAAGCGATTGCGATAGATTTTTAAATTAGACAATAGAAAGGCTGTTTACTGAGGCATAAATGAATGGGTAGTATATAAGAATATATATTCTAAATAGGTGTGTTGTAACTAGGAGTTATTATCGCTAAGGGAATGCAATGTAATCATGTAATTATATCAGCGTGCGGTTAGATGGATGTCTGAGGCCACTACATGCTACAATTTCAGTTTTTATGGAACGTTTCATTTTGTTCTACATGCAGGAAGAGAGCAATCTCTGACAAACAGCCAGTTGTGTAGCTAACAACAAAGATAGTAATGAAAGGAAAATAACAAAACGCAAGACTTACGCTTTCATTTTTTCTGTGACCAAAATTACTAGCAGAGTAGTTCCATTGTACACATTCAGAAAAGTCCTATTGTTAAGGAGACGCACTCACTGCCTTTACATAAGATGTCTCAAAATCCGTTATTAAAAGACTTTCACTTTTGACTTTTTTTAATGATGACGGAAAATTGTCGTTTTATTTTTCAAAGTCAGTCTCACGCGCATAGAGAAATCCAAATTTAAATATAAACAGTTCTTAATTCAAATCGTGCGAACGCGCGGTCAAGTCCGAAGCTCGGTGCCAACTCGCGTTCGGCGCGTCGGTGGTTGTTCATACACAAACACACCCACAACTACGCCACGAGGTCTATTGTACCTCCATGCCAGACACGCTAACCCTCCTATAGCGAAATCCATGGATATATTTCCCCTCTACCATTCCGGGCTCTACTAGTACCTTGCACATGCACTAAAATCGAATCAGGGTGCCCCTCAAGTATTTTATTAGGCAGGTACTACGATGTGCGAGTCGGTATCTCATTTCTAATCAATACTGTCATTCAATTAATAGCCGAATGTAGGCGGGAAACGTGGGACGAATATTTTTAAAGCGACATCGTAGGTGTCGGATGCGATAGGAATTGCATAATAAAAACCTACGTGCACCTTTCTTTTAACTTCTATTTTAATGACATAGAAAATAGAACTTCGTCTGTTTGGCAACACAAAGGGCCTGCTATTACCCCGCAATTAACATAGAGTGATGTCCTACTTTCGATCCATTTGGCTAAAAATAACAACTCATTGGTATGCGGCCTAGAAATCGGCAGTGAAAGTGCTAATGACATTGGCTACATAGTTATTAATAAACTTAGAATAAAAATATAAATCAATGTGATCACAGAACACAGAAAACTACTTCTATGTTCTATGAATGTGATGTCAGTGTATGAACCGCAAGTTCTAGCCGAATAAGTATTCTATTGTCTAACCACTTATGGTAGGTCCGTAGGTACTCGCTTTTGTATTACCTAATTATAATATGCTTATGGGGTATTTACATGGGCGACTAAAACCGCACAACTTTCGCTACACGGCGAAAACTTACCGTGTAAATGACAATTCGGCCTAGCCTAGGCCACAGATCCGGTGGTCAAAACTGGAACTACGATATTACATAATTATTGTAACCTAGGTTACGCCATCAATTACATAGACGACATCACCTGCGATACAATTTTGGGAGCGACTTGCTAGGTGCCAAAAATCGATCGGCACAGGTGACTAAAATTTATTACTTAATTACATGGGTCGATTTTTCCCATTAATAATAATTTATTCAAGCGACCATGGGCTCACATTGTGTTAGTATACTTAACTTATTTTAGTAAAAATTACCTACAAATTAAATTAAAATTGTCTTTCAATATGAGGCACTGGTCCATGTAAGGATAGCCAGTGCCCCATAAAGTGACCATCCACGCGGCCTGCGACCACGGCCAGGAGGCTGTTGCCGCTGTCGCGCGTCCGCCGCGCCATCGAGGCCGCTCTTTTTCGCATGATGGCGAAAAAACCATCTACACCCGCTTCGGCGAACATTCCCGACGCGCTACAGAAGCGAGGCAGCCGCAACAACTAGTCTAAGCGGTCATGGGATTTTTGGTAACGATCAAGGAAAAGCTTAGATTCATTTTCATGGATTGTAGAGTGGTCCCCTTATGTGAATGATCTCGGTCTGCCTGCTTTCAGTGGTTGCAACTTCGAGTTATAGCGCTTACAAGAGGCATCATTGTTACGAAAAAAAAACGATCAGAGAAATGGTCAGTTTTAGTACCTATTCAAAGTATGTCGTCTCTGCAGATGAAGCAAGTTGGTCTGCCGGCTCATAGTGGTTGCATTTGTGAGCTATGACGTGCGCAAGTCACGTCATTGTTACGAAAAAAAAACGATAAGGGAAATGGTCAGTTTTAGTACCTATTCAAAGTATGTCGTCTCTGCAGATGAAGCAAGTTGGTCTGCCGGCTCATAGTGGTTGCATTTGTGAGCTATGAGGTGCGCAAGTCACGTCATTGTTACGAAAAAAAAAACTTGCGCGCGTCATAGCTCTGAAATGCAACCACTGAGAGCCGGCAGACCACATCATTTCAGCTACGGAGACGCCATACTTTGAATAGGTACTAAAACTGACCATTTCTCTGATCGTTTTTTTTCGTAACAATGAAGCCTCTTATAATCACTGTAACTCGAAGTTGCAACTACTGAGAGCAGACAGACCGACATCATTCACATTAGGGGACCACTCTATAACCCATGAAAATGCATCTAACCTTTTCCTTGATCGTTACCAAAAATCCCGTGACGCTTAGACTAACTGTGATCCATCGCCATAGAGTAAATTTTAACCATGGAAAGTAATTTGTATGGAATGTTCACTATATTTTACTTTCCATGGTTAAAATTTACTCTATGGCGCTGGGCCACAGTATTTACCGAGCGTGTAGCCGATGCCTATCAATCCAGATTCTTTAATCTGGATCAATACAGTGAATTACGATTCATGGCGATCCAGAATATCGATACAAGGCACCTGGATCGAACATCTCTATTGACGCTAAAGCCGGAAGTGGGGGGGGGGAATGGGGGTGCGCGGTGGCACAGGCATAAAGACCATACTCACGCGCGGGTGTGTGGATTCGATTCAAATCGGTTCCACACTACGCACACTGCTTCGCGGGAGGTTTGGGGCTTTTCGCGCGCGAGTGTAGAGATGTATTAAGGTGGGGAGGGGACTCAAACTCATACAGTCACAGATACGCAAGCGGCCGGCGTGCACTTAAAAATTCGCCTATTGTCCCGTTTTTCAAAGTTTTTTAGGCTTTCTCTACAAATAAGCGTCTTGCGTACACAATGATAGTTCTTAAATACAACCACTGAGAGCCGGCAGACCAACTTGTTTCACACGTGGAGATACTATACTTTGAATAGGTACTAAAACTGACCATTTCCCTTATCGTTTTTTTTTCGTAACAATGACGTGACTTGCGCACGTCATAGCTCACAAATGCAACCACTATGAGCCGGCAGACCAACTTTTTTCATCTGCAGAGACGACATACTTTGAATAGGTATTAAAACTGACCATTTCTCTGATCGTTTTTTTTTTCGTAACAATGATGCCTCTTGTAAGCGCTATAACTCGAAGTTGCAACCACTGAGATCAGGCAGACCGAGATCATTCACATTAGGGGACCACTCTACAACCCATGAAAATGAATCTAACCTTTTCCTTGATCGTTACCAAAAATCCTGCGACCGCTCAGTCTAAACGCCCTAAACGCGTTATTATATTGAACGCGAAGGAATTATTAGGGCTAATAATATCATTATATCCATAGGGAAACCATACTTACAATGTGCTAAAAAAAGAAATGAGCGAACCTTTTCGATTTGGGAAGATAAAGTATCTACAGAGACGACTTTAGGGTGAATAAATATAGGTAGTGACAGTCAGAGCATCTCAAACTTAATTTTTATCAAATGCCATTTATAAAAAAATACTTATATTCGATAAATATAAGAAATGATTACGTAGAAATCAATATTTCATGCAAATACGCTTAATAATAATAGGGGTTAAAGCATGAAATTGCCGATTTTTTTCTTACACACAGCTAGAGGCTTTTATGATGTTAAAGATGCTTCAGTTACTTCTATTATTTCAAATTAAAATTGATTATAACGGCCCTCTAATGGCAATAAAAATATTTTTTTTTCGGAACGGTAAAAAAATATATTTTAAAAGTGACTTCTTTTTTCGTTAGATGAAATTATTACCACTTAATTCGTTGCAACTTAGCCGATACTATTTTTTTTACTAAATACATGTAGCATTAGCTAGCTGATTGTTTAAATATTTGCGCATAAATGTTTTAAAACATTAGCGCTCATGGTTGTTAAATAAATTAAGACAATGTTAGTATGGAAAATGCAAATTCTTTAAAATTCTTCATACAAAACGGCAATATTTATACTAACCTGCCTCAAAATTATTTTATAGGGTATCTTTTCGATTCTCCTTTTAAAAAAAACATAGGTTTCATAAGAAGTGATAAAGATTCTACGGGGTCGATAGATATTGCTGATGTTGTGAGTGTTCATAAACGACTACTTCCTTAAATCATAAAATAAAGTTGTAATTCCACAGCAACTAAGAAAAATAAGACCCAGTTTTACAGGTATGCAATATTTTTGGTATCAAGTCTGACAGTTTTTTCATACAAATTCTGATCAATTTTTTTTTACACGACTGCCCAAAAAGGAGAGTAAGTGTTTAGGGTTCATGTATGTGAGTTTCTTTATTCCACCATAACTTCTGAATGCCTGAACTGATTTAGATGAATGGGGTATCGTTAGAATCCTTGCAGTATTCCAAATGACACTGACTATATTTTTTTTTTGAAAAACATCTAGGTATCTATATTTCGACTGTACGACGCCACTTTCAAATGTGAAAAAATAATATTTTTTCTTCTATTATTACAACATGGCCATCAAATGAAAGACCTTGATGAGCACATTCCAAAACTATATATTTTTTTACTAAAATGTTAAAAACACGACTGCCCTGCTAAAACCGAACTAAAAGGGTTAATTACAAGTGTAATTTGCAGTCGGGGGACCTCTTTGATCAAAAATTGTTCCATAAAACGGTCCCCCGACTGGTTCGTTTTTGGCAGGGCAGTCGTGTTCTTATTATTTTTTAATTTTATTATTTTTAAAAAGATAGGTGCTATCTGGAACCTACGAAACAGGCCCTAAATTTTGTATTTCTGAATGATGCATCGCATCGTTGGTATTTCTCATACTAAATTTTGATGTTTCCAGATAGCGACAGTAAGAATGGAAGCGTAAATCCTCATTAGTATCATGGTCGGATGTGATGTACGATATCAACGCAGCATCAGACCACCAATAAATCAAGAATGTGACAGAAACTTGTGGAACTAGCGGCGGAAAGTACTTATCTACATACCTACTTACAGCTAATATTAATAATAATGAAAAAAAACTATTGCTTACCTATAGCTTAAGTCATTCAAAATCAGCCATTTTTAATGTCCCCATAGCTGGGGTATAAGCCTTCCTTATGCATGGATAGAAGGATGGGCTATAATTCACCACGCGGGCCCAATGCGGATTGATGGGTGTTAACGACTGCAAATGGAGCCGGGACCAGCAGCGGGTTAACGTGCCTTCCGAAGCAGGGAGGAGCTCAACACAATAAATTTTTGGTCACCCATCCCATGACCGACCCTTGCAAAAGTTGCTTAACCTCCGCAATCGCAGGGCCAAACCACTGCGCCACCAAGCTCCTCAAAGTCCTTTAGTCATTATTATTTATTATTATATATTTATTAAACGACAACACCAATAACATTTTCTTACATGGTCTCGCAAAACTTATTTATAAGTTTGACTGCGAGTAGAAACTAAGCCGCTCATAGTTATCTTATAATAGCATTATTAGTATTTGGAAAATAAATGTCACATTTTTATTATTCACCGTTTCACAAAAGTTTGAGAACTAGTGAACAAACTTTTAATTCGTGACTGCGCACGTGCCGTGAGTGGGGTGTTGCGTAGAAATGTATACGAGACGCTGCATTTGTACAGGATGCAACTAAACAAGGGAAGAGAAGGGTTCAAAATACTTCGAATCAGTACCTTCAGCACGAACATCTATCGAGAAAAAACACGCCAAAGTACTCGATAGAGCCATTATCTATGGAAAATTTCATTTCCCTTTTCGGCTATAGATGGCGCTGTACAAATTTATCATATAAAAATTACTCTGTCGAATATTTTACACGCGTTACTTTTTTCGATAGCTATGCGTACTAAGATTATTATATTAATATCGTACTAATGGTATATCGTCGTACGTTTCAAAATACTGATCGTATTATAAATGTTATGTCACACACAGTGAAACCGCTAAAGCGCTTGCTCTTCCTAGCATATTAAATAACTAATATAAATAACTACTTTTGGTTGAAGTAAAAATGTGCCACACACAACTTAATACAATGTCAACTTAGGAATTTCAAGGCAAACTAGTTTTTTTACTTTTCACAAAAATTGGGATTGTACAAATCTAAAAACCAATATTGTTCTTGTTTATACTTCTATGAGGTATTCTGTTTATATCGTCATTTAAATAAATAATCCTTACTATCCTTACTAATATTATAAATGCGAAAGTCCGTTTGTTTGTTTGTTTGTTACGTCTTCACGTCTTAACTACTGAACCGATCATCATGAAATTTTGCACACACGTAGTCAGAGGTACAGAGAAGGACATTACTAATATTATAAATGCGAAAGTCCGTTTGTTTGTTTATTTGTTTGTTACGTCTTCACGTCTTAACTACTGAACCGATCATCATGAAATTTTGCACACACGTAGTCAGAAGTACAGAAAAGGACATAGGGTATCTTTCATCTCGAAAAAAAGTGTTGTTCCCGAGGGATAGCAAAAAAACCTTTCCACGCAGACGAAGTCGCGGGCGGCCGCTAGTAATATTATAAATAAAAGTTCGCATCACCATTCACATTGCATTTCCTTTGCTATGTGCAACTTAGAGCGTTTGTATTGATCGGGTGCCCTGCACACTACTGCACACACCCTTTTGTTAAAATGTGCATACGACTGCAGACAGTTTAGGTGGCATGACTATTAAGGCGGTTGTATGACCGAAAGTGGCGCCCTCAGAGGTTTTTATTTAATAAGTTATTAATAGATAAAGATTTTAATAATGTTTATCGTGGAGATTTTAGCGCCCATAGTCTAGTATTTTTAGAAGGTATCACTACATGCCCTCGTAGTCATTCGTAGAAGTAGATAGCAAATGTGTCAAAAACGGCCACTTTTAGCAGTTTTTCTATCTACTTCTAGCAGTGACTACTAGGGAATGTAACGATACCGTCTAAAAATACTACACTGTGGGCCCTAAAATCTCCACGATAAACATTATTAAAATAGTGCATTAGAATTATAATATTAAATAAAATTCACCGCGGCGCCACTTTCGCTCATGGTACCACCTTAAGTGTGAACAATAAAAGAAGAAGTTATTAGTACCTACGTACTTAGCTAAATAAATAGGAAAAAACTCAGACCAAGAGTTTAGGCGTGCCCAATCTGAGTTTTAACCTTTATAGAAGGTTGTTTAACTTTTTACTACCAAAAAGAAAACTTATTTTTATTGCTTAAAATACGTTGGCGAGAAGCGTAGGCGTATGAAATAAATCATGACAAAAATTTGTAACTAAACCCTACATTAGGAATTCAATAAATCACAGTGTTCACGTCAAAAACTCAAAATAAACCAAAAATTTATACCTACACGGTTTATTATTTTCTGATAGTGGATAGCCCTTCGTCCACTTTGGTAACTAAACTTACCTAACTAGTTACAAGAGAAGAATAAATTTTTCTTCGGTCGGCAGTACTTACCCACTAAGAACAATAATACATCAGCTCAAAATGTATCATGCGTATACTGCCCGGCATTTATATTGGCAAGAAAAAGATGAGACAAAAGATGCGCAGTAGCCATAAACTTAGTGTTCACCAACGGCATATGTACTATTGCGTACTGAATAAAATAGCACACTAATTAAAAACATGAAAACAATCACAGGGACGTAACTATAATAATTTAACAGTCGTCGTTAACAACGCTCAGTCATAATTATGCAGTTCTAAGTAAGTATATCAATTTGCAGGCTAACTGTACCACTCAAACTAGGTTACGTTGGCTATATTTCGTTCTAACAATAACTATAAATCTGCCATTAAATTGAACTAAAATACACAGCGAACCTATTAGCTATTACGGATAAGTGCTTAAGTGTGAAGAATTCTAATAATGTACAATTTCCTTGCCATATGGAGAGCTTACAAAAGGATTTACTTATTAACTCTGTCGCACATTGATCAAACGTAAAAAAAGTACCTACCAAACAAAATAAAAACAAATGAAATAAGTCATCCTTCAGTAGATTGATGGTTAATATTTTGCATGCCATGCCATAATATTAATATAAAAATAAATTAATGAAGTTAGGGCTTAAACTGCTTTATGCTTCACGCAAAGTTATTTAAAGTTAAAGTGTGTAAAGTACGTAAACCTATTTTAACGTAACAATCAAAACACTTTTCAAAAACATCAAATTAATCAAAATTCAGTCTTTTGAGAAGATTAAGTAATTGTATAAAATTTGTTTGTTTACTCCTTCATACGCTTTAGATATTTTTTTTATTTCATCAAATTCTTTTTGTTGTTGATTTTTAAATAGACACCACACCACCAATACAAGACAAAGCACATGTCCTGCATTTGGCAGCATTATGTCACCTTCTCAAATTCACAAGCAAAAATTCTAAATGTAACCGGTTTTTTCGTCTAACATCGTTGTTAGTACGAGCCGACGACGGTTAATTTACTTCGTTTCGACACGGTAAATTATTATTATTGAATAGCAACAAAAACTTTATACAAGTGACTAGGAACTGTCTGCTTCCCATAGTTTTGTTGACAAAAAAATATAAACAACGCGACAGCTTTGTACCTAATATTTTATGAGCGAGCAACATTAAAATGATTAGAATTTTATTTGAAGAGGGATAATAAAATATTTAATACTAGGTCAAGTCGTAAAGTGGTAATGTGGCACCATATTTATAAATGGCAACTTTTAGCTTTCTAGCAAAGAAATAAACGCACATTTTTAATTTTTTATATAATTATGTATTGGTGTTGTAGGTTCCATAATAAGGGTCTGATTCACATCTTCCAGATAGTACTAATTCTTCTGGCCTAATTTAGAAATGGAATAAAAAGATTATAAAATCATAGATCAAGTATATTAATTTAAACTTAATCGGTTACTGTGGAACTAGACCTAAATAACTGCCATTTTCTGGTGAAAATGGCAGTTATTTAGGTCTAGTTAATAAAATTTATGGTTAAATGGCAATATTATAACGTTTACAAAAGGGGAAAAACAGATTTCGATTGTGAAATGTATTGCCTCAATAATATTATATTATATTATCAGTTGATGTACTTTAGGGACACTATGATATGGCAACGCAGTTAAGTAACCAAGACATACAAAAAAATAATTACAAATGTATATAGTCTAAAGTGCTTATTGTAAACATTTCATGCAATAAACCTAACACGACTACAGATTAAATACTAATTTACATTAAAATAACACCGGAAACCGGTCTTAAATACAGAAGGGTCTGAAAAATGAAACGCATATCCGTGACAAAAGATATTTCAGCTCCCACCGCGACCTATTTAGCGCGCGTGCTACGATAGGGTAATTTGCTTTCTTTGACTGAGGCCGAACAAAGGGCAGATATTTTACTTACGTTATTTAGAAATGGGATTTATATTAATTTAACTTTTTCGACGGAGTACTTGCCCTTTGAAAGTAGACTACTGGAGTGCAAATTTGTCAGTGCGTTTTTCTGGCATAGTTTTTTTTAATATTTAGCTGAATGTTGAAATTTCTTAAAAACATATTCGATATGTATGATTAGATCACTTAAATAAATTATGTAAGTGCTTATTTGTAGCGACGGTCACACCAAATGCCTGCATTTTTCATACATGACAGTATAGTAGTCAAGTCTCGCGGCCATTACAACATTTACAACGTCACGATACGCAACGCAACGCGCTGTGCTGCATTCGGTTTGATCCAGAAATGGCGTAAGACGTTATTAAGAAATGCGACTTATATTAATTCATCTTTTTTTCACGTAGTTCTTTCCCCTTGAGGAGTGAAAATTTGTCAGTTAGTGCTTTTTTCTTACATAGTTTTTTTTTATATTTAGCTGACGATATGTATGATTAGATCTTAGAATAATAAAACCTCGAACGATAGTTCTCTACAAAGCGCACTGTCAAAAGTGAGGCAACTAAAACAGCCAAAATGGCTCCGTTTTCAGATTGTTACTTTACGTTATTCCCTAATCATACCGATTAAGTAGAAAACAGTTTCAATTTTCCCACATTTACAAGACTAGTTACTATATGTTTCAGTTACGAATTACGATTAGTTAACGTATGAAGGATATAAATTTGAAAACTAAGCCATTCTGGCTTGGTATTAGTTGCCTCACTTTGCATATGAGGACACGGCTTCTAGGTGTTATTATTCTAAGGATTAGATCAATAAAATGTTTTTTGTTTTGCAGCTAAATTATGTAATGTACTTATTTGTAGCGAGGGTTAAAGCCTGGGTCACACCAAATGCCTCTGCGTTGCAGCACACTGCGTTCCGTTGCGTTTGTCATAATATATGACAGTAGTAGTCACGCGGCCATTACAACGTCGTTTGCCGTCACGCTACGCAACGCAACGCGCTGTGTTTGATCCAGACATGGCGTAAGTATAAATATATTTTTACTCAAATGCATGACAATACACTCTTCATAAAAATAAATGATACCAGCATCTAGCATAGTACCTTTTTTGTTGACTGTACAAGCAAAATATCGTTGAATGATTAGAGGGGTAACCAAACCAATTGGTTGCCGATGATGGGTAGACGATACATTCATCTAATTCATAAAGTGTCAACCCACATCAAACCATTCTTCTTACTTTATTAACTCAACCGCAATTTTATTAATGAGAAAATGAAACCCTTGTTGGCTATCTCAAGCTGGATATCTCAAGAACTACTAGTCTAAGATACTAATGGTATCAACTTGAAAATTGGAATAGTTTAAGATGACATTTGTCCAACTATTTTGCAAATAAGAAATAAATAAAAAAATAAATATCTTTTTTACAACAGGGCCTGAAAAGGGCTCTGAAAAATTTGAAGTGGGGCTACTAGGGCATATAAACGAGCGCCGTTTGCACGTTTTTAATCATTTTTTCTTTTTTTTCTAGACTCCATAGATTTCGACTTATGATGAAAAATTAAAAAAAAACCGTTCCCCCCCCCCTTATCTCCGAAGTTTGCAAAGAGAAATATCTGAAATAATTCTATGTGATAGCAGTTTATATAAAGATTACAGGAAAAATAAAATGATGTCTCAATATAGCACACTTCTTTAGAAATTATCAAATTGCTAAAAATGTTAACATTAGTTCCACTATCGGTCAAGAGATGGTGCTGACCTAAAACTACAATACTAATTTTATTATTCTACTCTGCAGTGTGGTTTATTGGTGCAATTATGATGGTACGGAACCCTCGGTGCGCTAGTCCGAATCGCTCTTGACCGTTTTTTTTTCTTTGACCAAACCATAGGTACCTAAAATGTTAAAAAATATTTCTAAACATTTCATTATTGTGCCCAGTGAAGATTTATGAAACATATTATAAGATAGGTATAATGAAGAAAGGCGACCTGTCTTATCAATCTTTCATTGTAACATAAAATCCTATGGTTTTTTATCTGGCTAATAATCGTTTCATCTCGCCTCGAGTTTTTTCTTTTACAGTACGCTCTCAATCTAATTATAACATTTTACGATGCTTTTACTAATAATCTTCGGCTATATTATCAGATTACAGATAATCACGCTGCCTGTACTTTCTCTGCAATTTGCTGGGCCATTTCACTTGACTGGACTGGACCGTCGGCAACTGGCCTACGATCGACGTAGGTATATGTAATTACATCACGTATCAGATTAACTGCTAATCTCTAAACACGGGATTACTGATGACTTGTGCGTTTAGGGTTCCGCACCAAAGATGAGATGATTATTTAACAAGTGCATGTCTAAGAAGAATACTCTTAATTTATAAATCACCAAAATGAATACTCACCACTCTGTAAGCATTTTGTTTCAAGGCATAAAGACAAAGCATTTATGCGATGATTTACGATTCAAGACATAAATCATTGCATAAAGAATGCAATGATAGCATAATTTATGTTATGAAATGTGCTCTTCCTTCAGCGCAACTTGGTTCCATTACAATACCTGATGTGATCTATACCATTTACCTAATTTATGTATCCAAATGACAAGCAAATCATGCTTTACATCTTCGAGTAAAAAAATCTAAATTTTATTTTCTTTTTAGATAAAACAGAAAGTTGTTAATAGTACATTATGTGACAAGTTAGCTTAGGTTGCTCATTGCACACGAGGCTGTAACTCAGCCTAACTCAGGCGAGGGCGTAACTCAGCCGAGTGTGCAATGAGCAAAAGCTCACGAGTTTCATACGACGTTGTTCAACACATTTGCGAGGAAAATACAAAGTAATTTACCACACAGCAACAAATACGACAAAAACAAAATATGAAAATTATGGGAAAAGGCGCGTAGGTTTTTTTTGTGTTTTTCACACGCCCAATGCAAGAATATTTTGCGAACAAAGGGGTGAGTGAGCAATGAGCATACAGCCTATTTCAAAATTATAATTTTAAGTGATAAAATGCAAATATTTTAATATTTTAGAACAAAATATTGTGAATTATGAATAATTTGATAATAATAAATATTTGTTTGACTTAATTAAGGACTTACACATTTATTTATCTCAAAAATGAATATGAATTTTCAGCGGCATAAAACCTCTTTGTTGTTCCTAAAAATAACTTTATTACCCGTTATATTGGGAATGCTCTGTTTACTCGCATAGAACTTGCAGTAAGGTAGGTACTAATTTAACTTTGTAGGGATAATTCTATAACAACCTAGTGTTTTATATATTATAGCACGCTTTTGTTATAGCTCGGTTTATGGCCCCAAAAACGATGTATTAGGGCTCACTTTACGAGCAAGTGTGTTGAAAATAATGTTATTCAAATCAGCACCACTAGGTCCCGCGTATTTATATTACAACCACTTATTACCTCATTGCGAATTTCTCTCCCGTCAGATCACGACCAAATATGGCTCTGGCTTAAGCATACACACCATCAGATAACTGCAAGCAGTTACATTTCTCTATAAGGTTTGTAGATCATCTGGACTACGGTTAAGGCTGCAGAGCTTGTAGGTAGAAAGGATTAATTCATGCCTAAATACTAGTGTGCCAGTAGATTCCTGGATTAACCAACATTTCATCGTAAATCTTACCAAATATATTAACGACCTCCGTTGTAGAGTAGTTTACATCGGTTTTCAAGGTATCGCTATCTCTGAGGTTTTAGGTTCGATCCCCGGCTGGGTCAATTTCGAAAATGGACTTTTCTATATTGCCTCAGGTCCGGATGTTTGGAGTTCAACCGTTGTCTCTGATTTCCGTAACACAACAAAAGTGCTTAGCTAGGTAGTTACTTTGGAATCAGAACCATTTTTGTGATGTTGTCTAAATTTATTTATTTATAAATTACATGACATAGGTTAAGTATATTTATTTCTTTTAAAGACAATCAAATTATCATGTTGTTTTGATTAAATTCTTTATTCACCTTAAATAAAAATCGAAGCATTGTTTTGCACTTGTTATTCACTCCGAGAAATACAAAATTAAAATACCGATTTTAACGACGAATCCCAGTATCAGATGAAAAGCTTTTAAAAAAGCACACGAATCCCAGCGTCAGATGAGAAGCTTTTAAAAAAGCTTTTCATCTGACACTGGGATTCGTCGTTAAAATCGGTATTTTAATTTTGAATTTCTCGCAGTGAATAACAAGTGCATAACAAAATCGATCTATTTTGTTTCTAGAAGGTCCTAATCACGTGCTTGTGCGTTTCCTAGAGCCTCTAATGTTAGTAATAAAGAACTTTTAGAATTATCGCTTTTGTTGAATTGGATATGCTAAATAACGTAAACTCTATGAATACTGTGGGTGTCTGCCACGGCCAGCAACCGGCGATCAACGCTCCATACGTAGGCGCCCATTGAGGCACTCACGCGCAGACTAAGCCAACCTTTGTGACAGAATTATAAGGGCTCCATACATTATTCATGCGCATGCACCAATTACATGTGTTTTGCTGACACTTTGATATCTATACTATAAACGACAGAATATTTTGGTGATCACAATTACTTTGAGTAGGTACCTTTACAGCTCATGGCATCACCATGGGTCAAATGGCAAGAAGTATTAATATTTTTTTACGGTTCCCAGTTTAGCTTAGACATTTTCCCTTACAAAATAACCAGCCTTTACATTTTAAACAGTATCTGCCTCTTACTGATTCTTTTTACGAGATGCAAAATATTATAGGCTCACAAAGAAATGTTATAAAAGCTAAAGAAACGTTTCCTTCTACTAATCATTTAGTTAAATCAAAACCTATTTAATATTGTAAGAATCATCTTGAATATAAATACAAGTCATTGAACTTGGCATTGTGCATTACCAGCTTCGAATATTATAGGAAGAGCCATTTATAGATTTTAATTGACGTTCGATCTACATACTCGTATCGTATGATGAGACATGTAGGAATTCGTTTCCGCTGTTTTATAGTTGTGAAATCCAAAGTATAAATATTAATGGTAAACGTAAAAATGTATTAGAATATGGAGTTTGATTAATTGTTATAAATATATCACGTCTGAAACTATGTATGAAATTTAGAACTTTGTCACTTTGTTGTACTTAGTTGTCATTTGTTATTGGTTCCTGTTCAAAAAAGCAATAGCTTAGAATGACAAAGTTCTAAACTATATACATTTTATAAGGTTGGTATACAGCGTACACATGCAAAAAAGGTAGAATTTGTCTTCTGCTCTATCTGTTTAAAATTTTAGATGGGGTAAATAATAATTTTCTTTTTTCATCTTGTTTTTTTTTAAACCAACATTCAGTTAGATACATATTTCGCTTATCCTTCTAAGTAGGTAATATAAGCGTTATAAAAACAGAAAAAAATGTGTTTAGTGTTTACTAAAGCGTCATAAAGAGCAGGGGTGTCATTTCATAGAGAACTAAATAAAAGGATAAAAAAATACAGTTTTAAGAAAAGTTTATTTGCTTTTTAACTTTAAACATCCAAGAAGACAATCTTAGCTATCCACAGTCTCGCCTAAACAAATAAATAGTTCACAAATATATAGTTAAAACTTTACTCTAGTATCACTATTATTTTACAAGTCTAAGCTATTTTAAAAATATTCAAAAACGCTGTAAAATAGTCCTAAACATCATAAGAATAACAAATATCATTTGGTATGAATAATGAGTAAGATTAACTAATAATACATTGCAAACAATAAAGCTATAATAACTATTTACAATTATAATGCAACAGGGTGTCGATTCTGAACTACTTATTTTCTAAATTTAATACCACTCGCGCTAATTTTCAACGAACCAAAACTAAATCGTTACCGTTTCAGTTACGTTTACACGTTACGTTACAGTTTACAGAAATATACTCGCTTTAACTTTGTTACAATTGTTGAAATAGCTTTCAAAGGAGCCAATGAATGCCAATCATTGTAAATATAAATGAGAATTTTAATACCATAGCAAAGATATTTAGGTAAAATAAAATAAATATAACCTAAATGTAAACGTAACGGTTTTGTTTTAAACCGACTTCAAAAAAAGGAGGAGGTTCTCAGTTCGGTTGTTTTTATTTTGTTTTTATTTTTCAGAATTAGCGCGATCGGGTTTCAGATTTTATATTTCTCTGCCATTATTGGATTTCGACGTTCCATTTTAAAGCTCCTTAATAATTTGATCTTTGAAATGTATCATTTCATTTAGTATCTCAACTGATTCAATTTCGGATATAACTTAAAAGAAATCTAGCTGAGTCGATTTATTTGCTCTCAAGTGTATTTTGAAGCTGGTGTAATTCAAAGTCGACAATAGATCATAAAACAACTCAGTAAACTTATGCCTTATATATTATGGCCAAACATTAAAAAATACGAGTACTTATTATGTACATTCTATCAGCATTCTATCATTCATGATTCTCAGCAGAGTTTCTCCTTTTAAATTAATCAATTTTGCCAAAAAATTCATAAGAATACATAGATACAAAACGCTTACGTTTAAAGATTGAGCTAAAAGTTTAATGTGGAAATTGAAAAGCTTTGATCATGTTTTGAATGCAATTGCATTTTTTTTTATTTTAAATTCAAATATTCTAACCAATTTTAGTTGATACCTCACAATGTTATTGATTCCAAAAAAAATCTTTTTAGAATGCAATTTCACGCAATACATGGGTTTTAATTAAGGTGGCTATTTACTCATACGCAATTCACCAACTCACTTGTTACAAATTCATAATCTTTCATAGTCTTTATCTGTGAGTAGCATACGACACACTCTGGTGAATAAACTCCCTCTTTTATACATTTTGGGTGGAACACTAATTCCAATCGCAATACAAGATTGGCCCAATATGGCGCTTGTGATTGTGTCGCAAAATTAAAAGTAGGAAACGTTGCAATACTATGTCGATCTATTTAACTATAACCTTGTTCGCCGAATGAAGCTAGTACGGAAAAGATGCGCTTACACACGATTGGACGCAGATAAGAGGCTAAGACCGTGTTCACAATGTGAGTCTCAATTAGTCTGTTGTTGCTCTCCGTAACGTTCAGACGTCTACCGCATACCTTGTTCGTTGCAATCATTGTGTTTGCAATATATTTTTTTATGTTCTAAACCTAATATTTTCTTTTATAATTCTTATTAATGTTATTATATTATTTTAACATCAAAGTAATGTTTGATTGAAAAAAATCCAATCTGAAATTCCGTATTAACCACAGAACAAAAGAAAAGGTATTAACCCTATATTAGCAGTATGAACACGCCTAACGATTTTATACCTGCCACGGGAGCTCGTGGGCGGCGCTAAATCATTTGTTGTCCTTATCGTTTGTATGCAAATGTGAGAAAGAGACAGCGCTTTGCTAGCTTGATTCAGCGAACAGGGTATAGAATAGATTTTAAGATTAAATTAACTCATTCACGGGCAGCTGGTTTCCTAAGTTTTTACAATATGTAAATGTCGTGAGATAAATACAGATAAAAACTGCTCAAAACTCCTTATTAATGCTTCACTTGAGTATTTAAAAGAACCTTAATATTATATAAATAGTTTAAGAAGATACACTACATAAATGTATAAAGGACTACCTATTCGTATAATATAAACTTATCAAACAATTTCGTTTTCTGAAACCTTTCCAGAAATTTGGGGCCTTAATAAAATCAATTGGTAAACTTTAGCCCTATAGGAGTAATATTATGTTCATTTCATTTGTACAAAAACAAACTATAAAATCTTAATTTCTAAACTAAAGCCATCAAAATTATTTGAAATGCTATGCTAATATAGGCATATCGGTTTGAGAGAAAGCCGTTCTGGTGTATGTACCATTTGAGCAATATATAAGTATATAATCTACTTTTAATTAATTTATTGTTTGTTAAATAAATGTCATTTTTATGCTAGCTAATAAATAAATATCGACACTGGTCTACTTCTATGGCTTCACCACTTTCACATGTTTTTTGAGATGCGAGAATCAATATTTGTATTAAATAATGTATTGGACGAAATAGCTAAGTCTATCAATCGATCATATTCAATTCAGCATTTACTTACCAAAGAAATTCTAACATTCTAAAGGAATAATTTGATTGGACTCTATTTTTTTATAAGCTCCAATTACCCACTCATATAAAACTTTGGTGTTATTTTTGCCTAACTACTGGTTCCTCGGTATATGCAAGTATTGCTATAGTTTTTAAAAATTTATCCAAAATACTGACACTACATTTTTCACAAAAATATCACTACAAAATCTCTGATTTCTGCTCAGACTATTTCCCATTCCTAGTAAAATGTATTTATTATCATCATGCAATAGTTGTAATCAAGATGTACTATAAATTTTCAAAAAGATACTATTAGGTTGACAATTGTTCCCGATATAAAATGTCTAAAAACTAAAATAAAAGTGTCTGAAACACTACTGTAACTAAAATTATAACCTAATGGAAGACATTTGTACCAAATATATAGTACAAGTTCATGACTGTATAATGTAGTATTGAGTAATGGTGAAAAGATTTGATTCGCAAAACGACATTGACAAAAACCCGATGACCGAAATTTGTTTCAAGCACCAAACTTTCAAGAGAAATAAAACCTTTTGATAGTTTGAATTTGCAGATGTTTAGCGAATGGCATCACACGAATTTAAAATTTTCTTGTCAACATGACCTTTTGTGAATCAGACGTTCTGAACTAAGAAAAAAAAATCATTTTGCGAAATGTGGAATGTTGGTGCAGCTGTCCTAAGGTACTCTACACTAGACTTATACTAAAACAGAGTGAAAATATGAACACAATAAATTATGATCCTAAAGATAGTTTTAACAATAACACTACGATTATGATTGCGGAAAATTAACATCTAAACATTAAGCGCTAAATAAATAATATAACCCGTTTAATTGAGAAATACTGTTTTACTAAGAAGTAACTAACGAATCGGTGTCGCTACGATAGTTAAAGCGTTCGATAAAGCTACAAATAAATAACATATTAAAATATTTTAAATACAATAACTTAACGTTAGAGCAGTCAACTTGGAAACTATAATGTGGATAAAAGTGCGATGTGAAAATGAGGTGTTGATGAATCCACTTTTAGAATTTATTCCCTTCTATTTCCCAGTACAGAACATCTCTAGGATGATGATGACTGTTGTACATGAGTTTCATCTCAAGAAGCCCGCATTTTTACTTTAGAAGTTAAACAACTAATCGCCTCATCATTTCTATGGCACTATGTAACTACGCCACTATTTTTTTTTCAAGTACCATAGTTCATATTCATAATCCAAGCACTCGATTCAGTACCGGTGGGCCAGTCGCTACATGTAGGCAGGCTTCATCTTGTAAGCCCGCTTCCAGATCTCGCAAAGGCAAACCGTTGAATGGAATCTGTAGAAAATTGCTAACGGCATCGAAACGTGGGTGATGATCGTCCAAGCCCAGAGACCATAAAAGTGCAACTGCACTGGATGAGATTCCGCTCGAGATTTCTCTAATGTGTTTATGGCCCACATCGCTAGATTCGTGACCAATAGGAACGTGACTATCTCTCTTCCCGGCTTTTTTCTCAGTTGTTCAGGGGTTTTAGCTGTCCGGCGACTCGCATCCAAAATAAACATCGTCTGACACGTCGTCTGAACTAAAGACGAGAGAGCTGTAATAAGAATAAGAATCGTATTCTTCTCTATAGTAAAATGTCCTCCAATAATCGTAAACGTGCCGTAGATGAACATTCCAGTCTGCGCTCCTACGAGGAGGATATTATCCAACTCCAAGTTTCTGCTCCCATCGTATTTCAGTTTTCTGACACAAACCATCCCGGCTAAACTTGCAAATGTCGTCATCGCATACAACACCAATTCACACACATTGACTTCGACCACGGCTAATGTTGCGTATTCTTTTTTGGATACTAATACAAAGAATAGTATGAGGGATATGATTGTGAGGACAAGGACTAGAATCCCGAAGAATAAACCTTTGTGGGCTCGAGCGCAGTCGACGCTGTAGAGATGCGGCGATTTCTTGTAGGCTAGCCCTTCCAGGATACGAGCTTTGGCAATAGCAGCTGCGACGTCTTTCGATGGATACTTGGAGATGTTCTTCCACATGACATAAAGTATGGCGGCACAAATTAGGGAATACTCAATGGTGCATGGGAAGAGGAAAGGCGAGGCGTCCTGAACGAGAGAGCCCATGATGTTGGTGCGCCGGCACTCGAAGATGTGATGTGGCCCTTTGAGGCCCCGCGGGACTCGGAGGTGGGCCGCCGCTGGGTGCGACGGGGGCACCTCCGTCGCCAACGACGCGAAGGCTTTTTGAAACGCTGAAATAATAATTTAAAAAAATGAGTAGATTCGTAATTTGTAATAATTTTGGTCCCGATCTAATCCAGCCCCCCTAGCATGACCATTGGATCGCGGTATAATATACCAATTTATCAGGTTCCAAATCAAGAGACCAATGGCTTTTGACAGTTGAGTGTCGATAGAACGCTATAGCACGCGATAGGTATATATCGTGTCTCGGTCGTCATGCTAGGGGGACAGAGATGAGAAAATAAAGTAAATAACATGAATATCTATTTAAAATTTCAATTAGTAAACAATTTAAATGAAACCGTAGAACTAGATAAATAGAAATATGAAATAGATAACTATTTTATAAAGGGATATCCAAAAAAAATCCATAAACGATGTGTTTTTTTCGGGTCAGTTTAATTCGGGTCGCTCCTTAAATTCGCACAAGAATTACCCAGATTGCAAGCTGTAGCTGGCGAGGTGCTGAGTGAATTGAAGAGATAATACTATTATGAACAAAGTGCTACCTCGATGAAAATATCCCAGTTCAACTATTGCTCACTGACATTAAGTAATCCAATTACTGCACAAAGGGATTGGCAGCAACCGATATGGGAAAGCTATGAATATTAAATTCTTGGGGAAAACAATAATAGCGGTGACGTTATCCGTGAAAGTTTTTATGTAAGTTTAATCTCGCTAATGCGACGTGCTTTCTATGTTTTCCAACAAAGATTTTCATCATTAACAAACATTACATTAGGTAGTAATAACTATAAGAGTAGTAACGTAATAAAGCAGAGCACGCAAGCTCATCAAACTTTATCCTTAACATGTTTTTGTTACCGTAATACATTAATTTCAAATGTGAAATATATTCTTTCAAAGCCTAAATAACCGTCAAGATATTATAAAATTATTTGAAAGTATCTATATAGCCAAAAAACTAGCTTTTGATGAAAAATCCTAAAGTAAAATTACATGGCATCAAACTATACTGTGAGTACTCGTTATAATGAGAGGCTTAATGAGTGCCGCCGCCGTTGTAATTACCTAATATTTTGATGCAATTTTAATATCGGAATGTTATATTTTTAATCAAATAAGTATCCATTCGTGACCAGTTACGAAACTGTGGGTCATTATGGTCAATCGTTATCACATATCATAGAATAACTATTGATTGCTGCTGACACGCAGGAACTGGCATGCCAAAGGGTGGGCGGTGTAATTAAACTGAATTTGGTTCAATGAACCCTTTTTATTGAAATTTTACTACATATGAGTACAAGTTACAAAATATTGCTGTATTTAACACAAAAAAATGGTCTTGTTTTTCGGGTCGTAGGAGGTAAGTATCTCGTGCTTCGTCTCTTGCACCAGTACATTCTGCCATACACTCAGCATCAGACCAAACATCGCTACTTTGTATTTTGTTATCATTTTAAAGTTTATACTTCATGCTTACCCAATCTGTGCGACAGTCCAATTGGTCTTGTTCTGCGGGTCGTAGAAGGTGAGTATCTTGTCCTTCGTTTCTTGCACCAGCACATTCAGCCTCACGCTCAGCATCAGACCAAACATCGCTACTACTTTGTATAACTTTAATCTTAAAGTTTCGTACTTCAAACTTACCCAATCTGTGCGACAGTCCAATGGTCTTGTTTTCTCCGGATCATAGAAGGTGAGTATCTCGTGCTTCGTTTCTTGCACCAGCACATTCAGCCACACAATCAGCATCAGACCAAACATCGCTACTTTGTATTTTGTTATCATTTTAAAGTTTATACTTCATGCTTACCCAATCTGTGCGACAGTCCAATTGGTCTTGTTCTGCGGGTCGTAGAAGGTGAGTATCTTGTGCTTCGTTTCTTGCATCAGCAGATACAGCCACACACTCAGCACCAGACCAAACATCGCTACTATTTCGTATCATTATAATCTTAAAATTTCATTATTTCATGCTTACCCAATCTGTACGACAGACCAATGGTCTTGTTCTCTGGGTCGTAGAAGGTAAGTATCTCGTGCTTCGTCTCTTTTCTAATATTCAGCCACACATTCATCATCAGCCCAAACATCGCTACTATTTTGTATCATTATAATCTTAAAATTTAATTACTTCATGCTTACCCAATCTGTACGACAGTCCAATGGTCTTATTCTCCGGGTCATAGAAAGTAAGTACCTTGTGCTTCGTCTTTTTTGCTAGTATTCAACCACACACTCAGAATCAGCCCAAACATCGCTACTATTTTGTATCATCATAATCTTAAAGTTTCGTTACTTCATGCTTACCCAATCTGTGCGACAGTCCAATGGTCTTGTTCTCCGGGTCGTAGAACGTGAGTATCTCGTGCTTCGTCTCCTGTACCAGCACATTCAGCCACACGCTCAGGTTGGTCCCCACCATGTGCATCAGCCCAAACCTCGCTACTATCTTGTGTTTGTACACTTTCATCTGCAAGCAACAGTTGAAGAATTTTATTGCACTATTTACTACTTGTACAAAGTTTAGGAAATTCAATGTACTATTTTTCAATTGACCTGTAGATACAATAATATTCTCTTTCATAGTAAATACTCGTTTCTTTACAGTTTATTCTTATAAATAGTAACAAAATTACAATATTATCAAAATTAACGAAATCAAATTTGCTGTATTCAATGAGAAAATGTTTAGTTACATGAAGTAAATTACCTACGCACTAGAGTACCTTTTCATAGTTTATGTTAAAAAATATATGTTGATTTTGCTGGAAGCCTTATGTCTTAACATGGATGACATTTTAACTTCCAAATCCAATAATAAAGGCCTCTGAGACTCATCCAGTGATACATAGTGCAGTATTTAGTGGCATCAACCTTGCAGATCGTCAACAAAGGAAGCCGCTTGGCACAGGCGTACTTTGTGGTCATTTGAGCTGATTTAGCCCTGTACCCACGTGGTACCACACTGGTGGTAGCCAGGGGTGGGGGGAGAGGTGCCTTCTACCACGCTACACTTTTACATCCATATCTCCATAAGTTTAGCAAATAGATCGTGTTTGGTATCGTTTTCATATAATTCAAGGCCAAGGAATTCATTTCTGGAACAATTTTTTCACTCGTTCATATAAAAAATAAAAGTTCTACGCAAAAACAGAAAAGTAAGAAAACAAAAATCTTACAAAATCTATGCCTACAAATAAATCACGAAATTGTTCTTTATAAAAAAAATATGATTAAACAGCCCTGTTTATATAAAATATATAAACATCAACTTTTCCGCACAAATTATATTTATAAATGTGTCAAAAAAAAACATTTGCGCCGCGCGGCGGTATTTTGGCGCAGTATATTTGGATAGGATTTATCACTTATTGTTTAATAATGACACAAATTGGTCGTGTTTGGTATCGTTTTCATATAATTCAAGGACGGGAAATTCATTTCTGCAACAACATTTTTACTCGTTCATAGAAAAAAAATAAGTTCAGTGCAAAACAAGAAAAATAAGAAAAAAAACTTACAAAATCTATGCCCACCATTAAACCACGAGATTATGCTTTATAAAAAAATATATTTAAGCAGCCTTATTTATCTTAACATAAACTTCTCTATAGAAATAATATTTATAAATGTGTCAAAAAAATCAGTTGCGCCGCGCTGCGGTATTTTGGTGCAGTATTTTTTGATTTGGAATTATCACTTATTGTTTAATAACTTAGAGCATCGCGGAAGGGAGCAGCCTTAGCGATTATTACTCTATTCAAATTATTCTGGCATTTTTTGCGGGGGGGGAAAGTGCACACAAGTGCAGGTGCGCATACTCACATACAAAAAGAACACTGTAAAGACGACACCAACACATAAAAAATAAAACAAAATAGAAAAATTTGTGTACGGATGAGTCACACATCAAAATATGACACGTTTTTGACATAAAGGGCTGGGCTCAACTGTCGTTGCAGCAATATCGATACGGAAAAAGGAATAAAGGTAACAAACTCAAATATTATACATGGGGTGAATAACAACAAAGACCCAACAAGCAAAAAAGTCTCAGGATGCGCACGTTTTTAGAGTGGTAGGCCTACAGGGGCTCTATTTTTGATCCCTCGGCTGGCATCGAGCGCTCTTTTTGACTGATTTTCGTTCGACATATGACTCAAAACAATGAGATGTCGAACGAAAATCAGTAGAAACGAGCGCTTGTCGCAGATTGAGGCGGTCTCGAAGCAGGAGCGCTGCCTCCTTTGAAAAACAGTAGTGCACCCGGGATTTTTCTTCGTCATGTTTTTCAAATAAATTTATTCTGTCTGGGATATGGTGGCGACAAGGAACATCTTTTGGATCCGACAATGACGATAGGCTGGTCAGTCAACGACATATTCAGCGAAAATACAAAGTAAACATGATGTGAAATTGCTTTAATGGCCCGTCATCGCCCCATTAAAAATTCTACCTCTAAAGCATGTTACAGACGGATTAAATCACGCCTCCCAACAGGGGTGACCTTGCTTGATGCAAACTCGTGTAGCCGCAACACAATCCGTGGATAGAAACCACGCCCCAATCAAGCTTCCACTAAGGTGACCTCTGTTGGGGGGCGTGATTTAATCAGTCTGGAACGTGCTTTAAATGTAATTTAATGAGCTCTGATGCGCTAAAGTTGCTTCGTGCAATACAAAATACCGGTAAATGGGCGGTTTGACACTTCATTAGATAAATTTGACATTTCCATATTTAAATTTTAAAGGAGCTTTAAAATGCATCTAATTTTCCTTCCTACAATACTTTAATGAAACATTAGGGTTTAAAGTGGCATTAAAAAGATAAAAATCTTTCTTGCAATTGAGTGTGAGTCTGTCAGAAGTTAAAAAGAATTAATAAATATTTAAGGAATATTTCAGGTATATCACATTTATGAGACTGCTGAGCAGGACCAGGCCATGTCCTTTATCGACAAACATTGTGATACGGTAACATCACTAAGTTGCTCATCGGCGAGAACTTGGATTTATCTAGCGACAGATCTGAAATTTGTACGGACGAGCCATGGACGAGCAGACCCGATGTCACTGAACAAATTTGACAACTAATCAAGAATAAAATATACGAATTTAATGTTTGAATGTAAACAAATAGCAATAATACGACAAAAAATTACTTTCATGTAAAATGTAACACAATCTTTTTGTAAACTTGATGTTCCAGACCTCTTTTAACGGCAAAAAACTCATCAATTCGGCATTTTAAACACTGCAGCGTTCACTTGCGCGACTGGACTCGGTCTAGAAAGAAATCCGGGCGCAACTGGTTTTATTAACCGCGTATGCCCATTTGGGCTTGTACTTCGGCAGAGGGGAACGCTTCGTATGGCTTCTCTTTCTGGGACAGAAGCGCGTCTTACTCTAAGTTTAATAATAACACGGATTAGTATTGGTAGTCCCATAGTTTTACTTTAAAAGAGAGTTGGAGTAATATTTAAGAAAACATTTTTTTTTACCTAGTTATAACGAATTTTATTGGCAGTTTCCGCTGCATCCACATAGTTCGGTGCACTTTATTTATCTTTTTAAACAATTGCACCTTCCTGCGAATTTTTGCTTACACATACACCGTAATTACTCCATGCAAGCTGTGGCTGCTGGCGATAGGGCGGTCCACATAGGCTCCCACAAGGCATTATTTTTAGCCCAACCCCAGTCTGTAGAACATGGCAGGTTTTGGATTGGATTTAAATGTTGACCCCATACATTCCTTCCTGATAAATCGCTCGCAAAATTTGGTTGCACAGGGCGTCTCTGGTTGGTGGAGATTCTCCAGCTGCTTGTCCTTTTTCGTGAATAGCACTTTTCTGCATTGATTAATATCAAGGAGATGCATTCCGACATTTCCAACAATAACTTAAATCACAAAAGTCAATCACCAGTAACTTACTTGTCATACAAAGCAATACAATTGTTTCTAATACTTATTGGCAAAGCCTGCTCCACATTTTCTTCCTTAGGGAATTTAAATTCTTCCGTTGCAATTGGATGAGCGCCCCAAGCTTCGAAAGCGCTTTTTCCCTTTCTCAGCAAAAGACGATACGGTATCACATCCGGAAAAGGCGTGGAACAGAGTGGCAATACTTCTGTTTTTTCCGGTCCTAAAAGATAATTAAAGCTGAATTATTTTTAGATTTTAAAGTGTGAAAATACTATACTTATTTGGGTTACTTAATGAAGCTGCAATTGCATGGCAGGAACTGACGATTTTTACCCGTGCCAATATGAGAACCCACAATTCCTCAAGCAATGAATACAGTTTATCTTCTTTTAGGACCGGAAAAAGCAGAAGTATTGCCACTGTTCCACTCCTTTTCCGGGTGTGGATGGATATCGTTTCGACTTTTGCTGGTAAAGGGAAAAAAGCGCTTTTAAAGCGGGCATTTCTACAAACGGGTATTTTTTTTCTCAATTCGGTGGTTGAATTGAAATTTGGTTTTTATAAGTAGTTTAATAACAAAGATTGAAGTTTATTCCATACTGAATCTGAATATTACGATGGCACCAGATATTGAGAAGTAGTTTATGAGAAAAGTTAAGCACCTAATTGAGAAAGCATCGAATTGAGAAATTGAATCACCGAATTGAGTAATGGTCCAACGAATTTAGAAACGCTGTTACCTAATATAGAAATAATGTATTAGGAATGATCAAATATACAAATACCTAAAACATTTTTGATTACTGATCGCTGGTCTAATAGTCAGATGGTTAATGTTAGGTATAAGTGCTTAAATTAATAAATATAAATAATTATCAAAAGGGTTAACATAATACTACTGAATTAGTGTACCCAACAAAAGACGGTTTGTCATAAGTTAACAAACTTCTACTCGACTAATTCACTAAAATATTTACTTTTTAAAGTTATTATATAATAATAATATCTTAAAATATAGCATATTCATCTTCAGAATCAAAATCATCTACGTTCATCTCAAAAAAGTTAGTATCAGCCAGTGTGGGGGTAATCAAGGTCTCTATGTCAATCTTGGCTTTCCAAAAACTGGCGTTTTCTAATAGGTCTGACAATTTGCATTTAAAATCACTTTTCTTATTGGGGATCTTTTTTCATTTTAATATTTCTAGTTTTCACAGGTACTAGATCTCTGGCTGATTTGTCCAAAGACCTGCTTGCTTTTGCCGGTTTAATTATTCATCTACATGACAAAATTTGTGCTTTATTACTTGAACCAGGAACTGTCTGTCTTTCGTGTAATCTGCAGATTACAATTCATTGATGCCTGTATGCTGCCCATGATGATATTCAACAAACTTATGCAAACAATCTTCTTGACAGTAGCTTAATTTTCTCATAGCTAGTTTTTTATTAGTTAGATATAATTTGCATTTCAAACTACTTGATTGAATATCCCACGAAATTCTATTTAGCTATCTGGATTTTTTAGATTTTTTGAGAGATAAACCGGGCATTTTTTTGATATGAGAAAACTAAGATGCTGTCATGAAGATTGTTTGCATAAGTCTGTAGAATGTCATCATGAGCATTCAGGCTTCTATGAATTGAAATCTGCAGATTAGACGAAAGACAGACAGTTTCCAAAAATATTCAAAGGTAAGTTAGTTGTCAACAAAAATTCCTCAATAAAAAAATGATTCAAGTAATAAAGCACAAACTTTTTTATGCAAAATAATTAAACCAACTGGTTAGCAACACAGCAAGCAGTTCTTTGGATAAATCTACCAGAGAACCAGAGCTTGTAAAAACTGGAAATATTGAAATAAAAAAAATAAAAAAGGCCCTGATGTCCCGAACAAGAACAGTGATTTTAAATCAAAATTGTCGGTTTTAGATTTATCAGAAAATTATAGTTTTGGAAAGCTAAGATAAACATAAAGACCTTGATTACCCCAACTGGTTGATACTAACTTTACTGAGATGATCGTAAAATGAATTTAATTCTGAAAATGAATATGCTATACTTTACGATTTTATATTATTTACTTTTAAAAGTGAATATTGAGATAAATTCATAGGAAAGCAAGAATTCAAGTGATCTCTTGTCTTTGATTGAATCGGATATTTTGTCATAAAGATTGAAGTAAATATCCTACTAATATTATAAATGTGAAAGTTTGTGGGTTTAGATGTTTGGATGTTTGTTCCTCAATTACGCAAAAACTACTTAACGGATTTGGTTGAAATTTATCACACAGATAGAAGATAGCCTGGATTAAAACATATAATACTTTTTATCCCGATATTCTTACGGGACTGGGAACCACGCGGGTGAAAACACGGGCGGCCGCTAGTATATAATATGCATTAATCATAGTTTTTGACAAGTGAAATCTCAATTCGATATAATTTTTCTCCATTCGATGCCCCATTTTCCAAGGAATTGAGATCCACTGAATTGAGAAAATAACACAATTCATCAAATTAATTGTAAATGTAATAAATTAAAGCAATTTCTACAAAAAATACTGGAAGATGTCGATTAAACATTCAATTAATTTAGCACAAATCTCATTATTTAATTATACTTTTTTATTTATACTCATTATTTAACTTCATAAATAAAATTTATGTCGTCCACCGATTTGAGAAATGACCCAATCCTAAAAACACCGAATGACTTTGAACCTTCGAAAAATGCTCCTCAATGCAGCAGTCCTCCCGTCCACACTGCTTAGCTGCTCAGGCGCAGCTGCTAGGTGGCGGGAATCAGTAATGTGCGTTCGTACTGTACGTAGTTAGTAACTAAATTTCACCGAATTGAGGCACACGCTTCGGACAAAATTAAAATGTGATATTGTGTTAAAACCCAAGGATTCGCATTAAATATAATTACACATATGTCTTTATTATCTATCCCTTGTTCTGTGAATACTGAAATTATAATGAACAAGTTATTATTTTAAAAGCTATGAAACAATAACGAACAAATTCTGGAAAGGCGACACGCCATTTTAAGCCAAATTCTGCCCGTATTCAAACTTTAGGAAATTTTTTTGGTGCTTTATAAAACCTTACAGTCTTCTGGATATGCTCCATCAGGCCAAGAGTCCTATTAATACGTGTGATTTTTTTCAAGTATGTAATTATATTTTAAAGGTACTTTTTTTGCTGGAGTAGATCAATCGGTACTTCCCGTAGAAATGCCCAATCCAATTGCAACGGAAGGACTTAATACGCTAAAAAAGGAAATGTGGAGCAGGCTTTGCCAATAAGTTGGCTTGGCAATAAGGCTTTTGTGATTTAAGTTATTGCTGGAAATGTTGGAACGAATCTCCTTGATATTAATCAATGCAGAAAAGTGCTATTCACGAAAAAGGATAAGCAGCTGGAGAATCTCCACCAACCAGAGACGCCCTGTGCAACCAAATTTTGCGAGCGATTTATCAGGGAGGAATGTATGGGGTCAACATTTAAAACCAATCCAAAACCTGCCATGTTCTACAGACTGGGGTTGGGCTAAAAATAATGCCTTGTGGGAGCCTATGTGGACCGCCCTATCGCCAGCAGCCACAGCTTGCATGGAGTAATTACGGTGTATGTGGAAGCAAAAATTCGCAGGAAGGTGCAATTGTTTAAAAAGATAAATAAAGCGGATGCAACGGAAACTTCCAATAAAATTAGTTATAACGAGGTAAATAAAATAATTATTACTTTAACTCTATTTTAAAGTAAAATTATGGGACTACCAATACTAATCCGTGTCATTATTAAACAATAAGTGATAAATCCAAATCAAAAAATACTGCACCAAAATACCGCCGCGCATCGCAACTGAATTTTTTTACACATTTATAAATATAATTTCTATAGAAAAGTTTATGTTTATATATTTGAGATAAATAGGGCTGTTTAAACATATTTTTTTATAAAGCATAATCTCGTGGTTTAATTGTAGTTTGTATTATATTGTGCATTATTAAACAATAAGTGATAAATCCTATCCAAATATACTGCACCAGAATACCGCCGCGCGGCGCAAATGTTTTTTTTGACACATTTATAAATATAATTTGTGCGGGAAAGTTGATGTTTATATATTCTATATAAACAGGGCTGTGTAATCATATTTTTTTTATAAAGAACAATCTCGTGGTTTATTTGTAGGCATAGATTTTGTAAGATTTTTGTTTTCTTACTTTTCCATTTTTGCGCAGAACTTTTATTTTTTATATGAACGAGTGAAAAAATTATTCCAGAAATGAATTCCTTGGCCTTGAATTATATGAAAACGATAACAAACACGACCTATTTGCTAAACTTATGAAGATATGGATGTAAAAGTGTAGCGTGGTAGAAGGCACCTCTCCCCCCCACCCCTAGCTACTACCAGGGTGGTACCACGTGGGTACAGGGCTAAATCAGCTCAAATGACCACAAAGTACGCCTGTGCCAAGCGGCTTCCTTTGTTGACGATTTGCAAAGTCCCCATACAAATGATGCCACTAAATACTGCACTATACATACCTCATTGTTAAGAAAAATGAAGTACATCTGGATGAAGATGAACGCCATCCTGGTGGCGGGCGTCAACGCGAGCAGCACGTTGTGGCAGTTGGTGTTCCTCTCGAGCTCCCAGTACTGACCGAACTCTAAGCCCGAGTAGATCATGGAGCCGATGCCAAATGCTATAAAGAAATTAAAAAAAACAATATTTATTTATTTATTATTTATTAACTTTAAGGACAAACAGTAACAGTTACAATAATACAAATAAAAAACATCAAATACAAAATATAAATGGTAAGAGCACTGTTTTTGATGCCGCAGCATGCGTTACAATATTAATAATATAAACTTCAAACGGCGAAACATCCGACGACACAAAACGCAAATCAGCCAAGAAACAAAAACAAACTAATTATCTACATATATTTGTTGGATTTAAAATCCAATTCAAATAAACGTTCAAAAATTCGAATTAACATTAACAACTACATTAGTCAAAGACTGTGTCGCAGTTATTAGCACCAACCTCGAACTTATAGAATAGGGAATATGCATAAGTTACCAATTTTTATAAATTTGAGTTTGATCTCTGCGGACACGTATAAAAACATGATGGAACAGAAAAAATAAAAATAAAATATCACACGATATAGTTTTATCACACGATGAAATCAGGGGAAAATAACAATATTATTTTTTTCATTTTCGGATATAATCCACTTAACAGTCAGATAGAATATGGTATAAGAAAAAATATTTTGTATAACACATATGTAGGTACTTAAACGCAAAACTTAGGGAGATAGTTGAAAATTCTTGGCTAACTCCATAATAAACGCGCTTGAAACCGTGGTGGGTGGAGTGACGTCACAAATCATTTTTCACAGTTCACAGTTGATTTTCTCACGCATTATACTTTTGATTGTAAAACAAAAAAAAAATGATGCATTTTCCGTATTGTAACAGTTGAACACAAAATAAATTTACTGAACCTAAAAGGATATGTCGACTTCATATTTTATATCGTATTAATATAAGTTCCAATATGTTCAAAAACGAACAACGAATCTTCATTTTCTCATTAAATGCCTTTCATTCATACATTTCTCCCTTCCGTGTCAGTGAAAGTTAGAGAGGATTAGCAAAAGTCGGTCGGGTTCAATGAAATCACAAAGGAATCGACCGAGAACTTGCTCGCACTAATCCGCGCTTATGCGGCGAACATTGCACAAAGCTTCGGAAAAGTTCCTGATAAGCCAACTACGGAACCACGGGTTGTAGTACAGGTAATGAGAGGAGAAAAATCTTTCACCCTTCGAGTTTTAACAGTTTTAAGTAGAAACTTACCTATACTCGTCTTATTTCAAAAGTAAGTTTTGCTTTAATTTCCTACTCCAAGTAAACTGAGGTATCTAAACACTTGCTTCGTACTAAATAATAGGTATGTACTATAATCTACAGAATATCATCATTATTAGAGGTGATGATCATAACCTAAGTAAAGAGGTAGGTGTCAACGCAAATCTTACCCTGCATTTCCACATAATCATCATCAAACCGACGCTCAACAATCAACACGCTGCTCTGTCAAAGTAAATTAAATTTTATCCCGTAAGTGGAGCAGCAGCAAATCCTTCGCCGCTACAAAACAAATGCCTAGTTGCGAATTTGAATTCTGTCAATGTTTAGGACAATGTTGATAATAATAATAATAATAATAATAATAAACACTTTATTGACTATACATAATAAAGAACTGCAACCCAACCGTTTTACAAGTGTGTAACTATGACAGTGATAGAAGAGTTATAAGATCGCGTATACAGTCGGTTACTAATGAAAAATGAAAAAAATGAAAAAATATTTATTCAGTATCTTTTAAGTACATTACATATTATATGGCTGAGGCCCCTTTTAAGTATAAAACCTGTGTTAAGAGCCCCGCTCCTTCTAAGATTACAAAAGATACATTTGTTGTTTCAATTTTTATACCCAATAAAATAAAAACTTTTATTGTATTGGGTAGCTACACAAAAGTTATAACGAATATCACTTGCAACACTGGTGCTTACGTTCTAAAACAACGTTATCTTTAATTATTTTCTAGTGAAATATAAATAAATAAATAATTTAAATCTTATATTGAGGCATATTTGGTTAAAACCTTTAAATTGTAATGGGTTTTTTAATTTTTTGGTTTTAATTTACATATTTTTTAGTGAACTGTCTATCGTGTTTTTAAACGATCACAGGAAATGTCATACGTTGTCATGACAATAATAAACAAACACTTAAATATTGTCAAATGTTCAAAATGTAAATACACAACATTTTATGCGTTTCTTTAATTATTTTCGGTTGCTTTGTGTTTTTCTCAGTAATAGGCAAAATTTGCAAGCTTTGGAACAACCACCTCATTTTCACAGTTTGTGATTTACGCTGACGAGTTGTATAATAATATCATCCCAAGGGTACCATCAACGCTGGAGAGATGTAATTCTAACCAATTTTATACATCATGTTTATTATTAACTTGAACTCAAAACAATCTAACAAGCACCAGATCACATACCTAAGTCAAGATCATGGAAATAAGATCGAGGAATCGAGCACATGAAGGCAACTTATCTACCTACCTACCCTATCCCAAAGATTTCAATCTTTGCCCTATTCTAACCTGAAGAAAGCTGCATCGATTAAAAACTTAAGAACAACAAAGAACTATTTTCTTTTAAAGGTTATGTACGTCTTTAAAATAAAATATATCGAGTTAAAAACTAGTGCATTTTTATTCAATATTAGATATGATCTAGCATTGCAACGGTTGGTTTGTTAGTGTAGTGATCTTATTAAAATGATAATGGGATTAAAGAATCAATCTTATTTTGCCTAATTTATAAAAAGGAACTTTGACAGGTCTTCAGTAATACGGTTTCTTATATAAATTGTAGGCTGATTGACCAGTTTCATTGCCTTGTATGCTAGTAAAGACTTCTCCTATCGAATTGTTTTAGAAACAACATCGAAATAATCATAAAACTTTATTTTTATTCATTTTACGTATTTACACATCAGTTAAACTAGGTCCCGTGAGTGCATAGTGACAGTTTAAGTTTCTATAGTAATTACCCACTCGTTACAACAGGCGTATGTCACGGAACTGTCAAAATTGGTTTATTAGTCAAGATTTCGCTGTATCACCCGTATACATCGCGGGTAAGTGTTTATTAGTAAGGCAGTAAGACAAAATCATATTACAGAGAAACAAAAAAAAGAAAGCACACAAAAGGCTTATCGCTTAATAGCAATTTCTTCCAGGCAACCTTGAGTAGAAGAGAAATAAGGGGAAATGGAGAAAATGGGGAGTGGGTGCAATTACGACGGACATTGAATATAGATGTACATAAATGAGATATACAAGGAGAAATAATGAAAAATGACAATGAAAGTTAAAAAGTTAACTTTTTACTTAAATAGAAGAAATAAAGTCTTCTAACTTGATCGCTAAAAGAACTGTTGATATTGACCAGTGGAAACTAGGGCATGCTCCCGGGAATTCCCGGTACCGATTTTTCCCGGTATTTCCCGGGAAATTGACTTTTTATGCAGTACAGATATTGAGAATTGATTCCCGGGAAATTCGGTACTTTCGGTACTTTTGTTATAACTTAAAATTAGGCCAATAATTAAGCGTCTATTAGCTTAAAATGCCGCTATATTGACTTTCGAACGAAAATAAATGAATGACGCGCGAAGTAAGCCGAGCTGATACATACCGGGCTTTCGTCTTGAGACATTGAGGTAAGTTGGACGCAAAGATTTACTAAAGCTTTTCGAATGCTGCCCATACGAGTTGAATTCGACGAGAGATATCCTTCTCGAAGTTTCAATTACCTTACTGGACTGTCTACCTACCTTTACTCTGTCCAGGAATTCATAATCCTTACTAATATTATAAATGCGAAAGTCCGTTTGTTTGTTTGTTTGTTACGCCTTCACGTCTTAACTACTGAACCGATCATTATGAAATTTTGCATACACGTTGTCAGGGGTACAGAAAAGGACATAGGGTACCTTTCATCCCGAAAAAAAGTATTGTTCCCGAGGGATAGCAAAATAACCTATCCACGCAGACGAAGTCGCGGGCGGCCGCTAGTGGTCAATAACATCAAGTGTAGTGTTCTCAGCATACACTGGAGCGGGTACATAAACATTCAACTTGATTTTCGTCTTATCATCCTTTGAAAAGCACTACGGAGATCTTCGAGTATTGTTTTCAGGTCTTCCAAGGTCTCAAGCCTTAAGAACAACATCGTCAGCAAAAAGAGGGTAAGTTCGATACTCGCCCTAGATTTTGATATCGAATCCTTTCCAGTCAATGATATTAAAGATGTTCTCCAAGCTCCAACGCAGCGGTGAACCATTTCTGAGAAATTACGTCTTCCTGTCTCACACCTTGGATGGACATTCAAAATGATTTTCATTTTATAATCCTTCTCCTTTTCTTTGGAAAGCGCCACAGAGATCTTCGAGCATTGTGTTCATGTCTTCGAAGGTCTCAGCCTTAAGAACCGCATCGTCGGCAAAAGGAGGATAGGTTAGGTACTCACCCTGGATTTTGATAACTAATCCTTTCCAGTCAATGATATTAAAGATGTCCTCCAAGCTCCAACGCAGCGTTGAACCGTTTGAGTCCGTTACGCCAGCAAGAAAGTAGCTTCTAGAAGGAAGCGAGTTTGATGAATAATTTGTGCGCAATTCGGTGTAAATGTGCGCCAAATAAAACATTTGTGGGCCTTATAGTTTTGGAATAAAACGGGAAAAACGAATTCTGCTGGGGTAACGGTACTCCAGCAGGAAGATTCTAAACTAATGATCGCAGATAAATAAAAGATATATGGGCGGGTAGCTTGATACTAGCAAGAAATGTGCGCCAAATATATAATTTGTGGGCCTTATAGTTTTGGAGATATTTGATTTCCTGCTGGCGTAACGTTTTGCCGGATCCCAGATCTCGGAAACTACTAAATGTGCGATCTTACAGTAAACATATATAAGTAGCACCTGATTTGTGCTATTTGTGCGGTAGAAAACATTTCAAAAATATTCACAAATTTTGAAGAAATCGGGCATTTTCTGAAAACAAAAAAAAAATCTAGCGCCTAAACTACCACATAAAAAAAGAAACCAAAAACGGTGTTCTATTCCTCTTATTATTTCTCATTACCATAAAAAATTTGAAAACCGCACATTCACACGTTTTTGAATAATACCCACATGAAGGTGAGACCGACCATGTCATGACTTTGACGGTCAGCAGGATAAAAATATCAGATATTATTTAGATTCTGGCCCAATGAATAATCTGTGCGGTTACTGAAGTACATGCTCTGAAAATTTCAGATACAAATTCTTCGTATTAAAGGAAATATCAATTAAAATCCAAAACAACTGTCAGTATTCCGATTAACCGACCAAATTCGATAGACCACAAAAAAGCGACGCGTTCATACATATTGATGACCTCCTTAACTTTGTTGTCGAACAGGTTTGTACACGTCACGTCTACGTACATTTAAGTGAAAAAGTGATTTGAGTGAGTGCTTTTATTTAAATAACGAATGAAGTTATTTCTGTTTCATTTCATTTTTACTTGAATTGAAAGAATTTTAACCATTTTAACATTATTTTAGTAAAAAAATAAAGGATGTTTTGTAATTTTATTTCGTTTTTTTTTGTCATACCTAACTAGGTACTTAATGTACCTACAATTACAATGCGATTAAATTGACAATAGACAGTGATCCCTTGCATGCAACTTCTACATGGATGTAGGTCTCTTCACAGAGGGCCTAGTACGAGTTGTTTTTTTGTTCTCACTTCACTTTGCGAATATTTAACTATCGTTTTCATTCTTTCACTCGTTCACTCACTCGCATGATTTCCTCTCTTTCACTCGATACTATTCGTAAAGTGAGTTGAGAAACACAACTCGTACTAGGCCCTCTGACGTCCATTATACAAGTTGTATAATGGACGTAAGTGGTCTCTATGGAAAAGAGAAAATGTTACAGATTAAAAAACCGGCCAAGTGCGAGTCGTACTCGCGCACGAAGGGTTCCGTACCAAAAAAAGTCACGTTTGTTGTATGGGAGCCCCCCTTAAATATTTATTTTATTCTGTTTTTAGTATTTGTTGTTATAGTGGCAATAAAAATACATCATCTGTGAAAATTTTAACTTTCTACCTGTTATCGTTATTAATATCGAGCAAAAAACGGCAAAAAAATTACGTTTGTTGTATGGGAGCCCCCCTTAAATATTTATTTTATTCTGTTTTTAGTATTTGTTGTTATAGCGGCAACAGAAATATACAATCTGTGAAAATTTCAACGGTCTAGCTATCACGGTTCATGAGATACAGCCTGGTGACAGACAGACAGACAGACAGACAGACAGACCGACAGACAGACAGACAGACCGACAGACAGACAGACAGACGGACAGCGGAGTCTTAGTATAAGGGTCCCGTTTTTACCCTTTGGGTACGGAACCCTAAAAACGTCGTTTTATAGCACAAGCGCTATGAAGTTGGTCACTCACTTCTGTTGTAAAATTAATTGCATTTTAAGTAAGTACTTAGGTACCTTAATAAAATATTATTACAATAAATACCTACTTGTTACACCAAAACTAAATACCTACCTTAATAATAATACGCGAGTGAAGTGCCCGTTAACTGATTTTAGTGCTTCTTTCCGGTTCGAATGAAGTTATAAACACATACCTACCTAAGACAGCTAGGTAGTTGTTTTCATGTTATTGAAAATAAAAACAGCTATGCTATTGATGTTTAGACAACAATGATTCTGGTATATTTCATTAAGAAGTAAACAGATCTTCTAGTAACTTAAGAAATTTAGCTGGTTTCACAGTCACGTGTTCGAAGAGTGCCGTCCGCAAAATATATAATCTGGGTGTAATGTAACAGATCAACGCCACATTGTATTGGTATAAATACAGGCTCAAACTAATTATTTAAATGTTGAAACACTATTTACCCACATTTGCCAATAAGAAGTTATGAACGCGACTGTACAAACAATTTTTCTGCATAATACGACACATTAAAGAAGGTCATCAATATGTATGAACGCGTCGCTTTTTTGTGGTCTATCGAATTTAGTCGGTTAATCGGAATACTGACAGTTGTTTTGGATTTTAATTGATATTTCCTTTAATACGAAGAATTTGTATCTGAAATTTTCAGAGCATGTACTTCAGTAACCGCACAGATTATTCATTGGGCCAGAATCTAAATAATCTCTGATATTTTTATCCTGCTGACCGTCAAAGTCATGACATGGTCGGTCTCACCTTCATGTGGGTATTATTCAAAAACGTGTGAATGTGCGGTTTTCAAATTTTTTATGGTAATGAGAAATAATAAGAGGAATAGAACACCGTTTTTGGTTTCTTTTTTTATGTGGTAGTTTAGGCGCTAGAATTTTTTTTCTGTTTTCAGAAAATGCCCGATTTCTTCAAAATTTGTGAATATTTTTGAAATGTTTTCTACCGCACAAATAGCACAAATCAGGGGCTACTTACATATGTTTACTGTAAGATCGCACATTTAGTAGTTTCCGAGATCTGGGATCCGGCAAAACGTTACGCCAGCAGGAAATCAAATATCTCCAAAACTATAAGGCCCACAAATTATATATTTGGCGCACATTTCTTGCTAGTATCAAGCTACCCGCCCATATATCTTTTATTTATCTGCGATCATTAGTTTAGAATCTTCCTGCTGGAGTACCGTTACCCCAGCAGAATTCGTTTTTCCCGTTTTATTCCAAAACTATAAGGCCCACAATTTTTTTATTTGGCGCACATTTACACCGAATTGCGCACAAATTATTCATCAAACTCGCTTCCTTCTAGAAGCTACTTTCTTGCTGGCGTAACGGACTCGAACCGTTTCTGAGAAATTACGTCTTCCTGTCTCAAACCTTGGATGGACATTCAACATGATTTTTATCTTATAATCCTTCTTCCACTCTTTGGAAAGCACTACGGAGATCTTCGAGCATTGTGTTCAGGTCTTCCAAGGTCTCAGCCTTAAGAACTACATACATCGTCGGCAAAAAGAGGGTAAGTTAGATACTCGCCCTAGATTTTGATACCGAATCCTTTCCAGTCAATGAGATTAAAGATGTTCTCCAAGCTCCAACACAGCAGTGAACCGTTTTTGAGAAATTACGTCTTCCTGTCCCACACATTGGATGGTCATTCAACATTATTTCATTTTATATTATAATCCTTAGTCCCATTCTTTGGAAAGCACTACGGAGATCTTCGAGCATTGTGTTCAGGTCTTCCAAGGACTCAGCCTTAAGAACTATATCGTCGGCAAAGAGAGGGATAGTTAGATACTCGCCCTAGAATTTATAACCGAATCCTTTTCATGAGATTAAATATCTCCTCAAAGCACCAACGTAGCGGTGAACCATTTCGGAGAAATTACGTTTTCTTGTCTTACACCTTGGATGGGATTTGTGCTCTGGTTCGGTAATAGGACCGACATAGTGGCAGTTTCGTATAGGTTCCTCAGCACTTGGCTTCGATATACCTATAGTTCACTTGGCACCTTTGCAAAGACCGCAGCACCAATAATTACCTCATTAAGGCATTGGCTGCCAAGTATCCCCACTATCCTCCAATCAATAGAATTTATCTTAAGTTTTTGGTGTCCGCGGCATTATAGTTTAAATTAACGGATTGTTCAAGTTTTTGTAGTTACCTTTTTACCTACTACTAATTTGTTCTGTTCAAAGCAAAAGAATGGGTATATTCTTTTATGTGTTTGTAAACCAAATAATTAAATAAATTTAAGAGTTAAAAGGAGAAGTTCGTATTCGTAACGTAGGTAAGATTCCTATGAGTTATTATTTTATTTTATTTACGATACAGTAAAAAAAATCTCAATACCGAAAAGTCCCGAAATTTCCCGGTTTTCCCGGTACCAGAGTTAGCGCAGTACCGGGAACTCAGTTTTCTCCTCAGTACCGGGACTGCAACCCCTAGTGGAAACGCACGGTACGAGACAGACAACGTTTGAGATTATCAGTATGGGGATTATTTGGGGTTGTACCTCGAAAAACGTGTAACAAAACCCTTACCAACTGCACCCATCCGCAAGTAGAAGCTTCCGTAATGGTGGGTCCTAGTGGTGAGCGCGAAGCCAAGCGACAGCCGCTTGCCGGTGAAGGGCGGCGGAGCGTGCGGCGCGGTCGCCGTGCTGCGCTCCGTGCGCGACGAGCAGGAGTCCGACTCCGACGGTGACGAGCTTGAATCTGTTTCTGAATAGTTGATAGACATAGTTATTTTACATTCAAGCTTAGAACTTTAGGTCGCCAGTAACGATCAATTGCGATTGTCAATTAAAGCACATTCACTTAGATAGTGTCGCCCTTTTATCACGCCGCCTTTGCACGTGCCGCTTCTTGTCAAAGGATGCCGCCGCATAAACAAAGGATACCGCGTGCGGCGTACACCCGCAAGTCAATTTGTATTTTGGCATTTTGTATCGAAGCGCCGCCGTAGTGAAAGCTTCTGTTTGTTGACTCTGCTACGTATACTAAAAATATTTTTTCATCCTTGGAAGGACAGTAATTAAGTGCCTCAAGATGAAACTTTAAGTGAACCAACAAAAAAATACGGGTATTTTGTAAAACATGTAAACAACTTATGAACAATGTCCATCGGCATTGCGTTGAAATCAGTTTGTCTGCACCTATCAGAGATACTTCAACAATAGTGGGGATACCAAACCAACAAGAACTAGCGTCGGAATAATATTAAAAATAGGCCCATTGACACCAAAAAACGTAAAAACGGAAGAATCCCACTATCGAAAACGGACGACTTTGACTGTGATGTAGTACGTCCGAACAGTATACAGATTTAATGCTAATAAAAAACTTCCGACACTAGACACGATTCTAGAAATTTTACAAGCTAATAATACGGACTTTCCGTATAAACGTACGACTCTGCGAAATGTCAATACATTTCTAAAATTTGGATTTAAGTATAAAACACTTAATAAGCTAAAACTATAGCTTGAATCATCGCTATTTTTTACCGTTATCAGTAACGTTATTTGTATAACGTTACCAAAAACTTACCGGTATTCCTGTCTCTGAACACAAGTGCTTGCGGGTGTACCGACACTATCTAAATGAATGGACTTTATTTTCATCAATGCAATGGGGATGGCAACGCAAAGCTAATTGTAGATGTCGCTGCGTACGCTTGTTCCTAAGACAATAAACGTTCAGTACAAAATGTATGGAAAAAATTGTATTTATTTTGTGGTTTCTTTTACCGAAAAATACACATTGACCCAAAATGGATATAAAAGACTATTCTACAATGCAAATGCCGAAATTTAAAGCCAAATTAAGGCGTTTTTATTCTTACAGAATCTATCAATTTTTTCTATATCCAGATTTTTCGGGAATTTGTAAGTACCATTTTTAAAGCATATAACACAGAATTTAATCATTTTAAATGTTAATAAACGTTTTTTTTAAGTAAAAGTCCTTTGTTTTCATAGTTCTCGTGGAACAAGCGTACGCAGCGCCATTTTGACAGTTGCCTTCCCCATTGTAAGAATTGACAATCGCAAATGATCGTTACCTGCCCCCCTACTCAAATGGCCACTTTTCTATTCGTTTGAACGCTACGCTTACTATTAAAACTTTAAAATAAGCAGACAACTATAAAATTACGTGCCGTAAGCTTGACAATTCCATACAATACATCGAAGTCTGTGATTTAAATAAGTTTCCGACATGTGATTTGATCAGCTATTGCTCATATTTAAGCTTTAAAAGTAAGCGTAGCGTTCAAACGAATAGAAAGTTGGCCATTTGGGTAGGGGGCCAGGAGCGCTTAAGGGTCTGTTCGGTTGAAAACTGAACAACATTCGCTAAGAAATATGACGTGTCGATTTACTTAAGTATATCAAACATTTTGGACATCCCTAATAAATAGTGTATTGATTGGAAATAAAGAATCGTGAAATAGTATAGTGAAATGATAACTAAATTAACTACCAAAAAATGTGTTTTGTTTTTAGTAGGATCATAATTATTATCTATTGAAAGCAAAAACGAATACAGGGTTTAAAACAATAAACAAGAAAATCCAATGTCTCCATTTCTAAAACGAGAAATTCAATTTCTTTAAAAACCTGCTACAATTAAAAAAATAACACTTTAAAAAGTACTCGTGCTAAATGAATGTGTATCAGAGCGTGCATAAATTAGCATTTCCACTTTAAGCCCACCGCAAGTTCACAAGCGGTAGTTAGCTCGCCAGGAGCTTTTCACGTCATTTGAATAACAAATGTAGATTCGCGGCTAAAGTGAAAAAAACCCCCACTATTTTCATTTCCCGAGCTGAAACCGGGAAAGGATTTGAACAAAACAATGGTAAATACCCGCGGAACAGAGAAAAGTTGGTATTATGCCACATGTCAAAAGCTCTGTTACACTTCCGGCCGCTTACATTAAATCTGCTTACTCGAATTTATTTCGTTCAAATGTTGGTTTGAGGAAAATTCGTGTAAAGAAAATAAAATAACACGCGATAAAAAGAAACACATTGAATTTTCTATTAAATGAACATGGTTATCGCTACCAAATGGCGTGATATTTTTAACTAATTATGCAGCATACTTACTTAAAAGTCTTGATTTTATTGAGTAGCGAAAATAGACTATGAAAAAGAAGATATATATTATTAGAATATATAAATAATATCTTCTATACTTCTATACTTGAAGAGGCTTCTAACATTACCGTTAAAAGGTTTTGATAACTTTTGAAATGTACTCAAAGGCTTTATTATGCTAAAGAGTACCTAAGTACCCTTTCCGTTAACATCACGCTTGTAATGGCACCTTAATTTAAAGTTTACCTTAAACAAGTACGGAAAATGTAATAAAAAAACTGAACCTTTGTGGAACTTTAGACTTCTACGTAGTTTCTTCGTGAACTTTTAACAAAGTAAAAAAAGCGGGCTGTACATTGCTGTATGTTAACTTTATATTTCCAATAAGTTATGTTGTAAGCTTATCTCTATAAAATAAGTAAATGTGTATGAGCTTGTGACATTTTGTGATTTAATCCTCTTATTAAACTTTTTTAAGCTTTGTGTTAGTGTAAACGTAGGTACGACACGCCTGTACCTAGTTCACTAATATTCATTGGAAGCAAAGCGATGTAAATAATAAAAACCAATTAAGTACGATTTTGCATGAAACGTCAGACACGATAGCGCTCAATGTTGATAACAAACGCTTTTTCATTAAACTTCTTAAGAGGGCTCCACACTCGCGCCGCGAAAGCCCGCGGAGGCCGCGAACCGCGAGTCTGGAGGGCTATATTTTTCGCACCGTTTTCATGCGCAAACCGCGCCCGTGATTCGCGGCCGCAGTTCGCGGCGCGAGTGTGGAGCCCTCTTTACTATTAAACGAGAAAACAACGTAATAATAACGCGTTAAAACCAGGGATTGAAATACCGTTAAAAATAACGATATAAAAAATAACGTTAAAAATACCATTAAAACATTTTATCGGTAAATTTACCGGTAAAAATAACGTTAAAAATATTTTTCCGGTAAAATTAACGTTAAATATAGCGTTAAACTTAGTACCGGTAAACTTATCGGTAAAAAATTAACGTTATTAACTGGAATACTGGAATAATTTTAAAATTAACGTTAAATTTAACGTTAAATTAACGTTAAATTAACGTTAAAATTAACGTTATTTCAGTAAATAACGTTAAATTTAATGTTATTTCTCAAATTAACGTTAAATTAACGTTATTTATTGACATAACGTTAATGTTAAAATTAACGGTAAAAAGAGTAAAAATTAACGTTATATTTAAAAATAACGTTAACATTCCCTGGTTAAAACAGAGTGTTGTGTTTTGTTTTCATTACTTATATAATTTACTTGGTTCCAATACTCAATCTAAAATCTGAGGCAAAACTTTGACATCGCTTACACCACATTCATATTAGTAAGTATTAATAAACTGTGATATTGTGTTTGCTAAATATTATGAAGCCCTTAGACACAGAACGTAAAATCAATATTTAATTTGTAAACGGGTTTACTACAGATAGGTGCTGTAATAAAAGCGACGTGTGGCGTCATTCGGTGGCGTGTGACAAATGTCTAGTCTAGTCTAGACTTTAGCTAGACGAAGGCACACCGCAAACGTGACTGTTCTAAAACAGTAAAGTCCATTTGTGGCTTATCTTGTAAGTGCCAACTAATGACAGTAGGTAATGTGTATGAAAACTTCGCTGCTTACGATTTTAAAAATGATGTTTTTATATTCTGTCTGTTGAAGTCACACAATAGTTATTTGTTATACAAGAGAGCAAAGTCATTTTTTGCTGCGAGTGCTGACTTTTAAATCACGAACTAGCGAAGTAGTCTAGAATTGAATCACGAGCGTAGCGAGTGATTCTAATATAGACTACTGAGCACAGTGAGTGATTTAAAGGCACGAGACATCAAAAAATTTGCCCTCGTGTTAAACATACAACTTTTCACCTCTACCAGCGAGAAAAGGTGTTAGAAATTAAAAAAGCACTTTGCCTCACGCTCGCAGCAAAAGTCGATTTTGCTGCGAGTTTTTGGTAAAAAGCACTTTGCCTCACGCTCGCAGCAAAAGTCGATTTTGCTGCGAGTTTTTGGTAAAAAGCACTTTGCCTCACGCTCGCTGCAAAAGTCGATTTTGCTGCGAGTTTTTACGCGCCAAAAGCACCCTTTTCGTGCTGGAGAGGTGAAAATGATTATATTTTACTAACGACCGCCCGCGACTTCGTCCGCGTGAATAGTGTTTTGTCTATGGCAAAAGTTTATTTTTTATTGTTTCTGGTTTTACACTAAAACCAGAAAATATAAAAAATAAACTGTTACAGATACCATTTTTTCTATTTAGTAAATACTTAGAGGAAACAGATTGGCTTACTTTAAATAAAATAAAATAATAAATTTAATTACGATTATCACGCTATTTATAAAGTTCAAACTGAAGTTCAATCTGTGACGAAATAATAATAAAATTAGTTCAACTATTGGGAACTTTATAGGTAGTGGATGTTACAGTAGAAAAGTGCGATATCTATTCAGTCTCAAATGATTCTATCAGGAAAATTAGTAGTTCTTAACAATATGAACTATGGTATTTCAAAATATCGGTTTATCTTCTATAATATGGTACGCTTACTGGCAACGACGAATTAATTATGAATGTGGATGGACATGCGGGTAGAAGAAACCAAAGAAAAGATAGATGGACTGTATAAAAAAAGATATGGCTAGAAAGGAACTTAACTCTAAGACAACGAGTGATAGAGATGCATGGAAGAAAATAACAAGCTGCCCCGACTCCAAATAAATTTGGAAAAAGGTAGAAAGGGGGTGACTTACTGGCAACGACGGTGGTATCAGCAGCAGACCGTGACTTATCCCTGACCAGAGCCGCATACATGTACAGGAGAAAAAACATGCTTCCGATGTAAAGGTATAAGTAGAAACCCTGCGAACAAACATTGTAGTCAAAATTTTACCGAGGACTTTATTTGAACAATATTTCACTGATATTTTATCTAAATAAAAGCTCAATACACAGATTCACACAAAATCTAGAATTCAGAAAACAATGCTGTGTTATGCATTGCTTAGTCAAGAAAATATGTGAATTAAAATAATTTGTCACAAAAGTTTTAACTTTTCAAATATTCTCTACAGTTTTTGTTCTACATTTACAGGGTTATTTGTAAAACACCAACAACCTCGCAGGAGTAGATTAGTAACATCATATACAACAACATTTTTGTTCTACGACTTTTCCAAAAACAAACAAAAAAAAAACATTTTTCATACAAAACTCGATCAGCTGTTTGGAAATTTGTATGGAAAGTCGTTTTTTTTGTCTGTTTTCGGAAAAGTCGTAGAACAAATGTTGTTGTTTATGATGTAAGTAATCTACTCCTGCGAGGTTGTTGGTGTTTTACAAATAACCCCGTATAACCAAATATAAAAAATTGGGAAAAACTTAATTTACAACATCCATTCGTAAGCTCCCGTAAATATTTTGAAACTTACCTCGTAGAAAGAAGGTGGAATATACGTAGAAATGACTTCAGCCATAGGAAAGGCTACCCCCATCACCACCAGAAGTTTTCCATAGAGCGCAGAAAGTGTCGTCGCAAGCACGTCACTCCTGTAGGCAAAAAATAAATATTGTGGGTAGAATGGAATGTGATTGTAATTCGAATAGATCTTTACATACATCGTGAAATTTTAATCATTCGGTTCCCGCAGAGGGGTAGTTCCACTCATGATTACAAGCAACTTTTATGATGGGACCGACTTTGATATCACGAAAAAAAAATCAGCTGTTCCATACATTAAGGACGAGTAAGTATTTTGCTTTTGTATGGAACAGCAGATTTCTTTATTGCGATATCAGAGTTGGCCCCATAGTATAAGTTGCTTGTAATCATGAGTGGAACCATCCCACTGCGGGGACCAAATGATAAAAATTTCAGCGTGTAGATATCAGATTCATATGAGTACAATAAATGTAAGAAAACAGAATTATTATTATTTTTTTCAATTTCAGTTAAGTTTATATTTTGTATTGCTATTGTATTTGGCAATTTAACGTAATATTTCTTTGTACAAGTCAGTAGTTGGTTGGAGTACATAACTTAATATTAATAAATTTCCATACTACTACATCATACAATCATAAAATCATTTGCAATGCATCATCCATTGATTTCGTTTTAAATTGATGATTAGAAAATACCGAAAAAGTATCACTGCCTAAAAACAGCAACGAAGTCCAACTATGTCCAATTAATGTCTTTAAAGCTCTCTTACAAAATCCTTAAAGAAAAGGATTTTCTTGAGCGCAAGGAAATGTTCTTAAAAGACTTTGCCAGTCTTAACGTCCCCGAGCGTCGAGTAAGCTGCATCTGCTAATTTTAAGACGGCTGCAAGCTAAGCTTCCGATTCAAGCACGTACCAAGTATAAAGCTAAAGTTATTGCAAAATCAATCTGATAAGGTTACTCATAGTAATCCAAGCAACTTACTTTCCTATTCACTTTTCCTAACTTAGGTACTTTGGGTTTCATTCAAGGATCCAAATTAATTTGTTGATAATTTATTATTTTATTACATTATCAAAACATCATAAAATCGCGAAAAATTCGACCAATTCGCAGACACATTATCCACATTCAGATACAAAATTGTGTCCCAACCATAAATCCAAAGTGGAAATAGTGAATAGTGCCGAATGAAACAAAGGAATTCTCAGTGGGCATTATTCCCGCAGATTAACGGGATTACGGGATCCCAGATCCCGTGACACGAACACTGGCTCCACTCAATCCATATTTATGCCGTCCGTGTTAACTGATTTAGCTCTAGTGGAGAATATCCTGCGTGGAAATACTCGACCTAGATGGCCAAGGTTAAGTTGATTTTGTGTTAGCAGTCTTAGCACTTTATAGTGGATAAATAAATGTTATTAATAGTGTTTTACTGTTAAAGAGTAAGAGTAGTAAAGAGTTTTAAATAATAAATAAATGACAGACAAATGATGGTGAAGTTTGAAAAAAAGGGACCTAAGTTAAGTATATCACTGAAAAAATAAGTTTCCACGCGGGATTCAAACATAGACCTGGTAGTAAGGACATATCTTTACAGTCAGTTACCACTAATAGTTTCCTGCTTATTTCAACGGAACATTCACCAATTTCACAGTCCATGTAGTACGGGGCAAAGAATTGCCAGGAATCCAATAAACAATGGCGATGTGCCGATATTTCCCAGAGGAATGCGATGGAGTCCCCAGCAAATGGGTTGACGCTTTGCTTGCACATTATACTGCATTTGTCTTAGTATTTCTGTAATTTCAATTATTTTTACAGCTCTTTTGGGAGTGTACTACCTCATTTTTATATACTTATTAATAAAAAGTTGAAATTAATCGACGCCTTATCACAATTTTTCATGCTTTTCTACGATTGGACTTCTAAAATGCATACTTAGTTTTAATTTCGTTAACTATTCATAAGTACTCAAGGGAAAATGATTATTTCAGGTCTTGCCTAATAGACTTGACCTTCATCCAAATCAGTCCTGCCGTTCTTGAGACACCAGTATTCAAGAACAATACTCAAACGACTCTTGACTAGCACTGCGATGAATATCTCTGTGATTAGTTCATTTGTTTTACTTATTACGTGCGATTGGTTCGTGGGACGGTGTGCATCCGCGGGCACCACAGTGATACCTTGTAACCTGAGAAAATATAACCGTTTAGTGCGACTTCTGTTTAAGCGACCAACTGCTTATAGCGACCATTATTTATGATAATACGTCCGGTTAAAACGACGGACAAGTTTATAAAGCTCAACAAAATTAGTTCTGTGAAGTTAAAGTGTTTTACAATTGAAGAAAAAAGTGCAATAATACATCTATTAGAAGCCGGTGAATCAAATGTAACCGCAAAGTAGTTTGGCCTATTTTTTTTGTTTTTTCGTGTATTGCGTGTGTATTTTATCTCTTTGTATTACAGTACATTATGTACCTATGTTTGTAATTTATAATGTCTAAGAACCATTAAAAAAAAGCAACGTGATTCCTAGAAAATGTTTAATTAACCTAAATAGGAAAATCGAACTTTCGCATTTATAATATGTGTATGTATTCGTAAGTTAAGTATGTATGTGACTTAAGAAATAATCCTGCCGTTTTGTGCTATGCGTCATCCGGTTAGTACGACATAATATTGCCGGTCCCTTAAAGGTCGTTATATCCGGATTCTACTGTATTTAATTACCATACAACGGACGACTGTTTACTGATGTTGGGAGGATACTGAATGTTGCTGTGCTGTCTACTGCAACTTAATGAAGCAAATTATTACTTTCAGGTATTTAATCATTAAAAATTATAAATGAATTAATAATACTAAAATACAGTCAAACACTAATAACTATAATGTGTGACCGAAATAACGCACATCGGCACACATACCACCTTAAACCACTAGCATCACAATAAACAACTTTTTGTATGGAAACAACAATGAAATACCTACTTATAGAAAAAATGGCTCACATATAACATTAATAAATTGTGATAATTAATTACACACATGACAATGAAAAATCATTCTGACCCACAGAAAAACTGTTCACAAAAGTTACGTTAACTAAAAGTTTTAAGAAGTAATTCAATAATAATTATTCAGAAAAAAATCCGTGCCGCCTACCGACGGAAATGAGTTTGTTTGTTGTGCGGAAATTCTTAAGAAAACCTCATCATCGCGGGAACGGTTAGAAGAAAGTTACAAAGCAAAATTTTATAACAGAATAAAACATTTTTAAGCGTCAAACTGAAATTTTGGACCATTGAAAATATAGTAGGTACTCGTAGATTACTAAGTATATTTTTTTATACTACACCTACTAAAAAACTCTATTTTTTTTTAAACTAGCAGAAAACTTTCCTAGATTCTCGTATTAAAAGTTGGGAGGAAAAGTTGTATGAAATTCATTACTCCGCTCGAGGCGGGAGAAAAGTTGTATAAAAATCCATTGCTCCCGCTGATTTTTTTATCGTTATGTCATAATACCAAAGCTCAAGTTTTTTTTAGGTTGTGTACCTAGCTACAGGTGGCAAAGGGTCCATACAAGTCGAATCCCTTCGGTTTATCTTTTAGAATTCCCACTCAACCGATCGACTATGGCAGATCATCATTTTTGTAGACCGGCTTACCTTCGTCATAATTTCACCCCTCCCATCTCACCCGTCGCAGCTGAAAAAATTAACCACCGAAGGTAGATAAAGCGCGCTACATGGCGCTACTCAAATCAAAGCCCTGCATGTAAGTCCCGATAAATTATAAAATAAAATCTATCGAAAAATAATGCGTAATCATTATGGTATACTTATATAAATCTGTAGGTGTAAAATAGCAGAAACCAAACCCTATCTTAACAAATACTAACAAACAAAATTCTGTAATGTCGATAAGTTATCATAAATAATAATGAAGTAAACCCAAATAACAGGAAGCAGCCGATCTCTGTAATACCCAAATCCGTTGTTGACAAATTGCCACCAAGAACCTAAGTTACAATTTTAAGAAGAACATACCAAAAAGCACTAAATAATACACGTCCATTTATTCAAGACTCAGATATTGCTCTAATAGTTCAAGGATTAGGCAGGAATTTGACTAGCGCGGAGGTCCCGCTTTTCTGGATTTTAGAAGCCCTCAGAGGAACAGGGGAGAAGACCCTTCGAGCGAACGCATTGTTGCCATGACAACGGCGTGTTATTGGCTCCCCACAGTGATCTAACTGTGCCTACTTACTGCTATGTAACCTCGCCTGTATGCCTACACTCGTTTTCGTGACGTCATATGGTTGTAGCACTTGAACGGGATCTTGCACAGACCTTTACAAAGAACGTACGCAGGATATTTTTACTATGTGAGTTACATCCACTATTATGCGTGTCCTTTCAACCGTTCACTTGCGAACCCTTTCAAAAACGCCTACAATAGTATTTTTTATACATTTCCCTAAAATAACATACTATAGTCCCGATAGAAATAGAAATTTTAATGAGGAATAACTATTCAACATTGTAAGGAATATATTTCTTGAAAAGATTTATTTTTCTGAAAATTAATCAAATTCAAAGCATTCAATCGTTTGATGCTTAAGAATGCAAAGAAACTTCAATGGTATCCACGAATTCCTTAATGTTCGAGAATTTCTCGTTAACGCGCACTTCTCCTCCATAAAGTGAATCAATTTCCATGAGCTGTCAATGTGATGAATAATTCAAAGCTACAAACAGCACACCCAAGTTATGTGGTAACTTTGCCCAGGAGTCGCAGACAGGGACATAATTAGACAAGTTTCGGAGTTGCGGAGTTGCCGCTCCTGGAGATTTGCGGTTCTTTCCACGACGCGACGCTTTGACACTTTGAAGATGTAACTCCTTTATGGGTGTTTGATAATAGCCTTATAAAGTCGAATATGGTAGATAGGGACCATCGAACTGAACAACTTTCACTATGGGACCAACTCTGAAATCGCGAAAAAAAAAACAGCTGTTTCATACAAAAATTAATAACGAAAATATCAAAATGTATGAATCAGCAGTTTTTTTTTTCGCGATTCCAGAGTAAAAGTTGTTCAGTTTGATGGTCCCTATCTACCATATTCGGCTTTATAGGGCTATTACCAAGCACCCTGTATTAGGTGGTACTTAATGTTGAAATCAGTTTAAACGCAATTTTGCTTACAAATACATCTCTATAAACAGAAATTCATAATAGTTACATCTTTTGCTATTATGAAGTGCAAAGGCATCAGCAGGCTCTTAATTTTCCATAAAAGGGAACATGCATAAGTCACCGATTTTGATAAATTTGAGCTTGATCGCTGCGGACACGGAACAGAATAATAAAAAATAAAATGTATTACTTTAGTTTTATCACACAAGGGAAAATAACGATTTTTTTTTCGTTTTCGGATATAATGCAGTTAACAGTTGGATAGAACATCAAATAAGAAATAATAGTCCGATCAACGGGGCTTATGCAACCCGAATAATTCTTCCGTCAATGAAATTTGGCATGTGATGACGTTAGGTAATACAGATTACAGATGCAAAATAAGCCAATAAATTTTGTTACGAGAAGTTAGGTATTTTTACCTAAACATAAAAATCGCTTATATCTCTCTGTGAATATTTCCTCGGGCTGAAACACTTTCTGTATACGTACTTATGTACTTGTTAGAATAAGTATGTAAAGGAATCCAATCTTTTTTCGACTTCAGAAGTACCCCAAATTTAACTTTTAACTTTTTTCAATATATGTTCTATTGAAAAAAATATCTGTTGATTATTCTTTTTTAATATGTTTTTATATCCTTAAATACATAGCTTTGTTCAGTAAGCCAATAAATTTTCTTCTTTAATCATATTTTTTGAACTTAAGTGGTTATTTACGTAATGTGTAAAAATACTCGGTCCATTTTTATACTTTTATTAGATACATTATTTTATAGTAAAACAGATTTATTAATAATCCAAGAAATTTTCGAACGCGCATATATTTTTTATGATAATCGCCGATTTAGGATAGAGCGTAAGGATTGACCTTCACTTGACTACTACATCTGTAATCTGTATTACCTAACGTCATCACATGCCAAATTTCATTGACGGGAGAATTATTCGGTAGTCTTCATACAACAAATATGCTCATTAATTGGACTATAATATTTTGTATGACACATATGTACTTAAACGCAATATTTAGGGAGATATTTGAAAATTCTTGGCTAACTCCATACTAATGGCACATGTATAAAGATTTTTTTCCTTACAGTAGGCCGACGCCTTTATTGTTGGGTGATACCGCCGCCTGTAGGGTATTTACGCGAATACGGAAGGGTTGTCACAAATTTACAATTTGGAAGGTGGATTTCTTTTACGACCCCCGGGTACATAATTAAAAGCATTGCGAAATTATATAAAATAATGAATTAGGGGTGGCATATTTTTAAATAAAGGTTTTATAACATGGTTTTCTTAATATCACGAGTGAGTGCGGCAGCATCAATGTGAAAAAATATGAAAAATTCAAGATGGCGGCCAACTTTCTTGTTTCTGGGCTGATTACGATGAAACTCGGTTTTTAGAAACACCAACGCAATGTTAAAAAATATGAAAAATCCAAGATGGCGGCCAACTTTTTTATTTGTTCTTCCTTTTTTCAACTGAGTTACATCGAAATCAACCTATTATTTGTATAAAGTCGGCAGCCATTTTGACTCTTGTCGTTTGACATTGCGTAACTGTTTTCTTGTCAAAATAGTACCAAAAGCCGAGTTTCACTAAAATCGGCCCATAAACAAAAATGTTGACTGCCGTCTTGAATTTTTGACTTTTTTAACATTGCGTTGCTGTTTTTTTGTCGAAAAAGTAGCAAAATCCGATATTCATTGAAATCGGCCCACAAACAAAAAAATTGGCAGCCATCTTGGATTTTTGACATTTTTAACGTTGCGTTGCTGTTTTTCTGTCAAAATAGCCAAAAATAAAGTTTGATCGAAATCGGCCTACAAACAAAAAAGTTGGCTGCCATCTTGGATTTTTTACATTTTAACATTGTGCTGCTGTTGTTTTGTCAAAATAGTACCAAAAACCGAGTTTCAATGAAATCGACCCACAAACAAAAAAGTTGGCCGCCAGCTTGGATTTTTGACATTTTCTAAATTGCGTAGCTGTTTTCTTGTAAAAATAGTACCAAAAACCGAGATTCATCCAAATCGGCTCACAAATAAAAGAGTTGGCCGCCATCTTGGATTTTTAACATTTTTAACATTGCTTTGCTACATTTTTAACATTGCTTTGCTGTTCTCTTGTTTCATCGAAATCGCCGCACAAACAAAAATGTTGGCCGCCATCTTGGATTTTGAAATTTTTAACATTGCGTTGCTGTTTTCTTGTCAAAATAGTAGCAAAAACCGAGTTTTATCGAAATCGGCCCACAAACAAAAAAGTTGGCCGCCATCTTGGATTTTTTACATATTTAACATTGCATTGCTGTTTTTTTGTCAAAATAGTAGCAAAAACCAAGTTTCATCGAAATCAGCCCACAAACAAAAAGTTGGCCGCCATTTTGGGATTTTGATATTTTTAACATTGCGTTGCTGTGTTCTTGTCAAAATAGAACAAAAAAACCGAGATTCATTGAAATCGCATTATTTATTTAATAGGAAATTAAAACAGTAACGACGCGATAGCCCTAGAAGATGTGTCCCGAGCTACATAGAACTGCGAAGTATGCAGCTCGGGCTCGTCCGACTCACCTCTCCCCCCTCAAGCCCCGCACGATTGCCCTGTCTAGACGTCTCCGTCGGCCTACTGTAAAAAATTATTTATGCTGTGCTAATGGACTGAAACGTGACATGAGTGACGTCACAAATGTTGACCTTTTTGTATAGAGCGTTTTCGGCGGGTGCTGCTGCGTGCTAATTTCAAGTAACTATATCACGAGAAAAAAACACAAGAGAAAAGTTTCACGTAAGAAAATCAACTGTAATGTTTACAGTTGATTTTCTTACGCAATATACTTTTGATTTTGATACAAAAAAAAATTGATGCATGTTCCCTATTGACTGAATATTCACAGTTCAGCTTATGTCAGTCAATAACATTGGTGAAGGACGTAGGTATTCTATGGGATCCACAAGCAAATCATCATGACTAGTTCATTGATTTTTTTCAATTTTTTTAGTTTATGTTCAAACAAGTAGAAAGATAACCATTTGGATAGAGGACAGGATAGTTGAAATTACTCAGTGATTTTCCTTACTAACATAATTTATGATCGCCCACAGAACGAAGTTTGCAACTAAATCAATTCTGGCCATTGTTTGACTAAAACTATTTTCTTTAAGCTTACGTTGTAATGAACAGACCGCCATTAAAGACCTTTCTCCAGCCATCCCTCAGGAGACGGCAACAAAGGATGACGTCATTGCGGCATTGTGACATCGTTTCCTACAACTTTTCAGCTGACACAATGACTCCCCTTTAAGAATGGAAGCCTGCAAATGTAGGCGCAATTTGGAGGAAATTAAAAGCATTTTCAAGTTAATTACTTAATTCCTTGTGTAATGGAAAGCGACACGGCTAATGTAACGTGCACTTGTAGAGAGTTTAGCTTCTATCGTATCATCTATCTACTTATTCTTTTGCGATTTGAATTTCTCCCCTTGATATTGATGAAAGGAAAAAAATAAATATAGATGAGAGAGGAGTGAGAACTTTTCTTAAAATTGTAGTTAAAAAAAAGAAAAACCTCCTTCAGAAAACCTTAAAACAAAAACAAAAACCACATCAAAATTGTCTCTAAAAAGCAAGAAATAATATATTCAAATCATTAGATACGGGATATGCATATCAATTTTAATAAAACACGTCTACTGAAGTCGGGTGGGGCTGGAGGACCACTTTTCCTTGTTCTAAAAGCCCAACCCGACTTCATTAGACGTGTTTTATTAAAATTGATATGCATATCTCGTATCTAATGATTTGAATAATATTTCTTCCTTTTTAGAGACAATAATTGTCTTATAATCAAAATTACTTTGATGCAGTTTTTGTTTTAAGGTTTTTTGAAGGAGGTATGTCAGAATATATTTTCACAATTGAATAAGTGAAAGCAGCTTTAAAATATTTAGATTTGAGGCTTTAGCATTCACATAGCTATTTTTACATTAAACCTAAACTAAATAATATAGTAGAAAAATTCGACTCGCACCAGATCATATTCTCAGACAGAAATCAAACCCGCGATCTATGGAAGTCCGGTTGGCCTGCAATTGTGAAAGTTATGCAACTTTGGTAACAAAGTGTATTATCTCGATATCCTCCGTGCTTCAGAAGGCACGTTAAGCCGTTAGTCCCAGCTGCATTTGCACCTATTAATACCCACCAATCCACATTGGGCCCGTGCAGTGGGTTATGGTCCCATACTCTTCATCAATCCGTAAGTAAGGCCTGTATCCCGATAAAAATGGCTAATGCGAAACCTCTCAATGCCTTAATGTAATCACCAGTCTGTACACTATCCTATATGATATGGAAGAGTTCTCATGTGTATCTTTGAAGTCCAAGATCCAATGCCAATGAAATTAACATGAGACCCTTAAGGTATTTTCTTTCCAACAAAATAAGAATCATCTAAATCGGTTCATAAACAAAGAAGTTATGTCTGTAGATCCGTAAAAACTCGAGCAATATTTACCTAAAAAATTATAGTATTTTCGGGATTACTCGAAAACTACTAAATCGATTTCAAATTTTCGAAAAAATGGGACCAATTTGGAAACAGAACTGATGAAGTAACGTTTCGAGTAATCGGTGGACATAAGCAAAAAAAAAACAAATATACAGACGAACATAGAAGCTCCTCCTTTTTTGAAGTCGGTTAAAAAGGCAAGATTTGACGAAGGCCACACTGATAAACTGAAAAAGCCAAGAAATAAAATTTTATTTGTAGATTTTTGGACAGAAGTGTTCAATATCCCGCTCGATTTGAAAGTGATTTGTCATTTTCACCGGCAGGCAATATTTGGCTGTAATGGATTGATCCATGGAATATATGGATCACTGCGAAAACCACAACGTTTCCTATTTTTATGGCAGATTTATGTTTTCTTTCTAGAAATCGACTTGCAAATCTGAAAACCCAGCGTCAAATCAAATGTTTAAAGTTGGTTTGAACTTTGTGCAAGAAAAAACCCCGGCTTTCTAGGGTATAAGCATTTCATATATCAATAATCTATTGCATTCTCTTTATCTCTCACAACTACTAGTTATTTTGTTAATTTAGACAAATGAAATATGCATGGTGTGTACGTGATAATATGTCCATATACAATAATCCTCAATGATCTTTACTAACACTCATAAGTGTTACTTAACTGGTAAAGGTACTCATACTATCTTTATTTTTTCTTACAACACTGCTCTATTTTCAAAAATTTGAGTCTCTAAAAAAACTTCTAGAATAATTTTGTTCTTTAGTTTTTGTTATCTTTACTAACATGTTACCCTTCTAGCTTGGGGTACCTTTTTACCCTCTACGTCAAAGAGATAAAATTCCAAGGCACGTATTCTTACTAAAATAAAAGTTATGTTAGAGATAAAACACCTGTCTGCCTAGTATGACCGATTTATATCGCGTGATATAGCGTTTTATCACGTTTAACTGTCAAAAAGACAAAGGAATTTGACAGTTGAGTGTCGATAAAATGCTATATCACGCGATATTAATCGGTCATACTAGGCAGACTGATCTGCAAAAATCTAAGAATATTTTAATTCTTTGCGTATTCTAGTGATTCGAAAGAATCATCTATTCCACACTTATCCAGGTTTTTTTAATTCTACTCCGAACAACAATAAGATTGATGTGTTAACATGTAAATAAACAAACGTTTATTTTCATATTTTTTTATTTCCGTTTGTTAGTGAATAAGCTAAAATATTTTGTAAGCTTTTCGGAATTCCCTGTTATTATTAAAATACATATAGGTATACCTTAACAAAAACCGCTTAACAAAAACGTGCGGCATCGTAAATTGAAAACGCTTTCAAAGAAAAATATTCTCCATACATATGAGTCGCTCTGACCATGCAAAAGGAAAGTACAACAAAGATGATAAAATTCGACGTGAAATGAAACAGCCCGGTTATTGCATGCCCGCGTTCCCGCACTTTGCGAGGGGCCACAACTCTTAAGCGATGCCAGGATAGCCAAGAAAGTCCATTTAAATAGGATAAAATAATAAAACCGTGTGGCGTCCAGCATGCAAGCAAACACCTCACATTTAGAAATATTGTCAGATGTGACTATTTTGATTTGAAGGAAGTGCATCTCAGCTCACCTTAGTAGAATAAAAAACGGACAGCAACGTTTTCCGATTAAGACGGTTCAATAGTATGATCTCAAATTCATCTACTACTATGCGAAATGCTCATTAATGTAAGAAATTATTTCTTGTTTCATAGAAAGAAGAGATATAACTCTCATTTAACTCTCAAGAATTTCAGTAAACTAATATTGTAAACAAAAACAAGATTGTCCTGTTGATTCCTAACGTGTGGCAACGGTAACTTTTACGTTTTCTTGTAATTTATTACGGTGCGCTCCGAGTGGGCGCATTTTTCACTGCGCTGTTCCGCCGCCGCCCGCCCAATCATTGGCCTCTGTACATTTTATACGATTCTCAATGCCAATTTCGTTACGTACGTACTAAAAGGATACGAAAATACACCCCAATATAGGAACGGCAACGTTCCATCAAACCGTACTTAAGTAATTTAAATTCAAGGCACAAACATTGTGTGTTACACATTATACATTATTGTAACCCAAATATGGTTTTGGTAACATTTTCTCCTTTGATATATTTACATATTATTGTTATAACCAAGCAGTAATAAAAACAATAGCTTTACGAAGGAAAAAACAAAATAAAAGAAATTTATGGACACTATACCCTCGTAATAAGCTAAAACAATGTCGCGACCACCGGGAAATATTTCTTGAATGTTGTTCACAAAACACTGCGAAAAACAAATTGGTACCAATAACAAACAAGCCCTTTCGAATATGGATCTAAATTGATCAAATTTTCCTTTAGGAAAAAATGAAAAAGTAAAATCTTTTGTGAAAAGGATATTTCTATTACCTACTCATAATATCGGAGCACTTCAAACAGTATTTTTTTATATCTAATCAATACAATTGTTAAATTATTTTATATTAGTTACGGAAACTCATTTTTTTCAATTATTATACAATTATTTAATTACTACCCGTAAATACACATAATACACTCAAATAGCGACACTCTTTTGCCGTCTATCGCAATGAACAAAATTCCAATACCTAGTCATAATAATTATATTTTTGTGTCTTAGGCTGCGTTCAAACGATAACACACGACCCGACCTCAACCCAAAATCAACTCAAACTCACCTCAACCGCAACCCACCTTGAAATACATCGCTTACAATTTTGAGTCTTATGACACATTAATAAGCTCTTGTGTAATGTTCAGGTGAGTTTGAGGTGCCTTCGGGTTGAGTTTGAGTTGAGTTCGGGTTGTGTTCGGGTTGAGTTTGAGTTGAGTTCGGGTTGAAGGCGAGGCGTGTGCAGTTGCATCGACAAAATATAACGGAGCTTATTAATGTGTTATAAAACTCAAAATTGTAAGCGCTGTATTTCAAGGAGTGGGCTGCGGTTGAGTTGAGTTTAGTTCGGGTTGAAAGAACTACAACGTATAGGTCTAGACGGCAAAGATATCCGCATCATAAGAAATCTGTACTGGAACCAAACGGCAACTGTGAGAGTAGATGGAGAAGAAACAAATCCCATTGACATACAAAGAGGCGTCAGACAAGGCTGCATACTGTCCCCCCTATTGTTTAACGTATACTCTGAAGCTATCATGAAGGAAGCACTCCGAGATTCAACTGCCGGAGTAATCATCAACGGCCAAGTAGTCAACAACCTGCGCTACGCAGATGACACAGTCCTCATTGCCAACAGTGAAGAAGATTTGCAGGAAATAGTGGATAGGGTTGCGTTGTGCAGTAGGAATGTGGGGCTAAATATGAATGTCAAAAAGACCAAAGTCATGGCAATATTGAAGGAGCCCAAACATTTTTCAATCCTGGTCGATAATCAACCTCTCGAGAGAGTTAACAAATATAAATACCTTGGCTCGTGGCTGACTGAGTCATGGGAAAGTGAGACGGAAATCCGAACACGTATTGAAATAGCCCGAGCAGCGTTCGAGAGGATGAGAAAAGTATTGTGCAGTAGAGAACTCTCCATCAAGCTGCGCACAAGGATTCTCCAATGCTACGTCTGGCCTCTTGTACTCTACGGTTGTGAAGCGTGGACCTTGAAGGAAGACCTACGAAAGAAACTGGAAGCGTTTGAGATGTGGACATACCGCAGAATGCTACGCATAAGTTGGATGGACCATATTACCAACGTCGAGGTCCTTAAGCGCATGACCAAAAAGGTGGAGTTGGTTCGGACCATTAAAATAAGAAAAGTCGCATATCTTGGTCACATCCTGAGAAATCCGCAATACCGTCTTCTCCAGACCATCATGATGGGGAAGATTGCCGGAAAGCGCAGAGTGGGAGGACGCAAAATGTCATGGCTTCGTAACATCCGCCAGTGGACCGGCGTTAAGACGGTTGAACAGTTGTTCAGACTCGCTATGGACAAAGCCAAATTCAAGGAGCTGACGGCCAACCTTCAATAATGAAGCGGCACCTTAAGAAGAAGAAGAAGTTCGGGTTGAGGGCGAGTCGTGCGTTATCGTTTGAACGCAGTCTTACAACACAGAATAGATAATAGTACTAGTGTAGGAAATGTTTCTCAAATCAAACTGTGCAATCTCTTGGTCTGATCAAAATTGCAGCTGTTACATAAAAACTACGAAATATATCCTCTTCCTTTATACCTTTAAGGTAAGTGAAAATGACTATTAAAAATAAATCACCTAAGCAATATTGCAAAGGCGAACCCCAAGGTACATCAGCGGAATTTGCGTGGTTCGCTTGCGGAATTTCCTTTGATATTTCCGATAAAACCCTGACAAGTGGTGCCGCCGTATCAGATATATATTGTGGGGAGGTCACCTCTTGAAAGTTAATTAAATTTTGTAGGTCAACACTTTTGGGAGGGAACGGATTTGTACTTTGATTTCAGTCATTTTTTATGGAGAAGAAGCTCCATTCTTATGGCTATGGGGATTTCCTTTTATTTATCATTTTTATACCTATGTTATTAAAATATTCCAAAATAACAGAAACATTTAAAAGCTTTCCTCTTATTTATCTTGTGGGATGCCTATTAGGCCCTTATACTAGATATGCTTGCGTTTTTTTTACTAACAAATCTTAACCTTGGAATCGAAGCCTCCAAATGTGTAAGATGTTCTTGTACTTATTTCGAAAAGCACGAGGTTCTAACAATTTTTTTTTTTTTATTTTAAAAATATGCGTTTAAATGACAATAGACTGATCCGCTGCAACTTCACTTGAGAATGTATGGCAATGCAAGCGCTCTGAAGTTGCACACTGTTAAATTAATCGCATTGCATCCTGGGGGCTAATTGTCTAATTTCAAAATCTATCACAATCGCTTTCAGGTTGTGATACATTGATGCTTCTTTTTGGCACAAATAAAACATTACCAAAGAAATGCAGCAATGCGTCACCTCTATCTGTGAAATGAAAGCGATTGCGATGGATTTTTAAAATTAGACAATCGTAGGCCTGGTTTTTAAGATATACTCACGGTCTGAGGACATGCACGTGTTGTATGGAGGCCGAGGGTCGTGAGGGTCTCCTGATTGGGGGGAGGGGAGGATGCGCAGGCGCCCCTGTGGGCCCGTATAAAACCGGCTGCAGAGACAGCGACCCTCCCAGTGATATGGAGTGCGGGCTGGGCAATCTGTGGGAGACAAAATAAGTATAAATACCTAAATAAATTTTTTTTCTCCACACTAATATCAAACATCAAGTTGGCTGAAATAATGTAAACGCTTAACACTTCCACTAATGCAAAGTGAATATCAAAACCATGAATTACTTCTATAAAAGTAAAAAAATAAGCCAATAAAATATACCATTGGGAGATTTGAAGTATTATAGAAACGATAATATACCAACTTTTACTATACGACCAACTTTGAAATCTGCTGTTTCATACAAAAATTAATAAGAAAATAACAAAATGTATGTAAAAGTATGTAATGTAAAACAACATAAAAGTCTTTGAATGTAAACAGCTTAATTCATGTATAATCAAAATGTATGTAATGTAATGTGTTTTGACACTTTGAATAACCGAGAAGTATTAAAACACGAATGTGGGTTTATCGCTCTATCTCGCTCTATCACTTGGCTTCGCCTCGTGTGATAATCGTATCACATAAGTGTTTTAATACCTAATTATGTACAGTTGCATACAAGACTTTATCTACACACATTTTTTTATTTTTTCCTATTTTTATTAGGGAAACAAACAATATTTTAATACAAATGGATTAAAAACACCCATGATATGTATCGTCTATAAAGGTTTTGACTTTGACTTTGTCTTTGACTTTGACTTTCCTCTCCCTCCTCGTCATTATGTCTTCCGCAAGAGTGTTATAATGTTGTACTGAATTTCATAATGCAACGCTCGCGCGTGGGCGCGCGGCGCTGCAGGACCAGCTCTCGCTCGGGATATTGTAATGATGGCAGTAAGCTAACTGTTTCAGAACCCCTTACAGAAGTTACAGAGGATTTAAAGCATGGGTGTAGATAAAAGAAGTTAAAATGTCGATTTGTTCCGGATCGGTCATGTTCCTGACTCGTCGTATTCCAGTAAGTAAAAAATAACTTAATAGATCGGAATGTTTTTATTTATTTAACTAATTATTTCAGAACAACGTCACCATTCGAATGACTATCTATAGCACTCTGATTTAACCACAGAACAAAGATTTTTTTTCCCCCCAGTAAAAGTCGCATGTGGGTTCCTCTGTAACATCAAATGTGCGAAGCTCCGCACATCTTTATTTTACTCCGTCAGTCGTATGAGCGAACGCCAAACAAAAACAGCGTCAAAAATAATATAAAAATGCCGAGTTGCATTTTATAAAAGAGCAAAATCGATATCCACATAATATTTAGCAAACGGTGCAGAAAATATAAGAGGCAAGCTTTATTTAAATTATTTTTATTTTTATTAAAAATTCAATTGATTTTTCCTTTGAAATTTCAAAACAATAAAATAATCATAGTAAATTGATTTAATGATAATTTAGTTTTTTAGGAGACTTCATATCTCCCTACATAATCTGCTTGCCTGACACTGGTGTAACGTGTAGCGGTTATTATTATTAATTATTATTTAAGATCTTTATGTGTGTGTACCATGTTACTTGCAGAATAAATATTTCTATTTCTATTTCTATCCACCTTTACGCTTTATACACTTATGATCCATATTCCAATGCACAATTTGACATATTCATGAAGTTTCATAAATATAAAATATAGAATAGCGGAAACGTCACTCAATAGGGGAGACCGAGAAAATTTGTGACTGTGAAGAGTTGAAAAGTATTATCACCACAGCAAAAAATTTATAAATGATAAGCGTCTAAATATCAGTTGATTTGATACACTCACCACTGAAAAGACGGAAAAACAGCGCGGAATTTTAGTCAACTTAATTTATAAATAGTACGTGACAGGCGAGTGCGGGAAGCTAGCATTTTTATTGTCAAGGATTTTAATCATTCGAGGCAATTTAATAAAAAATTGCTTCCCCTACAAGGCTGCGAAGTTTCAAGAAATGAGAGGAAAAATTCTTCTAAAGGTCGCGGGTTCGATTCTCGCCTGAGACAACTCTGGTAACGAGACGATTTTTTAGGGTTCCGTACTTTTTACTATGGGAGCTCGCTCGCATTGTCTATTGGTTAGTTATTATAATAGGGAAACAGCTGACCCAAGACCATAACCATTTGAATGAGCACCACCACCCGCTTGCGTACAATTTTCAGAATATAAAACTGAAGACGGTAGTACTTTATATCTATTCTGTGGTTAAAGCTTAACGAGAACAGCTTTTCTATTCATTCGCTAACTTCAAAATTAAAAATGAGACATAAACACCACAATGGCATTCCATTCCAAATCTCACACTGCAGGATCTAAAGATATAGTTGACCGAGCGAGCGCGAAGCGCGAGCGAAGCGTCTATGCTTCAGCTTGGGCAAAATTTCTTTCGTATGTCCTGTCCTAAATTTTGTGAGCAGGTTCGATAATTATATAAAAAATTTCAGTCGAATCAGTTTTTCGGTTTTTTTTCGAAATGACGGAGATATGTAAAAACACTCATTTTTGCTGTTTCAAAAAATGATCAAAAAATGTAACAAAACTTTTTGTTAGCAGTGTAAAGCAGATTTTGTTTTTTATTCTGAGAAGACTCAAATTTCTGGCCAATATTCAAAATTTAAAAATATATATAAGGTTGTGGCTTTGTGACAGAACTTAGGACTGCGTATATAATTTGCACAGTACCTATAGAAACTTATTAGTTGAAAAAACTAATACCTATCTATTCTGTGTTATTTGTTTATGAAAAACATACTATTTGAGCCACTTTTCAATGCGAGGTCTACAGCTCACGGAGCCACTAGTTAGTTCGTTTTGTAGATAGGGAATTAAAAAGGGAGGTCGACACAACCTCTCTGAATTTTCTTCCGCCAGTTCTTTCTTGAAGAGGCCTCCCAATTTGTGACCTGGTGGTAGATTCAGTAGCTAGATCGTGTTTTCTAATTAATTTTAATCAATTTAATTCAATAATAATTATTAAAATCAGAACGCAGCTATAAAATAATTCAATAAACTTCAATGTATTTTTATAAAGTTCCGAGCGGGTAATTTCATAAAAATATGAGCCATATCCAGTCGTCCCGTGACCGCGGCCCCTGGAAAGGTGTCGAAACGCTGGGAAACCTAAAAAACCAACAAATCAAAACTAAATAATTCTAATATAACATCTAAATTAACCAATATACGCGCTGTAATCCGTAAAAAGTGTTTTATTTCTATTTAGGATAAGCTGAGTGAAAAGTGTCAACCAACTCTGGTCTCCCTTATCTCGTTAAATTTTCTTAAAGTACTTTATATTTTATTGAATAAGGTGGTAAATCGCATTACTAAAATTAGCTTGCGCCATCTAGCGGCTGATTAGCAGCATTATGAATATACGTATTATTTAATTTGGTACCAAGTTGCTATGGCAATACGACTGAATCTAAATAAATAAACTTCGTGATATATTGCCTTTTGGATATTATACATTTTTAAATTTTATCCAATGTTGTGTTCACAAAGTATGTGTGCATGGGGGACTTGGCTTCGATTTTTTGTGTTAGTTTGGTTACACTGGTTTTCATGGTAAAGTGAGCTGATACTACTTCTATCTACTTCTATGTTCTGTGGGTTTAACTCCTATCCATAGACAAGTTACATTAATTATAAAAACTTTTACAAAATCAAGCCGTTTTCTGAACATCAATGAATATGAGTGCTTTGCTGTAAAGCAAAGGTATTACTGAGTTTTTCTTTATAATTTTGTATTTTACGATTGTGAGCCTAATTGTGTGTGCTGTTATATGATGGAAAAAAAAATTATCCATGTAACTTCCGTATAATAGTATGTGATTAATATTGTAATCGGGCTGAAAAAGTGCTAAAACTTTGCAAATAAAAACTTAAAATAATCAAATACGCGTTGTAATCAGTAAAAGAGTTTTATCATTCAACTTATAACTACCTACCTATCTTTTATTAAAACGGCAACTTCGAAAGAAATGCCATAAAAAACGAAAGATTTTCTAATTTAAAGTTTCTCTTCGTTGTTTCAAATTATTCATTGGATGTTCCTTTGTGTAAGTTGTTTGATCATCTGTAAATCTGTCTTTCAAACAAAGTAGCTATACAACCATAATCGCTTACACAAGTTTTAATTAAGGTTTCACATTTCGAACGCAGATCGAAATACTTATAGTACAGTAGCCCGTAGAACATTTAAATCACCAGAAAGGTTACCGTTTGCCGTTGTGATATAGTTATTTATTACGAAATTATAGATACTTTAACCCAAGTTTTACAGATCGTAACCCGCCGTAACCTATATTTGTATATCTCCAAAAATGATATTTTTTTATTTTTCAAGGTTTACCACATAGTTAAGCTATTGTCGTATTCTAGAGCTTTGTTTGATTGCCACTGATAATAGTAAGACTATGGAAAGTGATCATACACAGATTTAAGACCAGATAAAGTCCAACAATTTTCATCAGGTCTTAAATCTGTGTATGGCTACTTTTTATAGTCTTACTTTTATCTGTGGCAATCAAACCAAGCTGTAGAACACGACAGTAGCTAAACTATATGGTAAACCTCAAAAAATAAAAAAATATCAATTTTGGAGATATACAAATATAGGTTACGGCGGGTTGCGATCTGTAAAACTTGGGTTAAAGTATGTATAATTTTGTAATAAATAACTATATCACAACGGCAAACGGTAACCTTTTTCGTGATTTAAATGTTCTACGGGCTACTGTACTATTACTAAAGCCTGTCCACGAAAAAATGTGATCAACACTTTGATGACAAATTAGACAAGAAAACAACAAAAGCAACTTAACTTTGTAATAACATTACATTTTTATTAATATTCTTGAAAATAAATTTCTCAGATAATTTAAAAAAAATAGACTAGTAAAATGCCTTGACTTTCCTTTTGATGCCTTCCATTAATCTCTGTACAACAGCATTGGTCACCGTTTTACTCGTGTCGTGGTATCTTTTGGAATATTTGTGGCTAATCTACCGCTTTTTTTAATTTGCTCTTCATCATTGCCCAGTACTTCTCTACAGGACGGAGTTCAGGACAGTTTGGCGGATTCGCTGATTTCGGTACAAAAAAGATGTTGTTTTCAGAATAAAAATCCATAACAGATTTAGCATAATGGGAAGTGGCTAAATCAGGCCAGAATATGACAGATTCGTTGTGGTTTCGTATAAATGGCAATAAACGTTTTCTAGACACTCCTTCATGTACATGACTTGGCTAACGGTGCTTTTTTGACCACATGAACAAAGGGCTTGCCAAACAAGATTTTTTTTGCAAAATCAAGCTTAAATGGTCTTAAATTGATCATCGACGTTCCCTCGTTGATTTGAAACATAAAACTGTCAATTGTTTAAAGTCCGCTTTCACGTAGGTTTCGTCGTCCATCAAAATGCAACCAAACTTTGTTAAATAATCCGTATACAATTTTCGGGTACGGGTTTTACATATTTTTTAAATTTAGCTAACTTTATTTGCAATATTTTGGTTGTAGGTGTACAAGATTTTTTTACGTGTAGGTATCTAGAGGACATTTTAATGAAATTATTAATTCACAAAATTACAAACAGTACCGTAAAACCTCCTATCAACTAGTCCAAAATCACCAATTTTTTAGGTTTCTGCCTGTAACTTTTAATATGTTTTTCTAAAGGAAAAATCTAAAAGTTTTCTTAATAAATGATGATATGAACTTTCAAATCAGAAAAACTGGATTTTAGGTACAAATGCATTTTTTTTAATTCAAACTTGGACTATAGTTGTTGTGAGGAGCTCGCAACTTTGGTCCAGCTGATAAAATGTCATATTTATCAGTCGAAAACTAGAAATTGGATTATATTTCGGGACTGGTTATGCAACTTTATAATACCGACATGTTATATAATGTAAAAAAATAATAAAACACGACAAGTTTTATATATTTTTAATTATTACAGACAGCCGGTAGGTTTTAAATTTTGGAACACTTCAACTACGTGCAAAGACTGTGACGAAGTTATCGTGAATGTTATTTGCAAAATAGCGGCGCCCGAATAACAATTATCAGCTCACATGGTAGTAAGTAATCTAGAGAACCACATAATTCTGCGCCAGATCACTAGATAGCCCTTGGTTAAGAAAATACAATGTCTGACCGTCGTAGGAGAATTGGACTATAGTTGCCCCTTAGGATTATAGTTGGGAGGTTTTACGGTACCAAAAGAAAGCTTTCACTGTCCGTATGTCTTACTGTCAAAGAGACAGATCATAGTCTTTTATTTATATTTATTTTTAAGCAAATACAGCGACCACATTTTTTCATGGATACTTTAATTAAATAGCAGTATCTACTAAGGGCCAGAGCACATCATATTATACTAGTGGCTCCGTGAGCTGTAGACCTCGCGTTAAAAAGTAGCTCAAATGCAAAATTTTTCTATGTCTATGCTCAAATGGTATGTTTTTAATAACAAATAACACAGAATAGATATAAGTTTTCTAACTAATAAGTACTGTGCAAATAATATACGCAGTCCTAGGTTCTGTCACAAAATTACAAATTATTCTAAGGTAACAACGTTATTTATTTTCAAATTTCGAATATTGGCCAGAAATGTTTTGATTGATGAACTTTTGATTTTCCTTTCCTAAAATAAAAAACAAGAATTGCAGGTACACAGCTAACAAAAAAGTTTTGTTACGTTTTTTTATCAAACAAAACAGCTAAAATGTGTTTTTTTATATATCTCCACCATTTCGAATAATTTCGAAAAACTGGCGCGATAAAAAAATTATATATAATTATTGAACCTGCTCACAAAATTTCACGAGAATCGGTTGAGAAATGCGACCTGTAGACGAAAACAAACGGACAGCTAGAAGGACATCCGGAAGAAAAAAGGACATACGAAAGAATTTTTGCCCAAGCTGAAGCATAGAGACTTTGCTCGCGCTTCGCGCTCGCTCGTCAATTAATTTTCTGATACCAGCGGATTAACCAAACTTATTTCTTTATTTTCTAAAAATCGAACAACGAAATTTTGTCCTATTGGTCAACGAGTCGATACGTTTATCTCACATATCTAACGAAAACGCCGCAATGTATGCAGTACTCCGAAACTCAATCACCCTTAATCCCTTAAACAGATGTGTACAACGAAGTCCTAATCCCGCATTAATCGCTGTCGATTAATTGGACTTTCCCGATATTGGGCGACACCAATTAGATCGAACAGTACACGGACACACAAACATACCCTGTAACCACGAAATATAGATAAAGAGCTGTTCGTTAGCCTTTATTTGTGGTAAAGCACGCTCAAATTCAACGACGGACGCACGAACAGACCCTGTAGCTATTTGTAAATATCCCCCTCAAGCCAACAAAGGCATTTACAAATCGCAATTCGCTCTTTCCTTTCCCCGTTGCCTTCAAAGTTCATTTACTGTATTTGTCAGTGAGTTTGAACAAGAAAATTGCCACATAGAATTCCAGGCGACTTTTATTCCGCGCCGTAACGCAATATAAGGCTATTTACGACGGTGCCAGTAGCTAGTTGACTTTTATCGTGTTTGTTAGTATTGCAATTTTCCATTCCTTTTTCACTTGGGAACAAATTAGAAACAAAATTTTAGGATGATATTGTTGAAATTTTAATAAAACTTTTTAGAGTGAGTTCTAATGCGATATAACAATTATTTGCTTTACTTTAAATAAAGAAAATAGAATGACCACGGCAGCTGCAAAGTTGCCGAAACGTCGGGAAAACCAAAAATCAAACCAAATACCAACTAATTACCAAAGTGCTTTCAATAAAACCGCGCTAGTATCCGTTAAAAATTGTTTTATTTCATGTCTAGTGAGCGCGTAAGCTTGAGAAGTGAAAATAGAATAAATAAAAATGTTATTTTAAAACAATTTTAAAATTGCTGTAAAAATCAGTCAAGTACCTACTTACTAAGTAAGGTAAAACTTTTATACAGGGTTATTTGTAAAACACCAACAACCACGCGGGAGTAGCCTACTAACATCATATTATACAACAACATTTTGTTCTACAACTTTTCCGAAAACCGATAAAAAAATTGACTCTCCATACAAATTTCTGATCGAGTTTTGTATGAAAAGTCGATATTTTACTGTGTTTTCAGGAAAGTCGTAGAACAAATGTTGTTGTATATGATGTTAGTAATCTACTCCTGCGAGGTTATTGGTGTTTTACAAATAACCCTGATTAAAGCTTCCAAGTATTGTATTGTATAACGGGTGTAACAAGCCCCTCAACGAAGCCGAAGTCCACGCATTCCGCCCATCATCAGGATCATTTTTGTCTTTTAGACTATACCTGGGAAACAAATACCTACAAAGTTATTGAAAGTCAAAGACAAAAATTTTTTTTCAATTTTTTTATGAAATCTTATTTTATTCGTTATTTCCTAATTTTTGTCTACAGAAACATTATTAAAATTTTATGTATTTCGTAACAAACAATGGCTTTAAAACGTCATCACTCAATGTATTTCATGAGCACGCACATAAACGTTGCCTTTCAACTCGGCCGCACACAGCTGTGTAGCATTCACTCGCAGTCGCGGTCTGTAGTACGCGTTACATTGCGTGGTAATGTATGCAATACTTTTTAGGGTTCCGTAGCCAAAATGGCAAAAAACGGAACCCTTATAGATTCGTCATGTCTGTCTGTCTGTCTGTCTGTCTGTCTGTCTGTCCGTCCGTATGTCACAGCCACTTTATTCCAAAAGTATTAGAACTACATAGTTGAAACTTAGTAGGAAGGTGTATTCTGTGAACCGCTTTACGATTTTTATACAAAAATAAAAAAATAATAGATTAAGGGGGGGCTCCCCATACATGGAACTGAAACTGAAAATATTTTTTTTCATCAAACCAATACTTGTGGGGTGTCTTTAGATAGGTCTTTAAAAATGACATTGAGGTTCCTAAGACTATTTTTTTTCAAAGTCAACCGTTTGAAAGATATATGCCGCCAAAGTGGTAAAATGTGTGTCCCCCCCCCCTTTAACTTTTAAAGTAAGAAGGTGAAAAATCTAAAAAAAATATAAGCTATAGATCTTAATAAACACTTTCAACGAAAATTGGTTTGAACGAGATACAGTAATTAGTTTTCGAGATATAGTACATTTTCCAAAACCGCAAATATAACTTTGTCATTCATACAAACACTGTTAAAAACAAAGTTATTTTTTCAGACGAAAAATGATAGCGGTATTAAAATATGGTATGGTATAATGTACCTACGGAACCCTACTGCGCGTGGCCCGACACGCACTTGGCCGGTTTTTTTAACACCAAAAATGAAAATCGTTTCCCAGCAATAATTTTGAACAGAATTAGTCCTGATGATGGGCAGAATACGTAGACCTCGGCTTCGTTGAGGGTCTTATTGTTACACCCGGTATGTATATCACTAATATAAATACATCTCATTTTATTTAAATCCATACCTTAAAGGAGATTCCATGTGAACTCGGTGCGAGGAGCACGACGGCGCTGGTTGCTGGTGGGATGGGTGTGCGGGTAGCGGCGGGGGGCTGCTGTGGCGGCTCAGTGTTTCCGGAGACACTAGAGCAGCCCCCGGGGACGCAGGGCTCGGCAGGGGCGGCGCGCTACCACTGGATATCTCGGACTCCATCCCACCAAAAGTTGCGCGGGAAACGTGCGATCCGCCTGACATGTTGTTCGCGGGTATGGAGTAACAACTGCAAAGAGGAAAACATAAAATCATTAGTACATAGTAGTAAATTAACATAAAGAAAAATACACTCTGGTCGCTGAGTGGTACCAGTGGTACACAGTAACCCTTATCTCAAAACGTGGACCTAAATATTAACCTCGTTGTAATAAAATACTGCTCTTTAACTACCTACTCTATTAGCTCATGAGTAAAAGATGCTATTAGTACATTGAGTCAACAACGATCGTAATTCCTTCTAAAAAAATACTATTTGAGGAGGTTGCATCGTACAGCAAGGATTTTGTTTCTTTGTGTTATTTTGAATTTGATTGATTGGGAGTTTCGAATAAAATAATAAATCATAATAAATAAATTGTAAAATTAATTTCAAACCTAGACTACCCAAAATTAAGTTTAAGAAATCGTCCCCAATGAGAGAATACTCTTTTGCTAAAGAATAAGTTTTAATTAGTGAAGAACTAATTTAGCTTACGAAGAGACAGCAGACACGTTAGTTTTAGTTTAATTAAACTTTGTCTCAAAATAATGAGTCAGGAAAAAAATTAAGATAAAATTTTAATGAACTAATTCGGAAGAATTTTCATAGAAATAATTCTTGTTTTCGTATTTTAGATTAAAATACAGATGACAGGGGAAAATATTAAAAAAAAATCTTGATTCAATTTTAAGGAATGGTTTACAAACATAACGAGTTTGGTAATACATACTTCACTTAAGTGAATTTAGAAAGCGTCAAAGTGCAGTCTATTAAGAAATAGAACACGCTTTAGGCGAGATCTGAAATTAAATTTCATCCTGCATATTTCGATAGGAGTGAAATCCATTACCGTCCCGGCTCGGTATTCAACACTAACTGGGTATCACTCTAATAAATGGAAGAAAACGAGGAGAAAATAAAATTGATAGGTGCTTACGCTGCGATTTGTCTGTAATCATGCTGATATAAAATCCGAACTGAAATCACGAGTATTTTTAAATGAGACTAGGTATCGACAGTTGAAAATTTAAAGTGTATATATGAGGTTCTAGTCCAAACGATTACGAATGGACATGGACAGCTCATATTATTATTAAGTATTCGCGATTTTCGTGTTTTTCATCATTGACTTACGTTTCAGATACGTTTTCAAAGCAGTGATATGGTGAAATTAGAGATCTGGCGTGACTATTGTAGAAGGTTAAAATGAAGTACTAATCGTTTTTGAACCTGAACATTTCATCATCATGTGGTTTGTTTGGAAGGGATTTTTAAATCAAAATTTCATGAAAAACGCGTCAAAGGGTAAGTACGTTTTAAAATTAAAACTGCAATTTACTACTATAAAAACTAGGTACTTCATCGAAATTGTGTATTCAAGGTACTTTTTAAACATCTTCGTTAGTAGTTTAAGGACCAACCAAACCAAGATATTTTAAATTAATGCTGAATGAGAATTTTACTTGTTATGGCTATCAGTTTAAAATAAAAACTAACTGCTGTCAGTAGACACAGCGCGAGTCAGATAGTTTGTAACTTTTCATTTTCACCGTCCAGTATCCAGCCCTGTCACAAAAAACCCCCGCATATGCAGTGCATATCGTGTTTGGTCGATGACAGATGCCAATACTGGACAGTGCACACCAGTGAAACTTTACAAAGGCTACATTGTAAAGTTTTCATATGCGCAAGCTGCTCGCAATCAGCTTTAATAATAATAATTACTTTTACATTTTGTAAATATAGGTAGGTACAATCCTGAAGACAGGATTAATCTATAAATAATGTTGTTTGCTTTTTGAAACTTCTTATAATAGTTAAAACAAATGATAAATAACTGGACAGTTTTGAACTTTGGCAGTTAGCGTTCTTATCATAAAAGCCCATGATCGTGAAACGCAGCACACCTGCCGTAACACTATGAGCTGATCACGACCTTTCTGTCACGACTTGAGTGAGACTTTGATACAATAATAATAAATTATTATAGCATAAGAACCGTATGATTGAGTAGATGATTTAACTCTATTTAGCCCCTTTACACGTACTTCCATTGTAAGGAAATAAGCTTAAAATCAGTGTTAATAAGTTATTACAACGATACTTTAAACCAATCAGGTACGATATAAGCTGTTGTTTTTCCAGTATTAAGATTATAAAATCTTTATAATAATAAAATTGTGGTCATAATTTTCAGGAGATTTGTATGAAAGAAAATCCATGAGAAATTTCGCGCAGACGAAGTCATGGACGGCGGCGGCTAGGATGATATAAAATAAGACTTTCTGTTTTAGCTAACAACCCTACTCTCCACCGCCTTTGTCTTCCAATCTCCAAAACAAACGACTTTCAATCTACCAAATTAAAGGTCTCATCTAAATCCGAAGACAGTTTGCCGAGCAGCGGCGCGTTCGCAAATCGAATAAGCTCAAGCGACACGAGCTGAGCCATATCCTGGCTCCAATAATGGCAGCGTTCGATTTCCGGGCCTGTCTCCCGCGTAAACGGTTTACTACGGATTACTTGCAACGTTTATTTTAATCAGGCGTGCCTCCTGCGCACATATCACTGGATTAAACAGTTCGATTCGGACCTGCACGACGGATAAACGATTCTGTTTATTTTCGATAAAACTTCCGCTTGACATGTGGGATGTACTGTTTATTGTTTTAAGCTCTTATTGGGCGTATTTGGTTTTATGAGTTCTTTAGATCTGCTTCTTTCATTTATTTTTAAGTTCAAAATAACTTTTTTCCATTTGGTTTTTAGGATTACGTAAGTAGTCAAGTCAACAAGGACCCCTTATAGTTTCGCCATGTTCGTCTGTCTGTCTATCTGACTACCCGTGGAATGTGTATATTTATGGTAGAATAAAATATAGAAAAAATTTTTTTTATGTATAGTGAGGATGAAATTTTTTTTTCGTCAATCTCATAGTGTGCAGTGTCTGATAGATCTTTTGTAGATTTGTGATGTGAAGACCCTGCACTTTTTGATTTAGAGATCCGTTCTTTAAAGTGATACATTTTGTTAGAGTCAAGTGTAATAGACGATCAAATTATAAATTCAAGGCAATTTGTAAGCTTAGTTTCTCATAAGTACTATTTTTTTTTTACTGGTCCATAAAAACATCAAGAAATAAAATCACACGCAAAAGTACTTCATAAGCACTTGACTTTTTTAATGAATGCAAAATTTTACGACCACCGGCGGACGTCCCATTTTTATGAGATTAAAAACCCCAAAAAGGTAAGGAACATCCATGAAGATTCCCCATTATTCCTTTGACCAACCTCCATGGTTAAACCTCCTCCAGGTTTTAATTAAATTGACACGCGTACCCTTGTTGACCTAAAAACGCGATGGCGGCGCCCCAACAGCTCATAACGTCATTAATTATACAAACACAGTCATTTGACTTTAAAGTACCATCCTTAACGCAATTTGGGTCGATAATATCGTTTCTGTCATGGCTTTTAAGTGAGTCTATCTACACAATAACATTCATATGGTTATTGATGTTTTTCAGCCTCCTGTACATATTTTTGAAACTAGTTTATTTTCGATTTTTGAAACCAATTTATTTTCAATTTTTGAAACTAATTTATTTCGATAAAAATGAGACGTATGGTTATTGATGTTTTTCAGCTTCCTGTTCTTAATATTTTTGAAAAAAAATTCGATAAAATGATTTTACTCAATAATTTAATTGATAAACTTAGAACAAAAACAATGGCACAGGTTTTAAAACAAATCCATCTAAATTTACACCCAATGAATGAAAATAGTGCAAGTAGGTATAAGAATTGCCAAGATATGTAATCTTAAGGTACCTACCATAGGAGGAGAGAAACATTATAGAACTTTACATTGTGTCGAAAATAATATGAAACTAACTTATGACAAGTAAAATTTAAAAAAATGTTTTAAAAAACAAAAAACCGACTTCAAAACCGCACTCTACCTCTAAAAAACAAAAAATAATATTGAAATCACAGGATTCACATTATCATTGTAATAAAACACGTCTATTGAAGTCGGGTGGGGCTGTTAGAATAAAAAAAAGTTGTCCTCCAGCCCCACCCGTCTTGAATAGACGTGTTTTATTACAATGATAATGCGTATCCTGTGATTTCAATATTATTTTTTGCTTTTTAGAGGTAGAGTGCGGTTTTGAAGTCGGTTTTTTGTTTTTTAAAACATTAATTTTTTTCTTTTTAGTGTAAGTACCTTCTGTATTAGATATATTATCGAGGTAGAAAACTCGGTTTGGCCAAACGTGAGATAATCGCGGACAACCATACATACAGGTCAAACTAAGAAGAGAACCTCCTTTTTTGAAGTCGGTTAAAATACCAAAACCTTGTCCTAGTGCAGGGATGGCGAACCAATGGCACGCGTGCCATTGGTGGCACGTGACACAATATTTTGGGCCTGTCACCGATTACAAAATTCATTATGCAAAAAATACGAATCAATTAATTTAAACAACGCAGCATAGAGTTTTGAGTTGATAGTATTTATTATTATTTTCCCAGTAATCATCATCATCACATATCTCTTTCTATCGCGTAGGTCTTATCTTTTCTGACGTATGAAATCTGTCCTCTCCATAGAAATAGAATGTCAAAGAACAACAAAGTCAATAAACAGGTGATCCGAAAACGAATCAATACATTTTATATGAAATACGTAAAATATGACTTAGATTCATAAAATATGACTTCTTTTCTGATGTATGAAATTTGTCCTCTCAGAGGACGCCGACCGGTTCAGACTCGCGCGCGGAGTGACAGAGCCCTGATCATACTGTAAAGTTTCGTCTACTGAGGATTTACTGCGGGCGTCCACTACCTTCCTTTCCTACACTTAAAGCCAAAATTATTTTATGGCACGTCTGACCTCATTTAACATTTCTTTAAAAAAATGGCACGTTGATACATAAAGGTTCGCCACCCCTGTCCTAGTGTAACAAATAGTTTTCTGAAAACCGCATCAAAATTGGTTCAGCTTAAACGCAAGATAATTGCGGACAAACATACATACATACGAGTCAAACTCAGAACCTTTTTTTTTGAAGTCGGTTAAAACACTAAAATCTGCTCCTAAATGTAACAAATACTTGTCTGAAAACAGTATCAAAATCGGTTCAGCCAAACGCGAGATAATCGCGGACAAACATACATACAGACAGGTCAACTTATAACCTCCTTTTTTTTGTTTTTTGAAGTCGGTTAAAAACAGAGGAAAATTTGTTTTGATTTATAAGAAAAGCGGACACTTTACTTTTAATCGAATCGAGACGTAAAAAACCGCATCTAAAGCTGTGAAACCGTTCGGAAAATGACAACTACAGCGCGCCCTAGCAGCTCAATACCATAACACCTAGAACTAACGCCGACAAACTACAAACCTATTACAGAAAACCGCATCTAAATCGGTCAATCCGCTCTGGAGTTAAATGGGAAAATGATAACTGCAGCGCCCCCTAGCGGCTAAACACCACAACACCTATCTGAGAACCATCGCCGATAACCTACAAGCCCATTATAAAAAACCGTATCTAAATCAGTTTAGTACTAGTTTTTGAGAACTTTTCAAGTGCGACTTATCTGGTTGCTACAGCGCCCCCTGGTGATCTACCACCATGAAACATGTCTAAGAACCTGCTCTGTAATGAAACCTTTTGAATATAAAAAAAACCGCATCGAAATCTGCCCAGTAGTTTCCGAGGAAAATTGTAATAGACAAACATGACTTATCTGGTTGCTGCAGCGCCCCCTGGTGGTCTACCACCATGAAACATGTCTAAAAACCTGCTCTGAAATGAAACCTTTTGAATGCAAAAAACCACACCGAAATCGGCCCAGTAGTTTCCGAGGAAAATGGTAACAGACAAGCATACAAACAAACAAACAAACACAACCTCTAACCCCAAACGCATATACCGCCTCCGTTCCGTTCCGTCCGTCGTGGGTAAAAAATAGGTGTATTTAAGTGTTGTCTATCAGTTTGACCTTACATTGTATCCGTATTTCTATCGTTCAGTACCCTTAGCACGAACAGCTATCGAGAAAAATAACGCGCATAAAATTACTCGAATCTCATAATTTTGTATGGAAATTGGTACAGCGCCACTACGTCCGTAAACGGAACTAAAATTTCGAAGCACGAAACATTTTGACATAAGCTATCGAGCAGCCTTCGAATCGAATTCGAATAGTAAAGTTACAACTTGTATGGAAATCGGTAGCACGAACCCACTTTTGACATACGGTATCGAGAAACTCGCAAGCTGGCTATCGACAACTTACTCACTTACATTTTTTCAGTGAGAGTCATTTCGAGCGACTTTGTATTATTTATTATTAAAATTTAAAAGCATATATGTAGTAACAAATATTAAGTTTGAGAACTATGACATGTCCGCTGAATTATCCACAGGCAATATTACTTAAATTGTCCTCATTATACAAAGAAATTTGTAAAATAAAAATCTCGAAATTTTATGCTATCCACGGTATTCCCCACATCCACCATACCTATATTTTAGCAATATTTTAGAACTTACCTACAAAACTTAAATAAAACCAGAGGATACGGTGTTATACGTTTTATATTTGTTTTCAGCAACAACATCATCAGTGGCGGATACAGGGGGGGGGGGCGCAGGGGGCGCGCGCCCCCCCATGCGTGACCCGCGTCACTCACATAATAAAAATAATAAAAATAAAAATAATTTATTTACGGCTAGTACACTTAACTAACCAGTCTAAAACAGAAAACAATAATGCGGGACGCGGGTGGTAGGCAGGCCAGCGACCATCAGAATCAGTACCCTTAGCACGAACAGCTATCGAGAAAAATAACGCGCGTAAAATTACTCGAATCTCATAATTTTGTATGGAAATTGGTACAGCGCCACTACGTCCGTAAATGGAACTAAAATTTCGAAGCACGAAACATTTTGACATAAGCTATCGAGCAGCCTTCGAATCGAATTCGAATAGTAAAGTTACAACTTGTATGGAAATCGGTAGCACCTACCCACTTTTGACATACGGTATCGAGAAACTCGCAAGCTGGCTATCGACAACTTACTCACTGACATTTTTTCAGTGAGAGTCATTTCGAGCGACTTTGTATTATTTATTATTAAAATTTAAAAGCATATATGTAGTAACAAATATTAAGTTTGAGAACTATGACATGTCCGCTGAATTATCCACAGGCAATATTACATAAATTGTCCTCATAATACAAAGAAATTTGTAAAATAAAAATCTCGTAATTTTATACTATCCACGGTATCCCCACATCCACCATACCTATATTTTAGCAATATTTTAGAACTAACCTACAAAACTCAAATAAAACCAGAGGATACGGTGTTATACGTTTTATATTTGTTTTCAGCAACAACATCATACAGTTTGCACACAGTTAATTATGTTTCATTTAGGTAGGTATTAAAAAATAAAACCTTAAAACTATGACGAAAACACTAAATATAACAATGCAAACATAATAAAGTCTTTAATTTGTCAAATCTTCAAACACTATACCTAAGCACTAATTCCGATGAAATTCACATATTTTCATAGCACGTTCAAATGTTTTATTGTTTATGTGTAAACAATTTCTTATTCATTGACGATAATCCAATGTTATTCTTCAAGTTCATAAAAAATCTTCAATTAGGTAGAACAATTTGATGAAATTATGACACATTGTAGTTTACTCCTACCTAGGTCATAATATTATTTCCTCGCGATTGTATTATTTGTTAGCCGACACAGATAAATCAATTAAGATAAAAACAAAATAAAGAAATGGCTTTAAGGTTTTCTATTTTAGGTTATATTTTTCATTAAATCACAGGATGAGAAAGAAAGAGAGAAAGAATAGTCACACTCTTCTTTTTCAAACCAATCACGGGCAAGGTGCAATGACCGTTCAAAACCATGGGCAAAATCATGCACAAATTGAAAATTATAATAGTAATTTGCAAATTAATTAAAGTTATTAAATGAAATAAATATTGCAAACAAATTTATTATTATTAATAAGAATAATAAATGTAAAATTATGATGATAAACAACTTGATTGAATTTTAATTTACATATTTATGATTTATATAGATATTAAACATGGTTTTTAAACGCACCTTGCTTCAATTGAATTGATAATTGGATTGTGTCACGTTAGCTTTATTTATCGCTACTATCGAGTTGACGTTAGCCAGCTCTGTAAAATTGGTGCTGCCGATTTTGCTAGCTTTCGAATCGAGTACGTTTTCGAGTAGTATTTTCTTACGCGCGTAAGATTTCTCGATAGCTGTTCGTGCTAAGGGTACAGAACACAATAAAACAAGACAATAGATAGAGAATTTGCCTGCAATCCTTATTGATAATAAAAGTTGAGGATTTTTGTACAACATCGCATCTGTGGAACATCTGTTTACGAAAAAGCAGCATTTCTTTGTAGCAAGTTGTTAGTCCGCGTCATTGTATTGTTTCTTTACCTATGAAATTGCCCATATTGTTTCACAAACAGAGAACCACCTAGCTTCTTTGATTTAAAATATTCATCTATTTTATTGAATTATGGCCATGATAGTCGATAGTCAACTATCAGCAATAATAAAATCCTTATTTTAGTTTTCTTACCATTAAAAAATTGCTTATTTATTCCTTTTTTGTTAGCAAAAATAAACAAAAATTACCACTTTACTTGTTGTTATTTATACAAAACTTATTTTTGGAGTAAGTAAGTAATGTACTTACATAAAAGTTTTGTAACATAAGGCTTCACGCTTTTCACGGCTTTTACGTAAAAACATTATGTATGAAAAAGCATTTAAAAAAAAAGCAAAACCTACTTCAAAAACCTTAAAAAAACAGCTCTAAAAAAGCAAAACGTCTATTGAAGTCGTGGGGCTGGAGGTAATTTGTTAGGTACTTTTTATAATTGTTGGTTTCTGAAGTAGGTATTGTAATTTTTTATAAATTCTATAAATTCTTTTTTTATAAATTCTATTATAAATAAAACGTTTTCATATTTCACATTTTTCAATGGTATACCTACCTACCCCTAGTAACTTAATTTCCACATTCCACGCTGGTTATTGCCGATTTCAAAACTTGGGGAGAAATCTGACGTTATAACGTTTAAATCATTTCAATTGGTTCAGCCGTCTTGGAGTGATCGGTGTGCATACATATAAAAATATATTATATATGCGACGCATAGATAACCTTCTCGTTTTCAAATTTTTTAAGTCGGTAAAAAATTGCTACTTCTCGTTTTTAGAGATCCTGGAGAGGATGAAGAAATTTCAAGAAATTGAAGGGATTTTTAATGTTTTTAATGTTAAGGATTTTTTTATTGCTGATAGTTGACCATCAGCAAGCTTGCTTGCTGCCGAGATCGGAATCATACCTTCATGGTCAGTATTCGATAATAATATAAACCAATCGATGGATAGGAAGTTATGACATTCTCTGTTTGTGAAAAAAATATTGTCATTTTTAACCGACTTCAACAAAAGGAGGAGGTTCTCAATTCGATTGTATGTTTTTTTTTATCGTTGTTCGCGCGTATCTTCGACATTTATGGAACGATTTTGATGATTCTTTTTTTTGTTCGATTGAATTTGCTTGCGAGATAGTCCCATTGATTTTTTTTTTAAATCGGTCGAGTAGTTTTCAAGTAATCCTGAAAATACTGTGATTTTGCATCAATTACCTTGACGACTTTGTTATTTATGAACCGAATTAGATGAAGTTTTTTGTGTTGGAAAGGGGACACTTTTAGTGTAGTCATTTTAACCGACTACAAAAAAAATAAGGTTCTCAGATTGACCTGTATATAGTATGTTTCTCCGCGATTATCTCACGTTTGGCTGAGCCGATTTTTCAAACTTAATAATATACTTACCTACACTATCTCTAATAGAGAAGGTACTGACACTAAAAATAAATAAAAAATTGTTTAAAAACAAAAAAACCGACTTCAAAAAAAACCTGCCTCTAAAAAGCAAGAAATAATATTCAAATCATTACATACGCATTATAACGTCTATTGAAGTCGGGTGGGGATTATAGAATAAAATAAGGGTTCCGTTTTTTGCCATTTAGGCTACGGAACCCTAAAAAAAGGAAGTTGTACTTCCCGTACGTACGTACGGTACGTTTGTACCCCACCCGACTTCAATAGACGTTATAATGCGTATCTAATGATTTGAATATTTTTCTTGCTTTTAGAGGCAGGTTTTTTTAAGTCGGTTTTTTTCATAGCTAAAGATTTTAGATTAGAGTAACGTGGCCTTCGTCCGGAAAAAAATATATCAAAGATTTTACTAAATGGTAATAATCACAATATCCCGGAGACCAACCAACCTTTGAACCTACCTTCCTACAGTTTTAGGGATTATACGGAAGCCGCATTGCTCTAAAGACCTAATAATTTCAATACAAACAAAAAATATATCTAGTACCTATTTAATTTACATGCCCAAGCACATGAGTAGAAAATGTGCCAATAGGGCATATTGGCACATTTTCTACTCATGTGCTCATGTAGCTCAAACACATTACGTTTTTCTACTCATGTGGCTCACAAAGACATCGTCCAGTCCCCCCCCCCCCCCGTCTGTGCCCCGCCCCCTTGCGCCCCCCCCTTTGACTTTTTTCTGTATCCGCCACTGAACATCATACAGTTTGCACATAGTAAATTATGTTTCATTTAGGTAGGTATTAAAAAAATAAGACCTTAAAACTATGACGAAAACACTAAATATAACAATGCAAACATAATAAAGTCTTTAATTTGTCGAATCTTCAAACACTATACCTAAGCACTAATTCCGATGAAATTCACATATTTTCATAGCACGTTCAAAAGTTTTATTGTTTACTGTAAACAATTTCTTATTCATTGACGATAATCCAATGTTATTCTTCAAGTTCATAAAAAATCTTCAATTAGGTAGAACAATTTGATGAAATTATGACACATTGAAGTTTACTCCTACCCTACCTAGGTCATAATATTATTTCCTCGCGATTGTATTATTTGTTAGCCGACACAGATAAATCAATTTAGATAAAAACAAAATAAAGAAATGGCTTTACGGTTTTCTATTTTAGGTTATATTTTTCATTAAATCACAGGATGAGAAAGAAAGAGAGAAAGAATAGACACACTCTTCTTTTTCAAACCAATCACGTGCAAGGTGCAATGACCGTTCAAAACCATGGGCAAAATCATGCACAAATTGAAAATTATAATAGTAATTTGCAAATTAATTAAAGTTATTAAATGAAATAAATATTGCAAACAAATTTATTATTATTAATAAGAATAATAAATGAAAAATTATGATGATAAACAACTTGATTGAATTTTAATTTACATATTTATGATTTACATAGATATTAAACATGGTTTTTAAACGCACCTTGCTTCAATTGGATTGATAATTGGATTGTGTCACGTTAGCTTTATTTGTCGCTACTATCGAGTTGACGTTAGCCAGCTCTGAAAAATTGGTGCTGCCGATTTTGCTAGCTTTCGAATCGAGTACGTTTTCGAGTAGTATTTTCTTACGCGCGTAAGATTTCTCGATAGTTGTTCGTGCTAAGGGTACAGTTCCACTAGTAAGTATTAGGAAGAACTAAACGGAGAAAAAAGACCTTATAGACTTGTACTATTATCTATTCTGTGCTTTTAGTTCCACTAATTTCTGTACAAAATTCAATAAGACTTAACCTTGGACTAAACGGACAAAACTCAACAAGCAAAAAAGTCTCAGGATGCGCACGTTATTAGAGTGGTAGGCTTACAGGGCTCTTATAATTCTTTTGTAACATGTCATCGTTCTTAAATTAGTCTTAAACAAGATAATACGGGCTCAAGAACACTCAGTTTTATTGTCTAGTCTCATAAGTGTATATAAGAGTATTTTATAATACTATTGTAAGACTCTTGCTCCTAAATAACATTTACAAAGACTCATTTCGCTTGAGAAAACCTGTTCTTATAGCCCCATTCTCTAAGCTCATTTGATTTTATAATAGACTTGCTAAATGCTATTGTAAAAGTGTCATACTAATATCAGCATAGCATAAGAGTATTGTAAGTATTGAACATTATGAAAATGGCCACCGATTATTGTCTTAGAGAAGTGTTCTACAAGAGCAATGGTCTTAGAGATGAATTACTCTTACAGTGCTCTTTGTCGAGAACTATTGGCCTTAAAATGAAAAATGGCGACTTTTTGTATTATTTTAGAATTAATTTAATGAATTATTAATATTCAAAAACAAATTCCAGAATAGGCCCATGAAAGTATTATTATTTATATTAAAAATCTATCGAGTAAATCTACTTCGCAGATAGTTCGATGTTATAATTAGCAAAATAACAGTCACAAATAGGTAATTTCTAGCATCTTAATGAAGTAAATATATATATGATTTAATTTTTAAAGATATTTAATAACCACCGTCCACCTCAATCACATGATGAATATTGTTTCGCGAATACCGTGTCACTTTAGACCAATTTAAGCCTATCTAGGCTTACAAGATATTTAGGTAAAAGCGATATTAGCCTTAAATTAGTTTTGGCAAGATTACAATAATGACGAACAGCATTCAATTAGACTGATATTAGAATGATATTAAAACAAATACGCTTATAATTGGTGCCCAAACTCAGGCTTATACGATGATTTAGAATCAATGTAAGAGCGATTTTTGCTTGTTGGGAATAGTTCTTTTAGTTCTTCTAATTTCTGTTCAAAATTTAAAGGTGCTCCCTCACCGGGAGCATTCGCGTGTAATGTAACGTTACAGATTTGAGCATTACATCAGTGAAGGAGGAGAACCGAGCATTACAATGCGCACCTTGTAATGAATACATCAGTGAAGGAGGAGAACCGAGCGAATGCTCGTCAGTCAGGGAGGTATTATAGTAATGTAATGCTCAAAGACGAATCTATAATGTTACAGTACATGTGAATGCTCCTGGTGAGGGAGCACCTTAATAGGACTAAACGGAGAGTAGCCCCCCTACCCAAATGGCCAACTTTCTATTCGTTTGAACGCTACGCTTACTTTAAAAGCTTAAATATAAGCAATAGAGGATTAAATCACATGTCACAAACTTATTTAAATCACAAACTTCGATGTATTGTATGGAATTGTTAAGCTTACGGCACGTAATTTTATAGTTTACTGCTTATTTTAAAGTTTTAATAGTGAGCGTAGCGTTCAAACGAATAGAAAAGTGGCCATTTGAGGAGTGGGGCAGGTAAGTATCGACTGTCGACGACTACATTCGTCCAAGATGAGTACCTAACAAATATCAAGTTTTATCTCTATCGTCTGTTAAGAATTATTATTATGGCAGAATAGACGTTTAAGATGGCGTGCATCATAAATCATACTAATAGATTAATAGTTCAGAATCAAAACAGTACACTAATAAATGGTTTAGTCTACACAACATCTAGATTTCTCGCGGAGCTAGTTAAACTTAAGACTTTCATAAATCAAATGGCTTTATTTGATTTTGTATTAGAAATTTAAACAATAAACGTATTCACAAAGTTTATTGGTCTTACGATCAAAAGAATACTGAAAATTATGTTTATTTCACACTTTATTCGTTGAATGTAGGTAACTACATATTTCACATGAAATACGCTAACTATGTAAAAATTGATTGGCTCACATTTTGAAAATCAAAACAAAATTTATTTTCCATAAACAAAAGGAAAAAAACATGTTTAATTTGTTTGTGTGTGTGCCATGTTTAATGTATTTTAAAAGCTTTTTATTTATTAGTGAATCGTACTCTCATAGCAAATTGAATTTAATTAAAAGTATCTCAAGCCAATATTTCGATAAAAGACGTATTCACATACTCATACTAAGTTAATGTAACCTTTGATCGGATTATTCCCGGCCTTTCCAGGATCTTTCCGAAAATTCCGAAGCAAATCGCTTGGGAAGAGATAAGGTCACAGAACACGGCATCTGATAGAAAACTTCTATCCGAACAAGATGCTCTATCTACTCAAATGCTGTGATTGAGTTAAGGACATGTGAGTGATGAATAGAGCCAATAAGACAATGTAAACTTGTACGATTTGTCAAATAGGAATATCTAAGTTGAATGAGAAAGTTGGCAATAACATAATTTACCAAATTTTTCTGTTTGAGCAGCTTCAAAATAATAAAAATATAGTATAATAGTATTTTTTTTTAATTCTCTTTGTACTCAGCTTTTTTTATATACATACAAACATTAGGTAATGTTAGGATGGTTGATTTATAGGCTGTGATCAGCTAGTAGTAAATGATTACACAGAGCTTTGTAAATAAATAAGTTCAGTTAAATAAAACATATATTTATATTACTTATAACCTCTTTTATTTATAATAATTATGATAAACAAATTCTTTTGGCAACATATCAAGTTTACTTTTATGCAGAGACCGGAACCCTTTCCATTTTGATCTACGATCTCGTATTCTCATGATGCTATTGTTTTGTTTGCATATCGAATAGGGTTTCCTTATCAGAGAATCTATTTATCGTATTTTTTTTTATATTTCATTCTGTAAATACTAAAAACACAAACACAAGAAGGGGTTTTGAAGTGGTTTTTCCGGTCTCTGCTTTTATGTTTTACACAGGAAAAAAATTTATATTTATTGGTAGAGCTATAAATAGTTCAGTGGAGAAGAAATAATTTCATACGAGGCAGATCGCATCAAGATATCTCTCGCTAATGGCTCGGAACATTAAAGGGGATATCGCAGTTCTATGCACGGAGCCTCCATATAAATGACTCTCCCACTAGTTGGGACGCCTCCTAATTTATTATCTCTATCCAAACCATTAACTTTGCTACAATTAACGAATGAATCATCTTTCAACTTTTCATTGTTTCCTATTACTACATTCTTTTAGCACTTAATCTTTTGTTTTTAGATAATCATACCATTCTTGTATCAACCATTTTTTTAATATCCCCACTGCTAGGGCAGAGTCCTTCCTTATAGGTGGATAAAGAGGATGGGCCATAACCCACCACGCGGGCCCAATACGGATTGGTGGGTTTTAACGACTGCAAATGCAACCGGGATAAACGGCTTAACGTGCCTTCCAAAGCACGGAGGAGCTCGAGATAGTATATTATTGGTCACCCATCCCATGACCGACCCTTGCGAAAGTTGCTTAACCTCCGCAATCTCTGGGCCAGGCGCTAAACCACTATGCCACCGAGTTCCTCAATCATACCATAACCACACCATTACACATAACCGATTATTCGAACTGCCTTCAAAAGACAGAAAGAGAAATAAATAAAACGACAAAAAAATTACCGACTCTACCGCGTTAGCCAGTAAAGACAAAAGAATCAAAATCCACTGACGTTTTCTTTCTAATCTGTGATCGCTGCCCGCCGCCACAATACTATTAGGACCTAGATGTTTGTACACAGTGTGTACTAACCTTTACTCGTACTCATAACGTCGGAAGTGGCTATTTTCGTTCTGATGTAAATGCTGCTTTAAAGGGATGAGTCAAGTTTCAATTTCGTTTGAAGGGTGGTTTGGGCGGCTGTAGTACGCTCGTTTTCTTTGGCGCCCTGCCGGCCGCCGGCACCGCGCGCCGCTCTGATCAATGGGCGTCTGTGCTGGCAGACTATTTTCGCGCCAGTATTTTTTTGTCATTCGAACTCGCGTAGTCATAGACTAACAGGCAGTGGGCACAGAGGGCCTATTACAAAAAAGCGTCGAGATAAGCGTACGATCTTCGTCCAACTCCGTGGCACTATTGGACTCACGTATAAGGTTCAATATCAAGTAAACTGAAAAACAAACTGCGTCCAACTATCGTGATTCTTTTTTGTATTAGGCCCTCAGTATTCGAATACATTTATCACTTTTTTTTCTGTTTCACTTTCTTATCATGGACTCGTCAATAAAACCGATTCTACTGGAAGACTCCTCCTATGATATATTTTCTGTAAATTTCTATTCAAGCTAGTCAAGTTAGATTTTTTTGGAATTCAACATTATTTTTCCAAATGAATTTTCATGAAGTTCCCTTTCCATTGCACTTTAGCTCTTGGCTAGCTCTTGCAAATTATAGGTTCACAGTATTTACCTATTTGCTCACATGAATTTATTTACTTTTTAGAGTGATAATAGACTATCATATAAATATGATCATATATGTATGAGTCATTTTTATATGAAGAAAATAGGACGGTCTAATAACTACATGTGATTCATATTGTCATTGATCATAGTTATGGGATCCTATTTGACAGCGAGCGTACAAGTAGGATCATATTCGTCGCCCCAGTAGCGATTCTTTCCTCCTTTCGCCTAACTTCAAAAAATGGCGTCTTCAAGTGCAAGAATTTTGACTGGAATATTGAAATAACAAAAATATTAATTACTCTTTACGACGAAAATGAGTGTTTATATAATAATCTTGTTCCGGATAACGAAATATGTTTTTACAAAACTCAAATACGTCTTTTATTTTTTGCTTTGTTCTCAACAGTTTTCTTCTTTTTTAATGCTATTAATAAAAATTGCACTCATAGCAACGGAAAACACAGCTAAATCGTTATCCATCTTAATTTATGACATTGTTTATATGATCATAGGTGGATCATAAGTGTAATATGTAAAAATGAAGGACAGCATCATTTAAATATGATCATAGAATTTGACAGATATGAAATCATATATAAATGATAAATATATGATAATGTAATAGCGGCCTTAGAGCTCTAAGCAAATCTATAAAATTGTATCAGTACCTACCATCTAAATTACTACACTTTTATGTGTATCTTTACTATAAACTATGGATTTTCAGCTTAAACATTCCCTCAAATATTTGGACCGTCGGCCAACCAGGGTCATTTTCGATCTATCGCATATTAGCATCAGACCAAATTCGCAAAGAAGCCATTAGCTTGGTGATATCAAATATCATCATCTGGGTTGCAAAGTAAGAAGCTTCTGGGAGATATGCAACCCTGAACATGGTCACCCATCGCAAAAAAAATATCGATCGCATATTAATATAAATGGTGAACAGGGTCGTGGGTGGCATCATTACCTGAACTATTTTTTGTGTTTTCATATCGATCGAATAAGGAACAAGGATCACAAGAGCATATATGTGAAATGTATTTTCCTGGCCTGACCTCCTAGACGCTTCCTGAAAGTGACGCAAGACTGTGGTTTTATACACGGTTAATTTTTAACTATATCTAAAAATGAAATGGGGATTTCAGAACACGTAAATGAACAACTTTTACTATGGGGCCAACCACGAAATCGCGAAAAAAAATCAGCTGTTCCATAGTGAAGTACAACATCGACTCGACTATAATGTATGGAACAGCTGTTTTTTTTTTCGCGATTTTGTGGTTGGCCCCATAGTAAAAGTTGTTCATTTACGTGGTCCGAAAACCCCATTTAATTTTTAGATATACTTAAAAATTAACCGTGTACTTATACGCGTGGGACCTGCCTCACCACCTGAATATAATTACATGCCAATATGTAGTCGATTAATTTTTGGAAAAAAGTCTGTATGTTTCTACCCTGGCCGCGCGCATGCTTCCTGAAAACTAACCAAGCCGATGTCTAACATGTTTGTGATGATGCCACCTACGACCCTGTTCAACATTTATATCAATATTCGATCGATTATTTTTTGCGATTGGAGATCATTGTATAGTTCAGGGTGGCATATTTTCCAGAAGCTTCCTACTTCACAACCCAGACGACAATATTTGATAACACCAAATTAATGGCTATCTTATCTATGTGGTCTGGTCCTAATATGCGATAGATTGAAAATGAGCTCCTTGGCCGACGGTCCAATTCTATTGCAGCGTAAATATTTGTTTAGATACGTGGAGGATTTGTATAGGATGGGTTTTCCATTGTTAGCCGACCTCTGGACGTGAGGAAGTGACCCAAATTATTGACTTTTCAAGGGTTTTATGTCTTGTACGTCATACACATATAAAAGCTTTATGTTATGACTAGCTTCCGCCCGCGACTTCGTCCGCGTGGATATTAGAGAAAATCTTTAGGGAACCTTCAACCAGGATCCGACCAGCCGTTTTTACGCGATTAGGCGGGTCACCACCAAGCGCGCTGCCTCGCGAGGCAAGACGTTTGCCAAGACGCAAGACGCAAGGCGTTTGTCGCACGAGGCTTCCTCGCTCGGTGGGGACCCACCTAATCGCGTAAACACGACTGGTCATTCCCATTCCCGTTCCCGTTTCGTCCTACTTCCGTTCTCGTTCCCGTTACCGTCCCGTTCCGTTGCCATCCCATCCCGTTGCCGTCCCGTAGCCGTCCCGTCCCGTTCCCGTCCCGACCCGTCAAGTTCCCATTCCCGTTCCCATCCCCGTCCCGTCCCGTTCCCGTCCCGTTCCGTTCCCGTCCCGTCCCATTCCGTTTCGTTCTCGTCCCCGCTCTTGTTCTCGTTCCCGTTCCCGTTCCCATCCCCGTCCCGTCCCGTTCCCGTCCCGTCCGATTCTCGTTCCCGTCCCGCTCCCGTTCCCGTTCCCGCCCCGTCCCATTCCCGTTCCCGTTCTCTTCCGCTCCGTTCAGTTCCCGTTCCCGTTCCCTTTCTCCCCGTCCCCTGGGGCTGAATCATGCATGTCCACCGAGTTGGACTTCAAAATGAATGTAATTTTCGCAATCACCATCCCATAAAACCTCAAGAACGACATCCATATCGATTTTTATGTTTACTTACCCCATTTACCCCCTAAGGGGTTGATTTTCAAAACCAAAAAATATATGTTTGGCTATTTATTTTTAGACGTACTCCTACGAAGTTTAAAGTTGTAATGTCTATTTTATATTCTTTTTCCATACAAAATTTGAACCCCATTTTTACCCTTTTAGGGGTTAAATCGGTTAAATCATGTACATCGTGTTGAACTTTAAAATAAATGTCATTTTCGCAATCACCATCCCATAAAACCTCAAGAACGACATCCATATCAATTTTTATGTTTACATACCCCATTTACCCTCTAAGGGGTCGATTTTCAAAATTACCAAATAATATATGTTTGCCAATTTATTTTTAGACGTGCTCCTACGAAGTTTAAAGTTGTAATGTCTATTTTATATTATTTTTCCATACAAAATTTGAACCCCATTTTTACCCTTTTAGGGGTTAAATCGGTTAAATCATGTACATCGTGTCGGACTTTAAAATAAATGTCATTTTCGCAATCAGCATCCCATAAAACCTCAAGAACGATATCCATATCGATTTTTATGTTTACATTCCCCATTTACCCTCTAAGGGGTTGATTTTCAAAATTACCAAATAATATATGTTTGCCAATTTATTTTTAGACGTGCTCCTACGAATTTTAAAGTTGTAATGTCTATTTTATATTATTTTTCCATACAAAATTTGAACCCCATTTTCACCCTTTTAGGGGTTAAATCGGTTAAATCATGTACATCGTGTTGGACTTTAAAATAAATGTCATTTTCGCAATCACCATCCCATAAAACCTCAAGAACGATATCCATATCGATTTTTATGTTTACATACCCCATTTACCCTCTAAGGGGTTGATTTTCAAAATTACCAAATAATATATGTTTGCCAATTTATTTTTAGACGTGCTCCTACGAAGTTTAAAGTGGTAATGTCTATTTTATATTCTTTTTCCATACAAAATTTGAAAACCCATTTTCACCCCTTTAGAGGGTTAAATCATGTCCACCGTGTTGGACTTCAAAATAAATGTCATTTTCGCAATCGTCATACCAGAAAACCCAAAAAACGACATCCATCTCTATTTTTAGGTTTATTTACACATTTCACCCCTATTTCATCGCCATAGGGGTTGAAGTACTAACAATATCAATATACGTTGCGTTAGATTTTATTCCATAAGCCTTTACTATAAATTAAGTGATTTTGTACTTCGAAAATGAAGGATTTTTTTCCATACACAACTTCATACCCCTTTTCACCCCTTCGGGGGTAGAATTTTGAAAAACGCTGAGACCCGTATTTATTAATTTTCAATCTTCAGCCTAAACACAAAATTTGAAAATCCTAGCTTCAAAACTGAGGGACTTTCATACAAACTTTCATCCCTTATTTCACCCCCTTAGGGATGGAATTTTCAAAAATCCTTCCTTAATGGAAGCCTACACTGTATGAGGTATCTGTGTGCAAAATTTCAAGTCTCTAGGTCCAGCGGTTTGGGCTGTGCGTTGATAGATCAGTCAGTCATTCAGTTTACGATTTTATATATTAAGATGAAAACATAAAGTATAGTTTCCGTTATCATATAATGCATAAATTAAATTATTTAGATTGGTCATATTTCATTTAAGGATAAAAAGTTTTTTTTTTGTTGGTAAGTATTTGTTAAAATATTCTGAGTTTGGAAAAAAACAAACAATGAAGTTATTTACCAAATAGATAGCACTAAGTATTTGGAATGCAACTTTTATTGTAACAATGAATATTTCTCAACAAAACAAAGCTACATCAGAAAGAAATTTCACACCATTCGCGTTCCCCTTGGAAGTTACAGATAGAGCCTTTCCTCAAAGAAAATGTTTGTTTTTCAAGCCTTTTGTCCTGGCAAGGCGTAAAGTTCTTTGTTTGTAAGATTAAGATGCTGCACTACAGTTATTTATCCAAGCATTTTACAAATATACGTGAAAAACTATAAAAGAAAAACAGAAAATTCAAGTTATGTTATTATTTACCACAGGGCACAGCAAACTTACCTTTCTTTACAAGATTTATTTTCTTGATAAACATAACATCAAGATTGTTTAGTATGGCTATCGATGAGAAACATCAAAGCTACTATTATCCGTTCTTTCGTCACTTTTTTATATTCAATAAATTGACCGGGCCCTATTTTTGAATCGCTCGAAGCCAGTCGAGCGCTCGTTTCGAATGATTTTCGTTCGACATCTGCTCATTGTTTTGAGTCATATGTCGAGCGAAAATCAGTAGAAACGAGCGCCCCGGCTGTCCGTCTGTTCTCCTCTACAGGTCGCATAGGTATGTCAACCGATTCTCGTAAAATTTTGTAAATAGGTTCGATCAGTAAATAATTTTATCTATGGGTTCGGTATTAATATGAAACTTTTGTCGATTCAGTTTTTCAAAGTTTTGCAAAATGGCGGAGATATGTGGGGAGAAGCCATATTTCAGCCATTTCAAAAAATGATCCAAAATATCACAAACGCGAGGTTTACAGCTTTCAGCGCCACTAGTAAGTAAATAATATGGATAGGCAGCGCGACTGGGGTTTGAGGTACAAAATTGTGAACTACTGCGACAATATCCTACTTCCTACTAATATTATAAATGTGAAAGTTTGTGGGTTTGGATGTTTGGGTGTTTGTCCCTCAATCACGCAAAAACGGCTGAACAGATTTAGATGAAATTTGACTCACAGATAGTTTATAGCCTGGATTAAAACATAGGATACTTTTTATCCCGGCCAAAGGTTCCCAAGGGATTTTCTGAATATCCACGCGGACGAAATCGCGGGCGGAAGCTAGTTGGTAATATCTTAAGTGAACCAAAGTATTATTTATAGTTAACACTGTTTCCCACTGTTAATATTAATTATTATTATACTATTTAGTATCTAACCTCTGTATCACTGTTGTTTCAGATAACCCTAATATAAGTGATAGTCAAAATAACGTGCGGTGACTTGTTATTTTGTTATTTCAGTATTTTTCCAATTAAAAAACCTTTTTTGTTGCCTTTAATGTACCTACTTGTAGCATTTATATTTTCACCTATTCCAAAACTAATTACATAGGTACTTACTGTACTGAAACTTATGAAAATAATGCGCACAATTTCGCATAGAAAAATAATTTTCAACACACTTGCTCGTAAAGTGAGCCCTAATACATCGCTTTTAGGGCCATAAACCGAGCTATAACCAACGCGTGCAATAATATATAAAACACTAGGTTGTTATAGAATTATCCCTACAAAGTTAAATTAGTACTTTACTGCAAGTTCTATGCGAGTAAAGAGAGCATTCCCAATTTATCCGGGTAATACAGTTATTTTTTTATAGTGACAACAAAGACACAGAATAAGTAATAGTACAAGACAAAGAGGTTTTATGCCGCTGTAAATTCATATTTATTTTTGAACTAAATAAATGTGTAAGTCCTTAATTAAGTCAGACAAATATTTATTATCATCAAATTATTCATAATTCACAATATTTTGTTATAAAGTATTAAAATATTTGCATTTTATCACTTAAAATTATAATTTATGAGTTGGCTGTATGCTCGCTCACCCCTTTGTTCGCAAAATATTCTTGCATTTTGGGCGTGTGAAAAAAACAAGAAAAATCCTACGTGCCTTTTCCCATAATTGACATATTTTGTTTTTGTCGTATTTGTTGCTGTGTGGTAAATTACTTTGTATTTTCCTCGCAAATGTGTTGAAAAACGTTGTATGAAACTCGTGAGCTCTTACTCATTGCACACTCGGCTGAGTTACGCCCTCGCCTGCGGCTCGGGCTGCAACCCACAGCCTTGTGTGCAATGAGCAACTTTAGCTAACTTGTCTCATAATGTACTATTACTTGCAGTTTAAATGCACACATTGAAATTTTATAATTCACATGGAAAAATTAAGTTGCAGTTTATAAGCCACTTTGCGTGCGGGATCCTCGTTTGGACGCATTTTAAAATTAATCACAGCCAGGGCTGGCCAGCCTTACTCATTAGTAAAATAACAATGAATTATAATGCCCCATTAACAGCTGAGTCAGAGTATTTGAAAATTCCAAATTCTTTACTTACTTATGTAAGTACATATCTTATCTTTGACATTTGAGTAGGTACATATTTAGGTAAGGTACCTAGTTAGTTTTACAACAGATAATGTTAGATTAGACTTTAACACGTGAGATTTTATGTTGAATCTTCGTCAAAATTTAAAACACCTATTTTCAGTACTTGCGTAGCGTGGCTATCTATTTATCTACCATTTCCCAATCCTATTTCAACTCATTTGTAGGCTCTTCTTTTTTTAAATATCGCACACTGAATGTCGTAAGCATAGACACATAGAAATCTTTGGGCGTAAGTAATACATTTCGGTCAAAAAGTTTCGACGCTCACGTTTGCGTAATCTTGGGAAGTCGGCATCCCTAACCAGTGGCCACCCCTGTCAGCGAGTGGGCGAGGTCATCGACCCCGAGTATTTAGAACGCACCACTGTTTGTGACGGAGGCAACAGGAAGTAGGGCTCCGACCACACTTCGAGCAATAATCGCCGTCACACCTGTACACCTCCCAAAATCGTAACAAAAACAAAAAACGACGTACAACGGTGGGTGCGAACTGGATTCTTTTAGACTGGTTGTGTACTTACTCGGACTTGTACAATAAAATTTTCTTTGCATCGTTATTGATAGATTTAAGAGTCTTACTGTTATGTCAGAGGTGAAGGTAATAAGTGTAATGGATGGACTTTTAAACGAATTAAGCTTGTCCGCGGTGATTTGTCAAGCACTGGTTGTAATTGTTATGTTAAATGTCAGAGCTTAGAGCTGAAAGGTTTACATTTGTTACCCTTAACATTAACATTGCTTTTAAGTAAGAGAAAAAGTCCATAAGAAAAAAGTATGATTTACAATACAATATTTAGAACACATCTAAAAAATCTGTATTACTTTACGCGGTTAACAATATCGGTTACAAAGTACAGGTTCGGAATCGTAGAATATAAATCCCATTTGGTCAAAATAATAAGACGGAAAGAAGTACCTAGCTACTTTTATAAGAATAAACAAAACCCATTTTCACTTGTTTTTAAATCGAACGAAAGTATTCTTTGCACTTTTCACTGTAAACGCATTTGCTTGACAACAAACAACAACGACAATTATATATTTTGAGCAAAAAAAATCGGGTTGCACTCCGGAAGTGCCGACAGAAGTGAAAACTTGAATATTAACGTTGTGCATTTTTGATATTTCGGAATGGTTAGGGAATAATTTTGCACGAATTGCCGTCTTACGAATTTACTCTGCATTTGAATTTACGAATACAGAACAGTATTGTACGAAAGTCTTATCCATAGCTTGACAGAAAATCTATAGTTATGACATTGAATTAAAAAAACCGGCCAAGTGCGAGTCAGATTAGCGCACGAAGGGTTCCGTACCAAAAAACGGCAAAAAAAAAACGTTTGTTGTAGGGGAGCCCCTCTTTGTTGTTATAGCGGCAACAGAAATACATCTTCTGTGAAAATTTCACCTTTCTAGCTATCACGGTACATGAGATACATCCTGGTGACAGACGGATAGACCGACAGACAGACAGACGAACAGCGGAGTCTTAGTAATAGGGTCCTGTTTTTACCCTTTGGGTACGGAACCCTAAAAATTAGCGCGTTGCTTTTGTGACACAAGTGTTTACGTCTTGAAATGACGCACCGCCATTTTCACCGCGCCCCGAAGAAAGAGAGGGGGATACTTCCGCCGCCGGCTATCTACTCTCCATCCGTCACATCCGTCTTACGAATTTTCGATCAGAGTCGCGTGATTCTTACTGACGCGAGTTTAGCATTTTTTCCCCATTACAAAAAAGCGTACAACGCCGCTAAAGAAGTTTTCACTTCAAAAATTATTGAAATTCAATTTACTCTAGTTCGTTAGACAATTGATTTTATACCAGCTGCAGGATTAAAACGAATGGTGTAAAACTATAAACTGTGCGAAACAAAATCAAAAGACGTCTTTTTTACTCACCTTTCCTCATTAGGAGTTTCATTGCCACTAACAGGCTCCGTTATCTTCATTTCACTAATCATTTAATTCCCAAAACCGCACATACCACTCCACAAATAAAAGAATATCTCCAACAAATCACTCAAAATCTCCTACAGCTAATCTAGCTCGGTCTTAGATTGAATTTCTTAGAACTAACTAAATTAACGAAATTTTCTACAGCCAGTTTACCAGATTGGTAGCTTTTTAGATTGAAGTTTAGGGACCTGCATCTGAGCAGAATTGCCTGCGTTGTGAGTCGGACCTTAACTGGCTAACAGAATGATTCCCGGGTTGCAATTCACACTCCCATTATTGCATGAGGGCGGAACAGGAGACCGGCTCTTCAGCCAAATTGGTAATGGGTCTTGATGGGCCGACTAAAGTTAGTTGTTGGATAGTTTGTATGCTATCTTTTGTTGTAAACACATCTACCGCAAATGTTACGATGATACTCAAAGCGAAAATCGCATGTTGCTGACGGTGAGACATTTAATACTCTATCTAAGCCTAGTTACTAATCCTATAAACGAAGAATTCAACCGACAAGGATTAGAAAGAGCTAACGTCAGTTAAAAACCTAATACCTAGTTGATCGTAATTACTTAAAAGCTGAGGTCAGCCACCCTACTCAAATGGCCAACATTCGTTAGAACGCTACGCTTACTTTTAAAGCTTTAAACAAGCACTAAACTTAAAATTAGTCATTAGTAATTAGTAAAGCTTCAATTACTATATAATGTTCCCATTTGAGTAACAAAAGCTTTTATTTATAGCTATATTGAGCTGGATGCAGGCATCGCAGGACCGATCTTTATAGAGATCCTTGGGGGAGGCCTATGCCCAACAGTGGGTGTCGTGTGACCGTTACTAAAATTATTTAATAAATATTTTTTCAGAAAGATTCTCTCTCTTCCTCTTTTTACATATTCTCTACAAGCTTGGTAAGATAAGGCAAATCAACAAGTTTTACCTGCAAATGAATATAGGTCTATCTAGGTTTGTCTTTACCTTGTTGTGCTGGCGAGGTATGTAACGTACGTTCAATTGAAAATGACTATAGAGAAAATAAATGGTGTTATTGTGAAGGTGCAGTCCTGCAGGACATTCATCATTCACACCTCATCGAATGAAATGTTATATCCATTCAACCATATACAGCAAGTGTCCAAACAAATAAACAACTTCCGATAATTGTTCTGTATCTTGCTTGACAAATCAATGCACATCAGTAATATTATTATTTTATTTGTCGTCATATTTGTTTGCATTGATTTTAACGTCTCTAGCGTTACTACTTAGTACTTAGGTATATTATCTCGTGACTTAATTTTTTAGGGTTCCGTGCCCAAAGGGTAAAAACGGGACCCTATTACTAAGACTCCGCTGTCCGTCTGTCTGTCTGTCTGTCACCAGGCTGTATCTCATGAACCGTGATAGCTAGAAAGTTGAAATTTGCACAGATGATGTATTTCTGTTGCCGCTATAACAACAAATACTAAAAACAGAATAAAATTAGTATTTAAGGGGGGCTCCCATACAACAAACATGATTTTTATTGCTGTTTTTTGCTCGATATGAATAATAACAACAGATAGACAGTTGAAATTTTCACAGATGATGTATTTTTGTTGCCGCTATAACAACAAATACTAAAAACAAAATAAAATTAATATTTAAGGGGGGTTCCCATACAACAAACGTATTTTTTTGCCGTTTTTTTGGTACGGAACCCTTCGTGCGCGAGTCCGACTCGCACTTGGCCGGTTTTTTAATCCATAGAAGTTATTAGATCTGACGTAACTTACTTAAAATAAGTGCGACCACACCAGATTTTCTACACAACAGAGACAGTTCTGAAAGGTATTTTTCTGGTAAATTCAATCTGATATTAATTGAATTGTTCGAAAGCTCTAATAGTCAACTTACCGACCTTACTTTTATCGCATAATTTCTTCTATTCACCGTGTATCAGTTTGAATTAAAAAATTATAAATTTTGCGTATTTTTGTATGAAAATCTAATTTCTTTTTACTCTAACTGCCACACGGCGGTAGGGTTGCCAACCCAACTATATTGAGGGCTCGCCAACTATATTTATTGAAAAAATATATAGTAGGCAAAACTACTATATTTTTTCAAGTGAAATATTTAACAAAAGCCACAGAAAATTGAAATTAAACACTTGTGTTTGTGGTTATTAAATAAATTATGAAAATGTTTTAAGAATGAACAACTTATTTAAAATCCCCCATGCAAAACGGCAACCTACTATTTTTTTTACTTTTTCGCCATCTACTATATTTTTACACTAAAAATCTTTAAAATACTATTGTTGATGCAAAAAAAGTTGGCAACCCTACACGGCGGATAGCAGAAATTATGTAATAAATTCGACACTAAGATCGGTAAGTTGACTATTACAGCTTTATAACAATATCAAATTCAAATGAAAGCAGATTAAATTTATCTGAAAAATACCTTTCAGAACTTAGCTCATTTGTATGAAAATCATATGGTGGCCTCAATGATTGGCCTCAATAAGTCTATGGGTGGCCTGGTGAACAGTCTTTTGTCTTTTTAATACATCTTGTCTACAATGCTAGTGACAAATCACTAGTGACTCGGTAGCTCAGCGGTCAGAGCATTGGACCGGATACCCAAAGGTCACGGGTTCGATTCCCGCCCGAAAATTGATCTGGTGCGATTCGAATTTTTTCTAGTATATTATTTAGTATAGTATACAATGCTAAGGTTAGGCAGGACAGTTAGACATGTAAATCGTGTGAGTGTGAGAATTCATACTCGTCCGAAGGTCGTGGGAGGCAGCCGGGATATCGTCCATTACCGGAGATAGGGCGCAATCTGTGCGCGCTGCTACTGCGCACACATGATGCTGGGAAATGCACAAATAGATTACCTAGAATCTAGACTGTTATAGGTACAACCCGGTCAAGTTAACTCAGCAGCTGAGCCGAAATTGACGTTTTATTATAATCGTTCACATATTTCAATGCAAGTGCATTGAAATATGTGAAAATTACCACCTTACCATGTTTTATCATTCCACTATCATATTGCCCATTTAATCTAAACTATTTACACAGCCATTAAAGTATCAGACCATAAAGTCGTCTCGTGTGGGAAAAAAATCATTCAGCCAGGTGCCGAGTTAACTTGACCGGGTTGTAGTAAGTAGGTAGTTGAAGCTTATTTATTTATTTTATTTTGTTTATTAAGGGATAACAATCAGTTACAATATTTGTACTAACTAAATACAAGTAATCATATAGTACAATACAAAGTACCACAATAACTAAGGTAATACTGTAACCCACAATATTATCCACAGATTAGCAACAGAATAATAACAAATATACTAGAGTGCTTCATAGCATCCAGTTAGAAAAATAAAATTCGACGTAAAAAAAATATAGCGAAAAACTTAAATTAAAAAAAAACAGAAAACACCAATACAGCTACAATTATTTCATAATATTATCATGCATTCATAATGTAAAAACAAAAAAAGGGTAAATATAAATATTTCATCCACCGTGTTTTAAGTACATCCGCCTTAAACTTAGATTTTGTGGTTGAGAATATTTCCACTGCTGTAAACAGAGCATTATAAGTTTCAGCCATTCTATGCAGAGGGCATCGCCATCCAGTATTAGTACAACATGCCTTAGTGGCAAATACATTTTTAGCTCTAATCTAATCTTTTTGGACTCTTAAAGATTTCATTACATTATATATATATATTGGAATATGCACAAATGGATTGTTTTGTGATATTTGGTTCTTTCAAATTCGAATTTTATGTCTTTCTCCTCGTTTTTAGGGTTCCGTAGCCTAAATGGCAAAAAACGGAACCCTTATAGATTCGTCATGTCTGTCTGTCTGTCTGTCTGTCTGTCCGTATGTCACAGCCACTTTATTCCGAAAGTATTAAGACTACACAGTTGAAACTTGGTAGGTAGATGTATTCTGTTAACCGCTTAACGAATTTAATACAAAAATAAGAAAAATAAAAGATAAAGGGGGGGCTCCCCATAGATGGAACTGAAACTGAAAAAAATTTTTTTCTTCAAACCAACACGTGTTGGGTATTTATAGATATGTCTTTAAAAATGACATTGAGGTTCCTAAGACAACTTTTTCTGAAAGTCAACCGTTTGAAAGATATACACTGCCAAAGTGGTAAAATGTGTCCCCCCCCCTTTAACTTTTGAAATAAGAGAGTGAAAAATCTAAAAAAAAATATATGCTGTAGATCTTAATAAACACTTTCAACCAAAATTGGTTTGAACGAGATATAGTAATTAGTTTTTGAGATATAGCACATTTTCCAAAACCGCAAATATAACTTTGTCATTCATACCAACACTGTGAAAAACAAAGTTACTTTTGCATACGAAAAATGATAGGTGATATTAAATATGGTATGGTATAAGGTAACTACGGAACCCTATGGCGCGTGGCCCGACACGCACTTGGCCGGTTTTTTTTAGTTTGTGGCCAGTCTGGATTCGTTTTTGCATCAAACTCGTTTTATAAAAACAGGACCGTGTCCCCACATGACAGGACTGGCGAGGTTTCGATTACTGAACCTTCATGGGAAGTCTTACAAAAAATAGTCAAAATTATTTGAATTTTGAAAGGAAATTGTGGTAATAAATATTGTAATAGAATACGTCTAATAATTATTAATGAATTACTACTAAACACATTAATCATTTTTAGACGCATTCTTGGTTCCTAAAATAAAGCTTTATTTCTAGTACAAATTATACGAAGTATAAGCAGCAAAATATTTTTGCAAGGGAGAACCGCTTTAGTGTAAAAGCACTAAAGTCAGAATGTGATAAACGAAAAAAAGCCAGAACCAAAAAAATCGGGTTGCACTCCGGGAGTGCGGGCGTTGTGCATTTTTGATATTTTGGGATGGATAGGTAATAATTTTGCACGAATTGCCGTCTTACGAATTTACTCTGCATTTCAATTTACGAATACAGAACAGTATTGTACGAAAGTCTTATCCATAGATTGACAGAAAATCTAGAGTTTTGACATTGAATTAAAAAATTTGCGCGTTGCTATGGTGACACAAGTGTTTACGTCTTGAAATGACGCGCCGCCATTTTCACCGCGCCCCGTAGAAAGAGAGGAGGATACTTCCGCCGCCGGCTGTCTACTCTCCATCCGTCACATCCGTCTTACGAATTTTCGATCAGGGTCACGTGATTCTTACTGACGCGAGTTTAACATTTTTTCCCCATCACAAAAAGCGTACAACGCCGCTAAAGAAGTTTTCACTTCAAAAAGTGTTTAACGAAAAATAATTAACTCGTATAATTTCAACTGAATCTGCAATTTTTAACATGATAACAGCACGTCAAAATGGCTTACATCACATCTCGTTGAGCGAACGATCCCGCGCGGGCCTATTGCCGGATTGTCAATTTAGATTTACGGATACCTAACATCCTGCGACGCACGTGTAGCGTTTTGGAGCTAATAGCTCTATTTTATACGATTGAGGATTTCAACCACCCTCCTACTAATATAGTTCAACGACTGTTCACGAATCGATACAGTGAATGGAAAATATACTGATCGAAAGAAAATACATTTCCATAAAAGATAATTTCTGAAAGACTGAATTTTTATGCTAAATTTAATCAGATTTAATTTGAATTCGATATTGTTTGAAAGCCGCAAAATGTTCAAAAGCAGTTTGTTTCGTTTTACAACAGCACAGCATGGCAGAATATACAACGTATAACAGAATGAATGGCTTAACCAGAATATGGAAGATAGGTATGATGGTCATGTAAACTCTGAAATAGCAAAAAAAAATCAGCTGTTTGATACAAAAATTAATGCAAAAAAATATATGAAAATGTACGAAACAGTTGATTTTTTTTCGCGTTTTCAGAGTTGGTTCTATAGTAAAAGTTGTTCAGTTTAATGGTCCCTATCCTACCATTTACACGTTGTATACGTCTTCTACACTGTTCAATCGATCCACTGCCCTAATACCAATTCATTCAGCACCAAGTTGTACAAATGTTAATGAATAGATTGACGTATCGTCTATGTTTTAACCTACTGGACAAAAACTGGTATTTATATCACTCTATTTATCGTACATACTTACTTGTTCGCTTTTTGAAGGCGACGGGCAGTCTTAGGAGCTGTACCAAAAATAAATGCAGCTGCAATATCCTTACGTCTAATAAAATAAAGTTCAGTATTCACAAGTAACGTGAATTTGCCGTCTACACACCCCCGCTTGCAAATCATTACAACAACGCTTCACCATGAACCTTGTTGTGAAAGAACAAAGGCCAATTTCCATTGAAAGTAATATTTGAGATGATATCATTGGTTTCGTCATAAATCGCGTCGTTAGGACGCTGCCTGGTGTAGACGCTGTTGGTCGGAACGTAAACGGCCGTTTGCATAATATCCCGCTAAACAACATCCTCGTGTGTGCAATCTGTTTAGGGAAATTTAACCTTACATCCTTACATAAAAGTTAATATAATATGAGCATTATATAGCGCAGCTTCAATTTAGAAAAATGAATGTTGTTTACGACAAATATTCTAAGGCCTTTTTCTTCGTTGTAATAAAACTACATAATACAAAACAAATTTATGGTTAACAATTTGCAAAAACTATGACGTCATGAACATGCGTACCCTGTAAATAATAAATGCTGAGCCTGAATCATCTTTCTTTTTATACTAAGTATTTTTTTAATCACATTACTCATGGTGTTTCTGGCAGCTTTGCCAACCAGGGATAGTTTCTATTTTTGCAATTGAAATATCACTTGCTAAGCTAACTAACGCTTTAACATGGGTTAAGTATCTTATTGTTAATTTTCCCTTACTTCTGATATTGTCATGCACAGCATTTCAGCATTCCCTTGATATACGTATAATGTTAATAAGCTCCTTAATCAACTTTATAAATGCACAATACATACATAGTTATCTTTCAGTTTATTTTTCGTAGCAATTACGTAAATCCAAAAACCGACGAACACAACTTGGAATATAGCTCAATACATTCATTAAAATGTAATTGCAATTAATCTTTTAAGATTACACAAGGACCATAAATTAAGAATATGAAAAAACTTCATCACACGAAAGGCATAAAGCCTGAAGCGGCGTCGTCGCGTGCGTCGAGTGGGCTCTGAGACATTTCCAGGGCACTCCAGCTCACAATATCGCAGCCTAGACCCAGGACACAGCGGTAAATTATACCTTGCCATACAAATCTGGACTTTACATCTTTAGAATAAAGCTCAGAGCCAGCGGCAATCGTCGATCGGCGAGGGCTAATTAGGTGGAAGTATGTTGCGAGGGGCTACTTCACGCGTTATGTGACTAGCATGCAACCTTTTAAATTTATTATAAAGTAACTTATTTTAGCCAGAAACGCTGTTTGAAACCATGATACGACCGGTAGAAAAAGATAGTTTTTTTACCTTAGGTAGGTAGTGTAGGTAGGTATATTTCTCAATTGAATTTATTGAAATTCGTAAACTTTTATGTAAGAAAAACCTATCTCTGAAAAAATTACCAAAATAATTAAAAACTTATTTTAAAAAAGAAAAGAGAGTTCAGGTAAAACCACTGAGATGCATGTCCTTTATTTTCTGGTAGAATTAGAGATGTTACAATCAAGAGAGCCAAAATCGTCGCATGTATATTTTTACTTACTCGTTTTCTTCCGGCCTGTTTCTGCAAAACTTTTAAATAGAAAAACCTACTCCTCAAAATGCGTGAAACATTTCCTGTTCACGCGGCGCCACTAAAAGTGTATTTTTACAGCCTCCTATACAAATAAACATTTATAAATAGAGCAGAATGAATCCTTACGCTCCATTAGAATAGCTCTCTGCAGCCCTGTTCCCTATTTTCTCACGTTGGTGTCTCAGTAACATCTGTGTGCAATTAATCAGATAGAAGGGGAACGACTAATAAAACCATTGGTTTCAACCGATTCTGCTGAAGTTATTAATAAATCATTTGTCATATTTATGGCCATGCCATTGAAGTAAATCACTTTTTTATTTTTTCTTAAAAAAATATAGGTACTTAGGTAGAAAATTCGATACCTAACTAAAAACTAAAAAGTGTCCCTTACTCCACACGCACGCCTAAATTGATCATTAGGACTTACCTCATACGCCAGATCTAATAACAAAGTCTGAAACCCTAAAATCTAAACCTATCTACGTCGTAGCAAGTAGCTAGATCTGTAGATAAGCAATTGTAATAAAACTAGCGACCGCCCGCGACTTCGTCTGCGTGGTCAGCTATTTAGGATAACCCTCGGAAACAGTACTTTTTTCGGGATGAAATAGGTACCCATGTTTTTTCTGTACCCCTGACAACGTGTATGCAAAATTTTAATTATTTTTACAATTGTAATAAATAATTAATTGACACAAGTTTTATGTCTTCTGTTTATCTTTTCGTTCTTTCAAATAATTTGAGCTACTTGTAATACAAAAAGTGCAAAACAATACTGGTATTTCGCATTGATCTAACAAAAAAGGCAAGAATGTTAAAAATCTATTGAGTTATTTCACTAACGATAAAAGCGTCAAGTACGAGTATTATTTAATGAAATTCCCGTAAAACATCAATCAAGAGACCCTTTCTTGAAAAGTAATTAAACATACTTAGAAGTATTATCGTATTTAGGCCTTCGATCGGAAGCTTTCATCCATAAAAGATCAAAGATTTAATACACTGTTGCCTTTTGCTAAAAAAAAACATTTATCAGTATAACTCGATATTCATATGAAGATTTGATAACAATAACTATTGAAGCTGTAGGATTTTAGACCCTTGCATTAGAGTTCTTATCTTACCTGAGTCTCTAAATACAATACTAAAGCATAATACTGTGTTGCCGATAAGTTATAAGTATATTACGAGTACTTATATGCCAATCAATGCCATATCTTCATTAGTTAAAGTTACTGAAAACAACCAATCGCAGAGAAGAAAACAAAACAACGTAAATGGAAACAAGCCAATTTGATCAGGTGGAAAAATGGCTAAGGAACACGAACTATATTAACACAACACAATCATTCCGGTCAGGTCAAGGTAATCGATACTGTCTCTTTGATTTCCGCTTCAAATGAAGTAGAAATACGAACCATTTCTACTTCACTTGAAGCGTTGTAATGTAAATCTACAACAATATTAATATCAAGAAAACTTGTTCACTAAATCGTAATAATTGAAGGAAATTGGTTCTTGGCTATGATTGTTAGAATATTGACACTTTCTTACCAAATAACTGGCAAAAAAGATATTGGAGATTTCTTAATTCTCAAACTACATTAGTAGATGTAAAATCAAAGTTGCATTATCTGCGTTAAGAGATATTTATAAAAATACTAACGCATATTCAAATGATTTGAAAAAGACAGACTGCCTGAGAAAAACAATCCACAATCGTCAGAAACGGATGAGCGAATAGCAGTCATCACATCAATTGATTCGAGCTTGATTCGAACGATCAATGTGGCCATAATCCCGCCCACAGCTATCTGTCACCCCACGCGACCACCCTGCTGGTGACTGATGACAACTTTTATAATTTCATTTAGCCAACTTGGACTCATGCCCGATGGCTGTACTGTCCGTAAGCCGATTAGCTTTGTAAAGTTTGCGAACTTCAAATATTTAGATATGCCCGCACTACGAAGTTGAGGGTTGTTTACTTGGACGAATAATTCGTCCAAGGTTGTTTAGTAAATAATTAGAGCAGTTTAAAATGGTGATGAATTTCGGGAACATTATAGGTACAGTGTTTACACAGATTAGCATAGAAAAATATAATTATAAGTACCAAATAATGAGATCTTATTGCTTTTTCATTTGATCACAATAGAGAGTGCCCAGCGTATAGAGATAATTCGGTGTCCAATAATCCTCGTAAATACAATTAACGACATAAGCACTCTTTTTCTTTGTCTCATTTTATTGTAACATTGATCAAGTAAAATTACCATTCTTTCATTAGCCAAGATAATCCTGCTTATTCCACTTCCATCAATTCAGCTTATTTCTCTCCGGGGGAGAATGACATGCAGGTAGTTTCCCTGACTTACTGTCCAGTGGCTTAGGGGAAGAGAGAGTCCCATATCCCCAATATCGTAAAACTTTCGTAGGTATAGAGATTAAGTTGTGTGTAAAACAATATGGCAGGTGACTGGGGTGATATAAAGGAATCGGTAGAACATTTTCTATCGTTGGTAATTCTAGCTTGTGAGCTGTATGTATTACTAATTACACTATATCAGAAAACTACATTGTATTTACACTTCAAAATTTAATTAATTATTATTAAATTTATTTTATTAATTATTAATTAATTAATTGTATTGTTGTCACTGACGTCCATTATACAAAGTACTGTATAATGGTCGTCAGTGATTGTTGTCGATAGATATTGGTAAGTAATTCAAAATAGTTTGCCAGCCGTATACTAAATTTGGTCCCAAGTTGATAGTCAGTAGATTATGTGATTGACAGAAAAATGTTAGCTAAAACTTTTCTCGATAAAAAAAAATCGTAAATTGACCCCCAATTTGGAAGATCTTCAATCCTGTGCCAACCAATAATAAACCTATAATCTTGAAACTATAATAAAAAGAAATCTTAGTGACATTGACTAATATATTACGAGCTAGCTCTTCAGTTTTGTTATTGACGGTTTTCCAAAATTTGATTATTAGTAATTAATTAAAAACGATAATGATTTCAATAACTTCGATAGTTTTTACTATGAAAATTTCTTCCAGCATTGTACGCCCCCTTACGTGTCGGACTACAGCTGCGCCACAAAAAAAAGAGTTGGAAATCTGACTTTTTGAATATGCCATGATGAAGACGATAGTTTGTCGGAATTTGTCGCACAATAACCAGAATTTGTCGGGCTTGCGTTTAGGAGATACGTGTGGCGCAGCTGTAGAGACGTCTCTACAGCTGAGCCACACAGATCTCGAAAACGGAAGGTCGTAGCGAAAATCTGATTACTCGTGTGTGCAGCCGTTAATTTGTCGGAATTTGTCGCACAAAAACCAGAGTTTGTCGGTCTTGCGTTTAGGAGATCTGTGTGGCGCAGCTGTAGAGACGTCTCTACAGCTGAGCCACACAGATCTCGAAAACGGAAGGTCGTAACGAAAATCTGATTACTCGTGTGTGCAGCCGTTAATTTGTCGAAATTTGTCGCACAAAACCCAGATTTTGTCGGTCTTGCGTTTAGGAGATATGTGAAGATACGCTGTGGAGACTTTTCTACCTGGATCTTGAGAAAGGAAGGTCGTAGCGAAAATCTGATAACTCGAGTGTGTAGCCGTTAGTTTGTCGGAATTTGTCACCATGAATCAGAGTTTGTCGATCTTGCGTTTAGGAGATATGTGAGGATTCGCTTACGACCTTTCGTTCTCGAGATCCAGGTAAAAAGGTCTCCACAGCGTATCCTCACATATCTCCTAAACGCAAGATAGACAAACTCTGATTCTTGGTGACAAATTCAAACAAATTAACGGCTACACACTCGAGTTATCAAATTTTTCTTTCTCAAGATCCAGGTAGAAAAGTCTCCACAGCGTATCTTCACATATCTCCTAAACGCAAGACCGACAAACTCTGGTTTTTGTGCGACAAATTCCGACAAATTAACGGCTGCACACACGAGTAATCAGATTTTCGCTACGACCTTCCGTTTTCGAGATCTGTGTGGCTCAGCTGTAGAGACGTCTCTACAGCTGCGCCACACGTATCTCCTAAACGCAAGCCCGACAAATTCTGGTTATTGTGCGACAAATTCCGACAAACTATCGTCTTCATCATGGCATAGTCAAGAAGTCAGATTTCCAACTTTTTTTTTGTGGCGCAGCTGTAGTCCGGCACGTCGTCCCCTTAACTCTAGGTTTCTTTCTTGGGTATAGAAAACCATTTGTTGATTTCAGATATCCAATTAAACTTCGAGTCGCCATTTTGTGACTCTTGGACGGGACTTCCACTTAAGTATTTGTATCGGGATTTCTATCAGTATCAGTCTAAGAGTCCATCGGTTCACGGTTTGATTTCCGGTACATAAAACAAGAGAGCGGTATCGGTTCGTCGTCTGCAAATATTGCGAAAACTAATCGAGCTTACTATCAATCTTCTATAATGAAATTCTTTAGACGGTGCTTGTTTAAATGATAATTTCAATAGTCTGTTAAAGTATTCCAGCAAAATAGAAGATGCTACAATAAATTGCTACAGCTCTTCCAGCAAAAGAAAAAATGCTACGAGAAATTGCTACAGCTCATCCAGCAAAAGAGAATATGCTAAGAGAAATTACTACAGCTCTTCCAGCAAAAAAGAAGATGCTACGAGAAATTACTACAGCTCATCCAGCAATAGAGAAGATGCTACGAGAAATTGCTACAGCTCATCCAGCAAAAGAGAATATGCTACGAGAAATTACTACAGCTCTTCCAGCAAAAAAGAAGATGCTACGAGAAATTACTACAGCTCATCCAGCAATAGAGAAGATGCTACGAGAAATTGCTACAGCTCATCCAGCAAAAGAGAATATGCTACGAGAAATTACTACAGCTCTTCCAGCAAAAAAGAAGATGCTACGAGAAATTATTACAGCTCATCCAGCAAAAGAGAAGATGCTACGGGAAATTGCTACAGCTCTTAGAGAAGATGCTACGAGAAATTACTACAGCTCATCCAGCAAAAGAGAAGATGCTACGGGAAATTACTACAGCTCATCCAGCAAAAGAGAAGATGCTACGAGAAATTACTACAGCTCATCCAGCAAAAGAGAAGATGCTACGGGAAATTGCTACAGCTCTTAGAGAAGATGCTACGAGAAATTGCTACAGCTCATCCAGCAAAAGAGAAGATGCTACGGGAAATTACTACAGCTCATCCAGCAAAAGAGAAGATGCTACGAGAAATTACTACAGCTCATCCAGCAAAAGAGAAGATGCTACGGGAAATTGCTACAGCTCTTAGAGAAAATGCTACGAGAAATTGCTACAGCTCATCCAGCAAAAGAGAAGATGCTACGGGAAATTACTACAGCTCATCCAGCAAAAGAGAAGATGCTACGAGAAATTACTACAGCTCATCCAGCAAAAGAGAAGATGCTACGGGAAATTACTACAGCTCATCCAGCAAAAGAGAAGATGCTACGAGAAATTACTACAGCTCATCCAGCAAAAGAGAAGATGCTACGGGAAATTGCTACAGCTCTTAGAGAAGATGCTACAAGAAATTGCTACAGCTCTTCCAGCAAAAGAGAAGATGCTACGAGAAATTGCTACAGCTTTTCCAGCAAAAGAGAAGATGCTACGAGAAATTGCTACAGCTCTTCCAGCAAAAGAGAAGATGCTACGAGAAATTGCTACAGCTTTTCCAGCAAAAGAGAAGATGCTACGAGAAATTGCTACAGCTCTTCCAGCAAAAGAGAAGATGCTACGAGAAATTGCTACAGCTCTTCCAGCAAAAAAGATGCTACGAGAAATTGCTACAGCTCTTCCAGCAAAAGAAAAGATGCTACAAGAAATTGCTACAGCTCTTCCAGCGAAAAAGAAAATGTTACGAGAAATTGCTAAAGCTCTTCCAGCAAAAGAGAAGATGCTACGAGAAATTGCTACAGCTACTCTTTACTAAATCAATCACTTACTGACTATATAGCTGTATAAATACTGTAAAGGAATCTTATTTATTTTCACACAACTCAATGTTTCTAATAAATGTGAAGGTAATTAAAACTTTTGGTTTATGATATTGCCAAATGGAATGAACTTTTCTTTCCATGAAATATAGTATCGATATTTTGTTGTATGTACGTGTACTGTATCTTTAATGTTCAAAGAACATTTTAATCATAAATCACGAAAATACATCTAAATTGCGATAGAAGTTAACAGAAAAAATATCCAACTTTTCTGTTAGTAAAATTAACTGCGAAAAGCTAACCGAAAAAGCCACATTATTCATTAGCAAGACAATGTGTTGGGGAAAGTTACAAGAAAAAGTACACAGCGCTATGAAAATTAAGAAAGACAGATTAAACTCGACGTTAATCGGTTGATGAAATATTAGCTTTGGTGAGAAACTGAAATGGCAACAATGGGAGTCAAGAAAAGTTCGTGCCTTGAGAATGAAATCAAACTTTATGATGGTTAATGGAAGTGTCACTATCAAAATGATACCCAGTTGCTATACAATAAAAATCAAAAGGATACAATGGTTTATATGAAAAAATTATATAGGCAAGGTACCTCTACCTGTGTAATATATTTAACACATTGCGGAATATCAGTAAATACCTGTAGCTGGTTTGTTTGTTTCAGGCATAGGTAATATCATTTAGTGGCAAGATGAATGTAAGATCGACAAGTTTTTTTTTTAGCTGATATTAAATTAGGCCAAAGGTAGAAGCGCAATTCACCCGGAATCCTTAAGCTCACTGCCTTTAACTGATGGTAGATTTCTGTTCAATACCGCAAAACCACTATTCATTTCAGACAGGTCTAAAGAGAGAACCTACCTAAACATTATAATCTTCACTAGTTGCCGATGGATGCTTTGAAACCAAAGATGAATAATGAAAACTGAAACTTACACAATAGATGAAAAATTCTAAGACAAACTTTACAACTACAAATGTTTGAGAAAATGTGGATAAATCATGAAGATCACAATACCAAGCGTAAGGAAAAGCCGCACAAAAGGCTACAGAGAACTTCACTGTTTTGTCGCCGACTATATAGGTAAGTACTAGAATACATAGCTACTAGACATAGGTACAAGAAGTCTAGGAAATTGTATACGAGTACATGTAGCTATACGAGTACAACGTAAACAAGCGTAGTCTGGCTTCAACCGAAAATTAGCCTCACCGTAGACGAACGAGACATCCGCTCTCTGGTGCAACGAATTTTTAATATTCGCCACTTTTGCAAACGAATGCACTTTTTAGGAAACATGTTAATTTTACGATGCGCCTCTGCTGCATTTTTTAATAAAACTTGTAGAGATTTAATTTAAACATTTTTTAAACTCGAAAATATTTTATTTTACATTTAGTTTTTCATTCAACTGCGTTAATACCTACTAAAATGTAACGTTTTTTAATTAAAATTGTGATAATGTTCTTCAAATACATCTTTCGGCATTAGGCATATCTTAACGTGCATATCTCTCACACCATTCACTGGTAAATTCCATTTTCTCGGCACAGCAATTGTCACCTCCAGCGCAACTCAGCGCAAGATTGATAACTACCAACAATGCTTAAGTAATCCCCTAAAAGTTTCACATCAGTCACCTAAATATGGCAACGTTAACGCCCGCGCACACGCCCCGCCGTCAAAAATAGATTGAGAGACAAATTTTGCCGAATCATCCTGTATAAATAGAGAGCTTCCCCATTTTAAAGAAACTTGTATTCTATGTCTGATTTATGGGGCGTGCGCGATAGATAGTTGAGTAAAATATTATGATGGAAAGGGAGGGCAAGGAATATCTAATGCTATTTTGAAAGCACAAAGCTAGCTCGACGCGGCTTGCAATAGAAAGTGCTACTGTCATTAAAGGAAATCAATATTAAGTCATTAAGTTATTATTGCTATGCTACGTGGGAATCACTGTTATGTTAACGGGTATCGTCGTGACACTTGATGGGAATGTCTTGATACATGAGAATTTGAAAGGCTGTTTACCTAACGGAACGTAGAAATAGCTTTTATTTCTCTACTGGTTAGTAAATAGCACATCAATTCAGAAAGATACCTTCTCCCAAATCCACATAGGTACGAGTTTATTTTATTTAACTACTAATAAAATAATAAATGGATCGGGCTGGAATTTTGCATACAGATAGTTATTATAATGACGTAAGCATCGCCTAAGTAAGGAATTATCGCAATTATCATGGGAAATGGAATTCCATTGGGACGAAGACGCGGGTGGAAGCTAACCTAATGCTAGAACCAAATCCTGTAATATACCAATTCCAGACGCCGGCGCATTAGAATTAGAATACCGCAAATAGGTATAGAATGCTAACATTAGGATACCAGACGTTGTTCGCCCTGGATATATACAGACACAGTCATTCTGTTCACACAGGCATTCTGTTCCTACAGGAATGTCTAGGTAGAAAAATACGGGAAATTTAAAGTAAAAATTCCATGTGACTATGAAACCTGAATCGTCATAATAGAAAAAAAAACCGGTCAAGAGCGAGTCGGACTCGCGCACCGAGGTTACGTACAATCATAAATATATTTGGATATGTTACTTTAGTACAGTCTTTAAAAAAGTAGGATAAACGGCAGACAGGTGGAAGGGCGAATAGTCGGACAGTTAATTTACAAATCTTAACCACAGCTGCTTATGGTGACTGAAAAACGTTTCAGCCACTCCACATTGCAAACTGTTTATATTACTAAGTAGGAACTTATTCTTCGTTTATTCGTACGGCAAATAGTAGGTAATTATATTAGAACCAGCCACCAATTATTATTGTAGTATTAGGTTGCGCCATCTCTTGACCAATAGAGGAACTATTTTTTTTCTTAGGTCAGCATTCTTAGGACAGCGCCATCTGTTAACTGGTAGTGAAACTAAAGAATTTTTGTTTGTTTTTTGAATTTCTAAAAAAGTGTGTTATATTGAGACATCGTTTTATTTTTCCTGTAATCTTTACAAAAACTACTATCACATAGAATTATTTCACATTTTTCTCTTTGCAATCTTCGGAGATAAGGGGGGGAACGGTATTTTTTTTTACATTTTTCATCATAAGTCGAAAACTATGCGGCCTAAGAAAAAAGAAAAAAAATTCTAAAATGTGCAAACAGCGCTCTTTCATATGATACCCCACACGCCCTAGTCACCTCACTTCAAATTTTTAAGACCCTTTTTCAGTCCCTGTTGTAAAAAAGATATTATTTTTTTATTTCTTTCTTATTTGCAAAGTAGTTGGGCAAATGTCATCTTAAACTATTTCAAATTTCAAGTTGATACCATTAGTAGTTCTCGAGATATCCAGTTGTGACAGACAGACAGACAGACTGAGTCACACACAGTATAAGGGTACCTTTTTACCATTTTGGTACGAAATTTTTTTGGACCCAAAAAAATGATCGGTCATTACATTAACCACATACATAGTATTTAATCTGAATCTCAACTCTCGACATTCACTCATTTCATTTCCGAAAATAGGGCCATTTACTTTAGACTTAGAGCAACCGAGCTTAGACTTAGAGGAAGCAGCGTTGCTCTAAGGCTTAGAGCAACGCTGCTCTAAGCCTGCTGCTTAGAGTCTAACCCTAATATGACAGACAAACAACAAAGTGAGTGTGAAGGCTTCCTATATTTCCTTTTAAGTTTCAGAACCCTAAAATACAAAGGTTTTAAAATAAGAAAAATAAAAAACCGAATCAAAAATGATCTGGCCATCGTGTTTTTACCACCGCCCGGCATCTAGAATGGGAAAACAAACTTTTTAAACGAACATTTTTTAAGAGCCTCCAAGTAAAATATTTGAAAACTCTTAACACAAACATAATGACGTTCCTTAATATATGCAAACGGTTCTTCCCCAAGTTCTTCTTCCAATTTGCAAAGTTGACGGACAAATTGTTTTTTTTGTCGCCTCACGAAGCCTTGAGTATTTACGAAACACCGTAAGCACCCTTAAGGAAATTTTAAGGCTTCCATGGTTTGAAAGGCTAACCGCGTATAGAACATCTGCCCTCCTAGCATGGCCACCGGAACGCAGTATAATCATCCTTACTAATATCATATTATAATTGCGAAAGTCCGTTTGTTTGTTTGTTTGTTACGCCTTCACGTCTTAACTACTGAACCGATCATCATAAAATTTTGCACACACGTAGTCAGAGGTACAGAGAAGGACATAGGTTATCTTTCATCCCGAAAAAAGTGTTGTTCCCGAGGGATAGCAAAAAACCTTTCCACGCAGACGAAGTCGCGGGCGGCCGCTAGTATCCAATATATATGTTTATCAATACTTAGCTATTTATCACATATAACTGTCAGACAATGGATTTTGACAGTTAAGTGACGATAAAACGCTATATCACGCGATTTAGTACCTATTATATGTTTTGTGACGCGATATTATATTATAATTATAAGTAATATCGTGTTTCGGTGGTCACTAATATCTGCTTATCCTTAAAAGTAGGTAGGTATCTAAAGTACTTGTTGTATGGTCTGTGGTGCCTACTATGGAAAGACAAAGCAATACCCAAAATTATAAATAGAGATAAAATTGCTTATTAGTTTAACGAAGAAACTTCCGAAAATGTATCTGGGCAAAAGTTTGGAGATAATAACAATTAAAGAGATAAATGTGTCTGCCTCTGGCAAACTACATTAAGAGTACGAATAATAAAGAACAATAGGGGAATACCGAAACTATATATCTGCGTTTTAATATGAACAAAGCACAAGTTAGGTAGGTACAGTACCTACCTACTTGTGAAAAATTTCCATTAAACCGAAAATTTCGGATGTCGCTTGATATACACCATTACATTACAAAAGCAATGCATATAAAATAACTGAACTACTTGAACTTTTGTATGTTAAGTATGCTGTATACCTACTACCGCAGTCTTTACGTTATAGCCGTGTTTTAACAAGATTCATAGAATAAATAATCGTACTTACTACTACTTACCTATAGAGTTACAAAAATATTTGAAATATTTTTTTTTTTACAAAAACACATTACTTTTCATTTGATACGGCAAAATCAGCTCCAAAAACACCTATTCTGCAATTTAACATGTTTTGCCGGTCACACCATTGGAATCCCCTACCTACCTAATGGGGAATGTTTAAAAAAAATCAAATTGGCTAAATATTTTTTTATAGGTAGGAATAAGCTCCCAAAAGTTTCAGACGGTTACGTGAACAAAAAAACTAAGTCACTTCGGCTTCACAAGAATGGAGATTATACCTTAGCCACCACCCGCCATAACCACAACACATTAAAAAAAGTTTTGCCCTTTTGTTGAAACTTTTTTTTAATACCTGTCATGTGTGAGTGCGACTTTAACCTTATGAGTGGCAAAGCGGAAGTGTTGTCGATATTACATCTTAGCGCTTGAGTACTATTAGTTATTCTATGCTTGAGTGACCTAATTAGCCAAGCAACATGAGTGTCAAACAAATCAGGCGAGCTGCTGAACTACGCAACACTGAACGGAGGCAATTAAGTACGAGTTTCAGAAATGAAATTATATGTTACCTTTAATTTAGCTTGATACGGTACTAATTGCGAAGTCGTATGTTTGTGTCACAAAATTAACGTGTCTGAAACGTGCAATACTGAAACTTGTAGCTAATAGAATGTTTATTTTTAGGGTTCCGTACCAAAATGGCAAAAAGCAACCCATACTTATAAGTAAGGAGCCGCACCTTATGTCTGTCTGTCTGCCTGTGTCACACTCACACACAGCTGGATATCTCAAGAACTACTAAAGCTATCAACTTTAAATGTGGAAAGCTATCAAGTAGGTATTTTACAAATAAGAGAGAAATAAAAAAGTATTTTTTTTGCAAGAAATCGAAGTGGGGCCACTAGGGGTATGTGGGGAATACTTTCATAAATGATACCCAAAGCGCTGTTTGCATATTCTCAAACATTTTTCTTTTTTAGTCTGCATAGTTTTCTTTAAAAGTAGTTAGTAGTTTTCTTTAGATTTGATGTAAAAAATAAATCGCAACAAATCCGATATACTAAAGTTCTGTCTACCATAAACAAAATTGTAGTGCTAAAAATTTGAACGTGAAATGCAACATCAAAACCAGTTTGATTCGAGAGCGGAAAACAGCGCGACGACGGGTGTCTGAGTGACTAATTGGTTAGGCACTCCGCCACGCCGCCTGAACAGTTCCCAGATTTATATCAGCATGAACTGCTACCGGCTACAGTTTGCCACTTACCTACATAGGTAGGTAAACTGTTTAGTCTATCAAAATGATCCTGTTTAAAAAGCAACCTCAGAGTAACCAAGTATCTCTACAATCCTAGATCTCTACTATTATAGCTAGCACAATTTGGATAAAATAAGTCTTTGATAGTTCTCAAAGTAACGAACTGTGATTTTACTTATACATTTTATTTTTATATAGCTATTATTGTGATTTTAGGTTAATAGAACATGAAATTTTCAATGTAGGTATGATATGTAATATTATTGTAAATGTTGACTTACTTAGGTTGCGTTTTATAACAAAGGGTCAATCCTTACTAATATTATAAATGCGAAAGTCCGTTTGTTTGTTTGTTTGTTTGTTACGCCTTCACGTCCTAACTACTAAACCGATCATCATGAAATTTTGCATACACGTTGTCAGGGGTAAAGACAAGGACATAGGATACCTTTCATCCCGAAAAAAAGTATAGTTCCCGAGAGATAGCAAAAAAAACCTTTCCACGCAGGCGAAGTCGCGGGCGGCCGCTAGTAAATAAATAAATTGAAATTGAATTGAAAATTAAGGATATCTAATACAACAAACATCGAAATATATTACTTACTAGCGTATTTCGATGATAACAAAATACAAATTGAGGAGAAAAATAAAGTAAACGACAGAACAGAAGATACATGTCTTATTCATAAACGCCTAAATAATTCTAGATTTAGCTATTGCACCGTTAAAGACAAAAACACTTTATAAGCCTCCTAAAACTGCTCGTTTTTATAAGTACGATTAAAATTACGATTAAAACAACACCTGATAAAATATAGAAAAAAGTGAATTAAGTATTGATGAGTGACACTGATTGATAACAAACGATGATTGGGTTGCAAACGGTGATTAAAATAGTCTTCACAAACAAAACTCACGTTAATAACCAAACAGTTATTAAATTACGGACCTCTCTGCAAACTACATTTAAAATGCACGCAAAATACATACACACTTTTAACAACAGTTACGTAGTTGGTGGTGAAAATAAACTATCACGCGTTGGGCGGTGGCTAATTGGTTAAATTGTTAAGCCTCGGGCAGTTGGAATAACCGGCAGGTGCGTTGTGTTGTGGATCATTTACAGATGAACGCATTCGATGGATGGAATAGTTTAATCCATACACGACACTCACTAAAAGCCTTACACGAAATAAAAAAAAAAATTAAAAATTACCAAAAATACTAACCTTTAATAATTAAGTACTTATCCAACGCAATGAATTCGTAGTCGTATAATGTAGTTTAATAATTTTATTACATAATAATATAAGACGAAGGCTTAACATTTATAATGTTAAACATTTCACTAGTTAAATGTGCAATGTTTCATCTTGTAATGAAAGATGTTTAGGGGCTCGAAAAATTTGAATCCAATATAAAAAGATATTATAAGCCATTAAACAAAATAGGCATAGGGACAAGGGACTCGTAACATAAAAACTGAATCACACGCCCAAAGCGAGTCAATCAAATAGTAGATTCAAAGCAAAACCCAAACACCGGGGCTTTAAGCCGTAATTTTTATTTTATTTGTCTCTCTGTTTAACTGAATGGCCCAATAAAAATTGTTGACATTTATAAAGATCGCTTCTTCAGCTCACTTGATTACGATACGAAGATTTCAGGAATGGACTTTACGATCCACAGAAAAGAGATATCAATCTCAAGGCTATACATTTTTATTGTACCCGACTGCAAGAGGGTTATGTTTTTGCGCGTATCTTGTATGTATATAATATTCTTTATTACTTAAGTACTACCTCATATCTTTCGAACGGCTGAACGGATTTCTATGATTAAGATATCGTTAGATTTGTCTTGTAAGCCCAAGTGTTCTTAAGAAGGACCAACATGGCGGCTGTACGGTGCTATTATACGTAGTGAAAAAAAAATCTTTTAGAATACAGCAATATAGGTGTCAAATTAAAGGGCTTATTATAAGGAATTCAAAAAGGTATATCATGACCGTAATATATTATAACTAAAAAGATATAAATAAAAAATAAATTAAAAAAATTAAACTCACCTGCATAAAAAGACAAGTCAACTGAAAAGATGGAAACAATATTAAATATTAAAACCAACATAATAACATGCAGTCGGAGGCATATAATTCAAATTATTCATAATGTCACTTTCTTTATGCATGCCTCCGACTGCATGTTATATTATGTTGGCTTTAATATTTAACCTTGTTTCCATCTTTTCAGTTGACTTGTCTTTTTATGGAGGCGGGTTTTTTATTTTTTTTATTTATTTTTTATTTATATCTTTTTACAAGCTATTTCTATCGGAATGCATCGAAAGACACAAAAACCAAAAATGAAAAAAAGTTAGTAGAGACAAAAAAGTTGTGAAAAATCGGCGGATAAATTAAATGTCGATCAGATCTTTTCTTTTCCGGGTCGGTCTTCCTTCCCCCCTACTCAAATGGCCACTTTTCTAATTGTCTGCTAACTTAAAGCTTAAAAATTAACAATTAGACGATCAAGTCACACACGTTTATTTACAAGTTTATGTAAATCACAGACATTGTTGTATTGCTTGGAATTGACATACCTACATCCGACACGTAGTTTTTTTTTTAATTTTAAAGTTAGCGAATGAATAGAAAAGTGGCCATTTGAGTAGGGGGGCTTATTTGATTTTTCTTTGTCAGCGCTAAATATGTAGGAAAAAGATGTTAACGTCAAAATCGACAGCTTCAATTTAGCTCAATTCCATGAAATTTCCCTTTCGCTTAATGAACGACGAAACTATTAGTAAAGTGTCAAACAGAACAACCGCACGCAGTAACAAACCGCGTTTGAAACTTAGTTACTGGAAAACTGAATTCCAAAATAGTTTCAAACAACGAATCACAGGAACCGCCGACGCAGGATGCTGGTCTGGTGCTAACGGATGCTACAGATCCCACACAATCATTAAAACGTTAAATAATCCTACTAATATTATAAATGTGAAAGTTTGTGGTTTTGGATGTTTGTTCCTCAATCACGCAAAAACTACTGGACGGATTTGGTTGAAATTTGGCACACAGATAGTAGATAGCCTATATTAAAACATAGGATACTTTTTATCCCGATATTCCTACGGGAACGGGCACCACGCGGGTAAAACCGCGGGCGGCCGCTAGTATACCTATAATTATGTAAGTACGTAGGTACCTACAGTCAGGCTTAGAACTGGCATCACTTAAATAAATCGTCTGTAGTTGGGTTGCAATTGCAATTTTATTACAATGCAAGTAGCAACTTCGAGCGCACGTAAGTAAAGCACTAGTATTGTTCGGTCTGTGGTAGATAGCGAAAAGATTCAACTTCTTTTACAGTCATGAACTCACTATTTAACTTAATATTTGGTTTAATGTTTCTAATTAAATACTATGTAGCTAGCCATTTCGTACTTAGTATAATTTTCCATTTGTTTTATCATTTCCATCCATTTGTAGTAGCGAGGTTTTCCGCCCGCCCGTCCCATACCGTGAGTTACACTGTCTAATATTTTTTATTTGTTACCAACTTACAAAGTGTACCTACCGAGTTGTGTTGTGCTATGCTTCTCTTTTAAGTAGAAAATACTTTTAATATTAATAATCAACACTTATTACATAATAAAGATTTATGCTTTGGCTTTAATTGTAGATTAATCCCGAATTCATTTACAATAATGTAGAACGGGCTAAATTTTCTACGTTTAAAACAGTGTTTCTTTCAGGGGGCACTAAGGCTGCTCCCTTAGCAGCAGCCTTAGTGCCCCCCGGAGAAAAATGAGTTGTGTGTAGGTATGAGCTCCCCCGAACCTCTTTAATTCCCCCCCCCCCCCCTCCCCCTCCCCCCCGGAGAATTTTGTCTGAAAGAAACACTGGTTTAAAGTAAGTGGGTTCTACAATGGAAATATAAATAGCAATAAAATAACTAAAACAAGAACAATTTAAATCAAACAGTCCAAACAAGCTATCGTAAAGTTCACATAAAACGGAACCGTTGAACCTTTTACGAGTGATTGTAGTGAAACGACGGAATTATTCCGATGTCGAGGCGTAAAAACTCGTTAGGTCCCCTTTTAACGTTACAGTTCTCGAAATGAACAACACAGACAGGGTTTCAAATAAAAACAACCTCAAACTGTAGGTAGCGATTACACAGTGTTTAACCACCTTTTAGATTTGAGATGAATGAATAAAATATTACTTAATTAATAATCTATGTACCTGGATATCACCTATTTTAATGTCCCACTGCTGGGACACATGCCTTATAAGGGTGGATATGGAGGATGGGCCATAACCCACCACGTAGGCCCAATGCAGATTGGTGGGTGTTAACGACTGTAAATGCAGCTGGAACTAATGGCTTAACGTGCTTTTCGAAGCACGGAGGAACTCGAGAATACAATTTTGGACACCCATGTCATGACCGACCCTTGCAAAAGCTGCTTAACATCTGCAATCGCAGGGCCAAGCGCTAAACCAACTACGACACCGAGCTCCTCATTGGCCGAGCGAGGGCGAAGCGTCTCCGTTTCGGCTTGGGCAAAATGCTTTGTGTCCGTCTGTCCCGCTGTCAGGCTGTCCGTCTGTTCTCCTGTACAGCAGGGTCTCATTTCTCAACCGATTCTTGTGAAATTTTGTGAATAGGTTCTATATTTATTTATATAATTTCTTTTGTAGATTCAGTTTTCCGTAAATTTTCAAAATGGCCCATAGGGGCAAAATCATATTTCAGTCATTTCGAAAAAAAAAACAAAAACGACACAAACGTGTGGTCTACTGCTCTACAGAGCCGCTATGTACGCATTCCTAACTAAATAGCCTAACGTAATTTAACGTTCCTTCAAAATTTATAAAACAAACTAGATTTCAAAGTAATATGGTCTCTACATTTTACATTTCACCGAAAAATAAATAAAGTCGATTTAGGTAAACTCGAAATAAATTCGACTCTGCAATTATGACACATTATTTGTCGATCGATCGCTGTTATCAAGAGCTATTGAACTATATTCGTGATCAATTAACCCGATAGAGCACAGCTAACGGGCCGAACTGTGCCAGGCACCCGTCAAACAGGTCCAGACTCCAGGCTTTCTCCGCTCGGGTGTCGACCACAGGGCTCGCTGCGGTTGGGCACGTTAGATCGCTATGCAAGAGGCTCGATAACTAGGTAATTTGCATAAATAATGATTTCTAGCAAACTTAGGGACAAATAGTCCTACATATGCATGGGCGTAGCGAGGGGGGGGGGGGGGATTTTGAGGTTCAAAACCCCCCGAAATAAAGATCCTTTTTTTATCAAGCGAGCTGGCCTCGACCCCCTCCGAAAATCTAGCCTGGCTACGCCTATGAGGACCATCTCTTTGTTTATAAAGGTGTACAGTCAATTCATTAATATGTTAGTACTTCTGTCAGGATGTTGACTTTTACTAAAAAGACATGCTGAATGCTTAACCATTACTTTTCAATACGTACCATTGCACTAACTCCTTATTCTCCTCCAAGCCAGAAGGGGTCCCCAAAGTGTCTGCATCGCCCTCCGTCCTCCCTCCAGGGTGCTCCGGGATGACCCTTTCTATGGTCGTCACCTCCTCGATATCCGAGTCTATGCCTTGAGCGAAGTCCATGTAAAAAGACTCCCGAGAGTCACTGGACCCACGTCGCAGCTTTAGCGACAAATCAGGAGAGCTGTCATCCATTTTGGCTTCAATTTATGCCACTTCTAGTGAGACATGTTTAAATCTGGATTCGTTTTTCACTTCTTTATTAGTCATTGTGCTTCAGAATTAACCCATTGTGACTAGATAGAAAGAGTTGTTTCATGGGGATTAGTATTGCCGATAGATAGACTGAAAATTAATTAAGATACAAACGAGATGGTTGATTGTCAAACAAGGCGCATGACCCGATCTTTCCAGGAAGCGCTAGTTCGAAGACGAGTCCTGGCCGTATCCTACTACGAAACATGTTTATTCAAACTCAAAAGCTGCTGTTTCGTAACTTAACGTCAGTCAATTGTTTCAAACAACCATCCTGTAAAAAAAAACAAAAGATGTGTGACACTTGTGCCACAACAAAAAATCTAAGCTCCAACAAAAGCAATTTATCTTGTCGCGAGTAAGCACCACAAAAAAGCGGACCAGAGTGAAAGAAAAAGGAACATTGACCTGCGAACCGTTCGTTCGTAGTAACCTTCCCTAAAATCGACACTGTTTCCTGTCACTTTAATAACTAGCAACGGATCACGCACACATATAAAGTTGTATCATTGTGTGTTCTTCAATATACCGTCAAACCGCGTATCAATATCAAGGTTCCTAGTACCTACCCTTCGCGTTAAAGGTCTGATGAATTAATGTGCTTTAGCAATCATGAATATGTATGACGAGTAATCTTGACCCTCCTTTTGGTCAAGCAAAGGAGGCCGAACATTTAATGCTGGCGTGAAAACAGAATTCAGATAGGTAGATAGATACTAATCCTTATTTACAACGAGCACTTAATCAAAGTTAATACATACAAGCTGGATGAATTTAGGATAAAGGCAGATTCCCCCATAGGCCTGAATAAGTAGTTACTAGATCTAAGGCTTCTATCCGACGTTTTAAAAAGAATTTTTCAAAGCTGTCTTAAATAGTTTTACTTCTTAAAAACATTCGCTTTGTTATGCTAATTGTATTTAAATTGCAAACATATTAATTCACGAGATCAAAATGATAAAGATTCCAATAAGAATTCAAGTGGCGGGATGAATAAACTTAAATTGTAAACGTTAAAGATAAGTCACGAACGGCGTATTAATATTTAATGCATCATCCAGAAGCGATAGTATCGCCGCCGCTCCCTCGGGAACAACAATAATGCCCATGAACAAACATATTCATTTGCACACGACATACAATCGGCCGATTCTAAATGCTGGGCACGCATCGTACCGGCAAAGGTATTGACACGGAATAATTCAACAGTCACTCACACTCGCGCACTGGTGTTTTGTAGTAAGCACGTGTCTGTAAAATGTAGAGACGCGGGCGACACGCCCTCTCGCGGCGGAGGTTTGCGCGCGATTGCCGCGAGCGGCTAAACGCAGCGCGCGGGAAGGGCGGGGGATGCACCCTACCGGGATCAATCGCACCCGGGGCCAGATATTTGGGATACTGCCGTTGACATTGCATTGCGTTTTATCAGACCTCCTGAAAAGCTATTGTTCATTTTCAACCAAACAAAAGACAGTTCTGAATTCAGGAATCTCACAGACCATACAACAATACTACGTGGAATTTACAAAGCTAGATAAAACTTTATCACACCAAGAAAAGTGTTAAACAAAGTAGGTATGCAATACAGTCTAATTAAGACATCTTATTTAATTTCACGAATCCCAAAACAAATCAAAATTCATCTTACAACTCTTAATAGTTTCCTATCACAGCATGTTCTTTACTTATAGGAGGTGGTGAAATCGGCTCTTAGTTTCGTCCTTCGGATAATAATGTTCCTAAAATTGTTGACAGAGGTCGTACACATACTTCGTCCGGTCCTAAGCAAGTGCTCTTAACGTTAATGGGGTTAACAATAGCCTAACAGTTAGTTGCTAAAGGTTGTTTGACAATAATGGCATAGCCCCGAAAGGGAGTGAAAGAAGCTATCAGTACAAACACAGTTTAGGTGGGGAACAACTTTGCCTAAACAACCTGCAGGAAGTAAGGCAGACTAATTAACATAATTTAAAAAATAGGTACATATTTTGCACCGACACATCTGCCACAAAGTTCAAAACAGTTCGAAATAAAAAATAAGTTTCAGGGATTCTGTGAAAAAGCTGGTTTTACATTGCAGGCCGCTAAACACACCAGCAATGGATTTTTGATGGACTTACATTGCTGGCGTGTTTTGGGCCTGTCCTGCTACTCCAATTTAGCTCGAAGAAGGTTGTCAAAATAATGATCTAGTTTCCAAGCATGTTTAAGAAAATTATTGTTACTAAATATTGAGTATCCCATAAATACAAAAATAGGTAGCGCCCAGATGATTAATGGTTTCGGGACTTTCGCGTCAATAACTCTGATGTAGCACAGATATAATTTTGTTTTACCTAGTGCAAAAATATTTATTATTTTTATAAATTTTTTCACACTTGCAACACTGAAAACCCTTAGCGTACTTCCTCATGGTCCTATAGGCAGGATAGTAAAACTGGTGATTTTATTTTCTGAACTAAACTAAGTATGAACTAAAATGGACCAGAATAATTAAAACCACATTTAAATGTAATGATTTTATACAAGTCTTTAACATACTTTGGATCATTAAACAATAAAACTTACTTTATACATATTCTCAATATCACAATACTTTCTAGTCTTTAATAGGTAATATGAATGACAATCATGTCTGACAAGTATTTAATTTAGAATGCTTAATTTTCACATATTGAAATAATTCCAATTAAAAATGATTGAAGAGAAAAAATGCAACAAATATGAAACAAACCTACAACTAGATAAATGTAACCTGCAGATTATTTCTGAATATTTAATTTGCAACATGATATTTTATGTTTGATAATAAAATATGAAATTAACAAAATCTTTGATTGCCAAAGTATAACACCGAAAAATAAAACGGCATAGTATAAAATAAAGAGAGATCTTACCTTTTTTAAAAGTTATATTAAATTCCTCGTGTCAATGAAATATGAATAGAGCGATATAAGTACTAAAATTATTGGAATTATTTTGTTTTCTACTTGTTTAATTTAAAAAACTGATTGCTTCTATGTATATTATTATTGACCAGCCATTCTGTCTCGTTAATTCTATTATATTTCTGTAAATGACAATTTATTCAATAAACTACTTACTTATATTCAAATAAAAAGTGTTGTTTTACATTGACTCACAAAACAGTGCCGGTTATTGAACAAAATTATTTCTTACAGATAACTTTTGTTAAGACATGACATGATTAGAACACCACAAACTATTTTATAGAGCTTGGCAAATACGTCCGCTCAACGATTATCTGCACGTGATCCGCACTTATTAAATCACCGATTTCTATCACATAATATATATATAATTTTAACTGAGTGTTTCCACGTCATTTATTTGATACGCGAGGGGCCTTTTCAATCAAAGCTGTCAGTCGCAGTTAATATTTCTCTAATGGACTGCACTGAAAACATGTGTGCACGCTAGATATGAGCGCCGGTGGGTAAAAGGCCGGCGGCGGCGCGCCGACTTTTTTGGGTCGGCGGCGGCGGCGCCATCGGCGGCGTGACCTCAAAATAGTTTTTTTTCATTTATTGATAGAATAATAATAACACATAGTTTATCAATCAGAAATACTTGTTTTTATTAGAATTTTAATAACGCACATCATATCAGCCGTAAGGATCTCCACAACGATCGGTCCTGCGCTGCCCGCATCAAGCAGGTTCCCACGACCTTCAAAGATCGTCGGTCCACCTTGTCAAGGTCACCCACGGAGGGTCGTCCAATGCACGGTCGCCATTCAAGACCCCAACGGCCATCGATTCTTCTCACTATGTGTCCTGCCCACTGCCACTTCAGCCGAGCAATCCTTCGAGCGATGTCGGTTACTTTAGTTCTCTTACGGATCTCCTCATTTCTGATTCGATCATGTAGGGAAACGCCTAGCATGGTTCTCTCCATTGCACGGTGGGTGATCTTTGCGCCACGTGCCGGACTACAGCTGCGCCACAAAAAAAAGTTGGAAATCTGACTTTTTGACTATGCCATGATGAAGTCTATAGTTTGTCGGAGTTTGTCGCCAAAAACCAGAGTTTGTCGGTCTTCCGTTTAGGAGATACATGTGGCTCAGCTGTAGAGACGTCTCTACAGCTGCGCCACACAGATCTCGAAAACGGAAGGTCGCAGCGAAAATCTGATTACTTGTATGTATAGCCGTTAGTTTGTCGCACAAAAACCAGAGTTTGTCGGTCTAGCGTTTAGGAGATACGTGTGGCGCAGCTGTAGAGAGCCGTCTCTACAGCTGAGCCACACAGATCTCGTAAACGGAAGATCGTAACAGAAATCTGATTACTCGTGTGTGTAGCCGGTAGTTTGTCGGAGTTTGTCACGAAGAACCAGAGTTTGTCGGTCTTGCGTTTAGGAGATATGTGAGGATACGCTGTGGAGACCTTTCTACCTGGATCTTGAGAACGGACTTCAAGTTGGACTCTTACTGGACTGTCTGCCCTAGGTATACGTAATGGTCAACAACTTCGAGTGTAGTTTTTCAACAACTTTGGGATGGCTCCGCCAAATACCGCCTGCAGACGCTTGAATCCATTGAGTGGAGGGCCTGGAAGCTCATCAGCAAGGCTAATCTTTTTTGTAGTAAGCTGAAAAGCCTCGAGCATAGACGTAAGGTTGCAAGCGTTTTTATCGGATATACTTCGGCGAGTGTGCAGTGAAATTGCACAACCTAATTCCGCCATCTCCCTTCTTCCATTGAAAAACCAGACGTACAAATTAGCGCCACCGTTTCTGATGGATATTCCAAAGCTCGTACTAAATGTTTTACTTCAAATTTTATCATCCATACCGAAGAGTGGAACTCCTTGCCTGAGTCTGTGTTTCCCGATAGTAAAAATCTGGGGGTTCAAGTCGCGAGTGAATAGGTATCTTTTAGGCAAGCGCGTTTCATCGTAGATCGCATCATCGCTTACCATCAGGCGCGATAGCGGGCAAGCGCTTGCCTATCTATAAACAAAAAGTGTTCCCAACATGAACTGGAATGGGTAAATATTCAACATGATTTACGTCTTATCCATGTTCATTCCAAAACCCACTCTTTGGGAGGCACTACGGAGATCTTCGAGAACTGTGTTCAACTATACGGCAAAATTACGGTGTTTTAGATACTGGCCATTGATGTTGATACCAAGTCCTCTTCAGTCCAAGTCCAACGCAGCTGTGAACAGTTTCGGAAAAATAAAGTCTCTCTGTCTCACACCTCGCTGTAGTTGGATGGGGACATGGGGTTTGTGCTCTGGTTCTATACTCGGACCGACATGGTGGCATTTTCGTATAAGTACCTCACTCAACACCCCGATATACCTATTGTCCATTTAGCTCCTCTGCAGAGACTGTAGTACCGCTCAGGTGACAGGTCTCTATCGAATTAAAGGCTTTCTCATAGTCCAGGAACGTCAAGTAATGGTTCCAACAGTAACTGTGTTTATTAGACTTTAATTATGAAAGGTACACGGTAATTTTATCTAGTTTCGTTTTTAAAACATCTACATTTTTTGTTCTTCTAATGACGACGACGCCGGCGTATGGCCATTTTGACGCAAACGTGTCCTATCCTTCCATAAAAACGATATCGTTCACAGTTTTACACTGATTCATTAAATCTTTCCTCTCGCTCGGCGCGCCGTTGCCTTTTCGCGGCGGCGGCGGCGCGGAAGAATTGGCGGCGGCGGCGGCGCGCCGGCGCGGCGCTCATATCTAGTGCACGCACAGGCCCATAAGTTATGTTATGGTTATTTGTAAATAATAATTTATATATAATAATATTATCAGAAAATAACATAAAATTACGAACCCATAATACATTGATGAAATATTGACTATTGTAAGTTTATTTTATAAGAGTTGTCAAAAACTGGTTTGGCGTTTCACATATTTTAAAACTAGTGAAATACTTTACGGATATAATGTGACATGATGATAAATAAGGGCATCCGCTGCGTTAAGCGGGATCCCGCCGCGGCTACACGGCGGCGCGAGAAGATAGGTTGCTAGTTTTCTGACGTACAGATGCTTGCAGTGCATGAGTAAGCTCTGATCTTTTTACCCGACTGCAAGAGGGTTATGTTTTTCGCGCGTATCTTGTAAGTTTGTATGTAATATTCTTTATTACCTCATATCTTTCAAACGGCTGAACAGATTTACATGATTAACATATCGTTAGATTTGTCTCGTCAGCCCAAGTGTTCTTAAGAAGGTGGCGTTATAAAAAAACCACAGGCTGTACGGTGCTATTATACGTAGCGGAAAATTTTTTTTTTTTTTAGAATACTGCAATATGGGTGTCAAATTAAAGGGCTTATTATAAGGATTTCAAAAAGGTATATCATATAAATAATAACTAAAAATAAATAAATAAAAAAATAAATTAAAAAAAATTAAAAACCCGCCTGCCTAAAAAGACAAGTCAACTGAAAAGATGGAAACAAGATTAAATATTAAAGGCAACATTATAACATGCAGTCGGAGGCATATAACTCAAATCATTCATAATGTCACTTTCTTTATGCATGCCTCCGACTGCATGTTATAATGTTGCCTTTAATATTTAATCTTGTTTCCATCTTTTCAGTTGACTTGTCTTTTTAGGCAGGCGGGTTTTTAATTTTTTTAAATTTATTTTTTTCGCTTCTCACCGGGATCCCGGTTAACGCAACGGACGCAATAAAATAAAATTACAGTGGCGGCGCGTGGAGTACAAATTACAATCCGTTTCAATCTTATTGGCAGCTCGGAACTTCACGCGAATGCGCAGAACACAATTTCGAATACAATGTACAACAGTACGAGGCGTATATCATGAAATTTTTGCGACGCAGTGGGGATAAGCTCGCGCATGTGCTCTTGCGAGCGACCAATAGCGCGCGCCCCTCTCGCGCCGACCGCGCCCCTCGCCGCTACGCATGCCCAAAATACGCGTACCGCGCAATCCCCACCCGATTTCAAGATATTTGCCTCGTACTGTAAGTGGGTGGGCGGCGAGTGGTGTGGTGTGGTGGGGCACGGCTACGCGCATAGTGGCTAACTTCGATGCCGCCAATAAGATTGAAACGCATTCTACAACCTTAATTTCTTACATAAAATACTGTGGTTTAAAAATAAATGTTATATTATATACAAAATATGGTGCAAAATAATAAGATAACGCTTTATATTTGGTGCTCTTAATTTTTATAACAAATGTAATGCAGTCAACAAATGATCAACTTACTAAAAACTAGATTTTTCGCAATATTACCAAAACCTTTATGGACTTAAAATTGAAAACCGATTTTGATCAAATTTTGGGTAAATTGATTTGCTGTGGACTGCGCCTATTCTAAAATAACATTTTCTATTACCTACATTAAGCTATGTCAGCCATTGGTATGTCATTAATAAATATACAAATCGTCGTATTAACAACCTCGTAAGATTAATTTTCCGATATTGTTTATGATTAAAATATTATCAGAAATGCAGATATTCAGTTTATAAAAAAATATCCAACACATTTTGATAGAAACATGCTCACTTCACGGTTTAATAAATAAAGAAGTTAGTTGATAACATAACCAAAAGGTGAACTATCCATCCATTTCAATTTTAAATAACCGCTGAAAGCATTCTACACTTCCGCAAACAAGCAATGGAACAAATATATCGTTTTATGGATCCTGAAGAGTGACTGAAATCTTACTTTTTTGAGGTTTCGATTTTTCTATATTTCTTTGATTCTCATTCGATAAGTTCATAGTTTAATGTACCACTGTTCTATGGAATATAAGTCATTCCAGAAAAATGGCGTAACTTTTTGATTATGAAGTGAGCATGTTAAGAAGTGCTGGGTAGATTTTTTATGGCCATTGTAGTTGAGCAAATCTAAGAAGTGTCATCGTATTGTAAAAGGCATGTCGTTTTAGTATGGAGCCTGGCATACCTATTCAAAAAAAATATCGGAAATTCATCGCAACTGATGAAAGCATCGCTCTCCGAAAGCATACATTTTACGACAATATTGACCATCAATAATTTCTGTTTATTTTGACGTTTCCTATCGATTGACACTAGTTTTATCAGTTGCGAAAAATTTCCGATTTTTTCTAGATGGCGGGTATGCCAAAAAGGTTACATGGTCTTTCTATACGATCTTTCAACAGTTGAGCAGACCTTCAACTCTTTTTCTACAATTCTATCCCATTAGTGCATTATTAAAATTAAAAATTTCAATACTGATGATGATGTTGATGATGAATTCAAATTGTAAACCAAATTGAAAGTAAGAAATAAATACAAAGTAAAAAATACATTCATTGATTTACTATCACCAGCTATGAAAGTAATAGAAATGAAAGCCAGCAATTAGTCTGCAGGAATGTTATACCTCTGTAGTGTGAATATTGTAAGTGTTAATATTAAATTATACCAATCCTAATTGGGTCCACGTGGTTGGTTATTAGGGCCCAATCTCTTTATTCATCAGTACAGTCTTTGTTGTCCAAAACTTATATATGACTTTAATTCACTGAAAACTAACATATTTGTTGAACAATTTACGAAAAAATCTGTTTTGTTCACAAACATTCTTTCCGTAAATTGGCTGGAATATAATGTTGAGTTTTTTTAACGTTATTTCTTCAAGATTGCCAATTATAACAATTATTGACGAACAATAAATGATGAACAGGGTAATTATACCGGCAATTATATAATATTACATAGGCTATTTACATATTTTTCACCAAAATAATTTCAAATTAATAATAGTACAGTATTTATTGCTAAGATGGGTAATGATAAAGGTAAGTTATTAAGAGCGCACCGAGCCTTCACTAACGCCGCCAATCAATAAATAATCATTATAACGAAATAACTATGTTTAATAAAATTCTGAAAAATATAAAAACTAGTATTAGTTGTAAACTATTTCTGTACTTATGCAATTTTTTTTCCTGGTTTAATTCATATTGTAACTACACGAACAAATGTATACTAAGAATTAACGCATACAAAGATAGTTTATGACTAATACTAGATTTTGTATTTTTTTGAATTTTATTAAATATAGTTATTTCGTTGTCATGATTTTTTTTATTGGCGTCGCTAGTGGATGCACGATGCACCCTTAATCTTAATGTTATGTTATGATAGTAGGGCATGACATTATAATGAACTAGACTATGAAGTTTAACCTACACACGTTTTCCAGGCCAGCCCACCGCAAGCCATGGCGCCGATCAAATATACAGCTATCCCGGCGATCACTACTAAGATTACATACATTTTAATATTTTTCCAGAACAAGGAGCGCTGTAGTGTCCTCGACGTCGATCTGAATGAGACTGACTGAAACAAAAAGAAAAAGTTTTTGAATGAATCACGAGATAGATTAAAATATGGTTACTATGTACCTAGGGGCTGTCTCCACAAGCGAGAGAATCGCCGACGATGTTATCGTCGTGCCACGTATTTTTATACACTCTCTGCGTGTCTGTCTACACACGGCGATGTTTTCGTGGCGATAGTTGTATGGAAATACGTAACATCGTCGCTATTCTCTCGCTCGTGGAGACAGCCCCTTAACGGTGGAGGTTCCGCCTTCGTACAGAATTTCCGTTTTCCGAATGTGGCGCTTTGTTCCGCCTCGATGTCCTTCTGCGGTCACGTGCGGTGCGATAAGGACCGCCCGATTGATGGTCAAATAACATATCAACCCCCTATTCCCCCCTAATCAAATGGCTAACTTTATGTTAATTTGAAAGAAAAAACCATACGACTAGGTACGGTTAGCAACGAAAGTTGCTTAACTGCCTCTGTGATCTAGTGGTAAAACGCAAGGGTCCCGGGTTCGCTTCCCAGGAGGGAGGTTCATTTTTGTACTCGGTTTGATTGGTGGTAGGGCTTATTTCAAGTCCGTCTGGCTAGCTACCATACCACCATCATACCTAAGTCTGACGCAATAACAAAAAAATAAAAACTGTTGTGTTCCGGCAGTTTGAGGTAAGATAGCGTTTGAGGTATTCATTTCAAGACCCTATTATTATTTTGTGATTCAGATCGTAAAACATTCTTTAAAAGTTTCATTATTTTGCAAATAACAAACACAGATGTTAGTAGTATCTATCAGTCAACAGCCTTGACGTATTGTTTCCATAACATTACGTAAGTAATATAAGCTATCATAATAACACAGACAGCTGGAACCATAATAATAAGGCCCCTATATTCCTCAAAGTGGCGGCGCCCTCATCATAATTAAATTTATTGCTCGCAAAGTACATAATGTATCGAAAATTCACATCTACTGATTGAAGCTACGGTCACAGAATACATAATAGTTGCTACGGTTCTATAAGTAGTTTATTTATAAACAATAACCTCAGCAAAATATAGATCGTTGTAGCAGTACAAGGGTGCGTTCCGTGGCTTCGCTCGAGTGCACTCGAGCGCATTCCGGTGCGCGCTCTAACCGTTCCGTGGTTCGGTGAAATTTTACTCTGACAGCTGTCAGAGCGTAGTTTTATCCGTTCCGTGGCTTGGAGCGTTGCAACCAAACAACCATCAAATTAGATGGTTGAAAAACCGAAAAATCGCGACCGGTTTCATTCCACATACATTGCTACTTCTCTTTGGTATGTTTTTTTTTAATCCAAAAAGAACTTAGCAATGGATCACTATCATCTATAAACTGCAACCAGTCGCTAGGTGGTTTTTAATTAGATAATCAGCCTGCCGATCGTTCCGTCGCTTGGTTGCAGCTCAAACGGGTTAAATTTTAACCAAACAACTACACCCAAAGCAACGGAACGCAGCCCAGTAGTTAGCAAAAGTGTCAAAAGTGGCCACTTTTTGCTCTTTTTCTAACTACTACTACAATAAACTAGATTTTACTGAGTTTATTGTTTGTATATGAACTATATAACCTTAGCTTCCATCTGTACATGTGAATTTTCGATACATTATGTACTTTGCGAGCAATAAATTTAATTAAGATGAGGGCGCCACCTGAGGGTGATCGTCGCCTTAACAGCTCCCATTCAAGCATTAAATAGCTACTTGTATTTAAATTATTAATTTAATAGGCACCTATGACAAAACTTTGTCAACAACGTTTGTACAAATTGAGGATAAAATTTCGTAATTTTTATTCTGAACTTTATTTTTAAGCTATTATTCACAAGATGACTTAAAAATAAATCCCTGGAGTAAAAATATACGAAGGTTGAAGGGAAGGATTTAAACTAGTGGCACAGAATAGATTACTAGTGGCCTAACCAAGGAATAAAGTTAAAGGGTAAATATTATCAACCACCTAACTAAAGTATGCAATGGTGTCTATTGAATACTGTCTCTATTACAACCAATTTTAATTAAAACTTCATTATTCAACCATCATCATATCAGCCGCACGACACCAATTCAACCAAATAAAAAAAAATCAAATTCCTTAATCCTTTATTTATTAATTGAGCACAAAATGATATTAGAATACAGCAAAACAAGTCATAAAAATCAATAATCCCAATACAATGAACTTTAAGTATATTTATTGTCCAAACATAGGTTAACAACATTAGTTAACTAAACATTATGTTTGGACAATATTAGGAATTCAATGTTAGGAATATTTTGGGCTTATCGCATTGGTAATCAAACCAATTGCTAAGTGAATGGCTTTATCACAATGCTAACGAACATTAAATTAAGCCATAAAACCAAATGAGATACATATCCTACTAAACAAAAAATATCCTAATGATATAAAAGGTACTTACTGATGTTGCTAGGTTATCAGCTTGACTAATTAACAAGTCTAATTTTTCACCACGTGCTGACACATTTTCTGTAAATAAAAAAGATATTAAGTTAAAAATCAAATGTACCAGATATCTTAAAGTCGAAGTCAAGATAATCTTTATTCAAAGTAATTCTAGTGCCAGATACAGTATGTTTTGGAATATCATATTATTATCAAAGTAGCCCTTAATAACGAATTATTGGAAAAATTCTGTTTTTTTTAGAATTCTATCAAAGGTGTTTATATTCTAAACAAACATGACTTTTTCCAAGCGTCATAATATTATGATATTGCAAGCAGAGACTTGCTAACTGCATATAGTAAGGTGAAACTACACAAACAAACCATGACTTATTGCAATGATAGTATATCTGAATATTGAGCCAAGGTTCCTTGAATCTGGTCTTACTTTCTCTCTGTACTCATACAATAAAATAATAAACAATAAGTATTGATTCCATAAACATATTTACAATATACTATGTATACCGGTCAATAACATACAAAGGTAAATAAAATAAATATTAGTCACTGCCAACACAGACACAGAGATAAGAGACAGATAAATATATACTTGTTTTGAATTCCTTATCAAATCCAGAAATAATGTAAATTAATAACATACAAATGGTTTGAGTCAATAATTTTCTATAGGGTTTTAACAAACACCATTACATTATTAATTTGTTTAAAAAAATACAATTTAGGGAGGTACCTACTAATCATAATATCTGTGTGAAATTAGTAAAACTTACCAATATTTTTAACCATGATATTTTTAAGCTCATCAAGCTCTCCGTGTACTCTTGATATGGTGTCAAGATCCCGTGATTCTGTGTAATGCTTCATTTCAGTGGCAAGAACACGAGCAAATTCACTGTTCATGGCATAAGGGATGGCAGTTTGAGCGGTATCACCGAACGCTGCTATAAACCTTCTTTTGATCTCATTCAAAAACAGGAAAGCCCTAGACCTTTGGAATTTCTGTAATATTGAAAATAGGTTATATACAAGGAAAATTCCAACATAGTTCGACAGAGTATTTGAAGCTTATAAACTAATTACTTACATCATCGGTTATGCAAAAATAAATCAGTTTATTTTCCGCAATATAGTGGAATAAATAACTTCCATGAGAATACGTCAATTTATCGTCGTGTGGTGGAATTTTCGACAGTATTTGTTCTGTAACCTCGGTAAAATTTCCAGCACAAGTGGCATATTTGGCCAAAACAATAGTGCCACGAGCCACAACGCTAAATAATATAGGCATTTTGATTTGTGAAATTAATTAGGCACGTAGAGTTGTAAAATAAAACAAAGAATCACCAAAATCACAATGAAGACCAACAACGTAATATTCGTATCACAACACACAGAAATAATTAGGTTTAGCACACAACAAGAAACTTGTGGAAACTTCAAGTATTATTATAATTTAACTGCGGCAGGAAATTCCGATAATTGTAGAGAATAATTAGGTAGGTAATTATTTTATTAAGTGTACATAATTCATAAGTATCCACACAAAAGTCAAAACCACCAAAAAACACTTCACAAAATCACAGACTATATTAAGTGAAAAAACGTACAACAGACAGGGTGACCATCTCAAAAATGGCGAATCTGCCCGACACTGGCAAGCCCATGGAAATGGTACTATAAACCGGAATGAGCGCTTCGCCCCAAAACGAGCCGACAGAGAGGTCAAGTAGATGTATGTGTCCTTTTCTTCATTAGGGTGACCAAACCGTATGGTTGGCCGGAGACATACATAATACTTTAAACTGTTTAATATAAACTTAAATACCTAGGTAGTTCTTTATTTATAATTAACACTTTTTACCGCGTTTTTATTAGGTTGCTTGCTCTTTTGTTTGTTTGAGCACAAATTTTGCAAACGATTTTATACTGAATTCCCGATGAGCTAGAGACTTGAAACTTTGAACACAGGTCAGAAATGGAAGGAAATGCAATATTACAATGCCGTCAAAACTAGTTTTGTCCGTCAGCTACCGGCAAACCTAGTTCTGACCTACAGCTACCGGTTAAACTAGTTTTGTCCAACAGCTACCGGCAAAACTAGTTTTCTGCAATAGCTACAGGCAAAACTAGTTTTGTCCAACCGCTGCCGTCAAAACTAGTTTTGTCCATCAGCTACCGGCAAACCTAGTTCTGACCTACAGCTACCGGCTAAACTAGTTTTGTCCAACAGCTACAGGCAAACCTAGTTTTGACAAACAGCTACCGGCAAAACTGTTTTTGACCAAGTGCACTATTGCACCCTGTTTTGACTAGCAGATTCCGCCAAACCTAGCTTTGGCCAAAATCGGCAAACTTAGTTTTGACTCACGTCTACCGGCAAAACTAGTTTTGCCCATCAGCTACCGGCAAACCTAGTTCTGACCTACAGCTACCGGTTAAACTAGTTTTGTCCAACAGCTACCGGCAAAACTAGTTTTGTGCAATAGCTACAGGCAAAACTAGTTTTGTCCAACCGCTGCCGTCAAAACTAGTTTTGTCCATCAGCTACGGGCAAACCTAGTTCTGACCTACAGCTACCGGCAAAACTAGTTTTGTCCAACAGCTACCGGCAAAACTAGTTTTGTGCAATAGCTACAGGCAAAACTAGTTTTGCCGGAAGTTTTAATTGTTCTCATGCCGGAAGCTCATCAGATTCCGGCAAACTTAGTTTAACCTACAGCTACCGGCAAAACTAGTTTTGTCCAACAGCTACCGGCAAAACTAGTTTTGTGCAATAGCTACAGGCAAAACTAGTTTTGTCCAACCGCTGCCGTCAAAACTAGTTTATCCAACCGCTGCCGTCAAAACTAGTTTTGTCCATCAGCTACCGGCAAACCTAGTTCTGACCTACAGCTACCGGCAAAACTAGTTTTGTCCAACAGCTACTGGCAAAACTAGTTTTGTCCAACAACTACCGGCAAAACTAGTTTTGACCAACCGCTGCCGTCAAAACTAGTTTTGTCCAACAGCAACAGGCAAAACTAGTTTTGTCCAACCGCTGCCGTCAAAACTAGTTTTGTCCATCAGCTACCGGCAAGACTAGTTTTGTCCAACAGCTAACGGCAAAACTAGTCTTGTCCAACAGCTACCGGCAAAAGTAGTTTTGTGCAATAGCTACAGGCAAAACTAGTTTTGTCCAACCGCTGCCGTCAAAACTAGTTTTGTCCGTCAGCTACGTGCAAACCTAGATCTGACCTACTAGTAGGCAAAACTAGTTTTGTCCATCAGCTTCCGGCAAACTTAGTTTAACCTAAAGCTACCGGCAAAACTAGTTTTGTCCAACAGCTACCGGCTACACCTAGTTTTGTCCTACAGCTTTCGACAAAACTAGTTTTGTCCAACAGCTACCGGCAAAACTAGTTTTGTGCAATAGCTACAGGCAAAACTAGTTTTGTCCAACCGCTGCCGTCAAAACTAGTTTTGTCCGTCAGCTACGGGCAAACCTAGTTCTGACCTACAGCTACCGGCAAAACTAGTTTTGTGCAATAGCTACAGGCAAAACTAGTTTTGTCCAACCGCTGCCGTCAAAACTAGTTTGTTCCGTCAGCTACGGGCAAACCTAGTTCTGACCTACAGGTACCGGCAAAACTAGTTTTGTGCAAAAGCTACAGCCAAAACTAGTTTTGTCCAACCGCTGCCGTCAAAACTAATTTTGTCCATCAGCTACCGGCAAACCTAGTTCTGACCTACAGCTACCGGCAAAACTAGTTTTGTCTAGCAGCTACCGGAAAAACTAGTTTTGTCCAACAGCTACCGGCAAAACTAGTTTTGTCTAGCAGCTACCGGCAAAACTAGTTTTGTCCACCAGCTTCCGGCAAACTTAGTTTAACCTAAAGCTACCGGCAAAACTAGTTTTGTCCAACAGCTACCGGCTACACCTAGTTTTGTCCAACAGCTTTCGACAAACCGAAATTCGGTTCGAATCTCGTTTGCAATGAAATTGACAAAAAAAAACTGCGCCTTTGCTAAGCTAAGTTTAAGCTAAGTTTTCGACACTAAAAATATTGCCGATATATCGGAAAACCCGAAGTGTCGCCGATATATTGATATCGGTATCGGTATCGGAACTATCGGATGCACCTCTAATAATAAGTACAATTGTGAAAAACTTGTGTCCTCGTAAAGTTCGAACACATGGCTTCACTACTCGTAGCGTAGGCGTAGAGCGTAGACTGGTCCCATGGAAATAGTACTATAAACCGGAATGAGCGCTTCGCCCTAAAACGAGCCGACAGAGAGGTCAAGTAGATGTATGTGTCCTTTTCTTCATTAGGGTGACCAAACCGTATGGTTGGCCGGAGACATACATAATACTTTAAACTGTTTAATATAAACTTAAATACCTAGGTAGTTCTTTATTTATAATTAACACTTTTTACCGCGTTTTTATTAGGTTGCTTGCTCTTTTGTTTGTTTGAGCACAAATTTTGCAAACGATTTTATACTGAATTCCCGATGAGCTAGAGACTTGAAACTTTGAACACAGGTCAGAAATGGAAGGAAATGCAATATTACAATGTCATTGAGCTGATCTGATGATGGAGCCGGAAGAACGCCACAGGAACTCTATGATGAATGAAACTATACAACCCCATCGTGTTTGGGCTTGTTAGAATTGTCTTGACAAGTACTCTGATGGGAGACGAGGTTCAGGGTTGGATGATGAAGTCTGGAGGCCATGCCATAGGAACTCAATATTGAAATCATGCAACCCCATCGAGTTTGTGCTCGTTTGAATCGTCTTGACGAGTGCTCTGTTGGGTAATAGTACCCAAGAGTCTGATGAAGGAAGCCGGAAGAAGGCCACAGGAACTTTGTAATAAAACCTTTCAACCCCATCGAGTTTGGACTCGTTTGAATGGTCTTGACGAGTACTCTGATAGGCGGTGGTATATTTTTAATTTAGCTCGTTAACTAAAAAACAGAAAATAATTATTTATTTAAAAAAATTTGGAACAATTTATTTATCACGTTTTTATTAAATTGCTTTTTTGTTTTTATTTTTTAAATATGGTAATTCAACCAATACAAAATCTAGTTTATTCAATTCAATTTAAGTTCAAGTGTAAATAATTACGCAACTTTAAAGTTTGTTCCATTTTTTTTATAAAAATACAATGTGCGTGAACTTCGGAAAAACAAATGAATGTTGGAAAAACAAGTAAAAGTAGGAAAACATTGTCTAGTGATCTGTAGTCAAAAAAAGATGCAAACGATTGTCGACTTTATTGACCTTTGAAATTCGGTTGCTTTTTCCCATAATTATACTTGTTCATTTACTTTGCTGTTTCATTAAAAACTGTTATTTTGGTAAATATGTCAATAAGGTCTAAAATTCTTGCACCAATTTCTTTACTTGTGAAGTTAATAAAATGGGTGCATGAGATTTACGACGACACAATGTTAAAAATATAAAAAGAAACCAAGATGGCGGCCAACTATATAAGGAGCCCCTTAATTAGTGTCAAATATTTTCAGGGCTAAACATACAAGTCATAATGCATAGGTCAGCAAAAAATGAGGTACTATTTGCAGGTTAGTTTGCGAGATAATAAGGTAAACAACTTGGTTACATAATCACAAAAAACATCAGCCTTTACAGCTGGGAAACAACTACATTCAAACAATTTACACACACTAGCCTACTGAACACATGCGCCGGGCCATCGACCGCGGACGCGGGCGCCGGCCGCCGGGTGGGTATCCATTATAATGCCGAAAATTCTACGACCGAAATATCGATGCATAAAACACCTATTTTCAAAATACCGAACATACTAAAAAATGTTGAAATCCGATAGACCGAAACTTAAAAGATCGATCGTCAAATGACCGAAAGTTCGAAATCCCGAAAGTTTAAAACCACGTAAGTTAAAATGTTGATACTTATCACTGTTACTCTACCTACACAAACACATACATTTATGAAAGTAGGCGATGCTGTTAATTTGTTTTACTCAAAAATGCTTGTAAAATGGGCATTATTTTGACAAAATCCACCAATCGAGTTTGAAATAGTTTTTTTCTGGCGCTTCGCTGGCCGCTGCCACGGCACGCTCGCTTCGCTCGCTCGACTTGCGCGCTGGGTTCATGTCAACCTAACATGCTCGTCGCTACGCTCCTCGCACAGTCGCACCTACCTCGTGAACTACGGTCTACGGTTTAGACTCATTTCCGGCAGCTAAATTTGCTATAAGCATTTCAAGTGAAGCCCAAAGACACCTCCACAGCCTCAATTAACCTCAAAGAAGGCGACTCGTTTTAAGATCCAACCCAATTCAAATAAATAATTGTGAATTTATTTGAATTTTTACCCCTTTTGTAATTATTTACAGCTTGTTGTTTTTGACTAACTCGTTAATTCGGTATTAAATAGTTCGGGGTATAAAACGTAGGTATTTAACTTAGGTTTTTTAAGCTTCGGGATTTAGTATTTTCGGTAAAATGTCATTTCATGATTTTAAACGTATGGCCAAACAACCATTTGACCTTTTGATTTTCGGTTTTTCGTCCATGATGGGTCTTGTAATATTCGGTCTTTCCTACTTCGGCATTGTAACACATCCCCGCCGGGCAGCGCGGCGCTTTCAAAGCAGCGCGCTGCCACGCGCCTGTTGTCTACACACCAACCCACACGCACACACAAACGTCGAAGCGCGGTTATTCCTGATTCACTAAAATTTTATGTCGTAGGTTTGTTAAAAAGTATTAAATTGGTATCAATAAACTTTGAGTTTAACTTGGATTTTATTATATCAAAAACTATGCCCATTTAAAATTAAGCTACTTATTAGAAAAAGCGCCTTTGTTTAGAATAAGACTAGCTTTTTACAACATGGCTTAGTAGGCTTAATTAAGATCAACAGTGGACTTATTAAATTTGGACTTTGCCCGACAGTGAATACGAAAAGCGCTTCCGTAGTTGGTAGGTACCTACTCAATACTTGACCTGATGTTCAGCAGTGGATTAACTTTTTAATAAATGTCTAACTCAACCTTCTTTTAACAACTAAAACAAAAAGGAAGGTAAATAACTAGGTCTAGACTTTTTAAATTTAAGCCTATGCCCAGCTGTGAATTTAATGAGTGTACTTTTATGTAAAACATGACCTGAACATCATCATAATCATATTATGACTTCATTTATTGCACGCTTCGTTTATCAAAACAAAAGTGTTAGTAGGGAATAACCCTTCAAATACCCAGGAAAGATTTCGCCGAAATGCCAGCGCGCGCGATCTATCAGCGGCCAGCGCCCCGCCGTAGGGTTGCCACCTCTTGGCCGTTTGAATCCGGAAGATGGAAAACTTCAAAATAAAATAAGTAAATTTTTAATAACACATTTTATTATTTTTTGAAGTTATATTTTTTCGTTTTTGCTATAGATTTCAAAATTACTGGTTTAGAATAGAACTCACAACTCGAAAAAAGACTAAGTACATTCCATTTGAAAATTGACGAATGTCTGGACTGTCTGCTTTGAAATGTTTTTCATTTAGCCCGGCCAAGGGCTTGGCCGCACACAGACGGAATCCCGTTATGGAATTCCGTACAAACGTAATTCCGAACGAAAAGTTGTGACTTTAAGATAATCCAAATTATCCCGGAATTTAAAATTCATCAATATTCGAATGGAATGTAGAGTTTTTAAATTCACAAATCTAGATTCACAAATCTAGATTCACAAATCTAAAAAACTCTACATTCCATTCGAATATTGATGAATTTTAAATTCCGCGATAATTTGGATTATCTTGAAATAATTCCTGGAGACGGGAGATATTTATTTTCTGGTCACGATTCCGGGAGACTCCCGGAAATCCGGGAGAGGTGGCAACCCTACCCGCTGCGCCGCTCCGCGGCCGGCCCGCACTGACTCAATGAAAGCCGACCTAGTGCTGTAATTATCGATAAATTTAAAGATTCTTGATTGATTCTTATTAATAAAATCAAGTGCACATCAGACGTATTTTTTTCAGGTTAGCAGCTTAGGATTTGTTGCAAAAGCAATATCTACTTGATGTACAGTAATTAATTATAGGATTGATTAAATTACCTATTAGTAATATGCAGCAGATAAAAAATTATTACCTACTCTTATTTTTTCTGAGTTCATTTGATTCACTAGTTTCAATTTACGAATAAAGTAAAAGCTATCGGGCATTTACAGAAAAAAACGATCACATTACAGAATTTTGTTTTTGTACAATAGTTTTTATAATCTGGAATTAGATTAGCGAATGTTTATTTGGCTGTTATAATTTTTGAAGTGAAAACTTCTTTAGCGGCGTTGTACGCTTTTTTGTGATGGGGAAAAAATGTTGAACTCGCGTCAGTCAGTCAGGATCACGTGACCCTAATCGAAAATTCGTAAGACGGATGTGACGGATGGAGAGTAGACAGCCGGTGGCGGAAGTATCCCTCTCTCTTTCTACGGGGTGCGGCGAAAATAGCGGCACGTCATTTCAAGACGTAAACACTTGTGTCACCATAGCAACGGGCAAATTTTTTAATTCAATGTCAAAACTCTAGATTTTCTGTCAAGCTATGGATAAGACTTTCGTACAATTACTGTTCTGTATTCGTAAATTCAAATTTAGAGTAAATTCGTAACCGTAAGACAGCAATTCGTGCAAAATTACTCCCTAACCATTCCAAAATATCAAAAATGCACAACGTTAATATTCAAGTTTTCACTTCTGCCGGCACTCCCGGAGTGCACCACGATTTTTAGGGTTCCGTACCCAAAGGGTAAAAACGGGAGGGACCCTATTCTCTGTAGTCTGTCTGTCTGTCACCATGCTGTATCTCATGAACCGTGATAGCTAGAAAGTTGAAATTTTTACAGATGATGTATTTCTGTTGCCGCTATAACAACAAATACTAAAAAACAGAATAAAATTAATATTTAAGGGGGGCTCCCATACAACAAACGTTATTCTTTTGCAATTTTTTGGTACGGAACCCTTCGTGCGCGAGTCCGACTCGCACTTGGCTGATTTTTTATTTTACCATAACTTGCCATTTAGCAGATTTTTTTTATTTAATCTCTTTATTGTACTACAATAAATTAATGTACATAAGGCGGACTTAATGCTAAAAGCATTAAGTCCGCCTTTTTTATACTCCGCCTATTTAAAAAAAATAATGAGAAAATGAAATTGTAAATTGATAATAAATGACGACAGTGATTCTGAATACCTAATTTGGTCTGAGCTAGTAAGTATTAGGCGACTCTATTTGCATGTTAGTTTCTCAAAGGGAGGCATCCCTTTAAGATAAAACTAAAATAAATTAATGTAATCGTTGAATCAATTAATCAATCAATTGTGTACGTCATGTCATGTGATGCCACATCTCTAGTGTGCGGCACCCTGATTATCTAAAAATAAACTATTTAGCGACCGGTTGCATTCCATATACATTGCTACTTTTCTTTAGTATGTTTTTTTTAAATCCAAAAAGAAGTAGCAATGGATCACTATCATCTGTGAACTGCAACCGGTCGCTAGGTGGTTTCTAATTAGATAATCAGCCCGCCGGGCACGCGCCGCGCTTCGCTTCGCGCTTGTCCGTCAGTTGCGGTTATTCTTTCGTTCGGTCGGGTGTATTGTTGTGCGTGCGCGTGAGTGCGTAAGGCCGTAAGCCACAAAATGCCGAACTATCGCTATAATAACGCGGATTATTTAAACATGGTGTTGTTGACGTTGTTGTGCTATTATGACGCCACCCCTGTTCTCAGCTTTCAGAGGATTTAGGGAAATGGTTTCGATCAAGGTGACTGATCACCCGTCCGGCTTCACTGACGTCCCCCCTTCGCTGGCGTCCCCCCTTCTAAATAATAATCATGACGCCAACTACAGGCTACCAGAAGCCGTAGACTGTTTCGTGAGACTGAGGTTCATGGAATCCAAGTGAGTTTTATTGTGTGCAGTGACTGACACATTGTGCATTAACTGTCAGATACAGTGGATTTTTTCAAGTTCAGTGTCATTCAGTGTCTGCTCAGTGTCATCATATCGTATCGCAGTGTTCGTGCAGGATGTGCAGTGCAGGGGGCAGCAAGACGCATCCGAACGATATTATCGCATCGTCAGATAAAAACACGCCTGTGGGTGAGTGTCTTTAAGTTCATTCACGCACACAACGACAATTGTGTAATTGTGTGAAATGAATGCTATGCGTGCGTAGTCTTAAGATAGTGTGAGTGTACATGTACAGCATGAGCTTATTTTATAAAAATAAGGGCATTATTTTTTTGTTTGAAAAATTAAATTCTGAACCAACGTGTAGATTTTCGAAATATTTTTTATATGTGATCCATATGACTTATATGTTCAGCCCTGAAAATATTTGACACTAATTACAAGGCATCTTATATTGTTCGTGGGCCGATTTTGATGAAACTCGATTTTGCTACTATTTTGATAAAAAATAACAACGAAATGTTAAAAATATAAACAAATATGGCAACCAATTCTTTTATTTGTGATTGGGGCTGATTTTAATGAAACTCGGTTTTAGGACTAATTTGACAAGAAAATAATAACACAATATTGAAAAAAATAAAAATCCAAGATGGCAGCCAACTTTTTTGTTTTTGGGCCGATTTCGATGAAACTCGGTTTTTGGTAATATTTTGACAAAATAATAACAACGCAATTTTTTAAAATACTAAAAATCTTAGGCGGCAGCCAACTTTTTTGTTTTTTGGGCCGATTTCGATGAAACTCGGTTTTTGGTACTATTTTGACAAGAAAAAAAAACTCAATGTAAACTGATGGAAAAATAAAAAAAGATCAAAATGGCTGCTAATTTGTTTTTGAAATCGGCCCAAGAACAAAAAAGTTGGCCACCATCTTGAATTTTGTAAGTTTTCAACATTGCGTTGTTATTTTCTTGTCAAAATCGTACCAAAAACAGAGTTTCATCAAAATCGGCCCTAAAACAAAAAAGTTGGCCGCCATCTTGAATTTTTAGTTTTTTTAAAATTGCGTTATTATTTTCTTGTCAAAATAGTTCCAAAAACCGAGTTCCATCAAAATCGGCCCAAAAACAAAAAAGTTGGCCGCCATCTTGGATTTTTAGTTTTTTTTAAATTGCGTTGTTATTTTCTTGTCAAAATAGTTCCAAAAACCGAGTTTTATTGAAATCGGCCCAAAAACAAAAAAGTTGGCCGCCATCTTGGATTTTTTAATTTTCAAAATTGCGTTATTATTTTCTTGTCAAAATAGTACCGAAAACCGAGTTTCATCGAAATCGGCCCATAAACAAAAAAGTTGGCCGCCATCTTGGATTTTTAGTTTTTTAAAAATTGCGTTGTTATTTTCTTGTCAAAATAGTTCCAAAAACCGAGTTTCATCGAAATCGGCCCAAAAACAAAAAAGTAGGCCGCCATCTTGGATTTTTAAAATTTTCAACATTGCGTTGTTATTTCATGTTGAAATAGTACCAGAAACCGAGTTTCATCGAAATAGGCGCACAAACATGAATTTGATTATTATCATTAATTTTACCGTCTCGCCTGCGACCTCTAGCCATTTCAATAGAACAATTTCGTTTTTTTTGGAAATCTGAAATGGTGAAGTATTTATGGTCACACTAGTTTTGTAAAGTTACATTTCCTATAGATTGAAATTCTTAAATTGAAATTCAAGGTCAAAATCGGAGTTGCCAGGATTGACACTTCTATTTATTACCACCTCACCGATGATTGCTGATTAGCATTATTGTAGATATCTAATTAAATCAAAAAAGTTCTGTTTTATATTACAATTATTATGTGTCATTCTAAAATTAATATTTAAATAGTATATATTCGACTTCCCACTCCGAATCATTAATTTTGATACACTACTTGATTGGTAACGTACATATTTTTAGTCCTACTATCGTAGTATTATTGTTTAGTAATGGCAATTGTGCGAACGAGACACCGACCTCCACCTGGTGTTATCTCATTCACACAGTAGTGCCTTCAGTCAATGTCGTCGATAGAATTTCAACTCTATGAGCAATGCAATAAAGTTGAATTTCTTTTAAACGATAGGTGAAAATTTTTGAAGTGTACTCACTCCCTATTATAAACCTCCTTGGGCAAGCCCGACTTCAAAAAATGACAAATGTCACTACAAAAAACGATATGATAAAGCTATTTATCACTTTAATCTGTCAAATGACAATGGATTTTGACAGTTGAGTCTCAATAAAACGCTATATTACGCGATAAATCGATATTTATTGATAAACAACGATTGTTTAGAGGGCTGATAGGTTATTCTTATTGATAAAATAAAAGAGCTATAAAAAATATTTGTTCTGATTTTTCAAATTTTTTTACGATACCTATGTCCTTTCGTTTGTGCATTTTATGACTGGGCACATTAAAATAAGGTGTCGGTTATACAAAACAAGACAATAAGCATTGATTCGAACCTCGATCAGTTACAAAGAAAATAAAATTACTGATTCATGAAAATAGAAAAAAAAGGGTAATTTCCGTACTATCTGGCATGGGAAAAAAGTACTTAATTGCCAACTCAGAAAATAATTTATTTTTAAATAAATGCATAATAAAAAATAAAGTACCTGAATAAGTAGGGTGCAGTGTGGTACAATGAAACACCAAAAGTTCTGAGTCTCATATTTCTCTCATTTTTGTAGATATGAATTCCGTTTTTTATAGGAACGGAGTTTATTTAATTAGGTATAATATGTAATTTATAGTTTCATTAATTAATAGATACATAACCAATAAAAAGACTTTTAAACGAAAATAGGAATTGTTTCATTGTGTCCACCTAGGTGTACACAATGAAACACCCTGTGTCCAACAATGAAACACTTTTATTATTATTATTTTTTATATTTAGTACAACAAATTCAAGTAAATTATAAAATCTGTTGAATTACAATCATCGAAGGTTTTTTCAGAGTATTCCACAGTTATTCAGACTTTAAAAGTACCTCTAGGTTTGTCTCAGGTCAGGTACTTATTTAGTGACTTAAAGATTAACGAGTCTTAAATTTTTTATAGTCGTAGTTAGGTACCTTTTATGGGCAAAAACGTCTTTAAATTAACAGTTATTTATAAATCTCATATTAGGCATTAATGTCTTAAGTAAAATTATACATACTTAAAGATGAATGAGTCTGAAAATCTCAAATATTAAGTAGTAATAGTAAAAACACTGTTTTATTGTATCCACCCTTGAGCTGTGTCATTATTGGACACCTGTGGTATTTTAAAATAATATCAAAAAATGACCTACCAAAATCAAACAATTTATTAGGTAATCTAGTCCACGTGAATCTATGATACATGTACAAAGCAACGTAATAATGAGAAAAACGGAATTCACTGTAGTATTTAACTGAGAAATAAAATAAAACTGAAAAAATATTTTACTATTTTGTCAAAAAATCCAAAATAGCTCCGTAGACATGTTGTTTCAAAATTGGCGCGCACGCTAACTGGGGAGGAGCGGGGGGTGTATGAGGTTGTTTAGACTAGGCATACTGCACTACCTAGCGACGTCGTATTTGGAAAATTATGGCGATGGTCCGACTACAGCATTGTCTGCTACATCTAAAATTTAGGCCCTAAATCTGCCCAAATGGCAGAAATCTGCCACAAATGCTGCCGTCCTTTAACTAAAACCACGTTAAACCCAAAAAGTAACTTCGGAAAAAAACGCATAAAACGCGGGAACCTTTGTTTCTAGGAAACCATTATAGATAGATAAAGTGATCGTTAGGCAAAATGGTAACATGTATTTCCATACATCATTTATGATTTATACTGCACGGGTATCTACTGTAAATTATTAAAAAAACGTCTTTTATTGTTTAGCGAAGAAAATATGTTAATTTTTTGACTAAGAATACTGTACTAAAAGGTCTCTAACCTACACTTAGCGGCATTTTAATTAAGTATTTTCATTAAATTTGTGATGTCAGTAATGTTTTATAAATTTACTCTGAAATGCTTAACTATAAACTCGCTAAGTCATTTAACTGTATTATAGCAAAGAATTTTGTTCGTATTCACATTATGATTTATCTTAGTTAAAAGAGGCTAAAGCTTCTTAAACTCTTTTAAGCTAAGTGTTACCAATAAAACAAAAACATTTGTCAAGAAATACACTTGTTTACTAAGCTAAAAAAAGGCAACTCTTCCTTCGATTTTGATTAGCGTCCTTATAGCCAAGCATTTCATACAAAAAAAAGTAGGAAATTAAATGAAAAGCAATATAAGAATAACAACAAATTATATTGAAAATTTAAGATAAAACAGGTTTTTGGAAGCGACATCGCAATAAAATTAAAATTACCCAAATATGTTATTTTTTAAACCTAAATATCTCAAAAATTGCCCATGATAGACTTACACTGTTCAGTAATAGTTTGCTTATTGGGATAAGATCTTTGAAATGAAACTGTTTTTTGGAAGCGACATCGAAAAAAATACCCACCTCTTCATAAAAAAAATACTCTGAATACTCTTTTAAGTTGTGTAAATGGGATTGGCAGATCAGTTGGGACTATCGGTATCCTTGGTTATGAGCTAGTTGACCAGTTGCTGGGCCACTGATAATGGTCGCTACAATTAAATTGTCCTTTAATTCCTTAATAAGCAGCCTCGTCCCATTGCACATGCTCGGGGGGCTTAAATTTCTCAAAAGCATGATTGGAATTCCGATTTTTAACGTCAATTTGTGTGGTGGCAGTCCAGTAGGATTCAGTGAATTTAAAAATTCTTCCGGATAATGGACTGCGTCTTCGATATTAGTGACGGTGTCGATCGATTTGTATTTTTAACCGACTTCAAAAAAAGAAGGAGGTTCTCAAGTCGACGGTATTTTTTTTATGTATGTTTTACCATAACTTCGTTAGTTGTTATTCGATTTATACAATTCTTTTTTTATCTCAAAGAACAAAGTTCGTGTGTGGTCCCATAAAAAATTCATATCATAATCCTGAAAAATGACGATTAATTAGCATGCCATCACACGTGTTTTCACGGATTTTCGAACATAACATCTTTGTTTATGTACAGATTTAGATGATTCTCTTTTTGTTTGAAAGGGTATACTTCAAGAGTGGTCACATTTTAATTTCATCGATATTGGACCTTTAACTTCGAAGATACACAAGAGAACTCCTCATATTCAAATAGTACAAGTAAAGTGATTTTGATTTTGGTAGTTTTATGACAATCCAAAACAAACCAAACCATGGTCTGCGATGCAACGTTGCTACGGACGACGGACTAGACTTGGACTACAAAGACACAACGGAACTCCTCAAAAACAAACAGCGTAAATTTGGAAATTGAATTGTGGGCATTTTACCGTTGAAAATATTTTATACAGTAAAAAAATATTTACATGCTTACATACCTACCACTAAAAAGTTGAAAATAAAAAACTTTTTAGAAATATAAAAAAAGTTGTCTTCCAGCCCCACCCGACTTCATTAGACGTGTTTTATGAATAATGTTATGCGTAACTAATGATTTGAATATTATTTCTCGCTTTTTTACAGGTATTTAATTTTGAAGCTGTTTTTGTTTCAGGTTTTTTTGAAGGAGGTTTTTCTTTTTTGTTAAAAAGTTTTTTTTATTTGGCCGAGGACTTTTTGAATAATCAATCTTTTTGATTATTTATTTCGTTAACAGTATCATTCCTAGGTGACACTAATGCACAAGAACACAACCAGTGGAAGTCCTTTTCTATTAAAATTTCTAAATCATGTAGGTACTATTTGTCCTAGAGGCTCATCCAGAAAGATTTCATAATTTCTACTAGAGTAAGAAAAATTCCTTCCTCAAGTTTTAGAAGTTGTTGTGGGCAATTACTATCTGGAACTCCATGAAGATGAGCTCTCATATTCATCCGTAATTTTAAATTTTTAATCTAAATCCACAAGGGTAACGATTTCAAAAATGCTTTGATGAACTCGCTTACCTCTGTTAATGACGGGTAAAGTCTGTCGGAAATCTCCAGCATATGCAAAGGTAATTCCACCGATGAGAGCAGAAGAGTTTCTAAGATTCTGTGTGTGCTCTATGGCTCATGGTGCATTCATACCATATGATCAATGAGTGTAGAATAGAAATTATAAAACAGTGCCGAAAAACACATTAAATAAAAGAAAAGTTCTGTTGACAATATGAAGGACATTGACTGAGATAAATTAAACCAATTAATTACTCAATAAAACGGTCTTATTTTTAGAAAACGAAAAATAGTTTCAAATACATCTTGTATCAAAAAACCCTGTCAGATCCTGAAACAAGTGATAGTGTTGCTAAAATTGAACAACATTCTCCAAAGAACAAAAGTCGCAAAACGAAATTTTTTTTCGTCGCCATCCATCCATAGTTAGTCGCTCAGCTGACCTGTACATAATACATTTTGTATAGGAGTATGAAAATTTATATTCGTTTTTCGGCCTATGGAGAATGTTGTTCAGTTCCATATCCATGGAGAATGTTGTTCAGTTTCAGCAACAATATCACCTTTTTTAGGGTTTGGCAGGGTTTTTTGACACATGATGTACTTATATAGAACTGAAAAAAGAATATAATGTTATTGGTATTTGTTTTGTTGAGACACGGGGCTTAAAAAGAGGTGGTATCATTAGTGGTCATTTTCCTTTGCAAGAAACGTCTTCCCAGTACCACCTGGCGCATCCAAATAAAATTCCTTTGTTATTTATTCACGCTATCGACTATAGTCTCAAAGGCATGTGCTTGATCTGGGACTAATTTTGGCAGGTTTTCATTGACTAAAACGGTCAAATCATTTGTATTGTAGTTATGTGCCATTGTATTTGCAGCATTGTTTTCTGTACGAACTGGAGAAGGTAATCCAAAATCACTTAGGCTCTTTTGCTGTCTGATACTGCGTCTAATACCTATCTTCACATCACATCGTCTCATAATTTTAATGGTTCCGATGGCTGACATAATAAAAGTATGACTACAAACAACTTTCTCAGTTGTACTGGACATTGCGAAGCGATGCTTCTCTCAGAGTATTTTACCAATGGTCATCGTTTTGGTAGAACGAATAACGTGTTTCTAGTTAAGAAACGTGGATAAGATTTTCTTGCAAAGTATTTTGAAGCAACACCTGTAGTATGGAATACTTGACTATACTATCGTTAAGGGAGTTTGACTAGAATTAAGGCTGGTTTTTCAGTGTAAATAGTTTATAGCATTGCTTTTTTGTTTGTTAATGAAAATTGGTCCTTGACTATAAACACGTTATACTCACTTAGCGTGTTTGTAATCAAGTATAATCAAATCACGTAGTTTAAGCTAAGTAAATGTTATCTAAATATTTGGTTAATTTAGTAATAAAGGTACTTTAACGTTTTTTAAACTAAGAAGTGTAGGATAGTCATTTTTTAGTTAAGGATTTGAAGAATATTTTGCCATTTAACGGGATACAACGTTTTAATATCTCCAAAACTATAAATGATAGAGCTACCGATCCTAAACAGAAAGATAGAGAAATTTAAACTGTATTAAGTTGCATTCAAAACTCAAAATCGACCATCTGAGGGTTAACGGGGTTTTAGTTAAAGGACGGCAGAATGGTCACCCTGACGTACAAGCAGCACGTGACGTCACACTGACAGTCAGACGTCATTTCACTTACTAGTCTGTGGATGTCAATGGGGCGCATTCAGAACCTACGCTCTACCCTCTGTGTGCAACGTTAGGCCGGCCACACACAGACGTAATCACGTAACGGAATCTCGCAACGGAATCCCGATTCGGAATTCCGAACGCAGCGATTGCATACAAAATCGATGTCTGCCACACACAGACGTCAACGTTCCGTACGTTATTTTTTTCCGTGCGGAATTCCACATGAGGGCTCGTGCATTCGGAATCACGCACGGAAAAAAGTCATTCCGAACGCAAGCCTCCCATAGATTTTGTATTGGTCGCCACACACAACCGTTATTCCGTACGTACGGAATGCTAACTTTTTTATTACAGCTCTGGATACCAGACTTTTGGCTTACTTTTTAATTATTTTGCTAAGAGCGGGTCCATAGCGCATGTTTTGCTCTACACAATCAACAAAAACATCTTCACAAAACATTGTTTCGCGAAACATGTTTCTCTACACACGCCGTCTACAGCGATTGCATGGCTTGATTGAGTAGACAAAACTTCAGTGTTGCCAATTTAGCATTTTATGTTAGCCTATTACTTATCATGACTCGAAAATGTATGAAATAAACTTAAAAGTGACCAAAGTTTTAGGTATATCTGAAAATGTAACTTTTGCAAATGTAAAAATGCATAAACATTAGGCTTCGTGAGCTGTAGACCTCGCGTTGAAAAGTAGCTGGAATTGAAATATTTTAAAACAACTTACACAGAATAGACATTAGTTTTAAGGGTTCCGTACCCAAAGGGTAAAAACAGGACCCTATTACTAAGACTCCGCTGTCCGTCTGTCTGTCTGTCTGTCTGTCACCAGGCTGTATTTCATGAACCGTGATAGCTAGAGAGTTGTTATTTTCACAGATGATGTATATCTGTTGCCACTATAACAACAAATACTAAAAACAGAATAAATAAATATTTAAGGGGGGCTCCCATACAACAAACGTATTTTTTCCGTTTTTTGGTATGGAACCCGTCATGCGTGAGTCCGACTCGCACTTGGCCGGTTTTTTTAACTAATAAGTATCTACTGTGCAAATAGTTATACACAGTCCTAGGTTCTATCAAAGTCACAACCTTAATAATTTTCAAAAAAAGTTTTGAATGGTGAATTTTTAAGTCTTCTAAAAATAAAAAACAACATTTTCTTTGCATCGGTAACAAAAAAAATTTGTTACATTTTGATCATTTTTCGTAACTGTTATAACTGTTATATCTCTTTTCCTTGACTTTTCGAAAAATTTTGAAAAACCTGGTTCAATTGAAATTTTTTAAATGATTTTTAAAGATAAAATTTTTAATAACACTGAGGCTAATCGCAATTTTTTTTTGCGGTTAGCCTCAGTGTTAAATCATATTGTTAAAAATTATTGTGGCCAATATTATTGCGTATGTGCGGCTGGCCTATGACAATACCCTGCCCCTCGACCCGCGCAAAATGTTTTGTGTACGTGTTTTCCACCGGGCATGGAAAGCAGAAACATTGATTCTCTACACAAAAATGTTTCGCGAAACAATGTTTTGTGTAGATCTTTTTGTTGATTGTGTAGAGCAAAACACGAGCTATGGACCCGGCTTAAGTTATTAGTTCTATTTTACCAAAAAAAAAACAGAAAACAATTGAATTGACCTAAGCGTAATATTAATAATAAATAGTCTATAATTATTCATCTTCAATTATTCATTAAAAGTCAAAATAATTCACCTTCGCTCAATGTTTACTCATCAAAGTCTGGCGCCTGACTGAGCCGTGATTCCGAACGAAAAAAAACGTCTGTGTGTGGTGGTACGTACGGAATCACGTTGCGTGATTCCGTTGCGAGATTCCGTTGCGTGATTACGTCTGTGTGTGGCCGGCCTTAACATGGTTCGAGCGATTAACTAAATGGGCAACTAATTTTAAGCATTGGCGTAGGAAGGGGGGAGGGGGGGGTCCACCCCAGAACAGTCTGTTGCCAACCCCAGAACAGTATGTTGCCAACCCCAGAAAAATCCCTGTTTGCCCCAGGCACCCCCTGGAAAAAAGCTCCAAGTCCTATGATGAAGGGTGACTGATATGATAAATCAGTGCACAGCCCAAACTACTGGATAGAGAATTAAGAAAGGATTTTTGGAAATTCCACTATAAGTACCAGGAAAAAAATAAATGGACATTTGGACCTAAAATTTCATAGTTTTCATACTTCTAAAAACAAATAAGCTAACAAATCAATATGCATGTCGTTATTAAGGTTTTATGGGATGAATATTGCGAAAATGGCATCTATTTTGGGGTCCAACACGACACAATGGACTATTCAACCTCTCTATAGGACAGAAAGGGGGGTTCTAGACTTATTATATTAGGGGGTTCAAATTTTTATTGGAAAAATAATATGGGAACAGAAACAGGAATGAGAATGTGAACAGGAACGGGAATTACTAATATTATAAATGTGGAAGTTTAATGTTTGTTATACTCAATCACGTAAAAACGGCTGAACGGACTTGGAATGGCACGCAGATAGTTACAACAACCAGGGTTAAAACATAGGATACTTTTTATCCCGGCCAAAGGCTCCTCAAGGATTTTCCGAATGTTCACGCAAAGTCATGGGCAAAAGCTAGTCAACCAATAAAAATAGAAACACTAAAATTATTTCAAGACTTAATATAATAGAAAAATATCACATTTGTACACTTTACACACATTTACAAAATATTTAGGTAACATTTTTAACTTAACAGCTCATAATCATAATTGTGTATAAAAAAAAAAAAATCAAGTAGATAGATCTATAAGGCTTATCAACAAAATCCTAATCAAAATAGTCATCAATATCTATATCTGGATTCAATATATCATCACCAAATGGACTAAGATCAATTTGATCTAAAATCAAATTTTCACACATCTCTTCAAGATCTGTTTCACCTATTAAAATTGCTCCCTGTAACTTTCCATTTTGAAGAACAAATTTAATATACTCTTGATGGGGTGTTGTTCTTAGTAAAATCTCATAATTAGTACCTAACCCTTGTCCATTATACTTTCCTAAAAGCACTACTCTGTAGCCAAACAAAGATGTACAATGTGTGAATAATTCGAAACAAAAATCTTGCAATACTTCATCGTTTGTTTTTCTAGCGTGCATAGATTTAGCAGCCATTGCAGCCATTTGTCTTGCTTGTGTCCAGAGTCTTAACTGGAACCAGTGGGGAGCGTGAACCCAAGCTGCATGAGCCACATCTCCAGCTGCAAATATATCTTTAACAGATGTCTCCTGAAACTCATTAACGGATAGACCCCCATCAGGACCTATTAGTGGTATGTTATCCCAAGTAAAATTTACAGCAGGCTCAACACCTGTTGCAGATACTACAAAATCACATTCTACAACTCTCCCATTACTTAATACCACTTTCAGAGGGTATTCCGATACTATTTCAGTAACAGATTTTACTTCAACTTTATAAATTATTTCCAAATCTTGTTCACCTTTTTCGTTTTTGGAGCCTTCCAATTTTTTATACCAATCTGGGCCTAAGGCTGCGGACTTCAAATTTTTATTTAAAGAAACTAATGTATCTTCTTCAGCAAAAATATGGCGGCGAACAATAGTATTTTTAGCATTATTTTCTTCTGACTTCTTATTAAATGTATCTTGAAAGAATTGAGCAGCTCCCGGATCTATAAAAGTTGCTGATATATAATCATCTTTTATCACCCAAATTTTCTGTATACCTCTAGTAGCATGAACAATTTCTGATGCAATGCCACCATTGCCAACAATTACCATTCTACGGCCATTCTTAAGTCTTGTCTGGAATTCTTGAACAGATTCTGTGTCTCTTATGCCAAGAATCCTTTTAGAATTATTAGCATCAGATATAAGTCTTGGTATTCCACCAGTACAAATGCAAATTATGTCAAATTCAACAACTATCTCACCATGAGTTGTACATACTTTGTTTTTTGTATCAATGTGCTTGACTGAATCATAAATAATGTTTAAATTTGGGTGTATCCTTTGCAGCGAGGTTGCCTCTGTTTCACTGACATCGAATTTGACTATAGTTTTAGCGAAAAAAGTAACATTGCTTACATTCTTAACTAAAGATGAAGCAGTGATTAAAATCAATGGTTCTTCAGGGTGTAAAATGGCTAAAGTTTCTACACATGTTACACCGGCTATCCCACCACCAACCACTAAGTACGTGGTTTTGTGACAAGACATCCTGAATTATGTAATCCAATAAAACTAATTCTTTTTAAATACACTCTTTTTCCACCAATTTTATTTTATATTATTACTTATTTTTCGAGTTGCGTAAGTTGCGTTGATCTCTCATAAAATTACAGTTTATTTACGATTCGGATTATTTACGAAGTGACACACAACAGTGACAGTGACAGCCAAGACATGTGAGCATGCGAATCTCCGTCAGGGTTGCCAACCCATTTAAATAAATTCTCGTACAGATTTGGTGGAGATTATCGTATTTCCACACAAAATCTGTTCAAAATCTCGTACATTACCAATTTTGTATGAAAACTATTTTGTAAAATCCTCGTATTTGGTGATTTTTGCCTAATTTTGCCTCGTATTCAAGACGTCAATTCTCGTATTTGTACGAGGAACCTCGTACAGTTGGCAACCCTGATCTCCGTGCCACTGAATAATTCCATTCTAAAACTACCTAGAAGTAATGTACCGATGATATACGTTCTTATTTCAGATATCAAATCGATTGTACCGGCTTCCCGGCAGAATGATTGACAAAAGCATGTGGCACGGAGAGTCGCATGCTTTGAGGTTATGTTTTTTGTTAAATCGTCGAATTCCAGATCAAGTCTGTACCGGTGGTTCGATGTATTTGTAGCCGTTACATATTCATTGTAACAGCTACAAACACTTTCGTTGCTCATGTAACGCAACAGGGTCAAAGATATCGCGATCTAAAGTTTTAAAAGCATGCGACTCTCCGGCCCACACACTTAAGTCTAAAATATTGATGAAAATTGCATTAAGATTAAAAATAAGCAGGTTTTTGTAATCGTTTGATCACGATAAACGACCCGAAAACATATTTTCAGAATATCTTTACTCGTTTTAGAGAAATTTGCAAATTTATTTACTATGAACAATCACAGTGTAGGGTTACCATATCGTCGGTCGGTCAGAATCATTAGGCTGTTTCTAGAAAATAAACCGATCGGAATACGTTATTTTGAGGGTATAACCTTCAAGAATTCTAAAGTTTATGAATTCTTGCCTGTCGATACATTGGCATATAATTAGTTTATTTTTGCGTTTTGTGTCACATCTAGCCGATGCATCTTGAGAAATTCGATTATTTGTGGTCGTTATAAATAATTGGACTCTAAGGCGATTCTCCCACTGCCAACGCGCGCCGTCGTCGCGGGGCGCGGTTTGGCGTTTCACGCGCGCGGTGACGGCGCAGCGCAACGCCTGTTCGGGCGGTTTTCTCCGCGCCCCCGCGCCATTCGGCGTCTGACGCGTCCCCGCCGCTTGTTTTTTAGAGGCATTAAATTTTGAAGTTGTTTTGTTTTAATTTCCAGGTTTTTAGGGTTCCGTACCTCAAAAGGAAAAAAAACTGAACACATATAAAATCACTCATGAGATTAAAACGTCCAGACAAATAATTTAGATTTGCCATCTCGATATTAATGACGGAATTTTAATAACATACGAGTAGGTAGGTACGGTCAACGGCACGCTGGGCTTCCACGACAGCGTAATGATATTCAATCAAATAAATATCAGATTTTTTACAGTTTTGTATAACCTCATGTGCTGCATAATGTACCTACCAAATGGCACTAAAATGGGCGTATATCCAAGCCTTAAACATTTGAAAACCAGAGGAAATCCCGCCATCGTAACGAAACGATCATCGAAAACCAGCCGCGGGGCGCGTCGCAGTGTGTTGTACCCCGCGGTAACGCGCCTGCTGGCGCAAACTGCTCGCGGATCGCCGGCGGCACGCGGCGGTGCGCGCTCACGCGCCGTGGCGCGCCTTGGTGTGTTGGACGAGGCGGTTTTCTGTACAAATTAATGTACTTGCATACAACGTAAAAGACGCGCGTGGGTGCGCCGCGACCACGCGCGTCGCCAGTGTGAGAACCGTCTAAACTGTCAAAATTGTTTTAAAGTAAAAAGAAACAATAGTATTGTATTTAAGATAGCCTGCGTAGTGTACAAACCTAATTTGTGTCATTTTCGTCCATGGAAACAGACGTGGGACCCGTACATTAATAACACCGTCAAAAAAATATTACAATTTGAAAAACAAGTACCATATACCTCAGATCACTTAAAAATCCCTATGAAATAAATTTGTGCCAAATTAAGGCATGGACTTTTAATATTTTCAATTTTTTTGTTTGTCCGAGCCATTGATGCTTATAAAAAATATTAGTATTATTAGAGTTTACATATTTAATATCTTAAATACATGAGTGATGGACAGAATGAATTTGTGTCATTTTCATGCATGGATAATACCTAGGTAGGTAGGTATTCAAAAAGTTTGCGGTCGAAGCGAGTAGGCGCGGGCGCGTGGCGAGGGACGACGAAGCTCGTCCGTTTCGGTTGGATACTAAGTACGTACATACCTATAAGTCTCACGTCACGATACGAACGAACACGCACCTTTCGTTTGGTTAAGTAGGTACTCTATAGAATTACATCTCCTGTTTTAGAAATTCATACAGATGTACTATGGACAACAACGTCACTTAACCACAACTCTTAAGGTTAAAATCGGTTGCACGCCGCGCCGCCGCCGTCATAACATAATATATTTAGTTCGTGCAGGGGGATACATGCGCACACAATTTTTTTGCTAACTTTTTAAGCGAAGCTGTTGCCCATAGTACATACATATCTGTTCTGTTTCCATTCTAAAACAACCTAGAAGTAATGTACCGACGATATACATTCTTATTTCAGATATCAAATCGATTGTACCGGCTTCCCGGCAGAATGATTGACAAAAACGTGGGCCGGAGAGTCGCATGCTTTGAGGTTATGTTTTTTGTTAAATCGTCGAATTCCAGATCAATCGGAGCCTGTAGCGGTGGGTTGATGTATTTGTAGCCGTTACATATTTAAGCATGTTCCAGACGGATTAAATCACGCCTCCCAACAGAGGTGACCTTGCTTGATTTAATCCATCTAGACGGCAGATTGAATCCAAATTTCTCCAACCAATCCAAATGACCTTCAACGTCCTTGGTGGAAGGGCGCGAGTTCCAACACAGGCACGGTAATGATATTTATCAGTACTCCAACTTCATATACTGCCCGGCATTTTATTGGCAAGATAAAAACGAGACAAAAGATGTGCAGCGCCACAAATTTTAGTGTTTGTGGCTATTGCGCATCTTTTGTCTCATCTTTCTCTTGCCAATTTATATGCAAGTGTCATCTGTACAAATAGTCGAAAAGCGAGTCGTACCTACGCGCCTCGGCCCTCGAGTTCAGTCTGCAGTCTGCACTCGGTACACAAACAGTCGCGAATGCGCCGCAGTGATGAACGAAAGATGTACGTAGGTCAGGTACTATTGAGGTAATAAATATAATAGAAAAAATACTATAAAATATCGACTCAGCCCTCGCAGTTCAGACGGGCTCAAATGGCTCGGCTGCTACGGGTTACGGGTGAGTCAATTTTTTCTAGTATTTTTAGGGTTCCGTAGCCTAAATGGCAAAAAACGGAACCCTCATAGATTCGTCATGTCTGTCTGTCTATCTGTCCTTCTGTCACAGCCATTTTATTCCAAAAGTATTAATATTACACAATTGAACCTTGGTTGGTAGATGTATTCTGTTAACCGCTTAACGATTTTAACACAAAAATAACAAAAATAAAGATTAAGGGGGGGCTCTCCATACATGGAACTGAAACTGCGAACGTGTGAGGTGTCAATAGATAGGTCTTTAAAATTGACATTGAGGTTTTTAAGACATTTTTTTCTCAAAGTCTAAGGTTTGAAAGATATACTCCTCCAAAGTGGTAAAATGTTTATCCTCCCCCCCCCCCCCTTTAACTTTTGAAATAAGAAAGTGAAAAATCTAAAAAACATATATGCTGCATGTAGGTCTTAATAATTACTTTCAATAAAAATTGGTTTAAATGAGATATAGTAATTAGTTTTTCAGATATAGCACATTTTCCATAACCGCAAATATAACTTTGTCATTCATAACAACACTGAAAAACAAAGTTATTTTTGCAGACGAAAAATTATAATGGTATTAAATATGGTGTGGTATAAGGTATCTACGGAACCGTACGGCGTGTTGCCCAAAACGCACTTGGCCGGGTTTTTTTCTATTATATTTATTACCTTAATATAGAAATAACATTCTGAATGCCAAAAGTCTAAAAATTCAATAGGTACTATTGATTGAAATATAAGTTCTTACTATTGCAAAGTGCAGATTGTGCTGTTTTTATTATAAATATAATTAACCAATAATCCAGAGATACCTTACATTTTTAAATACCTGGAAAGTCCGAAAGCTAAGATTAAGTATACTTAAAATATTATATAATACGTAGGTATTGTACTAAGGATTATTAAATAATTTGTTTCTCCCATCAATAATGTATTTTTTTTAATTTTTATTTTACCATTAGTTTTGTTAATCTAGTTATATTATTGCCTTAAAATTAATTGATTGAACCAGCGCGGGTTTATTTAGGTAATTATTTCAAGGACAGGGCCGAGTTACAGTACTGATAGATATCTTTACCGTGGAATGGGAAAGAGTGTCGGCGCTAGGGTTGCCAACATGTCTAAGGCGAAATACAGTATTTTTCAAATAAGGCTAAAAAAATTAGTACACTTTAAAATAATATAGTAGTTTATGGAAAAGGCAAAAATTAGGCAAATATATTATTATATTTTACTTTTTATAAAAACTATATTTTTTGAACTTTTTGCATTTTTGAACAATGTTTTGGTCAAAATCATAAATCATAAATAAAACAATCATGAATCAAAATAAAAGTCTCATATTATTTTCTACCATCAATATTAATTAAATATAAGTAAATTAAAAACTCGTTTTTAACTTACTTACGATTGTATCAGTATTACTGATTAAGTTAAGACATGAAAGAAATTCGTCCATGGTTAAGATTAAGATATATTTCGTCCATGGATTAAGATTTAATTAAGTTGTCAATTTTATATTGACAAGTTTGGAACGCAATAAGACAGATAGATACGTTCAGAATTCAGATACAATACACTATACACATAGTATTTGTTATATGGTGTGACTATACACTACACGCTATAGAATCAGTCAAAATTCACGATCACAAATTTAAAAAAAAGAAACATTTGTTTCTTAGCGATCGATGTTGAAAATATAGTATTTTTGCGTACTATATATTTCTTCAATAGTATATAGCACGCAGACCCGAAACATAGTATAATACGACGTATTATTATAGTATGGTTGGCAGCCCTAGTTGGCGGCGCTTGGATGTAAACTCGTGTAGCCGCAACACAATCCACGGATGGTAACCACGCCCCCATCAAGCTTCCACCAAGGTGACCTTGGTTGGGAGGCGTGATTAAATCCGTCTGGAACGTGCTTTATTGTAACAGCTACAAACACATTCGTTGCTCATGTAACGCAATAGCGACCTAGGCCTGGTTTACATTAGGCAAGTAGACGACCGAGTAGAGTAGCGAGTAGAAATACATTGCTTGGCATGTTCGTCGATTTTAAAAGAACGTCAAACACACCACGTAATGAACTTCTACTCTCCTAAAACACTCTACTAAAGACTAAGATAATGTAAACCAGCCCTAAAGTTTTAAAAGCATGCGACTCTCCGGCCCACACGCTTAAGTCTAAAATATTGGTGAAAATTGTATTATGATTAAAAATAAGCAGGTTTTCGTAACCGTATATAATAGGTCTTTACCTATGAAATTGCCGATTTGTATGGAGAATTTTCAAGAAGTTGCATTTTTCATACTAGCATTTTCTTTGTTCATTTAACAACCGTTAACACTCTTGTAACAAAACTTTTATATACTAATGTTTGAACACTATGCTAACCTATTCCATTTACGATAAGCGAAAAAAATAAGTTTTGGCTAAGTTACAACCCCTCCGGTCACCCTTTTTTGGCTCACAAAAAAAAGAGTAACCTTCAAGATCTTTTTTTAATGCTATGAAAGCTTAAAAAAAGGACTTTATTTTTACTGATAGTTGACTATCATGGTCATAATTCGACATACGTAAATCAAGATATTGTTAAATGTTTTAAAACATAGAAGTTATTATTTTCTCTGTATGTGACAAAATATCGGCAAGTTCATAAGTAAAGACCTAATATTATACTATATATAGCTCGATTACCACTCACTGACTGACTCACTCATTGACATGATTGTTCTCCCAGAAGGAGGTGGAAAAGGGTATAACAATGTTCGGGGAAAATGTTCGATACCCCAATCGAACTGGGGAAAAATTATGACATTTGGGAAAAACAAGATGGCGGCTGTGGCGAAGTTTGTAACTTTTTTGTTTTCCAACCGATTTTGTTCAAACTTACAAGAGTGGTAGATTTTGACATTTAAAATTGAGAAGAATGAGAAAACAACTAAAAAACAAAATGGCGGCCACGCTGGGCAGTTTTGAAAAATTTGATTTTTGGACCCCAAACCGCGGGGCCACAGGTCTGAACTGTTGCTTGGTTTAAGAAAACAATCTTTACTATTTCACCACAATTACCCTTAAATTTTACTAATCGGGGAAACTTTTTAAAAATTCAAGATGGCGCCTGTTGTTGAGGCCATTTTGTTTGGGGTACAAAAACACGCCATTTTTAAAGTCGATTTTCTTCCAGATGGCAACACTGGAACGTTTTGAGGTTTATAGAACGGCTGTAGGTCTAGATACAATGTATTGATTATTATAATATTTTTACCCCATTTCGGGGTAACTTTTGAGATTTACCCCAAAATGCAAAAAAGTGAAATAACCACTTTTTGAAAATTTTGAGTATGAGGACTTGTGTATAGTCTGTATATAAATGACTTTTTGGTATTTTGGTTGACAACGTCTGGCAACCCTGAAACCTGTTGAAGAAAAAGGCATTTTCGAGATACCCTTTTTTCAAATCCTATTGCGGCGGCTGGGTGCAAGTGAGAAAGCAAATCAAAACGTCATTGCACGCAGTATATGCTGCAAAATATAGGAAAAATATGAACTAAAGAAAAATCAACATGGCGGACGCGGTGGCGGCCATTTTGTAAATTTTATACCTTTTTTAAATATTATAAGGCTATTTTGAGGCAGTTTGCGATGCTTGAGAAAGTTGACATGTATTGACGAATTATGCAACGTATTAAGGAGTAATGCCCTGTAAAAAAAAATTACCCAATTTCAGGGTACTTTTCGAGATTTACCCCAAAAATGTGAAAAATAGCAATAGTGGCATTTTTAAATATTTTTTATCAAAAACCATTACATTTTGCTAATATTAATGACATTTGACTATTTTATATCGAAAAGATGGCAACACTGAAATTGAAAGTAGGTTGATTTTCCAAGAAACTTACATTTTTATTACAAAAAAGGAGCATTTGTAGATGTAAACAATGTACGGAAAAAGTATTCAAAATATAGAAAACTATTAGAAGAAAAAATTAAAAGTGGAAGTCCAGGTCAAGATCCTCATGACGGGGTACTGCCCGCCAAAATGGTACTACATAGGTAGATGGTGCTCAAACTAAAGTTGTACAAGACTCTAAGCAGATCCTAAAGCGAGGAAAAAAAAAATTCAAAATGGCGGAAAAGCAAAATGGCCGCCATACAAAATTACAGAAAACCCAGAATTATACATACATTGTACCCCTCTACAAATGCTCCTTCATTTGTAGAGGAGTACAATGTATTGAAAAAGTATTTAGAATCTAGAAAACTATCAGAAAAAATATTAAAAGTAGAAAACCAGGTCAAGATCCTCATGACAGGGTACTGCCCGCCAAAATGGTATTACATAGGTAAATGGTGCTTAAACTAAAGTTGTACAGGACTTAAAGCAGATCCTGAAGCGAGGACAAAAATCAAAATGGCGGAAAATCAAAATGGCCGCCATACAAAATTACAGTAAACCCAGAATTATATAGTTCGACTACCACTCACATACTGACTGACTCACTCACTGATTGAATTAAATGTTCTCCCAGAAGGTTGTGGAAAAGGGTAAAATCAAAATGGCGGAAAATCAAAATGGCCGCCATACAAAATTACAGTAAACCCAGAATTATATAGTTCGACTACCACTCACATACTGATTGACTCACTCACTGATTGAATTAAATGTTCTCCCAGAAGGTTGTGGAAAAGGGTATAATGATATTTGGGGAAAATGTGCAAAACCCCAATCGAACTGGGGAAAAATTAAATACCACTTACTCACTGACTGATATACAAAATTGTTCTCTCAAAAGAAGGTGGAAAAAGTAAGAATGAAGTTTGGGGAAAATGTCCGAAACCCCAATCGAACTGGGGAAAAAATATGACATTTGGGAAAAACAAAATGGCGGCTGTGGCGAGGACTGTAACTTTTTGTTTTCCAATTGATTTTGTTAAAACTTACAAGAGTGGTAGATTTTGACATTTAAAATTAACAAAATATAGAAAAAACGACAAAAACAAAATGGTGGCCGCGCTGGAGCCCATCTCGGCGCATCTCTTGTCTCATCTTTCTCTTGCCAATTTATATGCCGGTATCTATAACTGTCGCGACCAGCACGTTGCGTATGCATTAAACTCCCCGTCAGAATCACGTTCCATCCCCGCCCCGTGCCCATCCCGTCCGGGGTTTTTCCCGTAAAGTATACAGCGACCTTTAGGATAAAAATAATGATTTGAATAATAGAAATAGCGGCGTTTTAAAATATATTTTTTTATCAAAAACCATCAGATTTTGCCAATACTAATGACATTTGACTATTTTTATATCGAATAGTTGGCAACACTGAAATTGAAAGTAGGTTTATTTTCCAAGACCGCCACATTTTTATTACCAAAAAGGAGCATTTGTAGAGGGGTATAATGTATAGAAAAAGTATTCAGAATTTATAAAACTATCGCTATATTGACCGCAAACCGCGGGGGCACAGCTCTAAACTGTTGTTTGGTTGGTGATAATATTGGGTTACCTATCTGGCAGAAACTTGATGCTCCGAAATTTATTTGGCAGAACACACTTGGCAGAATCTTCTTTAAACGAATATTTTTAAGGCATAAAAATTGTTTAATATAATTATTGTTTGGCAGAATGTTTACATGTCCGAATTTACAATGGCATACTATTCAGATGGCAGAATTTCATTAGGCATAAATACCTTTGGCAAAATTTTTATTCGCAGAATTTCGTTTGGCATAACGTTTATTGAGTCGAAAATTATTTGGTATAATTTTCACATGGTATACTACAAATATGGCAGAATTTCATTAAGAATAATGTCATTAGGCATACGGCCGGTTTCTGAATTGAGAAATTGTAGTTGAGCACTACTTAAGTACAAATTTTGTATGGGTGAGTAAGATTTGAGTAGTGCTTAACTTCAATTTCTCAATTCAGAAACCGGCCGTTATTGTAATTTCCAAAAAAAATGCATTTTAACCTTAAATTGAATTAAATATGTTGAATTTTTGTAAATATTGTGCTTCAAAAGTCAACAACAGACCGAATCGCTGCAAAACCGACATGCATGCTGCTTGCTTCCATGCATGCTTGCTTGCTTGCTTGCATGCATGCATGCATGCTTGAATGCTTGTTTGCATGCATGATGCTTGCATGCTTGCCGGGGGGTGCAGGGGGGTTGGCACCCCTGCTCGGGGGGGTCGGGGGGCCTGAGGCTCCCGCTATAAAGAAAAACTTTTAATGCACTTAGGTTAGTGTTTTCACGCAGCAGTATAATACTGCTTAATGTAGAAAAAAATATAAACAATAGATAGAAAAATCTTTATGGCGGACGCGGTGGCGGCCATTTTGTAAACTTTATACATTTTTAAAATATTCTAAGGCTATTTTGAGGCAGTTTACGACACTTGAAAAAAATGGCATGTATTGGCGAATTAGGCAACATATCAAGGAGTTGTGCTCAGTAAAAAAATACCCATTTTCAGGGTTGTTTTTTTAAATATACCCCAAAAAGTATTTAAAATTTAGAAAACTATTTAAAAAAATTAAAAGTGGATGCAAGGGGCTGGGTGCAAGGGGTTCCAAATAACATCATTCAGAGCCAAAGCCAACTTCTCCTGCTCGCGGTGCACCCTGCTAGCACGAGTACGAACGAGGCTCTGGCGGTCGACCGGTGGCGGGATAACCATCACAAACATTGCGAGCTAATGAAATACACAGACCGGTGTCAGGCAGCAGTGACACTGGTGCGATTAGCTACGCACTATGATTGCCAACCCGCATGCCCAGCGTGGCAATTATGGGCAAAACCTCCTAATGGTGACACAAAACACCACGGCCCCCAGATTCCAGGTGCCCTGCTATTCCTGATCACGGCGGTGGTCACGGTAACGGCAGGACAGGGGGTGCGAAGAATCCCCGGGTTACGGAAGGCCACCATAAACAACTGACCCTGGCGACGTACAACGTACACACGTTAAGGCTCGACGAACACCTGGCGCAACTCGAGGAAGAACTCAGAAGGATAAAGTGCACCTTCTTGGGCTCAGCGAAGTCCGAAGAGAGGGGGAGGATACTGTGCCCCTGGAGGCGGGCCACCTTCTGTATTTCCGAAAGGGAGACCAGCTATCCCAGGTTGGCGTAGGGTTCCTGGTACATAAAGCCCTCTGTGACAACATTGTAGAAGTGTCGAGTGTGTCCAATAGGGTTGCGTACCTCGTGTTCAAGCTAACCGAGAGGTATACTCTCAAGGTTGTGCAGGTTTACGCACCGACCTCAGCACACTCGGACGATGAAGTGGAAGATATGTTTGGAGACATATCCAAGGTTTTACACTTCACTACCAAGGCACACTTCAACGTTGTTATGGGGGACTTCAACGCTAAAGTGGGAGTACAGAATCACGACGAATCTGTAGTAGGATCCCATGGTTTTGGGTGCAGAAACCACAGGGGGCAAATGCTTTTCAACTTTCTTGAGAAAGAGGGGCTTTTTGTGAAGAATTCTTTCTTCAAGAAACTGCTCCAAAGAAAGTGGACATGGCGAAGTCCCGATGGTAGGTCTAAAAATGAGATCGACTTCATCATGGCGGATAAAAAGCATATATTCAGAGACGTCTCAGTGATCAACAAGTTTGATACTGGCAGCGATCACCGACTCATCCGAGGCTCTCTGAATATCAAGGTTAAGCTTGAACGCGCTCGCTTGATGAAGTACAGGCTCCGTCTTAACCTGCTCCAAACCATCATAGGGTCTGAAACGTTCCATTTGAACCTGGAAAACCGATTCTTTGCTGTGGAAACCACAAATACTGTTGACGTCAACCGGGCCCTCGAAAATGTGGTCGGAATACTCAGGGAAGAGGGCTCGAAATTTAGCAAAAATCAGCGAAAAGGCTGAAGAAGAAGTTTTCGGAAGAAACCCTTAGGCTCATGAAGAAGCGACGTGAAGACTCACCTGTCACTTCGTCCAAACAACAGGCTCTCAGCAAGAAGATTGGTAAACTGGTACGATCTCCGATGCTCCAATTAACGCTCGATTGAACGAGCAATTGAGCGAAATCGGGGATCGAAAGTATTTGTCCAGTCTCTTGGGAGAAGTTACTTGACGAAGTTGACTACGGCCAGTGGAGTCGTCGTAGCTTCGAAGCCGGGGGTTCTTTTGGAAATTGAAAACTGCTATAGCCAGTTGTACGCTTCGCATCTAGATCTTCAACCTCCGGAGCAGGCCGGGTTTCGAGCAGGATACGGCAGCAGCACCATAGATCACATCTTCACAGTGCGGCAGCTTATACAGAAGTCCGAAGAGTATAACCAGCCAAGGGCATCGCCAGGGGGGAGCAGGGGGGGGGCCGCGGCCGCTGCCCCCCCTAGAGGTTAAAAATGTAGCCAACTGCAAATAACCAAAGTCGTAAGGCCGTGCAATTGACTTGCTTTTTTGTCAAATCCTGCCCCATCTCAAAACTTGAATAAATTCACTAAGTGCTCTTGACTGTACCTACAATTCATATTTTTCTCATACTCTTTAATATTAACTTGCCCACCCCCCCCCTGGGCCATGGGCTGGCGACGCCCTTGTAACCAGCCTTTGTGCTTAGCATTTGTGGACTATGAGAAGGCATTTGAGTCTGTCGAAACCTGGGCTGTTTTAGAAGCCCTGCAACGATGCCAAGTCAATTGGCGATATATCCAAGAGTTGAGATGTCTCTACAATGCCGCAACGTCTCTACAATGTAGTTGTCCAATTGGAAACTTTAGAGAGAATGCAGCACCGCCCAGGTTTCTACCAAATCAAATGCTTTCTCATAGTCCACGAACGCCAAGCAAAGTTGCAGGTTATACTCCTCGGTCCTCTGTATAACCATCCGCAGCGTATGAATGAGGAGGTTGGGTGTGGTCGAACCTGCAAGCGAGACGATTCGTAAGGACTCTCGAAAACAACTTATAGACATGGCTCAGTGAGATGGGTCTGTAGTTCTTTAAGAGGAGGGAAGTCTTTTTAAAGAGCAAAATCACCTCACTTTTCCAAGCGTTTAGTGTTCTGCCCTCGACGATGTCCTTAGCCTTGCCATCAACAGGTGTCTGTGTGAAATATAACTGCCCGTAGAAACTGTCGATCTCTCTCAGCTTCGTTGAAATAATGCGACCGTTGTCAGTTTTCAGATCTCTCGCGAACACTTTGGAGCCTTTATTCCGCTCGATAGCCTCTTTAATAAACCAATGATGTCCCACCAGTGTAACTTGATAATAACTTCTTCCAACTAGGTTAACTTCGTATCGGTTCTCAGTGTGCGCGTTTTGTAGGTTGCCAGGTGCAGTTTTCGTAGTTGATGGTAGCCGAGCCGCACCCAGGGATTCTTAGCACCCCCTGATTTGATTTGATTTTTCACATAGTAGCTACACCGTTAATTTTAAAGTATATCTTTAATGAAATAGACATATCAGGCCACGTGTCTGAATATAAACGTGCACTTAAAAGTTAAAAAAAAAAACGAAAATATCGGAAAAAATCTTGATTAATCGGCAAACTCACAAAAATAGCAAGACGCGTGCACACATTCATTCTTTTCATGATTTACGTAGGTAAACAAGATAGTCTCATTTGATTACACGCGTGTAATTTTATGAATGAGCTCTAAATCCATAAATTAGTAAAATTTTGAGACATAAACAAACCTCAATATTTTATTGACTAATTATTAAATATTGAAACTTTTAACTGTACATACTCGATTAGAATAGGAATGAGATACACTCATTAAATTTTTAGATATACTTAAAAGTAAACCGTGTATATTAGTTTCTCTATGATTTTAATATCAGCCAGCAGTTTTTAGAAAAAAATATAGAGCATTCATTTTCACTACGCATCACCACACCTCCCTGCAACTTGCAGACGAAATGCAATGTGATTTAATCGGATGGCAATATGGCTATTCCACAATTTGCAGTCCAACTGCCCAAAATCCGCCACTTACAGCCCAAAAGGGCGATGCCCGCGGGCTGCTTCAGCAGCCCGCGCACCAGGGCGAAATACTAGTTATACTATATATAGCTCGATTACCACTCACTGACTCACTCATTGACATGATTGTTCTCCCAGAAGGAGATGGAAAAGGGTATAACAATGTTCGGGGAAAATGTTCAGTACCCCAATCGAACTGGGGAAAAATTATGACATTTGGGAAAAACAAGATGGCGGCTGTGGCGAAGTTTGTAACTTTTTTGTTTTCCAACCGATTTCGTTCAAACTTACAAGAGTGGTAGATTTTAACATTTAAAATTGAGAAAAATGAGAAAAAAAATAAAAAACAAAATGGCGGCCACGCTGGGCAGTTTTGAAAAATTTGATTTTTGGACCCCAAACCGCGAGGCCACAACACTGAAGTGTTGTTTGATTTAAGAAAAAAAACTTTACTGTTTCACCACAATTACCCTTAAATTTTACTAATCGGGGAAACTTTTTCAAAATTCAAGATGGCGCCTGTTGTGGAGGCCATTTTGTTTGGGGTACGAAAACACGCCATTTTTAAAGTCGATTTTCTTCCAGATGGCAACACCGGAACGTTTTGAGGTTTATAGAACGGCTGTAGGTATAGATACAATGTATTGATTAATAGAATATTTTTACCCCATTTCGGGGTAACTTTTGAGATTTACCCAAAAATGCAAAAAAGTGAAATAACCACTTTTTTTAAATTTTGAGTATGAGGTCTTGTGTATGGTCTGTAATAAATATAATGTATAAATGACTTTTTGGTATTTTGGTTGACAACGTCTGGCAACCCTGAAACCTGTTGAAGAAAAAGGCATTTTCGAGATACCCTTTTTTCAAATCCTATTGCGGCGGCTGGGTGCAAGTGAGAAAGCAAATCAAAACGTCATTGCACGCAGTATATGCTGCAAAATATAGGAAAAATATGAACTAAAAAAAATTCAACATGGCGGACGCGGTGGCGGCCATTTTGTAAATTTTATACCTTTTTTAAATATTGTAAGGCTATTTTGAGGCAGTTTGCGATGCTTGAGAAAGTTGACATGTATTGACGAATTATGCAACGTATTAAGGAGTAATGCCCTGTAAAAAAAAATTACCCAATTTTCAGGGTACTTTTCGAGATTTACCCCAAAAATGTGAAAAATAGCAATAGTGGCATTTTTAAATATTTTTTATCAAAAACCATTACATTTTGCTAATATTAATGACATTTGACTATTTTTATATCGAAAAGATGGCAACACTGAAATTGAAAGTAGGTTTATTTTCCAAGAAAATTACATTTTTATTACAAAAAAGGAGCATTTGTAGATGTAAACAATGTACGGAAAAAGTATTCAAAGTATAGAAAACTATTAGAAAAAAAATTAAAAGTGGAAGTCCAGGTCAAGATCCTCATGACGGGGTACTGCCTGCTAAAATGGTACTACATAGGTAGATGGTGCTCAAACTAAAGTTGTAGCGGATTTTAAGCAGATCCTGAAGCGAGGAAAAAAAATTCAAAATGGTGAAAAACAAAATGGCCGCCATACAAAATTACAGAAAACTCAGAATTAAATATTTTATTACAAAAAAGGAGCGTTTGTAGAGGGGTATAATGAAAAGAAAAAGTATTTAAAATTTAGAAAAATAACAGAAAAAAAATTTAAAGTGGAAGTCTAGGTCAAGATCCTCATGACGGGGTACTGCCTGCCAAAATGGTACAACATAGGTAGATGGTGCTCAAACTAAAGTTGTAAAGGACTCTAAGCAAATCCTGAAGCAAGGAAAATAATTCAAAATGGCGGTAAAGCAAAATGGCTGCCATACAAAATTACAGAAATCCCAGAATTATGTAGTTTGATTACCATTCACATACTGATTGACTCACTCACTGATTGAATTAATTGTTCTCCCAGAAGGTGGTGAAAAAGTTTATAATGACATTTGGGGAAAATGTGCAATACCCCAATCCAACTGGGGAAAAATTAAATACCACTTACTCACTGACTGATAGACATAATTGTTCTACCAGAAGGAGCTGGAAAAAGGCAGAATGAAATTTGGGGAAAATGTGCAAAACCCCAATCGAACTGGGGAAAAATTATGACATTTAGGAAAAACAAAATGGCGGTTGTTGCGAGGACTGTAACTATTTGTTTTCCAACAGATTTTGTTCAAACTTAAAAGAGTGTTAGATTTTGATATATAAGATTTAGAAAAATGGGAAAAAATCAAGACCAAAATGGTGGCCGCGCCGAAAAAAATTGAAAAAGATCTATTTTTAGACAGCAAAACGCGGGGCCACAGCTCTAAAGTATTGCTTGGTTTGAGAATTATATTTTTACCGTTTCGATACAATAACTCTCAATTTTTACCAAACTGGGAATTTAAAAAAATCAAGATGGCGCCTGTTGTAGAGGGGTACATTGTATGGAAAAAGTATTCAAAATTTAGAAAACTATCAGAAAAAAAAAATTAAAAGTGGAAGTCCAGGTCAAGATCCTCATGACGGGGTACTGCCTGCCAAAATGGTACTACATAAGTAGATGGTGCTCAAACTAAAGTTGTACAAGACTCTTATCAGAGCCTGAAGCGAGGAAAAAAAATTCAAAATGGCGGAAAAGCAAAATGGCCGCCATACAAAATCACAGAAAACCCAGAATTATATTGTTCGATTACCATTACCACTCACATAGTATACTGACTGACTCACTCACTAATTGAATTAATTGTTCTCCCAGAAGGTGGTGAAAAAGGGTATAATGATATTTGGGGAAAATGTGCAAAACCCAAATCGAACTGGGGAAAAATTAAATATCACTTACTTATTGACTGATAGACATAATTGTTCTCCCAGAAGGAGGTGGAATAAGGTAGAATGATGTAGATGAATGATTTAGAATGATGGGGAAAACGTGAAAAACCCCAATCGAACTGGGGAAAAATAGTGGGCGCATTCTGCCAGACAAATCTTTGAGTCATTGACCGCCATAGAGTAGTTTTTAACCATGGAAAGTAATTTGTATAGAATGTTCACTATTTTACTTTCCATGTTTAAAATGTACTCTATGGCGATCGATGACTCAATGATTTGTCTGCCAAAAATGCGCCCTATGACATTTAGGAAAAACAAAATGGCGGTTGTAGCGAGGACTGTAACTATTTGTTTTCCAACTGATTTTTTTCAAACTTACAAGAGTGGTAGATTTTGACATTTAAGATTAAAATGGGAATGGGGTTTCTTACAAGAACAAAATAGCGAAAAAAAAATCTAAAAAAAAAATCGATTTTTGGACCGCAAACCACAGGGGCACAGCTGTAAAGAGTTGCTTGGTTTGTGATAATTTTTACCGTTTCGATACAATAACTCTCAATTTTTACCAAACTGGGAATTAAAAAAAAATCAAGATGGTGCTCGCTGTTGTAGTGGCCATTTTGTTTGAGGTACGAAAATATGCCATTTTTAAAGTCGATATTCTTCCAGATGGCAACACTGGAGCGTATTGAAGTTCATTTTTGGTATTTTAGTTGACAACGTCTGGCAACCCTGAAACCTGTTGAGGAAAAAGGCATTTTCGAGATACCCTTTTTGCAAGCCCTATTGCGGCGGCTGGGTGCAAGTGAGAAAGCAAATAAAAACGTCGTTGCACGCAGTATATGCTGCAAAATATAGGAAAAATATGAACTAAAGAAAAATCAATATGGCGGACGCGGTGGCGGCCATTTTGTAAATTTTATACCTTTTTTAAATATTGTAAGGCTATTTTGAGGCAGTTTGCGATGCTTGAGAAAGTTGACATGTACTGACAAATTATGCAACGTATTAAGGACTAATGCCCTGTAAAAAAAATTTACCCAATTTCGGGGTACTTTTCGAGATTTACCCCAAAAATGTGAAAAATAGAAATAGTGGCATTTTTAAATATTTTTTATCAAAAACCATTACATTTTGCCAATATTAATGACATTTGACTATTTTTATATCGAAAAGATGGCAACACTGAAATTGAAAGTAGGTTGATTTTCCAAGTACCGCCACATTTTTATTACCAAAAAGGAGCATTTGTAGAAGGGTACAATGTATGGAAAAGTATTCAGAATTTAGAAAACTATCAGAGTAAAAATTAAAAGTGGATGTCCAGGTCAAGATCCTCATGACAGGGAACTGCCCGCCAAAATGGTACTACATAGGTAGATGGTGCTCAAACTAAAGTTGTACAGGACTTAAAGCAGATCTTGAAGCGAGGAAGAAAAAATAAAAATGGCGGAAAATCAAAATGGCCGCCATACAAAATTACAGAAAACCCAGAATTATATAGTTCGACTACCACTCACATACTGACTGACTCACTCACTGATTGAATTAAATGTTCTCCCAGAAGGTGGTGGAAAAGGGTATAATGATATTTGGGGAAAATGTGCAAAACCCCAATCAAACTGGGGAAAAATTAAAAACCACTTACTCACTGACTGATAGACAAAATTGTTCTCCTAGAAGGAGGTGGAAAAAGTAAGAATGAAATTTGGGGAAAATGTGCAAAACCCCAATCGAACTGGGGAAAAATTATGACATTTGGGAAAAACAATAGACAAAATTGTTCTCCCAGAAGGAGGTGGAAAAAGTAAGAATGAATTTTGGGGAAAATGTCCAAAACCCCAATCGAACTGGGAAAAATTATGACATTTGGGAAAAACAAAATGGCGGCTGTGGCGAGGACTGTAACTATTTGTTTTCCAATTGGTTTTGTTCAAACTTACTAGAGTGGGAGATTTTGACATTTAAAATGAACAAAATATAGAAAAAACGACAAAAACCAAATATTGGCCGCGCTGGAGCTAATCTCGGCGCATCTTTTGTCTCATCTTTCTCTTGCCAATTTATATGCCGGCATCTATAACTGTCGCGACCAGCACGTTGCGTATGCATTAAACTACCCGTCAGGATCACGTTCTATCCCCGCCCCTTGCCCGTCCCGTCCGGGGTTTTTCCCGTAACGTATACAGCGACCTTTAGGATAAAAATAATGATTTGAATAATAGAAATAGCGGCGTTTTTAAATATTTTTTTTATCAAAAACCATCTGATTTTGCCAATACTAATGACATTTGACTATTTTTATATCGAATAGTTGGCAACACTGAAATTGAAAATAGGTTTATTTTCCAAGTACCGCTACATTTTTATTACCAAAAAGCAGCATTTGTAGAGGGTATAATGTATGGAAAAAGTATTCAGAATTTAGAAAACTATCAGAAAAAAATATTAAAAGTGGAAGTCCAGGTCAAGATCCTAATGACGGGGTACTGCTCGCCAAAATGGTACTTCATAGGTAGATGGTGCTCCAACCAAAGTTGTACAAGATTCTAAGCAGAGCCTGAAGCAAGGAAAAAAAATTCAAAATGGCGAAAAAGCAAAATGGCCGCCATACAAAATTACAGAAAACCCAGAATTATATAGTTTGATTACCACTCACATACTGACTGACTCACTCACTAATTGAATTAATTGTTCTCCCAGAAGGTGGTGAAAAAGGGTATTATTATATTTGGAGAAAATGTGCAAAACCCCAATCGAAATGGGGAAAAATTAAATACCACTTACTCATTGACTGATAGACATAATTGTTCTCCCAGAAGGAGGTGGAAAAAGGTAGAATGAAGTTTGGGGAAAATGTGCAAAACCCCAATCGAACTGGGGAAAAATTATGACATTTAGGAAAAACAAAATGGCGGTTGTGGCGAGGACTTTAACTATTTGTCTTCCAACTGATCTTATTCAAACTTACTAGAGTGGTAGATTTTGTCATTTAAGATTTAGAAAAATGGGAAAAAAAAACAAGAACAAAATGGCGGTTGCGCCGAAAATTTTTGAAGAAAATCTATTTTTGGACCGCAAACCGCGGGGGCACAGCTCTAAAGTGTTGTTTGGTTTGTGATAATTTTTACCGTTTCGATACAATAACTCTCAATTTTTACCAAACTGGAAATTTAAAAAAATCAGGATGGCGCCTGTTGTAGTGGCCATTTTGTTTGAGGTACGATAATATGCCATTTTTAGGGTTCCGTACCCAAAGGGTAAAAACGGGACCCTATTACTAAGACTCCACTGTCCGTCTGTCTGTCTGTCTGTCGGTCTGTCTGTCTGTCACCAGGCTGTATTTCATGAACCGTGATAGCTAGAAAGTTGAAATTTTTACAGATGATGTATTTCTGTTGCGGCTATAACAACAAATACTAAAAACATAATAAAATTAATATTTAAGGGGGGCTCCCATACAACAAACGTGATTTTTTTTGCCGTTTTTTGCTCGATATTAATAACGACAACAGGTAGAAAGTTGAAATTTTCACATATGATGTATTTTTGTTGCCGCTATAACAATAAATACTTAAAAACAGAATAAAATAAATATTTAAGAGTTGCTCCCATACAACAAACGTATCTTTTTTGCCGTTTTTTGGTACGGAACCCTTCGTGCGCGAGTCCGACTCGCACTTGGCCGGTTTTTAAAGTCGATATTCTTCCAGATGGCAACACTGGAGCGTATTGAAGTTCATAGGCCAGTGGCCCTACCGCCCAAGTGTCGTCGACTTCGCCGTCGGCTTCATTTGACAGATGGATGAGATACATTGCTACTTCTTTTTGGTACAAATAAAAACTTACCAAAGATAAGTAGCAATGTATTACAACCATCTGTCAAATGAAGCCAACGGCGAAGTCGACTACACTTGGCCGGTAGGGCCTCAGTTATAGGTATTGATATAATATCTATGATTGGTAGAATATTTTAACCCCAATTCAAAAATGCAAAAAAGTGAAATAACGTCTTTTTTGGAATTTCGGGTATGAGGGTTCATTTACTGTCTATATACAAATTACTTTTTGGTATTTTGGTTGACAACGTCTGGCAACCCTGGAAACTGCTTAGGTAAAAGACATTTTCGAGATACCCTTTTTTTCAAGTCCTATTGCGGCGGTTGGGTGCAAGTGAGAAAGAAAATCAAAACGTAATCGCACGCAGCAGTATAATACTGCTTAATATAGAAAAAATATAAACAATAGAAAAATCTTTATGGCGGACGCGGTGGCGGCCATTTTGTAAATTTTATACATTTTTAAAATATTCTAAGGGTATTTTGAGGCAGTTTACGACACTTGAAAAAAATTGGCGAATTAGGCAACATATCAAGGAGTTGTGCTCAGTAAAAAAATTACCATTTTCAGGGTTGTTTTTTTTAAATATACCCCAAAAAGTATTAAAAATTTAGAAAACTATTTAAAAAAATTAAAAGTGGATGCAAGGGGATGGGTGCAAGGGGTTCCAAATAACATCATTCAGAGCCAAAGCCAACTTCTCCTGCTCGCGGTGCACCCTGCTAGCACGAGTACGAACGAGGCTCTGGCGGTCGACCGGTGGCGGGATAACCATCACAAACATTGCGAGCTAATGAAATACACAGACACAGACCGGTGTCAGGCAGCAGTGACACTGGTGCGATTAGCTACGCACTATGATTGCCAACCCGCATGCCCAGCGTGCAAATTATGGGCCAACCCTCCTAATGGCAACACAAAATAGACCACGGCCCCCAGTTCCCAGCCGCCCTGCTATTCCTAATCACGGTGGTCACGGTTACGGCAGGACAGGGGGTGCGAAGAATCCCCGGGTTACGGAAGGCCACCATAAACAACTGACCCTGGCGACGTACGACGTACACACGTTAAGGCTCGACGAACACCTGGCGCAACTCGAGGAAGAACTCAGAAGGATAAAGTGGCTCATTCTTGGGCTCAGCGAAGACCGAAGAGATGGGGAGGATACTGTGACCCTTAAATCGGGCCACCTTTTGTATTTCCGAGAGGGAGACCAGCTATCCCAGGGTGGCGTAGGGTTCCTGGTACATAAAGCCCTCTGTGACAACATTGTAGAAGTGTCGAGTGTGTCCAATAGGGTTGCGTACATTGTGTTCAAGCTAACCGGGAGGTATGCTCTCAAGGTTGTGCAGGTTTACGCACCGACCTCAGCACACTCGGACGATAAAATGGAAGATATGTTTGGAGACATATCCTAGGCCTTACACTTCACTACCAACTCTATCAAGACATACTTCAACGTTGTTATGGGGGACTTCAACGCTAAAGTGGGAGTACAGAATCACGACGAATCTGTAGTAGAATCCCCTGTTTTTGGGAGCAGAAACGACAGGGGGCAAATGATTGTCAACCTTCTTGAGAAAGAGGGGCTTTTAGTAAAGAATTCTTTCTTCAAGAAACAGCTCCAAAGAAAGTGGACATGGCGAAGCCCCGATGGTAGGTCAAAAAATGAGATCGACTTCATCATGGCGGATAAAAAGCATATATTCAGAGACGACTCATCCGAGGCTCTCTGAATATCGAGGTTAAGCTTGAACGCGCTCGCTTGATGAAGTACAGGCTCCGTCCTAACTTGCTCCAAACCATCATAGGGTCTGAAACGTTCCATTCGAACCTGGAAAACCGATTCGTTGCCGTGGAAACAACAAATACTGTCGACGTCAACCGGGCCCTCGAAAATGTGGTCGGAATACTCAGGGAAGAGGGCTCGAAATTTTGCGAAAATCAGCGCAAAGGCTGAAGAAGAACTTTTCTGAAGATACCTTTAGGCTCATGTAGAAGCGACGTGAAGACTCACCTGTCAGTTCGTCCAAACAACAGGCTCTCAGCAAGAAGATTGGTAAACTGGTGCGCTACGATCACCGATGCTCCAATTCACACTCGATTGAACGAGCAATGGAGCGAAATCGGGGATCGAAAGTATTTGTTCAATCTCTTGGGAGAAGTCACTTGACGAAGTTGACTACGGCCAGTGGAGTCGTCGTTGCTTCGAAGCCGGAGGTTCTTTTGGAAATTGAAAACTTCTATAGCCAGTTGTACGCTTCGCATCTCGATCTTCAACCCCCGGAGCAGGCCAGGTTTCGAGCAAGATACGGCACCAGCACCATAGATCACATCTTCACAGTGCGGCAGCTTATACAGAAGTCCGAAGAGTATAACCAGCCTTTGTGCTTAGCATTTGTGGACTATGAGAAGGCATTTGATGCTGTCGAAACCTGGGCTGTTTTAGAAGCCCTGCAACGATGCCAAGTCAATGGGGAATGTCCAAAAAAAATCAAATAGGCTAAATATTTTTTTATAGATAGGAATAAGCTCTCTTAGCAATAGAAAAAAAAAATATTACTAAGAGATTTTATTCCTTCCTATAAAAAAATATTCAGCCAGTTTGATTTTTTTCGGACATTCCCCATTGGCGATATATCCAAGAGTTGAGATGTCTCTACAATGCCGCAACCATGGCGGTCCAACTGCAGAACCAGCAGTCTAAGCATATCCCCTTGTATGGAGGTGTGAGATAAGAGGATGTTATCATATCCCCACTATCTCCCCCAAATTGTTCACAAATGCATTGGAAGATATGTTTAGAACGCTGGACTGGAAAGGACGCGGTATTAACATTAACGGCAAATACATACTTGCGATTTGCGGATGACATCGTCATTGTGGCCGAAACGTTGCAGGATCTACAATACATGCTGAACAGCCTAGCTGATTCCTCTCTACGCATCGGTCTTCGGATGAACTTGGACAAAACCAAGGTTATGTTCAACGAACATGTAATTCCAGGACCGATTGCAGTACAAGGAAGTCCTCTCGAGGTTGTTACGAAATATGTCTACCTCGGGCAAACATTGCAATTGGGTAGAAACAACTTCGAGACAGAGGCCAACAGAAGGATACAGCTGGGCTGGGCAGCATATGAGAAACTTCGTCGTGTCTTAGAGTCGCCTATTCCACAGAGTCTAAAGACGAAAGTCTTCAACCAGTGCGTCCTGCCTGTCATGACATTACGGAGCCGAAACGTGGACACTCACTGTAGGGCTGGTTCATAAATTTAAAGTCGCGCAGCGAACTATGGAATGGGCTATTGCTCGGAGTTTCTCTAAGAGATCGGGTCCGAAATGAGGTGATATATAAGAACTTCAACACCTCGATATACCTGTAGTGGTCCAATTGGAAACTTTAGAGAGATTGCAGCACCGCCCAGGTTTCTACCGAATTCTACCTACCTTTGTAGCCTTTATTCCGCTCGATAGCCTCTTTAATAAACCAATGATGTCCCAGTGTAACTTGATAATAACTTCTTCCAACTCGGTTAACTTCGTATCGGTTCTCAGTGTGCGCGTTTTGTAGGTTGCCAGGTGCAGTTTTCGTGGTTGATGGTAGCCGAGCCGTACCCAGGGATTCCTAGCACCCACTGATTTGATTTGATTTTTCACATAGTAACTACACCGTTAATTTTAAAGTATATCTTAAATGAAATAGAGATATCAGACCACGTGTCTGAATATAAACGTGCAGTTAAAAATAAAAAATTTAAAAAAAAATCGAAAATATCGAAAAAATCTTGATTAATCGGCAAACTCACAAAAATAGCACACATTCATTCTTTTCATGATTTACGTAGGTAAACAAGATAGTCTCATTTGATTACACGCGTGTAATTCTATGAATGAGCTCTAAATCCATAAATTAGTAAAATTTTGAGACATAAACAAACCTCAATATATTATTGACCAATAATTAAATATTGAAACTTTTAACTGTACATACTCGATTAGAATAGGAATGAGATACACTCATGAAATTTTTAGATATACTTAAAAATAAACCGTGTATATTAGTTTCTCTATGATTTTAATATCAGCCAGCAGCTTTTAGAAAAAAATATAAAGCATTCATTTTCACTACGCATCACCACACACCGCCCTGCAACTTGCAGATAAAATGCAATGTGATTTGATCGGATGGCAATATGGCTATTCAACAATTTGCAGTCAAACTACCCAAAATCCGCCACTTACAGCCCAAAAGGGCGATGCCCGCGGGCTGCTTCAGCAGCCCGCGCACCAGGGCGAAAAACTAGTTTATAGATATATATTGCGAACGATTTTATCCTAGCTTTCCGATGACCTAGAGACTTGAAACTTTGAAAATAGGTCAGAACTGGAAGGCAATGCAATATTATGGTGTCATTGAGCTGATCTGATGATGAAGCCGGAAGAAGCCCACAGGAATTCTATGATAAAACCTACAACCCCATCGTGTTTGGGCTCGTTAGAATAGGCATGACGAAATTTTTTTTTATTTAAGTTACATAAATTACCTCTCAAAAAAAGAAACATTGGTAAAATAATTATTTCGCTAGCGTGAAAACTGCCCGAGATATCACAGTTTAAAATGCACACAAATTGGACTCACCCGAAAACGCTCCATACTAACGGCTACCCTAGTTATGACGTCACGCCCTGGTGTTTGTATGCAACGCGTAGGAAAGTTTGGCAGCTATATTAAATATTGTGTTTATCAAAATTGTTTCTTATACAAATTTGCTATAAATTTTATGGATTAATTAAATGTATTATTTATTTTAATATATTTTAAACTTTTTAAATGGACTTGTCCGCCCAACTTTGAAGGGTAATAAAACAAATAATACGCAATATTTAAAACCAAGAGGTATACAAGCTACTCTAAAAGTTCAATATGTTTACGGTTTTTATTAGTATTTTGTTATTTTATTCAGTAGTCGTCATCCCTATTGTTTTGACGAGTACTCTAATGGGAGACGAAGTCCAGGGTCTGATGATGAAGCTGACAGACAGAGTATGTTCATTACTTTTAGTCGGAGGATTTTTGTAAAAATATTAACCAAACTGTTTTTCAATTAGGGTTTTTCAAAATGACAAAAAACTGTATGCTCGATAGATAAGATGGCGTTGATAAAAATGTATGTGTCAATGTGATTTTTTTACTCAGCTTCGAAGAGTACTCAGGTAGGCAGGCAAATCTGATGTTACCCTAAAATGTTTCTCTTTGGCCAGATGTCAGCCAGCGAACGCTTATTTGCCTCTTTGGTACAGGCCGTTTATTTTTAAAAGCCAATTTTTACACTTCTCTTTCCATCAACGCCATCTAGAGGCAAATAGTTACTATTTTTTTAAAATGTCACTTTGTAAAGCCTTCATTAAGAATAATTGTCCTAAGTCGTGGGCTTTTAAAAAAAATGCTTTTTTGACAGTTGCCTTTCTCATCGAATGTGTTTTTTAATCAATATATTTGTACCAAGAACCTTATATTCATATTCCTACATTACCACAGAATAACTATGATACTACCTAATAAATTGTTCGATTTTGGTAGATTATTTTTTGATGTTATTCTAAAATACCCCAGGTGTCCAAGAATGTCACAGCTCAAGGGTGGACACAATGTAACAGTGTTTCCACTACTACTACCTAATATTTGTGATTTTCAGACTCATTAATCTTTTAGTATGTAGAATTTTACCTGAGAGATTAATGCCTATTATAAGTAATTGTTGATTTTAAATCGTTATTGCCTATAAAAGGTACATAACTACGATTTAAAAAAAATTAGACTCATTTATCTTTAAGTCACACACAAATCATTGTACCTGAGATAAACCTATAGGTACTTTTAAAGTCTGAATAATTATGCAATACTTTGAGAAAACCTTTATCGGTTGGAATTCAACAGATTTTGTCATTTACTTGTTCCACTAAATATGAAAATGTCAAAATTAATAACAGTGTTTCATTGTTGGACAGAGGATGTTTCATTGTGTACACCTAGGTGGACACAATGAAACAATTCCCATTTTCTTTTAAAAGTCTTCTTATTGGTTTATGTATCTATTTATTAATGAAACTATAACTGCCATTTTATACCTAATTAAGTAGATTCCGTTCCTCTAAAAACGGAATTCATATCTTTAAAAATGAGAGAAATATGAGACTCAGAGCTTTTGGTGTTGCATTGTTCCACACTGCTCTACGTTTGTATGTATGTGAGTTTTTGTATTGTTACTTGGGACAAGTTTCAATGGTTGTAAAGTAATTTATGCTTACTACATAAGTCAAAACTTGAAAAATTAAACTTTAGTATTTACTTACCTTTTAAAAAAAACTAAAAACCGACTTCAAAAAACCTGCCTCTAAAAAGCAAGAAATAATATTCAAATCATTAGATATGCATTATCATTGTTATATAATAACAACACGTCTATTGAAGTCGGGTGGGGCTGGAGTACAACTTCGTTTTTTTATTCTAAAAGCCCTACCTTACTTCAATATACGTGTTGTTATTATATAACAATGATAATGTATATCTAATGATTTGAATATTATTTCTTGCTTTTTAGAGGCAGGTTATTTGAAGTTGGTTTTTTGTTTTTTAAAACATTTTTTTTTATTTTTAAAACAATTTTTATTTTTTTGTTTTTAGTGTAAGTACCTTCTCTATTAGGTAGTGTAGTGTAAGTATATTATTTGGTAGAAAAATCGGCTCAGTCAAACGTGAGATATTCGCGGAGAAACATACATTCATACAGGTCAAACTGAAAGAGAACCTTCTTTTTTTTGAAGTTGGTTAAAAAGACTAAAAGTACCTCTTACCCAACAAAAAGAATCATCTTATTCGGTTCATAAATAACAAAATAGTCAAGTTAGTTGATGCAAAATCATAGTGTTTTCAGGATACCTTGAAAACTACTGAACCGATTTGAAAAAAAAATAAACGGGACCATTTCGCAAAAAAATTGAATCGAACAAAAAAAGAATCATCAAAATCGGTCCATAAATGTCGAAGATACGCGCGAACAACGATAAAAAAAAACATACAATTAAGGATGTAATAAAACAGATGCTTCGTTCGGAGTTATTTTATTAATAAAATACATGTAAAATAATTTTTTTTTTCTTACAAAGAGGTTATAAGAAAACTGAATTTCTTAGTGCTCATCACGGTTAGTTCAGAGCCATCACGCCTTATTAGTAAGTTTGAATAGACTAATATACACGTTACTAACATAACAAGTGATGTATAGGTACTTGGTTATTTATAAAGCTGTTGGGTTTTAAAGTAAATGGGAACGGGAACGAGAACGAAAACGGAAACGGGAACGGTACTTACCTACTAATCTCTGAACTAAACTTTTCAATAATTTATACCAATTCGAATTTAATATTTATAACTAAGACAGGACAACGTCTGTCGGGTCAGCTAGTAAAATAAATATTTGAGGGGGCTCCCATACAACAAACGTGATTTTTTAGCCGTTTTTTGGTACGGAACCCTTTGTGTGCGAGTCCGACTCGCACTTGACCGGTTTTTATTTCCTTACCCTCAAAAAATATTTTGTTACAGTAGGTAGGTAATCCTTTCTTTTTAAACTTTGCAAGAGGTAGAGTACAAGAATGTTAATGATGTCATCTCATTAATGAGACTGTAATTGACAATAATAACACATGCCTAGTTCCAAATCACGCCAACAGCACTGTTAGCCTATAATCCATTAAATGAAGTAGGTACACAAATACCCTATCTGTGTAATATTTTGTGACTATTTAATTTGGTCGGATACGCGCTAACAGCGTGAGCGTAGTAGCGTGATTCGGAACGCGGCCACAGTATCATCAAATGTATTTATATTCGTTCGTATACTTCTTACCTACCTACTTACTCGTTACTTCAAATGTGTCACCGAACTTCAGTACCTATGCTTAGGCGTCACTTAAGTCACTTACTTACTTTAAATTAGGCGAATTAATTTGAAGTGGGATATTGTGCTGGCTCAATACGAAATAGAGGCTACTTTTTACAAATTCTTTTACCCAAAGTCGCTCGAACGGCAAAGTACGTAGCAGCGGTGCTCGAAGTACGCAGCAAACAGCGGTGCCCCGGCTCCCACCCCCCCACCCCCCCCATTTTCTTTTGTGACTTTTACAGGGTGTTGAAAAGAAAAAAATAAAAAGCTGAAAATTCCATTGATGAATTTAGCACAAAACATTATGTACAACAGATACTATTGATCTAAAACATTTAACACTTATTTAACCAATTGTAATATTCTTTTGGAGTTACTAAGGTAACGCTTTAGGTAATAGTCAAATAACAGTATTCCCGTGGACAAAGATGACACAAAAAGCTCAAGTAAGTACATCGGTTACAACTTCATAATCATCATGAAAGTAAAATTTTCAACTTTAATTTTCTTTTCGTCCGATAGCGTTAAAAAAGACAAAAACCTAAATTGTTACTTATGCATCAAACCAAAATGACACAATTTCATGTATTAGGCTAAGTGAATGGTGCAGAAACTATATACGAAAAAAACAAACTTTAATATTTTTAAAAGCTAAAAACTTATCCCGATCGGTCTAAAATGCAAGTTGAAGTGTTTTTAGATACCTATTTTGAAAGACTAATACTTCAAAAAACGAAGGAAGTTCTCCGTTCGGTTGCATTCAACCGAGACCTAAATTAATGGGTGACTGATACTGATGATGATGGGTGACTGGTACTGAGTGGGCAATTATTATACCAATTATGACGTTCACATTTTTAACACGTTTTTATAAGGTTACCTACTTTCTCATTTGTTTGTTTGTATTTTGTCATCTCGATTAGGATAAAAGTCACCTTTTTACGTCCCCTAAAAAATATTGCAATATTGCATAGTCAGTAACAGTATGATAGTAGCATAGTAGAACCAAATAAGTAGGCCAACTCGAGCCTCGAGCGAGCGATACAGCTTAAACACGTAGGGCTGTCACATCGCTAGTTTATTCAGTCGTCAAAAAATGCATAGTCAATCTCTATACAAAATATTTTTTTCTTATAGGGTAAGCATCAGGGATCTATAATTCAAAGTTTTTTTTTTATATTTTTTCGTACGTAGACCAGCGGGTCTATCGACTAAAATAATGAAGTTAATGTTAATTGTAATTTGACAGATGTATACATTGGCTCTTTCGTTTTGACACCAATAAAACTTACTAAAGAAAAGTAGCAATGTATCACATTTATCTGTCAAATTACAATTTACATTAAATTCATTGTTTTCAGGAACTGACTACAATGTTTTCATTACCTACGTCATGTTATGTGATTTGAAAACTTACAAACGAAATAGGATTAATTAAAACGTGGCTTTACTAAATAATGTATTTATTCAAATAAAATAAAATGATTATGAAATTTTATTTTTTACACTATTAACTGTTTCTTACTTTTTCATTTACCTACACTTATTAAAATAATAATCTTTAAATTCGGAAATTGTTTACTTTCCATAATAGGCATGCATAATAGGCTTTTTTCTATAGGAATTTGTGATTTTATAACAATATTACACAATTGATATAAAAAAAAATTCGTCTGTTTCGACAAGTACGAAATGCCTTATTATTTAAAGTTAATGTATAATATATCCTCATTCTCACAAATCTTTTTGCAATAATATCTTTGGAAAGCATGGTATGTACTGTAGGTAGGTACACGTTGAAATTATTACGAACGGCGCGGCGGCGTGAAGCGTGCGTGAGCGCGGGCGGGATTACGTACGGTGCAGCCATGACTGTTGCACCTTTATCACCTTTAAATTTTGTCAGTGTGTGCGTGCGACGACGCATACGTACGGGCCCGCTCACATACAAACCGCGTTCATGCGTATAAAGAGTAAGATGACTTACTTATTTGGTTCTACTATGATAGTAGGTACGATACGTACGAGTATGTAGGCAAATCAACCCTCAACATTATGTAGTTCAACTTGAATTTTATTAGAAACAGCCTAATGATTCCTACGGACCGACGATATGGTCACCCTACACACTGATTATTCATAATAAATCATAGTAAATAAATTTACTTATTTCTCTAAAACGAATGAAGATATAGTGAAAATATGTTTTCGGGCCGTTTATCGTGATCAAACGGTTACGTAAACTTGCTTATTTTTAATCTTAATACAATTTTCACCAGTATTTTAGACTTAAGCGTGTGGGCCGGAGAGTCGCATGCTTTTAAAACTTTAGATCGCCATATCTTTGTCCCTGTTGCGTTACATGAGCAACAAATGTGTTTGTAGCTGTTACAATGAATATGTAACGGCTACAAATACATCAACCCAGCGGTACAGGCTCCGATTGATCTGGAATTCGACGATTTAACAAAAAACATAACCTCAAAGCATGCGAATCTCCGTGCCACATGCTTTTGTCAATCATTCTGCCGGGAAGCCGGTACAATCGATTTGATATCTGAAATAAGAACGTATATCATCGGTACATTACTTCTAGGTAGTTTTAGAATGGAATTATTCAGTGGCACGGAGATTCGCATGCTCACCAAGACATTAGGTGCATTCCAGTAGACCAATCGCCAAAACATCGATCACCACAGAATGCATTTTAACCATGGAAAGTACCGTAAACTGGGTGAATAACATGATCGTCACCTCGTATGTGCCTTACTCCTTCTGGCTTGTGAGCTATAAAAACCTTCAGTGACGGATAAACAATTTCTTATTTTGGTATTCAGAACAAACGTGACGCAAGGGTTTATGAATGATTGACGTTTGAACATGGCACAGACGAGATGACGCTGAAGGTTATGTATGCTGGAAATAACAAAAACTAGCAAACGAAAGTCAAATTTTACTTCGTAGATGCTCAGTGACGCAAAAATAAATAAGATTTAACACTCGAACATCATACAAAACAGAACAGATCTCATAAAATTGTTGTTTAAACAAGGCACATACAGAACCGTCTGTACCAGTTTTCATTTGTCAAAATATCGACAACTAAACCGTTTGGAGCCAAATGAAGCAGTCTAGCAGCGTCACGTTTGATAAGTGACAGTATATAACACTTCAAATCCGTTCGCGGAACGACACATCAATAGAAAAAGCGAAAACAATATTTCGACCCGTCACACTGTCTGGCCCATACTTAAAACTGTCACGTTACGTGAATTTTGCCTCACGCATATTGTAAAGCAATTAATATTAAAAAGAATTTCCGTCACTGAGGATCTAGCTTTATCTGAAACCAATCACTGCAGTATCTACGATGCAATTCGAGGTTAAAATTTGTATGTAAATAAACTAGGGTGACCATACTGACCATGAAGTATTATTTTTGCGGACATCGTATTGAAGTTTACTGAGATTGTTTGTAGCGTATCGTAGCACATTACTTTTAGGTTTTTACACGACTGCTCAAAAAAGGAGTGTATATGTGTTCAGGGTTCATGTATGTTTGTAGGTATGTGAGTTTCTTTATTCCACCATAACTTCTAAATGGCTTAACGGATTTAGATGTATGGGGTATCGTTAGAATCCTTACATTATTCTGAGTGACACTGGCTATATTTTTTTAAAGTCAATATGGCGACTGTACGACGCCACTTTTAAATGAGAAAAAAATATTTTTTCTTCATTTATTACAATATGGGCATCAAATGAAAGGCGCACATTCCAAAACTATATCATTTGTCCCTAAAATGTGTAAAATAAATTAAATAAATTTAAAAAATATTAAAAATACGACTGCCCTGCCAAAAACGAACTAAAAAGTTAACTAAATAACAAGTGTCATTGCAGTCGGGGGACCTCTTTGATTAAAAATTGTTTCACAAAACGGTCCCCTGATTGCAATGACACTTGTTTTTTTAATTAACTTTTTAGTTCGTTTTTAGCAGGGCAATAATGTTTTTAATATTTTTTTTTATCAAATAAAACTTCAGGAAATCAATTCAACAAGTTGTGATTTATAAACGCTTAAGGTATGACACTAAAAAGTTATTTTGATAACAATAATAATATCAAATATCACAGTTCAATCACATTAATGTACATATTAATTAGTTGTTGAAAAACAGACTAGTACCATAGATAATAATATAATACTATACTAATATAAGTAATTCTACTTACTAGGTATTCTAAAATGTTATAGTGTTAAACATCACAGGTTAATTCTTTTATCTTATAAAACTGTAAAAAATAAACCGGTCAAGAGCGAGTCGGACTCGCGCACCGAGGGTTCCGTACTATCATAATAAATACACAGCAGAGTAGAATAATAAAATTATTATTGCAGTTTTAGGTCAGCGCCATCTCTTGACCTATAGTGGAACTAATGTTAACTTTTTAGAACTTTGATAATTTCAAAAAAAGTATACTATATTGAGAAATCGTTTTATTTTTCCTGTAATCTTTATATAAACTGCTATTACATAGAATTATTTCAAATTTTTCTCTTTGCAAACTTTGGAGATAAGGGGGGGGAACGGTCATTTTTTTACTTTTTTCATCATAAGTCGAAAACTATGCGGCCTAAAAAATTATTAAAAACGTGCAAACGGCGCTCTTTCATATGATACCCCACATGCCCTAGTCACCTCACTTCAAATTTTTGAGACCCCTTTTCAGTCCCCGTTGAAAAAAGATATTTATTTTTTATTTCTTTCTTATTTGCAAAATAGTTGGGCAAATGTCATTTTAAACTGTTCCAAATGTGTAGTGATATCATTAGTAGTTCTCGAGATAGCCAGCTGTGACAGACAGACAGACAGACAGACTGAGTCACACCATAAGGGTTCCTTTTTTACCATTTTGGTACGGAACCCTAAAAAGTGTCTGTACATTGAATATATTTGAAAAAAAAAATTTTGGTGCGATGGAGACATAGTAATAGAGAAAGAATTAAAAAATGAATGTTTTTTTGTCAGTTTGAACACGCTATCTCTGGAAATACTGTACGGATTCGAATGAAACTTTTTTTATTATATAGCTGTTAAGCCTGGGCATAGTTTAGGGCAGCGGTTCCCGAATATTGTTTAGTGGAACCATGGGGTTCCATAAGAGGCTCTTAGGGGTTCCGAAAAATTTAAGAGTTAAGTAAATTTATATCTTTTTGTTCTAACTAAATAAATATTAATATCTTAAAAAGTTTTTCTTTTAAAGTCAAATTAGACTTACAAGAAACCTCTAACTATAAGACCGGTAGCAGACAAAGATGGGAAGCTTCTTAGTGCGCAGAATGATCAAATGCGTAGATGACACGAGCATTTCGCAGAGGTGTTCCTTACGGTAGTTGGCAAGGAGGATGATCTGGATCACAATGATGCGGAGATAGCTTGTGAAGTTCTGGATGTTAGAGTCTTACAGCCGTTTGCACTAAACTCAAGTTAGGCGTGTCCTAGTTAAGTTATTTCTTAGCTTAGGAACAGCCTAAAATGCCGAGCTGAATTTTTTGTTTGCACTAACAGACTACGTCGTAACTTGGGCATCGCCTTGCTAAGAGAAAGAATGAACGAATGTAAATATTAATTGTTTATGGATTTTTAAGCCGGCGAAGTAATATAGGTCATAGAGTACTTTTTTGGTTATAACATCACATTGATTCATTCGTGAGTTAAAAGGAGACGAAAGATAAGGCGTTGGTTTATTTTATTTGGTAGGGTGATCGAAAAAGTTATGTCATCAACTGTCAATTTAGAAAATGGAAATCAAATCGCGGTAGTGTTGCCAATGGTACGGTAATTGCCGTATTATACGGTAATTGGGGTCAAAAATTAACCTTGAAACGGCAGCTTAATGCAGAAGTTTACATACAAGTGCAGTTATTTTATACGTTCTTATTATTTTATAAGTGCAGTAATTGTATTGAAATACTGCAATTTTTGCGATTTTCCACCGAGTCGTTTAGTAATTCAATTATTTAAATGAATGTTCCATGAATCTTCCATTTTTCAGCAAATATTTCTGTTTTTGTCACAATTGACGGCCACAGGCTATAACCACAGATTTACAATTCATAACATAGGAATTTCTTAAGCCTTGGGCGCTCGATATTGGGCGCGTAAGTTAAGAATAGCCTAAAGTGCATTTAGGAACGTCCTAAGGTTAGTGCAAACCAATTTTTTGCTAAAAATGTCTTAAGTTAGTTAAGAAAAGACTTAGGCGATTCTTAAGTTTAGTGCAAATGGGTGTTAGAGCATACAAGGTTAAGGTCGATTCTCCAGATAAGGCTGAAATCTGTGCCGCCATAAAAAGCCTAAAGAGCAGCAAAGCACCAGGCAACGATGGCATTCCTATTGATGCGCTTAAGGCCAATGCCGATGCCACAGCTGATATGCTGCTGCCCCTGATGACATTTATTTGGGAAACAGAACAGGCACCCGAAAGCTGGAAAGAAGGCATCATCATTAAGCTACCGAAGAAAGGAGACTTGACTCAGTGTTCCAATTGGCGTGGGATCAACTTGCTGCCTGTTTGCTCAAAGGTTCTGTGCAAAATTTTGTTGAACCGGTTAACAAGGGCGGCGATTGCAACCGTTCGTTAAACTAGGGCCAAAGTTAACATGGTGTTAGACTGCGGACTAACGCCATTTTAGCGCAAATCGTATTCAGAGTCAAGTTTAACGTTTAGTCCCACCGTTTAAGGATTAAAAGGTGCATTGTGACTGGTTTATAAGCATTAAACCAGCACCCTGATTATCTAAAAAGAAACTATTTAGCGACCGGTTTCATTCCACATACATTGCTACTTTTCTTTGGTATGTTTTTTTTAATCCAAAAAGAAGTAGCAATGAATCACTATCATCTATGAACTGCAACCGGTCGCTAGGTGGTTTCTAATTAGATAATCAGCCGCCGGGTTTTGTTAGAACAGTCTTGCACCCCAGTTTTGTGAAACATCTCTAAATAACACAGTAAGAGAAGAACAGAGTGGTTTTAGAGCGGGTCGATCTTGCACAGACCAGATCAACGTTTTGCGTATGATTTTGGAGCTTTGTTTGTTGACTTTGTTCGTTGACTTCGAAAAAGCGTTTGATAGGGTAAAGTGGTCCAGTATATGGCGCATACTTGAAGAGGTATACCAGACAAGGTCACAAAAGTAATTAGATGCCTTTATTTGGGTTCCTCTTGCCGAGTGATGCACAACGGGCAACTTTTAGAGCCGATACCAGTGACTGCCAGAGTAAAATAAGAATGCCTACTATCACCGCTGTTGTTCGTAATAGCACAGTTTAACTCCACACAGTTGAAAAATGAATGTATTGCGCAGAGCAACGGAGGGGGTCTCGAGGGGGTCGGGCGGCGCGGCTCGGAGTACCCAAACTCGCCGAGTTTGGGCACTCGAACGCGGAAGGCCGGCGCGAATGACGCGACCGAATAAATCACGCATTGCGAGCGACCATTTTAAAAAAAAATTATGTCGCTATCGTTTATTAGGTACAATTTTACTATCGTACATAATTGACCGAGCGAGCACGAAGTGCGAGCGAAGCGTCTCTGCTTCAGCTTGGGCAAAAATTCTTTCGTATGTCCGGCTGTCTGTTTCAGCCTACAGGTCGCATTTCTCAATCGATTCTTGTGAAATTTTGTAAGCAGGTTCGAAAATTATACAGAATTTTTTGTTGAGACAGTTTTTTGAAATTTTTTAAAATGGCGGAGATATGTTAAAAAACAGATTTCAGTCCGTTTTCCAGCTCTGCCTGTTTTCCTCTACAGGTCGCATTTTTCAACCGATTCTAGTAAAATTTTGTAAGCATGTAGAAGCATGTAGATTTTTTTTTGTCAAACTAGTTTTTTGAAATTTTTCAATATAGCGGAGATATGTATTTCAGTCCGGATTTCCGGCGCTGTCTGTTCTCCTCTACAGGTCGCATTTCTCAACTGATTCTCGTGAAATTTTGTGAGCAGGTTCGAAAATAATATTGAATTTTTTTGTCACGCCAGTTTTTTGAAATTTTTAAAAATGACGGAGAAATGTTAAAAATACATATTTCAGTCGGGCTTTCCAGTTCTGTCTGTTTTCTTCTACAGGTCGCATTTCTCCACCGATTCTCGTGAAATTTTGTAAGCAGGTTCGAAAATTATACAGATTTTTTGTTTTGAGCCAGTTTTTTGAAATTTTTCAAAATGGCGGAGATATGTTACAAAACAGATTTCAGTCCGTTTTCCAGCTCTGCCTGTTTTCCTCTACAGGTCGCATTTTTCAACCGATTCTAGTAAAATTTTGTAAGCATGTAGAAGCATGTAGATTTTTTTTTGTCAAACCAGTTTTTTGAAATTTTTCAAAATAGCGGAGATATGTTAAAAAAAACCTATTTCAGTCCGGATTTCCGGCGCTGTCTGTTCTCCTCTACTCTACAGGTCGCATTTCTCAACCGATTCTCGTGAAATTTTGTGAGCAGGTTCGAAAATAATATAAAATTTTTTTGTTACGCCAGTTATTTGAAATTTTTAAAAATGACGGAGAAATGTTAAAAATACATATTTCAGTCGGGCTTTCCAGTTCTGTCTGTTTTCTTCTACAGGTCGCATTTCTCCACCGATTCTCGTGAAATTTTGTAAGCAGGTTTAAAAATTGTATAAATTTTTTTTGTTAAGCCAGTTTTTAATTTTTTCTTTAAATGGCGGAGATAATGTAAAAAATCGTATTTCAGTCCGGATTTCCGGTGCTGTCTGTTCTCCTCTACAGGTTGCATTTCTCAACCGATCCCGGTAAAATTTTGTGGGCAGGTTCGATAATATTGTATAATTTTTTAAACTATCCATTTTTTTGTAATTTACGAAATATCACTTATTTCGAAAAATTATTAAAATTAGAAGCGCCATCTAGCAGTGAATATACCTATCAAATAATATACCAAACAGCACGTACATACCTACTATGTGCTTTGAAAAGCTCGTGGTGTGTGGGGAAAAAGGGGTGGCGACATCTTTTAGATTATTTGAATCGGTTATTTGACTAACCCCTCAAGTCCACTTTTTGGGTTATTTCGTTTTTTTGCTTATTGCAACCTTTGACCCAAGACACATCATGGTATTAAAGGAAATTCTTTAAATCCATTTCCTTCCATTAAAATTTCGAGTGTCATAATTTGACTTTATTTGAATAACCCCTCAAGTCCAGGGACATGAGGGGTTACTGTAATAAATATAAAACATCATGGTGGCCTAATCTATACTTAAAAAATTGTTTCTTTATTTAATTCAAGAAAGGGGAGTTCCTCGTAAATAAAAACAAAATTTTAACATAAAAAAATATGCTATTTCACTATTCTAAAGAGTTCTTGCCACCCTAGCATGACCACCGAAACACGATATATATCGCGTGAATATTGCATTTGATTGACACTCAACTGTCAAATTCCATTGTCTTTTGACAGTTAAACGTGATAAATTGCTATATGCCTATATCATATTGCGTTTCGGTGTTCATGCTAGGGGGGCTGCTGGTAGTGTAAGGTGAGACTTGATAGAATTTTTAATGCCTCTCAAAACATACCAACATTTAGCTTGTAACTGAGTCTCACCCAGCACTATTGCTATTTTCGACAACATTAACCCACAGGAGTGATTAAATTACAATAAATTATAAAGAAATACGATTTAAATAAATTTGAACCTCACCAACCACAAAATCAGGAAATTTAAGATTTTTATCAAAAATTATTCAAGGAGCCTCCAAGTACTGGCAATGATGATGATGAGGCACATTTTGAAATGAAAAATAATGCTTTATTTCAATAAAATATCATTTAAAGTTAGGTCTTTCTTCTATTAATTACTTGTATTTGACTAACCCCTCATGTCCTTGAAGTTTATTGTTATTTTTTTATACTATAGTCTATTCGTATTTTTGTGTCTGATATATTTTTTAATTACCTATGTGTATACTTTTATAATTTGATTCTAAACGATATCCAATTCAACATAATATATCCAGAAATTAAAAAAATGTTTCTCCTGTAAAATTTGCTTCAATGGACATGAGGGGTTAGTCAAATAACCGATTCATTTTTTAAACAACATACAATTTGAGCTACTTTTTAACGCGAGGTCTACAGCTCACGGAGCCACTAGTTATAATGGTGCACACTTGTTCCGTATACGGATGTGCCTCGACGGCGACATACAACAAGGACTTAAAATTTCATAGATTTCCCCGTGATGCGAGGTACCTAAGTTTATTTATACCTATAAGTAATTTCGTATTACTTACCTACTTAACCAATCATCATCTCGTGCTGTTAGGTAGGTACTTATTTTGTATAATAATACCTGTGGTGTGCTGTGCAGTTTTATAGTAAAATTTAATTGTAGCTAAAGAATAACTTCAAGTAGATTTGTGAAATAAATAATGATTATATATTTGGAAGGTATGTAGGCAGGCGCGGTCCGAAGGGGGGGGTCACGGGGGACATGACCCCCCCCCAAAATCATACACGTCAAATAGAAAAATCTTCTATATGCAAGCGGTGCGACTGCACTGGGCGCCCTCGTGTGTGGAGCGCCAAAAACGCCCGACCACCGGTCGACTATTAATCGTATTGTTGCCTGGTGATGAGCGACGAAGCGACGAATGAAACTGACTAAAAATCGCACTGCGCGGCCATTTTTTATTTATAAACGAGTAGGATTAGTCGATGAAACTGACTAAAAATCGCGCTGCACGGCTATTTTTTTCTAAAAACAAGCGAGATTACAAGATTAGTAGATGAAACTGACTAAAAATCGTGCTGCGCGGTAGTTTTTTTTCTGTAATAAGCAAAATTAGTCAGATGAAACTGACTAAAACTACGCCGCGCGGCCATTTCTTACTATAAACAAGCAAGATTACAAGATTAATAGTTGAAACTGACTAAAAATTGCACTGCGCGGCCGTTTTTCTTTACTATAAACAAGCAAGATTAGTAGATGAAACTGACTAAAAATCGCGCTGCGCGGCGGATTTTTTAATGTAATAAGCAAAATTAGAAGAATAGCAGATAAAACTGACTATAAACTGCGCTGCGTGGCTTTTTTTTTTGCTCTAAACAAGCAAGTTTATAAGATTAGTGGTAGAAACTGACTAAAAATCGCGCTGCGCGGCCATTTTTTTTACCATAATCAAGCAAGATTACAAGATTAGTAGGTGAAACTGACTAAAAAATCGCGCTGCGCGGCCGTTTTTTGACTAACAGGCAAAATTGAAAATCTTGGAATCGCATAAGTAGGGGGCGCCCCGTAGAAATATCGTCCAGGGCGCTGGTAGTGCTTAAACCGGTACTGCTTCTATAAATTTACAAAATAAAAAAAAGCAATTTTATTATTGTGTGTATAGTGACCCCCTCCAAAATTTCAGGCTGCGACCGCGCCTGTATGTAGGAACTAGGTACATAAGCATATCGTGCGTGTTGCTATGATCACAAAATAGTTGGGTACCTACGACCTTGTGTGAACCAGAGATTTACGTATTACACTGGTGGTACCTACCTACCTACATAGGTACCTTGATTTGTCCAAGATAGGTACCTACTAATTTATTTTCTGTGCTACTAAATACTCGAACACTATTAATTAGTTAATGACACCGCGGCCGTTCTGTTAAAGTAAGTACTTAAAAGCAAGCTAGGTACCTACCGACTTACCTACATACCTACGCTTTGCGCACGGGCTATAGGCACTTGAACACTGATCGCGTAATGTTAGATTATTTCTATCCTTGTTCTACTAATCACTAATGCTATTTTCTACTAATACCTACCTACTATCAAGGTGGTTCTTTTAAGGAAGTGGCGTTGGATTGGTCATGTGTTACGGAGGCCTGACAACCACATCCCGAAACAGGGTCTAATGTGGCAAGCGCATGGCAGGAGAAAACCCGGCCGCCCTCGTACCACCTGGAGGCGCTCAGTTGAAAAAAGGCTGCTTCAATCATTCAAGGCTGGACAGATCTTGAGGTGGCCGCACAAGACCGGAAGAAGTGGAGGTCCCTTCTGAGAGCCCTATGTAGGGATAAGAGGACATCATCATCATGATACTTACAAGATGCAAACACCAAGCCAAAAAGCCTCAGTTTGGTGTGATTTTAATTTTTTTTTTATTTAGTTATTTATATTCAGGAAACGATGGCCCATAGATATATAGGTACCTTAAAACTAAAGATATATAATTTATAAAACAATGTTGTTAGTACATAACTTAAAAATATGTTGATAAACAATTTATCAATTTGACACTTTGTTTGTCGAATCGGTGGCACAAGGCAGCGTTCCTCTGAAGCGCCTGTATACCATACCCTGCGGCCAGAAGTGCTCCTTTATGAAAAGCCTCGCTGTCGGGATGCGCACCACAAACTGGTATTATGGCGTGACTCCAGTGGCTGAACTCTCAAACATAAGTTGGATTTCTTCTTTATGTACTCGATCACGTCCTACGCTGTGGTGGTATGGTGCAGGCGGGACATTTGTTAACAATAAGATTGTCATAAAGATATCACAGTTTAATCAAAATATGTACAATAATTATTAACTTTAAGATTATTAATCCAATTGAAAAATATTAAAAAAAATCGACTTACCCATAGCAGCTCAGACGGGACTCGAACCCGCACCCTTAGGATTCCGGCCCAATGCACTAACCAATTATGCTACCGAGTCGCTAGCAGGATTGACGAAATTTTCTAATACTTTCCACGTCTCCGCTGTAGGCCAGCGCCATCTCATCAATGTGAAGTGAATTACTTCGACATTTGAAAGCAACACCCTTGCAGGTGCTAGACAAATCAATCAAGATGAAATAGCCATGTAATTTTTAAACTAAAATTTTTAATTGGTTAAAAACAGACTAGTACCACAACCTATACTGGCTTATTCAGTGTGCGTTCGTTAAACTAGGGCAAAAGTTAACATGGCGTTAAACAGCGGACTAACGCCATTTTAGCGCAAATCTTATTCAGAGTGACAGTTTAACGTTTAGTCCCACCGTTTAAGGATTAAAAGGTGCATTGTGATTGGTTTACAAACATTAAACCAGGTTTTGTTTGAACTGTCTTGCACCCCAGTTTTGTGAAACATATCTGAATAACTTAGAAAGAGTTTTAGTTATTATTATAGATAGAGTATTTAGTTTATACATTCAGCCATCACCTGTTGTATTGGCGAAAAAGCCGCCGCACGACGTTCGTCTAGAATCTAGATAGATAGTTGGCGCAACGACTAAAAGTGTAAGGGCTGTCACTGAAGGGATGCTGACCTCTTTTGTCAATTCAATTACAAAATTCAGGTCTTGGTAAGATATTTATTTTAGGTGACAGATGTCAAATTTAAATTTGTCAAACTTAAATTTGACAGTTTTATCTAAAATGAAGATCTCATCAAGACCTTTAATTTCTAAGATAACATAGTTGAAACTTGGTAGTTAGATGTATTCTGTTAACCGCTTAACGAATTTAACACAAAAAAAAATATTTTAGGAGGGGCTCCCCATACATGGAACTAAAACTGAAAAAAATTTTTTCTTCAAACCAATACGTGTGGGGTGTCTGTAGATAGGTCTTTAAAAATGACATTGAGATTCTTATGTCATTTTTTTCTCAAAGTCAACCGTTTGAAAGATATACACCGCCAAAGTGGTAAAATGTGTGTCCGTCCCCCCCCCTTTAACTTTTGAAATAAGATAGTGAAAAATAAAAAAAAAATATGCTGTGGATTTTAATAAAAGCTTTTAACAAAAATTAGGATGAGCGAGATATAGTCTTTAGTTTTTGAGATATAGTACATTTTCCAAAACCGCAAATATAACTTTGTCATTCATACCAACACTGTGAAAAACAAAGTTATTTTTGCAGACGAAAATTATGGTATTAAATATGGTCTGGAATAAGGTAACTACGGAACCCTACGACGCGTGGCCCGACATGCACTTGGCCGATTTTTTTGTATGTTCTATCTGGCAACGATGTTTAAGCTTGCTGCAAAAATACGATATATCAATATGTTTAATTCGATATATCTATATTTTTAGCCAATAAAATATTTTCATCCGCTTTATCTATACAAAATTATATCCAATATAAAAAATCGTGTAAAAACGATGTATTTTTTAATCTCATCAATATCTAGGTAACTAAAGTCGCTAGAATGCAAAGTCCGTGGTAAAACTTACTAACAGCACAAAATAGATAATAGTGCTAACAGGACAATTTCATTATATTATTAGCCTTTCTGTCCATCAACGTACGTACATTGTTGTCACCCTATCTTAAAAATCTCATACAAATTTTAACCTCGAATTGCATCGTAAGTACTGCAGTGATTGGTTTCAGATAAAGCTAGATCCTCAGTGACGGAAATTCTTTTTAATATTAATTGCTTTACAATATGCGTGAGGCAAAATTCACGTAACGTGACAGTTTTAAGTATGGGCCAGACAGTGTGACGGGTCGAAATATTGTTTTCGCTTTTTCTATTGATGTGTCGTTCCGCGAACGGATTTGAAGTGTTATATACTGTCACTTATCAAACGTGACGCTGCTAGACTGCTTCATTTGGCTCCAAACGGTTTAGTTGTCGATATTTTGACAAATGAAAACTGGTACAGACGGTTCTGTATGTGCCTTGTTTAAACAACAATTTTATGAGATCTGTTCTGTTTTGTATGATGTTCGAGTGTTAAATCTTATTTATTTTTTCGTCACTGAGCATCTACGAAGTAAAATTTGACTTTCGTTTGCTAGTTTTTGTTATTTCCAGCATACATAACCTTCAGCGTCATCTCGTCTGTGCCATGTTCAAACGTCAATCATTCATAAACCCTTGCGTCACGTTTGTTCTGAATACCAAAATAAGAAATTGTTTATCCGTCACTGAAGGTTTTTATAGCTCACAAGCCAGAAGGAGTAAGGCACATACGAGGTGACGATCATTGAATAACAACAATATTTTGGATTCAACCAGATTCAACGGTTATCTTTGTCAATTTTTGTTTCCTGTCAAAAATAACTTATGAATTACATGAGTTACGATATGAGTACCTTTTATGTTGCTCTTCATCCAAAAAGGAATTAAATTGAAATAAGCAAAATATTCGCTAAATGTTCTGAATCACCATTAGGTCTACGGGTATAACGACTAAAAACATTGGAAGTTCGTGTAAACTGTAATTTGACAGATGGATGTAATACATTGCTACTTTTCTTTGGTAAGTTTTTATTTGTGCCAAAACGAAGTAGCAATGTATAACATGCATGATATATCTGTCAAATTACAGATAACATTAACTTCATTGTTTTAAGCCGGTAGACCCGCTGCACCGCAAGTGAGAACTCATGTAAAGTTTCACGGGAAAAGTTACCTTAGAGCCTGGCCATAAGGTATCTTTTCTCATGGAACGTCGTTCGCGGTAAAATTATCGCTATTCGCGCGTGGAAAAAACGCGCTCGTGTGAACTATCCCTAACTGATAATTAGGAATTATGGTCTCCGACTTTTGCCTGTTCCTCTAAAAAAAAGTATTAGAAATTGATACGATAGATAGAACAAAAAATCTCATTTTATACGTTTCATTAATTTGTACAAAAATATTATAGTACTTTTTTTTAAATAACGAAAAAATTGACTTAAGAGCATTAACGCGCTGCGGCTAACTACAAATTTCACTCACACAACTTTACGTATACACGCACACAGCAATCATTGTTATCACGACGAACGCCGACTTTGCGCTCTTTGAAATAAATAATCTTGATCATTTTTGGTACTCAAATTAAATCAGTAAAATGAATAAACAAGTAATGCGATAGAATTAATTTATTTAGTTTTCTATTTAATTAATATCTTTATATTATTATGTAAGTAAAGTATTTACGCCGGTAACCTATCGTACTTTCGAAACTTTTCTGTTTGAATTTCAATTGTTCGAAAACGGTACGTCGACGTTTTAAATACCAGATTGGTTGTTTTACATAACTTTGTTAGAACATAAACTGTTTAATTTTTCAGAAAAACTGTAACTCAAATCTCAAATCACTTATTTTTCTTTGACAGCTGTTTTCTAACCATAATTTTCTTTACTAGAATTTATTAAAGATCGAAGTGTAGGTAACTTACATATTTATAACATAATATTTATATTACTACAACATAATTATATTACACTACTTATATCTAATTTATATACAAAACACACTTAAAACTATCTTAAATTATTTATATTAAAATATACAAAATATACGAAATTATATTACCTATTATTTATAAATTATACATATATTTTACACAAACTAATTAGCACACACAATATTCACATAAACAAATTAATAAGATCAACCGATAAATTACCGGTTGTTGTGGTACGCTCACTAGTCGCGGTGCTATGGACACGCGCAAATTCCATGCCGTTCGACCGGTTTCGCAATACCTACTAGCAGGCGCGGCCGCTCTGCGCCCGCGTCGCCAGTCGAGATCCGCCCACCGATTACGTATCTCTGTTGCTAACAATTCTCGATTGAAATCGCAGTTGCATTGCTCCTTTAAGTAAGATAGTTGTCACATTGGTTCTTACTAAAGCAGCAATGTCACTGCGATTTCTGTCGAAGTTGATTGCAACAAAGTTAGACAATCAGCCTACCGTACATGTTCGCGAAGCCCGTACTCTCGGCGCTCCGCTCGCTTGTATTTTTTCACGCTTTTGTAAACGCTTTACGCACTAAATATTATCCGTTATCACTGCTATTCTTCTGTGCTGTGCTGTGCTGTGTTAACTAAACGCTTGGCTTATTTCTATCTTTACATCTTCGATTCTTCCTTCTGACTATTTGTATGTGCATTGTGTGTGCTTCCCAAGTAACACAGATAGCTGTATAACTACTCACTTTTAGACTTATTTAAAACTCTGTGCTTATTAAGACTCTTCTAAGAGTACACTGGTGACCCTACAGCTGCATAATAGCAGTCAGTGATATTTAAACAGCTTAGGCTAATTAAGAGCTGCATTAAGGCTTATTAAGACCGACAAAACCACCATTAATACGCTAAGAGTGCTATAAAGGTATATTTTCTCGACTCTATTCAGCTTCTAACATATTCTAAAGCCTAAACCCTAGTAAGGACTGTTTAGTGGATAAAATTTCGCCAAATGCTGTATAAGAAGGTATTTGTGAACTCCTATTACACTTACTTATTAAAGAGGCACGTGTGGACTATTATGAAGTGAATAGCTGTATAATGGATGATATGTGGCGCATATTTCAACTTATAGCTGAATATATCTACCGCTAATCAGTCTTTATACTGCCATTGATAGTATCTGCATAGCGGCTGTTTATACATTCACTAGATGCCTCGCAGCTGCTTAGAGACTCATTAGTGTATCGAATAAACGGCTTCTACTTTATAATGGTTCACATAAGTACCATAAAACAGATGTTATCTGAATAAAAGAACATATGTGGTACTGTAATCAGTCAATGTAATTAGTAACATAATCCACCATTTTTTGTATAACCTATAAAAATTCTGATTGATTTTTCAACCTTTACGATGTATTGTACAAGAAATAGGAATGTAATGTATCAGTTTTAACTTCGAAATATCTTAATAATAACTTTTTATCTTATAATTCTTTTCAAAGCACTACATTTTTTTTTGTCAAGATTACATCACAGCATATTTATATTACAAAACTAATTCAAAACATAATATTTTCGTGGCGCACTAAAATTTTGTTAGATAATATATATGTATAATGTCAGTAAAATTACGTTTCCAGTCATTTTCCCTTTATAATACATCAAACAGAGTATGAATATGAATATTATCCACCAATGTATCGTTAACTCTAATTCACGTGACATAAAGTGTTCCCGTTTACACTTCAAATATTAGTTCACTTAATTTTACACAGGCCGTAAACAGCCTTGCGCGGTTCAAAATATCTATTAAAGCGTACATGTGACATATTTTCTGAATAAAGAGTAACTTGTGATCTCTTAGTCAGTCGAATTTCAGCGCATAGTACTGTCGTTACCCTTTATAACACTCTTAAATTTCTGCTACACAGCCTGTTACCCTTTATTACACTGTTAAGTTGCTGCTACACAGCTCTTAAGCAGCTATGTGAACTTAAGGCTGAATAATTTGTGCCCATTTAAGAGGTGTAAGAGCTGTATAAGGTCGTATACAGCCTTTATGCAGGTTCCTCATTCAGCTTTAGGCGTGATGGAAATCCGTTATTCGGCTGTTAAGCAGCTTTCGTGTGTTACTTGGGTTGGAACTAGGGCTTCCATCCCGGGATTCGAGAGTCTCGATTTCCCGAGAGTCTCGAAGGATATTTGGTCCCGAGAGTTTTAGTTTCCAGTCTCGGGATTTTCGAGATTTTCGAGACTTATTCAAACGCTAGGTAAATTACATACATTTCATATAAAGTTGCGTGTTGCGCGTGTTAATAAGTATGTAGTAACATTATCACAGAATAACTAATAGTACACATTATAACGTGTCAATTAAAATACAAACAGAATAAACGAACGTGACAATTTTAAAATAAACAACAAACAAACAAGCACAATACGATCTTTCATCTAAGATCTCAATTTTTGTTTTCATCGTCTTTCAGTTTAATCCTATTCTGAGATATTTTCATGAAAGATAAAGGAAGTGTACTGAACCATAAGCTCCTGTCGTATCCAGAAGCAAACGACCTCCTCAGTCGCCTTCGCCGAAACCGGTCCACTGGAGATCTTCTAGCATACTTACACCATTTGCAAATGGAGCGTAGCCATCGAGAGGAATGGAGAGGCGCTCGCCGTTACTCTTGATATCTCGAAGGCTTTCGACAGGGTGTGGCATGATAGCCTTATTGCAAGCTTTCTTCATACGGACTTCCCACCGGTTTATGTGTCTGGATATCGGACTTCGAGAGGGATCGGTCGATTCAAGTTGTCATTGATGGCTGCTCGTCCAACCAGTTGGCTATCAATGCCGGAGTCCCCGAGGGATTGGTCTCTCAGGGGTGGACTGAACAGGAACACCTGGTGCATATTAATGACCTGCTAATATCCAGTATTTTGGTATACGCAGATGACAGCACCGTTGCAAAGAGCTACATATCTGATGCTCGAGCCAGTGCAAAGCAAACCCAGTGTCTTAGGAAGGCGATGGTCAGACACATAAACACGAACCTGTCACTGCAGGCAGTCTTCGAATAGGGCGATGCCAGTCAGGTCAGGCAGATTCAATCCATCAAAAATCCAAGTGTGTCTGTTCTCTGCCAAAGGGAGTAGTTTCGACCTGAGTCACTTTCCGAGGTGTAACCGTGCCGATTACTGAACGACTAGACCTTCTCGGCATATCATTGACTCTAACACTCAATTTTGGCTCTTCCATCGAGAATAAAATACAATTGGCATCTAAAATGCTTAGCATTTTGGCAAAGTTGAGAAAGTACTTTACTTCACACCGGAACAGCTGCTCATTCTATACCTAGCAAAAGTTCGATCGTGCATGGAGTACTGCTCTCATCTTTGGGATGGTTCCGCCAAATACGAGCTCCAGGCGCTTGAATCCTTTGAGCGGAGGGCCAGGAAGCTCATCAGTAACGATAATCTTTTCTGTTATAAGCTCAGAATTCTCGAGCATAGACGCAAGGTCGCAATGTTTTTTATCGAGTACATTTCGGCGAGTGTGAATTCCGCATCTCCTTTCTTCCATCGGACAACCAGAGGTACGATTCAGCATTTTGTTTCAAATTTTATCATCCGTATCGCCAGAGAGTGGAACTCTTTGCCTAAGTCTTGTGTTTTCCGACAGGTACAATCTGGAGGCCTTCAAGTCGCGTGATTAGGTATCTTTTAGGCAAGCGCGTTCCATTGTAAGCGCTTGCCTATCTATCATACAAAAACGCGTCACATCATCATTTCGAGAGTCTCGAAATTTCGAGAGTCCCGAGAGTCAGCCATATAGTCTCGTCTCGATCCCGAGATTGTGAAATAGGTCCGAGAGTGGAAGCCCTAGCTTGGAACATTATACCGTTTCACGTAAGTTGGACATTTTTATTTGGAGTCATTCCTTCTGCACACCCATAGAAGTAACCTTTTATAGAATTTCGTGTTTCATAATATTTAATCGATTTAGAAAGTTCGGGTGTATTTTTTAACTCTAATGGTGGCTTGAATACTAGTCAGTAACAAAAACGAATCGCCAAAAACGTCCACGTAGTCTTGAAGTACACGTGTTGTGAAAAAACAGTTTTTTTCTAACGTGAAAAAAGCATTAAAAAACATGTTTTCTGGAGCATGTTTTTTTTAATAGCACAAAAATCAAAAATATCAAGGAAGTTGCTGTTAACGATTAATACTCATGAGTTCGTATTACAGTTTTCTGTTCATTTTTAAACCTACAATACTTCTTTGGCTGAATAGTACAAAGTTGTCAACAGTTTGCAGCATTTAAAGACACGCTCGGTGAAATCTTTAGTTGGTTTATGTTTTTTTGAAGTAGTTTAGTATGAACTTAGAACGAAGAACAGTGTCTCCAAATTGGAGTGTTTTCCCCATTGTGTGGTGAATTTTAATTATTGGGGGAAAAAAGAAAATCTGTTCTTCATACAAAACGTAACATTTTGGGGAATAATAAAACACGTTAGGGAAAAATTATGAATCTTCTCTTCATAAAAATGTATCATTTTGGGGAAAAATAAAATAAGATATTTGAAATTCATATCTAGATATACTGGCGAAGAATAAAAATCTAATATGATTATTGATTTGTTTAATAAAACATATATTTTAGAAAATTTGTCTTCTTCAAAAAAAATTATAATAAAAACAACGGTGCTATGTTTTTTTCATGTTACATCACTAGGTAAGATTAGTGGACCACTTGCTCCATATTGCTTGCATGCATATTGCATGCTTGCTTGCGTGCTTGCATGTATGCATGAATTTTTATTACAATAATGTAACTATGTAAGATTGCAATAATTATTTCGTAGACGTTTACTTTGTGAGTGATACTTCGGTTGAATTTATGATAGGTATAGCATTCAGATTCTTTGTCAGATAAAGTATTGTATTTTAATAATATTGGAGACGTTTTTCTGGATACTAAATCATCTAACAATAATAGTTTCGGACAAACATTGAGTGGGATGTCAAAACATATTATGGAATTTAGAAAAAAAATTAACTTAAATTCCGTTAAATTGTATTTTCAGTAAAATCATAATAATGGAAAACAAAAAAAAAATGGGAAAAGATTTCGGTAAACTAAAATTCGAACAGAGAAAATTTGAATTTAAGATAGGTATCCTATAATATTATAAATGTGAAAGTTTGTGGGTTTGGATGTTAAGATGTTGTTCCCCAATCACGCAAAAACTACTGAACGGATTTGGTTGGAATTTGGCACACAGATAGTTTTTAGTTAGATTTGGCACACAAACAACCTGCCTCACACGACACCACCGCAGAAATGTGCAAAGTGGATAATAGTGTAGGAAAGGAAGGTAGTGGACCCCCACAGTAAATCCTCAGTAGACGAAACTTTAGAGTATGATAAAATATCATGTTTTTTTAAATAATCCATTTTTTTTTAGTTTTTGGATATTTGTCCATAGGTTTTGGTTCATACTATGTTACATGCCTGCAAAGTTTCATCGACTGAGGATTTAATATTGGGGTCTCCATCTCCATACAAAACATCGCTTCATACCTACACTATAAGACGAAGTGGATAATTTCGCCCAAACGTTGTGTGGGATGTCAAATATGTCTAAATTTTTCCAAATTTTCTTGGCAGACTTACTTTTACTTTTATAAGCAAGCCTTATGCTTCCCATTTCTTAAATAATAAATTATCGTTAGTGGTAAGATTAGCTAAAATATACTTTATGAAAATCTAGCTTCATATTTTTTTAATAAAAATATAAAATGAATTTATTCAACAATAATTATCCAAAGTATCAAATCAAGTATAAATCGCTGCGCTGCGCCATGCACGAGCGTGCGTGGCGTGAGCAGAGCGCGAAATAGGTCTTCCCTCCAAGAGGCCAAGGCCTCGACTGAGCGCGGAATTGATTCCGCGAAGTTTATATTATTTGTTATGTAATAATTATGCATTATATTACATGTTTTTTTCCAATGTTTTAAAATATAATTGAACGTATGTTGTGCGATTATTTTCTTTAATATTGAGCTCTATTTTCATAGTAAAATAACGAGTAAAAGATAACACAAAAACTACTGAATTGGCAAATTTGATTATTTTTTTATGAATTAAAATTCTCAGTATTTCAACTTTTTTTCTTCTAGTGTACTTAAAAAATAGATGGAATTTATCATAAAATGATTTTTGTTTAGTTTCTGCCGATACTTTAACGTGTATCTCTCATCAAAGTAGACCTTCAACCTCTGATTTCAAAAACTTGTTGGTGAAATAATGTTCGGCTTATGAAAACTGCTCATAAATTCTAAAATGTTTTCTTTTAGTGCACTAGAAGAAGAAATTTCCAATTTAGTAACCTAAATAACTTATTAAAAACCTAAATAAATCATCGATAATTCTGGCAGCAAAAAACTGTGATTTCGAGTCCGACGCTCGTCTAGCGCATAGAGGCTCTTAACTCTAAACCCTGGACTTTGGGATATTTTAATCAAATTCAATGGACATGCATTATTTGTATTAATTAAAATGATTAAAATAATTATTTTTATAAAAATTAAACAATCATAATTTAACAAAGATGTAGGTTAATATCTACCCCACTAAAAATAATTATATTTTTATTTTATTAGAAGGACATACATAACAAACAAAATATTATATAATATAACCTTAGATCAGCCTTTCTATTGCCTAATTTAAAAATCTATCGCAATCGCTTTCAGGATTTAACACATTGAAGCTTCTTTTTGTCACAAATGAAAACTTGCCATAAAAATGCAGCAATGTGTCACATCTATCTGTCAAACGAAAGCGATTGCGATAGATTTTTAAAATTAGACAATTAGCCCCCAGATCCAGATTTTTATCCAAAGAAGTATACATTCAGCATGATTTTAACAATAGTTCAACTGGACTGGATAAAAATTGAAAATATTGTTAACAACAGATTAATTTTATATCTTACCTTCGTAATTTGTATTCTTCCATCGTTCTTTCCATAAATAAAACTTAAAGCAACAACATGATAAGTTTTACAGTATTTAAACGCCTAAACATTAATCAAAACTTTATTCAAACGAGTTTGAGAAAGGAAACAAAACTAAAGTTGCCATTTGACGTAGTGATTTTTTATTCGTATTCAAAGGACTAAGGGATTTTATGGATTTACGGATTTTTAACTCCTTGAACAAATAACTTAGAGGTCCTGAAGTGTTTTGTAAATACCACTTTCAGATTTTTCAAAAATTACTCATTTACTTCAGTCGGTGCGAAAAAAAACAACATGTCATCATGTTAGTTTAAATACCACAAAATTAGACTGTGATTTTTAGAATTCGAGCATCCAATTTACTTATGATCGTCATCTCGTATGTGCCTTGCTCCTTCTGGCTTGTGAGCTATAAAATCCTTCAGTGACGGATAAACAATTTCTTATTTTGGTATTCAGAACAAACGTAACGCAAGAGTTTATGAATGATTGACGTCTGAACATGGCACTCACGAGATGACACTGAAGATTATGGATGCTGGAAATAACAAAAACTAGCTAACGAAAGTCCAGTTTTACTCCCTAGATGCTCAGTGACGCAAAAATAAATAAGATTTAACACTCGAACATCATACAAAACAGAACAGATCTCATGAAATCGATGTTTAAACTTGGCACACACGGAACCGTGTGTGCCAGTTTTCATTTGTCAAAATATCGACAACTAAACCGTTCGGAGCCAAATGAAGCAGTCTAGCAGCGTTACGTTTGATAAGTAACAGCATATAACACTTTTAATCAGTTCGCGTAACAACACATCAATAGAAAAAACAAAAACAATATTCCGACCTATCAGACTGTGTGGCCCACAATCAAAACTGTCACGTTATGTGAGTTTTGCGTTACTTAAGTTGTAAAGCAGTTAATAGTAATAAGAATTTCCGGTACTAAGGATCTAGCTTTATTTGGAACCAATCACTGCAGTACTTAACTACGATGTAATTTGAGGTTAAAATTTGTATGTAAATAAGCTAGGGTGACCATGAAGTATATTTTTGCGGACATCGTATTGAAAATTACTGAGACTGTATGACTGTGCGTATCGTAGCACATTAGTTTTAGGACTTTTAAGCAAATAAAACCTCAGAAAATTAATTGAACAATTTGTGATTTATTAACGCTAAAGGTGTGACACTAAAAAGTTATTTTGCTAACAATAATGATGTCAAATATATCACAGTTCAATCACAATATGTACAATAATTATTATTAATGACTTTGTTGAAAAACAGACTAGTACCACAAATAATACACCGTAAAACTTTAAGTATATCAAAAAATGAAATGGGGATTTCAGACCACGTGAATGAACAACTTTTACTATTGGGCCAACCACGGAATATCGAAAAAGAAATCAGCTGTTCCATAGAAAAGCACAACATCGACTCGACTATAATGTATGGAACAGCTGATTCTTTTTCGCGATTCCGTGGTTAGCCCCAGCGCGGTCCCAAGGGGAGGGGGGGCAACTCTAAATTGGTTCCTAACGAGGATGCTAGATCGGGATATGCGGGACAAAATTATATATACTATATCGAAAATCATGTCAAAATGACATATTTTTTTAAATTAAACATACATTACATAAATATCTAGGTAACTAAAGTAACTAAAATGCAAAGCCGTAAAACAATAACTAGTCCGTGGTAAAGCTAACTAACAGGACGATTATAGCCTTTCTGTCCATCAATGTACGTACATTGTTGTCACCCTATTTTAAAAATCTCATGCAAATTTTATCATGAATTATATTGTAACTACTGCAGGGATTGGTTCCAAATAAAGCTAGATCCTTAGTACCGGAAGTTCTTATTAATATTAACTGCTTTACAACTTAAGTAACGCAAAATTCACGTAACGTGACAGTATTAATTGTGGGCCACACAGTCTGATGGGTCGAAATAGGTATTGTTTTTGCTTTTTCTATTGATGTGTTGTTACGCGAACTGATTTAAAGTGTTATATGCTGTTACTTTTCAAACGTAACGCTGCTACACTGCTTCATTTGGCTCCAAACGGTTTAGTTGTCGATATTTTGACAAATGAAAACTGGTACACACGGTTCCGTGTGTGCCACGTTTAAACAACGATTTTATGAGATCTGTTCTGTTTTGTATGATGTTCGAGTGTTAAATCTTATTTATTTTTGCGTCACTGAGCATCTAGGGAGTAAAACTGGACTTTCGTTAGCTAGTTTTTGTTATTTCCAGCATCCATAATCTACAGTGTCATCTCGTGAGTGCCATGTTCAGACGTCAATCATTCATAAACTCTTGCGTTACGTTTGAAGAAATTGTTTACCCGTCACTGAAGGATTTTATAGCTCACAAGCCAGAAGGAGTAAGGACGCTATTACATTATCATATATTTATCATTTATATATGATTTCATATCTGTCAAATTCTATTATCATAGTTAAATGATGCTGTCCTTCATTTTTACATATTACACTTATGATCCACCTATGATCATATAAACAATGTCATAAATCAAGATGGATAACGATTTAGCTGTGTTTTCCTTTACTATGAGTGCAATTTTGATTAATAGCTTTTTAATTAATAATTTATAATAATAATTAAAAAAGAAGAAAACTGTTAAGAACAAAGCAAAAAATAAAAGACGTATTTGGGTTTTGTAACGTATTTCTATTATCCGGAACAAGATTATTATATAAACACTCATTTTCCTCGTAAAGAGTAATTAATATTTTTGTTATTTCAATATTCCAGTCAAAATTCTTACACTTGAAGACGCCATTTTTTGAAGTCAGGCGAATAGAGGAAAGAATCACTACTGGATTAGCGTATAGTTGGCAGCCTCACCATGGAATTAGAAGGTTTTGACTAGGTCAAAAAATTGTTAGTAAATAGTGATAAATAGTGAACTATAGCATATAAATAGTGATACTATGGTTCAAAAGATATTTGAGTATCTTGGTGAGGCTGCTATCTTGACGTCAAGCTGGCAGACACCTTAAGAAATACAGTTCGTATCAATGTGATTTATATGCCAAAAAATTGTTAGGAAATAGTGAATCGTATACGCAAAATTTCAATAATATTGCTTCAGTACAAGCCGAGATATTACGATCTCAAAGTGGGCTGCTAACTTGACGTTTCTGGCAATGGCGATTCCAGAGAAACGGGTACAAGTTATAAACAAATAAATATATCAAAAAATTGTTAATGAAATTGTAATTCTTACGATATAAATAAAAAAAGAATTCTTCATTGCTATTTTTACCGACTTCAAAAGGACGGAGGTACTCAATTCGACACGTTTTTTTTTTTCTTTTTTTTGTTTTTTGTATGTGGTGTACATACAAAAAACAAAAAAAATATTACTCGAAGACGGCTGAACCGATTGAAATGATTCAAACGTTATTAGATTAGGTAAACTTTCAAATTGGTCCCATTTTTTTAAATTTTGAAATCGGTTCAGTACTTTTTAAGTAATCTTGAAAAAAGCACGAAAATGGAATGATTTCTGTGTGAACTACCTCGATGATCAGTCGTATAACTTCTTTGTTTATGAACTGAATAAGATAATTATTTTTTTGTTTGAAAAGGGATATCTGAAGTGTAGTTCTTTAACCGACTTAAAAAAGGAGGTTCGTAGTTTGACCCGCATGTATGTATGTTTCTCCGCAATTAACTCACGTTTGGCTGAGCTGATTTTTCTACCTAAATAATATACCTACACTACCTAATAGAAAAGGTACTTACACTAAAAATCAAAAAATAAAAAATTGTTTAAATAAACAAAAAACCGACTTCAAAAAACCTACCTCTAAAAAGCAAGAAATAATATTCGTAATAATAAAAACACGTCTATTGAAGTCGGGTGGGGCTTTTAGAATAAAAAAAAAGGAATTTGTACTCCAGCCCCACCCGACTTCAATAGACGTGTTTTTATTATTACGAATATTATTTCTTGCTTTTTAGAGGTAGGTTTTTTGAAGTCGGTTTTTTGTTTATTTAAACAATTTTTTCTAAAAATCGAATGTTAACTTCTACATAGTACTCTGAATATAGGCTGTCGATCAATATTGAACTTTGCTCCACAGTAATAAGGTTTAAACTTGATCGCAATCATGAGGTGAGTACTATCAAGCAAAGACACCTTAAGAAATACAGTTCGTATCAATGTGATTTATATGCCAAAAAATTGTTAGGAAATAGTGAATCGTATACGCAAAATTTCAATAATATTGCTTCAGTACAAGCCGAGATATTACGGTCTCAAAGTGGGCTGCTAATTTGACGTTTCTGGCAATGGCGATTCCAGAGAAACGGGTACAAGTTATAAACAAATAAATATATCTAAAAATTGTTAGTGAAATAGTGATTCTTACGATATAAATAAAAAAGAATTCTTCATTGCTATTTTCTAAAAATCGAATGTTAACTTCTACATAGTACTCTGAATATAGGCTGTCGATCAATATTGAACTTTGCTCCACAGTAATAAGGTTTAAACTTGATTGCAATCATGAGGTGAGTACTATCAAGCAAAAAAGTGAAATTTATATTTTTTGACTGTGTCAATAGTCATATCCTCGGTTCAAGGCTATTGATTTGGTATAAGTAAACAAATATTTTTCTACTTACTTTTTTAATTTATTTTTTATTAAATCTCATCAAAAAAAATTGATTGTGTAATACTACTCTAATAATAATTAATACTACTACTCTAATCATCGGTATTACATATCCGCCCTTCGGTATATCGGTATACATCGCCCTTTGTGTTGGCGCAAAAGCCGCCGTTCGTCTAGACAGTTGACGCAACGACTAAAAGTGTAAGGGTTGGCACGATGTAATTTGCCTTTTCGAATTTTAAAAATATATAGGAAAAATAAGATAGACATTTCAAAATTCTTGTTTTTTTCTTTGAATTATTTATTGTCATTTTTTCTAGAAGGTAAGATTTTTTTTTCTAATTTGTCTCTTTTCCTTCTTTTAATGCTCTTAAAATAAGGAAAAGAAAAAGTTTTTCTTAGTATTTTCTCTTTTTTTTCTTCTTCTTGCATCATAAGTGCGAGGAATTATAGGAATTATGGAAAGGATATGGAAAGGATGTATGATAATCATAATTTTAATTGTAAATCATTACTAATTTCGGGCTAAATAAGTATGAAATAAATCTTAAAATGAAAAAATAAGTTCCAAGATGGCGGCTGACAACTTTTTTGTTTATGGGCCGATTTCGATGAAACTCGGTTTTTGGTACCATTTTGACACAAAAATAACAACGCAATGTTGAAAATATTAAAAAATTCAAGATGGCGGCCAACTTTTTTGTTTGCGGGCCGATTTCGATGAAACTCGGTTTTTGGTAGTATTTTGACAATAAAACAGCATCGCAATGTTAAAAAAAATAAAAATTCAAGATGGCGGCCAACTTTTTTGTTTGCGGACCGATTTCGATGAAACTCGGTTTTTGGTAGTATTTTGACAAGAAAACAGCAACGCAATGTTAAAATGTAAAAAAAACTCAAGATGGCGGCCAACTTTTTTGTTTGCGGGCCGATTTCGATGAAACTCGGTTTTTGGTAGTATTTTGTCAAGAAAACAGAAACGCAATGTTAAAAAAAAATTAAGATGGCGGCCAACTTTTTTGTTTGCGGACCGATTTTGATGAAACTCGGTTTTTGGTAGTATTTTGACAAGAAAACAGCAACGCAATGTTTAAAATGTAAAAAAAATTCAAGATGGCGGCCAACTTTTTTGTTTGCGGGCCGTTTTCGATGAAACTCGGTTTTTGGTAGTATTTTGGCAAGAAAACAGCAACGCAATGTTAAAAATTAAAAAAATTCAAGGTGGCGGCCAACTGTTTTGTTTGCGGGCCGATTTCGATGAAGCTCGGTTTTTGGTAGTATTTTGACAAGAAAACAGCAACTTAACATAACGTAACGTTTAACATAACGTTGCTGTTTTCTTACCAAAATCAGACAAAAAAGTTGGCCGCCATCTTGAATTTTTACATTTTTAACATCGCGTTGCTGTTTGCTTGCCAAAATACTACCAAAAACCGAGTTTCAACGAAACGGCCCGCAAAAAAAAAAATTTGGCCACCATCTTGTTTTTTTACATTTTTAACATTGCGTTGCTGTTTTCTTGCCAAAATATTACCAAAAACCGAGTTTCATTAAAATCGGCCCACAAACAAAAAAGTTGGCCGCCATCTTGAATTTTTATTTTTTTAAAATTGCGTTGCTATTTTCTTGTCAAAATACTACCAAAAACCGAGTTTCATCGAAATCGGCCTGCAAACAAAAAAGTTGGCCGCCATCTTGAATTTTTTTTTTTAACATTGCGTAGCCGTTTTCTTGCCAAATTACTACCAAAAACCGAGTTTCATCGAAATCGGCCCAATAATCAAACAAAAATACACAAATATCAACAAATACATGAATGTGCGGCCGCCATTTTGAATTCCAAATCTAATATCAAAATCGTGCCAAAAACACTTTTTCATGACACCAACATCAAAAAATTGCAAACACTACTTTCAATATAATATAATATAACCCAATCACAAGCGTAAGCCCTGACGAGATAGGGCCCGAGATGCATACATTGCCAAAGTATGGGCTCTCGGGCCCTCCCACCCCCCTTCTATACCGCACCACCCCGCACGATTGCTCTGTCTAGACGCCTCCGATGGCCGACTGTATGAAGACTATCTCTCGGCTGTGGTAATACTACTCTCAGTTCATTTATTTAGTTATTTATTCGGGAAAAACTAGAAATATTTTCTACTTATATCATCTACTTACCTACCTACTGATTACTAATTTCATTATAAATCTCACCAAATAGGTACCTAACGTTAAAGTTTCAGTTACTAAAAAAAAATACAAAATATTCATTTTCAAAAAATTACAGGTTAGGGTATTTTCATTAGACTCCTCCCTTTAAGTTATAGTTTTAACGTTAGGTACCTAATTGGTAGTAAAATATTAGTAGTTTTTCCTAAACTAAATAAATGAACTGAGAGTAGAGTATTAAACGACCAAATTTTTTTTGATGAGATTTAATCAAAAATTTTTTGATTCAATTCAATTCAATTCAAAATAATTTATTCAGTCTAGGCTGTTACAAGCACTTGTGAATGTCATAGAAGCTACGCCATCGGTTCGCAAACCCTAAGTAGGAGACCTTGTAACGATAAGAACCGGCAAGAAACTCGTCAAGGGCTGCTTTTTTCTCCCTGTATATTTCATACAGAGTCGTCAAGATTGAAAAATGAGCTCCACATTTAAAGTGAGGTCATTTTCCATCACAATAATTATCAAAAGGTTACACACAATGGGTAGGTAGGTTAAAATTAAATATCTACTACATTCGGATAGGTAATCGTGAGAGTAAATAACTTTCAACTAGTTTAGAAATCACTCCGTCTGCTACTCTAACCAAAAAACATTGACGAAAAACATGATTGTGTCAATACTCTAAAAAATAAAAAAGTGGGTAGAAAAATATTTGTTTACTTATACCAAATCAATGGCCTTGAACCGAGGATATGACTATTGACACAATCAAAAAATATAAATTTCACTTTTTTGCTTGATAGTACTCACCTCATGATTGCAATCAAGTTTAAACCTTATTACAGTGGAGCAAAGTTCAATATTGATCGACAGCCTATATTCAGAGTACTATGTAGAAGTATACATTCGATTTTTAGAAAATAGCAATGAAGAATTCTTTTTTTATTTATATCGTAAGAATCACAATTTCACTAACAATTTTTTGATATATTTATTTGTTTATAACTTGTACCCGTTTCTCTGGAATCGCCATTGCCAGAAACGTCAAGTTAGCAGCCCACTTTGAGATCGTAATATCTCGGCTTGTACTGAAGCAATATTATTGAAATTTTGCGTATACGATTCACTATTTCCTAACAATTTTTTGGCATATAAATCACATTGATACGAACTGTATTTCTTAAGGTGTCTGCCAGCTTGACGTCAAGATAGCAGCCTCACCAAGATACTCAAATATCTTTTGAACCATAGTATCACTATTTTTATGCTATAGTTCACTATTTATCACTATTTACTAACAATTTTTTGACCTAGTCAAAACCTTCTAATTCCATGGTGTGGTGAGGCTGCCAACTATACGCTAATACTACTGGGGCAACGAATATGATCCTACTTGTACGCTCGCTGTCAAATAGGATCCTATAACTATGATCAAAGACAATATGAATCACATGTAGTTATAAACCGTCCTATGTTCTTCATATAAAAATGACTCATACATATATGATCATATTTCTATGATAGTCTAATAGCACTCTTACACCCGATTGCACTAAACTTAAGGATCGCCTAAGTCTGTTCCTAACTACAACACGACCAAATTAAAACGTTGTCAAACTTAGCGGTCATGTAGCTGTCATTCGCCTACTTAACTTGGTCGAGTTGTAGTTAAGAAAAGACTTAGGCGATTCTTAAGTTTAGTGCAATTGGGTGTAAGGCACATACGAGATGACGATCATATTTACTTTCCATGTTAAAAATGTATACTGTGGTAACAGATGACTTAGCGATTGGCCTGATGAAATAGACCGATCCCATTGACATTACTGACAGAAAATCGATTGTCAATCAAGTTTATTTATTCTTCAGTCAGATACTTCAGATTTCAGTTTCAGAACAGAAGTAAATAAATAATTAGAAAAAGAATTTTAAGTCGCAATGATTTCTCGTGAAATTTAATGATCAATTCAATTAAGAGTTACCATCAGGGTGTTACAAAATTGTAGGCTTTTTCTTATCAAAATCTAGCATGATTACTGTTTATGAATAGGTTTTCTAAAAACCGCGATGAAGTGGGTTATACTTACATTATTACCTGTATTTGTTGCTTTTTTTTGGTATGTCCCGATAGTATGGAGTTTGGTTTACATCTTTCTTTGCACCCTATTCATAATTTTGATAGTTTTCTTGTTAACACTATGGTGTCATTTCGCATTATCTTCCCCACATCAAACTTCTTTGTTTTTAATAGAAAGAGTGGAAAAGAATGCGCGAGAATTAGACGAATATTTAAAGGTAAGTTTTTGTCATTTTAATGTATTTTAAAACAACTCATTTCTTGAAGAAAATAAACAAGTTTTGTAGAAAAATATTAAAACCTCGCAAGGCTGGCCAAGCCCAGGCGCGCGGGCCACACCAAGTGGCCCACCAAGGCATTTGAATTTGCCCGCCAGCAGTTGGCTGACTGACCAGTGCACTGTGGCACTGCTTCCACCTGATGAAAACGTAAAAGTTGTGGCCCGGCACCGACACGATCTAAAAAATTTCGCTCACTTGTAAATTTTATTGGCCAGCCTTGAGTCTTAGGTAACAAAATGCAGGGAACCAACAATTAGAGTGTAGTTTTTATTAATTGTAGTCAATGTATACAATCAGACTTTCAGAATTAACCATAATATAATAAAAAGCTTTGCACAAACCATGTATTAGATTTCAATAGTCCATATAAAACATGTTTTAACATTACGGAAGTATATTATTAGATTGATGACACTGACTGATTCATAAATGTATTTGATTAAATCTCAAAAATATGAATTTTCTTGTATTCCTTATTTTGCAGGAGGATCAAGACAATTGGCCTCATTTAGCTAAAAAGACACACTTGCCTGTCATATTTGGCCGAACTGTAGATAGTCAGTTGCAGCAACTCATAGATTTTATCTTGCGTGATTTCATTAGCCGATGGTTAAAAGAACTATCTCACAGACCAGATCCAGTGGTTGATAAGTTTAAAGAGCACATATGGGGTGCAATACAAAATTTATATGAGAGGTTGTTGAAAGTGGACTCAGAAAAATTACTTGCAGGTGATATGGTCACTAAAATTACCCAGCACTTTGAAAGAATAAGAATTGCCCGGAGTTGTGCGTAAGTGTCACCACACCATGTCACCCCATTATTATGTACTTATTCACTTACTTATTGTTAAGCCTGATTTACACGTATCAGTGAAGTCACAGTACTGTTATCGTGATACCTAATTTATTCTTCTATACATTCTCTATGAACACATATTCACTGACACTGAGAGCACTGTCTTGTGTTCATAGAAAATGTATGAAATAATAATTATCACTCACCTCACTGATATATGTGAATCGGGCTTTATGTGTAATCTATAATTGTGTCTACAGTTTGGAGCTCAACCAGCCCCCAGTGTTTGCATTAGCACCACACTTGATGTCGTGTGAGACAGAACTGCACTATCTGCGTCAAATCAGCGAACTCATCATCATGTTCCTTCTACCCCGATGCTACTCTTTGTCTCCTGCCTCTCATCTGATGCGAGAGATACTGGCCTGCAAAGGTATGGTACTATGATTTTCATTCAGAAACTCTTCAATCCTATTTCAATCCATGGTTTATAATTATGTAGGTGTAGTAATTAAAACATTGGCACTTTACTGACAATCAAGAGTGTATATACTTCTTGGATGATTAGGTATTTTTATAATAATCAATCACTTAATAATAAATTGTTACTTATTTTGTGTCCAAGTCTTTGCCAAGTTGTTAGTTTCTAAATAAACTGCATTTTATGAGTAAACATTTTTGGCTGCCAAAATTTTTCAATGTTTGCCAATCCAAACCATAAAGCTGAATATGTGAATTTGCATACATTTAATACTTTTTCCTAATATCTGTATCATGTAAATTGTAAAAAGTATGTATTGTACAATACCTTTTAAAAATGGTGTTAAAAAGCTATTATTAACCATAAGATCAAAAAATTGCATTATTTTTTTAAACATAACAAATATTTGCATTGCTTGTAGTTCTACAACCAGCCATAGATCTTATAACTGAACCTGATTACATTAACCAAAAAATAATTCAATATTTGGAGGCTCAAAAGGAAGTAGATGCCATGCACGTTCGCACGCACGAGTACGCGAAGACCTTCGAGGATTACATAAGGCTAATAACAAACTGCAATAATGTCGACACTCTGAAGCGGTTACGGTTAGTAGTTTTTAGTAATGTAACTTGGCATTGTTTATGTTTGGTCTTGTTTTATAAACTGCTGCTAAATTAGAGTGAAAAGATTCCACATTTATGTTCATTTTATATTATGGGAAGGTTAGGAGATCTTCTTTTAAATAATCATTTGATAGAAAGTCATTGATTGTTCTAGCTAATTCATTATAACATTTTCAAATTATTTTCTTTCTAATCACGCTCTTATCGTCTACTTAGGCGCTTTGCACTCGTTGCAACTTCTGTTCTTTCCCTGTTGCGGCGATCGGCAACTCGCAAGTGGCTGTTTTTTGTTTTTACGCATTTTCAGTGCGTCTCAAGTTGATACTCAAAGCCGCCGATTTTATAATTTTGTAGATAATGTACAGAATAATAAATTGTTCGGCGTATTGCGATTGCGAGATGCTACGCAGTGACATAGGAGTGGCTCTGTTGTGTTTGAGACATAGTAAATCTCATACCTACCATGTAAAGTCTGTAATCGTTGCTTGACAACTACTCACAATAGTCAAACTGATTTAGTACTTATGCCATTTTATGAATTGAACTAACCAGTACTCAGTTATGAAAAAAAGTTAGAAAAATAATTCTTCATACATAACTGGTTACGTTTCTTAGGCGACTGAAGGGAGCTGAACATTGCAGTACCTACTATCTTGCACTATTACATTTCTTTACTAACTTACTTCATTGTTTTGAGGTAAATTGCACTGTAAATGCGAATAGGTATCTGTTGTTTGTTAGTCTCGAATGAAAGCTCCAATAAAGCACGAGACAAATTAAAAGTGAATTTGATAACAAATAAGGTGGATCACATACGCATTACGCTGCGTCAAGTACTTAGATGTTACTGGATTTTACGCGTCCAGTGTGTGGTACCTACATTAGTGTTTTTCTATACAAAGAACCAACTTTAAAATTTGTAATCAAACAAGTATGATATGATGTGACGCAGCGTGGTGAAGTGTGTTACCAGCCTTAAGTCTACAGACACAGAACACAAACGAAAAATTACATTCACAGGTATGACATTGTTACTCAAATAATGCAAGCAACTACTTTACAAAATGTGAAAAGAGCGAAAGGTATAGATATTGACGTGATTGAAAAGAGTGGCGTGCAACAGAATGTTAGCAGACAGCAAATAAACGATGCGAAGAAACTAAGGAGATACATCAGCCAGCTGACTATTGCAAAAGCAGAGTGTGAAACGGCCCTAAGAAAGTTGGGATGGGATGGTGCTTTCCCAACTGTTGAGTCTAATAGTAAGGTAAAAACCTTATTATTTCGTAGTAACTTATATTTTGCACGTTTTCTAAGCTTAAATATCTACAACACTTTTTCAAATCAATTTGTTTCAAATATGAATGCAATAAAATAATAAGGTGTACTTATAATATAAGATAAGTCTAGCAACAAAATTGAGGGTAATCCAGCTAATCCGGCTCGAAGGACCATGGACATTTTGCACAACAGCTTATAGCTGGATGGATAGCTGAATCTTACAGACGATACAAAAGCCTATCTAATTAAGAAAATCACACGGTATCGAGATTTGAGAGGCTTTTATCGAGATTTGAGGGGCTTTAACGCCATCTCGTGCAAATTTAAGTAACTTACCATGACCATAGTACTTTTCCATAAAGACCACATAAAATGTGGCTATACACTTATAGCGTAAAACGTTTTCAGTGGGGTTACATAATACGGGGTGTATCAGAAAATATAGTCAATTCAAGCCCAAATGGAATAGCAGTGCCCATTACGAATAACTTTTACTAAAGGAACTTATGCCAAATCGTAAAACTCCACTTTGTATGAATGCTAGAGTAAATATGAAACAGCTGCTATTTTTATCATAATTTGACAAAGTTCCTTTATTAAAAGTTCTTTGTAATGATGGGCACTGCTATTCCATTAAGGCTTGACCATATTTTATGGGACGCCCTATATATATAAGCTTGTTGCTTTTCTAGGTTCTGGTAAATGAAAGATGAGACTGAAATGATGGCGCCACTTTCCCTGTTATATTAACGTAGTTAGAGATTAAGTTATTGGAAACTGACCCCCTAAAATGAGGCTCAAAATTAATTCCTTTTCCAACCGATTTCGTTGACCAGACTCCACTTCACACATTTCTTTTGTTCAGACTCTACCGCTGCACAAAATAATGGAGAGCGTGAACGGTCGTCGCTACTTGTCCATGTTTCTGGAGACAATGTGTTCCCAAGGGCTGGTGGGCTTCTGGACGGCGGTTGAGGAGCTGCGCCACAGCCCCAGGAGCAGCTGGCACCAGCTCGGCGCGGAGATATTCTACACGTACATTAGGTCGCCTAGTGCTGAGATAAAGGTTGATAAGGTCAGTAAAGTTTCCCATAATTTTTAAGTATATCTAAAAATGAAATAGGGATAACAGACCACGTTTCTGAATATGATCGTGCAGTTAAAAGTTAAAAATTAATAGTTTGAAAATTCGGAAAAAATCTTGGTTAATCGGAAAACTCACAAAAATAGCAAGACGCGTGCGTAGATTCGTTCCTTTTATTATTTACGTAGGTACTCAAGATAGTCTCTTTTGATTACACGCGTGTAATTCTATGAATGAGCTCTAAATTCAGATATCAGTGAAATTTCGGGACATAAACAAACCTCAATATCTTGACCAATTATTAAATATTGAAACTTTTAACTGTACATACTCGGTTAGAATAGGAAAGAGATACACTCATTTAATTTTTAGATATACTTAAAAATTAACCGTGTATGAAAGTTTGGTTACGTTTGTTAATGGATTCAAAACTGAATCTGTACCACAGAATACATAATAGTACAAGTACAGAAGATGCACTCTGCAAAATCATTGAAATGAATACCGACTCTTGCTCCGACACAATTAAGTGCAATTCAGGTCGCACAGCGCTCCCTTCCCTACAGTTATATTCACCTATGGTCTCCTCTCTTTCTATCACGTAGCTCATATCTTTTCTGACGTATGAAATTGTACCGTCCGGGTGGACCCGCCCCGGCTACTTGTAGCTCCATACCTGAAGCACGGAGGGCGCTTGGCCTGTCTGTACCTAAACCTCTTCCTCTCCTTTTCTCAGGGATAGAATAAAATAATAGTATTTTGACTAGATAAATTTACATTTTAGTATATTCATTATTCATACTAGTTTTCAATGTTTGGGAAAGTCGGCATAATTTAAGTTTTTATGCTGCTGGGTTATACCTATAAATGACTATAATACACAACTCTACCGCCCTTTCCCGCAACCGTGACACCCCTCCCTCCCTGAAAAATGTTTTACAGATTTTCTCAATTTGCAAGACAACGTTACAAGTTAGAACAAAATGGCCAAAGACAAAATTAATTACTAATAAATTCCCTACAAATAAGTTCTTACATTTTGATACAAGTAGTTTCCAAGCTATGGTGCGTCAAAGTTGACTGAAAAGAAGATTCGTCAGTTTCATACCAATAATTTTTATTGAATTCTGAAAGCACTGGGAAATATAAAATATTGATAGATGTCAAAACTGATTTTTTAAATGCAGATTTTTTCCATTTGTAGGACACAAGAAAACGAATGGAGGCATTTTTATTAGGTGATAAAGGACCAGAAGTTTTTTATGAAGTTCAAGATACTGTTGTAGACACGATTCAGGAAAAATATTACTCGTCGTTTTTATTGAGCGATCAGTATACGGCTTTAATCGCGGAACTAGCGACAGAAGAAGCTAATAAAGGTAAATATTGCCCATTTTTCGATTAGTTATGTCTTATTTCTGTCTTGATTGAATTCGATTATGAACTCTGTGATATGGTTAGTTAAGGCGATTTTATTGCTTCCAATCATTTTTAGGGTTCCGCGGTATCCAAAGGGTAAAAACGGGACCCTATTGCTAAGACTCCGCTGTCCGTCTGTCTGTCTGTCACCAGGATGTACCTCATGAACCGTGATAGCTAGACAGTTGCAATTTTCACAGATGATGTTTTTCTGTTGCTGCTATAACAACAAATACTAAAAACAGAATAAAATAAATATTTAAGGGAGGCTCCGATACAACGAACGTGATTTTTTGCCGTTTTTAGGTACAGAACCCTTCCTTCGTGACTCAGACTCGCACTTGGCCGATTTTTATATTATTTTTGCTAGTCTAGCTTAAAAGTAACTGAACATATATAATTTGTCAGCCTCGCCTTGCTCTCTTGTTAGCTAGCAAGTCCGATACGGATATGGATAAGTTCCTAATACCCTATTATTATCACAGATACCTCAACAATTCAACATGTAATAAAATTCTAACTGCCCGAGGTATACTTTGAAGGAAGAGTAATAGAAGCAAAAAATAATTATTTTTAGAATTTTTCTTACTGTCTGTTTGTACGCGTATCACGCAAAAACTACCGCATGCAATTTGATACGGTTTTCACAGTTGTATTTCTGAGAAAGAGCCTTTGCTCATTTGTCGGCGCAGTATCGGTACGACATCAGCGTTCTCGGTATACGCGGTACCGAAAGCTTACTGGACGCCTGTATTTTAATAGAAAGGTACACCATGCTGTGTCGCGCCAACAAATGAGTAACGCTCCATTGAAATATAATGCGTCCAGTATGCTTTCGGTACCGCGTATATCGAGCTTGCTGATGTCGTCCCTATGCTGCGCAGACAAATGAGTAAAGGGCCTTATTTTGGTGCATGTTTCATCTTGATACGCCAACTAGAACAAAGTCCACGCGGACAAAGTCGCAGGCGGACTCTAGTTTTCATATAAATTCTGTTCTTTTTAATCAAATCAGAAAATAAGTACTTTCTCAACAAACCTGTGAAACGTATCCTTAGTTCGTGGTTATACAATCTAGATCAAATCGTTGTTGTAGAAATGAGTTCGGAAAGGTCCCCCATAGAAGACAGGCAGTTGTCCAACGAGTCGGTCTCGTCGGCCGACAGCGTGGCCGGCGCATTGCACCTCACCGAACATTCCACCTACGCCCGGAGGAAACTCGACCAACTACAAGAGAGGCACAATAATAAGATACAGGTATTAGAAATGGAAATGTGTTTGGAAAGGTCCCCAATGAAAGACAGGCAGTTGGCCGACGAGTCGGTCTCGTCGGCCGACAGTGTGACCGGCGCATTACACCTCACCGAACATTTCACCTACGCCCGGAGGAAACTCGACCAACTACAGGAGAGGCACAATAATAAGATACAGGTATTAGAAATGGAAATGTGTTTGGAAAGTTCCCCAATGAAAGACAGGCAGTTGGCCGACGAGTCGGTCTCGTCGGCCGACAGCGTGACCGGCGCATCACACCTCACCGAACATTCCACCTACGCCCGGAGGAAACTTGGCCAACTACAGGAGAGGCAAAATAATAAGATACAGGTATTTGAAATAGTAATGTGTTTGGAAAGGTCCCCCATAGAAGACAGGCAGTTGCCCAACGAGTTGGACTCGTCGGCCGACAGCGTGGCCGGCGCATTGCACCTTACCGAACATTCCACCTACGCCCGGAGGAAACTCGACCAACTACAGGAGAGGCACAATAATAAGATACAGGTATTAGAAATGGAAATGTGTTTGGAAAGGTCCCCAATGAAAGACAGGCATTTGGCCGACGAGTCGGTTTTGTCGGCCGACAGCGTGACCGGCGCATTACACCTCACCGAACATTCCACCTACGCCCGGAGGAAACTCGACCAAATACAGGAGAGGCACAATAATAAGATACAGGTATTTGAAATGGAAATGTGTTTGGAAAGGTCCCCAATGAAAGACAGGCATTTGGCCGACGAGTCGGTTTTGTCGGCCGACAGCGTGACCGGCGCATTACACCTCACCGAACATTCCACCTACGCCCGGAGGAAACTTGGCCAACTACAGGAGAGGCACAATAATAAGATACAGGTATTTGAATTAGTAATGTGTTTGGAAAGGTCCCCCATAGAAGACAGGCAGTTGCCCAACGAGTCGGACTCGTCGGCCGACAGCGTGGCCGGTGCATTATTATGCACCTTGCATCTCACTAGTAATGAGTTCGGAAAGGTCAGCCATGAAAGACAGGCAGTTGTCCAACGAGTCGCCGGCGTGTTGCATCTCACCGAACATTCCACCTACGCCCGGAGGAAACTCGACCAACTACAGGAGAGGCACAATAATAAGATACAGGTATTAGAAATAGTAATGAGTTCGGAAAGGTCAACCATGAAAGACAGGCAGTTGTCCAACGAGTCGCCGGCGTGTTGCATCTCACCGAACATTCCACCTACGCCCGGAGGAAACTCGACCAAATACAGGAGAGGCACAATAATAAGATACAGGTATTAGAAATAGTAATGAGTTTGGAAAGGTCCCCCATGAAAGACAGGCAGTTGTCCAACGAGTCGCCGGCGTGTTGCATCTCACCGAACATTCCACCTACGCCCGGAGGAAACTCGACCAACTACAGGAGAGGCACAATAATAAGATACAGGTATTAGAAATAGTAATGAGTTCGGAAAGGTCAGCCATGAAAGACAGGCAGTTGTCCAACGAGTCGCCGGCGTGTTGCATCTCACCGAACATTCCACCTACGCCCGGAGGAAACTCGACCAACTACAGGAGAGGCACAATAATAAGATACAGGTATTAGAAATAGTAATGAGTTCGGAAAGGTCAACCATGAAAGACAGGCAGTTGTCCAACGAGTCACCGGCGTGTTGCATCTCACCGAATATTCCACCTACGCCCGAAGGAAACTCGACAGGGGAGGCACAGTAACAAGAACATAGCGTCGCTTATATTACAACACCGCGAATATGCGATTTCCTAACTTTACAGGAGGAACAAAAACAATTATATTTTCTGCGTAACAATGAAATAAAATCAATTTTATATCAATAGTTTTATAGTCATTTATTAGAGTTATTCTATAAATAATTAAATGCAAAAATTAACGTTATCCCTACTAATTAAATAAAAAAGTCACATAGGCGGTTTTACTCTTTTAAGAAATGCATATTCGCGGTGTTGTAATATAAGCGACGATAGGTATTAAAATCTTCTCTTCTTTTTTTTTACCAAATCTTTAATCCCTCAACTTTTTTGTTGCTAGTTTAATTTTCCAGAAATAGTCTTGTTACTTCTTTCTCTGCAATTGTCAGTGATATTGTAGCTCATAATAAGTTTCTCGTAGTTTCTTTTATAGCAAAGTATATTAACGAAGTTGATCAATCATCAAATATCCTACTAATATTATAAATGTGAAAGTTTGTGGGTTTGGATGTTTAGATGTTTGGATGTTTGTTCCTCAATCACGCAAAAACTGCTGAACGGATTTGCTTGAAATTTGGCACACAGATAGTAGATAGCCTAGATTAAAACATAGGATACTTTTTATCCCGATATTCCCACGGGAACGGGAACCACGTGGGCGAAACCGCGGGCGGCCGCTAGTTAGAAATAAAGATTTTCAGCGGAAGCCAAACCAATGGTTGATTCAAATGGCAGCGTTTTGTTTTGAACAAAATGAAAAGATGCTTAAATAGCACCATTTGTTATAGCTAGGACATCTACCACTAATTTACTCTTGGAGATCTGTAGATAGCATTATTTTTTTTGCAGGCGTTAGCCGCTCTTCGGGCGTCATTAAAACCGGATTCTCCAGCTCTAGCCATGTTAGCGAACGAAGTGGAAAGATTGGCCGGGGAACAAATGAGGCTAGAATCGCATTTGGTGAGGACTGACACCTGGGCCGAACATCTGGGCAGCTGGCGGGCCACCGTACATAGCGCTGAGGTAAACATAACCATCAGGGCTTAGAATAATAGCAACCTATAACGATAATTCCCTACAAAGTGCACTGAATAGTTAGTTGACTTGTTACTATTTTATTGGATTTTACTTTCGATTAGGTAACGTAAGAAGAATATATGTATATATGTATTCCAAGCATCAGGGTAATTCTTCAGACGAACCATGAGTAGGGTTTAGATTTAGATACTGTCACTAGCAAGCAATTTCTTTTAGATTTTAGAATTCAAAATGCTATTTTTATATAATCGACTCAGTAGCTCAGTTGGAAGAGCATTAGACCGGACTTCCAAAGGTCGCGGGCTCGATTCCCGCCTGAGAAAATCATCTGGTGACGAATCGAACTTTTATTCTAGTATATTATTTCCTATTATATAAAGCTATATTTTACTCACACCCCCGACACTCCATACAACCGCTCTGTTAAAACTACATATTACACAGACACTACACAGATGACGTTTTGTACGCGCGTAACTGTGTGTGTGAAGCTAGGGCTACCAGGCTAGGCGCACTCCGCGCTTTAGGTACGAAGCTACAAGTAGGCAGCGGGTCCGTCCGGACGGACTAATTTCAGAGGGCTGCCGCCGTTGGCTGGCTGTTAGCAGTTCGATTTCGATAGTCACTCACTCGCCGCGTTCATCTTAATACTAATATAAAGGATCCGAAGCTCACGTTTTTCACACTTCCAAAAGTTCAAAATGACATCGAAACGTAAAAAGTGCTTGTCTACTACCTAGATATTATTTAGTATCCGTTTATTCTTAGGTACTTACTTGTCTTATTTGCTAAACAATCTTCACCCAACTAGGTATTTATTGAAATAATAATTTATAGATTAGGTAGGTACTTACTTACCTACTTTCGAAATAAAGTTAATTATTAATGACAATGTTATTTCGTAAGAAAGCAAATTTCCTCAGTCAGCATGTATAGTCTGATGGGGCGTCGATTGTACCTAGCCTAGGTTTTTTTGAAATGAATTTAAGTACATTAAGTACCTATTATTTAATTATTATTTAAAAGAACAAACCCTAAAGTCGTTAGAAGAGATAAGAGCTACGCGATAGAAAGAGAGGCAACTTCTAGGTGAATATAACTGTAGGGTGGGAGCGGTGTGCGACCTGAATTGCACTTTATTGTGTATGGGATAGAGTCGCTATTTATTTAAATGACTTTGCGGAGTGGATCTTCTGTACTTGTACTATTATGTATTCTGTGGGGCTACTACGGAAATCGTGACGCCTCACACACACAAATAAACATATTGGTTTTTACAATTTTAACAATAAATATTTATTTACCGGTGATAAGAAAAAATAGGTGGGAGGAGGTAATTGAATCTATGGCAGGGCGGGGAGTGTCCTTTCTGTACGTAGTACTTATATCTATTCTGTGTTTTAGTGTCAAATTTGAATCCTGAGTTTTCAGGAGACAAAAATACTTATAACTTGGCATAGACAGTGTTTAAACATAAAACCCGGTCTGAAGAATGACCCCATCAGTATAAATTATTGTAGTCTATTCATCAAAGTCCTTTTTGACAGCTGACTTCTGCAAAGTGGTATATTGCTTATGTCAAAGGAATAAAGTTCGAGAAAAAATTGCAATGGAATCATTCATCTATTTCTTACTGTCAAAAGGAACTGCGTATGTGGTTTTTCACAAACGGATATTATATTCGGATTATATATGGATATTATAGTCATGACTATAATATCCCCAACTGCTGGAGTATGAGCCATTATAGATTAAAATATCATAGGGGGATCAGACTAAACCAAAACTGTCACTGCAGCAGGGTTAACGGACTACTAGGAATAAACTTTTTAGTCACTTTTTCGTCATAATTGGTAAACCTTTGCAATCGTAGACTAAATGCTTTGAGAAACTGTATCAACAGACCCTATAGCCAAGTGGCTTTCTATAATTTGATTAGAATAGAAAAGTTTATATAATTGACGTAAGATGTCACTAACCATAGACAGTCACGACGTTTTGAAATCATACAATTAATGTCACTTCCAAGAACCTTATATATGACTGTGGACATTGCGTCACCTTTTGGGGCTTGAAGAACGAAAAAATAACCTTGAATGACGTCAACGATATTTTCCATCTCTTTCATTAGGTTGACAACAATGTTGTCCATTCGTAGGACAGTCACTACAAATAGGTACTTACTACAGACTATCAACTTATGCCTACGGCATAAGTTTTTTGGACGACCAATCCAAACATTCAAAAGTGTTAGATTCTAAACATTTGAATGTTTAGAATAGTTTAGATGTTAGTTAGTGCCAAAGTTTGTATGTTTGGGTATCTCTAAACGTACAAACATTCGCATTTAGAATATTACTGCACTTATAGGATTATTACTACTCTTGACCAACCATATTATAACCTTTCTATATATTCATTCAAACCCCCCTTTTGGCCAGCGGCGGCGCGCAACACAAAATATTTACTTAATGATTATTTTCGGTTGGCTCCTCTCCGGATGGACGATACTGTTTTGGAATGGTGGTCACACTGGGGGTCAAGTCTGCTATTGTTAACATCATATAATCGTGTTTCAATGGTGTTTGAACGGTAATGCTTTTTAACACAGTTCTTGATTCTTAAACCCAAAACTGAGACACAGTGTCTAACGGGTTTGGATTTTTAGGAAAAACAATGTGTTTCAATTTTGGGTTTACAAAAACAAGAATTATGTCAAAAAGCATTACCATCCAAACACCATTGAAACACGATTACGGCGTTAGTCACGATAATAGCAAACTTGACCCCTTGGTCCTGTACGGTCCGGCTGGTTAAAAGTCAAAACTTGGAGATACGTGGTGAGGTTTAAGACTTAGGTACAGATGCCGGCATATATATTGGCAAGAAAATGAAAGAGACAAAAGATGCGCAGTAGCCATAAACTTAGTGTTTATGGCTACTGCGCATCTTTTTTCCCTTTCTTTCTCTTGCCAATATGTATGCCGGGCAGTTTTTTTTTATACACACCTGCCCTTCCACCCTAAAGTCACGTGTATTTTTATTTTGTACAATGAGGAATGTCCAAAAAAACAAATTGGCTGAATATTTTTATAGGCAGGAATAAGCGCCCTTAGTAATAGAAAAAAGTTTTAGAATTTTCGGTTGTGTGAAAAAAAAATTAAGTCTCATTATTAGTCATTGTATTAAAAAAGTTGCAATATAAAATGTCAAAACTGCATTATTTTGGCCGTTGAAAAAAATTTCCCTCTAACGGTAATTGGGATATACTATAAATGTTTATTTTCCTCATCGTTTCGGAATCTGAAAAATAAAATAAGATTAATTTTTATTTTGTTACTACAAATAAACAATGGGTGTCAAAGACCATAATAACTAGTATAGTAGTAAGGTAGTAAGTTAAGTAGGTCCGATTCTTAGCTGAAACTGATCTAAATTGTTTAACTCAACTACGTAAGATAATATTAAAATATATAAATTAAAATATATAAATTAAAATATATATAAATAACAGAGAGAAAAAATGTAATGTAAACTAAAGTTTACATTACATTTTTTCTCTCTGTTAAGAATACAAAATAATTCCGCTCTCAAAGTTAAATGTGGCATAAAAACATAAAATGTAAATGTTAGGTAGGATAAACGTAAATTTTTCTTCCAAATCTTTCTTTCTTATTCAAAAGTTCTGCTGTGATTATGGTCACCCTGCGATATGCAGATAATATTTCTAAAGCTTCTTATGTGTCGAAAATGAATACAGATTTGTACATATTATATTTATTATATTGAAATAAAAAATACGTAATTAAGGTGGAATTATAATTAACTTCTATAATATTTCCGAATTAGATCGGAAACAATCTTTGAAATCTGCTAAAATTCAGATTTCTGAGAAGGAAAAATTGAATGCTGAAAATACTTTAAAAAACACTTACTTGTGAAATATAATGTTAGAATTTGGTTTTGAAACACTTTTGCAATTTTGCACAATGCAACACATGCTTTGTAACGCGAATTGTATTTAAATATGTTTATATTTTTGTACATAAACGTGAGATGCGGTGGAAAATCATTGACATTAGTGACATGTCAAATCAAAGACAATTCCATCAGTGATGCCACCTTATTTTTATTTGGTAACTTATGAAATATGGAGAAATTACTGTTAAACGTAAAATATTGTAATAACAAAATGGACTCATCTGTCCTCTAAATAATTACTTTGGCATGTACTAATAAATTTTAACATCATGTAACTAATTTAAAGTGTGCCGATATTTACATTTATTTAGAAAATCTAATTAATTGTTGTACATGACCTGGGTAAATTGACTATGGATTGGGATATTTTGTACTTAGCATGGCAATTTCAGTCACAGTGTGAGAGGGATAAAAGAAGTCTGCAAAGGTGAATGACCTCATCCCCAACCATCCTTCAGTAGTAGAATGTCCAGTGTCATAGAATATGAATATAAGGTTCTTGGTCACTTCGAATAGAAGTGGCATTTTCGATTATTCGAGTAGAATATATTTGAATAATCGAAAAGTTCAACGGCATCTGAGGTAAACGAATAACAGTTACCTGTCTCATTAGTTCGCAAACCCAAGTGGGAGACGCTGGACTAAGAAAAAGCGACAATCAATTCGGTAAGAGCTTTCTTAACCCTCAACTTAGAATGCATCGGTAAAATTAGTGAACTAGACAAAGAGTAGACCCCGCAGGTGCATGGTAAAGAAAACTGAGCCTTGTCCAGCATAAATTACGAACTGTTTTGTATTGTATTTGATTATTTCAGATAATAGATGAGTCGAAACCACCTCAGTTTGTGATAGTAGTCCACATGGCTGAGCAAGAAGTGGCCGCGTGTGAAGAGAGGCCGGAGCAAATATCCACCGGCTGGGTTCTACTGAGGACACTTAACGAATTTCAAGTAATCTTTTTATTTTTTAAAGTCAACTCTCTCAAAAAAAGCTTAAAGTCAAAGTTTAAGCATTAAACTTAATAGACATCTCTGAGTAAGCCCGTTACATTCGTAAAATTATCTAATTTACAGGAATTACATCGAAAACTAAGGCCTTTATGTTCGGAGTTGAAAAATCTGGAACTACCAACTAATACGTTCAAGTTTTTGTTTGGAAAAAACGACAGAAACTCGTTAGAAAAAGCGAAGATTTTAATACAAAAGTATTTAGAAGTATGTTTTTATTTAATCGAGCTTTGCATATAGTTGCTAAAATGTGTCTTAGAAATATTGAATTCAATATCTTTTATATAATGAATACAACAAAATTCTATACAAGGGTTAAATATTACTTTCAGTTTGTTTTAGAAGATGAGAGACTGAACCAAAGTGAAGCTTTATATACATTCCTCAACCCGAGTTCAGAATATCTGAAACAGGGTGATTTACCAAAGAAAAATAAATTCTCATTTTCTACTCTATTTAAAAGGTAAGAGATAATAATCATTGAGTGTAACCCAGTAAAATAAGACATGAAAAGGGGGTAATGGTTGCATCAAATCAGGTATTTTTGGTTTTCAATCAAATCAATTCAACAAATTAAATCCAAGTTTTCGACCTCGGCAGCCGGTCGTCTGAGGTCGAAATCTTGGATTTAACATTGCCTCCACATTACCAACAATATATCCAAAAACCAAAATACCTGATTTGATGCAACGATAAATGTCTAATTTAATTGGATTAGTGGGTTCGATACTCGTTTGAGTACATAATTAGGGACAAGTTGCTTTCTTGCAGCGAACTAAAATCTATGGAACAAGCATTCCACTCAAAAAATGGCACTACGCAAATTACAATCAAGTGAGCGTGGCTGAAACATTACAACGCGACGGGTGACGCGAGTCAAGTATCCATTTATGTTTAATCTGCTTAGTCAATACAAAATATCATATGCGCCAGAATATAACCTAATAACATTGTGCACGCGTTGTAATAAGGTATTTTTTACTAGTTGATTGTTAAGTTTGCGGCCTTTTGTGATTTGGACTATATGAAGCGGACTTGTGGTACTGTCAGGCCTCCTTCACTCGCTCAAGGTCGCGCGATAAGCACCTACCGCTAGCCGTGCCTACGGAGGCACAAGTGAGCGGAGGGCCGCCAAACGCCCGCCTGTGTAGTCGCGCGGCATCTTACTGCCTGCGTAGGTATTTGTAATAGTAACAATGTCGAATCGACATTACTATGCCGTGTACTTGTCTTATTTTATTTGCTAAATAATCTTCACCCAACTATTTATTGAAATAATAGTTTAAAGATTAATTAGGTTCTTACTTTCCTATTTACGATTGTACGAGACACCTAAAGATGCTGTGATAAGTAACTAAAAGATGATATTGATATAAACTATTTATTATTACACAAACTGATATATTTAAATTGATGCTACTATGCTAAGTGATTGATATATGAGCGCGCGTCCGCCGCGATGTGTGTGGTGACGTGAACTGTTGCAAAATTATAATTATTTAGTACAATTAATAAAATGATGATTCTGCGAAATGCACGGTTGCACTGCACCGTACATGCTGCCGGGCCAGAGAGGCGAAAGATGGTGGATGCTGGTTAGTTTGATGATATAAGGTGATAAACAATTTTAAATTTATTATATGTTAGTAGATATTAAACTAGTGAATGATACATTTATGATGATTCATTATCAGTGGCAAACTTAAACTTAATAATAGGAGACGACGCTTTGTTCATACGCGCACTTTGTGGCTCTGATGCCTTTGATTTTGCACTTAAATCGGGCACACTATAATTAACACCATCGCTAGCACTTTCATTCGCACATGCACTGGTAATGTCACTGAGAGATAAGCGCGCAGCCGGGCGGGGCGGCGGCAGCGGGGGGCCCGCGGCCGCAGCCTGCTGGGCGCTGGCGCTGGGCGGCTGCGAGCGGCAGCGGCGGCGCACCCGCCTCCAGAGGAAGGCGGCACCTGCCGCGCAGCAAACTCCAACTAATATGTATATGACGACATAGTGGTGTATGTCGTGGGACGAGAACGTAGTCGCGTCTATGTCGACCTCGTCTGACTTCATTTGCTCGATTTGGCGGCCGATTTCCTTTAAAGATGACTGCCTTTCTCTGAAATCTCTTTCAGTGATATTTGTCTGATAATCTTGATCTTCGCGATGTACCGTTAGGTTGATAATGCTGTTGATCGGAGGCACATCTACTAATAATAAATCCGCGTGGCTGTGTATTTCATTTGTTCGCTCATTGTGGGAATACAATATGAATGAATCTGATTTCATCATACAATCGTTCGCCATGATAAGTACTCCAGCTCTCGTGATTCTTTCCACTGACACATGACCGCCGCACATAAACCTTATAGTGCATTGATCGCAGCAGTAAAATAAATAGTGATTTGGTTTGCTCAATGCTTTCCACATATTTTTACAGCTATTTTCGGTAGTTTGACATGTCTGTGTCGTATGATTTATCTCACATAGATCTTGATCTCTCTGCATCTGATAAACGGGTCCTTGTAATTCACAAAGCTTTGTGGTTAGATCCACATGCATACAAGTTTGCACCTCTGTTTCAAACATCGGTAAATACGAGTCCCTTTGTATGTTGATAGTAATGTAATTTGATATCGGCGTTATTATAATTGTTTTATTATTTTCAGTGGGCTGCGGAATAGGTATAAGCTTGTACAAGTCATAATTGTCTCTAGTTACCAACGGAATTTTAATCTCGAGTAATAAATATTGTTCAGTAATTTTTACTTTCACCCTCAGTAAATGATACAGTTTTGATACGTCGCTATGAATGTTATCAATAGGTAATGATAGGTGTTTTGATAAATGACTGGAAATAATACTCAGCTCGTCTCTAAGTTGCTCTGGCGATAGTAAGTGAATATCGAATTTCCCATGATAAATGTCAGTAATCAAATCAAGTAAATTTTCCTGGATTCTTCTCATATTATCTAAGATATTGTTGGCAGTAATAGATGATAAAATAAATTCGTTGATAGCATCTTCCCTCTCTACCTCCTTCTTCAATATTGTGTTTTGCTTCTCGAGGTCTAATAAATGTTGATTGAACGATTTGTGCTGTTGATCTACTGTACTCTCCAAACGTTGCAGAAAGTGATATTGAGCTTCTATTAATGATGTTTGATTTTTCAAAAGCTTGGCGAGATGTTTTTGATCATTTTTGAAAAGACCAATGTCCTTTTGATATTGTTCAGCGAACTTATCGTCTAATACTCCGAATAGCGCGTGCGCGACGTTTCCTATTCCGTTGATAAGGCCTCGGCGTCGGCGGCGTAGCGTACTCGCGCCAGACGGCTGACCAAGCAACAGCTGATCGTAGTGTAGCAACTCGGAGTAGCCGTGACGTAATTGTAACAGGATAACATTACAGTGCGCTTGCTTTTGTATTATTGAACACATGCTCTCAAGGTGAACAATATATTTCTTTAATAATTGTGAACCTTGCCAATAGGGATCGACGTCGTAATAAATAACCATCTTCCACTGATCTCGTATTAGACGCATATCTGATACCTTGTCAAAATAAAGGCTCTGGGTGTCCTTGAAGGTTGAAATATTGTAGTAAGCTCCTTCCACAGCTGTAGTAAACATGAATAACAGTAATAATGGCAATGTAATCAGATTAGTTAGTTTGTAGCGAGTGCGTCTGGTTTGCTTACTTTTTGCTGAATAGTTAGTTGTAGGTATTTGATTGATATTTGTTGTTTGATCGTGTGCCTCGTTGTTTGTCGGTAAGGGAGATAGTTTTGTCACTGGTCGTTTCATGACTCCGCTTTTTGTCTTCACAGTGACCACTCGTACATGCCCGTCGTTGCCAGGGTGGAGGTCAATAACTCTACCTAGTGCCCACTTTCCCGCCGGTAGATTAGCGTCCTGGATAATGACGACGTCATTTAATTTGATATTATCTTTTGATTGTTTCCACTTGCTCCTGCTTGTTAACTGGGTTAAATACTCAGATTTCCAACGCTTCCAAATATCGTCAAAAATCTTTTGTGTTAGTTGCCACCTTGTCCTTTGATCTCGTTCGGTTTCTATGATAGTAAGGACCGGCCCACTTGCCAAAAAGTGGGACGGAGTGAGATAGTTGATATCTTTTGGATCTTCTGATAAGGCACATAAGGGTCTAGAGTTCAAACAGCCCTCTAGCAGTGCGAGTAAGGTTGAATACTCTTCGTAGGTGAGTTTCTGCTCACCGATGACCCTGCGAAGATGATATTTAAGGCTTTTTACCGCCGCTTCCCAAAGCCCACCAGCACTGGGCCAGGACGGCGCGTTGAAGTGCCATGTGATTTCCATTTCGCTGATATCCGATAAAAGCTCGTCATTGATTATAGATTTCCAGTTAACGATTTCTTGTTTGAGTAGTCTGTTGGCTCCGACAAAGTTGGTGCCGTTATCACTATAGAGATGATGTGGCGTTCCCCTTCTTGCAGCCATTCTTCTAAGTGCGGCTAGGAATGCTGATGATGTCAGATCGGAGACCAACTCAAGGTGTAGCGCCTTTGTAGACATGCATACAAATACGCATATGTAGCCTTTTGATGTCTTGATGCCCCTTCCTTTGTTTGCTTTCACATTTACGAACCCTGTTAGATCAACCCCTGAGTGGCCAAATGGCCGGGATGGATTTGACCTTGATTCTGGAAGGTCCCCCATTAATTGATATTGCTTTGATGGGTTGTGTCTTTTACAGGTAACGCAGCGGGTTAGGCGTGATTTGACAGCTCGGTTTCCACCGATTATCCAATATTGCTGTCGTAGCCATGCCAATGTGACACGGTTGCCTCCATGATAAGTCATTTTATGAGCATGGTCGATCAAGAGTGTTGTTAGCCGACTGCTGTGTGGAATAGGCTATTTTACACCATGTAAGATAAAGTATAAAAATGCATATTTAAGATAGATTTCATAAATAGTAAACGAGAAACGTCGATATTTATTCATAAAAATGCAATATACATTTTATAATTCAATTTTAAAAATCGTCTTTTTTAATCTATTCATCAAATGTTAAAAACGCCCTTCGCCATATTGGATTACGATGTGACGTCACTCCGATAGTAAACAAACATGACAGCTCTCTTCTCTCTGTGATTGTGATTAAACAAATTAGATTTTCATCGATTTATTTTGAAATCTTATAAGTCATTCCTACATCTGTGGACTATTATCCTTTATTTTATTAAATAGCATCATGAAATACAGTTTTGTTAAAGCAGAAAGTACAAATCTACCAAGGATAAATACATTCATTCATGGTGGCGAAATTTTTTGCGTCCAATCCAATCCCGATTTCTGTTCTGCAGAGTTGAGAAATGTTAAAACAGCAATGTAAGTACTTAGCATATATCAAGTTTTGTCTAACAATAAGCACAATAACAATACAACACGATGATACCCTGTGTTATCTATAACAATCTAACATAACCTATTTTTTTTTGTTATCAGGTCCTGGGAGGACGGAGAAAGTCAAGTTTAGCGCTGTATCACCTAATAATTAAAATAATGATGAAGACTGATGTTTTATAAGTAAGATCTCCCATCTTTTCAATCAAACAACCATATCATTCCTAGAAATTAAAACTAGAGATCAACAATAAAAGTGGCTTTTGTTTATGGCATTAACTAAAATTATGGCAGAATCACAGCCTCGAAATGCTATTGAGCCAGTGCAAAACAGTGGATGGTACCAGATGCGACCAGAGGGTCGCTATGATTTTTGTGCAAAAATTCCAGGAACTTCAGCAATATCAAGAGGTAAGAAACTGGAGGAAGTCAGGAAAACAGTGGAAAAGAAAATGGAATGAAGATAGAAAAATGCAGTCTATATATTATTTCTGAGGCATTAACATTTACAAATTAATAACAACCCTACTTTTGAAATTAAGTGTCTAGTGAAAAAAAAGCACAGGACTATTTTTCCAACTTTAAAGTTTGTAAACTACTGAAAATACACTTTTCATGTTATAAAAATAACTGTTTTTTTTATAATTTAAGCCTACCTACTCTACTCCTATCCTACCACAAATCAAAGAAATGAGTTTTGCTTCTGAGTATCCTACCGTACCCTACCTTATGTATAGTATAGATAGTGCATATTATGTAGGTACTTTTTCACATATTTTGCACTCATGCACATGAGATAAATACACATCTATTACATTCTTTAAATCAACACGGCTATGTGTTCACCAACATCATCTTATATACAGTGCGCAATGGAAATAAAATAAAACGGTACATAATATTTGATTTATTTATTTGACCGCTATATTAATAATAACTACATTTTATAAAATCAATGTTTTGATATTTTTACTATAATGTGTGTGTAGATAGCTGGTCTAGGCCGAGCGAGGCAGGTGAGTAAGTAAGTGTTTTATTGTGCATAGAAACAAGGTTACAAAAACAGATCTTGTTAATTACAAATAGAGGTATCACTAGTTTCTAACTTTGCAGGCGTACACACACACACACACACACACACACACACACACACACACACACACACACACATTTAAAAATATCAACAAAAAGAAACACAATTTTTACTTAAAATAAGTCACCAGATCACTGAACGCATCTTTAAAAGATGGCATTGGCAAACTCTTTCAATATTCGAATGACCCTCTACAAAACTGGCTATTTGTTTCGTCTGCCGCCTGCCGCACTTCAGCTTTGTACTACTTGGACCGCTCTATCATCACACTTCTTAATTTCAGGTGTCAAAAAATCTAGAAATAATAGTACAATATGATTAGTATAATATCTGTCCTAGCCTAGTGATAATGTTAATACAACTGCATAAAATACTAAAAATAAATTACCTTGATTACAAGATGGTGCTTTGATTTACCATAATTTTCATTTTGTATGGTCTCTTCAATCTCCTTAATTGTATTGTAGACATTCTTTGCCTTTCAATAAAGGCATGCGGATGTTCACTTGGATGTTTAAAACAGAGTCCACTCTGTGGACTTGTGTTTCCTATAGCTTGGCAATCAAATCTGGATGGTACGCAGTTCCCACTACCTTATACTGTGTATAATTCTTCACATCATTTTTTAGCTAAAATATAGAAACTAATAAGTAGGTATTTATAAAATTTTCAAATCACAATATAGCAAAACATAACCTTTAAAACATAGGTCACAAAATATGACGATTGTTTTGTAATACTAACATGAAGTTTTATTTTGTTTATTCCATAGTTAATTTACCATTTCTAGCGCATAGGTACTTACATCAAAGTGGTCTTCACAGAAATACATTCTAGTCTAGTTTTTGGGGACAATGATTTTGGATACTATTATCTCTCTTGCCAGTTTAGTGTTTCTCATTTTATTATCACTTGGCACTTGAATCCACAATTTTGTGGCGTTTTTACACTTGTATTATTGGATTCAGGCACAAGACACCAAAGATTTACATTTTATAACTCATTAATTCTTGATATCCTATACTTGGTCTTTCGCACTATTGTTTGTTTACTAACGGAGTGACGTCACGAGCCTAAACAGCATGGCGGCTAGTGTTTCCGCGCGAAAATTCAAAATCATAAATTAAAAACGTGTTTTAGGGCATTTAATGGTTTTATAAAATTAAATTAAAAATTCTGCTGGCTTATTTCGACCTCAGGATTAATTTAAACCAGTTTTCAAAAAATGGTGTAATTCCCTATTATAAATGGGTGCATCATGTTTTCACTGATATTGGCTTCCTTTAACCGTCCTCCCACTCTTAGTAAGCCTTCCGAGTCTAATAATGGATTTAAACTCAATAATTTGCTTTTTGGGTGAACTGTTTTGTGTTTCTGTAAATAACTGATATCTTCTCCAAATTCCAATTCTTGAACGCGTTTGATAACTTTAAGCCTTGCTAATCGTAATTCCGGGACAGTCAAATAAGTTTGCTTGATATTTTGCTTGCGCATACGTAGTACGTACGCTAATATGCGTGTAACTCGAGTAAAGCTACTATGTCTGTTTAATAAGCGCGTGATGACGTCATCCTCACGCGAGTATGTAGACACGTGAGTTTGTTTTGATTTCTTGATTTCTTCGTTGGTGACGTAATTGGGTAATTCTTTAACACTTTCTTTTTCGAAATTTTGTAGCCAATTTGGTCCATGCCACCATAGGGGATGCTGGTGAAGCTGCTCCACGGATATTCCACGTGTGGCGCAATCTGCTGGATTTTCACTGGACTTGACGTAGCGCCAACATTTTGGAGGTAAGATGTTCGTGACTTTTACTACTCTATTAGCAACAAAGGTTGTCCAGCGTCCTGGATCTCCCTGCAGCCAGCCGAGTACAGCTGTTGAGTCGCACCATCCAAACGTATGTATTTCATATCCTACGAGGCATGCTTTGACCTTTTCCATCAGTTTTGATAAAATTTCAGTAGCACATAGCTCTAATCTGGGCAAAGAAACTACTCTTTTTGGCGGTACTAATCGAGATTTTGCCGTCACCAGTACTATTGAATTGCTTTGATTTTCTGATACTTGTTTTTTGTTGATTTTGCAATATATGACGCAAGCATAGGCATTTACGGAGGCATCGCAAAAGCCGTGCAATTCAATTACGTCATTTTCACATGTCTGTATCCATCTTGGAATATTAAATGATATGATGTTTCTTAAATCTTCTTTGATGTTCATCCACTCCTTGTTTATCTCAGTAGGTAGCTCAGCATCCCAATCTAAATCATGTAACCAAATTTTCTGAAATAATAGTTTGAGTCTTATTGATACAGGTGTGAGCCATCCTAAAGGATCAAATAACCTTGATATGTTTGATAGCAGAGTCCGTTTTGTAAATTTAGACTGTGATAAATTAATTTTCAAATCAAACGTAAACGTGTCTGACTCAGGGTGCCACCTGAGACCTAAAGTTTTAGTTGACTCATTATGTTTAAAATTGTAGCTTTGTTGATTTGATATAGTTTCGACGTTTTGTAAAAGTTCTGGTGTATTCGAGGCCCATTTTCTCAAATTGAATCCTCCCTTCTTTAACAAATCTATCAGCTCATTCTGTAGTTTTTTCGCTGAAGATATATTATGATTGCCGTGCAAGAGATCGTCCATGTAAAATTGTTCTTGCAAGATTTTAGGTGCTGAACTGGACTCGAACCCGGGACTTTCGTCTTGAGCTAATTGTTTTAATACCATCATGGCCAGAAACGGAGCCGCTTTTGTTCCATAGGTTACGGTTGATAAAACAAACTCGCTGATTTGGTGGGTGGGCGACTCCCGCCAAAGGATTTTCTGATATTGTTGGTGATCCTCGTGAAGAATAATACCGCGAAACATTTTTTCCACGTCTGCAGTGTAAGCGTAGCGGTATTGTCGCCATTTGATAATTAATGATATCAACTCCTGTTGAAGATTAGGACCCCGTAGCATGACGTCATTTAAGCTTTGTCCGCTCGATGTTTTTGAGGAGGCATTGAATACTACTCGTAGCGCAGTAGTCAATGACTCCGCTCGTAGCACAGCATGATGTGGTAGGTAAACGCTCGGTGTCGCGTTACTCGTTGATAATTGCATGTGACCTAGATTTATATATTCACGGATAAATAATTTATATTCTTTTTCCAAATCTTTGTTTTTCGAAAATCTTTTTTCTAATTGTTTAAACTGGGCTATTGATTTTGATTTTGATTCCCCCAATCGCTCTTCCGCGTTTTGAACTAAAGGATATTTTACCACGTACTTTCCGTCGGACTGACGGGTGGTAGTTGATTTAAAGTAATCTAGGCACTCTATGTCTTCCTGGGACATAGATTTCTCACTTGGCACGTCCTCTATTTCCCAAAATTGCTTTATTTCTTCTATGTTGTTTATAACGACGTTGCAATGATAAGACTTTGTGATATTTCCACACAAAATCCATCCGAGACGGGTTTGTTGTGCTACGGGTTGTTCTTTTCCCAATGATATGATACCGCTTAAAATTATTGACGAGTAAACATCAGCCCCTAGCAACAAGTCTACTTGCCGGCTGACATTGTAATCTGGATCCGCCAAATTTATATTTTCTAAGGAAGGCCATGTTGACTTGGCAAACGTATGATTCGGCAAATTATTGATTAAGCTTTTCATTATAAAAACTTCGGTGCTAAATTGATAGTCGCTATACGATGATAAACAAGTAATTTTGATAATGCCTTTACAGTTGTTTTCTTTTGCTCCTATTCCGAAAATTACACCCTTACACCTTTCACGGGGTAACTTCAGCATCTGTGCCGCGTTCTCAGATATTAGTGATGTCTGAGAACCCTGATCTATGAGTGCTCTAAGTTTGATAAAGGTTCCATCAAATTTTTGTACTTTTACTATTGCTGTTGCTAGGAGGGTTTCAGTGATATCGTTTTGTGACACGTGTGTACCACTTTTTCGTTCTGTGTTTGATTGTTGCACAAACGCGCCGTGTATTAGCGTGTTGTGTCGACCTTCGCACTCACGGCATCTTTTGTCAGATATGCATTTTTTGCCAAAGTGGTCATATAGACAATTATCGCAATAATTTAATTTCGTAATTATATTCCGACGTTCTGTAGGTTGTAATTTGAGAAAGTTGAGGCAATGAAAAATACCGTGATCGCTTTTGCATAGCGGGCATCCGGTTGACGCAATTTTTCTTTGCGAATGATGAAATTGATTTTGATTGCTGTTGAATGATTTAAAATTAGATGATTTTTTGGGCATTTCAGGTAGCGTTATTTTTGATGCTGTATCTTGTTTACGTCGCGAAGACTCCAATGACGTAAACTTGTTTTCTAAAAATTCCAGAAAATCACACAATTTTGGCAACTCCCTGGGGTTCTTTAATGATTCGATGTAATCTTTATGGGATTCTGCGTCCAGCTTTTGCGTCATAAGATGTACTATTAGCGGGTCCCATGAACTTATATCTATGCCTAAGTTTTTGATGGAGTTTAGGCTTTCATTGATAGCGTCGTGAATTTTCTTGATGTTGGCTGCTGATTGCTGTTGAGACGTTGGTAAATTTAAAAGAAGATTGATATGCGACCCAAAAATCAGTTTTTTGTTCTCATAACGGTGGTTTAAGAGATCCCAGCACACTTGATAATTGTCAGAGCTGATATGTAAATGTTGTATAATTTTCTCGGCTTCACCTCTAACCTTCCCTTTCAAATACTGCATTTTTTGCGCATTTGAGAGTGATCTGTTGTTGTGGATCGCTTCACTGAACAAGTCTTTAAAGGACACCCATTGATGATAATTGCCAAAAAAACTGGGGATGTCCATTTGGGGTGTTGATTTTTCACGGTGACATGTTGACCTTATTTGCTGATTGATATCTCTTTTTATTTCTTGATATTTCTGTTCATACCTACTATATTGCTGTTCATAGTCGGTATTTTCTTCGTAAAGCTCGCTATCGATTTCCCAATGAAGATCGTCGATAGTGGCCCATCTCTGATTTACGGACTTCAAAATATCTTCCAATTCCCAATTTTCTTTTGATATGTTAAGATTTATGTTGTTGACTGTACGCGCAAACGCCTTAAAGTTGCTCTGTTGCTTACGCAACATCTCTGCTAATCTGCTTTGATTTCCATCAGAAATGAATTGAGGAGGGTGTGTGTTACCTGATACTGACGTGGAGGGAAATTCGAATTTAGATGTAGGAAGCGTCTTTTCCACTTGAATATCCGACCGTGGTGTCATTTGCTCTACTTGCTGCTCGGAAACCTTCGCAGTCAATAACGGGGTTGCTGGTCGAATAAAAGATCTTTCATCCTTCTTCAAATCCACTGGTATGACATTTTTTATGCAAGCGCGCGTATCATTGTAAAACTGTAACGTTTTTTGATAATTGTTTTCGATAAAATAGGCATGAGACTGATCTTCATACTCCTCAAGCTTGATATGATTCAGTTGAAACTCCTGCCAATAAGCATCAAGTGTTTCTAGTCTCTTCTTAATATAGGCGGCGGTCTTCCGGTCTGACCCGTCCTTTTTAAAATTAAGATAGAGCTGATTGATTGCTCCCATGATTTGAAGTTGAGTTGATACAAGATCCTCCATCTTGCTTGATTCAATCGATTATAGTTCAATAAGAAATAAAATCGGAAAGATCTTACTTGTGAGCTGGAGTCGATGGCGTAGTCAGGGACGACCTGCTCGAGTGCTCGTTGATATGCTGCAGCCTGTGCCTGTTTATGTTTAACAGACGTAGGTACTTCTCCTTCCAAAAACACTGTGATCCAATTTGCTGCTCAGAACCACTTACACGAAAATAATAGTTTACGCGTAATTGATCCCGCCTGTTCGTTCGTAGGCTCGAAGGACCATTTAGATGTACGAGACACCTAAAGATGCTGTGATAAGTAACTAAAAGATGATATTGATATAAACTATTTATTATTACACAAACTGATATATTTAAATTGATGCTACTATGCTAAGTGATTGATATATGAGCGCGCGTCCGCCGCGATGTGTGTGGTGACGTGAACTGTTGCAAAATTATAATTATTTAGTACAATTAATAAAATGATGATTCTGCGAAATGCACGGTTGCACTGCACCGTACAACGATATAAAGTTACTTAATTATTAGGTACTTAATGACAATTTGATTTTGTAAGAAAAAAGCATAATTTTTAATAGGTAGGTGTTGTAGGTATGATAACAAACAAAAACGGTTTCTAAACTACCTACCAAAAGTAGATTTTTGTTATCTTTTTGTCTCCCATATTTATGTATTTAGGTAGGTACCTATTAGATAGATTAGATAGATACCTATTAGGTAGATTATTAAATATTATAGTAATGTTCGAATATTATTGTAAGATTTTCTTTAACCATGGTACGTAAAATAGCTTTCCTTTTATGATATATTATGCTACGCAGTTCATTTTAAAGAAGACAACCCTAACGATGCGTCGTCAGAAAAGGTAAGAGCACGCGATAGAAAGAGAGGCAACTACTAGGTGAATAAAACTGTAGGCCATTAGCGCTCCGCGACCTGAATTGAACTTTATTGTGTCGGAGCAAAAGTCGCTATTTATTTAAATGACTTTGCGGGGTGCTGCTTCTGTACTTGTACTATTAGCTATTCTGTGGTACAGTTCTTAATGCAATATTTGCTTGCAATTAAATTTCCATAGATTTTAGTTAGCTGCTTTCTTTTAGCTTATAAATATCATTGTTTGTAAAAAATACTAATATGTATAATAAATCTTGCTAGTACGAGCAGCGAAGCAACAAGTAGATCGTCTCAAGAAAAAGAAGCGTTCGCACAGATATCTGCCGATGAAGACGAAATATCTTTATACCTAGACGGAAATGGAGGTGACGGCGCTAGTAAAAACCTTACTGGTGTTATGAGAGGTCAGTACATGCAAACTTCAACCATAAACACTACCAATAAGTTTGAAAACAGTTCAAATATTGTTTATATCAACATTCCTGTCGACGATTTACATCAGCAGTGTTATTAAAAAAAGATTAAAAAAAAAACACTTGTTAAACTAGACACTGTTTATGTGATGCCGTCACGTTTTTGATAACATTGTTTGAAAAAGACAGCATCATATTTAAACAGTGTCTAAGTTAAACAGGTGTTTAAAAATCTTTTGTAATGACACCGCGAATTTTTTGCGACATAAACTAATTTTGATACAAAGAAAATTTACATGTTCTTGCAGTATTTAAGGTTTTTATTGCATGAGAATCAGATATTTTCCTGCACAGTGTTTAATTAGGTTTCTTCAATCGTTATATTAAACCTATCAGCATATGAAAGTCAAAGTTGCCTTTGTCAAAATCGTATACTGAATGAGTTGCTAGAATCCATGAGTTATATGCAGGGTCATTCTAAACTTACCATCAAGGATGTGTTCAGTTCATGAAACTGAATAACTTTCTCTAAGGAACACAGGGTCAAATATGTAAAAAAACCGGCCAAGTGCGTGTCGGGCCACGCGCAGTAGGGTTCCGTAATTACATTATACCATACCATATTTTAATACCGCTATCATTTTTCACCTGAAAAAATAACTTTGTTTTTCACAGTGTTTGTATGAACGACAAAGTTATATTTGCGGTTTTAGAAAATGTACTATATTTCGAAAACTTTTTACTGTATCTCGTTCAAACCAATTTTCGTTGAAAGTGTTCACTAAGATCTATAGCATATATTTTTTTTAGATTTTTCACTCTCTTACTTTAAAAGTTAAAGGGGGGGGACACACATTTTACCACTTTGGCAGTATATATCTTACAAACGGTTGGCTTTGTGAAAAAATTGTCTTAGAAACCTCAATGTCATTTTTAAAGACCTATCTATAGACACTCCGCAAGTATTGGTTTGATGAAAAAAAATCTTTTCTGTTTCAGTTCCATGTATGGGGAGCCCCCCCTTAATCTTTTATTTTTTTTATTTTTGTGAAGAAATCGTAAAGCGGTTCACAGAATACATCTACCTACCAAGTTTCAACTATGTAGTCCTAATACTTTCGGAATAAAGTGGCTGTGACATACGGACGGACAGACAGACAGACAGACAGACGGACAGACAGACGGACAGACAGACGGACAGACAGACAGACAGACATGACGAATCTATAAGGGTTCCTTTTTTTGCCATTTTGGCTACGGAACCCTAAAAAGATCGACTATCCATTCAAATCAAAGAGATCACGTGATCAATTTAGTATGGGATGACCAAAATTTTGTGGCGAAATTAGACACATGTTTCATGGAGAAAGTTGATCAGTTTCATGAACTAAACACATCCTTGGGATGGTAAATTTAGAATGACCTTGTATTAATAATAATAAAGTTTAAGTATAACCGTAGGTGCGGGGTTAGTCGCCGAAGAGAGAGACAGTATAGCGGAGCCGCTGTACGCGTTACTCAGCGAAATGTTCGACATGCGCGGTGTGTTCCGGTGGCTGAGGAAAACGCTCGTCACCTTCGTACAGATCACTTACGGCAGGACCATTAATAGGTACGGAAGAATATTTTTTTTTATTCAGAACGGAATAGTGCTTAGTCTTCATCTCACCTAATGTTAAGTGACGATAAGGCCGAAGCTGGAAGCGCAATACACCCAGAATCCTCATCACTGAGGAACTGGCTATCTTACCTCTAACTGCCGGAACACAACAATTTTTAAATTGTTGTTATGGCGTCACTTAGGTAAGATGGTGGTAGCTAGCCAGGCTAAAATAAGCCCCACCACCAACCAAACCGAATACAAAATGTTCCCCCTCTGCGAATCGAACCGGGACCCCTGCGTCTTACACGGTAACCACTAGACCACAGAGGCGGTTAAAATATAGCTTTTAAATAATACATTCGCCCACCCGTGTAAGATGTATGAGTCCCGGGTTCAATTACCAGGAAGGGGGTAAATTTGTATTCGGTTTGGTTGGTGGTAGGGTTTATTTCAAGTCCGCCTGGCTAGCTACCACCACGTTACCTAAGTCTCACGCCATAACAGCAATTTAAAAAATATTGTGTTCTGGCAGTTAGAGGTAAGATGGCCATAGGGATTGCAATTGCTGGATCCAGCATCCAGCAATCCAGCTGGACCCAGCATCCAGCAATCCAGCTGGACCCAGCACCTTTTTTAAAATGCTGGATCCAGCATACCATGCTGGATCCAGCGGCGCGGATCCGCAAACGTATCAAATTCGAAATTAGTTACTTTACATCTTTAATAGCCGACTTTTTTCGATCGAAGGCGATCATTTATCTATGGTTTAAGATCATTTGATAACCTTAGACCAGAACGTAGAGGCCAAAAAGGCCTTCTCAGCAGCCGGCTAGACTTTATGCAGTTCTTTGCAAAGTAGGTAACTGGTAAGGCGATAAGACTATAAAATATGTTTTTTAATGTCTCACTTCCACAGCTAACTCAAAAACCTAAATAAATTATCTATCTGTTGTTAAAAGTGTTGGTAGTTCACTCATATGTGGCTGTACGGCTGAGCAACTAGCCAGTAGCCAAAGTTAAAGAGAGGTAAAGATTGATTGCGAATTTGCGACTAATTATACGTGCTTATTACCTAAGATAATTCTATTTACAGATTAATTACCTAGTTAAAGACATTGTCTTTGATGTTGAATTAAATTTTTCTTACTTCATAAAACATAATACTGATACATTATTTTGATCTCAAATAACAAAGAACTAAGAAACCAAACCAAAATTAATAAAGTTTTACCATCAAATGAGTAACGGTTTTTATTTAAGTAGTTAGTTTGCAGAGAAAAGCTTAAATGATTAAATAACCAAAAAAGAAACATTATCATGTATTTATTTTGATTCAATATTTTGTTGGATCCGCGCTGGATTAGGGCAAATCCAGCTGGATTGAAAATGCTGCTGGATTGCAATCCCTAGATGGCCAGTTCCTCAGTGATGAGGATTCCGGGTGTAGTGCGCTTCCATCTTCAGCCTTATCGTCACTTAACATCAGGTGAGGTGAAGGCCAAGCACTATCCCATTGTGTATAAACAAAAACCTTTATGCCCAAAAGGAATAACTCCTTTGCTTCCTTAATTGTGTTATTCGTTTTGCGAATTAAGGAATCGAATATTCGATATTGTGCTTGGAGCTGGTATTAGTTCTAATGGAGCTTATAATTTTGCTAGACCATCTGATTGATGACAGATTCTTTTTGCGTTATTTTGAAAACAGTGGGGACTCCCAAATAAGTACATAGACTGTTTTTTTTTTTCAATTTGATAAGTAAAAGTGGGGTTTAATTTAAACATTATGTTTTAGGCAAATAAAGGAGACGATATCGTGGGTGTTTTCGGAACAAATGCTACATTATTACATCAGCGTCGTCCTCAAGTCATGGTGGCCGGGTGGCGTGTTGAGTGAAACTTCGTCCAATAGAAACTTCCAAGATAAAGGTGAGAAAATCCACGCGCACGTTAGCGCTGCAGCACCTGAACGACAGCGTTGTGTTAACGCTGTCGTCGCTGGTGAGGGCATTGGCATGGCCATAATAACAGTGTTATATCACCAAACCCCGGATTTGCGGTAGCACGAATAAAATGACGTTTAATAGTGCGTGGACAACTTGATTATCTATTTGTGTAATTTATCGATAAAAATATTATAATTATGTAACGTGATATATAGACTTACTGTTGGAAATAGTAGAAATTACCTACCTACATTAAGAAAAGTGAAAATCGTGAAATGTATAAATAATAAAATTCACTGCAGTTTTTCTTGATGCAAAGATAGCAAAGTCAAAGTGAGTGAAGTACAATGTCATTTTTTTAAGAAATACATCCTCCTTGGTAAAATACAAAAAATAAATACAGACGCGATCAAAGAAGTTCCACTTCAAAAATATTTTCAAAACATCGATATATAAAAACATTTACGATAATTTGGTAATCACTAGCAAGTTTGTATTCCTGCCACCGCAAATCCGGCCTTTATATATCACTTATCACTATATTGAGCCTACTCGGAGGTTTTAATTTATAAATTAGAGATTTTAACATTCACAGGGCTATTTTAGGGTTCCGTACCCAAGGGGTAAAAACGGAACCCTATTACTAAGACTCCGCTGTCTGTCTGTCTGTCACCAGGCTGTATCTCATGAACCGTGATAGCTAGGCAGTTGAAATTTTCATAGATGATGTATTTCTGTTGCCGCTATAATAACAAATACTGAAAGTATCATAAAAATTAATATTTAAGGGGGGCTTCCATACAACAAACGTGATTTATTTGCCGTTTTTTGCTTTATATTAATAACGACAACAGGTAGACGGTTGAAATTTTCATAGATGATGTATTTCTGTTGCCGCTGTAACAACAAATACTAAAAACAGAAAAAAAAAATATTTAAGGGGGGCTCCCATACAACAAACGTGTTTTTTTTTTGCCGTTTTTGGTACTGAACCCTTCGTGCGCACGCGCTTCGTGTAAACAATACACTTAAAAAATACGACTCGCACCAGATCAATTCTCGGTTAGAAATTGAACCTGCGACCTTTGGAAGTCCGGTCCAATGCTCAGAGTCTGACCACTGCGCTACCGAGTCGATTCCCAGAATCCGAGAATTGATCTGGTACGAGTCGTATTTTTCTAGTGTATTGTTTAGTATGAAGTCTCTTACTCGGAGTGCTCATAGAGGTGAACATTGCAGAGCACACGCGCACGTTAGCGCTGCAGCAGCTGAACGACAGCGTTGTGTTAGCGCTGTCGTCGCTGGTGGGGGCGCAGGCGGCGGCGCGCGGCGCGCACAAGCTCTTCCACACGCTACAGAACACCACGCACAATAAACAGCTGTTCTATGTAAGTATTGTTTGACTAAATATTTTTTGCAAGGGCCAGTTTTAGAAATTAAGTACCAATTTTAATTAACGTATTTGAAATGTCATGTCATAGAAATTAGTAACTAAAATAGTAATATCCAAATCCAAGCCTGTTGTTGAGGCCCCTAATACTCGTAGTTATATTATTTGTATGCAAAATTATTAAGTGAATTTTTTCCTATGTAATTTGTAAACTGGAATAATAATAATATCTTTTTTTGTTGATCTTTTCACTGCTTGCATTTAGGTTTCGACAAATTATATTGGTATTTGAGTATCACTGTATTTTTCAAACCGTATGTTTTTAGGTGATGTGAAACCGGAAAATTTGATGATTATACGCAAAACTTATTTATGAACTACTCTTTAAAAACTTTATAAATACTCAACTTCATTTTATCAAAATAAAAATTTATTAAATGTTGATACATTTATTACAGTGGAGCGCGTGGGTTTAACGTTCTATGACAAAATAATATGAACTACTGGTTTAGAAATAACTTCGGATAAAATGCAATCACAACTAACATTTTTTTATAAATGATTGGTACAAACAAAAAAGTAATACTACTAGAATAGCTATACTGGAACCTGGGTTTAAAATATATACTGCTATTCCTAAAGCTAAACAAATTGTCACCGCAACAATCACGTATATTCTAGACTCCTTAAAAGTTACTTCTATCTGTTCTGGAGCTTTTCCAACATATGTTATGGTCTGAAAAGAAAGGAAAATCAATGATTTAAGGGTAATTCATGCTAGCACAGAAAAGCGCATCTTATCTAAAAGTTATTATAGCAAATTCAGCCTTATCTCAACAGCGTATTGTTCAATTGCTCACATTTTACGCTTTTTGTCTCCGAAGAAATGTAAGCATTATGTTGTTGAAATAAATGTGAATTAGCCACATTCACTTTTTGATTAAACGTTTCGATGCACTTCGACCTTGCGCTGCTAGCAGTCAAGATTATTATGACATAATTATTATAGAAGCTCATCATATATCGTTGTACTTTTCATTTAGTAAACAAACTGAATATAGATTTTAGTAACAGTCTGTTAAATGTTATGCTTATGTGGTATGTAAAAAATATATTTCGAATAGATTAGTATAATTATATTGATGTAAGTTGTACTTACACTAAATGTTAAATTGTCTGGATTGTTTACCAGCAATATCTTCTCGCCAAGTAAAGTTTCTGAAAAATATTGGAACATGTTAATAAATAACGCAACGCCTATTATTCTCGTCTGTCCTTTTCAAGTAAAAACAAAAAGGAAATGTTAATATGTGTAATTGTATGTACTTAATCAAAATAAAGTTGCAACATACCACTGCTATCAACTCCAATTTTATTCAGTTCGTCAATTTCTCCTTTTCTTATTGTTATTGTCTGATAATCTAAACTGTAGCGATACATCTCGTCGGCTAAAATATGAGTGAAATCTTCTTTGCTTTTGCCGACAAACAATCGTTGTATCTGGTTGAGGAATAAGAATGCCCTGGAACGCTGGCACATCTGTACATCGAGAGAAAAATTGTTTAAGATGTTTTAAATATGTATTTATACCAGATATAAGTATGTAATATTATTAAATAAATCCTTTTCTCTAATAGTGAAAGTATATTATATATATTTGACTAAATTGACGAGTTCAATGGATCGTAAAATTTTAAGAAATGTATTATTTAATGAAGTTGGATTCCGAACTAGTATGATGGTTACTGATTTCTGTTTTCGGAGAGAAAGTATATCGGTTCAGTTTTATTACGATTACTGCCTATCCCATAGACATAGAAAAATTTTCGCTGCGCTCAAGAAGACCAACAAAGCGTGGAAAAGAGAAGTTAACATCATACGGACATGGTCTATGTAAAAAAGAGACAAAGGATCAAGTGACATGTGCCAACATTTTTTACAGTAAGAGCCCCTAGCGTCCCGCCTAGCAAATGAGCAATCACAGTTTGTTTAAAATATTTGTTAATCTTAATTAGAATTTGAAATAAAGGTATCGTGGAGCCATGGTGTCTTGTGCTCTAAGTAATTGTGATGTAACAAAAAGAAACAATCCAAGTAATCACACTTTTCACAGGTAAATAAGATATTGCCACACATTTCTCTAAAACCAAATTTCGCTACATTTATGCGTTTATCGACGAAGAAAACAGTATGGAACATAATTTATTAATTTCCTTTGCCATATATAGTCATATTTTATATATCTAAGTCATATTTTACGTATCTCATATAAAATGTATGTATTAGTTTTCGGATCAACTGTTTATTGACATTGTTGTTCTTTGACATTCTATTTCTATGGCCTATCCACACGGCGGTTTATTTTAACCAATAACTAAATTGCCGAATCTTTGATTTCACTTTACATGTTTCAACAATATATTGATTTTAAAATTATAATGTGATGATGATATACTCACTTTGTTAGTAACACAGAAATAACAGTACTTATCGGCGACAATGTAGTGAAATAGGTAGTGGCCGTGAGAATATGTCATCTTATTATTATTAGGCGGTATCTTCGACAGTACTTGCTGCATGATTTCGGTAAAGTTTCCATCGCACGACGCAAACTTGGATAATATAGTGTCATTACAAGCTACTGCACTGAATAGAATTGCCATTATAACTTGAAATAGTCTACCACTCTATCGAATTACTTTGTTATTATTTTATATACGATATTAATATTTACAAATATTAGCAACATCTGTATATTAAACTATCACAACATATCACATTTCTATTTTTAAACCACTTTGGACACGCTCAGTTTTAAAAATCACGAACGGTAACTGATATAAATCCAAGCAATATTTTTTCTCCACCCACGTCTTTTCGCGGCAGTCGATGCACGCTCTACTATCATGCGGATATCTTGGGATAGTCTAAAATTATTTACTTTGCCGGCCGAACGCGATCCGACACGCTAAAAATGTCACCGTTGATCGTTGATCAATGCGAAATACCGCGACAAGTGTTCGGAAGACGCGCGCTCGTAAATAAATTTAGTTTGATGGTCCTTTGAGCCGGATAACTGGAAGCGTATGTACAAACATAAGGCCCTTTCCAAATTGGCTTTATTTTGTGATATAACCCAAATATATAACTAGTAGGAGTAATTATGAAATGGTTTTAAATTGATGTAATGTCTTTGTACATGACATGGAGTTATTTTTTACTACTAGATTGCATAGCATATAGTTTTTTTTGTTTTTGTTAGTATATGCCATATACTAACAAAAAATTAAGGCACACTATCCGTACAAAGTACAATTAATAATAACAGCAGTGTAAACGAAAGTCAAATGAATAGTGACTTTTAGATTGGCATGGCCGATAAAGTGGCTATATTAGTTTTAGGGACACTTATTAAATTTAATTTTAGTCCAATAAAACTAGCTTTATCTGGACATAATGAATAAACTCGTTGTTTTTATTAATTTATCGGATATTGATATTAAGTGTCAAATATTAATTAGACATGTGATGTAAGAAATCCGGGGTGGTAACCGTTTCATATAAAAATCATGAGATTTCGTACATTACCTAGCTTTTTCCTAAAATCAAAATAGTTAACCAAATACCTTGTTAGTATAATTTTATGGTGCATTGAAATGCTATCACCTAATAGCAAAATCAAACTGAATCCAAATTCGCATGTTCGTTTTTTTTTCACAGTATTCATCTGATCTCAATATCTAGATAAGCCAAAATGGTAACTATGAAGCTTGTATTTAAGCTATGATGCGTCTTTTTAGACAAAAATTAAACATTTATTTTTTTACGTTTTAATAATAATGTATTTCTCAGTAGTTAATTTTTTTTAGTTTTATGCGAAGTTTCTAAATGTTTAATTCCTTTTATTTTAACTATAACTAACACAAATTTATGACATAGAAAAAAAAATTTAGTTATCTTATTATGTCCCGATAAAGCTAGTTTTATTGGACTATTTATTCAATTAACGTATACAAAAATTGGGTGGTTGGTTCCGAATATTATTATTTCTTACATGGTTAATATATAATAATAATGGTGTACCTATAGAAGTGTGTAAATCTTGCCAAATGTTACATCTGCTGTTGATAAAAATTAAATTCCTGTTCTGTCTAATTTAGTTATATTATATATAAGTAAAGCATCGTTATTAAATTTTGGATTTTTTCGCATTCACAAACCCTTTTAGTTAATTTATGAGTTTTTGTTGTTTAAACTTATGTACTATACAAGTTTTACTATATTATGTTGCTGGCACACTGCCTCTTTTAATAAATAAGTTCTCCTTTGTAACAAAGATTTGTCTTGAAGAGATCGCTCCCAGCGATAAAAACACCTTTGGCCATTGTAGTTCTAATGTTTTATTTGTAATTTTTCCTGTAATGTGTGCGCAATAAATAGTTTTATCTATCTATTATTGTTACAGGAGCTCTTCGAACTAGTTTTACTGGAGGTGTTTCCTGAACTCAAACGTTACCACTAACGTCACGTGCGTAGGTAAGATGCACCCATGACAATAGAATAATATTGTTTTTATAAATGATCTTACAGGGATTTTATCCAAAATGTAACTTTCTTTATATTTTGATACTCTATGAGAGACATTCCGTTTTATATTTTTTAAACTTTGACTGAGAGTTTTGTATTGATAGTCTATTAAAGCTTCTATGTTGAATAGTACTTATATGATATTCATATTAAATGTAAACGTATATGTTATTTATTTTGCTGTACAGGATTGATCTCATTTGTGTTTGTTCTCGTTGTAGATAGAATATTATTCATATGTATGTACCTAATTGTACCTTCATTTAATTTATGTAAGCGTAAGTGCCAAAGAATGCACATTTCACGCCTAATTTTTACATGATAACTAACACCCGTATTCACAAACAATACTTGTCTAAATAAATAATCAACCCTGTGCTAAATGTGGCGCTTCTCAGTGTTCAATATTGCAAGCTATTCAATTTACAAACAATACTTGGGCGCTCTTTAATAAGTAATCGCACTGCATTATTTCCGGCCCTATGTTTGGCCAATTTTGTGTTGCTCTGTTCACTCCACTCATGGCAAATACTAGAGTCTAGTATTTGCCATGAGATTTTAACAGCTAGGCCATAGACGATACTATACATAGTACTATCGTACAGAGTAGAAAAACACGTGAAATGACACATTTTTATAAAATCTGCATACAATTGCTCTTGCATACGAAACAAATTAGTCTCTTCCAAAGTGATATTATTCTCTTGTAAAGCATTCTTTTTGCTCTCTTCAGTATTGTGTATGAAATTGGTTTGAAGGTCAGTGTCATTTTTTGACGTAACATCTATACTATGCGTTGCTTAATATACCTCGCCTGTTATATTAGCTGTGCGTTCCTTTTGGACGCATAGCGTTGCTTCTGTCTCAAGTGTTGTTCATAATAGGTTTTGGTACCATGTGCGTCCGCGCACTCTATAACACCACGTAGTAATGTTTGTGAATGGCTTAGATTATTTATATGTTAAGATAGACAGTCGAAGCTACGACAGCGTCGAAAAAAATATCACCCAACAGTTGGGTGACCAAAACACGCACACATTGTCAGTAGTGTGAGCCGGCCATAGTTTTTATTACAATACTCTTTGGACGCGATGATGCCAAAAATGCACACCACATTAAAAAAGTTGGCCTGTTTTGTTTAATACGTCAAAAGCCTAAGACTCTATCTAGACATATAAATAATCTAAGGTGAATGGGTGTAAAAATTTTATGTGAAGTAATCGGTAACAATTTGTTGTCATGTGCTACAAACATTTTGGGGTGCAGAATCTTTAAATTAAATGATTATCCCATGTTTGCGTAAAACGTGTACCTGAAACTTAATTTGTAAAATTAACAATTATTTTGTTTAAGTCTTTTTGAGGTAGTGCTGCAGTGTTAAAGGGTGATAGTGCGCGCCTTTGGCTGTGCTTAAATGGTGCACCAGCATTTGTTATAAACAGCACCCTCTGTAGTAGGTATTGCCTACATTAGATAATTTCAAAATAGCTTAGTGGACCATTTATGGTAGTATTTTAAAAATAAGATTTCTGTTAACCAAGTGATCATTGAGTAAACTTAATGATTAAGTTAACATGTAGCTGTATGTCTTTGAAAATATTATGAGTTGACAACTATAATGCCATCGTCACCTAACTATACGACTAGGAACATGGCTTATCTTTAGTGGCAGACAAATGAAAAAAAAAGATTACCATTATTTATTTTTTATTCATGCTGTACCTTTTTTATACCTATAAAAACGCATTTAAGCATCCCCACCCGCAGGTAAGCAGGGGGTTCCTATGTGGGGCTCACCAGGAAGGGGCCGCAATATTCAATGCTATCCCGAAAGGGAGGAATACCCACTAAAATCACCGGCACTTGCCCTCTCGCCGCTGTTTGATCGCTCGGGAAACCATTTTCGGTAAGCACCCCACCGACCCGATGGCACGTTTAGCTATCTGAGCCTCCTCGCGTTCAGAGATGGCCGGGCAAGTCTAGCCATAGCCAAGGGAGATCCCTAAACGGTAGGAACCGCGCAAGGCAGGCAGTGGGTCACTCCGCACCACCCGCCTGGATCCATTTAGAGCGGAATGAGGTGCGCATAACGCCTCTTCCTGCGCCCTCCCGCTTGCGTCGAAGCCGGATCGCATGAGCCTCCTCTTCGCGAACCCACTTCCAGGATCTCTCGGTAGCCAACATGGCCCGTACCACACTGGGTAGCGGGAGATCCGCCCTTATCTCAGCAGCCAGAGGGCCGCTCCCCAGTCTCTCCTCCCAGACCACCATTAGGACTTGCTACTCTAGACGCCTGTCATCTTGGACCTATATTTATTCTCTCTATCGCAGCCCTTCGTTCCCTATACACCCTGCTTACCTGAGCATCTAAGTCCCAAGTAGTACCCGCAAGAGCGCACGCCGCCGAACAGGACACTGTCCGGTCGCTGCAGATTCCGTCTGTTCTCGCCACGTGCCGTAGGTGGCCATACTAGGCAGCACGCCTGCGAATAGCTTCGGGCACTTGGGCTCCCGAAGTTTGGCAGAAGGTGGCTCAGCGCCGCTGCCGTCTTAGCACTAAGTGAGCTTTAGGGCCTGTTGAACTTCCACCTTCCATATAACACCAGCCACAGATATTTGATCCACGGCCGTAGCGGGATCCTCAGCTCATCCTCACCTCCACCACCAGATTTGAGCCAGCTGGAGGACCCCTTATCAGACCGTGGAAATACACCGACTCAGTTTTGTCTATGCCTTAATTGAGGCCAATATGCCTGATCCGTTCGACGACCACCGAAGCCCCCACTCCCACCAATGTCCGCACCTCCTAGCATGTCTTGCCTCGAGTAGAGACGAGGGTGTCATCCGCATGGCAGATGACACTCATCCGGGTCAAGAGGATGCGTCGCAACACCCAGTAGTACTTGATATCCCACAGGAGTGGCCCGAGCACAAAGTCCTGTGGAACACTGCACATCATTTCCCTTGCCACCAATCCCCCTTCGGAAACAACACTTCCCTGTCTATCTCATAGTTTCCCACGATTTTAACCAAATAAGGAGGCAGACCTCTGAGCCCGTCCCTGATGACGCTAAAGAGGAGTGTGTTGAAGGTGTTCCTGATATCCAGGGACACCGCAACAACTACCTCCCCCCGACTCGTCGTGCTCTCGCTTAGCTTTTTTAAAGCCATACTGGTTCCCCGCTAAGTTAGGGCCTGCCTACCATTTCCAGATGTAAGACGATCCTATCTGCGATTGTTGTCTTTGAAAATGTAAACCTTAATTATGTTTTGTTTTATTACCTCGTAATTTTTACATCTGCCAAACTCGTCGTTATTCGGTTCCTTTCGGTAAAAGGCGTTTGTTTAAATTCCGCTATGCTGACTAAATATCATAAAGTCATTTCTCACGACACAAATATTCCCTATGAATAGTGGAGTGCACTTCACCACACCACCAAGTGCCACCACAACACAATGTGCACTTCGACGTTGTTGATTTATTTAGTTGCGTTTCCTGTCCTGGTTATAATGCTTATAGTTGTCGACTAATATAAAAAAAGAGTATCTAATTCATTCCATCGAATATGTTATTACATCTTGGTGGATTCGTGTATTAAATGTGGCATTAGCATTAAGGTCTGTCTGATAACTAAGGAATACTCGTTTATTTATATAAAAAAAACTTTATTTTTTACTCCCACCAAATGAATCTCGCTTGGCGTTAGTACTACTTAGAATTCGTAATTATTTTTACATTATTGTAACCTAGTTGGTTTAAAAATATATAAGTTAACTGTTGTTATATCAATGTCTGGTACTAAATACGACATTTATTTCCTGATTATTATTTTTCAACATGTCTTTGGAACTCTCTTTACAAGGTTATTATAAATATTATGCGATTGTTGACTAGAATATGTAAGCATTGGACACGTAGATATCTGTAATAAAATTATATATAAAATCATATATTAAGTTTCTTTTTTAACCTTTAGATTATCCAATTAAAATTAAAACACATTGAATGGTTATACAGATACATTGCTGAGGTTTTCTACAAATAATATAGGTATTAAGTATCGTATAGTCTGTTTAATTGTTTATGCTTTTCACATTGTAATATAGACTTAGGTCTGACAACTTATAATGACAATTCTACAGTTGACTGATGGAACACTCAAAGGTGCTTGCTTTACCATACTATCTGATGTGATGCGAAGTCAGTTTATATAAAAACCGGCTAAGTGCAAGTTGGACTCGCGCACGAAGGGTTCCGTACCAAAAACGGCAAAAAAACACGTTTGTTGTATGGGAGCACCCCTTAAATATATTTTTTTTCTGTTTTTAGTATTTGTTGTTATAGCGGCAACAGAAATACATCATCTGTGAAAATTTCAACTGTCTAGCTATCACGGTTCATGAGATACAGCCTGGTGATAGACAGATAGACAGCGGAGTCTTAGTAATAAGGTTCCGTTTTTACCCTTTGGGTACGGAACCCCAATAAAAGGTCATTTCTGAGGAATGAAATAAGAATACCAATGTTTATTCGAATAATTTCTATTTTATTTAAATCTCAGTACAATAATAAATCAGACAACAGTTTCGACACCCGCATGGAGGCAGCAAGGTGTAAAAGCTGTTTAATTCATTATCAAATTTCCCACTATAATATAATAATAATATCCAAAGTAAGAAAATGAATAAGTACGGATTAATAATTTGGCACTCTCATTATGTTTTTTAAATTTAGAATTTCTCAGGTGAAAATGAAACTAAAATAATGAATTTATACATCCATTGTGCGTTGTGTGCGTGTTGTGCATTCCTGATCTTGGCACAATGGCGTCATCGTCCACGAAACAAACTTATTAGTGACCATGGCCACTCAGTGCCTGCCATCGTCGGTGATCACTCTAACTCTCTAAGCATTTGGTATCACAGCACTCACATACTTCTCTTACAACCTAGCTAGTAACAAAACAATGTACGTAAAATCGTCTTAAAACTAATTTAAAAAACCTCGTAAATATGAAACATTTTTATAGAAGCTGTTTTTCTTGAAAATGTTATTAAATATCAAATGTAATTAGGACCGAAATCTTTCTTTTAGAAAGATCACAATCTAAATAACATCACAGAAAATACTAACAAATATGCAAACCAAGTTTGTCTTACAAGTATAATATCTGTATTTAAAAATTTGAAATGGGGCGGAATATTACTGAATAATAATTATTACAGAAATTGTTTACGTAATTTAAAATAGTAATTAAACCGCAAAGTGATCGTGCACAATATAAAATGAGATTATTTCATATTTATATCAAATGCATTATAGAATCTCCATAATAGTTTTTAACTAACTTTACTCTTCCTAAGAATAATAGAACACAAACAATATTTTTTCATAATAATTCATTGATTTATAAAAGGAACTTTCGTAACACATTAAGTAGTGTTTTCAAGTTTTTATTGCCTACTACAGGTAAACTTTACACGGAACAAAATGTTGAAGTAAATAATTTCAGATGTGTACAAAGGAGTTTGTCTATAAATATTCAATGTAATCAATATCCGTTGAGATGCCCGGTCCCGGTTACACCGTTGACTCCCGTCCTAACTCTACCTTAGATTAAAACACCCTGTGAAACGTCGTGTACGCCAATTCGTTTGCGACGTAATAAACCCACAAAAAGAAGAATATTTGCGCAATCAATTATTTTGTCGTAAGTAGGTGTTCATTGAATAAGTCCAAATTGTTCTTAATGTTATCGCCGCGAAACAATATTCGGCTAATTACCAATCGAAATTAAAGCATCCGCATTCATTTAATTCTAGGTTTTAAAAAATTATCTGATATGAAATGTAATGTAAACCTACATTTAGATGTAGTTGCAACAGTTGAAATTAAATCAAAACATCATAAGTAACGTACGAAATATAAATAAACTATTATTTACAATGCAATATTATTTGTTTGATAAAAACTGTCGTAATTAAAACTAACTATTTACATTGATATTTTATTGTCACCATTTTTAATTTGGTGAATTACTTCTAAGAGTGAATTCGTTCCTTTTACTGAAATGAGAAAACATAGCATTGAAAATTCTTTTTGTCTTCGTTTCAATTCGTTACATTTGCGAGGTTGGGACGACGTCATTACGTATTTTTTTTATAAAATAAAAATGCATGATCCCAAACCTCTACGCACCTAAAGTTTTAATTCTATAAGTAGGTACATAATAAATATATATTTCTACCGACATGACCTCCACAGTGAGCCTCTGGGAGAGCATGTCAGTTTGATTGTACAAAAATAATAAATATTAAACATTTACTCATTTCCACTCAGCATTGATTCACACCTTTTGATAATTTTATATTTTACTTGTGCTCCGGTATCATGCCTGTCTTCCTATGTCTTAAAGACGTAATGATCTAAGAAATGAACAAAAAACGATAAATCAACTGCCTAGATCAAGCATGGTACCGAAGTTATTTATTTCAATAATCTTATAACTATTTTTTTTTTCAAAATTTCATTTGATTATTTATTTGCTGTTAGTTTAAGTAAATACATCTATTTACACACAAGATGTTTTTGTTATTTTCTATAATTTCTAAAAGTATTTATCTATGTCTAATAACAATAGTCAGTATAAGTATAATTCAATATGTCTTATTAGAATAAAACACATAGTTTTTTTTTATCTAATGAAGATAAGTTGAATACAAAGTTGGAAGGTGAGTTAATGAAAATAAATATGTGATTTGAATTTATAATCATTAAATAATAAACAGTAACAATTAAATATAGAATATATTAAAATGTAGATTCAATGTTCTGTTTATATTCTTAAAATGTGACCTTAAATTATGTATCCTTCAGGAGAATTTCCCAAAACCTGCAATTGACAATTATTGAGTATGTTAGTTAGCTCTGAAGTTTATGTTGAAAAGCAAAATTATGTTGATGACCTTTGAGTATACAATACAATCATCTCAAGTGAGTGTTTAGTGTACTTGCCATTTATGTGTAAATAGGCTGCGTTCAAATGCGCTGCAGATGTTTTAAAATTTCAAATAGACATACACTCCGGTTTTTAGAAACGATATTGTGACGCTATTGAACACAACCTAGTTTTGTGATTAGACACAACCCCACCTTGTGACTTTCATGTTCATAGGTGAATGAATGTATTGTTGTGCACTGATAACTTAATGGTGACCGTATTTGTTTATGACACAATAAAAAGGTACGTTTGTACTTTACATTACAGAGTATCCACTTGCGTTACGGATGCTCGAGACACTGCTTGTATCGGCAATATGTCGACATGCACGGAATCGCAACATTCCCCGTTGGACGTCTCGAACACATCTAATCTACGCAGATACTATATCTCGGCTACTCTATAGCTACTCTGAAGCGTTCGTCGTTCAATCCATTGCTCGAAGTAGTCCGTTGTGTGGTTCAAGCGAATGGGTGTAAGGTGACTGGTTCGAAGTCGTCGTGCGTCGCGGGCCGGGACGGCGCTTGTCGGTGAGGCGGCGGTGGCGGGGGCGGGAGTAAGCTGGTTCCTTCTGGGATGTAAACATTCGTCACTCGCTCCTAAATGATGAAAATGATAAAAATTATTTGTTGAAGGGACCACACTTTAGTAGATGGGGAAAAAATAACGGGGACACGTTCTATGATTATGATTATTACTATAACGTCTTAAAAAGCGCATACAAAAGTGTTATATGGGGACAACAGGCATACTTCTAGGCATAGAACTGCTCTATTACATCTTGTCTTGTTTTGCTTACCTGGCTTTTGTCATACTTGAATATGCCTTGAAACCGGTTAGGCCGTCTTTCGAGCGGTTCTCCGCCGTTTCCACCAGTCGTGCAGTTGTAATTGGGGTTGTGGAATGAGATGTGTCCACTTGATTCGCGATATTCTTCCTTTAACTCACCTCCGCGGTCTTTGTTGATTTTTACTGTAGACAAGAAATTAGTACACTCTAAGGTGAAAATGATAACTTGTCGAAAATTAGTAGTGAAAGCAATGCACTTACCACACACGAAAGCTATAATCACAACTCCAAGAATGATGAAGGTCATAATTGCGACTACAATCAAAATTGCGCCGACACTAGTTTCTGGAGCAGCCGTGGGCGGTGGCACTAGTTTGTCTCCTGTTTCGATATCCGTGTAGTCGTCGGATGATGGGTAATGAGGTGGCATCTTGCTGTCTATGCGAGATTTGGGATCTACAAATAAAAAATATGGTCAGAAATATGCTCACTTTCTACAACTTATTAAATTGCTTATTGATGGAAATCAATGGGATTTCATTTGTATACCTATCGAGCAAGGACGATCATCAGGTTCATCGGGACAAGCACAAACATAGTCGTGTGCCCTGAAGAAGCAAAGATGCGAACATCCACCGTTGTCCTCTTTGCAAGGATTCCAACCGCGTTGCTTTTCAGCCGATACAGCCTTTATTTCCATCGTCATTTCTAAGTCAGTTCTCAATGCTGTTACATTTTTGCCAGTTCTTTTATCAGCTCTCATTACTGACTTCTTATACCAATCCGTCCAGTAAATGTAATCATTGAACTGAAAATGAAAATTTTATTTAGGGTTAGGTATTGAACATGGACAATACTTCATTGGTACTTGTTGTTGTCTTAGTTATTTTTGTTACTTACTTGTGTCATTCCAAAAGGGTTTTTCGCATCTGGAACTAACTGCACGCGATGATGTCCATTCAAGTCTGCTGTATCGATCCTATCTTTCAGAGCATCAGTCCAGTACAACCTTCTTTCCTTATAATCGATTGTTATACCGTTAGGGAATCCTAAGTCTTGTTGGATGATAACGTTTCTTTGGCTTCCATCTAAGTACGCCCTTTCAATTCTTGGATGCTCGCCCCAGTCGCACCAGTAAAGATACCTGTTTAACCGGTCATGTTTAAGTATTTAAATGTATACTTTCTAAGAATCATGAGATCATGACAATGAAATTCTATTAAACGAGAATTTAAAATATTCGGCATGTCTTACCCTTTAGCTGGGAACAAAGCAAGTGCTCTTGGTTCACTGAGACCAGTTACTATCGTTTTTCTTGATGTGCCGTCCAATCTAGCCACTTCCACCACCTAAAATGTAAGAATAATTTAACTGCCATCCAGATTTAATTTGGTATATTTAAGATTTTGAGTATTGCATCTATGTACCTTATATTCGTTGTCAGTCCAATAAATATTGTTCGCAATCCAGTCTACACCTAACCCGTTAGGTGTGTCAAGTTTTCCTTTTACAAGTACTTTGCTATCTGACATATTCAGCATGTTTATAACACTGAAATGAAGTTAGATAATATTTTTAGTAAACCGCTGCTTATATAGTTGGTTACAATTTTACAAGAAAAGGCATCCATGATGACTTACCTGATAACATCCCTGTTTACATCCGTGTAAAATATTTGTTTTTTCTCCCAATGGAAGTCCACCGCGATAGAATTTTGAACTTCTTTCAATGGCAGATTGACATCCCATTGCTCAGGGGTATCTAATGATATTATTGCTATACTCCCCCTCGTAGCGAAAACTAAAAAGTTTTCGGGATATGTTCGGCAGGTTTTGGAATTCGAGTCGGTTTTATTTTCGAAATATAGCCCCGTTGGACATGCACACGTGTAACCACGTGGCGACCGAAGGCAAAGGTGGGAACATCCACCATTATTAGTGCCGCAAGCATTTTCCAATTTATGTTCACCCTGCATTAGAAAACAATTTATTGCGATGAGATTAAACATTGTTAAGTTATTTCTGGAGTCAATATTTAAAGAAATAAATAATTTTATTTGCATTTAATATAGTAAGCATGAAAGATGTTAAGCCATTATTAAACAGCATGCAAAATTTTACAAAATGTGATGGCAAGCACTATTTGCTATTTTTTTTTTTAATTATAATTCCAATTTCATTTAAGTAGTTGCATTGAAAAAATCTTGCAGATTGTAAAATTCACATTCAAGTAGTCAGTGATGCAAATTTGTCTTAAAAATATTAAAGTTGTTACATTGTGTGATATCGGGAGGATTTCTATTATATTTCTTTAGACATAGTCAGAAATCTGTTTTATATGTTTTCTCAACATTGATATTTTGTCAAAGATTAATCTGTTAGAGCTTTCGTGGGTACACACACATCACATGCTCTTTTGAAATAACGAATAGACTGCTTTACGTAAACACTATTTACCTGAACTGCTCGAATATCCATTAGCCCTTCCAGTTTCTCCCTAATAATGATTCCATTTTTGGCATCAGTTTTATCGGCTCTGTGGAGTGCGCTAGTTTTCCAATCGGTCCAATAAATATGCTGGCCTACTATGACAATTCCATAAGGATACGGAACGTTGTTTAACACAGTTCGTCGATCATTCCCATCAAAGTCGGAGCTTTCAATAGTAAGGATTTTAGCATCATTCCAATAAAGGCGACTTTCGATACTGTCAATAGCTAAACCATTTGGCCACTTGATGTTGTTGTCGACGATGATACGCCTGGATATTTAGAAAGCCGTTATTACTAAAGTTTTGTTAATATAATAAGAATAGATTCAAAAATATATTATAACCTTTACCTATTTTGGCCGTCCATGTCTGCTCTTTCGATTTTGGCGGATTGTCCCCAATCAGACCAGAACATGTAACCTTCTTCATAATGTAAAGCAATGGCTCGGGGGGAATCTAAAAAAATATATAATATTTACTTAGATAGATTTAAGTAGTAATTGAAAGTTTTGAATGTCAAAAAAATGAGGTTTCACTTTACCTAAGCCTGTCCATACCAGAACTTTTCTGTTGCTTCCATCTAGTTCAGCCACTTCGATACTGTTTCGTCCACCGTCAGTCCAGTATATCTATAAAAAAATGAAATTGTCCATAATTAATGAGTACCAAAGATTGGTATTCGTTTCTATTGTAAAAGTAACAAGTTAATACAAACCTTGCGCCCTGCCGAGTCTATAACTATTCCATCCACTGTATGCAAACCGCTACCAATTACTGTTTCGTTATTTTTACCGTTTTTGTTAGCTCGTTGAATCTTTCTTTCCCCTGTGTCCGTCCAATACACAAGACCTGTACCGATAAAACGATACATTTGCTATTATTCCTTTCACTTACAAAGATAAAATTAAATTATGATTCAAAATTTTACCACAACTTACCAGTTCTTTGATCCACATCTACACCGAGAGCGTTTTTCAGTTGTGGCAAAGGAAGCACTACGTCTACTAGGTATGGTACATCTAGTGATACTATTCGTATATCAACGCGATGAGCAAATATCAAATAATTGATAGGTCCATCGACGCAAGTTTTTCCATCCTTCTGTAAGGTTTAAAAGGAAACTTGTCATCAAATAAAAGATAAATTTAAAAACAAATAAAGAGAGAAATATTTATCAACTTACACTTAGCTTTATACCAATCGGACAGGAACAGGAGCGACCGTTAGGTTTCAAGAGACAAAGGTGTGAACAACCTCCATTGTTCTTTCCGCATCTGAAACCATCAAATACATAAGATTCCATCCTAACATCACTGTTCTAAATTAAATTATCTTTTGCTGTTATTCATACTGACCTGTTGGCACCACCAATTCTTTCCTTGTGGAATACCCTTACGTCCATCAAGCCAGCGACGCCAGCTCCCAATGTTCTTCTGTTTTTACCAGTGTACTTATTTGCAGCTTGAATCGATTGTGTATCCCAATCAGTCCAGAAAATCTCATCACCGTACAAGTCCAACCCGAATGGATGAGGAAGATGCTGCATGAGACCTGTAAAAATATATAGTCATGTAAGTATATTCATCCGTTTGACATTGATTTTTTTAAACTACATAGTTCGTTACTTAAATACTTAATCTTACCTATCAAAACACGTCGCTCACTGCCATCAAGATTTGCGTATTCGATTGTGCGGTTACCACCGTCAGTCCAGTAGATGCGGTTGTTTCCAAAATCTAACGCCAAACCATTAGGCCACGTCATATCGCCATATATCAACCTATATCGATTTCCACCATCCATATCAGCCCTTTCGATGCATGGGGTAGCACCCCAATCTGACCAATACATAACTCCACCTAAAATCCAAATAAAGTTACATTTGATTTCTTTAAAATAAGAAATATGCTTGAGAACGATTCTTTATTTTCGTCGTTAACATAAATCCAAAAATGTCCGTGATTAACTCATGTCACCTAAGTAATACCTTTTGGATCTACGACTATGTCTCTTGGCTTGTCAATTTTTTCCCAAGCCAACAACGTTCGCATACTGCCATCGGCATTTGCTACTTCAATCCTGTTCGTTCCAGCATCAGTCCAATATATTTTATTTGTGATCCAGTCGTAGGCTAAACCAGCTGGCGAAACTATAAAAAGATAATAATAATTCAACGTTACCATTGCATTCCAAAACCAATTCTACCGCAAAATTTAATAGAAGAAATAGAAAAACTCACTTAAATTGGAGCCTACGATGACTGTTTGATGGGAACCATTCAGAAAAGCACGGTTAATTGTATCTTTTTCCACATCAGTCCAGAATATGGAATTGCTGTTATGATCCCAATCTAACGCCACTGCTGACTTTATATTGTCCACGGGGATCACCTGATCGGCAGCCAATATTGAGAGATTTCGATTAGTATAGCATTTTACTTAAACGTTGTGAGAGTAATCAATAAAGTTACGATCAGTAGAAGTAAATTTAAAGAACTCACCATGTCTAAAGAATCGGTTTGTTTCCTCGGATTTAATTGTTTTAACCTTATATCTTTACGTCTTGCGTAAAGTAATAATTTCTCTGGTGTTTCTTCACATGTTCGACTGCAGAAAAAAGATTTAATTGCATTAAATGCTGTTGAAATGAAATACATTAAGGAAAACGGAACGGAATGAAATTTCTTACCCATCAGAATTTAAATTAAAACCAACGGGGCATCGGCAGCTCCGATCGTTGCTGTTTGGAAGGCATAGATGTGAGCAACCTCCATTATTCGAACCACAACGATTTTTGTACGTCTTCAGTTGCCTCAAAGGGTGATAACTAAAAGAAATAAGAACGATAATATATTAGTAGTAGGAAGGTAAACTATTGAAGAATGTGTACAGTAGGAGGTAGTGTAGATACTACACATTTTTATTAATCATACCTGTGAATGTCCATGGGAACATTCAACCCAGCATGAACAGTTTGTATTCCCATTCCTGTTTTCTTATTGACAGTTGATATGCTTTTAGTATGCCAATCAGTCCAATAAATAGCATCTTCGAATAATGTTATTGCAAAAGGATGAGGTAGACCCTTATTTGTTATCTAAAAGGAAAATATCAAACTTAGGAACTCCGTATCTAGAAAGATATACTTCGTTTCAAAAATGTGATTGAGTTTACTTAATTAATTTCATACCCGTTTTCTTTCTCGTCCATCAAAAGTTGCCTTTTCTATTACGTGATGTTTTGCATCAGCCCAATAAATCTTGGATTCCATATAGTCAATAGTAAGTCCATTTGGCCAGAATATTTGATCGACTATTACACTTTTTCGCCGACTGCCATCCATATCAGAGCGTTCTATTTTGGGATTGGGTCCTGTTAAAAAAATAGACACAGTTATCTCACGATTTGACAAAATTTGTCAATTTTTGATCAAACTATTATTTTAATATCTAGATATTTTACCCCAATCAGTCCAAAATACTAAGGCATCTCCTGGATGAACGGCAATCGCACGGGGCTTATCCAAGTCATTTGCAGCCAGTACTGCTCTTTGCGATCCATCGAGGGTAGCTACTTCAACACGTCTAGTGCCCGAGTCCGTCCAAAATAGCAAGTCGTGTATCCAATCCACTGCCACACCTCCTGGTGTTTCCAATCCCCATTTTATAACATCTGTAACAGAAGAAACAAACAAATGTAATGCGGCTGCATTAATGTCCAATAATATGTAGGTACAAGTGGATACTTACCAGTCATATTATTACTTTCCATAGTAGCGACTCTTATAACCCTCAAGTTGTTTTCAGACCAAAATATCAATTTTTTATCGTAGTGATAATCAAGAGCGACTGCATTATGTAATCCTTTTACAACTGACATGTAATTATCGCCGGTTAGCCATACCTGCGACGAAAACATATGTTATATAATGTTTGAGAAACATATTTAATAGTTATAATTGATAAGTTTTACCTGTCGTATCCCAATTCGGTTAGAGAAAAGGAGAGAGGGAGATTCGCCGATAGGTTTGCAGGATCTGCCATCAGGCCGTAATACGTAGCCAGTCATACAGCCGCATTGGAAGCTTCCTACTGTGTTGGAACACGTTTGCGAGCATACTGGATCTTGCTCATACATGCACTCATCAATATCTCGACAACTGAAAATAATATAGGCATTAAGAGATGTCTTCATTCCAATTTAAAAAATAAAAAGCTTTTTTACAATCTCGCTAAAGATTTACCTGTAACCGTCATCAGCTAGCAGAAATCCTATCGGGCAAGTGCAAGCTGGCAAACCATCATGTGTTGTGATGCAGTCCTTCTCGCATTTATCATTATCATTGCATTTTCTTTTCGTGGGACAATATTCTTCATCATCACCTCTAGGACAGTCCTTCATTCCATCACAAACGTGTTTCCTATTAACGCAGTTCCTGAATGCATTGCTCAGGAGATGCTCTTGTGTTTTGCACATGTACTGATCTTCTTCGCAAAACACTTGGCAATTCATTTCGTCTTCCCCGTTTGTGCAGTCACGAACTCCATCGCAAATCCAAGTTTTCTGTAAAGTTAGGACCACATTTAATAATTTGATCTTTAGTACCCATGACACTTCTTTTCATTCATCATTATTCTTTTCTTTAGAGACCTTACCAAAATGCATCTTCTATCAGCACAAGCGTATTCGTCGTTTGTGCAATTTCGCATGACATGTGGTGCACAATTTAGTTCGTCACCTCCATCAGCACAATCTCTTTCGGAGTCACATCGCCAACGTTCTGGAATGCATTTTCCATCGCTACACCTGAAAAGGACACCATGTGTTTCAATTTTGACCTTCGTCAATTGCGTTAATTATTAACAATCACTCGGGCACAAAAGAGTCCTTAATAATATAATTGTGTAACGAAGCTTACTTAAATTCTCCAGCGTTACAGCTTCCAGGCATCATGGGACAGGAGTCTTCGTCAGTCCAGTCCCCGCAATCGTTGTCACCGTCACACTGGAACTCTCTTCGTATACACTTTTTGTTATCGCATTGAAATTCGCTCTCTCCACATCTAAGTAAATCCACAGCTAGAACAATGAATGACAGAATTATGAAGAACATGTTAAAAAGACGAAGTTTGTTCCTTCGAATTGTTTGCCTCGTAGTTCCTTGTCTGTAACTACTTTAACATTTTTTTTCTCAATTATGTCTTAATGTTGTTTTGTTAGAAAAAAATAAATGTTTTTCAAATGTATATTATAATGGTTCTATCAGAAAACTTACGACATTCTGACTCGTCAGAATTATCAGGACAATCGGGCTCCTTGTCACAGCGCCAGTGCTCGGATATGCACTCGCCAATCGCACACATGAATTGTTTTTCACGGCATCTGGAAACAATAAGTTGTATTTCTTATTTCTTAATCTGGAATGAATAAGTCGTATTAACTCCTTCCAATTGTTTTTCGTACATTTGGAAGTCGTCATTATTAAAACATTTAGCGATCGACTCTGCTTACTGCTCCATAAAGTTAATCCAATTATGTTCTGTTTCTGGTGGAGGCATAATTTTGTGTGAGCAATTCCCGATTGTCATCTTGTTTATGTACAGTCAGCGTCAAATTGATATGAAAAACAAAAAATCATTTTGATCTACGCAGTTAGAATCATCATATTGTTGTAAGCACACACGGTGTTCAAAATATCTTAGCACTCATTGATAAATATTTATTATATAAGCAGTCAGAGTATTCAAAATTATCTTAGCAAACAAAGCTGTCAAAGTTATTCATCAACAATGTAATAATGCATTATGCACAGATAACTTTGACAGCTTTGATTGCTAAGATAAATTTGAACACTGACTGCTTACATAAATATGAAACAATGAGTGCTAAGATATTTTGAACACCTTGTGTGCTTACAACAATAATTGATGATTCTAACTGCGTAGATCAAATTTATTTTTTGTTTTTCAGATCATTTTGACTACTCTAGACGCTTATATCAATTTGACGCTGACTGTACCTACCAACACCAACAATGGACCACCATAAGTACCTACATCAGTCTATGATATTCGGATAGGTAGAAAAATACCCTTCAATAAAATTACGCTAACGACCGAGCGTCAAAATAAAATACGATTGTTCAACTTATTCCAAAGTACAATACTTAATCAAACTAATTCATTGGAATCGGTTTGCCATCACTCAAATGTTGAACATTCATCTCGAATGTTAATCATATCGATGGTTTTGTTCTATAGTGAGTCCGCCCACGGAAGCGAGATATATCGGGCGTCTCCTCGCGGGCTGCGCGTAGGCGCGTCGCCATGGTTACCACCCCCCACCTTCCACCCCACCCGCGCAGCTTCGTATTGATCTACCGACCATTACAAGACGCTCAGTATACGCCAATTACAGAAAAATAATGCCCATGTTTAAGAAAATCATTTTCCCATTTATGAACAGCTTCCATTGTACTTTAAAATCACGCAATTTCCTCGGAACCGGCACCTATTTATTTTATTTTTGATGATAATCCGTCGTATTACACGACATAGATATATCGTATACAAGTAAATTTAAAATAAACGTAAAATAAAATAAATAGATATTTATAAACTTTATTCTTATAACGTAATACTAATAGCCATTTGCAGTAGATAATTACATATGAATTTGTTAGAGAAAGTAATTAATTTTTCACTCTATTGCAGGAATGGTGCTTAAATATATTTTGTTGTATTTTGTTCTTTCTCGTCTTTTATTTGTTGTGCATACCATTTTTTTTAACTGAGAACATTAAATATGAAGATTTGCCTTTACTTGTAAATCGCTATGAAGGACTACTACAAGCCGCCTACGTGCGGTGCATTCGCTTCAGATTAAATATCTTGTGACGTTGTTCATGTTTAATTAATGCTCACAAATCTTAAAAAGTAATTAGCAGCAGTGGGGACATTAAGACTAATGATGAAGACTAAGACTAAGACTAAGGAATTACTATTCCTTGATAAATAAGTATTTGTTTTAATTTGAGAGTTTACACAAAAGCCACTACGACATTTGTGTCTAAGCCATATAATTAAGCCGCTTCTAATTTTTTAGGTACAGGGACATATTTTGAATAAAAATAATCTTGATGGTAAAATAGTCAATATTAGTAAAACAGAAGACCTTTTATTAGTAAAATAGAAGAACTTTTATTTTGACCATAAGTAATTACTTACCCCTGTTGTTGCTATTGCCACTAACGAGCTCACTTACATAATATGAACCAAACAGACACGATGAGAAGTGAGTTTATAAAAAAACCTAATTATTAAACATGCTGTAATTCTTTGGCTTTTTTTATCCGAATCAAAGATACAATTTTTCACTTACCTATTTGAAAAGTTGTTGACGAAGCGTTATACGCATTTTTACCTAGTGTTATTATAATTCTCTTCAATAAGTGGCAGGGTTATTTGTTAAACACCAACAACCTCGCAGGAGTAGATTACCAACATCATAAACGACTACGTATGTTCTACGACAGAGAATAATCGACTTTGCATACAGATGTTCGAACAGCTGATCGAGTTGGTTTTGACGCAGATCGTCACTTTCGCAAATGGTCATCGCGAAAAATTTGGTCACTTTCGCAAGTGGTCACTTTCGCATATGGTCACTTTCGCAAATGGTCACTTTCGCAAATGGTCACTTTTGCAAAACGTCACTTTCGCAGAGTGTCATTTACAATTTTCACATATAGGAGAAAAAAAAGAAAAAAATTGTGAATGACATTCTGCGAAAGTGACCATTTGCGAAAGTGACCATTTGCGAAAGTGACCAAATTTTTCGCGATGACCATTTGCGAAAGTGACGATCTGCGTCAAAACCATCGAGTTTTGTATAAAAAGTCGACTTTTTTATGTTTTTTGGAAAGTCGTATAGTAGAACAAAAGAACAAACGTTGTTCTTTATGATGTTAGTAATCCTGCGAGGTTGTTGGTATTTTACACATAACCCTGTATAATATACATTCGGCATAATAACGGCATGTGTTGATTGTACATCACTTGTATAAAATAAAAATTACAAATGAGTGATTCCTAAATTACTTTTCCTTTCATTATCAGAAGAAAAATTACCAATCACATCAAATTTTACTATTGTGCGAAAACATAAGTGAAGTTGATTTGATAAAAGGATCACCGGGTGGAAGAAAATGATCGTTCGGTAATAACTCAATTAGTTGTGTATTGAGGTTCAAATTGTTTCTGGCTGGTTGTGGTAGGGCAGTATCGCTTCTGGTCTAGGAGACATTGATGAAGGGAAAATTAAATTGACAAATCATATCGTTTTATATGCATGTGAAGCCGTGGTAGAGTTATATCCCTAGGGATATTATACGTATTATTAATACGTATAACCCCTATCATAGCTATAGTTCCGGGAGATAGTTATCTTACTAGACTAGTCCAGTGAAATTTATTAAGTTTCAAAACGTTGTTTCTGGTGCTTCGCCGGCCGCTCGCTCGGCTCTAGTCCCGTGTTTAATAAAAAAAAACCGGTCAAGAGCGAGTCGGACTCGCGCACCGAGGGTTCCGTACAATCATAAATATATTTGGATATGTTACTTTAGTAGAGTCTTTAAAAAAGTAGGATAAACGGCAGACAGGTGGAAGGGCGAACAGGCGGACAGTTAATTTACAAATCTTAACCACAGCTGCTTATGGTGACTGAAAAACGTTTCAGCTGCTCCACATTGCAAACTGTTTATATTACTAAGTAGGAACTTATTCTTCGTTTATTCGTACGGCAAATAGTAGGTAATTTATATAAGAACCAGTCACCAATTATTACTGTAGTATTAGGTTGCGCCATCTCTTGACCGATAGTGGAACTATTTTAATTCGCAAGTCAGCATTCTTAGGTCACCGCCATCTGTTGACGGGTAGTGAGACTGAAAAAATTATTGTTTGTTTTTTGAATTTCTAAAAAAGTGTGTTATATTGAGACCTCGTTTTATTTTTCCTGTAATCTTTACGTAAATTACTATCACATAGAATTATTTCAGATTTTTCTCTTTGCAAACTTCGGAGATAAGGGGGGGGAACGGTATTTTTTTTTACATTTTTCATCATAAGTCGAAAACTATGCGGCCTAAGAAAAAAGAAAAAAATGTTTTAAAATGTGCAAACAGCGCTCTTTCATATGATACCCCACACGCCCTAGTCACCTCACTTCAAATTTTTAAGACCCCTTTTCAGTCCCTGTTGTAAAAAAAATATTATTTTTTTTATTTCTTTCTTATTTGCAAAATAGTTGGGCAAATGTCATCTTAAACTATTCCAAATTTCAAGTTGATACCATTAGTAGTTCTCGAGATATCCAGCTGTGACAGACAGACAGACAGACTGAGTCACACCATAAGGGTTCCTTTTTTACCATTTTGGTACGGAACCCTAAAAATACGGCGTTTGGTGATCGAGGGATATCCTTTGGCAGGGTGAACCTTCTGAACCCTTAAATCATTTTAAGACGGGGAGCCATCTTGGATTTTTGTATGGAAATGATACAATCTTTTTTTTTGTATTGATTTTTTTTTCTTCAAAACCCATCGTGTGGGATATTGAATGAAAGGGCTTTTTGAGCTGATTCTAAATATATACAATATTACGACATTGCAGCTGTTGGTTTAAAAAAAATCAGAAAAACATTTTCTAAACAACGTCCTGGAAGCAATTTAAAAAAAAATAACATTTTGAAATTTTGAAATATTTTGATCCCAGTATTCTATGAGTTGAATCAAAAAAATTCGAAAAAAAATACTAAATGTTAGTTTTTTCAAAAATACTTCCAGGATGTTAGATAAGAGTATATAACGAGTTCTTTGGCGTATGTTTCATAAGAATTCATTTTGTGGTTTTCTTCCTGCAAGAGCCCAAACTTAGTATGTTTGGAAAATGATGATCTGATTTTTTTGACCCAATAGCTCATGCAATTCAACTCGAAAAGATCTTCCTTTCAATATCCCACACGATGGGTTTTGAAGAAAAAAAATTTCAAATTCCATACAAAAAATATTGTATTATAACTCATTTCCATACAAGATCCAAGAGTGCTCCCCTTCTTAAAATGATCTAACTAAGGGTTCAGAAGGTTCACCCTGCCAAAGGATGTCCCTCGATCACCAAACGCCGTATATTGCACTTCTATGTCGTGAGCAAATGCCGCTACTTGCACATTTTCGGACGCAGTTCTAACCTAACCTACGTACTCTTTTAAAAAAAAATTTATGGCGTCGAGGCTGCAACCACGTCCCAAGCACGTCTATTAGTAATACGATGAAGTTATTTACCCATATTAAAAAAAAAACAATCTCAGTTTTCCAAGCTGAAAAGACAGAACGCCGAGTCTCTAGCGTAGCCATCTCTTCAGAGATTCAGAGACATTCTTCAGAATGTTTTCCATATTGCTATGGTTTTTGCTAATTATGCCGCCGATGTTATTTCTGCTCCATCACAGTTTATTTTTTATTTGAATTTAATTGGCTATGTTGGGATATGTTATAATAATATTATGGTATGATTATGTTTTCCACTTGAAATCACAAAAACGGCTCAACGCATATTTTGATAGTAAAATACTAACTTTTATGAAAAAAAAAATGCATCTCTTAAATATTCATATTGGGTTGTATACATATATTGAGTATACGTAACCTCTTACAAAAATAAGGTGGCTGGACCATCAAACTGAACAACTTTTACTATGGGACCAACTTTGACATCGCGAAAAAAATCTGCGGTTTCATACATAAATTAATAAAAATGTATGAAACAGCTGATTTCTTTCGCGATTTCAGAGGTTCCATAGAAGTGGTTCAGTATAATGGTCCCTATCATTTGTGACACGCTGTTTATTGCGATAAATACTTACTTTCCTTTGGTGCAGTTGGTCTCGTCGGAGTTGTCGCGGCAGTCGTTGTCGCCGTCGCACACCCAGTCATTGTGGATGCACAGTCCGTTGGCGCACTGGAACTGCTCCGTCGTACAGTTTGCTGCTCCACCTGCAGGAAATCCATTCATCATTATATATTTACGTTTAATACTTTTTGCCATGAAAGATTTGCTGGGAGTCTAAAGTAAAGTCTAGTAGTCTAAAGACCGAAAGCTCAAAGGTTTCTTATTTAAAATTAACTTTAAGGAAGCTTATAAATCATAGAAATTCTGAAGAAACTGACAATTTTTTAATTTAAGATGGCCTTATCTTTAAGAATCGTGGTGTTTTATAATAACCCTTGCTTTTTATTTTGTGTGGAAAACTGCAAATTGACAACCCTAGACGCAAACACACTATTGTTATTGTTTATAAAACTGCCTAAGTAGATCGCGGCCGACTAAGTTTTCTGGGCTTTCCTTTTTAGGGTTCCGTACCCAAAGGGTAAAAAAGTACTAAGACTCCGCTGTCCATCTGTCTGTCACCAGGCTGTATCTCATGAACCTTGATAGCTAGAAAGTTGAAATTTTCACAGATGATGTAAGTATTTCTGTAGCCGCTATAACAACAAATACTAAAAACAATAAAATTAATATTTAAGGGGGGCTCCCATACAAGAAACGTGTTTTTTTTTTTGCAATTTTTTGGTACGGAACCCTTCGTGCGCGAGTCCAACTTGCACTTGGCCGGTTTTTAACTCTAGACCAGGGATTCTCAAACTATTTTGGGCAAGAAACCCCTTTTCCAAAATGAACTGATACTTCAGACCCCCCATAGTCAATTTACTTTAAAAATGCTATCAAATATCAAGTGTTATTAATAATAATTATTATAATTATTCGTTTATGTCGACCCCTGGGAAACCGATTTCGACCCCAAGGGGTTGATATCGACCACTTTGGGAATCTCTGCTCTAGACCAACAGCACTACTATTAATTCAAAATTGATCGGACCATAAAAAACCAGGCTGAGGTTCAGCCGACCAAGACATACTTATATGAACACCTATATTCGGACTATCATTATCATTACCCATTGTTTCCGTCCTTTAATTCGATGAGGTGAAATGTACCCCTCTGAAGGACAACAAATCTGATCAGACTCTACAAACTGCCAAGGTACCTCCTATTACGGAGTCCCAAGCTGGTTGTTTTTCCAACCATCTTCTCTATTAAAATTTGGATATTTGTAGATTTCAATAGTCTTTCCTAGCATTCTGGAAATGAATCTTTGTTCTTTTGCAAGGATTCTAATGTAATGGTTGGGTCTTTTTGAAGCATGTTGTCACTCATGCAGCTACATGTTCTTTAACGCACGTCCCTATTCTTCTCTTTGTTTGCCCGATGTAAGAGAGCCCATTGCCGCTATCCAGTTTGTAGACGCCTGCATCTTATAGAGGATATTGCACTTGACAGGTCGTAAGAATTGGTATTTCTTCTTCGGAGGCTTCAGAATACCTCCAATCCTGTCAGTGACACCTTTCATGTAAGTTACCTAGAAATGGCAGGTCGACGTTGTACTGTGGCTGGTTTGATACGGTTTATGTGATGGAGTCGTGGTACTGGTAGTTTGTTACTTCGCAGTACGTGCATGACTAAGTAGCATGTTGAAATAGTTCTAAAATAACACCTGATTAATAATATACGCGCTGTAATCCGTAAAAAGTGTTTTATTTCTAAGGGTTTACGGAGTTCGCATCTAGATAGCGTAAGGCCGCTAATACACCTGCAAGAACTTCTGCGAGAACTTAAACTGACAGCCTGTCACACAGTTTGTGAACGCGTGTAAAACTGTCGCCAGTGCATTTCCTATTAGTTCACACTTGCAAGCTATTGTCTGACAGGCTGTGGGCCACTTCTTGCAGAAGTTTTCTAGCAGGTGGAAACCCGGCCTTATAGAAGAAATAAGAAATTACCACAATGAGTTTCGTCCGAGAAATCGCCGCAGTCGTTGTCGCCGTCGCAAATCCAGCTGAGAGCGATGCACACGTTGGTGCTGTGGCAGATGGTGCGGTTCTCGTGCTCGTCGCACGAGCGCGCGCATCCTGCTTCGTCCTCCGCTTCTGCGCAATCGGCGACACCATCGCACCGCTTTTCCATTTCGATGCATGTGCAAGATATCTAATAACGGAAAAAACACTTAATTATCTTAATTGTGTGAAATACCTAAGTAGTTTAAAGATCTAGAAAGAAAACTTGCAGTATGGTTATTACCAAGAGATCAGGTAGCATGACAGAAGGCTTTTCTATGTCGAAATATCAAATATATATGTATGTGGACGAGTCCTTTGTTTAAAAGTCAAAAAATAGATTTCGATGTAGATTTTCTTTAGAGAAAGAGAATTAAAAGTTAGAAATTTATTTTCTAAAGTTTTTAAAAACGGACCAAGAAAGTAATAAAATAATTTGTCTACATCAAACTGTAATCTTTAAGCCTATTTTCTTTGTATACCTTTCTGTAAGGAAATTGTAAACTGATAAGGGACCCTATTTTTTAATCGCTCGACTCCAGTCGAGCGCTCGTTTCTACTGACTTTCGTTCGACATCCCATTGTTTTGAGTCATATGTCGAACGAAAATCAGTAGAAAAGAGCGCTCGACGCCAGTCGAACGATTCAAAAATAGAGCCCCAGAACTAGAATTTACCATTCAGGTGAAAATAGCGCATCCAGCGGAAGGAAGAATTACTAAACGTAGGGTTTTGCAAAGGAATCGCTGCCACAACCAAAAGTGTAAGTAGGTAGTATCCTATCCCTACACTTCTTTATAATATAGCAGCAATATTATTATAGTACAATTGAATCTTTTTTATTTTTTCGGATTAACTGGGACTCGCCGTATTGTAAGAACTGAAAATAAGAGACTAGTTTGATTGAGCACAAAATGAAGTCACTAGTCAGATGACTTTCGAAATCTGGGATCTGCATCTGGGAATGGGATTGAAGGTAAGTTTATTTTTTAAACTTTCCTTACATTACTTTCGTTCATAAAGACTATACTCTACTCCTTGTACTTTGCAAGTTTTTATTATTTTTAAGCGATCATGTTACTTATTCCCACCGGTAAATCTCAACTTCCTAATCATATTTTGAAGGGCCCAAGTACTAGAGAGTTTTTTCCTTTGCAAGTGCGGTGAATGCGTCTACGGTCAAAATAAATACCTAGAAAGATTTCTATAGAAAAACAAAATCAAATAAGTGCAGTGCAGTTGTCCTAGTTTTTTGCCTTCGAATTTCGGAATAGGGGTATTTCAACTTGTTTTTGGGAACATTTTTTGAGGAGTTGATAACCCTGGGGCCGTACCGGCTAACGCATCGAATTTCAATGAGTCTGCCGAGCTTCAACTTAAAACAGATGAATCGAAATAAGGAATTTCGTACTGTACTATTTGCCGAAGTTATTTAGAAGATATCGATGTTGTTGTGACATCATGAATTGGGGTTCGCCATTTTGGCCTGATTGAGGCTCGATTTACCTGTTTTAATTTGAAACCCGGCAGACTTTTCGAAGTTCGATGCGTTAGCCGGTACGGCCCTTGGTCTTACGAAACCCTAAATGTGCGAAGTCCGACTCGCACTTAGCCGGTTCTTATTTTGTTTTTATCTTTATTTTTTTTTGTACTTATCTACTTTTTAGTCTGTTTTAAAAAAGTGTTCCAAGTCAATAATAGTTTTTTTTTTTGCTTTTTTAGTCTTAAACTGTGTTATTTTTCCTTTTCGGCATCATCATTAGACACACTAGCTCCCATCAGAGTACTCGTCAAGATGAATTAAGGGAGCCCAAACTCGATGGGGCTGTTTGTATAGTTTTATTACAGAGTTCCTTTGGCCTTCTTTCGGCTTCATCATCAGACCCTGGACTTTATCTCCCAATAGAGTACTTGTCAAGACAAATCAAACGAACCCAAATTAGATAGGGTTGTATGGTTTTATTACAGAGTTCCTGTGGTCTTCCTTCGGCTCCATCACCAGACCCTGGACACCGTCTTCCATCAGAGTTCTTGTCAAGAGGAATCAAACTAGTCCAAACTCGATGGGATTGCATGGTTTTATTACACAGTTCCTGTTACCTTTTTCCAGTCCGTCCATCATCAGGTCAGCTCAATGAGACCATAATATTGCATTATCTTCCACTAATTATGACCTATGCTAAAAGCTTCAAGTCTCTAGCTTATCGGGAAGCTAGTATATAATCGTTTGCATTTGTGGACAAACAAAGTAACAAGAAATCGACCCATAATAAAAACTTGCTAAAAAAACTTACTTGGCACGAAAAGTGTTGTTTGAGACATGGTTGGTTACAGCCACCATCGTCGTCTGTACCATCAATGGCTTCAGCAACAACGTCGAATGGATGCTTCTCGAATATTGGGTGTGCTATAAAAGAGGTTCAAATTAAATACGGTTATGCGCAAGTGCGCAAGTCATGGCTAAGTATAGGGATTTGTTGGCCTTTAGATTGAAACTTTTCATCCTCTTTTTATCCAGAATTGGATTGATTCTTATTGGTTTAAGTCTGGATGATTGTAGTGCTGTTTTGTTTCTGATTCCCATTACATAAGTAATTGGTTCAGCTATTAGTCGTGATTGACCAGTATATCTGATTTTGTCTGTATGTCTCGTTTAATACTTACGGTTCCAAGGTTCGACGCGTGTTCGGGGATGTGGGTTAGTTCGGAAGGGCGGGCTCTGCATGGGAATGGGCCCCGTGCCGATGGCGGGCGGCTGGTACGGGGGCACGCGGGAGCGGCCACCCATCACCGAGCGGGAGTCGGCGGGGCCCACGGTGCCGTTGGGCCAGACCCCGCCGACCGGCAATTGTTCGTCTGCACTCACTGTTCATAACCACATAATTAGGCATTGCAAAAATTGCTATAAATTGATTCTAAAAATATCGTTGTGGTCCTATTTACAGATCTTTCTGCATAATATCTAACGTGTAGTTCTTATAATGAAACTGGTATACCACTTACATGTCCCTCGATGACTTGCCTTACCTTACTCTCCTAACAACAGGTGCCATACTTGCGGCATGGCATTCAGGGTCATTTATCTGCGTAAGGTAAGGTCGTATAGGGTACCATCAAAACTGCACTGTGCTATTGGTACAGAATACATATTAGTACAAAGCTATTGGTTACTAATTTACATGATGGCTGTGTCGTGGCAATATAGTAACCCAGTTCGGCGCTAGCTCAGTAAGTCAGTTTGCAGGTCACAGCAAACTGACTTACTGCCGATCCCGTCTACATGTATCCAGTGAGTGGGCCCAATATTTCGAGTCACTGGATCCAGCCAATAACATCGTATAAATCGTACTTAAAACAGTTTTTCCATTTTTCATTCGACTAACATTATAAGCGCTTAACATACATTTTTGAATTCATAACGTTTTTCCATATTCAGACTTTTCATTGTAATTAAAGTCATTTAAGAAAATAATAACCATTGTATACCAAGAAGAATCGCTTTATCCCTGAAGATCCCAGCAATTTACATTGGTAAATGGTAAATTTTTTCCATTTTTCATTCGACTAACATTATAAGCGCTTAACCAATGTAAATTGCTGGGATCTTCAGGGTTAAATAAAGCGATTCTTCCTGGTATACAATGGTTATTATTTTATTAAATGACTATAATTACAATGAAAAGTCTGAATATGGAAAAACGTTATGAATTCAAAAATGTATATTAAGCGCTTATAATGTCAGTCGAATGAAAAATGGAAAAATACATAGTCGTTCAACCTTAAGTTTAGTTTTCTTCTTTTTCTTCTTATCGAATGAGGATTAGTGGCCACCTCTGGTGTTAGAGTTTATCAAGCCGCCTGTAAGGCCTCTAACTTTTCTTAACGACTGTTATCAGATGACAATAGCCGGGACCGACGGTTTAACGTGCCCTCCGAAGCACGGAAGCGCTCAGTTGTAATGCCATTTTAACGGTCACCCATCCGAAACCTGACCGGTCCGAGCGTTGCTTAACAAACGTGATCGAGTACAATCAGTCTGTCAAGTTCCGCCATGAGCGCTTCGAGTTTAGTTTTCGAGACTGGTACACTGATTAACTCACCGCATAGCCAAAAGAAGGTGACAGAGATGATGTACAGCGCGACTGGCGCAGGCATGATGACGCGCTGGCGGAGCCGTGGGGCGGGCGGGCGCATGGCTTAGGTGTTGGGCGCGGAGAGCGCGCGGCCGCCTACAACCCGCGACTGGACCACCATGGCCGCGACACCAGACCACCACTAGGTACTCCTGCAAATAGCAACGACGGTAAATGATCGCAAAAGTCACACAGAGAATGTTTGCTGATGGTGAATGACACTAAACTGAAGCCCTTTATAGCGCTCGCATGTGGGAATTTTTGGTTAGTGGCTATTAAGTAATTTGGCCTTTAAAAATTTAGAAGATACACACGAGCAAAAGTATGGAATCATAGGCCTATTTTTAACCGACTTCAAAAAAAGAGGAGGTTCTCAATTCGATTGTATGTTTTTTTATCGTTGTTCGCGCATATCTTCGTCATTTATGGATAGATTTTGATAATTCTTTTTTTGTATGATTGAGTTTTATTGCGAGATAGTCCCATTTAATTTTATTCAGATCGGTTCAGTAGTTTTCAAGTAATCCTGAAAAAACTATGATTTTGCATCAACTATCTTGACCACTTTTTTAGGGTTCCGTACCCAAAGGGTAAAAACGGGACCCTATTACTAAGACTCCGCTGTCTGTCTGTCTGTATGTCACCAGGCTGTATCTCATGAATCGTGATAGCTAGATAGTTGAAATTTTCACAGATGATGTATTTATGTTGCCGCTACAGCAACAAATACTAAAAGTAGAATAAAATTAGTAGATAAGGGGAGCTCCCATACAACAAACGTGATTTTGTTGCCGTTTTTTGCTGGATATTAATAACGACAACAGGTAGACAGTTGAAATTTTTACAGATGCTGTATTTCTGTTGCCGCTGTAATAAAAAATACTAAAAACAGAATAAAATAAATATTAAAGGGGGGCTCCCATACAACAAACGTGTTTTTTTTTGACATTTTTTGGTACGGAACCCTTCGTGCGCGAGTCCGACTCGCACTTGGCCGGTTTTTATCGTTGTTCGCGCATATCTTCGTTATTTATGGACCGATTTTGATAATTCTTTCTTTGTTTGATTGAATAATCTTTCGAAATGGTCCCATTTAATTTTTTTTCAGATCGGTTCAGTAGTTTTCAAGTAATCCTGAAAATACTATGATTTTGCATTATCTACCTTGACGACTTTGTTACTTATGAACCGAATCAGCTGATTTTTTGTTGGAAAAGGGATACCTTAAGTGTAGTTCTTTTAATTTCTTTGGCATTGAACTTTGGAACTCGAAGATATCCAAGGGAACTCCGCAAACTCAAATAGGATATGTATTGTGATTGAGATATTGGTAGGCTTATTAAAATCCAAAACAAACCGGTCTGTTTGCTACGTTCTGGACTAGACTTGGATTAAGAAGGCACAACGGAACTCCTTTGGAAATTGAGTTATGGGCATTTTGAAAACATATAAAGTTAAAGAATATCACATGCTTACGTACCACAAAAAAGTTGAAAATAAAAAGGTAAAAAAAAAACCGCCTTCAAAAACCTAAAAATAAAAACATAAACAGCTTGAAAATTAAAAAGCACTAAAAAGCAATAAATAATATTCAAGTATAGATGAAACGGATAGCAGTTTGGCCGGATACCGGATATTCGGCCAACTATGTGGCCGAATAGCCGGATATCCGGCGGAACTTAGCCGTTTGGTGCATCACACACACACATACACACACACTTGCGTAGGCGGCGCGCGAACGATCGAGCGGACTCTGCCTCTCGATGCAGAGAAATTAGTATTTATTCACCATAATTTGCCCTTAGTGCAGTATGAGTACTAATAGCCCAGGACTTTTAGCAAAAAATTCAAAGAAACCTAGGACTAATTCCGGCGGAAGGTTTTTTGTTTTTAAAGTGTTCCTTAGATCCCCCTGAATATATCTGGAAAGTTCCCCGTGAATCCCATGTACCTTCCCCCCCCCCCCCCTCAAACGTCTCCCTGATTTTAGTTTTTTCTATTTATCTCAGAAACGGTTGAAGATAGAAGAAAGTTGTCAACGTATGATATAATTGTTATAAAATATCCAACCCATCGACACTTCAATCATTTCGATGTGAGCTGTAGTTTCTGAAATATACCTACAGACATTTCACCAAAAATTTTTTTTTGCCCAGAAATCATTCTTTGTACTAGTTTTTAAGAAAAGTGAGTAGAGTTGTGGCAAAATTATGTAAGGTCATATGAATCTTGAAATATTGAGGAATAAAACAAGGTATAATATATTGTTATAGCAGCATCAGTTCTAGATTAACACTGAATGGTGTCAGCGCTACGATGTAATTTTTAGCCCAATACTTTTAGATAAAAATTTCGCGATACCTAGGACTAATTCCGGTGGTAAGTTTTTGTCTTTTAAAGTGTTTCTTAGGTCCCTTTGAACATATCTGGAAAGTTCCCCGTGGATCCCATGTCCGCTCCCCCCTCCCCCTCAAACGTCTCCCTGATTTAAGTTTTTCTCATTTATCTCAGAAATGGCTGAAGATAGAAGAAAGCTATTGAAGTATGATATAATTGCTATAAAATATCCGACTTGTCGACACTTCAATTGTTTCGATGTGAGCTGTAGTCTCTGAAATATACCTAAAGACATTTCACCCAAAAAATTTGTATTGCCCAAAAATCATTATTTGCAAAAATTGCCTCAACTCTACTAAGAAAAATTAGTAGAGTTGAGGCAAAATAATCTGAGTTCATATGAATTGTGATACATTGAGGAATAAAACGTAGTACAATACATTGTCTTAGCAGCATTGGTTCCCGATTTATAGCGAGTGGTGTCAAACGCCAAATAAATTTATTGTAGTATTAGCTTTAGTAATTTCTGAGTTAATTCGTTCAAACATACATACATACAAATCTTTCATATGTACTACGCGGGTGTGTGAGGGAGCATGATCATTAATGATTAAACGAACTAACCTGTAAGTAAAGTTACACGAAGGATTCGTCCAAAGATATTAGTACTATTAATTACATGTAGTATCGCTTGATACCTACCGTTTGACCCATCATGTATTAAAATCGGAGCAACCATTTTGATGATGATGGATGATGACGATAAAGTGGCGCCATATATAAAAGCATAAATCTTGAGTGTTCCAGTAGAATAATTTTCAATTTAATTTCGTTTATTAATATAATTGCTATAACTTAATCCTAAAAGGCAACGTCATTTGCATAGTTCCTGCTGTCTTCATACTATAAAATTATACCGTGGTGTTTGACACTTGCTGTAAATCGAGAACCAATGCTGCTAAAACAATGTTTTATACCTCGTTTTATTCCTCAATGTATCAAAATTCAAATGAACTCAGATTATTTTTCCACAACTCCACAAATTTTTCTTAAAACTAGTACAAATGATAATTTTTGGGAAAAACAATTTTTTTGGTGAAATGTCTTTAGGTATATTTCAGAGACTACAGCTCACATCGAAACAATTGAAGTGTCGACAAGTCGGATATTTTATAGCAATTATATCATACTTCAATAGCTTTCTTCTATCTTCAGCCATTTCTGAGATAAATAGAAAAAACTAAAATCAGGGAGACGTTTGAGGGGGGGGAGGGGGGAGCGTACATGGGATTCACGGGGAACTTTCCAGATATATTCAGGGGGACCTAAGAAACACTTTAAAAACAAAAAACCTTCCGCCGGAATTAGTCCTAGGTTTTTTGCTAAAAGTCCTGGGCTATAATTAATTCATTTTCTATTACACTCATTTACTATTGTGTGATTAAAAATTTTAAACTATGACTAATTATATTTCTTAAGTGATACTAAGACTAACTTAAATAAAGCGAAAAATTACTTAAAAATTTATTTTTTTCCAGATTTCTTTTTAATTTGGCCGGATGCCTATCCGGCCGAATAGTAGTTATCCGGTATTCGGCCGGATAATATTAAGGCCGCCGGATAGGCCGGATACCGGATAGTTACCGGATAGTCAGGTGTGGGCAACTGACCTGCACTTCCTTGAATCTCATATATCGTAAACCTTTTCATTCCTTTTAAGTTGTGGATTAAAATTAATTAAAATCAAGATGGTCAGATGTGCTATGTGTGATAATCAATTCTCCGATGGTGTCCAGTGCTCTTCTTGTGGGAAACACCTGGATTTTAGCTGTGCTGGACTGACTGAGACCGGCTGGAGGAAACTGGGTACGGATCGTAGGTCGACCTGGAGATGCCCATCATGTAAGACAGCAACTCCGGCTCCACCTAGTCCTAATGAGTTGGCTTCCTCGGCGACCATACTTCAGGAAATCCGTGACGTGAAGACTCAACTGTCGGAATTTAAAGAAATCAAGGCCAAATTAGCTTGTTTACCTAGTCTTGTAAAAGATATAAAATCTATGAAAGAAGACATAACCGAATTAAAAAAGTCATTGGAATTCTCGGCTTCCTCCATTGATGAACTGAAAATTAAGTCTACTAACAACGACAAGAAGGTAACTGATCTGGAGAATAAAGTGCTGGCTGCAGAAGACACAATATCCACCTTGAAATCTCAGGTAAATAACATGGAACAAAGATCGCGGTTGAATAATGTTGAGATCAAAGGTGTACCATTGAAAAAAGATGAAAATCTCTTCCAAATCACTGAAGCTATATGTAAGAAAATAGGATACATTTTTCCGAAAACACAAATCAATTATATCTCAAGAGTGCCTACATATAACTCAAAAGATAAGGCAATAGTAGTTGGATTCATCAATCGTTATATAAAGGAGGACTTCGTGTCTTCGGCGCGTGCTCATAAAATATTAAAAGCGGAGGACATAGGGTATGATGGATCGCAACAACGCATTTTCGTAAATGATCACCTGAACTCGGAGTCAAAAAGTCTGCTGAACAAAGTTAAACAACATGCTAAGGAGAAGAAATACAGCTACGTCTGGGTAAAGTTTGGAAAAATACATGTAAGAAAGAACGATACATCGGGTGTATTTATTATCAACTCATTAAGTGATTTAAACAAGTTTACTTAGTCTGTGATTTTGCAGCTGCTACATTATTAATGTTAAAATTATGTATCCAAACCAGATCATTTTCGATTGATTATTTTAGTTGCCATCATGTTTTACCTTCAAATTACCATAATTGTATTGAAAGGCTTAATATTATCAATTCTTGCTTAATGTTTATCACACCTGGCCTACCACCTCCATCGAAACCGTCTTGCTATTGTTTCGCTATTATACCTATTCAACTACGAGTGGCATGCATTGAACATACGACGCTCTCGCTTGCTCTGCTGCAATTAGCGTTATGCGCACCGGATTCCCACTTACTCGCTACTCCTTGCACCCGTTTAACTAATGGTCATTATTGTTCGAATGCGCGGCTGAGCGTATTAGTCGCTCACTGGCCGTTCTATGCGCATAGTACTTTGTCCCCATCGCTATTCATTACTGATTATCTAAATGTTTATATTTCTAGCCCTGATGTTCATTCTATACAAATGAAAATGTACTTAACCGTTATGTTTAATAATTGCTCGCATTTTAATGTGTTTATCGCCGTGTGTATATTGTTTTTTTCGTTACTATTTTTTTTATTAATTCGGTTTATTTGTGAAGTTAAGTGCAACTCCGCTGTGACTGCGATAGGTTCACGCGTTCATTATTTGAGCAGTGCTTACGTTGATTACTACCTTCATCGGACCACGTTCATAATTATTCGAATACGTTTATTTTTATTATTTTTCTATTGTGTTGCATTTTATTCTAATCCTAATGGCTAATACAGACAACAATACTATAAGTTTATATTACCAAAATGTGCGTGGACTTCGATCGAAAACCAGCACATTTTATCGTAATTTATGCTTGTCGAGTCATAGCATAATTTTACTTACGGAAACGTGGTTAGTTGAAGGCGTTAATGACACCGAGTTATTTGATGATAGATACGTCGTTTGGCGGCGGGACCGTGATTATGATTTAACAAAGCAAACTCTAGGTGGCGGAGTAGTAATTGCGACACAACGCCATTTAAATATTAATCCGCGACCTAACTTCCATTCCACTGCCGAAGATATCACCTTAGAGAATACCACTTTACATATCTGTGTTTTATATTTATGTAAACAAAATATGGGTAACAATTTTTCTACGCAGCTTAGTAATTTTGTTAATAAACTGGAACAAGTTATAACTTTCAATCCTAATGATAAAATTCTAGTTGTGGGTGATTTTAACCTTAGTGGAATTAATTGGATTCCTACTTATAATCACTTTTTGCCTACTAACATTCACTCGGCCGACGAGCACCTACTTATTGACGAATTGTACCTATTGGGTTTAAAACAATATAATGGAATCTTGAATGCTTTCGGCAGAACACTCGACTTAGTGCTTTGCAGCGACGACGTGACTGTATCGGAGTGCGGGGACCCGCTGGTACCCGTCGATAAGCACCACGGCGCTCTGCTAATAACTACTTCTTTTGCGACTACCGCCCCCCTCAACTCAATACCGTGTACAAAATACCTATATAACAAAGGTGATTATCCTGCTATAAATCTCGCTCTGCAGGAAATTAACTGGGCCCTGGAATTTTCTAGTAGGACGCTCGAGGAAAGCGTTGAGTTTTTCTATAAAGTTTTCTACTCGTTGCGTGACAAATACATCCCATCCAAGCGTCCTAATAATAAAAATTATAGCTACCCTATATGGTACTCTGCTGCACTTAAGAAAATCCTTAAAGAACAATATAAGTACCATTGTAAATATAAGAGATACGGTAATCTCGGTGACTTACATTCTAATAGAAGGTTGCGTCTAAGGGCGAGATCTGTCGAACATAAATGCTATTTTGATTACATTCGGTCTGTTGAAGGCGCAATTGTTGATAATCCGAAACAATTCTGGAATTTTGTTAAAAATAAGCTGAAATCGAATGTTATGCCGGCTATTATGAACTATAATGACAATAATATTACTACGGGCGAGGATATTAGCAATGCGTTTTCGGATTATTTTCAGTCGAGCTTTGTAGATACCCCGCAACCGCATTCCTTCGCTAATCTGCAAGCTCCGTCACCTGTTTCTGATATCTCGTCAATAGATGTTACTGAGGATCTTGTACTTAAACTTCTAAAAAATTTGGATACTCGCAAATCAGCTGGGCCGGATAACTTACCCGCTATATTTCTGAAAATGTGCTCAGAATCCGTGGCAATGCCAGTAACTTTGTTGATCAAGAGGTCCTTTAGTGAGTGTTACGTTCCAGACGTTTGGAAATCGGCTTTTATAACACCTGTGCATAAAAAGGCCCGAAAAATCTTGTTGTAAACTACCGACCCATTTCCAAACTCTGCATAATAGCAAAAATTCTGGAAAAAATTGCACACAGACAGATTTACGATGCAATTAAACATTCACTAAATGACTTTCAGCATGGATTTCTACCAGGAAGATCCACAGTTTCAAACCTTGCATTGTTGAATGATTTCACTACCGCCACTATGGATAATGGATCCCAAGTTGACGTAGTTTATACTGATTACAGTAAAGCTTTCGATCGAATTCAGCATGATCGACTCTTATTTAAACTAAAACTAATCGGTATTAGTGGTGATCTACTTAGGTGGTTTGAATCGTACATCCGCAACAGAACGCAAGCTGTAGTTGTTAATAATTACATTTCTAGTTGGATCAAGGTCCCTAGTGGGGTACCGCAAGGATCCCTGTTGGGGCCCCTCTTATTCGTCATTTACATTAATGATATCAGCTGCTGCTTGCGATCTTCTAAATTATTATGCTTTGCTGACGATATGAAGATTTTCTCGGCAGTAAGATCCGTTCACGATGCGCGTGCGCTGCAAGATGACTTGAACCGCCTGGAATCTTACTCTCAAGTTAATTTTCTTGATTTGAATCCCCTTAAATGCTCCGTTGTTACGTACTCTAGGAAGACCAATACCATACATCATGTTTATCGGATAGGCTGCACTGCTCTTTCTAGGGATGTTACGGTAAGGGATCTAGGAATTGTACACGATTTCAAACTGACGTTCGAAGGTCATATTGATAGCATTGTGCGAAGAGCATCCAAGGCTTTAGGTTTTGTTTTGCGTAGTTCCAAGGACTTTAAGCAAATTAAAACGCTGAAAATATTGTACTGTATGTTTCTCCGGACTATTCTTGAGTATGCATCACAAATTTGGAACCCCAGATATAAAATTTACAGAATGCTAATTGAACGCATACAGGAAAAGTTCGTAAAACACCTATGCTATCGCGCAGGGCTGTCATATGACTCATCTAAATACGAAGACCTATGTAAAAAATTCCACCTGCTTCCCTTACACATGCGGCGTGATATTGCTGATATGGTCTACCTTATGAAGATCTCATCTGGTATGATTGATTGTCCTGAGCTTCTTTATAAACTCTCTTTTAACGTACCCCGTAGTTCCCGGCGAGCTGCACCGTTTAACTTGCCTTTTTGTAGCACTAATTATAGAAAGAATAATTTTATCTACCGTTCAATGAAACAATATAATATTTTATCAAGTAATTTTGATTTGGATGTATTTAACACCAGTATTCGTGCGGCGAAGACACTCATTAGTAGGCATTTCTTCAATTGCGAATAATTCTGTTATTTCTTGTCAATTCTTGTACTATTGTTTTTTTTGATTTATTTATGCTAACTTAGACTTAAGCTCACATTAGATTTAGCTATACTTACTCTAACCGTGTGAATCTATTATTAGCTTTTTAAGTTTATACTTTGTAATTTAAAGATATTGTTGTGTAAGCTGATGATTCACCGAATAATAAATAAATAATTAAATGAATAAATAAATAAATAAATAAATAAATAAATAAATAAATAAATAAATAAATAAATAAATAAATAAATAAATAAATAAATAAATAAATAAATAAATAAATAAATAAATATCCTTTTCATCTCTATATTCAAATCACCGGTACGCATATCAAAATTTTAATCAAAAACGTCTAATGAAGTCGGGTGGGGCTTTTAGAATTAAAAAAAGTTGTCCTCCAGTCCAGCCCCACCCGACTTCAAAAGTCGTTTTTTATTATAATTGATATGCGTATTGGTGATTTGAATATTATTTATTGCTTTTTAGTGCTTTTAATTTTCAAGCTGATTTTGTTTTTATTTTTATGTTTTTGGTGGCGATTTTTCTTTTTTTTTTTTTAACTTTTTTCATACAAACGAGGTAACTTTGAAGCTTTGGTTCTCCGCCCCAGGATTAAACGGGGTGTGATCTGATGATGGCCATTCAAAGAGTGAATGGAGGAGGCTCAGATCGCTGAAGAAACCCAACAGATGAGAAGAGTCGTTTACACTAGAGACCGAATGGAGTTTTAAGTGTTTCATTTTCCATACTTTTGATTGTAATTTTAGCTTGTTTTTGTAAAAATTTTTTATTCAACCCTGAGCGACTCATCTAATCCGTTAGGTTTTTTTAGCATTATGGGCCTCCGCCATTCATCCTTTGAATCGCTAACATCAGGTCACACCCCGTTTAAGCCTAGGCGGAGAACCAAAGCGGCAAAGTTACCTTCTTCTTCTTCAAGTGCCTCTCCATTACTGGAGGTCGGCCGTCAGCCTAAAGAACCTCTCTCTGTCCTGCGCCAAGCGAAACAGTTCTTCGACGCTGGCTATACTAGTCCATTCCCTGATGTTGCGCAACCACGATTTTTTCCTTCTTCCAGCGCGTCGTTTGCCTTCAATCTTGCCCATCATTATTAACTGGAGAAGCTGGTATTTCTCGTGTCGCAGGACATGACCAAGATATCCGACTTTTCTTTTCTTGACGGTCTGCAGTAATTCGCGACTCTTGCCAACGCGCTGGAGAACTCTCGCGTTAGAAACCTTCTCAGTCCAACTAATTCGCAGCATTCTTCGGTAGCACCACATTTCGAAGGATTCAAGAAACTTCTGTGTGTCGGCTTTCAGAGTCCAAGCCTCGCTACCATATAACACTACAGGCCAGACGTAACAATGGAGCATTCTAAGGCGGAGCTTTAGTGATAGTTTGCGACTGCATAAAACTTTTTCCATTCTTTTTAACGTTGCTCGGGCAATTTCAATCCGGGTTCGAATTTCCTGCTCGCTATCCCATTCTTCATTTACCCAAGCTCCGAGGTATTTATACATCCGCACTCGCTCGAGATCTGATCCTGCAACTGCTATTACTGCGTTCAGGTGATTTTTGGACACAACCATAAACTTAGTCTTGGAGACATTCATCTTCAGCCCTGCTCTCAAACTGCACTCGTACACCCTATCCATTATCTCCTGCATGTCACGCTCGGTTGAGGCTATTAGTGCTGTGTCATCGGCATATCTCAAATTATTAATGACTTTGCCGTTTACCTTAACTCCGACTTCCAGCCCCTCCAGTGCTTCCGATATGATTGCTTCAGAGTACAGGTTGAAAAGCAGGGGGGACAATATACAACCTTGTCTGACTCCACGGCAAATCTCGATTTGTTCAGTTTCCGCATGCTCGACTCTGACAGTTGCTTTCTGGCCCCAGTACAAGTTCTTGATAATTCTGATATCTTTGCCATCCAGACCAGCGTCAATGAGGCGTTCCATAAGAACGTCATGTTTTACGTTATCAAACGCCTTTTCATAATCGATGAAACACAGGATAACGTCAGCCTGCATATCTCTGCATTTTTGTACCAGAACATTGAGAGCGAACAGTGCTTCCCGAGTACCCATTCCAGATCGAAAACCGAACTGACTCTCCCCTAATTGTTCGTCGCATTTTGGCCGTATCCTATTATGGATTATAGTTAGGAATACTTTAAGAACATGGCTCATGAGACTGATAGTACGATACTCTGCACATTTCTTTGCTTTAGCTTTTTTTGGCAAGGTGATAAACGTAGATCGGAGCCAGTCATCGGGTAGATTTCCTGAGTCATAGATTTGATTGAAGAGATGAGTTAGAGCATCCACATGGCAGTCTTCCAAAAGTTTGATTACTTCGGCTGGTATGTTGTCTGGCCCGAGGGCTTTTCCTGTTTTGGCTGACCTTAACGCTTGCTTCACCTCTGATGTCAAAATAGGTGGGCCATTGTCGTCCGTGATCAAACCACTAGTACTTCTTGAGGCGTCAGCAAACAGTTTACCTATGTAGTCGCTCCATGTTCTTATTTTACTATCTATGTCCAGGAGAGGCTCGTCGTGATCGTCATAAAGCATGTTAGAATTGGGTTTTTTGTTGAGCCCCGCTAGTTCTTTTACCTCTTTATGCAGATTAAAACTATCATGTTTTTGTAGAAGGTTTTCAATACGGTTACACTTATCCCTGTAGAAATGTTCTCTGGCAGCTCCTACTTTCACGTTTTCACGTATATTATAAAGTTACCTCGTTTGTATGAAAATACGCCTATGATTCCATACTTTTGCTCGCGAGTGTATAAAGGTGATCTCTCTCATCTAAATACTTCAGTTCATTATTTTCACAGAAGGAATTGTTACACCTTTAATTCAATGAGCTGATTAGTGAAGATAAGACTGAAAATTGAATCTCAGTTCCACCGAAATCCTCATTCAATCTAAACAAGTTGTTCTACTAACTCCCGAAAATTAATAGAAAAGACACGGAAATTAATAACTAAACTATAGGTAACTAGAAATCATCATCTTCATACCAGCTTTGAAATATATCGATGAATCTGTAGACTATTCCTGCCTGACTGGAACCTCAGAGTCTGCTAGTGAATATACAAAGACGGATAATAAAATCTGTCTCCAAATACAACATAATTTTTTGTATACGAATATACGAAACACAGATCACATATTTTCATTTTCAGAATCAGTATAAAAAAATGTAATGATACCTACATTAAAAACTCACGAAGTTACAAGCTTTTTGTGTTGTCCCGTTAGTAGGGTGTGCGTTAATTATGGTTTTGTAAATATTATTTACTCAAAATATAACTAGTTCAGGTAATGAACGTTCAAAAAGAGGTATAGAGGGAAAGGCGTGGAACACAATTTTTGACTTCGTAACTTTGTTTGGACCTGTTAGGAGGTGAACATATCAAAAGCCCCCGCCCGTAGCCCCTATGCCGGGGGGGAGAGGTAGATTTGAAGGTCCCATTTTTCGGTTTTTCACATATATCTCGAAAACTATACATTCCAGTGACATGAGCTTTTTTTACAAAACGAAAGCTGGTCAAATTTGCTATATGTTTAATTCAGTATTTTTTTTGATATCTTGTGTCGTTTTCGAGATATTCACAATTAAAAGTCTGTAATTTTAACTTTAATATATAAAAGACGAAACTGATTGGTGACTGACATATCAACGCACACCCCAAACCGCTGAGTCTAGAGACTCCAAATTTGGCACATAGGTTCCTTATGAGGTCTAGGAATGCACTAAGAAAAGATTTTTCAAAACTCACCCCCTAAAGAGGTGAAACGGGGGTCCAAAGTTTGTATCAAAGTCCGTCAGTTTCGAAGCTAGGATCTTCAAATTTTGTTCCCAGCGTTTTTGAAAATTTTACTCCCGAAGGGGTGAAAAAGGGGATGAAGTTGTGTATAGAAAATGCGATTTTTATAGAATATGCCGTTCAGAAAAGCGATAGGTTCGTTTGAGCTAACACCAAAGTAAGTAGATATCCACCTACAAACTTTCAGCTATGCAACCTCTACAGATTTTTTCGAATCATCATCAATCAAAAAATATTATTTTTCCTAAATTACTCAGACCAAATAAAAAAGGGAAGACGGAGACTTGCAAGCAAGGGACTGAAGCCAGTTTTTTCATGCAATAGTGTGTGAGCCGGTGTTGCCATAGTAATTCAATCATACTACCCCAATGTTATAAAAATAACGCGTTATGAAATAATAACGTTATTTATCACATATCAGAATCAAAACAAAAAACTGCCTGGATTCAAGAGATCATAATACGGTCCCAAGGGGGGTATTACAAGCTCTTAAAACTTGTCAGTTTTCTGAATGGCTATCAAAGCGTCTCTTTTATTTATTACTGATGAAAGAGACGCAGACTATGATAGGCATTCAGCCATTCTGACTCGGGTGTGAGGCGACGGCTACACGCCTCGTACTGTGATCCATCAGTATTTAATCAGGGACCTATTTCATAAAAGATTAGTAAATTTACTATAATAATTTACCATAGTTATTATTGGGGTAGAATTATGTTTCTCATTAATTATAAAACATAATTCTACCCCAATAAAGTATTACTATGGTAAATTACTGTACTTTTTCATTCTTTTATTAAATAGATCCCTGATAAATAATACTGATGGACCACAGTATTTACCGCACGTGTAGCCGTCGCCTAATGATAGATAGAAAAAGTGAGCTTCTCAAAGCCCTGCATGCAGCTCGCTTTAAAAGTACTGGCGGAAGTAGGAAGGAAATAGGAAAAATGTAAAAAATAAAACTAACGAATACTAAAGTTTCGTGTATTTAAAGCAAGATGTTTGTCCTGACATGTTAGGCATCCATTACACGGTAGGTTTTGCTGTCAGTTTAACCACAGTCACGGGCTGTGCTGTGACTGACGATTAACCTACCGTGTAATGTAGTGACTGATGGTTGCATGATGTGATTTGTTCTTTCCATCAGTCAATCAGTCAAACTCATGACATCCTTCGTTCAATATGTATAGTACCCTACCTAAATTAATTTAAGTTGGGAGATATTTTCGTAAAAGTACTTATTTTACCTTTGTTAAGAATACCTATTTTTTTCACTTAATCCTTTAAGCCCGGAAAATGACACACAATATTCCATTTCCATCAGGGATTGCAGGATTAAAAATAACTATTTTAAGTGACATGGGTTTTATCAAAGTTTTAAATTTTGCTTTTCATTTTAAATTTTTTAAAGAATTCATACTTTATCTAGTTTAAAAAAACCCGCCTGCATAAAAAGACAAGTCAACTGAAAAGATGGAAACAAGATTAAATATTAAAGGCAACATAATAACATGCTGTCAGGTCAGAGGCATGCATAAAGAAAGTGACATTATGAATTATTTGAATTATATACCTCCGACTGCATGTTATTATGTTGCCTTTAATATTTAATCTTATTTCCATCTTTTCAGTAGACTTGTCTTTTTATGCAGGCGGGTTTTTTAATTATATAATTTATTTTTTTATTTATATCTTTTTAGTTATCATATATTACGGTCATGATATACCTTTTCGAAATCTTCATAATAAGCCCTTTAATTTGATACCCATATTGCAGTATTATAAAAAAAAACCACTACGTATAATAGCACCGTACAGCCGCCATGTTAGTTTTTTAGAACGCCACCTTCTTAAGAAGTTTTTTAGAACGCCATCTTCTTAAAAACAATTGGGCTGACAAGACGAATCTAACGATATCTTAATGATTGAAATCCGTTCAGCCGTTTAAAAGATATGAGGTAATAAAGAATATTACATATCTACATACAAGATAGAAGATACGCGCGAAAAACATAACCCTCTTGCAGTCGGGTTAAAACAGCATCTAAATCGGTCAAACCGTTATGGAGATAAATGAGAACATGATGCTGCAGCACTCCCTATCGGCTAAATACTATAACACTTATCTAAGAAGCATCGCCAAAAACCATTACAGAAAGCCGTATCGAAATCGGTTTAGTAATTTTTGAAAAACGACAAAAACTATATTGCTTTCGGCCCAGTAGGTAGTTTCCGAGGAAAATGGTAACAGACATAGACAAACAAACAAACAACCTCTGAGGCGACGGCTACACGCGTGGTAAATACCGAGATCATCAGTATTTAATCAGAGGTCTATTTCATAAAAGTATAAAAAAGTACAGTAATTTACCATTATAATAGTTTATTGGGGTAGAAATTATGTTTTATAATTATTAAAATTATGTTTTACAGTTCTACCCCAATAACAACAATGGTAAATTGTTATAGTAAATTTACTAATCTTTTATGAAATAGGCTCCTGATGAAATACTGATGGATCACAGTATTCTAACCCCAAACGCATATACCGCCTCCATTCCTTTCTGTCCGTCGTGGGTAAAAACAGTCCAGAAACAGAAATAATTAACGCGTAATTTTTAACAAGAAACAACGTTACGTTACTTTCCATGTTACCCAATAACAGGTTTAAAATAGAACGTTCGGCATGGCAACACTTGGATTGAGGTTTTGTGTTTCAAGTAATACCTTAATGTTTATTTTGAATTAGTGAAAATATTAGTTTCCAGTTTTACTTATGTGTGAAATGTGACTCCATCCTGCTTTTTATGTGTCGAAAATTGGTTTTTACACCTTTTCACTACACAATTCGGCATTTTCTTTGGTGAAATTTATAATTTATTAGTACGTCCTGGTACGTCCGCTTCGCACGCTGGCTGTTAAGAAAAGGCGTAGTTTCGTTACATGTGTGTGCGTGTAACTGTGTATGTACACGCCAAGGCGTAGTTTTATCGGATTCAATGCTTTGTTCAGAGGACTACGTCTTCCCTTTTTTGTTTGGTCTGAGCTAAATTACAGATATTCAGGAGCGGATATCTCAAAAACCATACAAGATATCTAAAAAATTTACATAATAACTTGTCTCAAATTTAATCAGCTTTCATTTTGTAAAAAAAGTTTTCGATATATATCTGGAAAACCGAAAAATGGGACCTTCAAACCCCCCCCACCAATCATTTTCCTCTATACCTTTTCGTTAACTGGGCTAAACATGATATAATAAATATTGCTATTGATTCAATATCTAACTGATTCTGAACAAACAGTTTTCAGGTTTCGTATATACTAAAATAACCTTGTATGTCAGACAGAAAAACAAATTTTATCATTAAAAAGCGGTGGTCATGTGGTTGATGAGGAAAATTAATTCGAAATTAGTTTACTCTTGCAATGTGAGTTGAATTCCAGATCTTGAATCCCGAAAGTCGGGCTACATTATATCTCTGGAAAATAAAGAGTAACCGATGAAATACTGCAAAGACCATTTTGTGATAAACCGCGCGGGGTCGCTAATAATAAAAAACCGGTCAAGAGCGAGTCGGACTCGCGCACCGAGGGTTCCGTACCATCATAATTGCACCATTAAACCACACTACAGAGTGGAATAGTAAAATTAGTATTGCAGTTTTAGGTCAGCGCTATCTCTTGACCGATAGTGGAACTAATGTTAACTTTTTTAGAAATTTGATAATTTCTAAAAAAGTGTGCCATATTGAGATATCATTTTATTTTTCCTGTAATCTTTATATATACAGACAAACTGAGTCACACCATAAGGGTTCCTTTTTTACCATTTTGGTACGGAACCCTAAAAATGCTTTAGATACCAAATCGTATTGGTAATAGTGATTTAAATTTTAGAATTTTTTTTTTTAATAACTACCTAAGTACCTTACACATACATTGTATCGTCGTTACAATTAACATCCATAATGTTATTTATTCCAGCGGACTAAAATCTACGGAAATGTAATTGCAAACAAATATTTCTTAAAGAGTGGCACCACGGGGCCAAAAAAGTACAACCCGCTCAGTTTTAGTCGTGCCAGCCACGCACCCGGTGACTGACGTTAACGTTCTTTATAATAATAGTAGTTTGTATTGCAGAGAAAAGAGAGAAAGAGAAAGTTTATTAGAAATGGAGTCCTGTGTAGTCAAATGGTGTAAAAGACGCAAAGAAGGCAGTAAAAATATGCAGAAATAACGTATCATATTTTTTCGTTTAAGTATAGTAAATAACTATGAGTATACAAATTAAAGTCGCTAATAAGCAACGGGCAACCAGTGCTCAGACGCTTTTGTACTTTGCGTGTGGTTCCATTTTTTGAGCGCAATACTTGTTCCATATATTTAAGTTCGCTGATTTATTCATTCAAAATTATAAAACGCTGTCTTCAACAGATATCGTCGACACGTTGGCAGTCACGAACCGATCTCTTAATCCCTGCATGTTCAGTCGTCTACGGCGGGCGTTATGACGCAAACCGTCTATTCCGTTAATTAAAACACCGTATCCTTCGAATTAGGGCTGAGATACGGCGGCCATGATGAGATCACACGCGCATGCGCGCTCGCGCTCGATACCTTACGAGCTACTTGTTGATCGGAGCCCATTCACCACGCAGCCGGCCGCGCATTGTACGCAGTAGAACCTACAGTTAGAGGCTGGGCCAGTTTTATTTTTAACCCGAGGATTCTTTCAGCATGTCAAGCCTCGCGATCGATGGTTTTCGAAAACATAAGTCTTCACTTCCATGCTCTAAACTTGAGTCTTCCTTCATGTTCTTATGTTATATGACTTATGTTCTCTGACTTATGTTATGACTCTTTGAACCTCATGAAGCAGTCTTTAATATTAGTGTACTTTACCTTTAGACGTTATATTTACAGGCCGGCACAGAACTTGACAAGACCAAGATGAGACAAAAGATGCGCCCAGTTAAGTGTTTGTAGCTGCTGCGCATGTTTTGTCTCATCTTTCTCTTGCCAAGTTATATGCCGGTATCTATACCTACGTTAAATATTATTATATTATAGCATGATTTTATCACTCTTATGAAGTTCTAGTATCTTTGATTGAAACTAAAACATTAGAGATACAGGGCACCTCAACATAATAAAATATTAAATTCGACGCAACAGTAAGAGCCTGTGCTCTTCTGTTCTGTAACAGTTAGAGTAGGAATTATCCTACATTTATCTCACATTAGTTTTAAGTAACTAATTAGATACCTATAGCTTTATTATGTGCATTGCGTTTACTTTGGCAATGTTCCAAAACATTTCAAGAAGATTTTATTTCTTATCAGAATTGTGTGTATTTTAAGACACTCACGCTGTTTGGTTTAACTGAAGTAAACGCATTGTATCACGACGCAATTCCGCTTTATTGTTATATATAGCTAAACTGCACACTGTTGTTAAGTCATAGCATTGATTACGAAACCAAATGTCATATCATTTGGGCATGTTAGTCCACGATTTAACAATAAAAAGGTATTTTGTACCTATTTCATCTCATCAGTTATCATCAAGAAAGTAGAATATTTTTAGTTACGTAGAGGTTGAAGATGCATAATTCTAAATGGCGTTAAATGCATTCCAAATAATGTCGCAGACGATATTTTTTAATGTAAGATGATATTTTATACTTACATTAAAAAAGCTTTGCCATTCTTCCGAAGGAAACACACATTTTAAGATTCGCGTTGACTTGTATGTAGCAACCAACAGATCACATTGATTTCAGCAGATCAGTATCAGGCTCAAAATATGTTTTACAATAACTTGGATATTGCTATTTATTATAATAATATTTTGCAATTGTGTATGAAATCTAGCGATCAATACGGGGGTGGGTGCGCGGCGAGTTGCCCACGCCCGCCCCCGCGCGCCTCGCCCCCGCGCCATCCCAAAAGCTTGAAATTCAACACCTTCAACCGCCCACGGATCTTGGTTTGGCCACATTTACAGAAACCTGAAGTATCTTTCGAAAATCTTCAAAAAATATTATTTTCCTCGTTGATGTCTAATGTATAGAGTAGTTAGTAAATAGGCACTTACTTTGCAACCAAATTAGAACATGTCCTGCGATCCTCGATAGTTGCACTGAAACTCCAGGTATGACCGAGCTGCTTTCACGCACAATTCACAAGTTTTTGATGAGCTCAAGTGTTAGATCAGTGTTTTGAGGCGGCTCAAGAGCCGCCGTGTGCTGACGCCACGAGGCCGAACTGGATACTAGGCGAGCTCAGATCTGGAGGGTAGTGTGCGCGCGCCGCCCCCCCTTCCCCCCCACCCCCGCCGCTCGTCGATGAATGGAGCCAGCCGCCCTTGCCAGGCTCCCTATATAAATCCCTTTCAACACTCTACATTATTGTATCGGCCACTCTGAATAACGCTCGATGAAAATAGATGTAGAGATTATAAATATAGTCCGATTAGATCATCATTATGATTTTCAATGCCTTTTTTGTTTGTGTTGTTAAGTTGCTGGTTTATAGGTTTTCAATTAGCCTTATCAATATTCTAAGTATTAAGTGAATATACAAAAAAAAACATACAAACATTAAAAATTACTAATCAAATCTGATATGATTATCTACTTGAAACCTTCAAACCCTTACGACCCGTGGACCCACCGGCTTTACCCACTGGGAGGTCCACGGGTAAATTGCGACCCACTGCTTAGTGCAGTGGGTCGAACGGTATACGCAATTTACCCAAAGTTATACGCAAAATTGGGAACGAAATTTGAAATACAAAATTATAAAAATATCGATTCTATTATAGAAAAAATATGATACATTTTAAACATTGTATAAAGTCGTACAAAACTTCTAGCTCGCTCTGAAGTTTCTTCACGCATGTGCATTATGAGAAAACCAGACATTATCTAAAAAAAAGGTTTTTTGAAAACATTACTATTTTTTTCTTTCTCCATAAAATGTTTTGACATTTTTATTCAAGAAGTTATAAACTTTATATTTTTTTTTAATAAAAATGTCTAAACATTTCCATTTTTATAAACTTTTTATAACACAACCAATCTTTTCAGTTACATCTTCCAGAAAACAGTAATATTATCTCAAATACAGCAGAAATCTAGGAATGCTCGAAAGAAGATGTGGTTGTGGCATGACTCAATATATGAAAGGCGCTAGATGGCAGTGTAAGTGACGCTGAAAGTTTATCCCTCCCGCAAGAACTTCCCAAGTTTAGTAGAACTGATGAGCCTGGCCGTAAAATTCAATGTCCGCTGAATCGCACAGAGGGCGCTCACCAGAAGCTTTTCCATTGCAAGTGAATGGAATGAAATCTCAATCATTTTTTTACCGACTTCAAAAGGAGGGAGGTACTCAATTCGACCAGTTTTTTTTTTTTTTTTTTTTTGTTTTTTGTATGTACACCGATTACTCGAAGACGGCTGGACCGATTGAAATGATTCAAACGTTATTACATTAGGTAAACTTCCAAGTTGGTCCCATTTTTTAAAATTTTGAAATCGGTTCAGTATTTTTCAAGTAATCTTGAAAAAAGCACGAAAATAGTATGATTTTGTGTGAACTACCTCGATGATCAGTCGTATAACTTCTTTGTTTATGAACTGAATAAGATAATAATTATTTTTTTGTTGGAAAAGGGATATCTTAAGTGTAGTTCTTTAACCGACTTAAAAAAGGAGGTTCTCAGTTTGACCCGCATGTATGTATGTTTCTCCGCGATTAACTCACGTTTGGCTGAGCCGATTTTAATTTCTACCTAAATAATATACCTACACTATCTAATACAAAAAGTACCTACACTAAAAAGTAAAAAAATAAAAAATTGTTTAAAAAAACAAAAAACCGACTTCAAAAAACCTACCTCTAAAAAGCAATAAATAATATTCGTAATAATAAAACACGTCTATTGAAGTCGGGTGGGGCTTTTAGAATAAAAAAAAAGAGATTTGTACTCCAGCCCCACCCGACTTCAATAGACGTGTTTTATTATTACGAATATTATTTATTGCTTTTTAGAGGTAGGTTTTTTGAAGTCGGTTTTTTGTTTTTTAAACAATTTTTTGTTACAAAAGTGTTCAATAAGTAAACTGTGCTCGTGGTGTGATGTTTAAAAACAACTACTTATTTACAAGGACGCACGTCACAGAGTACGAGAGGAATCAATTTACCTAGGGAACCGTTGACCAGGATTAAGTATATTCTATGTTTTAATCCAAGGTTGTGATCGCGTAAGTTAATCGTATTCATTTGACAGTTCATGTCGTATTCCATCGACTGCAATTTGTATGGGATGACATATTATTAAGATACAATATGAACTGTCAAATGATTACGATTGCCTTTACGCAATCACCTAGCAGGTTATAAGCTACCTGTGTACCAAAGTTCATCCACATCCATCCAGCCGGTTCTTGAGTTAAAATGGTGTAAATAACTCAACTTTGTTTTATATATTTATTAGATTAGATATCTGTAACATTAACTACTGATCATGAAATAAATGAACAACGATCTCGATAATAAACCTTTATTTTACAACATCTGTTATTAAAACTATTGGCTTGCAATCTTTTTCTAGTATGAATAACCAATTCGAATACTTACATAGTATTATTTATTATGCTTTATTTATCATTTAGGTCTGTGATACCTACTAAATAGTTATTATTTACACATGATTTATTATACCTTGTTTCGCTCGTATGGAAAGTTCCTGTATCAAATTAAAATTGACATATATTTTATGTATTCATCTTTTTCATAAAAAATTACATAGCGCTAATTGTATTAGAATCAACACACTACATTGTACCAGTACTACATTTGTAATGCTTTGCATTGCTATCGCATGTTTTGAGATAAACTTTAGCCTTATTATTTTTAATGAATTTAAAACCAAACAATATTATGTTTGTGTTCGAGGCCTAAATAGATACTATGTTGGTTTTAGTTGTGTGTACTTGACTTGATATGAGAAACATCATTCGCTACAATCAAGTAATTTACTAAGTAAATTGTATTTTTTCCTAAGTTTCTCAGATGAATATTTCTGAAAAACAAATTGCACCATGTGAACATTCATTTCCTTCATTATTAATAAAGAATTTATTTTTATTAATGTCTAATAGATTATTTTACATAGCACAATAAAAAGTAAGCATTCATTTCGGTTTTATTTGTTGCGTTTGATCGCCCATAATATCTATGTAATGAGTTTGGCAGTTTATTACATGCAAATAATGTTCTATTATCTACTGACATTAAAAACTACAATCATTATATAAGAGAATGACAAGTTTGCATTGGCTTATACAAGTTTGGCACATTACCGTTCAATCACATGAATATTATTTTACAAAAATATACACATTATATTACTGAAATAATATATCTTGAACACGTCAACAAATTATTGTTTGTAAAATATAAACTGGGTGGATTTATTAATATGTACTTATTTTTAATGACATTTTCAAATGTTAAAATTTATTGATCATGCTTGACACTTCTTAATTGTATTATAAACCTCTAAAGAGTTTCATCACTGTATTGTAATATTTTAATAGTTCACCTTTACAATTTAAATGACCCAAAAAGAACTTCAGTTAGCAAAATTGGGTCTTAATCTTTGGAAAAAGAAAAGAAAATTATCAATGATCGTAATTCCCTGCTGGATTAGATTTTTCGTGAAGTTTTGTTTTTTATAAAAATTAATTTCTTTTTCTTCATAGTTTTAGTTTTTAGCCTAAGCGAGACATTCAATCCAACCGGATAAATGCTCAAACAGAGATGGAGTTAAAACGTGATTTACATGTTCGCCATCCACGTTTGCCGACCTCGTTCAATTCAATCCAAATATCAACCGTGACAAAATTGGCAACTACGGTCACGTTGTTCGGAGGACTGGGCATAACAACCTCTTAAAACTTGCAAGGTTTTTGAATTGCTATAGTTACATCTCTCTCTCTCTCGTTGTATACCAAATAAAAGAGCTGCATTGAAAGCCAGCAGAAAACTGGCAAGTTTTAATAGGTTGTTATGCCCAGTCCTCCGAACAACGTGACCGTAGTTGCCAATTTTTTATATGTTAGGCTCAAAGACCGAAATCGGTCTTTGAGCCTAACATATATAATACGGAGACTGGTTGGCGATCGCGTAACCCACTCTTAATTTTGCCACTTCTTTTCTGTACTAGTAGACTAGTCTGGTTCAGTCGAAAATATAGAAGACCCAGTAGATGGCATTAAAAATGAGGAAGCTCACGGGGAAGATGACTCGGGAGTAGGTGTCGATGACGTTGACGTCACGGATCTTGGGCATCGACGCCTTGAACACGGTCGCGCCCCGGCGCAGTGCGTGGATCATCTTCGGCTTGGCATTGGAGCTATCTAGAATATATGAAGCTGCACGTTATGTAAATAAGAGGTATAAGTGCGTCGTAAATTCCCTGCCCGACCCGTGGTCACACCGTTTTACCACACCAGTGTGACAACGGGGAATTCAATCCGACCCGTGGAGACCACGGGTCGGATTGCCGGACCAACACGCCCTCGACCAAATTTGCTTCTATAACATTGATGGTGATTTCAAAATTTTTAAGTAGGAAGCTTGCGCATGCGTACTGACAGAAACGCTCCATTACTTTTATTTACCGTATCGAATTTCATGATTAACTTATCATCAGCCATTGGATGTAGAACAAGTGGACGTTTTGTTTGATCCTGTTTTGGGATTTAATGGCCCTCAAAAAGCGGCACACATAAATTAAGATTTCTTGTAACTATAAGAGTTATTTATGTGTGGTGGCATTATCGCATTACCGACATCACAGACCGACAATCTTTTTTATGGAACTGTGGTAATAGAGTGTCTATTTAATGAAAAAATCTCTTATCTATAAGGAAGGGCTGTGCCCCGGAAGTGGGGATGTTGAAATGACTGGTGATGTTGATTCCGTGAAGGATTTGGATGTGGTAAGGTGATCAGCTTTCAGTGCTGAAGTGCTAATAGTTATAAGAATGTGGAGCTCGATGGCGCTGGTGGTTCAGCGCCCTGGCTCTGCAACTGCGGAGGTTAAGCAATTGTGGTGGGTTATAGCTCATCCTCCTTATCCACCCATAACGAAGGCCTGTGCCCCATCAGTGGGGACATTAAAAATGGCTGATGTCGAAGTTATACCACAGAATAGATAGGTATAAGTACTACCGTACAGAAAGGAAACTCCACCCCGCCCCACAATCAATTACCTCACCCCACCGGCGCCCACCGAGCGAGTTCGTGTGCCGATCCGTGTGCTCGATCAATAGCTCTAGACTTCACGCACACAGTTGCGCGTGTGCAAAAACGTCACTGTGTAGCGTCTATGTAAAAGGTAGTTGAAACGCGACGCTGCTATGGAGTGCCCGGGGTGTGGCTATATGCTGAACACTCACTCCTAGAGGTCCTAGAGTGCGGGCGCGTGCGGTAGCGCAGCGTAGTGTGGTCGCGTTGCAGCCGCAGCGAGGGCGGCGCGCCGGCCGCGGTCGGCAGCGGCTTCGAGCGCAGCCCCAGCAGCGGCGACACGCGGCCCGTGCTCACCGGGTACTCGCGGAGAGCTATGATCTCTTCTGCTGACCGGGATCCTAGGGACATCAAACAAAATCCATTTTATCGTCATTTGAAATCGGATAATGTGCTCGGTAGTTTCTCTTTTGTTGATAAGATCATATTTATTTACAAACATGACTTTCCGCCAACTAAGACAAGGTATATAGTAGGTATATTTCAGTCCTACAAATATTAAAAAATGTGAAAGTTTGTGGGTTTTGGATGTTTGGATGCTTGTTCCTCAATCACGTAAAAACGGCTGAACAGATTTGGATGAAATTTGACACACAAATAATTTATAGCCTGGATTAAAACATAGGATACTTTATAACCCGGTCAAAGGTTCCATAGGGATTTTCGGAATGTCCACGCGGACGAAGTCGCAGGCGGAAGCTAGTTTAAATAAATGCCTTACTAGTTGAATTCAGTTTTTTGTCCTAATTTGCAATTTTTTAACTGACTTAAAAAAGAGGGGGGTTGGCAACGCAAAGCTAATTGTAGATGTCGCTGCCTACGCTTGTTCCTAAGATAGTAGACGTTCAGAACAAAATGTATGGGAAAATAGGTATTTTGTAGTATTTTTTTACCGAAAAAGACCCATTGACCCAAAATGGATATAAAAGACTATTCTACAATGCAAATGCCGGAATTGAAAGCCAAATTAAAACGTTTTTATTCTTACAGAATTTATTAATTTTTTTCTATATCCAGATTTTTTCGGAAATTTGTAAGTGCCAACATTTTTAAAGCACAGAATTTAATCATTTTAAAGCTAAAAAACGATTTTTTAAAGTAAAAGTCCTTTGTTTTCATAGTTCTCGTGGAACAAGCGTACGCAGCGCCATTTTGACAGTTGCCTTCCCCGATTGTATATTTTTTATTGTTGTTCGCGCGTAACTTCGTCATTTATGGACCGACTTTGATGATTCTATTTTTGTTTGATCGAATTTCTGTTAAATACCACTATCTCTGCAAAAGCTTACCTGTAGCACATTTTAAATCCTTCTCAATACTAGTGCTGGTTGACAGGTCTCGGTTCTTTAACTTGGCCCTCTTCCTGGCCCGGGCGCCCCAGTAGGTGTAGTTGACCGCGGCGTACTCGAGCAGCGCGGCAAACACGAACACGAAGCACATCACTAGGTAGATGTCGATGGCTTTCACGTACGATATGCGTGGAAGGCTGCTTCGCACGCCTGTGCTGATCGTGGTCATCGTCAGCACCGTTGTGATTCCTGCGATAGAAATGGTAAGTATCCATTACGTGTCGTAGTTGTAGTTATTGGTGCATAGTTGTTTTGATCTTCGGATTTGATAGAATTTGATAAGCAAGGCAGAAAATGATGAGAAATATGGAACAAAGGATCGAATCTGGAGCAGTAAGCGCTTTTTGACTGGAGCCCTCAAATTTTGAAAAATCAATAATTGAATTGATTCTTGAAATAGAAATGGTACGTATCGTAGTTGTAGTTATAGCACATAGTTGTTTTGATCTCCGGATTTGATAGAAGGCAAGGCAGAAAGTTGTGAGAAATATTGGAACGAAGGGGTCCGGAGCAGTAAGCGCTTTTTGACTGGAGCCCTCAAGTTTTGAAATATCAACAATTGAATTAACATTGCTGTTGGTAACTAATTAATTTTTCAATAAGCTATAATTGAACGAAACTAAAATATTGGAAAAAATAACTAATTAAATGTTATAATACAATATTTACCTAAAGCAACTCTTGCTGATGTGGCCTCGTGGTTGATCCAAAAGGAAACCCAGGAGAGCATGACGATGAGAATGCTCGGCAGGTACGTCTGGAACACGAAGTAGCCGATGTTCCTGCGCAGCTTGAAGCTCAGCGACAACCTTTGATAGACGCCAGTTGCCAACTTCTCCTATAATTTTGTTATAATTTCATTTTTCATCATCGTCATCATCTTTACAGCTGTATACAGTTGTTACCCGCTTGGATAACAAGGACCTCTTTATATCTAGTAGGTATACTAAACCAGAGGATGGTTCAGAGAATACAGCTTAGGTGGTATACGTTACTGCCTGTTGTGGCAAGCATCTTCAGGATAAGGTGAGCGAACATATGATTGTTTAATGGGTCTGGTATTAAAGGAGACTGAAGGACCCACAGTCTCCTTTTTAACGATAGAACTATTAATGTCTTTGACTTTATTGTCTCCATTTACTCTGTTTCTGGACTAGAGTCACCATGTCTCACCTTTCTGTCATTAGTTTCGTGGCCCAATATGGTGAACTGCGGCAGCTCAGCGTCCTCGACACCTCGCACCGGTGTTTCCTTCCAGTACATCACCACGTCGGACACGGTGTACCCATCTGTAGCAGTCGGCACGTTAGCATGCTGCCCGGCTATTGTAGCCTGCAGCATTATATACCAATTCATAAACCAGGATTTATAAAATTGAAATACTATTGCTCAAAAATCCAAAACCATTCCATCATTAGTGCTTGGTATTATAAGTCTGCAGATTACAAATTTACAAACTACCTAGTGTTATTTTTGTTTTGTGTTAAGTATATTTTAAAATGCTATGTAAGTAAAGTGTTAGGTAAGAGTAAATAACAACAAAATGTTAAACAACATTGAAATAGCAAATTAATTAAAATGTTTGCTCAAAGAAATACAATGCCGCGCACAGGTAAGGAGTTGATCAATATGAAAATATATGAGTGGATAATTCTATTATAAGTGTTTTAAAAACTGTATGAGGTAGGACATCTCTAATAACTGTACTGTAAACCTAAGATGCTTTAATGTTCTAAGTAAAAATGTCATCGGTTATCGAAATGGGACCTAATATGTAGTAGGAAGTAACTTGTGAACGTTTTTATCGGATGAGTGTCAACTGGAGCTTAGTGTCGTTGAGTGCAATGTCGTGTCTGGAACCATTCGGCGAAATTCAAAGCAAAATAGTCCCTGCCCATAATAACGCAGTACTCACTGCGGAAAGAAAATATAACAGTATCTTTGTTACACTAAATATCAAAGATACTTTAAAGAATATTCCTTGATTAACTTTTTCGAAGGAATTTGATTGGAAGATTACTCCGGAGAGCAAAACTAACTTTAAAGTGATATGAGGTAGAGAAGAGCAATGTTTTTGGGATTATTATTACTTATATGCTTGCTATGTTTGATGTCGAAGAGTCTTCTAGTAACGGAGCTGTTGAATGTTGCATGAAGTAAATCTGAAAATGTCTAAAGTGAAATGTAGCGCCTGAAGCAAAGCGACCGAAGCGCGCCCTGTTACAAGTATTAGAGTCACACAGCTTTCAATCTCGACGGTGCAGTTCTGGCTGTCGAGGGGGTAGTAGTGGAGGTCCATCATGCAGGCCAGCGTGGCGGTGAACCTCATGCCGTAGGTGATGCTGCCGTCGCCGCCCAGCCGGACGAGCTTGTTGCGCTCGGTCACGTCGTGGAGGAAACTACAAAATAATATTTAACATGTTGGTTTCGAGCAAAATAACTGTCCCTTACTCAAATGGCCTCCATTCTCTGCGTTTGAACGCTACGCTTACTATTATTGCTTTAAAATAAGCAGTAAACTATCAAGTTACGTGCCGTAAGCTGGTCAATTCCATACAATATATCAAGTCTGCAATTTACATAAGTTCTCGACATGTTATTTATTCGACTATTGCTCATATCACAGAATAGATTTTACCTCATATTTAAGCTTTAAAAGTAATCGTAGCGGCCAACATTGAATGTTGGCCATTTGAATAATATCAAAATACATCAAAATTTTAATAAAATTATTAAAAAAATATATAGGTACATTAATGTTGTTGGTCAGCGTATTTATACTGACAGCGTCCAGTCAAAAGAAAACCAAGACCAACTAATCGTGAATGAAAGAGCGTTTAAAAGTTGCGACCGAAATAAGCAAATTAAATAATTTTTAGTCTTATGAATTTAATTAACAACTAAGTAGCTTCCGCCCGCGACTTTTTCCGCGAGAAAATATCTAGAGAATATACACGTTTAATTTTTAAGTATATCTAAAAATGAAATGAGTGTATTTCTTCCCTATTCTAATCGAATATGTACAGTTAAAAGTTTAAATATTTAATAATTGGTCAATATATTGAGGTTTGTTTATATCCCAAAATTTTACTGATTTCTGGATTTAGAGCTCATTCATAGAATTACACGCGTGTAATCAAAAGATACTATCTTGTGTACCTACGTAAATAATGAAAAGAATGAATTTACGCACGCGTCTTGCTATTTTTGTGAGTTTGCCGATTAATCAAGATTTTTTTCGATATTTTCAAACTATTCATTTTTAATTGCATGTTCATATTCAAAAACGTGGTCTGATATATTTTTAAGTATTTTTAGACATACTTAAAAATTGACGGTGTATAAATCCGAGATAAAAAAAGTATCCTATGGTTTAATCCAGACTATAAACTATCTTTATGCCAAATTTCATCTGAATCCGTTCAGCCGTTTTTTGTGATTGAGTAACAAACATCCAAACTTTCATTATTAGTAGGATAAATTCAAAATCTGAAGGCGGACAACTTATAAGATTAAAGTTTCTTTGTCAATAAAATTATAGAAGTATCTAAGATACCAAAAGGTAAGAATATTGAATATGCTAAAAATAACAAGGTATTCGGTGTCATACATTTTAAGCAAGTTTCCATTGGTTTCCAGTAAACGAATCGAATACGAAAAAAAAAATTCTTATTCTGATAGAAAATATTTCAGTATAAAACGTAGAAACAAAAATAAATTCAATGTTATAACTTATTAGATCTATAAATCCAAATGTATGTTGGTGCTTACAAAGCATTCAACTCGATAAAAATCGCGTGAACATTATTTATCTGCAAACATTCAAAGCAAATGGCGGTATAAAAGCATACCTGTTTTTGTCGTTAGCAAAAAACGTGTCCGGAACCCAAATCTTATCGGCGAAGTCGCCAGATAAGGTGAGGACCTCGTCTGCCAGCCCGAAGGCCAGTCTCTCGTCCTTCCAGTATTGGTTCAGATAAAGTGTTATTGTGTAATCCTGAAAGAAGTTGTCTTATTCACTCATAGGTACGAAAAACTCTGCCTTTTGTTGTGCATTAATTTTATGTTCTTGATCAGTGTGTTCATAGTAAACTATGTTATCTTGTCCTTTTATTTCCAAAAGGCCATTTAGGACTCGTATTAACCTAGATTATGGCAACTTTTTTATTTAAGTATTTATCACAGAAAAAGAAAAAAAATTACAAACTTAGCTTTCGCCAAACTCCATAACAGTTTGTCGGCGAAATATAAAACTATGCTCTAGTTCTTAACAAAAGACATAATCCAATATAGGTGTTGGAGTTAATTTAAAGTAACCTGTGCCTGTTTCACAATCTATGTTATGGCACTAACTCCTGCGGACTGATTATCTTATTAGAAACCACCTAGCGACCTGTCTCATTTGACAGATGAATGTGATACATTGCTACTTCTTTTTGGGGTGAAAAAAAACATACCAAAGAAAAGTAGCAATGTATGTGAAATGAAACCGGTCGCTAAATAGTTTATATTTAGATAATCAGGGTGCCGATCTATTTTAAAATGAAACAGAACAGGCCTTAACATTAACAGAGTGCATATAGGTTAGCTACTTATTAATATAAATCTGAGAAAGCTTTCTTCAAATATTTTTTTATTAACTTAAACTAGCTATGATCGGGTGTAATTTTGTGGTCGGAAATATTGTTGCTTTTCGGAATATATAATCAATCACACTCCCTATAGCCAAGAATGATCTATTTTTGCTGTGTCGGTAAGTATGCATTACATATTATAAAATACGCATAACATTAAAAATATTTAGATTGCTGGTTAATTGCTCCACCAAAAAAATAATAATATGTAATCTGGATGTAATAAGCAAATGTCATTAGGACGGAATTTGTGCAGTTGCACGTGGTCTGGTAGTTACCTATAAAGACCACAGAATCAAAGAATTATTTCTTTGATTCTGTGGTAGAGGTTCTGTGATAGAGACGTTTTTTAGAACTTTTCTTAACTAACTGGGCCTTTTAAAAGGAAAGCAAGTAAATGTGCCTTCAATGTACTGTTCCTGTTTAGGTATACAGCGCAAGGTATACAATGTAGTAAATAGAGAAGTGGGCGGTGACTTTACCGGCGCGCCGGCAGCAGAGGCAGGCGGCGTGAATAAAGACGTGCATCGATTGGCGAGTCAGCACGCCGCCCCTCGGTCACCGGCGGCGATGTGTGTCAAGTGACGCCCTTGCTCTCTTTCCGATGCTATTAAAAGCTTAATGAATTACGATGGACGCGCGCTGAGAGGTCCTTGATATGACCCGAAAACATCCTCAGCGGTACTCGAGCACAGCCAAGGTCGAAGATTTGGGACAAGCTATCCATCAACCTTTGATCTCGTCTCGCGCGATTTTCTAACGAATTTGTTGTGTTAGGTGCCATAAATAATGCTCTACAGTTTCCTGACGTCATTCGGTGAAAAAGTGGACGCCCCGTTATCACCGACCACATAAAAGTTTTATACGTGCTCTGATCGACGTTATTATGAAAGATTACTCTAATAGTAGTGGCTTCACAAAGCGTGACCGTAAAATTCTAAAGGGTTACTAGGTATATCATGGGAGATAAGTGCACAACATTACCATGACATTTTGTTACCTGACAACACCAGGGCATTAGTTACAAAATAGCTGTTTTGAAATCTATGAGAATTTGACCTAATAATATTATGTACTTAATAGTAATTAAGTATGTTATTAAGTTTATCTTCTCACCGATTGAAAAATTCATGCGCAGTATTATGTCAACTGAATTTAAACCAAGTTTCTATTAATAGTTACGTTACCGAGGGATATGCTCGTATTTGGCAATCAAAAGGCTCATGAAACATTAAACAAGTGATTTATAACAATAATAATTTGACGTACCATGTTGACTTCTGATATCGCGTCAAAGCTCGCGATAGTTAAATCCATGCCGACGTAAAGCGGGTCTCCTGAAAGCAATAACATTTTATGCAAACAAGGAAACGTATCGTGTACCTACCAAAGCGCTGACGAGGCTGCGACTAAATCCAATACAATATTGGATCTTTATGGTTCAGGGATTGCAATAACATGCAGCGAATCACGTTCTCTACTCGGAATGTCTCCGTCGGCAGTTATATTTATTACAGCACTTAGGAGATATGAGCATAAGCATCCGTGTAGTTTTCAAATATGTAATGTAGGTTAGTAAGATATTAAGGTAGAGATAAGTAATCTAGACACTACCAAACATCCTATGAGAATCCTGTAGAATGTTTTACAGAAACTCTACGCATATGTGAATTTAGTTTTTGGAGCTTAGAAAGTTTTAATCATAAACAGTGCTTGTAGAAATAAAAAATAGGTTTACAGCGTGGCGCGTGGAGCGTACTTTAAATCGAGAAAAAAGGAACTGTTTCATACATTATTACGGAAGAATATTTGTTTATAAAACAGGCGATTATATTTAAATGTTGCTTCCATAGAGAAGTTTTTACGTAACGTTTGGTTTTCTGGTTGTGAGTTTAGTTACTGATGATGGAAAATAGATTAAAGATGATCTTTGAGCTCTCACCACCGAAGTTGGGTCGCAGCCGTATGTCGTACCCGTCCAGGATCCTGAACACCGTGTGCGTCACATTTTCCAGCCGGTCCACCGCTGGCATCCCATTGCTTCTGTCATCAATGCCATTAAAGCATTAAAAAAACCAACAAAATTCATATAAAAAACCCTTGCTCACTACTTTACAAGCATGGTAGTTGAAAAAAAAGTTAAAATATATTTTCTTTCAGTCCCCCGTGACCACGGCAGCTGCAAAGGTGCCGAAACGTCGGGAAAATCAAAAATCAAACCAAATACTAAAGTAAATTCAATAAAACTATGCTAGTATCCGTTAAAAAGTGTTTTATTTCACGTCTAGTGAGCGCGTAAGCTTGAGAAGTGAATTTTTTTTTTCTCTTATCAACTGCTAGTTGTTTTAATTACATACTAGTGACTCTGTACAGCTGCGTTGCTACGTGCGCGACCTCTTGTTTGTGACATTTTTGTTTTTTAAATGGTTGAAATATATTTTTCCCATAGACATTATGATTATCCCCATATCTCCGCCATTTTGAAAAAAATCGAAAAACTGAATCGACAAAAAAAAACTATATAAGTAACTAAAAATCTATAGAACCTTCACAAAATTTCACGAGAATGGTTGAGAAATTCGGCCTGTGGAAGAGAACTAAACGAACAGCCGGACGTACGAAAGCATTTTTACCCAAGCTGTAGCTGAGACGCTTCGCTCGCGCTTCGCGCTCGATCGGTCAATTACACTAAAGAATCTGTGAGGTGGGATAATGGGAACCTGGCCTGACGTGCAGATATTTTTGTGCTTATTTTATGCATCATACTCCCACAAAATGACATTAATTTAACTTTTTTTTTACATTTATAATTTGCCTTACTAAGAATCATAGCAAACATGAATCATTTGCGTCATCGAATCACATTACAATAATTTGACTGATAGCGCGATTTATTAATTCCTTAACTTTTTTAAAACATTCATGAATGGTGTTATATAGATGTGATGGAAAACGTTATTTTTTTTTTGTTTTAAAAATATATACTGTGATTTATTAATAACACCGTGTAATTAAACAATTTCTTCTCAATTAAGTAAATCTGAAAAAGCGACAGGCTCGTATTTTGAGATAAATATATCTTATTTATGTTACATTCCAATAAACGGTAATCAATCAATTAATCAATTCAATCACTATAAATACAATTTACTTTATCCAACCTAATTCTTTTGCTTAAATTTTGAAGGAAGAATAAATTTAAATCAAAAAACTCAAAAACAAGATTATTCAGAATACAGTAATTAAATTAGTATAACTGACACAAAATGAATACTTACAATATAACTATTAATTATAATAAATAATTGTAGTGAATTTTGATGTTTAAGTTAGTTTCTTAAAACCTTTTTGCCATTGTATCCAAAATATAGGGACAATTACTTTTTCTTAGCTTTTTTTCTTTTTATTTTATTTAAACGTAAGGTCTGAAATAATTCAAAGTATTTGATGTGTTCGAGCTGTGAACGAATAGGTTCCTTACAACCACTAACCGCAACACCATCGGAATGTCTTTGCGTTCGCCGCAGCTATCTCGAGGCCAAAACTTTATCCAACTTGTTTATTCTCATGCTACTTTTATAGCATTATAACTCTACGTTAATTTAAGTATTTAACAAAATGAAGACCGTGACTATTAATAAACTCAATGTATTGAGTAAAATTTATGCCCATTATACCAATGTTCTGAAGCAAGCATTTACCTTTTTTGTTAATTTACATTCAAATATAATTAACATTAATTTACAGCAAAATACTTATAAACACGTGCTCTAAGTAAAGACACACTGAAATTAATAATCGATACTTTTTTCGAAAAAAATGCTGCCTTTTACTTTTATGACGAATTTAAAAGTTTTTCTTCTCTGGTTTTCAACACACTTTAAAAAGTTTATAGAAGTTGTAAATTTTCGTACTCACTGTGCTTGTGCGATAGTCAGCATTAAAGCCAAGTATGCTCTCGCGAGGCGCTGCGCGTGCAAGCGTGAGGCGCGCGCGGGCGGCGTGCGACGCGCGCTCATCGCGCGGCGGCCGGCGGCTCGCGGCGCATCGCCCTCTCACCTCAACCACATCGAAACATGACTCTCGTTAACCCCCATATTTATTACTACACAAAAAAATTATCTGCCTAACTTTTTCGCTGTTTAAAACTTCGATAGCATCTCCGTAACGCGAGTGCGTCTGGCGTGAGCGGCCGTGGCGGCGACGGTGTGCGGAGTGGCGTCGCGCGTGCGCCGCGCGTCTTCACTGCACGCGACTCGCACTCGCGACACATAAGTTCTGCACGCTTTTTATTGTTTCATCTTGAAGATTAGTTTCGAAGTTGTTGAAACATCTTGATTACGAAGAAGGTATTTTACATACCTAGTTGAATTATTTGTAGAGATTTTTTTATAAGGAACTTCATTGATTTGAATATTTTCCGTGTTCTAGATATAGAAATTAACAACCGAATAGGACTAAATTAAATCCATATAGATAAGATGGGTGAAAGAAATATAAAAATTTCATTTTTTCAAATCCAATTCCAAAATAAACTATATTGTAGAGATGTCTCTAGCTATTTGAAAACAGAATAAATAGTAGGTAGGTAGTTATGGTATGAGCTGTCATGCACGTGAAGATGTGGAGTGAGCACTGAAGTTAGCACACGGGAGAGGCGGCAACGCGGAAGTTATTTGCCGGCTCCGCACCACGTCCGCCCTCGATTACAGACAGCCGACGTGAGAGCCGTACAACCTGAAACACAGGCTTTAAAATACGCGGAAAATACTACCACATACTTGTAATTCAGAATTTATGAAATGCCGTGAGTCCATTATAGCGTTGCCAATCAAGAAAAAATTCATTACAATGAGATATTCATCAATCCGCATTGAGCCCGCGTGGTGGGTTTATGGCCCCTCCTTGGCCACCCATAAGGAAGGCCTATACCCCCAGTAGTGGGGACATTAAAATGGCTGATGGTCAATCACAATGTTTGATAAAAATCTGAAAAATTTAACAACTAGTATTAGTTATAAACTGGTTAATTCGTCCAAGGTTATACACTATTTTAGTATGCGTTTATTCTTAGTTGAAATGTGTTTGTGTAGTTACAATCTAAATTAACGCCTAAAGTGGCCAATAGACTCGGACACACCAAGATATACCTGAAACTCCTATATCTTAACTGTCCAATGAAAGGAAGGAATATAAATTCAATAAATAATGTATGCGGGCCTTGGTGGCGCAGTGGTTTAGCGCTTGGCCCTGTGATTGATGGAATAGATGACCAAAAATTTATTATCTTGAGCTCTTCCGTGCTTTCCGGCACGTTAAGCCGTTGGTCCCGGCTGCTTTTGCAGTTGTTAACACCCGCCAATCAGCGTTAGGCCGGCGTGGTACCCACCATGGCCCATCACCCTTATCTACCCATAAGGAAGGCCTGTGCCCCAGCAGTGGGGACATTAAAAAATAGCTGATGTCAAAATAATTGTATATTTCACTTCCATTCTATAGTTAAGATAGGGTAGTATTTAATTGGGTTACAATAAATTCCCATTTTGGGTATCAAAAATACTGAATATAGCGTACTGAAATACTAAGTGGGCGACGGACTGAGGGCGACTACAATGTAGAAAATGGGTGACTTTAAAATACAAATTGAGTAACTAGTTATTCAGAATGGGCGACCAAATTACTATTTGGCCGACAACTGTAGGGTACACAAAACATTTTAAATTTGGCATATATTTTATTTAAACAAGGTGACTATTATCCTAATCGAGATAAAAAAAGGTTCCACTAGTTCAACGGCTGTACTACTAACTAGAAGCACTCATGGCGGAACTTGACAGACTGATCGTACTCGATCACGTTTGTAAAGCAACGCTCGGGCCGGTCAGGTGTCGGATGGGTGACCGTTAAAGTGGCATTATAACTGAGTGCTCCCGTGCTTCCGAGGGCACGTTAAACAGTCGCTCCCGGCTGTTGTCATCTGATAATAGTCGTTAAGCCAAGTTAGAGGGCTTGATAAACTCTAACACCAGAGGTGGCCACTAATCCTCATTCGATAAGAAAAAAAGAAGAACTAGTGGGAACGAAGGAAAGTAAGTACCATCTTGGGCAGCTTAAATCAGTTATATAGTTAGCTACTTGGTATAATAATTGCTCACTCAGTATTTTTGTCACTAATTTAGAATTTTCACTGCTAACTTAAATTATTTATCTCTCACATGTAGTCGCCCATTTTACGTATTTTTGTAACTCACAGTTTGTCGCCCGTTTAGTTATTTTGTCGCCCAAAAATAAACTGCTGTCCAGTTTAGTATTTATATGTCCCATTAACAGTCGCCTTTAATTATTTCCAGTCACCCAATTAATTCCCGTTAAGATATAGGTAAACGATAACATAAAAAGTTTCACTAGTTAAAAAAATAATTTAACCGAATATATTGAAACTGTGCCTTAGGTACTGTGTCCGAAATGACAAATTGCACGCTCCGTAGTCATTTGGCCAGAATCCCTGCCAGCCAGTCCATTAGATTACGACCAAAAATTTTTCTTTGTTCTGTGTTACGACCCACGGAATGTACGCGGTCACGTGTCAATGTAGGTTCTATCTGTTCCAGATACAAATACGAAATACCTTCACTGCGAGTCATAATTTTGATATCACGAGGCATCACCTTTCAGATTTTGAGAAAATATGTAGAGCCTTTGATACCCTAATCTTTGGACTCACTTTTTATAAATCTTTATCATTTATTATCCAACAGATATATTTCAGTACTCTCGAAAACCATATTAAAATTATGTACAAATCTTTAAAAAATTAAGACAAAGACATCGAAGTGAAGGAATACTGTATTTCGTAGCGTTGCTACGTCATAGCAGCGTTGCTACGGCGTAGCAGCGTAGCACAGTCACTTATGACTGTTTATTATCCAATAGATATATTTCAGTAATCCCTAAAACCAAATTACAATTATTATATATACAAATCTTTAAAATATTTAATTTAAAAAAATCAAGGCAATCATATTGATGTGGTGCAGTGAAAGAATACTGTTTTTCGTTGCTACATCGTAGCGTAGCATAAATTAACTACGATTAAAATTCGTCTTAAAAATTTAACATCGATAATTTAATATCTTATAGATGCTAAAACTATAATGTTGTTTTCAAACTTCTATTAAAATTGGCTGATACCAAAGGCTTTTCGAATCGTAGTTCATATGAGTAAAGATGACTGGGAAGTGTGTTTCTTTGTGTAAGATGCCAAGTGACAATAATGGCGAGTGCCAGTTGTTGCCACCCGCGGCCTTGCTGGCCGCAATTAGAATGAGTGTCTCTGGCAATCACATCACCTCATCACAGAAAACTACCTGCTATACAAATGGCTACGTGCTACGGCGCTCTATGCGTTACGAAAATTCGTAGATGCTACGATTGGGACACACTAAATATTTGTTTCGAACAGTCTATTATTTTTTATATTTTTTTCTTTTTTGAGCAGCATGAAATTCAGCACTGAAACGCTGATTTAAAATCTAAATTATAATTACCAATGATAAAGTTTGACTTGTTATTCCTTCAAAGACTGATTCCCCGGTGTCATATGAAAACAATAAATTGACGACAGCTCTGATAAATTAATCATCTTTTACACTTCAACAAACCTGCTGGCAAATAAACTTCGTGAGATCGGCTCAAAATAAACTATAACTTCCTTTGTTTAACAAGTTGTACGAATAATAAAAGAACATGAATAGTTGCAGTACTTATTGATTGATCATATACTAAATTAATTAATGTTAATAAAACTAAATAATGAATGAAGTATTAATTATGAACTTGAAAAAATACAAATGATTAAAAATGTAATGAATTGTTGATGTTACATTTCCCCGCATGTGTTTTGCATGAAGAAAAAAATTTCTGTAGGTAGATACTACTGTTAAATCCATTTGCAAAAAAGTATCTGTTCTCTCTTTAGATTTTACGCATTACATTTTAGCATAGCTCAATTAAACGTAATATTGTATTTTTTGCCTATTAATTATTTTGATTTTATCATACCAAATTTAAATCTACCTACCTACTCATCTGATCGAAGGATTATTATTGAATATAGCAAAGTAATTGTACTTGTGTGTAAAGAAACATTCATCTCTATGCAAAGTACTTTTATAGTAGGTAGGTACTCTACTTAGGGCCCGAGAAATACATGCAAAGCTTGCTGTCTCAGTAAACACATTTTCACAGTTATTCGATTATTGGTCACGTCGCGGCTCTCTTTAGGACATCTCACCCAATACGTTTATCTTGAATAAAAATATACCTACTTCTATTTCTAGGGACCTCTTACAGCCTGTTTTAGAATGAAAATACATCTTTGTATTGATATACAAACTTTTACATTATATCTAGTTTAAAAACTAATATACAGTGCCTTTGGTCTTAAACTAGCGATAATTTAAAGGCGTCATACACCTAATTTTATCGACAAAAACACCCATATGTTGGGGTATATCCCCACTCCTGTTGGAATGGCCGCCATTTTAAATTTGTTTTTTTATTTTAGATGACCCTGCAGAAAAATAATTATTTCTCCGGATTTAGAAGTTCTATAGTTATAACAAAAATATTTTTTGAAAGCTAATAATATTACTTAGTAATTTAAAAAATAAATTGTGTAATTGTTTTTGTTATAACTGTAGAACATCTAAATCCGGAGAAATTAATATTTTTCTGCAGGGTCATCTAAAATAAAAAGTCAAATTTAAAATGGCGGCCATTCCAACAGGAGTGGGGATAGACCCCAACATGTGGGTGTTTTTATCGATAAAATTAGGTGTATTACACGCCTTTAAATTATCGCTAGTTCAAGTCCAAAGGCACTGTATAACTTCGTGTAGGTTACCTACATATCTGTATAATAAAATTTTCAGGGGACAAAATTAATACACCTTTTGATTCTCAAAAAACTCAAAGTTGTTTTAGATTATAACATTTTATTATGAACATAAAAAATAGTCTAGGAAAGTTGTTTTAATAGGATTTATTGCAATTTTCTAAATATAATAATTAATAATAAAAAACAGGCTTTGGCCTGAAAATTAGTGTAATGCATTTAGGTAAATTAGTGTAAGGTACTCCCAGCCAAAACGAATTAGGATAAGAAGTGCAGACGTTCATAAATACATTCATGGGCTGGACCGGATATTCATACGGCTGAAACAATCCACAAGGGCCTCGACAGCCCTGAATGGAATTTACATACACAAACGCATTACCATGGAGCGTCTTTGCATTCAGCCGGCAGACGGTGCTTGGCTATTTTGTGAAATGTACAAAGTACAAATATAGGTAGGTGTTGTTTTACCTATTAGTATTGTTAATTCCAGAACACAAATTACGATTAAATAAGAAATGTTGGACAGCATCGTTGATTCTAAATTCCTTAATGTGCTACGCTACGCTACTGAAAACCAATTTAAAGAATGCCTAGCTGATACCAATTGCAAAGCTGTCAGAATGAGAAAAAAATTAAGTCAAACTCACAAAAATACATTTAAAATCTCTTATGAAAACTTTATTCAAGTTCTTATTTAAACGTAACGTAAGAATGATAAGGTCGTTTATGAGCACGCATCTGGCGGGTGTTCGTAAGAAGACCGCTTTATAAATCTGCCATTTGTAAAATAGCCCGGTGAATGCGCTGCGGTAAAATACGTGACACATTCTAGCAATATTCGAAGAAGTTGAGGTTTGAGGAAACGAAATTTCCAAAACTAAAAACAAAAGGAAAGCCTTTTTTGTATTAAAACCAGGGACCGGAAAACCCCTTTTTTTGGTAACCCAATTGATAGGGAAACCCTATTAAAAAGCTTACCAAATAATAGGGTTTCCCTTTCGTTAGGGTTAGTCGACATCATGCTTACAGTATTGATAGGGTTTTTGAAAATAAGTCTATGAAATACCCAATTAAAAACCCTTTTACGGTTAGCGGTTCATGAAATACCCAATAAAAACCCCTTTAACGGTAAGCGGTTCCGGTCCTTCGGCCCAGTTGGAACTAGGTATAAATTGCTTGAACACGTTTTAAAACCCCTTCATATAGCCTTCATAGGGTTTCCCCAATAGGGTTTTCGTATTCGGCAAGTCCTTACTTGGGTTAACCTTTCGATAGGGTTACCGTATTGATAGGGTTACCGTATTGAAAGGGTTTATGAAAACAAGTCTATGAAATACCCAATCAAAAACCCCTTTAACGGTAAGCGGTTCCGGTCCTTGATTAAAACCATCTTTCTTATAAGTATCTTCTTTAATTGACTGGCATTATATGATGAATAATATTTTTTTAAATATCAAACAAATAAAATACAATACTAAATAATATACTGGAAAAAATACGACTCGCACCAGATCAATACTCAGACGGGAATATTAATTTGGTGCGAGTATTTTTTTAGTATTTTATTTAGTATTGTTTAAAAATAGCATTATGAATGCAAAAATATCAAATTTAAAAATAAAATACAATTTACAACTTAACAAAAATCTAAAACTTTTTGAAGGGGGTGAATGTAATGAAATTACGTACTTAATCAATCTTTCTTATCGTTGGATGATTAACGATTTTTGTTTCAGTAGGCAACTAAGTAAGTATTCTTATGTTACGTTTTCAGTGTTTCTTTTTATTTTAATTATCTGATGACTCATACTCATCATGAGCATCTCACGAAATCCTTACTAATATTATAATGCGATAGTCCGTTTGTTTGTTTGTTAGTTACCCCTTCACGTCTAACTACTGAACTTTTGAAATCATCATGAAATTTTGCATACCTACATGTTGTCAGGGGTACAGAGAAAAACATAGGGACCTTTCGTCCCGAAAAAAGTATTGTTCCCGAGGGATAGCAAAAAACTTTCCACGCAGACTAGGTCGCGGGCGGGCGCTAGTCTAACTATAATGAGTAGTGTAAAACTTCTCAACATAGATAAAAAGCAGTTTCTATGGTTTTCTTTATACAAACTAAAAAAAAATTTATTGCCGATTAATATGGATCTTCAATTAGCAATAATTTTAAATATTGTTTCGTATAATACCTTCGTGTAGTAAAAGACATTGCAAACACAACCACATTAAAGTATTCCGGCGAACAAGTAACTCATTTCTGAATGGCTTGCACGATCAAACGGGGGGATTTTCTTGATAGCCGGCATCAGCCACCGGATTGAATCCTATTACGAACGGGTCTCGGCCTCTGAATTTGCCTGCCACTGTTTTGGTTAGCAGTGTTCGCTCACACGTTATTTCAATTTGGTTAACATTGAAACGAAACGATCGTTCTAATGACTAACGATTGTTAAAGCAGGTAAATATTATAAGAGCAAAGAGCTTAGGACAAATGTTTTGCTGTTCCAGCTCTGATCTTCACTCTAAGATTTAAAAAATAATGTCAAATCGTTACGTTACGTTTCGACCTCAATCTTATGTTCGTTTCGAACACTTCTGCACCCCAAGTTTCGGGAATCACTAAAAAAGAAAACTAAAGGTATTGCTCGTTGATGAGTCCAACTCCAACTGAGTCCAACGATCAAACTAGGTTTTAATGTAATTATAAAGATAACGTAACTACTTTTATCTACTCTCATATCGTAAAATTCGAATTATGAATTTCAAAGCGAATCTATATTGACATACTTTATACACGCAGTACCGAAAAAAAATTAAAAAGTTATTTTATAACATACCTTCGCTAACTGAAGTATGCTATAAAATAACTTTTTTTCTCATTACGATACAGGGCAAATCCAAGAAGAAGGCAGTGCCGCGATATTAAAAAACAACAATGTTATTTCCACATACTTTCCATGATTAAAATGTGCTCTATGGTGATCGATGACTTATCGTAACGATTAGTCTGCTGGAATGCACTACCTCATTTTTTTTTATAGAATACGCGCCATGTTTTGATTTTAATTTTTACTTTTGCTTATAAATGTCTGATAGTAGTGCGTGTAGACTCCACCCGATATTTTAGATGCGGCGACGGAAAAACGTCTTATTTAACCTAAGTAAGTAAGTACCTATCTAGTCGTAGAAAGTCGAGAAACTACTTACCTTACTTACCTACTCTTTTTATCGTTGTTAAATTATTTTGTAGGTTCAATCACAAATTGTATGAGAGTAGATAAAGTAGTGTATGAAACTGTACATAACTAGGTATTAAAACACTCGTGTGATACTATTAAAAACCTCGCCTACGGCTCGGTTTTTAAACTTTTCATGTTTTAATACCCCTCATTATGCATCAGTTTCATAAACTACTATTAGTCAATCATATTAAATAATGTGTAACATAATGAAACAAAACACTTAACGGATACTAGTGCGGTTTTATTGAAAGTATGTACTTTGGGAATTAGTTTGTATTTACATTTTTATAATCCAATTTCATTTATTTTACTTATTGACGGTTCGATTCCCGTCTATGGCAAGCATATTTGAAAAATCCTTGAAAACAGTATTATTTCCTTTTAAAAATAAAGGAATGTCTCCTATGAAAAAAAACTCCTATCTCCTTTATTTAGAGTAGGTACTTTCCGTCCAGCCCTCCTACTCAAATGGCCACTTTTCTATTCGTTCGCTAACTTGATCGATTAATAGCTTAAAAATAACCAGTTAATCGATCAAGTCGCACGTCGAGTTTATGTAAATCACAGACATTGTTGTATAGTATGGAATTGACAAGCCTACGACACGTAATTTTGGATTTTAGGGCTTATTTTTAATTTTTAAGTTAGCGAACGAATAGAAAAGTAGCCATTTGAGTAGCCCTAGCCCCCAGGTTCACATAAAAAAATCTACCGTGTATATTAAAATCAGAATAGCGTCCACCAAGTGGTTTTTTAACAGACGTTGAAATAGTAGATTATACAACAAGTGAAAAAAGAGGGAATTTAGTTCGAGGGACTAAGTTGGATCCCGAGAGCAGCGAAGGATTCTAGAGTTGAAGTTCAAAAGTAGAATCCTGAGCGAAGCGAGGGATACAAAGGACCGAGATGAAATTTTTTTTCACGAGTTGTGTACTCTACTTTTTACCATTGACTGCGAGAAAACAAATAGCAGTAGGTACTTATACCTATAGTATTTATAGTCATTACATTTTTATTATTTAGGTAGGGTGAAACTAGAAGTTTTCCAATGACATAAAATAACCACGCTAAGAGGTAAATAACATGATCGGTTTGGCATCAGTCTATTTCATCAGTTCGTATAGACTTTGAATTTTTACAGTCTGAAGATCGTACCAGACTGATGGAATGGATTGATGCAATGCAAGACTGAACATCTAATCTCCTTCTATTATATAGAAAAGAACCCAAAGATAAGACACTAAAAAGAACCTAATTAATTTGGCGGGATATTTTTTAGAAAATAACCCAAAGAAAAGACACTAAAAAGAATCTAAATAAAGTTGGCGGGAGGCTTTATCTATGGAATAGCTCCATACTTTCAGCACGTTTTTTTTTTTGCACATAATTCATAAGATGCGCGCTTGTTCCAAATTCAAAATATTTTTATTCACTCGGTGAATAAAACGGCGTTTTATTCACTCTTATCGTTGAATTAAACGCACTTTTTTGAGTGGCGATGGTAAAAAAATATTTACTTTTAATATGTGAAGAAAATTATCAAAACGCTTCAAATAAATGAAAATACGAATGTGTATCGTGACCAAAGTCAAAGGTACAGTAGTCAAAGGAAATACGCCTGTCGAAATGTTTTACGTAATCGGTGAAAAGTTCGTACGTTGTTGGTCTAAAAAACTCTTGGCTTTGACGGCAAATAAAGTTTTCTCTTTAACTATTTAGTTTAGGTTATTTGTGATTAAATTTGTTATTCAAAAATCGCTTTTAGTGTTTAATCAATTGTAAATCCTTTTCCACATGAGAGATTATTTAATAAATATTTCATTGGATTTGATGCCCTATCATCTACATTACACATTTTTGTATTAGAACGCAACTATAATCGACTTAAAATAAAATATTACCGTGAAACTTCTAGACTAACATATTTAAATAATAAAGACTAAATATTATGAACGATCTAAGGAAACTATACACATCAACTTTGTCTAGGGATACAGGTGTTATTTTCATACAAACAAGGTAACTTTAATGCCTTGGTTTTCTGCCAGGAATGTACCGTGCTGTGATGTGATGATGGCCATCCAGGGAGTGAATGAAGGAGATTCAGGTCGTAATACACACCCAACTGATCTGATCAGCATTCTAAAAGATTAATGGGTCAGAGTTCTCAGTTTGAGGATTTCCATACATTTTCATTCTATTTTCGCGATATTTTTAAACATGTCCTTTACGTTTTGAGAATGCTGGTCAGATCAGTTGGGTGTGTATAGCAATCTGAATCTCCTCCATTCACTCCCTGGATAGCCGTCATCAAATCACAGCACGGTACATCCCTGGCAGGAAACCAAGGCATCAAAGTCACCTCGTTTGTATGAAAATAACACCTGTATCCCTTGACAAAGTTGATGTGTGTATTTCAAAACCTATTCCCTAAGAAAATCGCAGATTTTCGTTAATTCATTAATGATTTTTACAGCAAAAAAGGTGAAAGAACTATAGATGTTAGCGACGAGTGCAGCCGAGCGATATTTCACACGCTAGTGCGCATATATACGGTTACTGGAGGGTTTATGAAAGAGCAGCTGGATCAATCCATGGAAATCAATTAGAATATTAAATGCAATCAATAAGAAAATTATCTTCCACATCATGGAAAGGTCAAATTTAAAAATAAACCAATTACATACTTAGTATACAATCTTAATCATCATATCATATTGTAATTGTGGAGAAAATAAAGCGTATTTTTATTTATTATTTATTTATTTATATGGTAACAAAAAGTTTAGGACGCATTACCCCCTGATTTAAATGAAATGTTGCTTATGAATGACGGAACCGGAAAACTTTATAAATAAAAACGCTGCCTCTTTATTGCATTCAAGTTACTTTCTATTTATGTCTCTACCAAAAAGCTCCGTTTACAAGAAAATATGGTAAGTTAGCCGACAACGTTTATGGGAAGCGTATAGGCATTTGAGGCACTAAACGCTGTATAAAGATTACATTTGGTGTCGTGAGTGGAAAGTTGAGCCGAGGTTTAACCCGGAGGCTACATGGTCTGTATATTTCGGATGCTTTAATGCGCATGCGTGAACACTTGTGTGGATGGAGCCTTTAACAACGCGGCAAGTCTCCGTCGCCGTATCAAAACGCCTCCGCCGCGCGCCCCGCGCCTCCACACACGCAAAACTAAACGCGCTACTAATGACAGTTTTTAAAAGTAAATGAAAGTTAAAAAAACTTGTTGACAACTACGATGACGATGGTCAAGACGCTAGCTGCCATCTTTTTATGGTAAGTGAGTAGTCAGTAAAGTTGTAAGAAATATAAACAAGACTTTAGAGTTAAACTTTGAATTTGAAGATATACAATAATATGTTGAAGTTTTTAAAAGCATAGCGACAGTCATTTTTCCGGAATTTTTTTGTCAGTCGGGGATTAAAAATGGCTGTTAATAAAATCAATGGCCGACGACATCAGCTGATGAACGAGCTTTCATAATAAATGTTACTGCCATTTTCTAATTGGTGAATAGGCGGAAAACAAATTGCCCCGATTTAATAAATGCAAATGACTTAGAACCTCTTTTAACGAAGGACCCTCGTCAGTTGTCGTCTCTACTCGCCTCAAAATACGTCTCGAATGTCTGAATGTCTTGAAACATGGTACAGATTAAAAATTAGATAGGTGCCGGTTAATAAACTTATAAAATTTAAGCTTTCTGGTGCCGGCAAATTGTTTCACGTATCGTGTTTGAATTTATTTTTACGCTTATTCAAGACATATTATATTTTTTCATTGTTTATTGCTTCACAGCCCTTCACAAAACTAATCCAACTAACTAAATACGTAAGTAACTAATACGTACAGCACGAGATTCATTCTGTTTAGCTGTTACTTATTCTCTTATAGCGAAACACGAAGTTTTTACGAGATTTTGTTGAAATTTCATATTTGACATGTCGTTCGAATAATGAGTTAGACCTTATAACTAACTAATAAAAGATCTGTTTCATTCTTTCATTATTTTCATAAAAGGTTTTTACGTGTTATGAAAAATACCAAATACTATTTTTATCTCTTAATCACACTTACCGACGGTATTTTAATTATTACCACCAAGATAACATAAATTATTTAATTTCACAAAACTTAACTATAAAATATTTGTAAAGTCAGCTATGTTTGTTAATTGATCTGTTGTTTGATCAGATTTAATATATACAGTGCCTTTGGTCTTAAACTAGCGATAATTTAAAGGTGTGAAATACACCTAATTTTATCGAGAAAAACACCCACATGTTGGGGTCTATCCCCACTCCTGTTGGAATGGCCGCCATTTTAAATTTGATTTTTTTATTTTAGATGACCCTGCTGAAAAATATACATTTCTCCAGATTTAGAAGTTTTACAGTTATATCAAAAATCTGTTCGAAACCTAATAACACTACCTTTCAATTTAAAGAAAAAATGTGTACACTTTCAACTTAAATACGTCATAAAACATTACTGAAATAAAATTTTACACGAAATGTGTATGCTTTTTTTAGTTTTTCTAACATATCTCAAATACTAGGACATGCATTTTTTTTTTGAATACATAGGGATATTATCTTCAAAACGATTTTAAGATTTATTGCTCTTTGTTGCATATTTCAAGAGTTATTGTTGTTTGAATATGACCCTTACAAGCACAAAATGTCTATTTTCGAAAATGAAACAAATCAAAACTCCAAAAGAAATAGATTTAATTATTTGATGAAATTGGTATTCAGATAAAATTATCAACCTAATTTAAAATATGTTCAAAATGCTTGTAATTATGTACATTTTCGAAAATAATCATTTTTTGGTTGGGTAAGGGTCATAATTCAAACAAAAATAACTCTCGAAATATGCAACATAGAGCAATAAATTTTGAAGTCGTTTTGTAGATAATATCCCTGTGTATTTGATTAATGTAAAACAATGGACATTAATGACCTAGTTTTTGATAAATGTAATAAAAACTCAAAAAAGCATACAAATTTCGTATAAAATTACTTCAGTAATTTTTTATGACGTATTTAGGTTGAAAGTTTAGACGGTTTTTTTTTAATTGATAGGTGATTTTATTAGCTTTTGAACAGTATTTTCTTTATAACTGTAGGACTTCTAAATCCGGAGAAATTGATATTATTCCGCAGGTTCGTCTAAAATAAAAAGTCAAATTTAAAATGACGGCCATTCCAACAGGAGTGGGGATAGACCCCAACATGTGGCTATTTTTGTCGATAAAAGTTGTTCAGTTGATGGTTCATATCTACCATTATTCGGTATTAGGGGTATTTTTGTAACAGGATGTATAATAAACAAGTTCATGAATGTTTGTTCATACAGCTATACATATATGACAGTTTAAAATAATAATTATATAAATGAGAATATAAATATTATAAAAAGTAATGATTTTATCATCCAAGTTCAATTCTTCAAGCAGTTCTAACAAACATAATAAACAGCCGTTTAAAAATTCCTGTAAGTAAGTATATAAAATTATACAATGGCAAAAATTGAAAATACGACAGTAATTGACCGAGCGAGCACGAAGTGCGAGCGAAGCGTCTCTGCTTCAGCCTGGGCAAAAATTCTTTCGTATTCCGGCTTTCCAGTGCTGTCTGTTTTCCTCTTCAGGTTTTTGTGAAATTTTGTGAGCAGGTTTGAAAATTAAATAGAATATTTTTGTGGAGCCAGTTTTTTGAAATTTTTCAAAATGGCGGAGATATGTTAAAAAAACAGATTTCAGTCCGTTTTCCAGCTCTGCCTGTTTTCCTCTACAGGTCGCATTTTTCAACCGATTTTAGAAAAAAATTGTAAGCAGGTTTAAAAATGATGTAGATTTTTTTTGTCAAACCAGTTTTTTTGAAATTTTTCAAAATAGCTGAGATATGTTAAAAAAAACCTATTTCAGTCCGGTTTTGCAGCGCTGTATGTTCTCCTCTACAGGTCGCATTTCTCAACCGATTCTCGTGAAATTTTGTGAGCAAGTTTGAAAATAATATAGAATTTTTTGTCATGCCAGTTTTTTGAAATTTTTCAAAATGAGGGAGAAATTTTAAAAATACATATTTTAGTCCGGCTTTCCAGTGCTGTCTGTTTTCCTCTTCAGGTCGCATTTCTCAACCGATTCTCGTGAAATTTTGTAAGCAGGTTTGAACATTGTATAGATTTTTTTGTCAAGCCAGTTTTCAATTATTTTTTAAATGGCGGAGATAATGTAAAAAAAACATATTTCAGTCCGGATTTCCGGCGCTGTCTGTTCTCCTCTACAGGTCGCATTTCTCAACCGATCCCGGTGAAATTTTGTGATCAGATTCGATAAATAATACAGAATTTTTTTGTCGAGGCAATTTTTCGTTTTTTTTTAAATGACGGAGATGTGTAAAAAAACATATTTCAGTCCAGCTTTCCGGCTATTTGATCTCCTCTACAGGTCGCATTTCTCAACCAATTCTGGTGAAATTTTGTGAGTAGGTTCGATAATTTAGCTGTTTAGTCAAGCCAATTTTTCCAAATTTATGAAAAAATATTCACCCATTTTGAAAAATTATCATAATTAGAAGCACCATCTAGCTGCGAATACTCACGTACCTACTGTGTGTTTTGAAAACTTTATAGCGACATTTTATTTTATTTTATCGCGAGGTCTACAGCTCACGGAGCCACTAGTTATAATTATCTCTTTTAAGACACTAGTCGAAATAGTTTTAATAGCCTCTGTGTAATCTTTCTCGAAACTTAACTTAAAATAGTTTGGAGTAAATTCCATGAAACTAGGGAGTGGGAGCTATTTCAACCAGGTGCCTACAGCTAACCACCCCGCTACGAAGACACGCGGCAAACTTTTAATTGCTATTTTAGCAACTATTAAGAGAATTCATTGCTTCGTTTATAGGTACTGTGATTGTCATTTAGTGCGTCGACAGTGAGAATCTGTTGTTTTGGCCCTTACTTTTCTTAGGAATTTTCATTAATTTCTGCAGCTAAAAGAAACAAAGGCGTGCAAACTGCTTTGTTTCTTTTAGCTGTAGAAATTATGAACAGCTAAAATCAATAAAATCTAATATCTTTATAGGTTCAACAATAAGTAAATAAAAAACAACAATAAAAATTACGTAAGTACCTTCTCAGGCATTTTTATTTTAAGATGTGCGAGCAGTTTATTCAAGATAAAAGCTACTTGGGTTTTTTGGCATACTTACCGAACAAAGGACACTTGTTGTCTCCAGTAACCTCGGGTTGAATACTTTACCGTAAAATAATATTAAAATACCTACTTTGCTAAAAATTGCTCTGAAATAAATTGTCTCTCACAAACAAACACTGATGAAAATAAAGAAATCTATGAGACCGGTAGGACATTATTGGTGGGACCACGAGTCAAAAATTAAAGAAATAATTCATATGTTCAAAAAGCCATCAAAATAAAAGAGTTCCTTTACATTTCGTTTTTCACTTTATCTTATCTTTTCTAGATGGCCAGTTTTCACTGACCTTCCAACCTTATTCTGATGTTAAAAACCTTGGTTAAATGCTCTAAGTTAAAAACATATGCAGCCTAAATTATAAGATAAAAACCTACTTGAGTGAAAAGAAAAAAGATTGTTATTTGTTATTTTAAAAGTATGTTAAAAAATTGTTTGAATTTATCCACTTGGTTAATTTAACACTATAACTCCATATTTTGTTTTAACGACAGAAATAATGTAAACAATTATGTAGATGCCTCTTAGAAGTAGGTATATAAATTAAATATAAGAATCATGTTTTAACTAAACCATTTCTAATCATGTTTAGTGACGTTATAATAAAATTTCACATAGATATTGTCACAATTTTAACATTTGATTCAATCAATCTGAGCAATTAGTCTTATTTGATTTTTGATTTGCCAGCTCAATCTATTTTCCAAGTTAATACAAGTTGGTAGGACAAACCTGGTGTCGATTTCCTGTGAAACGTGTGTGTAGAGCCTGAGGTTGTCTGCCTGCCATCCGGTTGCTCCCATAAGATAGCCGCGTCGGCACGCGCCAATTTTGTGACGCCGGGTTAGATTTATTGGAAATACACGTATGTAAAGATATTTGTAAGTTACTTGTGTAGTTTTTCCATATTCATTTCATAATTCATAATTCACTTAGACTCGTGAAACTTATCGGATTTTTAACATAAATCGAGTTTTTATACAGTTGGAGAATATGCTATGAACTATGAGTGATATGACTGTATGGCATTCAACCTATTTCGCAAAGAGTTTAATATTAATAAGAAACAAAACCTGTATGTTCGCAACTAGAAAAGTACCTTAAATAAATAAATAAAAACCTTAGAGCAAGACGGGCTGTGTTGCTCTAAAATAAAAACTAATAGAAATTATAAATAACTTTTGTGTGATGACCGTACAGCACCTTACATTCTTGTTTTAACTTATGCTTTCTTACAAAGATGTGACCCTACATTCTTTTTTACCATAAACTTTTCTATGAAGATAAAAGTACAAAAATGCCGGGTTTCCCCACGGCAGTCCCTTGCCTGCTAGGCCATCTTTGCCAACCGTTTGAACCTTAAAACATCAATATCGCCCGCAAATGCCCAACATACCGACCCCAGTCTTACTCCACTCCAGCTATTCCCTTTAATCCCATTTCTTAGAATTCCAATTATTCATTATGAACCAGAGCCCTATCTATGTCCCAACAAGACAAAGCGATTTCATCTATATTATATTTGAAAATGAACTGGATTTTTGTTCGTCCTCATCTTCTTTCTGACAAAGGAATAAAACTCACTTATCTGCTACTTATCTTGAGAAGAATGAATTGAGGCACAAAAGTTCAATCACAATATAAGTATGTGAGATTTTATTTTACTACGAGTTTATTAGGGTATCCATACAGATTTGAGATTACTGGCTTACAAGTATTTTTCTTTATAAACTAGTTGTAGTGTTATTTTTGTACCCTTATTATTTAACAGTAGGTACATTTTTTTTTTTCAAATAAATTAACATGTTACTACTTGCACTGAAGTTCGCAAATCAGTTTTTATCCGTACGATAAGTGGAAATATTTTATTTTTTTTATTTTTCGTGTAAATTAAAAGACAAAAGCACAGAATTGATATAAGTACTACCGTAACAAAATCTATTGTTGCTGTATTAAGTGCTTTGAAAAGATACAAAACAATTTATTAAGTTTCTCCAACTTATGTCGAATTAATTTATTTGAGAAAAGTGTCAGGAGAAGACAACTATTGAATATTTTGGCACTAATAGCCTGTGACATGTATATTTCTTTTCGTGGCTATTAATAGACCGTTGTTAAGTTCTACGATTATTTAAACTACAATAATGACTTATTAACTTATTTTGCAATTATAATATATATTTGACTTGTTTATCTGTTTGCTACGGTTGCTACAATCGTTTTATTGAACAGCTGTTTGTTGTTTACAGTAAACGAATTGTCTAACTAGGTGTTAAGTATTTCAAAGCGACATCGTTATAGTTAACTCTATAAACACGTGCATTTATGCAATCAGTATATCCATGCGGTTTAGATCCAAGGCATATTCTGACAAAATAATAAAATTTCCGTTATATATTTATGTAATACGATCAAACCTTTTGTATAATTTTATAAAGTCTGTCGGAAAAATAAAACTTAACATATTTGCTTAAGTAATATAATTCCTTTTGTAACAAATGGGTCTCCGTGGGTTTGGGACAGAGTAACTTCGTTAAGGACGTTACCTTTGAATCGGATAATTAAATAAATTAAGCTCACATGACTTGAAAAAGGATCGTTTTATGAGGCTTTAAGTTGCTTCATCCTTATATTAAGTTTGTCTTTTTAGAAGTGAGCGTGAGTGAGTAGTATGAAAATCCACGAGACAATGTCTTTGTTAAATTATAATATTATATTTTTACTTATTCTAACTAGCTTCTGCCCGCGAGTTCGTCCGCGTGGACATTCGTAAAATCCCCAGGGAACCTGTGGGCCGAATTTCATCTAATGTGTTTTTGCGTGATTGAGTAACAAAGATATTATATAATATTAGTAGGATTTAATTGATTGTCATTATTATCACATTCGAATATTCGAACTTAACTATTCTTCAAATAATAAGACAAAGTATTCTCAAATGTATGTACATTTGAGAATACTTTCTCTTATTACACACATCAACTTTGTCTAGGGATACAGGTGCTATTTTCGTACAAACGAGGTAACTTTGAAGCCTTGGTTTCCTGCCAGGGATGTACTGTGCTGTGATCTGATGACGGTTATTCAGGGAGTGAATAGAGGAGATTAAGATCGCTATACACACCCAACTGATCTGACCAGCATTCTAAAAACGTAATGGACATGTTTACAAAAACCGCGAAAATAGCATGAAAATGTATGGAAATCCTCAAACTGAGAACTCTGACGCATTAATCTTTTAGAATGCTGATCAGATCAGTTGGGTGTGTATAGCGATCTGAATCTACTCCATTCACTCCCTGGATGGCCATCATCAGATTACACCACGGTACATCCCTGGCAGGAAACCAAGGCTTCAAAGTTACCCCGTTTGTATGAAAAGTAACACCTGTATCCCTAGACAAAGTTACGTTAGTTACGTTAACTAACTATACATGTATCAATACTATGAAGATAATACGTATACGAACGATAAAACGTATCTTTCAAACGGCTACACGGATTTCTATTGTTAATTCGTCAACGCCCGCGCGGACGCATGAGGCCGGCATAGATACGGCATCGATTAACTAGGAAGGAACTTGCTTCTGATACACAAGTTTACTTATTTTGGAAGTCAGGGCTATATTTATCTGTAAATTGTGATTGTTGCAATAATTTTTTTTTTTTTCATTTTCATTTTAATTTTTTTTCATTAACCGTTATTTTTTCATAGATATCGACTTTTCCTGTATGGGCAACTTTATTTTATTAACAAGCCTAATAAATTTGTAATACTCTGTGACTATGAAATTATCGGGTTTTTCGAGAAAAACGGTATTTTATTTCCATATTGCCAGCCAGTGGGTCATTAGATTTGTCTTGACAGCCCAAGGTGGCGTTAAAAAAACCAACGTGGCGACTGTACAGTACAGTGCTATTATACGAAGTGGAACAAACATTTTTTTTAGAATACTGCAATATGGGTGTCATATTAAAGGACTTATCATAAGGATTTCAAAAAGGTATATCATGACTGTAATATATAATAACTATAAAGATATAAATAATAAAATTAATAAAATAAAACCCCGCCTGCATCAAAAGACTGGTCAACTGAAAAAATGGAAACAAGATTAAATATTAAAGGCAACATAATAACATGCAGTCAGGGGCATAGAATGGCATCGAATCATTCCTAGTGTCACTTTCTTTAAGTATGCCTCCGACTGCATGTTATTATGCTGCCTTTAATATTTAATCTTGTTTCCATCTTTTTAGATGACTTGTCTTTTGATGCAGGCGGGTTTTTATTTCTTTTTAGTTTTTAGAATTTATCATTAAGTACTATTTACTGTTAGACGAACTCTGAAATTGCAAAAAAAAATCAGCTGTTTTATACATTTTATATTTTCGTTATTAATATTTATATTAAACAGCAAATTTTTTTGCGATTTCAGAATTGGTCCCATAAACTCCTATTTTTATGTAATATAGGCCTGTGGGTACCTAAATTTAACATATATGATGCTGATATGGAATCACGTCGATTTGGAAAATTCTCGTTTCGGTAAATATGATTAATCTTCCGTGTCACACATAGGTGTTTTGTGGATTTGGGCGGAAAAAACTAGCTCATCTCATCCATCTCCCATTGGCGCGGCGCAGTCGCCAGGCTTCCTGCCTCCGCCACAATACGCCTCTCGTGATAGATTAGAAAACAACATTATCTCCACTTACTTCCACTCTTATGTGTGCTGGCATAACCTTATGCATGCTAAAATTATAATATGTGGATGTAGTAGTAGTACAGGGATATTTTGAGTCAACATCATAACTCCAATTACATATGTCCATAAAGCTGAACAACTTTATTACAAAAATATATACTTATATAATATAAATATGACTTGCACCTATAGTTGTAAAACAGCGGTTGTTATCGGGTAGTTATCCAAAGCCGCCGGTAATAACGTATAGACAGCGGCCGGCAACCGGCTGCTTATCCGATTCAATACTAAAAGGTCTTATAATTTTTACACTTCCTAAGTCGAAATTGTTAAAATAAACTAGCCGTTATATACAAATAGGTATTTTTACTAAATTAATTATCTATTCTGTCATGGTTTAAAACATAAAATGTTAAATATTATGATTTAGGTATTTTGCAATGTCCCTCAACAAGACATAATAAGCTAATGTACCTACCTACCTACTTATTTATACGGTACATAATTAGTACTTATTTAATTCGTAGGTGTGAAACTCCGCTTCGCCACTTTAATTATTATTATTATTGTACAATCGTAATAAGAAGGTAAACTCGCAAAGCTTGACGTTTCGCAATGTTTCACATGTGTACCAAGAACGTTCGTTTTGTGTTTCGTGTTTTTGGAATTAATGTGATCAACCCGAGTAAGATGAAACATTTAATTTAAAAGTTAAGGATTTCTAAATAACATCGACGCAACTAATAAATAGGAAAGAGCGCTTACCTGAATAAGTAACGTATAAAGTAAGTAGGTAGTATGTAGATAAAAAAATAATCACTTAGAACATTAAACGGATTGAAAAAAAACATAATGACTTGTTTCCAATCGTAGACAGCCGCTGTTTATGGGTGATCACCGTAGTCAGCGAAAAGAGCGGCTGGTAACGGGCTGGCTGACTAAGATAACAACCGCCTTCACATCTATACTCGTACCAGATCAGTTCTTGGACGGGAATCGAATTTTAAAAATCTTATTTTTTCTAGTAGGTATATTATTTTGTATTATATAAGCCAATAAAATTTGGTCAACCGACACCCCACACAAGTATCTAGACATACACACGCATATATACTCGCGTAATTTTGGCATGTGTATAGTATAGTCACTTAGTGACTAGACACACGACCGAAGTTCGGCAAGATTACGCCTGCAATGCTATATGAATTACTGACGATACATTGTGCCGAAATTACGATGCGTTTTTTTTTCAATAATAAAAGCATTGCCGCCTAGACACGTGTCTAAAGAGTGTGTTTAGACTCTAAACACACTATGCCGAAGTTCGGCCTAGTAACGCCTGCAATGCTTTGTGAATGGCTAGCAACACATCAGTCTGCCAATAAAAGCGTTGTCGCTGATATTCGGTCGCGTAAATTCGGCATGCATAGTGTATTAGACACTAATCCGATACGTAATAGTCACAGTTTTTAAGTTTTTTTACCTATGCTTCTAGAGAAAGTTTGAAGTCTAAAATTTGAATAGTGACTAAGAATAATCCTGTATTAGTAAGTAAGCAGATAACTATCTAAAAACAATTCAAAGGTTGTGATTACGGCCCCTGAAAGTTGCTAGATGGAATTCAATTAGAGTTTTTAACTTTTATTGTTGATTATCGATATTTTTTTTGCTTTCGTAGCTATTACTACACTATTAGTTATTCTGTGCTACTACGCAGGTTACTTCACCAAACCAAACATGATGTTCAAAAGAGAAAACGTTATTTCTGGTTCGGCTACTCATATTATAAGGATTCCGTGAACTGATACGCATAAACGGGGTGGGATCCTATGAATCCTTGGATCACTTTATTGATGGTTCAATTACATAAAGCTTTACTCTCGGGAGGGAGGCGCTTTCGATTCTCGTTCTTCCGCACGTGACTGTTACTCAATCAAGCAGAGAACATTATCTTTTATGATAACCCTATGATAATACCTACTGTTTTGTGTTATAAAAAACCGGCCAAATGCGTGTCAGACTTCGCACATTTAGTCTGTGAAAATCTAAACACTTAAGATATTTGCAGCTTTCTTAATGGACTGCCCCCGCTGAGTAAGCAATGCATTTTTTGCGTTCCGCGCGACAAATGAGTGGCTAATGATACCCCACACGTTTGGAGCCCCCCTCTAAAATATTTTAAATATTTTTTTTATACTTTACCTGGCTTTGGGTCGACAAAACACATCTTTGGTGCAAAAGACTGTTAAGCTGCTAGAGCTTTGTAACCTTAGAGTAAGACGCGCTGCGATGCTCTAAGTTTGTAACAGACGACGGACAGACGGACACATGAGTGACAGCAATAGGGCTTCGTTTGGCCCCTCCGGGTACGGAACCCTAAAACAGTCGTAAGTCTGTGCAAAAAAACTTACGTTACGTATGACGGTTCTCATTCCGCACAAACTCTATTCGTATACTAATTGAAGTTTAAAATTACTTTGATGTCTTTATTTCGTCATAATTAGTCATCATAAAATATTTCGTCATAAAAAAACCTATATAAGATAAAAAGCAAGCTCATAAAACTTCGTCAAAATTCAACAACAAGAGGAAAAGTAATCTTTTAGATATTTGCCTGTAATCACAATTTAATAGTGCTTTTGCGCCTTACACTTTTATTCACAAAAAGTTTTTTTAACAACTTAAGGAGCAAGAATGTTGTTTGTTGTGAATAAATTTAAAGTACCCGAACAAATTCCATCATTACCATTCGAAGCTGTTTAAATAACACTTCATAATATTCTTTTCGTGGGAATCGATCGGATCTCTAAAGTATTCGGCTAATACTCGTAGCGGGAAAAAGCATAAGTATTTATGCTGGCTTTTTAATTACAAGAAAAATAAATTAAATACTAATACTAATAATTTTCTAGACATATGATAGAACAAATACTAAGTTAAAGCAAAAATTCATCACTTTTTGATGGTAACTGAACAAACACACTGATATCAATGAAAGCACTTTGATATCCCATACAAGCATCCAATACGTACAAAGCTTCTCTCAAGAGGAGATTTAGGTATTTGTTTTGAAATATTAAAAATGTATATAAGGTCCTTCTTAAATAGTGCACAAAATTTTAAGAGGTCAATGTACTCATGCATACAAACAACTTTTACTATGGTACCAACATTGAAATCGCGAAAAAAAATCAGCTGTTCCATAGAAAATTTAAAATCGAATAGATCAAAATGTTTGGAACAGCTGATTTTTTTTTCGCGATTTCAATGTTGGTACCATAGTAAAAGTTGTTTGTATGCATGAGTACATTGACCTCTTAAAATTTTGTGCACTATTTAAGGATAAGAAGGACCTTATATAGTTTTGATGTAAACAAAACTTTTTTTGGGTTCGTCATACAACGTTTGCAGTTGCTTTTCAAATATGGTGCTAAATACGTACTAAAAAGTTTATTGGTTTCTGTGAGGCGATCACGTAACTCATAATATACATTGGTGCATATTATGTATAGGTACAGTACATACACATGTATAGTACTTGCAATATGCCGAGTGTCGATTGGGTACGAGCGCTCGTTTGACGCGTTGCATACGAATTCAATAAAGTGCCCAAAACCGGTATCTGTGTTGCGAACACATATCGCAACCCTTACGTGCTTATCGCACCGACGATGTCAATACAAAGCCCCTTCGAGTGCTTAGACCCTCCACATTTTGAGAGTATGTATTGAAATTTATGAGACCTTTCAGTGTATTTCACTGACTGACAAAGAGGAAAAAACTCTGTTTTACTGTTATATTACATATCTACATCCTAACTTCCTTACTAATATTATAAATGCGAAAATCCGTTTGTTTGTTTGTTTGTTACGGCTTCCCGTCTTAACAACTAAACCGATCATCATGAAATTTTGCATACACGTTCTCAGTCTCAGGGGTACAGAGAAGGACATAGCGTAACTTTAAAGCGACAAAAAGTACTGTTCCCGAGGAATACAAAAAAAGCTTTTTACACAGATGAAGTCGCGGGCGGTCGCTAGTGAGTGGTGGTAATAAACTCAATCAATCGAGTAACATAATTAATTTCATCAAGATTTAAATGAGTGTGAAAGATACTGCCATTTCGTTTCAGTTCTTTGAGTGAATTTACAAGAATGGCTTTGTATGTTTTATGTTATTGTGTTTAGGTTATGTTATAGGTATGTGTTCCTTTGTCATGTATTAATTAATTTTTATGTATGTTTGTATTATTCTATTGTATTGGGCTAAGTCTGTAATAATAGATATGAGCTTGGAATGTATAAATAATAAATAAAAATTAAATTTCGAAAGAGAGAAATTCCTGAAAAATACAAGCAAGATAAACGCGCTGTGTATCGCTTGATAAGATTCGAGGGATATTAGAGGCACTTAGCACTGTTTCAAGACAGGTTTTGAATCATTACAATACCTAATTTAAGTTACTTTCGAAATTATTTCTTACGGTATGATAGTCAATTTCAGCACTGATTTTTTACAGACACGTACGTCAATAAATGAAGATATACGACATGTTATCGACGCCCGCCGCCTACTTGTCGATCAAATGCCAGTCGTTAAGGCCGCAGGTCGGGTCACCATGAGCGCGCGCGCTGCCCTTGGCGCAGTTGACGAGCTGCCAACTATCGACCCCATACTCAATGTCAACAACTCCTCACTCATGATCATTAGTTGGCCATATTAGGTAGATGATTTCCTTGAAGAAATTATGAATGTTGAAAATTTTTTCACCCAAGACTACTTATTTTTCAGACTAACTTTTCAGGCATTGTCACCTCTGTTTTTGATAAACTAACTTCCGCCCATAAGTTCGTCCGCGTGGGCCGTAGGGAACCTTTGTTCAGGATTAATTAGTAGGATATTGTAGGATAGTTCTCTAATGCGGTATCTAAGTAGGCTGCTAAATGAAATAATTAATTACCTAGGTTACTTAAATTAATTACGTGACACTATCACATAGCTGACTGAAGCACTCATGACAAATAATTTTTGGAACCGCTCTCACGCGAAACAAAACCTTTTTAGGGATCAAATTATTTTTTCTTTCAAAACTATATAAGGTCCTTCTGAAATAGTGCACAAAATTTTAAGGGGTCAATGTACTCATGCATACAAACAACTTTTACTATGGGACCAACATTGAAATCGCGAAAAAAAATCAGCTGTTCCATAGAAAATTTAAAATTGAATAGATCAAAATGTTTGGAACAGCTGATTTTTTTTTTGCGATTTCAATGTTGGTACCATAGTAAAAAATTTTTGCATGCATGAGTACACTGACCCCTTAAAATTTTGTGCACTATTTCAGAAGGACCTTGTATAAGTTTATGGATTTTTCGTCTTTTAAAACATCATTTTTACCGCATAAGGCTATTTTTCAAACAAAACTGAAGCATAGAGAAACGCAGTAATGTTAAGCACGAAGAAATTTCTTCAAGAAACGCCTTTGACAAAATTAACTCCCGGGCGCGGCGTGTGCAAGTGCTTAGCTGCACGGAGAATATACAAAGCGATTTCTTATTAAGAGGAAATAACACCGTTAGTTCAGGGTAACAATATACGGCACGTCTCCGGTAACCAGTAGGAAAAACTTCACGCTCGTTTTTCTAATGAGTCTCCTTAGATGCCTTTTTATTACCATTTGCACAGGTATCTGAACTCCTGTGCTTAAAGAATGCGGGTTTACGAGATTAGAAGAGCTTTTGTTATAATTTTTAAATTAGAGATTTTTGCATTCACTTAGCTACTCTTATTTTTATACAATACTAAATAATATACTAGATAAAATACGACTAGCACCAGATCAATTCTCGGACGGGAATCGAACCCCGCGACCTTTGGATGTCCGGTCCAATGCTCAGCGGTCAGGCTCACTGGACATCCAAAGGTCGCAGGTTCGATTCCCGTCCGAGAATTGATCTGGTGCGAGTCGTATTTTTTTCTTTAGTATATTATTTGGCATTGTCATCAACTTCTATATTAGGTATACACTACACTAGTTTTCCTAAGTAGGTACAATTAATCTCCATAGCATGACCACCGAAACACAATAGGTGCGATATTATCGTATTTGCCTGCTATTTGAAGCTTCGTACAGACTGAGGCGAGCGAATCGCGCGCGTCGCTCATTTTGACAGATTTTGATCGCGTAACTCAAAGCAATAGCCATAGCCATAGCCATTGCCATAGCAATTTCTTTGACAATGGCTATGGCTATGGCTATCGCTTTGAGTTACGTGGTCGCACTCGCGAATTTCGCGCGGAATTCGCCTCAGTCTGTACGAAGCTTTAACAAAAAGAAAACTTTAAGCTTTGCTTACACTTTATGCTACAAAACTTGAATAAACTCAATCCTCATAATATATATTTAGTTGGACGTATTCTGAGAACAGATTGGGAAATCCGACATCAATTATTTTGCTATACAAAAAACTATGAGAACGGAAAAAATCTGCAACGAATAATTTAGGTTTAGGCATAGGTACATACTATCTTCTCTTTCATCTAAATCAAAAGGATTTTAGTAGCTTTTCCAATTTTTTTATAAATTGCAGGCCTAAAAACAAATTAGTTCGCTTTTTAGGGTTCCGTACCCAAAGGGTAAAAACGGGACCCTATTACTAAGACTCTACTGTCCGTCTGTCTGTCTGTCACCAGGCTGCATCTCATGTAACTAGACAGTTGAAATTTTTACAGATGATGTATTTCTGTTGCCGCTATAACAACAAATACTACAACAGAATAAAATCCTTTGTTGCCCGTGGTCCCGTTCTTTGTCCCAGAAAGGGACCACGAGTATTTATTCCCCGTGGTTCTATCAAGAAATTTATAATACCTACTTACTGCAGAATTTATTTAGATATTTGTTGTGTACTTTATACCTACCTAGATATTTGTAATGCAGATAAATATTTAAGAGGGCTCACATACAACAAACGTGATTTTTTTGACTGAACCCTTCGTGCGCGAGTCCGACTCGCACTTGGCCGGTTTTTGCAATCGGCGGGATGCATCAGATAGCCGCTACGCAAACATTTTTACTGCCGGTTAATTACACACAGGCTAATGATGTTTGCGATGTCGGCAGGAATGTTTATGTAACTACCGCGTAATGTTAATGAATTATTTATATTATGTCTTACTAGCTTCCACCCGCGTCTACGTCCGCGTCGACGTTCGAGAAAATCCTTTAACCATGTAGGTACCTTACTCCATCGGTAAGGCTGCGTTAAAACGATAACGCACGACTCGCCCTCAACCCGAACTCAACTCAAACTCAACTCGAACTCAACTCAAACGGAGCCTGTTACGGACAGCTTCAATCGCGTGAAACTAGTGAAAAAAGTGATTAAAATGTGTATAGCAAAAAGACTGTTTAATGGACCGCTAAGTGCGTTACTAGTGATAGAATCTGTGTTTGCGATTATTTCATGTAAGTACTTTGATTTATAAACAGTAGCTTGTTATAACTGATTGAGTCATTTAGTTTGTGCTTTTAATTACTTTGAAGTTTATTAATATGTAACGTTCTACTTGGTTTTAAATTGTTGCATATAAAAAGTTCTGTAAAATGAGATATTTAGCGTAGCTGTAAGTTTTATAGTTTGTGAAATATTTAAGTTTTAGTAATTCAAATAGGTATTGTTTAGGTATTTAGGTATCCTTTGAATTAAATGATATGAATGCTTGTGTTTTTACTTATACTACCTGGTAAAGGTTTTGAGGTAATGGGCTAGGTAATATAGGTCCAGGAGGTGGTAGATTCGACCTGAAATGTGTCTAGGTCATACGCCAACCTTTGTCCTATAAGCCCTAAAGGTTTTGATATGGTACTAAGAGGTAAGATTATAAATAAAGGCCTCTTGTATAGGTCTCTGATAAAGGTAATGAGAAACCTAAATACCTAAACCTCGTATGGAAAGGTAGCCAAATAATAAATTAGGTAGGTAATCTCGTAAAGAGCCAGGAGTGGGGGTTTGCTATCCCCACCACCGCTAACAATTTATGGTAACGTACAAAACTCAAATCATTACTACCCAGTAATGATTTGAGTTTTGTAAACTACCTAAGTTAAGTAGAAAATGTAAGTTTTTGTATTAGTGGATATTTGCTATCGTACAAAATGTTACCTTAGGGACGTGTGATCGTAGGAAATGTTGTAAGCTCGCACGGCCCAATTCGTTATAACCACAATATATGGTCATTTAAAAAAAAATTGCTTCATTCTGTTCCTGCTTGGCGAATCATCCTATGGTGCAGTGTTGAGGTTACCGACATCGGTAACAGGAGCCCTCTCCTTGAAATACAGCGCTTACAATTTTGAGTTTTAAAACACATTAATAAGCTCCGTTATATTTTGTCGATGCAACTACAGACGCCTCGCCCTCAACCCGAACTCAACTCAAACTCAACCCGAACACAACCCGAACTCAACTCAAACTCAACCCGAACTCACCTCAAACTCACCTGAACATTACACAAGAGCTTATTAATGTGTCATGAGACTCAATATTGTAAGCGATGTATTTCAAGGTGGGCTGCGGTTGAGGTGAGTTTGAGTTGAGTTCGGGTTGAGGGCGAGTCGTGCGTTATCGTTTGAACGCAGCCTAAAAGTCCAAAAAATTGTCTCTTTTTCATAAAAAATCTTACATTTACTAACTTATGTTGGTAAATCCTGAGATTTACTTTACAAAACCTTTGATTTTACTGGAAAATCATAGGATTTACCTAAAATTAGATAACTGCCATTATTGCGTTCAGAATGGGATTGCAACACTGAACAAGCTTAGTTTGTGTGATAGATAGTACAAAGATTCAGTATACGGTTTCAATAAACATAGTACTAGTGATATTGAAAACTTAATTTATATTTATTAATATCTACTCAGTCCTACCTGTTTCAGCTAAAATATTCCGTACATTTAATAATAGCTACCGGTTACGATTTAAAACTTTATTACATAATTCATGGGCTATGACCGAGATAGAGATGGGGTTTTCACCCATATTTGCAATTCAGCTGTGCAATTATATCCCTCGGAGAAATATCTGGCTCACGGCACTTTATATAATCAAAATTTAATACAAAACAAGTTTGTTCAGTATCGGAAAAAGAAAAAAAAAAGAAAAACCTTTTTTTAAAAAACGCGATTATTAAATTAGGGTACGAACATAGGGTTGCCAACTCTACTATATAATATAGTATCCTACTATATTGAGGGCTCGTCTACTATATTTTTTCAAGTGAAAAAATTAAACAAAAGCAACAAAAAATTGAGATTAAATACTTGTGTTTATGGTTATTAAATAAACTATAAAAATGTTTTAAGTGTGAAAAATGCAACTTCTTTGAAATCATCCATACTAAACGGCAACCTACTATATTTTTTGGACTTTTTCGCCATCTACTATATTTTTACACTAAAAATCTAAAAATACTATATTTGATGCAAAAAAAGTTGGCAACCGTATACGAACATGACGAAGCTGCTTGGATCAATGCTTTCTTTTTATTAAAATATATTCATATACTTTCGGTAAATACTTACCTATCTACCTACAACATTTTTTTTTTCAGTCTTTGCTGTAAACCATGGGTCTCCAAACTTTTTGGCATACTTAAATAAGGGCCAGATAACTCCTCAATAAAGTCCCAAGGGCCAGGATCTATCCAGCTCCGTACCAACGATACTGTAAATTACAGTATTGTTGGTAAGATCCGGCCTGCTTTCGCGGGTCGGATTGTCGGTGCTCGCAGGCCGGAGCTGGCCCGCGGGCCGTAGTTTGGAGACGCCTGCTGTAAACTATAATTAACTGATTAATAATGCTAGTTTTGAGTAAAATATTTGGTTAGAATGAACGGTGGCTGGCTTTGAATAATCTTTTATAATTTATATAAGAAATACCTGTAGGAACATAATTATCTATCAAAAAAAAAATACTTTCTCTATAAAAATACACCTGTCTCGTAAAAAAGCATTTGTGCGTTAGTAAACTTTATAGTAATTATGTAAATACCTACCAAACTAATACTAAAATAAAAAGTAAAGTAAAAAAATTCAATTACGGCTAAAGTTTTTAAAAGGGTCATAAACTTAAGACAGAAATACTCCACCTTGCGATATTCAGAGACATTACCTAATTTATTTCTCGCGGTGTCCTACAGATGTGCGTCTCGTTCGTTTTACGAGCGGGACGCCCGGGACGGCGGGGACAGCGGTGTCTCCCAGGAATTTACCCTTTTCTTCGCCGAAAACAAATACCTTTGCCCAGCTTTGTCCTCTAGTGGCTGCACCGTATAATATTCTCATAATCACTTGAGGGTTTCAAAAAAAAGATTTATTTTCCTTGAGTTAGATTTTGGTTGTACTTGTAGTTTATTTCCTCTGTGGTACTTGTTATATTATAACGCTAGTTATTTTTACATTCTCTTTGGTACTTGTAAGCAATATACTTATTGTGAAATAAAAATACGAATTTGTAGCACAAAAGATTAATCTGTTGTTATACACACAAACCAAAACTTATAATTGTAGTCCAGTAGTCAGGTCCAGTAGCTCGGTGGCGCAGTGGTTTAGCGCCTGGCCCAGCGATTGCGGAAGGCGGAGTTTAAGCAACTTTCGCAAGGGTCGGTCATGGGATGGGTGACGAAAAATGTATTATCTCGAGCTCCTCCGTGCTTCGGAAGGCACGTTAAGTCGTTGGTCCCGGCTGCATTTGCAGTCGTTAACACCCACCAATCCGCATTGGGCCCGCCTGGTGGGTTATGGCCCGTCCTCCTTATCCAGCCATAAGGAAGGCCGTGTCCCAGCAGTGGGGACATTTAAAATGGCAAATGGACAGTCAGGTCACGTCGGTATACTCTACCTACTAGCTGGAAATAATTCAAGGAGTTTTGATTTCTTGTGCGTCAGGTAGTACTGAGAGCTGTTAATTTGTGACCTTGAACATTGTATGGTAGTTTAAAAAAATATATAAACGAGCCCTTGTATATAATATAATATCTGAACTTTGAAAAAGAAATGTCTTAAAGAGAAAAATAAATGTTAGGAAAGCAATGGGACAGCAATTACTTTATTACAACATTTTGATACAATCTATTTAAAGAGTGACAACGTAGTAATTTTTTTTTTCAAAGTTCAGGGAGTCTATTACTAAAAGTTTAATGCGATACACGCAGCTGCGTCCGTGCTTCGTTTTGATTGTTTCCTATTACAAATCACTTTCGTATGCGATATTGCGAAGTGATTGCGTGAGTTTGACAGTTTCTCTCTTACGTATCCGACATCGTTCGTTTAGTAGTATATGCACTACGATAGAAAAATTCAAAATGTTTGATAAAACTACAACCAACGAATTGCGGACGACTATCGTGCCCAAGTGACTGCGTTACGCAATTGCGTACGTTATTTTCGTAATAGGCCCCCTGATATTATCAAAAGTACAAGGGCTGGATCACAATTTTGTTTTTAACTTCCTCACAGTTTTTAAACTGCCCTTCCTTGGCGCTATCTGACCACATATCTGACGCACAATAATCAAAACTTATTTCATTATTTTCAGGCAAAATAATTGTCTATGACAACTGGACTATTATCCAAGGAGAAGAATAAGAAGAGTTTTTTACCTTATACCATGTTTATAGTGAATAATTATCACTTGTTCTGTGTTCTGTCTTTTTCTGACTTATTTTTGTCATGCTCTACCTTTGACGTTGAGCTTTCACAACGTCAAATAATATTCAACAACATTCTTTCAGGATGGATCATTTTAGGAGGAATAATTTATTCCTAATATTATTATTCAAATTTCATATGGTTACTAAATTGCTAGAAAAAATTACCAAGACGCAATTTAGTTTCTCCAATAAAAATGCAAGTAAAAATTGAATAGAAATGAAAACATGACTTCAATAACCTGAACAAGAAACTGGTTTCAAATGAACTAGAAGCAGTAAACAGCTCGAGAAACATGATCCACAAATTGGAAACAGTTGACAATGAAGATAAGCATCGCTGCGTTTGGCCAACACTACTCAATAGATGAACTTAGGAACCGAGCGATTAAATGTTTTTGGTACACAATCGATTTCTGCTCTTCGTTCAGTAACTACTTATTAATCCTCGGCTATGTGCTCGGCGGGAGCTCTAATAACGAGTGGCTCTCGTATGTCGCCACCAACATATTACTCCTGCTTAGCCACTTCCTCACGTTAATAACCGATGCGTTCACTGCCTTCCAAGACTTTCTTTACGTAGCCCTTTACAAACGGGACTTCAGCATCGATAAGTATTTCGTCGCAGCAAACATTCTCACCACGATTGGAGTATATGAGAAGCTGATGTTCCAACTACGTCATATATGAGATTTTAATGCTGGAGTTGTTAAAGTTTTTCGAGTTGTACTTGCCGTACGTTGGTCACTTTATGATGGCTATGGGATACATATTGGAACAGATCGAAAGTGTGCGCCCTCCCTTGCCCAGCGCTGTGGTGCTAGTGGGCCACCTGTGTGTCCTGTCTGACCCTCGCGCCTTGTCGCCCACTGAGCCCGGCGTCCAGGTGATCAACCTCATATTTCTAATCAGCAATGTGCTTGTATTTATTTACGACTTCGTTGTCTCCCTAGAATTTGAACTGCCGGGTATCAATGAGTTAGATCACTATATGGGATAAAACCTTATGGATAAAAACTTTAAGGCTTGAAAGATAACACTTTCATTTATGATGAAAATAAAATAAATTAAGCCGAAATGTTTTATCAGGATTTCTGAGTATATTGAGTTGGTCTAGTCAAGAAAATTAAGGTCATTATTTATCTAATTATAATTATGGTAAAAGGAAAAAGTGAAAAACACGGATGAACCCGAATGTACCTTCGTAATAAAATAATTAAATAAACCCTTCCAACATATAATTACTGAGGGATGACTTTCGAGGTAAGAAAATTTTAATTGGCTACGAGAAAATGTGGACACAAGAAAATTGAAAGTCGTTGCGGTGATTTGCTACACAAACATTTGGCGTGTTGGAAAAAATGAAAAAGGCTACTCAGTTTGAGCTCAAATTATGTGAATAAAATAAGATAAACGTTACAGAGATACTTAAGATCTGAGATTTGGAAAAAGCAACACATATTTTTCAAACATAAATCTAATATTTTATCAGAAATTGGAGTCGTGCTAAAACTGACTAAACTGAATCGGCGATTGGGTATTGAAAGAAATAAAGACCTAAAATTAAAAATGTCTTTGTTCTTTCTTCCTTCTATTAGAAAACGTTGGGTAGACGTATACAAAGTGATAATTACATTATATTATTATACCTTTGAAATAACATTGCTTTTGTTCTTTTTGATTAAGTCTCTCTAAATTAATTTTAAATCATTTTCCATTCCCTTAAGAAAATTTATATTTTTTTGTACTAGAACACAAGTAAAACTGACCCCCCACCAAGTATATTAGCATTAATAACATGAATGTGGACAAACATATAATTTAGCTATGTTCTATTGCAATTATAAGTTTCAATGATACCTACTCGTTTTCCATAAAGCAGCTTATTTTGATTATTCGTTATGTACCTACCTATTGTTTGATTTGCTGATTGGTTTTGCTTAGTATAAAAATCATTAACGCGATTCCCAAGAATAGAAACTATGGTATCGATTTGTAAGAATTTTTTGATTGGCCTAGTTAAGAAATGTGTTTTTTTGTGTTTATCTTCTTGTATAGAAACGTGAAGGTCTTCGTTCATAAAATTCAGTCGAATCGTTCGTTAAATTCACGCTGTTGCACTGCATAAATACACACCATATCTTTACCGTGGTAATTAATGGTACGGTGGCAATTATTTTATATTAAATCTTATTTTAGCTTCGTGTTTTTTCTCATAAAACCTTGAGTGTCCACGTGATCGATCGAGCGTCAGTTTAGGAAGTTGTAGTAGGTAGACTCCTGAAGGGTCCTCGCCTTTGTCCCGCAAAGACAACGTGTCCCGAAGGTCGTTGTCGCTGATAAAGAACTCAGTTACTCCTCCCTGGGACGCTTGTTAGCGCGATGGGAGTTTACGAGTGCCCTCCCAAGTGTTTTCGAACTCTTGCGTTGTTTCTCTTCATTAGGTCGTAATGTTAGGGAGGCGAGGTAGCTAAATGGCGTAATTCAACGGCGCCGTCGAGACCTATCAAAATCAAAAGATAAAATAATTTCGAAAAGAAAAGCTCGTATGGTAAAAACCATTTTAGCGGTGGGTTTGGCGTGTACGGTTTTTCAAAAATGTAAAAAAAAACACTTACTTGGGCATTCTCGAGCGCGTCAGATATTCATACTACGTATGCCCCAAGTGCCTCTGATAACAACGGTATACTAATCTGCCGGTTTGCGTGGTGGGGGTAGGCATATAAAGTAGTCAAAAATGCAAAAAAAAAAAATTTACTCGAGCGCGTCAGATTTTCGGAAGGGGTGTTAAGTAGGCCCCAAGGAAGCTCCCTTTAAAAAAACTGACGATTTCGGCGTGACCATAAGTTACGATGAATTTTTGAAAATGCAAAAAAAAAAAGTTTTTTTGAAATACTCGAGCGCGTCAGATTTTCATAGGGGAGGTTTATCTCGGTATCCTGAAAGCATATTTTCTTAATCTGACAAAAATGTTGGTGTGTTCTCTTAATCTGACCGGAAAGGTTTTTTGGTTTTTTTTTTCCTTTCTTTCTCCTTGATAGAACGGGGAATTTAAGAATGACAATAAAGCGATAGTTACAACCAACGTAAATGTAAATGAAATGTAGTACGAATTGTATTATTTATTGTATAAAAAAATGAAATGATATAAAAAATGGATTATAATTGTATATCTTTACATTTTTGCTCAATACAATTCATCTTCTTCTTCTTCACTCGAACTTTCATATTGTGGCTCCTCATCCACAATAAACCACGTGAACTCCAATTTATTATTATTTTCATTCCACCCATGATCGGTTGTAAAGTAAAGTAAAGTAACATAATTTAATCATCGTTATTTCATATCAATTTTTTTTAACACCCTCAGTTTTCAAGATATACTCAAAAAACCGGGAATTTGAGTTTTTATGATGCTTCAAGTCAAAAAGTTTTAACTTTGGACAAAAATGTAAAGAGACCTTTTTTGTGTAAAATAAAATTACCTTTTTTGTTTATTTAAACTTTTTTTTTTGTAAAATGTATCGTTCGCGACTTATATGCCGCAACGCGTTTTTCGGAAGACGAAATGGCTCCTCCACACTCCCGGTCATGCGGAAACCGGCAGATTTTGTATTTTTAGTACGTTTTAGATTATATTCTTCAAAATAAAAAATAAAAAAATCGCGCTCGAGAATGCCGGATTAACGTTTTTTTTTACAAGTTCGCGACCCTATAACTCGGCGGCGTCAAGGACTTATCGTCAGATTAGTTAAATTTAGTCTTAAAACACTAAAATCAACCCCCAATATCTTAATCTGACGCGCTTGAGTATTTCAGACTATCGATTTTTTTTTACTAATCTGATCGTCTATCCTAGGCGCGCGTCACTACATATAGAGCTAAATACTTTACAAGGTTGTTCTATTAGGTCCAAGGTATCCTTCATATCTTAAACTGCCACGCTCGAGTATTACCGAAAATTCCCCTATTCGCCTCCCTAACTATAATGTACCAAATTGGGATGCAACTTTTTGAACAACTATTCTGGAAATTCAAACTTGGAATTCGACCGGTCGAGTGTCAAAGTGCCCATCACTGGGGCATTCTCTTTTAGTACATCGGACCGTGCGTTCTACCCATAAAGTAATACCTACCAGAGACAAATCTAGTCTCAAAGGGAGGTACTATCAAGAACTAGTCCTTCAGGGTTATAATCCCCAAAATCCGAAATTGACACGGTTTTTTCGATTTTTGACACAGTTGCGTTCGGCTCTCGAGGTCACAAACTTGGGTTATTCATTGGGCCAACATCATAAACAAGTCTGCAAAAAATCAGAACTACCGGATTTGACGCAAGGTACCCCGTACTTACAGGCGACAATTTTACTGGGGGTCAACTCTGCAAATTTTATCGTCAAAATCGTGTTTCAATGGTGTTTAAATAGTAATGCTTTTTTACACAGTTCTTCTTTCTTAAACTCAAAATCGAGACAAAATGTGTTTCCGTTATGAGTTTAAGAAACACAATGTGTTTCGGTTTTGGGTTTAAGAAACAAGAACTGTGTCAAAAAGCATTACCATTTAAACACCGTTGAACCACGATTTTGACCCCCAGGACTATTTGGCTTAACGCTAATAATATCCTATAGGTACTTGGGCCCCCCATAATTAGTCGTTAGTTCGTCATAATTCTGTAACTAATTAAACACAGGTCAATAAACATCATTATTTCAGCGTTGTAAATCAAGAAACAATGTGTTAGCATAAAACCATAATCATTCAGGCAATTAATACAAGTTCAATAAGGGAATTAGGGAAAGGCTTTCAGACACTACCGCCAAATGAATGTGGCCCTAAAGACGGCTCACAATAACTCATTGTTGGGAGTTGCTACGATAAAGCCTTCGGACATTTCACTCGGCGCCTTTTCTTTCCGATTGCCACAAAATATATTGCCACACATGTATTCGCCCACCATAATCTATTAATTTGGAGCACTAGTGCGTAACAAATGAAAAGTTGATTAGGATTTAGGCTAATACAAGCAGCTTACAAAAAATACTTTGTTGGAATAAATAAAAATACACAACAACGTTTTACAAAACAACCCTAATGCCGAATATGGTAGAGACCACCAAATTAACAACTTTTACTATGCGGCCAACTCTGAAATCGCGAAAAAAATCTGCTGTTTCAGACATGAACTTAGGTAACGAAAATATCAAAATGTATGAAAAATGCTGATTTTTTTCGCGATTTCAGAGTTGGTCCCAGGTAAAAGTCGTTCAGTTTGATCTACCGGTCGGTCCCTATTTACCATATTCGGCATTAGGGGTTGTTTTGGAACACGTTGTATATCTGCCAAAAAAATATGAATTAAATTCAAAACTCTATTTTCAGAAAAATGAATTCTGTTCCAGTTAGTGCTTAGCCGCAGATTGTGATAGGCAAGTAGGTACTTAGGTACTTTGAAACAGATACTAAAGGTAAATAATCATTAGTACAGGGTTGAGCATAATTAAATGTTGCCGATTTACTTGTTTACAGGAAAACGACCTTGAAATTCAAAATGCAGTGTTTTATTAATATAGTAAAAGTATAATCCTCAGTAACCGTTCAAGTATCTACCTACACAATAATATAAACCCGTTTTTCCATTTGACTTGGCGAACTATTCTATTGACACGGAAAATAGCGAGCGATCGCACCTGTGATTGCGAAAAACATGAATAAATTCGAGTGATGGAAAGATGAGAGATATTTCTTGCTCAATAAATAAATCGCTTATACACGCTTCTGTGGGTTCACTTATTGCCTAAACGTAAGTTTAATTTTTTTTTTTTCAGAAAAAATGTAGAGCATTATGAAGAAGATAATGTAATTGATACAATAAATACCTACAATATAATTGGTAAACCTTCCTACATACCAGCTTTTGAAATGTCTGTAGATATTGAGAGATTTCAAAAAAATCGGCCAAGTGCGTGTCGGGCCACGCGCCGTAGGGTTCCGTAGTTACCTTATACCATACCATATTTAATACCACCTATAATTTTTCGTCTGTAAAAATAACTTTGTTTTTCACAGTGTTGGTATGAATGACAAAGTTATATTTGCGGTTTTGGAAAATGTGCTATATCTCAAAAACTAATTACTATATCTCGTTCAAACCAATTTTGGTTGAAAGTTTATATTAAGATCTACAGCATATATTTTTTTTAGATTTTTCACTCTCTTATTTCAAAAGTTAAAGGGGGGGGGACACACATTTTACCACTTTGGCGGTGAATATCTTTCAAACGGCTGACTTTGAGAAAAAGTTGTCTTTGAAACCTTAATGTCATTTTTAAAGACCTATCTATAGACACCCAACACGTGTTGGTTTGAAGAAAAAAATTTTTTTCAGTTTCAGTTCCATGTATGGGGAGCCCCCCCTTAATCTTTTATTTTTCTTATTTTTATATTAAATTCGTTAAGCGGTTAACATAATACATCTACCTACCAAGTTTCAACTGTGTAGTCTTAATACTTTCGGAATAAAGTGGCTGTGACATACGGACAGACAGACAGACAGACAGACAGACAGACAGACAGACAGACATGACGAATCTATAAGGGTTCCGTTTTTTGCCATTTAGGCTACGGAACCCTAAAAAAGTCCCCCGAGCGTGACCACGGCAGCTGCGGCGAAGAAAAATAAGAAATCTAATTAAAATCAAACAAATCACCAAAGGAATTTAAATAAAGGACTTTAACCAAAGGACTTTAAATATCAAAAGTATTTTGTTTCAAACTTCAAAACATAACCAATGGAAATACCTAGTTGTTTCATTTTTTTGTGCTAGCTACTCAACATAGTGGCCACTTTTCAGTCGAACAAAAACTTAGTGCTTAAAGTAGTTCCAACGCGTTCCGCGGTCGCGGGGCAGCTAATGCGAGTTCTTCCTTTAGCACCGGTAGTTTTTCTCGGAATCGTTCTGTAACTTAATTGGTACATACTTCATTATGTCTACGTCAAATGCATGAAGTCTAAAAATAGACATCCTTTTCCAATTCACTTCATTTTGGCGCCTTTTCGTCATACCCTTTGTTCTTTACCCTGAAATTGCAGACTGAAGACTGAGAATATAAACGTATAATAAAATGTATTATATCATAACTACTTAATTTCCGTTATTTAGTAATAACGAAACACGTATTTAAATATATATGGTTACTTATTTCTAAATCAGGTTTCCGAAGGCAGCGCTCTAATAATGTAAGGCTTAAGTTTCTTGCTTGCCTTATCGTTTCACTCCTTATATGGTATGTTTGCTGTTTATTTGTTAATTTTTCTATTTAGTAGGTACCAAAGCTATGGAATAAGACAAGTCATGAAAAACACAATGTTGGTATTTTCTCCTACCATAAACGTTATGTGATGCCGTTATATTATACGGCAATTGTTATTCAAATCGAAGCCTTCATTTTCACAATAAATACATATGGATTCGCATACATACCTCCATTTAATAAAATCGTCTAAGGACCGATTTTAGGTATTCGTAAGGGCAGGAAAGGACAAAAGGTTAGCCCTTTTTGAAACTGACCTGTGACATTTGGAGATGCCCTCGGAAAAGTATTGACCAAGAATTTTATATTCATATTCAATTCATAGAATATTGACTCATTGGAGTTGATATTGATTTTGAGCATGAAGGTGCTTTTATCCCAAAAGATAGAATTTGTAAGATAGAATAAAACGTCAAAATATCTTAATGGAAATAAACTTAAAGTTACGTTTTTATAAATTCTCAATTTTATGTCCTTCCCAGTTCCCACCCTTTGGCGTCTAATGATCATCGTTATAATAGTCAGTAATTAAAGTTACCTTTTTGCATACTTGTAAATCAAAAAACTTACATAAATGCTAAAAAGTAACTGGTGTAGGTACGAGTTTTAAAACAGTGATCCTGTGAGATGTACCACAATTACATTAGGTAACTTCGAATACCTACTTAACTTAGGTAATAGTATTTACTGCAACAGCCTTTTTCGTGCTTGCTAAAGAAAATGTATCAAGTACCTATCGAGAATAATATAAGTCATAAAAAATAAATTAATTAAAAAAAAAACACGACTGCCCTGCCAAAAACGAACTAAAAAGTTAAACAACAAGTGTCGATGACACGGCAGTCGGGAGACCTTATTATGGAACAATTATTGATCAAAGAGACCTCTTTGATCAAAAATTGTTGGAGAAAATACCAACATTGTGTTTTTCATGACTTGTCTTATTCCATAGCTTTGGTACCTTATTATGGAACAATTTTTGATCAAAAATTGTTCCATAATAAGGTCCCCCGACTGCAGTGACACTTGTTGTTTAACTTTTTAGTTCGTTTTTGGCAGGGCAGTCGTGTTTTTAATTTAAATATTTTTTTAATTAATTTATTTTTATTTCACACATTTTAGTGACATATTATATAGTTTTGGAATGTGCTCATCAAGGCCTTTTATTTGATGCCCATATTGTAATAATAGAAGAAAAAAAAATTTTTACATTTGAAAATTACGTCGTACAGTCGCTATATTGTTATTTAAAAAAAAAAGATTCTAACAATACCCCATTTATCCAAATCAGTTCAGGCATTTAGAAGTTATGGTGGAATAAAAAAACTCACATACCCACAAACATACATGAACCCTGAACGAACACATATACACTCTTTTTGCTTTGGGCAGTCGTGTAAAAAATTGGCAACCATTTTTCCTGAAAACACTATAAACGAGAGAGAATTGGCTATTATGTTCCAAAATTAGTTGGCGTCAGAGTTTGCATTAGCGCTTCCAGCGACGGACGTCTGCCACTGAGCTGCTTTCAAGGCTTGTCACGGCAAACAAATCTGAACCTGAAATGACTAGCCTTCTCGGTAGTACCTATTATGGAAAAGTTGTTAAGGTAATGAAGCGACTATGAACAGGTAATTTAGGACTTAATGGATGAATAAATTGCGCACAGTAAATAATTTTTGATAAGTAAATAGCGTAATTACGAATGTTATTATCAAATTTATTTGCAAGATATTTCGTGCGCTCGATGAAAGATGGTAGTTTTTCAATTGTAAACTTTTACTCCTGCAGTTTTTTTAGTTTCTCACCTATAACTACCTACCATCCGATAACTTTCAAGACTTACTGAAAGCTATCAGGTACTTTTAACTACCGGAACATTAATGCCATAATCAGCAATTTTTAATGTCCCCACTGCTGGGGCACAGGCCTTCCTTATGGGTGGATAAGGAGGACGGGCCATAACCCGCCACGCGGGCCCAATGCGGATTGGTGGGTGTTAACGACTGCAAATGCAGCCGGGAACAACGGCTTAACGTGCCTTCCGAAGCACGAAGGAGCTCGAGATAATATATTTTTGGTCACCCATCCCATGACCGACTCTTGCGAAAGTTGCTTAACCTCCGCAATCGCTGGGCCAGGCGTTAAACGCTGCGCCACCGAGCTCTTCGAACATTAATGAGGCTTACCAAATCCTATGCCTAAAATAGAACCCATCCTGACCTAGATCAAATGGACGAATGAAACGCAATCAGATCACGTCATACAGACGCGCAATCATCGGATGTCAGATCGCAATTAGGGCCGCATACATCCGCGCGTCAAAGATCTGCACATTGATTGGTTGCTCAGTCCATTATGCAAGCCCATATATCGCACTCATCACTTCAAAATATCATAATTCAAACTCGAATTTGTAAAGCGCTTTGGAATACAGGTACCAAAGTTTACCAAACCTCTATTAAGAGAGTTTGCGCTAGGTACACTAGCGCCACCAATACAAAAAAAAACATAGTGCTTTAAAGGCTTGCTAAAAGTGGCCACTTTAGCAATAAAACACCATTAAAGTAAAAGACAGGCTAGAAAATATTGTTTAAGGCTGTATTTCCGCATTTCAAAGAAATAAGCGTTTCTCCAATGCAGTTATCTAAAGAATGGATGCATCACTATTGATGTAAACTTTGGTTTTAGGAAACAAAATTCTTAAATTAGTGCCGTATAGAGAGAAAAACATAATAAATTATCAGGTATTTTAAAACGAAGACAATCTGTTCAAGTGGGATTTCAAATTTGCTTGTCAGAGGTATTTTTCAAAAACTTTTCAGCTGTAACAATTAAGAATACGGCTCATGTTTATTTTTTCAGTTATTGTTTGTATTGTCAAAGAGTTCCCTGTACAGAGAAAATGTTATAAAATGTTTTTAATCTCAGAGAAATAAAATATTAAAAAATGCTCAAATCGGTACACGTGGACACTTTGACATGTTTTTTACTGGTATTTACTTAATCTAAAGTCATTTTTTATTTTTCTTAGGAATAATGAGATATTTGTTTAGTGTCTTGCGTGTTTTGTATTTATATCTATTTAATAACTTAATAGGAATTTTCAAAGTTCGCCCTCATTACGGCTCGCGCAGAGTTGTTTTGATCATTTGTACAGAAAAATGGAACGTGATGCGCGTCTACTACACCCTTAAATAAACAGTACCATAATCTTTTTCGGAGTGCACTGTACAGAATTCACAATTTCGTCTTTATTAAAGCACTTCGTTTTTTTTTCAATTCTCTTACCGATTGAGAATTGAAAAAAAACCTTACTGATTTCAACTAATCTCATTCTCATACATACGAGTAAGTAGGTATAATGAAACTATTGGATTCTTTTTTCGTAGCCATTTTTGCAATCTCTGAGGTAGATTTTATCAACGCCAATGTGAGGGTGAATTTTAGGTAGACCCATATACATATAGAATAACACTCTCGACTAAAACCATTCTGTAAATATCCTAAATGAAACCAATTATATCCCCCAGGCAAACAAAAACGTTAAAACCTAAAGCGAACGAAAAAGCTTTAACATAAGCGATCGTGCCCACTTTGAATAAAAATGACGAATTCAGAAACATAGCTCTATTATGGAACCCTTTTTAACATAAACCAAAAACAAAAACGTCAATCGGGCGCTGTGCCAGGGAGTAGTGGCTATTCCAAATTAAAATTATTTTTGTTGAATAAAAACGAATAGATCGATTGATTGCATAATAGTAGGTAAGTCTCAACTCTTGAAAATGTATCTTTCAGAATTGTACCTACACTACCTACACCTACCTACCAACATTTAAATTAATCCCTAGAATACGGTAGGAATTGGATTGGATCTACTTTTAATGTTAGCAATGAATATTTACTTACGATTACAATGTTACAAACAAGAAATTCCATTTCATTTTATTCAAGCTTTCCTAGGTAATTCTCTGATCTGAAATTGCTTTTGTAACATCAATCCAACAGTACTGACACCGAGTCGTCCTATTATTTCACATTTGCGAACAAAAGCGAAAACATTTAATAAGATTTCCAAACATTCCACAGCATTTTAGAAGCGGACGGAAAAGGAGCAATCTACTTGACGACTAAAAATGGAACGTTTCCAATAACGCTCGCATCCTCGAAGTCCCGCGACGGTTCTATAGCGCAAGGCACTCCGAGCATTTTATCCACCACTAAAAATCTCTCACACGGCACCGATGATTACTGGGATGACAGCTCCGAAGAGATCCTCCTCTCCAATTACGTCAACGACACGTATGACGCACTAGACACTGAAGTGTGGAAGAGAAATAATAAGAGAAGCATCAATGATGCTGTTTCGAAAAACATTACATCTGTTCTAGAGAACCTATTGAAGAATTACGAGAACTCTCAACTACCAACTCATGGCAAAGGTGAGATTATAATTTAAAACAAAATTTGTCATTCTGCAGCAGCAATGGTGGCTTATTGATAAGTATGATGTATTTTATATAAACGGATTAATACGGATTATAATGTTTTACTTATCAGGATATCCAACTGTCGTGCAAACTAACATTCTCATCAGGAGTATGGGACCAGTTTCAGAACTTGATATGGTAAGTACTTTACGTTTTTCATTTTAAGTAGGTATATTTAATCATTTTGCACATTGATGAGATTTCCTTTTAAACTCATCTATCTAGTAAAACTCAACACATTATTGGTAAGGATAAATACAATGATTAAGTTTATATTCTTCAGCATAATAAAGGCCTGTGGAAGGCCACCATGTGGGCTCATGATGAAACCTATGTTCTAGACGTATAGATTGATTCCAGGACTACTCGATGGACTGCTACTTCCGTCAGTACTGGCGCGACACCCGTCTGTCATTCATGGGGCCCATTCGGTCCCTATCCTTGTCCATCAAGATGCTGGAGCGCATTTGGCGGCCGGACACGTACTTCTACAACGGAAAACACTCTTACGTTCATACCATCACTGTCCCTAATAAGCTGCTCAGGATCAGCCAGCACGGAGACATACTTTACTCTATGAGGTGAGAACTTAAAAAAACTAACAGTTTTCTTTAAAACTTACTCATGTTATTTCACTTTTTTCCTAGACTTCGTCATAAAACTAAAGAATATGTTATTAGTTAATTTTTTTCTTTGTTTTTTATAAGTATACGCGTTTTAGATCTTTGTTAACATGTAAAATTTGTGTTTCTATTTTTTTGTTTCAAATATTATGGTGCCTATACACAACAGCAACCTACTTATTTTTTGAAGATTAACAAGCTAAAGCACTTTTATTCAAAGCTCTCAAACAGACAGTTTCATAATTTTCGCGTTGTGTGTCGCAAGGACGGAACTCGCTCGGGGCTAAATACTGACACAAAAAAGAACCTGACAGAAAAATGTGGTGTAGCGTAATATTAAACGATCTGGCGTGAACGAAGACACTGTGGCTTGCTATGCATGACTTAAAGGTTATAAGTAGAGTGCAAATTTATACTGGTTGACAAACGCACACAAGAAATTACCCTACCACTTGTAATTCTAACACCTCAAATTTAATTGTTTTTAATGTAAGTAACTAGGTGCTTTCTTTTTGTTTTTTGTTTTATAAAGGCATACCGGAAATGTAGTAAAAGGATTTTTTAGTACCTAATGGTCAAACCTAACCCTCTTGCAACGTGTCATCGGATGATGCAGAGTGATGCGTAGAGCTTCCACTCAAACAATTTTAAAGGAATATTACCGTCTCTTCGGTTAACGGGGATAGGTTCATTAATTTCATAGTCTCTGAACAAACACTGCGTCCCCATTTTAATTGGGAGAGTGAAAAATGCGCGCTCCGATTACTCAGCCGAGATATTCATGGGACGCAAATTGCCATGGATATTCTTAAATTAACAACCGACTCACTTGCACAATAATAAATTGTTTGTATAAATCATTTTTTTTTCATTAATTCCTTAATATTTCAATAAAATATAACTGAAGCATTTTCATTCTATATTCACCAAATTTACCAATAGATTTTCCAATTTTATCGAAATATGTGTTCAATTATGAAAACGAATGAAAGAATGTTTATTTATACGGGGTGCAGTGAGGTAATAGTTATTTATGCAACTGTACTATAACGAGGGGTATAATAGTATCACATGAGTGTTTTAATATCTAATTATGTACAGTTGCATACAAAACTTTATCTACACCCATTTTTTTTATTTTTTTCTTATTTTTATTAAGGAAACACAATATTTTAATACATATGGATTAAAAACACCCATGATATTTATCTAAACCCATGATATGTATCCTCTGTAAAGGTTTTTTGACTTTGACTTTGTCTTTGACTTTCCTCGCCCTCCTCGTCATTATGTCTTCCGCAAGTGTTATAATGTTGTACTGAATTTCATAATGCAACGCTCGCGCGTGGGCGCGCGGCGCTGCAGGACCAGCTCTCTTTCGCGCGGGATATTGTAATGATGGCAGTAAGCTGTTTCAGAAACCCTTACAGAGGATTTAAAGCATGGGTGTAGATAAAAGATTTTTAACAAATTCCACAACATCATAAAACAAAGAAGAAACCGAAAGGAGGATGGTCTTTTTAGTATACCTTCATTAAAAACCATCACAACCAATAAAATAATTTATCTACGGTTTATACGGTTTAATCCTGATATTGAAGAACAAGGACGTTTTTGGGAAAAGTCTCAACAGTAAACATTTTTCAAGGAATAATACTTGCAACTAAATAATTTATCTAGGACGTGTGTCTTATCTTAACGGACCGCGACTTGAAACTATCTCTCATCCTATAACGAGTATTGCTCTACCCTACATGATTAGAGTTTTCAAACTGTAATAAATTATTATTTGCAAGTGGTTTTCGAGAACCAAGGGGCTAATTGTCTAATTTTAAAAATCTATCGCAATCGCTTTCGTTTGACAGATGGATGAGACACATTGCTGCATTTGTTTGGTAAGTTTTTATTTGTGCCAAAAAGAAATTTCAATGGATTACATCCTGAAAGCGATTGCGATAGATTTTGAAGTTAGACAATAGAAAGGCAGATTCGTTAATTATCTCTTTGGTCCCATTCTACATACAGTCACAAAGTACGTAGCGGATACAGTTCACGGGTTAGTTACGTTACGAGTATCTAGTCTAGTTTATCGAATTTCATACTTAACTCAGTAGTAGGTAATGTTTTTACGTGGTAGGATGTTATTAAGCGATCCCTCTGTTTCTATGCCAAGTTCAAAGAGTGGCAAGAGGCAGCTACGCTGAGTGCACTCAACTGGCAACGCCAAGGGCGCTCGGCGACGTGCGTCAATTTATTTATTCGATTGACGCTTGAAAATACCTGAAGAGTGGGCCAAATTGTAACACTGTGATCGATACAGATTGGATAATAAATAAATAATTATTCAAAAGCGTGGTTATATTTTGATTAAACACAAAAAACGTTTTTTTGCTCGTTTGTTGTGACATTTGCAATTTGCAAATAACACTTGACTAATGGTAAACTACCTTCTCTTAAATAAACTAAAATAACTGTTTGGAAAAAGGTATTAATTTTTTAAAGTTTAATCCATAATAAGAAAAACTGACGAAATCATATTCGTTCTAAGGAAAATAAATCAATCACTTGAGATTATCGCTACGCTAGAGCAGTCACCCTCCATTTGGCAAACGTCGGTCGGCTGAACTTCGCCAGCTTTAACTAAACCGATTAGCAGCTGATTGAAACTTGCGCCGTACCTAAGTGAATGCACGGGTAAGGTGCGTTCCCGAAATGGGCTTGTTGCACTACTGGAAAGCTTGGATTAATCTTTACGGCGATCGCGAAATATTTATTAACAAAGTGTTCACTGTAAACAAGATATTTTTGAATGATAACGCTTCAACTGTTTATATAGATCTTACCATAGCTGTAGAGGAGGATTCCCCAAAATTATTTTTCCCTATTATTTTAATTTCCATTCGCGTTATTCCCCAAACTTTTTTTTAACCAATAGAACAATTTCCTAAAGCATTTTTCCACGTAATCATGAATTTCTAGTGGTTTTTGATACCAAAAGGCATTTCTACCATCGAAAAATTTCCCCAATCTTATAAGCGACGATTTGATGGCACGTCTATGACCTCATTAAACAGTAACATTTAAAAAAATGGTACGTTAATATAAAAAGGTTCGGTCCACGATATACTGAATAATTGAATATATCGTGGAGTTCATCTCTCCTCAACTCATATTGTTTTTGATGTCGTAGAACAGGGATAGCGAACCTTTATATATGAACGTGCCATTTTTCATTTTACCTTTTGGTATCGAAAACGACTAGAAATTCATGATTATGTAGAAAAATGCTTTAGGAAATTGTTCTATTGGTTAAAAAAAAGTTTGGGGAATAAAGCGAATGGAAATTAAAATAATAGGGAAAAATAATTTCGGGGAATCCGCCTCTACAGTCCCATAGCTAAACAAGCTCATTTTTTGAACATGAATAAATATATGTTACGGCTAATACCCGCTAATATAAGTGCGACTAAACCTAGTTTAAGCTGGCTAAAACTAGGTGTAACCGATCTGTTGACTAAAACTAGGTGTAGCCGATTTGCTCGCGACTAATACTAGGTGTAGCCGGTTAAAACTAGGTCTAGACTTCGTTGTGTTTCTACTAAGGGGGAGTATTTATGGGGTAAGAAAGTTATTTCTGTTGTCTGTTAAAAAATAACCTCGAAATTTAAATTTCTAACCTATATTCGGGACCTACAGGAATAAAGCAGATCGGTTACACCTAGTTTTAGCAAATAGCCATCGGCTACACCTAGTTATAGCCGTCTAAAACTAGGTTTAGCCACACTTCGGGTGTTAGCCGTAACATAAACATTAGACATAAAGGTAAAGAAGCAGATAACAATAACTACTTATTGGCTCCGTGCACGCTTTTAGCGCCACCTAGCGTGTTACAACTTTGTTGGCTCTGACCTGACCGTTTTGACGTTTTGATATGTTATGGCGGCATTGTGACTAAAAGTTAAAAAATACCATACATATTGTGTTATTAATGTAAATTCCAAAATTACTATGATTTGGGTGGACAAAGTGTTGTGAAATCATTTTTGGTCATTTAAATTAAATATGGCAAGTAAGACCTATTCAAAAAGAGTGTTTTATTTTGGTAATATCAGGGTTTGTTTACTTCTTTTTTAGTTGTAGATTTTGTAAAACAAGAGGATAAAGCTACTTTAATAATTTTACTAAGTGATAATAAGCATATATAATTATTCCTGTATCGCTAGTAATAAATTAAATATCGTTTTCAAGCAGATTACAGAGCCTTCTTTATTTCTACTTTTTGCCACCATGAGCGCTGCGATCGATTATTAACCTTCGCACCCTCCCAATACCATTTTTTTACGGATATTGCATTACCTAATTTCTGTTTTTCTTCATAGATTAACAATCAAAGCAAAATGCCCTATGGAACTGAGGAATTTTCCGATGGATCGACAATCGTGTCCATTGATTCTTGGAAGCTGTAAGTACCCACATATGATTTATAAAAAAATGAGGACTTTTTGCGTCGTTGACCATTGACCCACAGATTTTTTTTCCAGATGCATACTCGAACCAGCAGTTAGTGTACCAGTGGCAGAACTCGCAGAGCGTCAATTTCGTTCCCGGGATGACACTGTCGCAGTTCGACCTCATTAGCTTTCCCTATAGGAACTTCACCTTCACCAGGAGAGAAGGTAATATATTAGTACATTTCACAGGTAATTAGTTAATATCAAATAACAATGGCGTTCGCCCAAATCATGATATTAAAAATAATGTATGGTATACGATATTAAAAATAATGTATGGCGTATCATGATATTAAAAATAATGTATGGCGTATTTGCACGTCTATCAAATAGAAAAAATAGTAAGTAGGTAGGAACTATTTGCACTTTAAAGCTTTTAATTTAATATAGGAAATTACTCAAATCCCATACCACATTTTCAATATAAAACTTCACGGTAAGTTTTTAAACTTTGCTCCCGCAAAACTATTGTACTTATTTTGTCAACTTTCAGAGTTCTGAGTGATATAACTCAAAATACGGTACATAACGTAATGTTTCTAAGACACGCTCTCTCACCGTGACACGCAACATTAATTACGAAGAAGTGTCATTAATTGAGCAAGAAAGTTTGTTTGGCCCAAACAAGACGAGCATTATTACACTGCCTAACCAAACAGAGTTTATTTTTTTGTCACACAACGTCTTGAATCTCTTACTTACTTACCTAATTTTCTCACTCATCATCCAGTGTCTTTTATATTAATCTCATGTGTGTTACCTAATGGATCGGTAATAGAGTAAATTATGTTTTCCAGGCTCTTTTATATTCAGATTCTATTGTTTCCTTTTCTTTAGCTGTAAGTATACAGGGTGGAGATTACAATGCGACAATAAATGAAAACATTGGTGACACTAGTTCTATAGGAGTACTTTGAAACTATCAAATAATTGCTAGAAACGAAATAAAAAAATCAAACAAAATAATAGCACGAAAATTAATTGAACTGAAAACAGTAAGTAACTGAAAAATAATTCTTGTGACTAAACTATTTTTAGATCATCTATCTATGCTATGATCGAAGAAACTATTGGAAATATTTTTATGCAGACTGGGAGCGTTCTTAGGTATAAGACATTCAATTTACTGTCGCGAGGAATGGCGCTATAGAGAAGAGGCCTATACCCAGCAGTGGGTTGATGAATATGATGATGATGATGGTGATGATTGTCGTCTCCAGGTTGTATGAAATCAGAATTTAGCTTCAAAACCACAGCTTGAACTATAAATTAGTTACCTAAATGGATTTATCTTAACAGTAAGGTTAAGATAACGGTGCCCGTATGGCACTATTTATTGTAAATAGACAATTACAATATAGCTGCATTACGCGTTTGGAGACATTTTGGGTGAACATTTTGCATCAAAATTCTTCATTTCGTGATTGACCTTAACAAGCCAGTACACCTACAGGACTTGATACTTCGCAACTCTGTCATTTTCATAATTATATTCTAAGAAAACTTGAAAAATGTGTTAACGTTATCAATATTGAAGGCAGCGGGCGAAAGCCCTTCAGGGCCGATCCCTAGCTCTCATAACAGCTTTCATCTCGACTAATCACTAGCTAGGGTTGTCGACGAGTCTATATTGAAAACCCACTTTGTAACGAGGCGATGACTCATATAACACTATCCCTGTAGCGAGGTATTAGACGATATGAAATGAAGTTGTTTCTCGTTTCGCTCGTGACATTTGGAATTGCTTCAAACTAGAGCAAATCCGCAGTAAGCTGAGTGGAGGCAACCCTATCAGTAGCCCGAGCGCCGGCTTTATCCGCTTACCGCTTAATGTGGTTTCCTACATATGGGCGCAGATATGGAAAATATTGCTGAAATGTGCTTGTTTATTGGAGGACAGCATTATGTTTGTCGTTGCGGCGATTACACTCGATATTATGCGAAGTGAGCAATGCTAATGGCATTTCGTGAATACCAGTAAGTACTTTTGGAGTAACGAATGACGTTTTAAAAATGTCTTTGGCATAAAAACTTTCAAGAGAGGGAGGAGTACCTACAGAAAAAGTACACCTACGCTACGACCTCCGTAGCAACTTCCACCGTAGCATATATCTACTTGAAGTAATTTCTCTAGATTTTTTTATGCACATTACGATAAAAAACTTATGAATGATAATAATAAGATTAGATAAGTAGTACCTATAGTTTAGATGTACGGACTAATAGCTAAACCACGCGAATACCTAGCTTTATATATCTACTAGCGGCCGCTCGCGGTTTAACCCGCGTAGTTCCCGTTCCCGTGGGAATATCGGGGTAAAAAGTATCCTATGTTTTAATCCAGGCTATCTGTGTTACAAATTTCAACCAAATCCGTTCAATAGTTTTTGCGTGATCCAGGAACAAACATCCAAACCCACAAACTATCACATTTAAAATATTAGTAGGAAGTAGGATGCTACGCTCGTAGCTGACTACGACGAGTCTACGCTACGATTCACACTATACATAACAATAATTATTTAATCTAGGTATATCTATCTAATAGGCTGACCTCTTCTATTACCTACTTAAATAAATATTTGTATTGCATATGTATGTATATATATATATATATATGTATTTATATAATAATATATTATATATTTAATCTATGTTATATTATAGTACTTATGAATAATTTAAATATTATTATTTTTCATATTCGCTTTATTGCCTGCACATTTTTCACTGTCACATCCTCTCTGGTTGACTGGGAGAGAATGCCTTTTTAGCATTAATTCCGCCATTTGCTGTATTTTATACAAAGATTAAATAAATAAAATTAAAAAAAATAGGCTAAATAGTCTTTTTTAAACCTTTTGAACGTCGTTTTCCAAGAATGTAGAGTCTTCCATATTTATTTTACTTAACACAACTTGCCTCTGAAAGAGCGCTTTCAATGCTTTCCTGTACAAATCAGATTTTCTCTTTTCGCTTCAAAACGTACACGCATTTAAATATATTGACGCAAACGTAGCAGCGAGCCAATGATAGCAATCGGCTTACACGCCTGACGAATTCATATTTACTCACTGAAAAGCGTACGATGTCGGTAAACGATTATCCACTTGTTTTTATTGCTGATTAAAAAAGTTATCTCTAAGGCTTAGATTATATAATCTAAGCTCTAAGGTTGTTTCAATGTTTGAAACATTTATTAAAAATGTCTTTGGATGTAATTGCAAACTTTTGCTAAATGTATGTAATGTACCTTCAACGGCTATTCGATCGTTACTTAATGACAAAAGAGCATAAATATAGCAATTTTAGGACATTTCCTATTTTAATAAACTTTAATTAGGTAAGTAGGTGTACCTATATAAATACTTTTACTTCGATAGGTAAACGTTTTTGAAAAAGGTATTTTGGATAAAATTATCCATTAACGAGTAATATTTCGATAGGTAAGGCAGCTTAGAATTAGGGTTTGCAATCCCGCAGTTTTTTTTTCAGCTGGAAATTTGCGGAAAATTTGCCTTTTCAGCGGGATCCCGCTGGAATTTCCGCAAAAGATTTAAAAATTCTTATACATTAATATAATAATGCTATTACTACGAAATGTTTTTTTTTTATTTTTACTTAAGCTTATTATAAACATTTCACGGTATTTAAAAATGAAACAGGTAGGCATAATATACGTAAAAACTGTGTTTATTAACTGACTATTGATTATCAGAAATGAGTCAGGACATCTATAAATTATTACTTTTGGTAGTAAGTAACAAACAATACTGAGTTAGTTTTACTAACAATTAACATCAAATCGTAACTTTTACTTACATAGATTATTGTCTCTATTTACTTTACGCATACGCAAACTTCTTGCTTGCTGTTATATTTATATTACTAAATCAATAACATAAAAGTCTACTAGACTAGAAATTAAGAGATCAATTGTACTGCCAATATAATAATTAGTCATTAGTAGGTAATTTGTAATACTATGAGCACGTAAAAATAAACATATAATGAATCAGAAATATTTTCGTGTTAAAAATCGAGAAGCGAAATCACAAATCATAAAAATAAAAGTTACTTTTTTTTCTGAAAATAAGAAAAAATCCCGCACGGGATTTACCGCACAAATGCGGGAATTCCGCAGTCCTTATTAACATGCGGGAAACCGCCGAAATGCGGGATTGCAAACCCTACTTAGAATCCAAGAGATCCAACTGATTTCTTTCAAATTTAAGGTTTTTTAAGGTGTTTGATAATGGTTTCTTAAACTGCACTTAATCTCAGGATTGTAAGTTGTAAAAAATGGATAGCTAGCTTAGAAACCCAAATGATCAGTCACTTGGCTCCATTTTTTAACAACGAAGGTGTAGGTAACTTAACCTCCTAGTTCTTACGCCTCATGAAAACTAACCGGTTTTAGGTGACTTCTCAGTGCTGCAAGTATCGTTCAACCTGCAGAGGCACACGGGCTACTTCCTCATCCAAGTGTACGTGCCGTGCATCCTCATTGTGGTGCTTTCCTGGGTCTCCTTCTGGATACATCGGGAGGTGAGCACTATCATTTATTACTCTATCTTTTTTCAATCAGTTTTTATCAAACAAATTCGGAATAACAACCTATCTACTTAGGTACTATATTTTTTGCCACATTTGCTGAAAGCATTTACATCACGTGTAATGGACGACATAAATGACAGTGAGGAAGCGGGAGATACCAGACTATGAATAGGGAGTGTTATAGGAATAGGGAACATGCATCAATTTTTTTTTGTATCAAAATCAAAAGTATAATGCGTGAGAAAATCAACTGTAATATTAAAACTTTTCTCATGCGGCTTTTTCTCGTGATATAGTCACTTGAAGTTAGCACGCATCAGCTCCCGCCGATAACGCTCTATACAAAAAGGTTAACATTTGTGACGTCACTTGTGTCACGTTCCAGGCGCATTATATGGAGTTAGCCAAGAATTTTCAAATATCTCCCTAAATATTGCGTTTAAGTACATATGTGTCATACAAAATATTATTTCTTATTCGATATTCTATCCGACTGTTACGTGCATTATATCCGAAAATGAAAAAAAAATTCGTTATTTTCCCCTGTGTGATAAAACTAAAATATTTTTTTTTTATTTTTTTTTCTGTTCCATCATGTTTTTATACGTGTACGCAGCGACTAAGCTCAAATTTATCAAAATCGGTGACTTATGCATGTTCCCTATTGTGTGTAATTATGTTTTACAAACATTTCTAAAAGTTTAAATCCTCCTCCCCGAATACAAATACGGAAACGAGCCTGTAAGACACGTCCAAAGCCAACCGCATACAGTGGCCCTACCATGAGTTGATGCAAATACGTTACAGTAAAGTAAACTATGATGTCCCCATGCTGGGGCACAGGCCCAGGCCCATTGTGGGTGGCTAAGGAGGATGGGACATAAACCACCACGCGGGCCCAATGCGGATTAGTGGGTGTTATCGACTGCAAATGCAGCTAGGACTAACGGCTTAACGAAGCACGGAGGAGCTCGAGATAATAAATGTTTGGTCACCCATCCCATGACCGACCCTTGCGAAAGTTGCTTAACCTCCGCAATCGCAGGGCCAGGCGCTAAACCACTGCGCCACCGAGCTCCACATCCAATAATTTACTGTAACGCAAACAGTTTGCATCAACTCATGGTAGAGCCACAGGTTAGGCCGAGGTTAAATAGATAATGGGATCCTAATTAATCTTGCAGGCAACCTCTGACCGTGTAGGGCTCGGCATCACGACCGTGCTGACCCTGTCCACCATCAGCCTGGACTCGCGCACCGACCTGCCCAAGGTGCGGTACGCCACTGCCCTCGATTGGTTCCTGCTCATGAGCTTCTTTTACTGCATCGCCACGTTGCTGGAATTTGCTGGAGTGCATTATTTTACGAAGGTTATTGATGTCACTAAGTACTTATTTATCAATAGGTAGGTATATTTATGGTTCCGTACCCAAAGGGTAAAAACGGGACCCTATTACTAAGACTGTCCGTCTGTCTGTCAGTCTGTCACCAGGGGGCAATTACTTAACTTTGTTGCAATCAACTCTGACAGAAATAGCAGTTACATCGCTGCTTTAGTAAGAACCAATCTGACAACTATCTTAACTAAAGCAGCAATACAACTGCGCTTTCCATCGAAAACGTAATCAAGGGTCTAGGGGCTGATTACGTAACTCTGTTGCTAACAATTCTCGATTGAAATCGATTGAAACCGCAGTTAGATTGCTAGCTTTAAGTAAGATAAGTGTCACATAGGTTCTTACTTAAGCAGCAATGTAACTGCGATTTCTGTCAGAGTTGATTGCAATAAAATTACAAAATCAGGGGGCTATGTTGTATCTCATGAACCGCGATAACTAGACAGTTGAAATTTTCACAGATGATGTATTTCTGTTGCCGCTATAACAACAAATAAGTACCTACTAAAAACATAAAAACAAATTAAGGGGAACTCCCACAACAAACATGTTTTTTTTACGGAAGCCTTCGTGCGCGAGTCCGACTCGCACTTGGCTGATTTTTTAACTTCATTCGCGAAGTTTGTCTGTGCATTTTATGTCCACAAACTCACCCAGTTATGTGTATTGGACCCGCGTGGTGGTTTAAGACGTAATATAGGTCTTAACCACACACGTAAGAAAGGCCTGTGCCTTATCAGTGGAAACTTAAAATAATGGCTGATGGGTGATTAAGTAATTATTATATAAAGGGCTATATAAATATAGGTAGGTTATAAACAATCAAAATCGAAGGGTGCCGTGGAGTGTAGAATCCTAATACCTGCCTACCTAGCTACCTCAAGATAACTTAATTTTCTTGATTATTAGGTTGGTTCAGGAGAAATAGTTATTGACGACTCTGAATGGGAGGAACTGATAGAAGAAGTGGGAGGCGATGCTTTTGCGGCGCGACAACTGGCGGTGCGCCGGCGCAGCTCTGCACGGTCCAACGCCAATTATGTACGTAAGATGAAGCTCCTTTATTTCTCAGCACACTTAACAGATGAGAGATGACCTATAGATAGGGTTACCATTCGTCCGGATTTTTCCGGACTTTTAGACATTTGTTCGGACTTTATCCGGCTTTGTAATTTGCCCGAATTATAGCAGTAGTGTTCCAAAGAGATGTCCCAAAATGTATGGAGTCTGGGCATTCTGGGCCACGCCCAGTCGCCCATGTACATACAGTACCTATACCAAAAAATAGGTAAAGACACGATAAACAGTTTCTAATCATCCAATTTCTCTAAAATCAATTTGGTTTTTTGGAAGGAACATTTTATATTTTGCTTTAAAACGTAAGCACACAACAAAAAGACATCATAGCGACAGATATCATTTATGAGTCAGTACTTTTTTTTTTAAAATGACCGGACTTTTATTGAAATGTCCGGCTTTTTGTCAGGACTTTCAAAATTTTGAAATGGTAACCCTATCTACAGATAATGTTCTGAAATAGGTACCTACTTATAATTCTACCAAATATCAAAAGCTACCCTCCCATTATTCCGCACTGTATTTGCAGAGCTTCTCTCTACCCGCGAACAGTCACTTAAACGACGATGACGAGCCTCCGTCAGGAGAGGAGCAGACGTGCGTCGACACAGGCGGGGGCGGTGGCGGCGCTGTCCGCCTCATGATGGAACGCACCACGCAGACGGAGCGCCGCGTGCCGCGCTGGCGGCAGCTGCTGTACTGTCTCGCCGGCGACGACAAATACCGCCGGAAGCGGCAAGTCGAGGCCGGTCAGTATTTAAGGCCTGGGCACACCGGCTGCGTAGACACGCGCGTAGTGACGCGCAGCAAAGATAAATGCGTGTTCGGTGTGACGTCCAATAGGGAATGCCATTGAGTAGAACGTCACGAGCTGCAATGCGTAGGGTTACGCAACGCATCAGTCTACGCGTTACGCAAGCGGTGTGCCAAGCCTCATAAAGTTTCAGACATTACAACGTCATGGTAGGTACGTCTACGTGCACGCTTACGCATCCGGAGTGTTTCACACTTTAATGTAAAATTTTAATGCAATGTATTTGGAACAGATACAAACGAACTTCAGTTTGCGGACTCATGTGGACGGCCCACTGGCCGTCCACATGAGTCCACGTATAGTAGTGACTACAGAGCGTAGCATGCGCATCTAAAACAATAAGTAATCTTATGAAATCTAGACGAGGCGATTTCATTATTTTTTAATGGTAACTGGGCAGACATTTGACCACCATCTTGCTTGGTAAACAGGTGTGGTCTAAGTCTAAGGTGTAGCTCGCTTGCCCAGGAAATGCCTATTCATAAATCAAGGCATTAGTATGATTTAGGGAGATTACAAATTATTGTTACAATTCAGAGCAGATCAGATCAGAGAACATTAGTCCAATGGTTAACACAAAAACGTTTAAACGACAGGTGGTAAAGTTACAATAACATTTTGCTTTTAAAGCAGCGACAAGGTGGATAACTTATTGAAACCTCTGTAAAATTAATGATTCGATTTCAGGGAAAACCGGCCACATAAACAGCGTATCCTACATCGACAGGGCCGCGCGGGTGCTGTTCCCAGCATCGTTTGCGCTGCTCAATCTCTTCTACTGGTTAATCTATGCCCTTGCCAACGACGACTTTGCCTGGAGTGACAACCCCATAAATAGTCTCTCTCATTGAAATTAATATCTGTGTACCTTTCAGGCGGTTGTATGACCGAAAGTGCCGCCCTCAGAGGTTTTTATTTAATAAGTTATTGATAGAAAAATAATTTAATAATGTTTTACATGGAGTTTTTAGGGCCCATGGTCTAGTATTTTTAGAAGGTTTCACTACATGCCCTCGTAGTCATTCGTAGAAGTAGATAGCAAATGTATCAAAAACAGCCACTTTTAGCAGTTTTGCTATCTACTTCTAGCAGTGACTACTAGGGAATGTAACGATACCGATAAAAATACTAGACTATGGGCCCTAAAAATTCCGCGTAAAGCATTATTAAAATTGTTTATTAGAATTATAATATTAAATAAAATTCTTGCCGAGGGTGCCACATTAATGTAGTTTTTAATGTATAGGTAGTATTTATGTTAGACAAATGAGAATGTAAATATTAGAAAAGTAGGTAAATCGGTGTACCCGCCCAATTTTCATAGTGTCTCTGTATGTACATTTATGATTAAAACGTATGGTAATTACATTCTATATTAGTTAGCGTTCGTTTAGTTAGATTTAGACTTATTTCCCTTTAATAACAAGAAAGTTAAAAAGGTTTATTAAGGTGCATAAGGGTGCATCCCATACAGAAAGTGGCACCTTTAGAGGTTTTTATTGAATAAGTTGTTAATAGAAAAGAATTTTAATAAAACTTTACGTGGAATTTTTAAAACCCATAGTCTAGTATTATTAGAATGTATCACTCACTACATTCCCTCGTAGTCATTCGTAAAAGTAGATAGCAAACGTGTCAAAAATGGCCACTTTTAAGTTTTGCTATCTACTTCTATAGAAATGAGTACGACGGAAAGTAACGATACCTTCTAAAAATACTAGTCTATGGGTATTAGAAATTCCACATAAAGTTTTATTAAAATTATTATGTATTGTAATAACAATATTAAATAAAATGTACCGCGGCCGGCGCCACTTTCGATCTGGGAACCGTCTTAAATAAAAACTCTACATTTTGTGAAAATCATTCAATATATTTATTTAAGGAAAAGTGAAAAATTAAGTTATACATATAATATATACGACAGTTTATTTGAGCAAGATATAGAAAGTTAGTAAATTGGAAATAGTTTTGTTGAAGTCTACAGGTTAATAGTTATACAAAGCAGTCCATAAAAAGAGTCAGTTCGAAGGGAATGTACATATTAGGATGGAACACTAGACGGATACAAGGTTTGAGAACAAAGTGCTTTCATATGCAAATACTATACTTACAGAACTTGAAAACTGTAACTTCTCTTACACTGTGAATACATGAGGCATGACAAGATAGTTATTTATCCGGTTAAATGAGTCCACGCCCGCGGAGCACAGGTGCGAAATTGAACCTTTGTTGATGAGATGAGAATCAGTATACAATTTGTTACAAAATAACCCTCAATGCCGAATGGTAGATAAGAGACCATCAAACTAAACAACTTTTACTATACCAACTCTGAAATCACGAAAAAAACAACTGTTTCATACAAAAATTAATGACGATTCAAAAGTACTTAATTATTAAGTTTATTTAAATAAAGCCATTTTAATTTAGACTTTGATCAAAATGTCAGAAACGGCAGATTTTTTATTTTCGCGATTTCAGAGATGGTCCCACAGTAAAAGTTGTTCAGTTTGCCATCAAACTGCTAGATAGGGACCCTATCTAGCATATTCGGCATTAGGGGTTATTTTGTAACGCGTTGTATAATAGTTATTTGTTATACAAGAGAGCAAAGTCATTTTTGCTGCGAGTGCTGACTTTTAAATCACGAACTAGCGAAGTAGTCTAGAATTCAATCACGAGCGTAGCGAGTGATTCTAATATAGACTACTGAGCACAGTGAGTGATTTAAAGGCACGAGACATCAAAAAATTTGCTCTCGTGTTAAACATACAACTTTTCACCTCTACCAGCGAGAAAAGGTGTTAGAATTTAAAAAAGCACTTTGCCTCACGCTCGCAGCAAAAGTCGATTTTGCTGCGAGTTTTTGGTAAAAAGCACTTTGCCTCACGCTCGCAGCAAAAGTCGATTTTGCTGCGAGTTTTTACGCGCCAAAAGCACCCTTTTCGTGCTGGAGAGGTGAAAATATTAATCTATGGTGAGGGCAGGAGGAGAGGAGTTATAGTAGACTTACACACTATTGTCATAATGATGCCTATTTGAGAGATGAATAGTTTATGACAATGAATTAATTCTAATGCTCCCGCGCCCCTGCGCCTCGGCGAGGACTCATTTAGCCGGTCGAACTAAAACAGTAAACATCCAGTTCAGAGCAATGCACTTTACAAAGAGATATAAGTAAATGAAACAGATAAGAAGCAGTGGAAAATATTTTCAATTCTAGATTCCATTAGATTTATATCTTATCGAGTGTCAACAGTTCAAATCGTATATGCGTATAATATACGAAATAATGCATTCAGTGCACCGTTAAAATATGTTAAATATCTAATTTAACTTGTCTTCCCTCATTTTTAAAAGGCCTTTTCAAAATCGGCATTCAGTTAAAATTCACATTTCATCAAGCTTACGAACATTTTTTCATAATATAATATAATCTATCATCGGGGTTATTATTATTTAACTCACCTAAAATATTGTATAGAGCGAAAATTGAGTAAATATTTAGGTTATTGAAAGACCACAAATACTGTTCATTTTGAGACTTGTCTGTTCTAGTTAAAAACTTTTTTAAAATAAACGTACATACTACATATTATACACTCAACTACAATATAAGCCCTACCTACCTATCTAGCGACAATTTTGTCGATTCTGTATATGTATATTATTTAATGACAAATTCTTTATTCCGATTTCAAAACCCTAATAATAATGGCATATTTATTTAAAGTTTCATGTCTCTTTCTTTGAATCATGAAATTACACTATTTATTACACAAAGTTACTGTAAGTTCTTATTTCTACAATCCTATTCGGCAAACTAAACCATGATTTAGCGTCTTATTTGTACTGCACTGTGAACTGAATTATAAAATACGTTTCATATGCGTATTACAATAGAAAAATCTACTTTCAACAACTTATGTATAATACTGAATTAAATGATCCGGCTAAAATGTTCTTTTGATCATTTTTACCAACAATCGTAACAGCAAATGTTACATTTATAAATATTTAGAATGGTGTAGTACTAATAGCGAATAATTAGTATTTTAACCGTATAGATTCAGTGATAGGTGTTGCTGGGTTGGTATCCAGCAATCAAGGTTACTACCACAATAATGTCAAATTTCATCAATCGATACTAAATAAAATAACAGAAAAAAATAAAATAACAGAAAAAAACGACCCGTCACCAGATCATTTCAGGCGGAAATGAACTGGTGAAGTCGATTTTTTTCTAGTATATTATTTAGTATAGTATAAAAATAGCATTGTGAATGCTAAAAAACTCATATCGAATTCTAACTTTCAAGTTGTTAAGGTTTAAAATCAATTGAAAAATTTGACATTCGTAAATATTTGAATGTACTGTGCTAACCGCACATTATAAATTACATCGTTACTTTTTGAGAGGACGGGACATGAAATATTAGTTTAGTGAAAAAGTAGCAAGGTTAATATTCAAATAAAACATTGTCATTTATAAATTAATAATTGATCATACATATTTCATATACACATATCACATGAATAATTTAATTACAAAACAATATAATTTAATAATACAAGTTTTCGTTCAAGTCCAGAGAGCTAATATAAAATATTACAGTCAAACCCCAGATTTGGTCCAATATCAGTAAATATAGTTTTTTTTTTTCAATTATGCCAAATTCTACACTTTCATCTATAAATAGGAAGTAGACATTTGAAGGCAAAGTTTAAATACAAAGTGGAATGTATAAGGCTTTCATCATAAGTTCGAAGATCAATTGTTACGTCAGATAAAAATGTACCTAATATGTTTTATATATTTTAGAATATATCACTTGGACATTTTAGTCTGTCAGTTAATTACATATTATTATATGTATAGAATATATTAACAATATATTTTCCTATCTACTACAGAAATAGTGTAGTAGCTTTCTTGGTTACTAAATAATCTAAACATTTTAGGGTTTTTACATATTATTTCCAATTTGTATGTTAAGTTGTAATGCAAGCGATATTTAGCTTTATAATTTAATACAATAAATAAAAACACATTTACGACAGATTGTTTAAAAGTTTCTCAGACGCAAAATATATACTAATGTTCTAAAAACATCTTTTTGGTCTACTATTTGCTATATACAGTACACACAAAATTACCAAATTCGTCTACATTTTCAATTATTTAGTACCATGTATTCGTTTACGCACATTCTTTTCTATTTATTAGAAATACAAACTTTACAATATTCTTGACTTTGCTCATTAGAGTAGGTAACCAATATTAATAATTTTATATACAAAATATATCTTTTCAGATAATAAGGTTTATTATAATATACAAAAACGGTGGTCTTCCGTTCATTTTATAAACTCTTGCCTATAAAAACCTTTTTTCTTTTATTTTGCCGATTAGCTCATTTCATACAGTAACATAATCGTGTTTGTTAGGCGAGACCACCTCATGGAAATTTTATTTGAGACTAGAGCACTGGTCACAGATACAACAATAATTACAGGCAAGGAGATTTAACACTTTATGACAAAAAATCACTTAAGTTTAGAGGTTACAAACACGCTGCCTTAGCTGCCTATGTACACTAAAACTACAAAATAAATTAATAGTAGCCTACAACACAGAGTATTCTTCAAGCTTCTACTTTAATCTTATATAATGCACTGCACACAATAAATAGGGATCTTTACATTAATATTCAGTGTATAAAATATAAATCACAGATTCTATGTTTCGTACAAAACATTTCTTACGTTTCATTCTTCCTAACCACGAGATATACATTCATGTTATCTTTGCCCTTGACGTAGACGCTGCCTCGCGGTTCAAACTCGTACCTATTAGACAATGCGGGAATGCACACCTCCCCTACTTGGATGCGCTTCACCACACCAGTGGAATCCATTCTGGATGCTATGTTCACAGCGTCTCCCCAAATGTCGTAATACAGTTTACTCGTTCCTATGACCCCTGCCGTCACGTCGCCGAAATTATACCCAATACGGAGTATAAAGTCAAATTCTAACAAATCCTGGTTAAAATTATCGACAACTTTTTGCATCTCTAAAGCGAAATCCATCAGTTGGTATAAATGTTCGTACGGATCCCTCGAGGTACGCCTCAAGTCGGGATTCAGCCCGCTAGCCGCCATAAACGTGCTACCGATAGTTTTGATCTTCTCAACGTGTTGAAACTCTGCCTTCTCTAACAACTCATCGAAATCTGCTATCAATTCGTTAAGAACTCTCAAGTACTCCTTCCCTTTTAAATACGACTCATCGTACATTTCGTTAAAGTTAACAATGCTAGCGAATATGATTCCGACGTCTTTATAGTTCTCGGAATATTTGGCGGTGTTCTTAAGCTGGTCGGCGACGTGGCGCGGGATTATATTGTGCAGGAGCCAGTCTGCCTGATTGCGCATATTCTGCACTCTTTGTTTGTCGCGGTTGGCCACCACGTTACTGTAGAAACTCAACCGATAGCTGATCTCGAATTCCCTGTTCAAGAACCACACCAACATCAACAATAACGCCACGTCTAAATAAAGTTCAGTCAAATGCAGTTCGTGCTGTACTCCGTTTATATACTCCGTCCCGTTACTATTACTCCATTCGGTGGAATCGTTTGTACGTACAAAATCAGTGATATTGTGAACCACTAATCTAGGGATACTAATATCACCTATAACTTGAGTATTCGCGTCATGACAGCCTAGTATGGCTAGAAACAGGAACAATGAGGCATAAAGTGTCACAAGAGTATTTTTGACGAGCCAATTCATTTGTGTAAAATTACAAAAGTGTACTATGCTCACGCACAAGAGATATACGTAGAAGGATTGGTCGCCTCGTAGTATGACCATTGTAGTGTTTTCGCACGAAAAGTTAATAATGACAGCTAAAATAGGTAGACTGATTAACAAGCTACCAGAGAGATGCCACGGAATCCAGTCGGAAAGCTTCCTAAATATCCTAACCGATCTCCTAATCGTGTCCGTCACGAGAGGTGCGTTTTTCGTCTTCCATTTCAAATAATGTCTGTAAACGCATAACGACATAGCTACAATTTGGATTAAAGCTAAAGTTACGAACCAGCCGATCGAATGTCGCCACTCCCCGAACAAGATGAATACCGAAACAGTCACGGCGACGAAAATAATTGCGGATACTAATATGTCCAGGGCGGTGTTGAATCGCGATGTGGTGAGAGTGGGGGGGAAGTCTTCGCTGTCGTCACTCCTGTGGGCTTTGTCCCTATAGTGTTTCTCCATTTCGTCGGGCTTGAAGAATAGGGTGAATCTGTTGAGTGGGGGTTGTACGAAGTAGTTGATTCCTGACCTGGCGTTGTCTTGGACGCAGCGGATGAGCTGCAGGTCGGACTGTTTGCGCAGTTTCTGCAGCGACTGCACTTGCTGCTCGTTGAGCGGCGCGGGCAGCCGGCTGCGGGCGGTGTGCTCGTTGAGCGACGACTGACTGGACGTGTAGTAGCCCGACACACGGTGCTGCATCATATCGGCCTGTGATGTCGCCAACGCGTGATTCAGAGCAAATATCTGAAATGATCAGAAAACCAATGTTATTGTTTATCTATTTATTTATTTCCGGACGACCAACGGCTATGTTAAACATAGAAAATAACTTACATAGCAACAGAAAGCCAATTATATGTCACCACAAATAATTACAAATTATATTTTCGGTTATTCACCCTGAGGTGAATTCTGGCAAACCAGAAACCTATGTCCGAGAACTCTCCCTCCCTATACTTAGCTCCCTCAGCTTAGGGTAAATTCTCGGATTTCCTAGAATTCAACTCAGGGTGGATACTTTGGAGTAACAGATCGGAATAACTGATTATTTTTACCATAATGTGCTAATAAATTGATGTATCTTTCTTTCTTCTTCTCAGAAATTTTAATTAAATATTGTATCCTGGTAGTTCAGTTATTCGAAATAATATTAAAAAATTATTGCTAAACTTGCAGATAATCTATCTATAACATACGTTAAGTAACTCTGCACAAACGAAAGTACCGGATGCTCTTATTCCATTGTTTTCTTAAACTTTGACCTATATTTAATAGAGATTATTATCTATCACTGAAAACATTAGTCAATCAGTGAAACACTTAAGTATTTATTCAGTGTTAGGTCCACGTAACTCAAACTCCATTCTAGAATATACACTTCTAAGGCTTCCGCGCGTACAGTTCATTAGAAATAAAACACTTTTTACGGATTACAGCGCGTATATTGGTTAATTCAGTCGGTCCCGTGATCACGGCCCCTGGAAAGGAAACCGAGTCGCGAAACGTCGGGAAACCCCAAAAAACCAACAAATCAAAACTAAAGAATTCCATTCTAGAATTTTATAAAAACACATACATCAAAGTGTTCTTATTTTTAACCACTTATTATTAGCAAACAAATTACTATCACGACACACCTAATGATATCTTACTATGTCACATCTTATTTGCCCATGTGGTAAACAAAGTTTAAAAACTCCTAATGAAATAAATATTTATGAAAAATTTTTTTTACAGATGCGTGAGAACTAGCATATTGTTTACCTAAAAGGCAAGTTCCCACTTGCTTGATGAACCTGAGAAAAAGGGTCTTGACACTGACAATTTACTGGGCAAACAGATGTACCTACAGTGCAGACGGTCGACAATGAAGTAATTTTATAAGTATTCAGTTTTCATTAAGGTACCGTATCTAAAGGTGCCTCTAGCACTTTATTCTTACTTAAAAAATAAAAATAAAGACGCACAACTTTTGATTGATTTCGTCGTTTATTATGAATCGAACAGACATAGCTTATGAAAAGAATGAACAATAGACGTGGCGCACAATGACAGTCGGCTCACTGAATAAGATATAAGAAACTCAAATCAGAATAAGTATAGCATTTTTGAAGAATTTATTCAATCGAATTCATTTTTCTTACTACCGTCCGACTTTATCTTTTTCATGAACAATAGGAAGATCGATAGGACGTTAAGGGGCTGTCAACTAGCGCCGCCCAAAAGATTACTCATAATCCAGGTCAATATTTTAAAAAAGGAAACTGCCATGTTCCCCTACCACCTTATTAATAATCGAAGATTAAGTTTGCAACTAGTTTAACCAAATGCTTAGGAATATGACGCCTAGAGACATGACGTCAAACGTAAGGAATAATATTGCTAAGCCAAATTTTTGGATAAACCCGGTGTAAACTTACTCTTAGTTTATTAATAAGGCCATTAATGTCTCAACTGTTGAACTTATGTATATTTATTGATGTTAGCGGGGCGGCTGCCCAAGCTAAGTCCAAGCGAGACTTTATTTGATAGAGTTGTAGGATTAAGGCCCTCCGCACATGGCTCGTAAGCGTAATCGTCTCGTAAGCGTATCGTAAAGATGCGACGATTACGATGCGAGCAGAGCTACACACGAATCGTAGCCTAGGCCACACCCCAGGCACTCCTTACAAGCGGCGCGTTTCAACTACCTATTACACAGACGCTACACAGTGACGTTTTTGCACACGCGCAACTGTGTGCGAGCTATTGAATGAGCACACGAATCGGCACACGGAACTCGCGCGGTGGGCGCCGGTGGGGTGAGGTAATTGATTGTGGGGCGGGGCGGAGTTTCCTTTCTGTACGGTAGTACTTATATCTATTCTGTGCTTAGGCGTAGATATTGTCCCAGAATATAAACTAGAGCTTCACGTTGACAGAAATTCATTACCAAACATTATAGAAAGTATTTTCTACGCTTGCTTTTTTACGCCAGTACGCTACGACTATCGTATTGACAATAAAATCTCATACGATACGCTTACGCTACGACGCCGTGTGCGGACTTCTTCGAACATTTACGTGCTCGTATTGCTCTCGTACGTCGCGCGTATTACGATTCGCTTACGCTACGACGCCGTGTGCGCAGGGGCTAAGTCTAAGTTACCTGGTGTTGAATGCTGGACCGTCGACTGGTGCTTCTGATGCCGGAGTCCTTGCGGCTGTTGACGGACGGACAGAGGCTGACGGCGTCGTCCGGCGGCCGGACCGGTGCCGGCGCGCCCAGCGGCAAGTTCAACCGACGGTCTTTCGGACGGAGGAGTTCCACTTGCGTCGTTATCGTCGAACTACGGGCGCGGCAAACGGGTACCTTAAAAAGTTGGTGCTTTAATTTTCGGTACTGTTGTTTTGAATAAATAAACGCTTGGATAATTTCACACAGCTCCATCTAGCCTCAAACTAAACAAAGCTTGTAAATGCGTGCTAGACAACTACTTATATACTTTGAAATATATACTTATTTATTACACATAGTAACACCAACACCCATCACAGAGATTGAAAGAAAAGAAAAAAAAAGCGGCCGGGAATCGAACCCGGGATCTCTTCCGTGGTAGACCGGCATGTTGGCCACTGCACCACTCAGGTCGTCAAATATGGTCGTTTCGTTTGTTTATTTCTATAAAATAATACTGAATATTTTTATTTTTGATTCATAAAAGCTGAACTAGCCACAAATCATTTAATATGTTGTAAGTAGGAATTATCGAAATGTTGCCGAAGGTAACAGAAACACTAATATTTGAAGCGAATATACATATGTATACCCACGAAACAAAACATATACCTACAAAATATACATGTAGCGTTGCTAACAATTTAAGTTAGTATTACCTTGATACTAAATGATCAAAAATAAAAATAAACACAAGCGGATTGGTGGGTGGTAACGACTGCAAATGCAGCCGGGATCAACGGCTTAACGTGCCTTCCGAAGCACGGAGGAGCTCGAGATAATACATTTTTTGGTCACCCAAAAAATGTATTATCTCGAGTCACCCTTGCGAAAGTTGCTTAACCTTCGCAATCGCTAGGACAGGCACTAAACCACTGGGCCACCGAGCTCCTCTTTCTAATTCTTCACGTCTTTTCATAAACCATGAAAAACTCATGAATTACTTTTAAACTTTCTGACACTGTTTCTTCAAGATTTTTTTTACCAAAATTACATAATGAAAGTCACAGCATTATTAAAACTACTTTAAATAGCTGCTAAAGTCAGCTATCGTAAAATTCTACACCTAAAGGAAAAAGGCATAAATTACCAGATTCAATACCTATCCCCAGCAAAAGATAACCCTACTAAAGTTTAACTATCGGGACTTTACAAATGTCGCTTATAACTGGACTTATGTAGATCTATCTCTTACTAAGGAAAAGTTTATCTAATATTACTGTTAAAAAGATAATGCAAAATATTCACCTCGATATTATTGTGCGGTCTACCATATTGTGATCTATAACTACTGCTCCTAGCGAAAGGCGACATGTTACTCCTGGACTGGCTGAGGTACGAGCGGATGTCGATAATCTCCCTCTCAAAGTCATGGCTGTGCGGTATGTGCAGCTTGCTGCTACTGCGCGCCGGCCTAGCGGGCTTATTGTCTTCAGATTCTATCACTATAGGCACTTGCTGATACCCATTACTGGATTGCACACCACCGTCCCCCCGCTCCAAAAAGTGGATAGTTTTCTCACCGAAATCTTGTTTCTTAATCTCATGCAAAGGCGTGTCCGAATGCTTCCTCAAAAATCTGGGCACTTTCCAATTTTTCAATTTGTTAGTATACTTGCCGTAGCTCCCTGAAAAACGCGTTTAATGGCTGTTTTTATTGATATAGTAAAAATAGCGTACAGAGCGCGATTACCCGGGGTTTGGCGACTACCAGATACTGAATGCAATACATGTTAATAATAGAATTATGATTATCGTAACCGACACAATAACAAATTATTACAAGCAATTGTCTTATGTGTATTCGCTACGTACGTACACAAAGCACCTACTTGGTTTTAAAATTATCACTTGGAGTGTAAAATTTTGATGTACATATTTGAGGCTCTGTGAACTTATTGTGAATCAAACCTTCATAAAACGTATAATGCCAGTAAGACTTTGACCTCGATTTCTAGACAAAGTGACAATTAAACAAAGTCGTTACGATTTATGTGTATTTTTAAACGTTCGGTTCATTCTTGACATAATTATCTCGTTTTTCAAGTAAAGATATACTAACGACGTTGTAAAGATTGACACCCATTATCAATACAATCATCATATTTTTATGTTAACTAAAATACTCCGAAACGGTAGAAAACTAACTTCACCTTCAAGTTTATAAAGAGCTACAATTTATCTTATCAAACTAGTGTCTTCAACGGCCGATAATATGACTTTTCCACGGTTCAATTTATAATATCAGTATGGTTAAGTAAACAAACGAAACCGATATAGAGTTTACATCAACACACAAATCTTCTAACACGAACAAGAGATAAATTTATTGCAGACCGCAGCTAATCTTGCATACGGCCTCTATGAAATGAATCATTCTATCAATCTTCCTATTTTCTGGTACATAAAATGTCAGAGTTCAAAATTCATCTATAGTTATACATTTACGCTAGATGCGATTTCAAAACGGAACACACTTATCTTAAAAGAAAAACTTACCAACTGACGTCGGACTTTTCGAAGAGTTATCATTTTCTTCAGGAAAACTTTTCTCCCGTTTGTCCTCCATTTCAGCATCAGAATCTAATATACTTGGTAACGAACTGGCTTTGTTACGAAAATTGAACGGGTTCGGCGATAAAAAGTTGTTAACGTCTTGTATCGTTGGACTGGTCTTATCGTGCTTCGTGTCATTGTCTCTCGCAGTAAACGGTGGGGAGGTGCTGAAGGAGAGGGCGGACTGGGGGGAGATTGCGGGAGATATGATGAGACGTAGGTTTACAGGATGGGAGGGAGTGAGGCACTGGGCGTGTTCATACGGAGAGTACAGCTGGCGACCTTCTATGAAGTAGGTTTTGTGACCTAAACACGTATAGGACACATTATTAAACAGTTGCTAAGGTGACATGCTTAGATGGGCAACATCGAAAACCTGAATACACTCACCGAAAACTTCTTCTCCTTCTTCTAAAACATAGGAGCCGCCAAGAAATTTACTAGTTTCCTCAGATATATGGACGCGTCCGGGTTTCCCGGTAGACTCCATTTTGTTGGCGAATGTGACGTCATTGCTCCACACGTCAAACTTGAACCGACGGGTGCCAACGATGCCGCACAGCACCGTGCCAGTGTGGACACCGACTCTCATATTGACTCCCTCACCGCGTTCTCTGTCAAACTCCTGTATTGCATCTATCATACCTAAAACATTAGACCTTAATTTATTATATGAGGAATAAAGTGGCAAAAAAGTATTATTTCCTGTCAATTAACACCTAACTTTGCAGCAGACAAATATAACTTACCTAATCCCATTTCAACACAACATGTTGCATGATCTGGTCTAGGCTCTGGGCACCCAGAGACACAATAATAACAATCTCCTAAAGTGGAGATCTTTTCGCACCCATGGATTTGACACAGCTCGTCAAATTTCTCAAACAAATCATTCAATATATTTACTAATTCATCAGCACCTTTGTTGCTGGACATTCTGGTAAACCCAACAATGTCGGCAAATAGAATACTAACATTCTCCATCGAACTCATATTAAATGGTCTGAATAAAGACTTTATATCTGATGCGCCAGGGTTCGAATTCCTCGTATGTAGGGGATCATGACTCTTGAGATTGGTTTCAGATTCGAGAACTTGTTCTTCCATCAACCAACTGGCTAGTTTCGGGGGCATCACTGAATGTATCATCTTCTCTTTCAACTGTTTCTCCATTTCTAATTGCCTTCTAACTAATAAACTTTGGCCTACTTTCATAAATGTGCCACGCATTCTTACAAAAGTCATTAAATAAATATGTACGCCTATTATGTGCACACATAGTTGCAGTAAAATCCTGACAAACATTCCTGGACCCTGCCATTGCTGTTCTGTTAAATGCAACACAATATTCAGTACTTCAAACACAATGGAATACAAAAGTCCAATGATGACACAGGCATATAATGGCAATGGGGTTAGTGTATATATAATCAGTAGAATCTCTATACACATGGTGAAGTGTCCTGACTGGCTTATGTCTGCAGCTTGAGGGGATACTACATCTAGTTGTGTGGTCAGGGTCACTAGAGACAGGCTTAAAGTACACAGAGCGAGTGCCATGATCAGTGAAAGTTTGAAGGTATACACTTTGTAAATATTCGTAAATGTGACAAATAGCATGACAGATGTAATCAACAGTATCCCACCAAACATCGAACTTAAAAATGGCCATTTTACTGTGACACCATTCAAGCCAAGACCCACAAAGTAGACAAACCATGATATAGAAAATATCAAAATGTACAAAAGTGCAAATCTGAAAAGGAGAAAATAAAAACATCAATGGTTTACAATATTTAAGGTACATACATACATATACTTCCGTTAAGATAGGTATCAGTGGCGCGCGACCTTAATGAGAAACTAGCATTACTAACTTACGAAGGTAAAGAGCTAAATATTGTACAAAACGGAAGGCCTGAAAACAGCCGCGCATCCATCCCATTCCCATAACAACGGGTAGTGGATCTACCATGAGTTGATGCAAACTGTTTCTGCTACCGAAAACTTTCGGATATACTGCTCACAGTCCATGAAAGAGGGAAAACAGTAGTTTATGGTAGCAAAAACAGTTTGCATAACGCATGGTAGGTTCACGGGGCATTAATAATAACTCGTGCATAAATATCGAAGAACAAGACTTTAAAATTAATCAAACGCACCTGAACCGTAATCTTATTTGTCTAAAGGAGCTGTTCCGGTATTGGCCTTCAAGTATTTGCGAGTCAAATCTGGGGTTCCACCAAATACCAGGTGCAGCCCTTTCAAACGCAATCGGTATGGCCAGCCCACAGCAATTAGTGGTAGAATTGTTATGTGCCAAATACGCCTGCACATGAGGTGCCAGCCGGATCTGCGCATCTTCAGCCTCGGAGCACTCAGTTTCGTGCTTGACTTCAAACTGTTGCGAGCCATCGCTACAGCTAACACAACCAGTGGGACCACTCATTGTTAGCTGTAGTATTTCTTATTACCATCCATTTTAATTCCTCATCCTATTGACCAGTCATGATGGTGAGCCTGTTTAAACAATCGTTTATTTTCAAACAAGAAAAATCGCCTTTAAACAAGAAAGAATTGTCCAGAGGCTGTTTTTAGGGTTCCGTACCCAAAGGGTAAAAACGGAACCCTATTACTAAGACTCCGCTGTCCGTCTGTCTGTCTGTCTGTCACCAGGCTGTATCTCATGAACCGTAATAGCTAGAAAGTTGAAATTTTCACTGTGATTATGTATTTCTGTTGCCGCTACAACAACAAATACTAAAAAACCGACTTCAAAAAACCTACATCTAAAAAGCAAGAAATAATATTCGTAATAATAAAAACACGTCTATTGAAGTCGGGTGGGGCTGGAGTACAAATTCCTTTTTTTTTTATTCTAAAAGCCCCACCCGACTTCAATAGACGTGTTTTTATTATTACGAATATTATTTCTTGCTTTTTAGATGTAGGTTTTTGAAGTCGGTTTTTTGTTTTTTAAAACATTTTTTTATTTTTAGTGTAGGTACCTTTTGTATTAGGTAGTGTAGGTATATTATTTAGGTAGAAAAATCGGCTTAGCCAAACGTGAGTTAATCGCGGAGAAACATACATACATGCGGGTCAAACTGAGAACCTCCTTTTTTAAAGTCGGTTAAAGAACTATACTTAAGATATCCCTTTTTCAACAAAAAAATTATTATCTTATTCAGTTCATAAACAAAGAAGTTATACGACTGATCATCGAGGTAATTCACACAAAATCATACTATTTTCGTACTTTTTCATGATTACTTGAAAAGTACTGAACCGATTACAAAATTTTAAAAAATGGGACCAACTTGGGAGTTTACCTAATGTAATAACGTTTGAATCATTTCAATCGGTTCAGCCGTCTTCGAGTAATCGGTGTACATACAAAAAACAAAAAAAAACAAAAAAAAAACCGGTCGAATTGAGTACCTGCCTCCTTTTGAAGTCGGTAAAAACAGAATAAAATTGATATTTAAGGGGGGCTCCCATACAACAAACGTATTTTTTTTTTGCCTTTTTTGGTACGGAACCCTTCGTGCGCGAGTCCGACTCGCACATGGCCGGTTTTTTTTTTCAACGGCATAGTGCTTGGCCTTCCTGATGTTAAGTGATGATAAGGCCGAAAGTGAAAGCGCTCAACACTCAGAATCCTTACCAACGAGGAACGCCAGTCCCTCAAAAAAACCGGCCAAGTGCGAATCGGACTTGCGCACGAAGGGTTCCGTACCAAAAACGGCAAAAAAATCACGTTTGTTGTATCGGAGCCCTCCTTAAATATTCATTTTATGCTGTTTTTAATATTTGTTGTTATAGTAGCAACAGAAATACATCATCTGTGAAAATTTCAACTGTCTTCCTGTTGTCGTTATTAATATCAAGCAAAAAACGGCAAAAAAAAACACGTTTGTTGTATGGGAGCCCCCCTTAAATATTGATTATATTCTGTTTTTAGTATTTGTTGTTATAGCGGCAACAGAAAAACATCATCTGTGAAAATTTCAACTGTCTAGCTATCATGGTTCATGAGATACAGCCTGGTGACAGACAGACGGACAGCGGAGTCTTAGTGATAGGGTCCCGTTTTTACCCTTTGGGTACGGAACCCTAAAAATAGTTGTGTTTCAGCAGGGACCAGGGACAAAAAAAGGACCCTATTACTAAGACTTCGCTGTCTGTCTGTCTGTACCACTCTGTCACCAGGCTGTATCTCATGAGTTGAAATTTTCACAGATGATGTATGTCTGTTGCCGCTATAATAACAAATACTAAAAACAGAATAAAATAAATATTAAAGGGGGCTCCCATACAACAAACGTGATTTTTTTGCCGTGTTTTGCTTGATATTAATAATGACAACAAGTAGACGCTTGAAATATTCATAGAATATTTAGTTGTATATATATTCACTTTAAAAATAAATAATTAAATTAAAATAAATATTTAAGGGGAGCTCCCATACAGCAAATGTGTTTTTTTACGGAACCGTTCGTGCGCAATTCCGACTCGCACTTGGCCGGTTTTTGTTGTCATGGCATCAGATCAGACTTAGGTAAGATGGTGAAAGCTAACCAGGCAGACGTGAAATAAGTCCTACTACCAACCAAACCGAGTACAAATGCTCCCCTCCTGGGAATCGAACCCGGGACCCCTGCGTCTTACATACGTGCTTTCATGGGAATGAAAATACCTTAGTTTTAGGCTTCCCTGAAAGTTGGTACTTTAGAAAGAAAGTTCAGGATAAAACTATCTCAAGCAATTTGCCAAAAAGGAACTTTTTAGAAACCCAATAAGCATAAAAGTAGTAAAGAAAAAAAAATTAAAACATTAAAAATACCATGTGTGCAGTAGCAATTAAATTTAGCCATGTAATTTTAGTCACTAAACATTGGCCTATGTTTACTAAATCCGTGGTTTAATGTTTTGGCTACATGTCATAAGGTTTTGATTACCAAAATTACACTAAAACACAGTTTTTTAGGTTGGGTGCCGGGGCTTGCTGGGAAGCAAACACACTGTGACTTTCTCAGGGTTGGCATGATTAAAACAGGTTGTTTTAAAACACGTGTTTAAAACAATTTGAAATAAAACGTTGTTTTTTATTAAGTGTTAAAAAAACACAGTTTAAAACAATGTTACACACATAAAGAAAAAACAGGGCTTAAAACTACGTTTAATTGAGAATGAATGGTGATTTTCGTAAATTAGTGCACTTTTTTCCGAAAAATATGTTTGAAAACTTCAGATCTCACTGAAAATACATAGAATGACAGTATTCAAGTGTAATTTTATCGGATATGTTTTGCCAAGATGACAAATCTTAGCTAAGTATTAGCCTTTTTATCACCGATTAAAAAAAGTATTGTAGACTGGTCCTTGTCGAAAACTTTTGTCTAATTTAAAAATCTATCGCAATCGCTTTCAGGATGTAACACATTAAAGCTTCTTTTTGGGACAAATTAAAACTTACCAAAGAATGGCAGCAATGTGTCACATCCATCTGTCAAACGAAAGCGATTGCGATAGATTTTTTTGAATTAGACAATTAGCCCCCTGGTTCCTCCACCCTATATTACCTATAGGTACACGCTGAAATTTTAATCATTTGGTTCCCGCCGTGGGGTGGTTCCACTCATGATTACAAGCAACTTTTACTACGGCGCCAACTCTCCTGCTCGCAAAAAAAATCAGTTGTTCCATATATTAAGGTCGAGTAGGTACTGCACTTTTGTATGGAACAGCTGATTTTTTTATGTCGCCTGGGCTTTGCCTATGTTTTGGTCATAGTTGCCAGCGACCAGCGACAGTGCCTGATGGCTTTTAGTCAGCTTAGTTGGCACTATTTGTTCATAGGCTTTCAAGATTTATTAATTGCATCTTTATATACCAGTGTACTTATTATCTAAGTAGGTACATTGTGACTTTCAACATATCAACTAAATAAATTTATCTAAGCATCGTAATTTCTATCAATTAGTCAGAAAGGAAGAGGAAGTCGGAATATACTTAATTAACCACTAGACAAAAATTGCGAGTTTGGAAAAGAAGTTTTATTTCTTTGAATTGAACATCACTTTGCATCAGATAAGGTGAATTCTTCTCTTTAGACAATATTAAGACAACCACTTTAAAAAAACATTTTTAAACCGGTCAAGTGCGAGTCGGACTCGCGCACGAAGGGTTCCGTACCAAAAACGGCAAAAAAATTATGTTTGTTGTATGGGAGCCCCACTTAAGTATTAATTTTATTCCGTTTTTAGTATTTGTTGTTGGCAACAGAAATACATCATATGTGAAAATTTCAACTTTCTAGCTATCACGGTTCATGAGATACAGCGTGGTGACAGACAGACAGACAGACGGACAGCGGAGTCTTAGTAATAGGGTCCCGTTTTTACCCTTTGGGTAAACCCTAAAAAAGAGAAGTGTAACAAAAAATTTTTTGTGATAGGTAATACCTTATTACAATTTTTTCCATGACTTATTTATTGTCTGTGTGGAATTTTGTTTTGAATGGGACTCATGACCAGATTTTTTTGAATAATGGTCTATCTATGTCTTTCTACGAGGTCCAATCTTTTATGTAAATATGAAAATCCACTAAAGTTGGTTCAGTGACACATGGCCGAATTAGGGTTTTCGGGTACCCGGCCTTTTTTCATACCCGGGTATCGGGTATTATTTATTTCAATACCCGGGAATACCCGGGTACCCGGGTATCTTCAAATACAAATAAAACTTCACATTTTTCATGTATTTCGCTCAATTAAACATACACACCATTAAATTTTAATCGTTTAAAACTTAAAATCCCTTTATATGAGTGTTCCACTAATGAAAATAAAGATATTTTTGCTAAAGAGATATGGATATTCCCTAAGTAAAGTAACTAAAGTAGGGCATTTAGATCACATGACACATATGACATCTGTTAGTCCTTAGTGTTATTTATCAAACTAAATCTTAAATTTGCTTTCCTTGTGATTTTTACAACAGTTAATATTTACTTATTATTAACTGAAAAAAGTGCCTTTAATAAAATAAATATTATGTGCCCGCCTTAGAAGGTTACGTTGTTAAATTTTGATAAAGTGTTAAATGTGATCTATTAATTACCCTACTTTAGACAGCTAAAAACATTGTATTAGTCATTAAGATCAAGTATTAGTATAGGGAAGTATTTTTGTAATTTTTCGAACCATCTTTGGCAAAAAAAAAAAGATTTATTCGTAGAAAACCCACTTTAAGGAATTTAATCGATTGGCTAGACAGTTTATTTATCAAGAAAAAATAACTAGTTACTCCCAGTAAATATCTGTCGAAAAAAACATAACATTAAAAGATCCGTCTTTGGAAAGACGGTGTTCTCGTATTTCGACAATTTTCGACTTGCATTTCTTTAAAAAAGTTGCTCAGATGGTTATAGAAATACTTTAGAAAAATCGCGCAGACATCTTAACAGTGAAAAAGCTTATTATTAATGTAAAATAGAAAAGTAACAATAAAAGTTATTGGTTTATTATCATTAATGTTGTCCTGTTAATGAAACTAGCTTTTGAAAATGCCAAGGAATTAAGAGAATAATCTGTAAAAGTGGGTTTTATCGATTATAGAGATTTGTACAGCAGATTTAAATTATGAGTGCTGCTATAGACAGTAAAATAAAATATTTTTTATAATACCCGGGTACCCGGGTTTTTCATCAATTATTACCCGGTTCCAAATTCTCTTGTATACCCGGGTATACCGGACCCGGGTACCCGGGTCCGAAAACCCTAGGCCGAATACTCAAACGCTACTTAACTTTGAGCGGCTCTCAAACAGCATGCTGTCTTTGTCATATCTTTGACATTTAATGCGACAGGATGACGTTTGAGAGCCCCTCAAAGTTAATTAGCGTTTGAGTATTCGGCCATTAGGCATGAAAACATAACAAAGTAGACAGAGTTATGGCTCTTTAAACTATAATATGTAATCAGTATAGTACCTTTAAAGTATGGATAATCGTGATATTTTATGTGGATATTATATAGATAGAAAGAATATTGTTATTCAGAAAATATATATCTACTAGGTATTTTCGTTGTATCTACTATTGTACTCTTTTGTAATCTTTATGTGTATGTGTTCAAAAAAAAATTGTGGATATTTTATAGATGGATAGATAAAATGAATATTTTTATTCAGAAAATATATATCTAGGTACTTATCTTCCTTGTATCTACTATTGTACTCTCTTGTAATCTTTACATGTATGTTTTAGAAAGGTTTAGTTTAATAAGTATCCCAGTAAAAAGTAATCAGACAATTATCTAAATGGGTGGTAATTAATCGGGTAACAATAAATTCCCATTTTGGGTTTCAAAAATACTGATTATAGCGTACTGAAATTCTAAGTGGGCGACGGACCGAGGGCAACTACACATATTGAAAATGGGTGAATTTAAAATACAAATTGAGTAACTAGTTGTTAAGAACAGGCGACCAAATTACTATTTGGGCGACAACCTTAGGGCACACAAAACATTTAAAATTTGGAATATATTTTATTTAAAAAAGGTGACTATTATCCTAATCGGGATGACAAAAAACAATCGAATCTTCAAGACATACCTATACAAGATATATAATCTTCAACTACGCATACTAAAACACGTTTTTTTTACTCATGTGCTAAAACAAGTAGTCTCACCTAATATTAGGCAGCAGCTAGCTTCCAACAATATCAGTATTTTCAAACATTGTAATGCACCGGCAGTAGCCGGTGCACAACCAGTTTGTGCTCCAGCTTCTTGTGGAAGAATTCTTTAATAATAATATTAAAAAACCGGCCAAGTGGGAGTTGGACTAGCGCACAAAGGGTTCCGTACCAAAAAACGGCAAAAAAATTACGTTTGTTGTATGGGAGCCCCCCTTAAATATTAATTTTATTCTGTTTATAGTATTTGTTGTTATAGCGGCAACAAAAATACATCATCTGTGAAAATTTCAACTGTCTACCTGCTGTCGTAATTTATATCGAGCAAAAAACGGCAAAAAAATCATGTTTGTTGTATGGGAGATTAATCTAAATCTCAGTGGTTTCTGATGTGCTTTAAATGTGAACAAAAAATTGTAAAACTTTACTGATAGTAAATGAAAAAAAAAGTATTTTTGTAATTCCCTGTTTGTTGCCCGTTTAGTTATTTTGTCACCCAAATAATAAACTGCTGCCCAGTTTAGTATTTTGGTATCCCATTAACAGTTGCCTTTAATTATTTCCAGTCACCCAATTTATTAATTCCCTATCTAAATTAAAGGAAATAAGTATCAATTAATTAAAACTACCTACTCAGGATTTAGGACTGTTGTATTTGTTCATTTGTTATTGATTCCTTTGAGTGAGGTTCCTTCTGACTCCATAATCATTATATTGTAGGTACCTAGGCATTATTAGGTGCAAACTTTAACCATAGGGAGCCACCCAGAATATCTTATAATGACGCAATATTTACAATAACTCTCAGCTAAATAGATAATTAGGAAGCACTGGTAAGAAGAATTAGTGGAGTAAATTTACTTACCAAACATTTTTCCTTGAACAGTGATTTATCCTATGCACAATTTCCTTGCCATTTTGATAACTATGCAAATATGATACGACAAAAATATGTCATATCACTCAATGGTAAAAAATAAATAGATAAATACTAATTTTAACAATAGGATTCTAGTTTTTTGTATAAAACACAATTTCAACAACTCAACTCGAGTGCATTTCCCCACAGACAGCACAGCACAGCAGCACAGCAAAAAAAGCACAGACAGGAGTTGACAGGACAGCTTTTTCGACAGCTGATGGTTGACATGACAGCATGACACAGACAAAAATATATAGGGAGGGGCCGGCCACACTCAGGCGACGGCTACACGCACGGTAAATTATTTATATCCATATTTATAAACAGGGAACTTTTTCATAAAATAATGGTAAAACTATAATAATTTACCATTTGTTATTGGGGTCGAATTCTGTTTTTTATTTATTACTACTATGGTGAATAGGGGGCTTACCATTCAGCAAATAAGAAACCATCCTGGAGCTGTTCAGTTCAAAAGCAGGCCTTACTGCTTAATTCGGTACCATGACCGTCTTTTAGATGAACTTATCTAAACCTACACATAACATTCTTAAAAAAGCTAATAACGTAGGAACTTTTTATGAATTGCTTTATGAATGAATGAATGAATAAAATTTTATTGACACACATCACACTTACATACCAAGAAACAGCAACAACAAACAAACAAAAAGCATAGTTATGCATAAAAAAAGTAAAAAATAATAACAAAACCAAGTGTGACGGGCCAATCAGGACCCTGCCTCAGCATATGCTGTTGCGGTGTGAGGTCGTCACACCGCAACAGCGCTGGTATTCTGACAGGGCCTGTACGAGGAACGTCAATCGTACGTACCTAACCTAACACATTAATTAATTATGGTTTTTAATTACAGCTATGAGAAAAAAAATGAAATATAATTTTATATTATTTATCAAATATTTAAATAAAATAAATTGTATTAAAAAAAACACATCCACACTACACAAATACCGTATCCGCACAGTATACTGTATTCTTGCAGTGTGTGCGCTATGCGCTATTTTATGATGTCATCTGTCTGTCACTTTTGACATATCCTTTTCGCTCGCGACCACGAGGACGAGGTGCCTGCCACGTATTTCCTCTGTTGTGCCATGCCCGTAATAAAAGCCAAGTTGATTATCATAACCATTGATTTTATAAAGTTTATGATGGTACAATACTAAACTGGATAGAGGTAGCAAAAAGGATAGAGAAGCACCAGTGAAGCCCCGTGCAAGGAATATCATAGAGGCGTTCGCAGTTCGGAATCCAATGTTAACCAATCCACATGACGTGAAAAACCGAGTTGTAAGTAGACAAGAAGATAATAATAACATTATTTCGAAGAGGTTTATGTAAGCTGGAGTGAAAGTAAATATTTTTTTAAGCATCTTTTAAATGTATTGATTGTTTGAAGGTTATACAACGGAGGGGGGAGATCATTCCAACAATGTGTGGCTGTGGCTTTATTTGACACTAGCTGCCGCCCGCGACTTCGTCCGCGTGAAAAGGTTTTTTTTGCTATCCCTCGGGAACAATACTTTTTTTCGGGATGAAAAGTACCCTATGTCCTTCTCTGTACCCCTGACAACGTGTATGCAAAATTTTATGATGATCGGTTCAGTAGTTAAGACGTGAAGGCGTAACAAACAAACCAACAAATAAACGGACTTTCGCATTTATAATATTAACTAGCGGCCGCCCGCGACTTCATCTGCGTGGAAAGGTTTTTTGCTATCCCTCGGCAACAGTACTTTATTTCGGGATAAAAGGTACCCTATGTCCTTCTCTGTACCCCTGACAACGTGTATGCAAAATTTCATGATAATCGGTTCAGTAGTTGGGACGTGAAGGCGTAACAAACAAACAAACAAACGGACTTTCGCATTTTTAATATTAAGTAAGGATACATAATATACTAGCGGCCGCCCGCAACTTCGTCTGCGTGGAAAGGTTTTTTGCTATCCCGCGGGAACAATACATTTTTTCTGGATGAAAGGTACCCTATGTCCTTCTCTGTACCTCTGACAATGTGTATGCAAAATTTCATGATGATCGGTTCAGTAGTTAGGACGTGAAGGCGTAACAAACAAACAAACGGACTTTCGCATTTATAATATTAGTAAGGATATATATATAATATTAAGGATTACAGACGCTATAAAACAGCTCCCAAACTATCAAACTGCGCGTCATGGTTAGCTTCGTCCACACATAAAAAAATGGTGAACGGTTTTAGAGCGTGTTTTATTAAAGCAGGCCAGCCACAGGCCTGCTAAATCGAGGTCATAGTACGAAAAAATAAGGCAGTTCTATATAAGTCCTGCTTTAAGAGCTCCTACTAAGTCCCCTGGCCTTATTTTAGGGGTGGCCAAGGGCGTCGCCAGCTGGGGGGGCAAGTTAATATTAAAGAGGATGAGAAAAATATGACTTGTAGGTACAGTCACTAGTGAATTTATTCAAGTTTTTAGATGGGGCAGTATTTATCGGAAAAGCAAGTCAATTGCACGGCCTTAGGAGTTTGGTTATTTGGACTATTATTTCGATTAGTTATCTATTATTATAATAAATATAATAATAGTCCAAAATAATAATATTAACAATAGTTTAATAATACTAATAATATAATAATAGTTCGAAATAAAATAATAATAGTTCCTAATAAATACATTAGTAGTTCGAGTGTCCAATTTACCAACATTTTTAAAAGCTTTTATTTGGCTTACTACGGTGAATGTCGGCCAACTGGCGCGATGTACAGCGGGAATCTGGAGAGATAGTTTTGCCCATACACAAAACTTGGAAAACCTACACGAGAACCTTTTTCTTCTTCTTATTTTTGTTATGGCAATCTACTTTCCTTTTGGAAGTAATTTTTGCCATTGTCATGTTTTGAATAGTTCAGTATTTCTAGATTTTCTAGTAGATTGTTTCAGTTTACATTAAAATGCGGGTGCATCACATTCCAATGCTGCTTGGAGCATTTGGCAGCAAGTATATCAAGACAGTTTACTCGGTAAGTTTTGCCGAGGTAGCGACCACTACAATAAAAGTCTCAGCTTCACACAACCAAGATCGCGCCTATTTCGATTATCCCACATATTGTTCAGTTGGTTAGGTTGGTTGGTTGGTTAAAATTGGTGCAGTTTTGTGATACAAGTGTCTACACACTTGTACCATAAAACTGCACCAATTTTAAGACACAATATCCACTATGAATCAATTTGCGAATAATTAAAATAGTCACCGAACTGAACTCGACAAAATCCCGCCAAAAACTCCCTGTCTACACGAGAACCCTTTGATGTACCGACACGGAATGGATAGTAGGCCAATATAGGCGAGACAACACGAATGTAGACGAATACTCTCTCTACACTCCTGTATTCGGCAAGTTTCGTCTAGTTTTGCCGGGAATGTGGAGCCGGCTTTATGTTTGGAACGCCGCCGTTAGGGCATACGGTTGCACTCGGAGCGTAGGTTCTGAACGCAACCCTGTTGAGTTGACCCGTCACTAGAACTGTCAATGTCATTCTGTTAAATCGGAGAGTTTTGTTTGCTCGATGTGAATTTTTAATATTATTTTTGGATTTTTCGATTAATTTACTAAGTTTGTGGATTCTTTACTTTATACGATTCGATCAACAATGTACTTGTGTTTTACTTTATACTCAATGTTCTTATTTATTCCGGTAATAAGTGGTAACAATTCGTCTATATCCGAAAAAATGGTGATCTCCAATAAAACCACAACTTTGAAATCACTTACGTCCGAGTCCAATAGAACAAAAGTAGAGATGTTGAGTGAAGGAGGATCTATTTTACCAGTTTTACCAATACTTCCTTCAATTTCTTTGCCAAAAGAAAATCACACCAATCTCATCAGCCTGGACAAGGAAATAGGAAAAACAAAAGAAAAACCAGTTGTTCCCCGTAAAGGTGTTATTTATAATCCGCTGGAAGACAACATTCCTGCCAAAGTAGACTTGCACAAAGACAGAATAGATACTACAGTGCCTAAAACTCCAAATTCTAATGACACAGTTAAAATCCTGGTGCCGGTTACCAATTCTACAAAGTCTGACATTAAGAAAGGTATTCTGCCTAATGTAACGGAAACTACTACAAAAGTACCTAAAAAGCCTCTGGTATTGTCATATGAAGCACTGAGTGAGATAGGCAAGAAGAATCAACATGTTCAAACACCTGAAGTTGAAACCTCATCTAAAAGTATAGTCACAGATCAAATTCCAACACCTAATGTCAAGTTACCTACTATGAGTACCAGTCGACATCCAGGCATGGTTATGCCCATTGTTATAACTATGCTAGTGGTTCCTATGTTCGCAGTCCTTGGATATATGGCACTGCGCAGAGGTCAAGAAGCTTGGAAAAATAGACATTATAAAAGAATGGATTTTCTGCTTGATGGTATGTATAATGACTAGGTTTAATATTAAGCTCAGTTACATACAGCCTTGGCCAAATGTATTAGCCACTCTACATTTTTTTCCTACTTACTATTTTAAACGATGTTATTTCAAATTAAACCAAACCAATATGAAGCATTATCTTGCTGAAACTTTACGTCGTTGTAATTCGTGTCACCAAAAATATTCGAAACCGATGGTTCAAGAGAGAGGATTCAAGAACATTGATGTACTTTTGCGAGTTCATGCGACATTCACCAATGAACATTTCGCCCACTCCATCTGTAGCCATGCATCCCCATACCATTATGCTGCCTCCTCCATGCTTGAATGTAGGCACCACGCACTCCGGCAAGAATTATTCGCCCTTTCGATGCCTCACGTAGGTCGCAACAGGGGTACCAAACACCTCAAAATTGGATTCATCAGACCAAAGCACATTGGACCAATCCTCCTCTGTAAAGTGTTGGTGTTTAGTAGCCCGGGGCGATTCGTGCTTTCTTGTTTGGTTTTGATAGCCACGGCTTCTTCAGTTCACGGAAAGTCTGATCTACCAGTTTTATTTCATAAATGCTAAAACATAGGGATGGCTAATACATTTGGCAAAGGCTGTAATTGTTGTGATAAAACAACAGGTAGTGTACCCTGTCTTGTTGTAGCTTATTATAAGTCTGTACAAGATAAAATTTGTTAAATATAACTGGGGATAATCTGACAGCTAATTGCTAAAACTCTGAATGATTCTAAAATAAAATTATGATATAATTATAAATATCATAAAGATTTGATGTGCTATTATAAATTAATTATAATAGTGAAACATCAAATGATAAGAAGGAAAGGTAAAGGCATTTGATTGTAAGCTCACAGCTGTCCGGCAATCTAACTACTACTTAGCTTATAAAATATATTATAATGTTGGTGAGACAGTAAATGATAAATCTACAGTTGATATTTTGAAGCAATAATTTGGTGCTCACTTAGTGCCTTAATGATATTATAAATTTTTATAGTGTGTAATTAAATCATAAGAACAAAATATTTTTGTGATCTGTGAAGTTATCACAGAATATTAAATTATTGTCTTCCTATAAGTACTACTGAATTTGATTAAATATAATAAATAAGTATAGAATATTATAAAGTTATTGTGATATTATAAGAATTTATTAAACATAACAAACATCTATTTTAAAATGTTAAAGATAATAATGTATTCTAAATTCATGTTTTTTATTCAAATACCTATTGATTGATACATAATCTTTATTTTAAAATTATTTAAATTTATAAACCCCAATAAAAAGTACATAATTCAATTATTGATATAATGTGAACTCTCAAGTCCAAAACTCAATTTGACTATATTTTTATAGCTGTATACTTATTTGGCTTTTACAATAACAAAAAAAAGTAAAAACAAAGTAATTTTATTTGTATTTTGTGTATAATTTTTTTGTTCCTTTTCCAATAGCCAGCTACTATTTTGTAAGTCTTCCACTCTACATTTTATTATACAAAATGTAATTAACTGTAGTACCAACTCTAATTTTGTTACCAGAATTTATTTTTGTTTAATAAATTAATATTTATGAATTAATGTGTCTTCTGTTACCATTTGTGTTGTGCCTTCAAGAATAAGCTAAAATCACACAAAACAGACACACGCAACACGCACCATCATCATAGAAATATTCAAATGCCTACTTAGTTGACCACTTGTTATGTCCATTAAAACACTATTCACATGAAAACATTTATTGAGCTTGGGAGCAAAACATTGATACAAAAAGTGAAAATGAGTCACAAGTACCCTCATGTATTATAACAAGATAACCTGCTGGTATTTACCCACATATAACCTACTATGAATTCTGATACATAACACCACTGAACGCAAACATCTGTTTTCTTGACATGATACACTTTTGGGAATTAATTAATTGGGTGACTGGGAATACCTACTTAAAGGCGACTGTTAATGGGATACTTAAATACTAAACCTGGCAGCGGTTTTTTTTGGGCGACAAAATAACTAAATGGGTGACAAACTGTGGATTACAAAAAATATGTGAAACGGGCAACTACATGTGGGAAATAAATAATTTATGTTAGCAATGAAAATTCTAAATGGGTGACAAAAATACTGAGTGGGCAACTATTATACTAAGTAGGTAATTACTATAATTTAACTGATTTAGGCTGCCCAACATGGTATTTTTGGCATCTCGATTAGAATAATAGTCACCTTTTTTAAATAAAATATATGCCAAATTTTAAATGTTTTGTGTGCCCTAAGCACAGGATACATAATTGTCCTAAGGTTGTCGCCCAAATAATAATTTGGTCGCCCGTTCTTAATAACTAGATTTGTATTTTAAAGTCGCCCATTTTCAACATTTGTACCCAAAAGTTACCCGATTTAATAATACCCTAAACTTTTTACAAGACTTTTTCACATGATTTCTTCATGATTCACATCACATGCCATCAAAGTAAAAAAAGTAGGTATGTCTTGTTGTTGACTTTTGTTTGGAGATTTTGGCGCCATTTTGTCAAGTTCGGTTCGGTGACTATTTTAATTATTTGCATATTGATTCTAGTGGATTTTGTGTCTTAATATTGGTGCAACAGTTTTGTGGTACAAGTGTCCAAAGAGAATATAATCACTACGTTTCAAGTGTCTACGCAACTGAACAATATGTGGGATAATTAAAATAGGCACAATCTTGGTAGTGTGAAGCCGAGACTTTTACTGTAGTGATGGCTACCTCGGCAGAACTGACCAAGTAAACTGTCTTGATATACTTGGTGCCAAATGCTCCAAACAGCATTGAAATGCAATGCACCCGCATTCTAATGTAAACTGAAACAATCTTACCTCTGAACTATTCAACATTTGACACTGGCAAAAATTACTTCCAAGAAAAAAGTAGATTGCCAAAACAAAAATAAGAAGAAGAAGAATGTATCTGTAGTGACCGATGACTTAGCGATTGAAGAACGCACTTACTGACATTGACATGAGCGACTTTCAAATGACATGTTAAAAATTGTATAGAAAAAACAATTTGCGCCGAGTTGTGGATTGAATCTTTTTCGTTGTTTGTTGAGTGTTCTCCAAAACTATTCTATAAAATGCGTTGAAATTGTTCTGCCTGTTACAAAATGAGAACCCGTAGCAACTCTGGGGTTCGTTTAGATTATTATCAAAGAGTAGTGCACAAGCTAATTTTAGACCATCAACAACCTGTGACTGGTCTCTTCCCTGCAAGTCCTCACAATGATCATGCGTGGATCAGGGACAATTTATACTGCATATTGGCAGTTTGGGGCCTTTCTATGGCCTTCAAGAAAATTGCTGACCAAGATGAAGATAGGGCTAAAACCTATGAGCTGGAGCAAAGCTGTGTAAAGTTAATGAGAGGTGAGTGCATTGGGTCGGTCATCATTGCATGTAATTATTACAGTAGTTATTGGTACGACTTTTAATTAGTTGACGTGGGATTCAAGGGCGGGAGGGGGCACCCCCCTAACCCATCATTAAAATTTGGGAGTGCAGAAATGCATACCTTTTATAATTAATTTTCTATTTTGCACAAGAAAGTAATGAAAACAGCCAAATTACTGTTATTTTTCGGCAATTAAAGGAGGGGGAATGAGGGTGGAGGGAAACAACTTCCTCATCCAATCCCCATCTGCCGGTTATGTGTAGTTTTCGAGAAATAAGTTTTTGCTTAAACATAGCCTCAAAACAAAAAATATGGAAATTAGGCAGGGGAGGCTAAAAAGAGGTGGGGAGAGGAGAGGGGACATACGTACAAAATTTTTCACATAAAAAAATGTTTCTGGAGCTTTGCCAGCTGCTACCGCAGCAAAATTTATTTCTCGCATCCTATTTGTTTCCGCACCTTAATATTTCGTATTCATGATCTAAATTATAAGTTCTTTACACAAAAAAAAAATATGAACTCAAAACTCCACGTCAACTAATGGAAAGTGGAGCCTAGTCATTTATTTATAATTCTATTCTGTTATAAAATTACAGGTCTACTAATGGCCATGATGCAGCAAAAAGATAAAGTTGAAAAATTCAAAACGACCCAGCATTCATTAGATTCACTCCATGCTAAATATTCTTCGACCACCGGTCGCACTGTTGTCAAGGATAATGAATGGGGGCATTTGCAAATCGATGCTATCTCCCTTTATTTACTTGTTCTTGCACAGATGACAGCTTCTGGTTTACAAATAGTATTTTCTCTAGATGAGGTAGCTTTCATCCAAAATCTAGTATTTTATATTGAGTCTGCATATTGCACTCCTGATTATGGAATTTGGGAAAGAGGGGACAAGACAAACCATGGCCTTCCAGAACTGAATGCCAGTTCAATCGGAATGGCTAAAGCAGCATTAGAAGCCATGAATGAATTAGATTTGTTTGGAGCCCGAGGGGGGCCCTCAAGCGTGATTCATGTGTTAGCAGATGAAGCACAGAAATGTCAAGCTGTTTTGCAGTCTATGCTTCCAAGGGAATCGAACAGCAAAGAACTTGATTCAGGGCTACTGTCGATCATAAGCTACCCTGCATTTGCAGTTGATGACCCTCAACTAATAACTAAAACAAGAGAAACCATCGTCACAAAGCTGCAGGGAAAATATGGCTGTAAAAGATTCCTCAGAGATGGTCACAAAACACCTAGAGAAGATCCCAATAGACTGTATTATGAGCCTTGGGAGTTAAGAATGTTTGAAAATATAGAATGTGAATGGCCCTTATTCTTTTGTTACCTCATCCTTGATTACTGCTTCCAAGGTGACAAGGGAAATGTTAGTGAGTATATGCAAAGATTAGAGAAAATAATGATAAGGAAAGATGATGGTATTAAATTGGTTCCTGAGCTGTATTCTGTGCCACCTGATAAAGCTAGTCAAGAACAAAGTGACCCGGGCAGCCAAGAAAGAATACCCCTTGGTAGATGCCCTTTTATATGGGCTCAGTCTTTGTATATACTGGGAAAGCTGTTGCAAGAGGTAATAATAACCCATTTTCCATGTTGTAGATAGTTTTACTAATAACTAATTTGTAATAATATTTTTCTAGGGCTTTTTAGCTGTTGGTGAATTAGATCCCCTAAACAGAAGGCTGTGTTCAGAAAAGAAACCAGATGTGGTTGTTCAAATTGTGATACTGGCTGAAGATAATGAGATAAGGGATAAACTCCTCGAATATGATCTGCATGTTCAAACTATTAGTGAAGTGGCACCTATAGAAGTCCAGCCAGCAAGAGTATTAAGTCATCTTTACACATATTTAGGTAACATAATTGAAATTGAAAATGTTAGGATTTTTTTCTACCAATGCTTCTACAGTCTGTTTATCGTCATTTGAAAACAATCTTCACCCAACTCTTTATTGAAATAATCTTTTATAAAATATAGGTAACAAATGATTTAAATATGAGACATGTTGTTAATTATTAATGACAATTTGATTTAATAACACAACATACTTTTAAAGAGCGGTATAAGTTTAACCGATCAAGGCCCAGAAAATGAGACACAATAAATTTTCTATTGTTGTCTGGACGCCGGCGGCCGCGCGGGCATCGATCTTGACAACTGTTTACTGTAAGGATGAACAGACTGTATTTTTCCCGAAGGTTTGAAGACCATAAAAGAGCCTATATTAATTACTCAACAAATTGATGACATGTCTTTTATCACGATTTATCAGTGGGCTTATTCAGTTTTGTGGGGAACACTCCCAAAGATTTTGACTTTACCTTTGTATATTATTCTGATAATTACTTGTGTAACAAACAACCTTAATAATGAATTGCTGATATTATTGTCTGTTTTCTAGGTAGGAATAAGAAACTTGGACTGTCGGGCAGAAAGTCACGTGATGTTGGTATTCTGAGCACTAGCAAGTTGTACTCTTTGAACGATAGAATATTTGCATTCACACCACAGGTATTTACATTGTTTTCTATTTTTATTTATTTGTAGATATTGAGTGATTGTTTTCTACTTTTTTGTAGAAAAATGCTTGGTTATTTATAATTCCTATTTCTTTAATTATTTGTTTTTTTCATAGACAAAGGTTCTTATTTATAGTTATAGAAAAGTGCAGCATCCTTTTTCATATCCACTTTTTTACTAATTCTTAATATTTTTTATTTTTACTCAGTTTTCTGATATGAAGCGTTTCTACATTGCTTCTGACTATGAACTGATGGTTGATACACTCAAGGCTGAAATTAATTTCTTGAAGTCTTCTTGGCAAAACCTTCTTGGGCGACCGCTTATTGTATTGACTTTAAACCAAACGTATCTAGGTATTTTGTTTGCATTATTTTATGGATCCCGCTTGCTAGTTTTGTTGGACCCAATCATAATCATGCACTTATCTGTATTACGCTGGATGCCATTTAGACAGGATGGGTGCACAAAACTAATTGTATTAAACACTTGGATGCCATGTTTGTTTATTTTAATAAAATTAAAGATTTTCCATTGATTTAGGTAACAAATCAATTTCCAGAGATACACAATATAGTAGGTATGAACCTCTATACAAAAAAAAGTTGGGAGTTACAAGTCGTGATAAAGTTTGGCCACATGATAGAAACTGATCTGTAGGCTGTTTCTAACTAATATTGAGCTGGGCCAAACTATCCTTACATACAGTTCCATACGGCGGCGGGTTGAATAGCGCACTTTTCCTGGATCCATTCTAAAAACTATAAAAATTCAGGTTTAGCTAATAGGTCAAATGTGGTATCATTTTCGGATAAATCAATAACGTAGAATTTATTTCTGATATAAAAAAAAAACAATTTATTAAGCAGTTTCTGAAAAATTACACAATAACCAACATTTTTAAACTTCATTTTTTTAGTTTAGGTATTGGCACTTGTTTCAGTATTTTCAAAAAAACTACTTTAAAGAAGCGTTTTTCAGGTTAATTTGTAATATGCTTTTGTTATGTTAACTATATTTTATACAATTTGAGCCTAACCCAAGTAGTTTAAGTCCATTGTTTGCGGACATACAGCTAGTCAAAAATATGCATTTTTTCACGAAATAAAAAAGGTTTCCGTTTCGTTCAGAAACATTTTTCAGGTTTTTTGTTTATATTTCTGTAAAGTTAATTACATTTTCTACAATTTGAGCTTAATTTGAGTAGTCTAGGTCTATTGGTTGCAGAGACATAGCTGGTTAAAAATGGGCTTTTTATTGAAATTAATTGAAAAAATCTTATCTTTGACTAGCTGTGTCTTTGCAACTAGTAAACCTAGACTACTCAAGTTAGGTTCAAATTGTAGAAAATTTAATTAACTTTACATAAATATAAACAAAAAAACTGAGAAATGCTTCCGAACGAAACGGAAACCCCTTTTATTTCGTGAAAAAATGCATATTTTTGACTAGCTGTGTCTCCGCAAACAATGAACCTCAACTACTTGGGTTAGGCGCAAATTGTATAAAATATAGTTAACATAACAAAAGCATATTACAAATTAACCTGAAAAACGCTTCTATAAAGTCGTTATTTTGAAAATACTGAAACAAGTCCCAATACCTAAACTTATAAAAATGAAGTTTAAAAATGTTGGTTATTGTGTAATTTTTCAGAAACTGCTTAATAAATAGATTTTTTTTATATCAGAAATAAGTTCTTCGTTATTGATTTATCCGAAAATGATACCACATTTGACCTATTAGCTAAACCTGAATTGTTATAGTTTTTAGAATGAAGCCGGGAAAAGTGCGCTATTCAACCCGCCGCCGTATGGAACTGTATGTAAGGATAGCTTGGCCCAGCTCAATATTAGTTAGAAACAGCCTACAGATCAGTTTCTATCATGTGGCCAAACTTTATCACGACTTGTAACTCCCAACTTTTTTTAGTATAGAGGTTCATACCTACTAATAGTGTGATAGTGTTACATGATCGTCAGAATCAATGTGTTGTTTTACAAAGTGTTGAAAATCACAAATCCAATAATACAGATCAGTGTTTTCATGTTATATATTTTTGCTTTAGTAAAATTATTGTATTACATATTACATTATGTTATGGATATTTATATATTACAGAAATTTATTTACTATTATATAGGTATTAGATATATGTAATTGTATATAGTTTTCTGTGCATTTTGGATATTTTTTAATAATAATGTAATACAGGTACTTATTTAGTTTATATAATAGTGTAGTACTATGGTATATCTATACAGCAAGCATCAAAAGTTCTATTAAAAAAACTTAATATTTGTATTCTTTACGCAATGAATTTCCATTTAAGGCCCTTTTAACATTTGCCGGCGCAGCATCGGTACGACATCAGCATGCATGATCGAAAACACAGAACGCATACTGGAAGCCTATATTTTTTATTAATAGAGCGTTCCTGATTTGCCCTTGCAGCAGCGGCGCGACATCAGCACGCCGACAAATGAGAAAAGGGCCTAAGTCAGACAGAATAGAAAACTTATTTATTGCTTGTCTGTTTTTTGGCAGTAGATGTATTATCCAGTGCCCATTAAAAGTGTTGATTAAAAGTATAGATGTTCTATCTCACGAAGTCCGTTTGTCTATGAATATTGTAATAGACTATACCTACCTACTATAAGATTATTGTCATTAATTAAATTGATTGGTAGTAATTACTTGCTGATGCTGGCTGTACCCTAACAATAACATGTGGTGATTTAATTGAATTTAACCTAGATGTCCAATGTGGACAGTAGGTGTATTGCCCAGTTTGGTGTGTTAACCTCTCGCATGGGTTTGCCTTAGAACTTCGACTACGAAGAGTACTACATGTCGCGAGACCCGGCTTTGCTCGCGAGCACGTTCATGGCGAATGTCGCCTTCCTCGGCATGAGCTGGAAACAGATGCTAGGCCGGCCCACCATCACGTTACTAGCTACGCAGTATTTGATGGGTAAACAACACGATATCTAGTCTACTAACAATTTAATTGCTGTCCTTGTATTTACGATTACGAGGCTAACTCTAATGAATTAATATCACTAAATATATTTTTAAGGTATGATTCCGATCTCGACAGCAAGCAGCAGTGCTGCCGAGATCGGAATCATACCTTTATCGTTTCTCTAATAGCGGAACAAGGGTAGCTTTAAAATAATTACTTTAATTTAGTGACCGACTAGGAACCATAATGAACCATGCCTTCTAAAACAAACGTTACATCATTTTCTATAAAGTCGAAAATTGAATGTAAATTAAAAACGAGCAGATACTTCTTAAACATTTAACTATTTATGTTAAAATTAAACTAAGATTAATGTATCAGTTAATTGCTTCCCTGTGTAGGTACTCGTTTATAATTCGAAAATTTTTTGTCTAAAACGAAGAACCCAATAAAAAGATTTTGTATATTAATTGGTATTCCCGTTCCTATTAGTCAAGTTCATTTAAATGTGGAGGGTGGTTGATTAAACGTAAATTTTGCTATGTTTTTGCGCTACATTCGCCATTTGGCACACATTTTGAATTTCATTGCCATTTCTCACTTTTAAATCATGTTTAGGGAAATACAATTCACAGAAGCTTATTTTCTTAACTAACACCAAATTTTTGAGGCCATGCTTTATAGCTTTAATGAGAATGGAAGTGTTTTATTTGATAGAGTATATATTTATGCAATGTAACATTTCAGACCAGGGAAAGATCCCAATGGCAATGATAACGACAATGAAAAAATTAAAATCTGGTTACATAAACGGTACCAGGGTGACACTGGGGAATCTCGGAGATTTTCTCAGTACATCTGCAATCACCAACTTGAGTTTTCTCGGAAGTCAAGAAGATGGGTATCCTGACAGTAAGTATAATGATACTACTGTTATAATTGTAGATAAATGATGTTGAATTTGTATCAATGGAATACCGAAAATTGTGGTTTTAAATTTCATATCGGCGAATATTGTAAAATAAAATCAATTATCATTGTATTAAATTAAATTGTCTTTTTCAATTTCGCAAACTTGACCTATCGATTTTTTTTTTCAAACTGATTCCTCGACTTTTACTAATATTCAAGAAAAATTCCAGAACTGAACCCGCAAGTGCAGAGTTACCTAGAAGAGCACCTACTGAAATCGTTCAGCAACAAACTGAGTTTCCTGTCGCGTCCATCGGGCATGCGCAACGCGCGCGTGCTGCGCCGGCGCATGTCCGTGCGCGGCGCCATCAAGAAGACGCGCTCCATCAACGTAGACTGTGAGTATACGCCGCCCGTTACAAGAAGCTTGAGGTGCTCCTCAAGTTGCCTCACTCAAGTAGTACCTACAATACAATATAAGATGAGTTTTCTCCTATCCGCGCTGTGTTTATTCGCGCCGTGCCATTGGATAGTCGCGCTCTATCAACACAGACTGTTAGTATACGCCGCCCGTTGCAGGTTAATGGCGGGATGTCAAAGTCAAAGTCAAAGTCAAATAAGCTTTATTCAAATAAACTTAATAATTAAGTACTTTTGAATCGTCTATATTTTCCTACCACCCGTTCCAGACTTTTTTAGCTGACAAGAAGAACGGGCGCAAGAAACTTATCAGCTGTAACAGCCATAAGTAACGATATTTACAAACTTTACTATATCGTTACCAAATAATTACAGCAGGGTGACAGGATTATTGGCAACAACATAGACTTATTACATATATTACTTCAACAAAGTACTTATAGTAGCAAGTTATGTGTTACATCATTTCCACGCATTTTGATCTGTAAGATAATCATCTACTTTATAATAACCTTTACTCATGAGCGTTTTTTTAACATGGTTTTTAAATTCATGCAAAGGAAGATCAATCACTTGTTGCGGAACTTTATTAATAAAGGCTATGCCTTTCCCCATAAATGAACCTCTAGTTTTTGCAAGCCTAAATCTTGGAACGGCAAGTTTATCTTTATTTCTTGTATTAAACTGGTGAATATTTCTGTTTTTAGCAAATGAATCATAGTGTTTCCTTACATAAACTAAATTTTCATATATGTATTGGCCTGCCAAAGTTAAGATATTTATTTCTTTAAACAATTCTCTCAAGCTATCTCTTCTAGATAGATAGCTTGAGAGAAATATGGCGCGAACAGCTCTTTTTTGGAGTACAAAAATATTTTCAATACTGGCAGCTGAGCCCCACAAAAGCAAACCATAGGACATTACACTATGAAAATAACTAAAATATACTAACCTTGCCGTTTCAATATCAGTTAAAAGCCTTATTTTCTCAACAGCGAATGCCGCTGAACTAAGTCTACTTGACAAGGCTTAAAAATGTGGATCCCATTGCAGTCGAGAATCTAGTGTAATACCTAGAAATTTTGTACTCTCAATAAACTCGACTTCATCGTTATTTAAATTAATATTTAATTTTGTCTGTTCAACATTAGGTAATGAAAATTTTACACATTTAGTTTTTTTGGGGTTAAGTGCTAAATTATTGCTATTAAACCAGTGTGAAACTTTAGAGAGGGCACTATTTACTTCAGCCGAACAGTTATAACCTCTGTTTACTTTGAAAACTAAAGAAGTATCATCCGCAAATAGTACTGTCTCACATAAATTATTCGCGTAGTTGGGAAGGTCATTTATATAAATTAGAAACAGCAATGGGCCCAATATTGATCCCTGCGGCACACCCATATTGATGGGGGCTCCAGTAGATTCAGTTTTATTTATCACTACTTTCTGAGTTCTATTGAACAAATATGATTTCATAAGGCTAACTGATTTATCAGAGACACCATAATGTTCTAGCTTCTTTAATAGTGTTTGGTGATCAACGCAATCGAATGCCTTAGAAAGGTCACAGAAAATGCCAATTACATCTTGCTTTTCTTCTCAAGCGTCAAGAATATGTTTGAGAAGTGCAATTCCAGCATCAGTAGTATTTTTACCCTTGGAAAATCCAAACTGATTTTTATGAAGAATGTTATTGTATGTTAAGTAATCTAATAATTGGGAATATATAATTTTTTCAAATATTTTGCTAAGTGCTGGTAGTATAGATATTGGTCTTAAGTTAGCTGGGTCACTTTTATCCCCAGATTTAAAAAGAGGAATCAATTTACTATTTTTCATTAGATCAGGAAAAACCCCTTCATCAATACATTTGTTAAAAATAAAAGCCAAGTAAGGGGCTAGTATATCAATTATTGATTTAATAATGCTTGTTGATATGCCCCAAAGATATTCTGTTTTTTTGACATGTCACAAAATTTACCCTGCTTGGTGACGCTACTGCTGCTGGAGACCTTTGTACGGGCATTCACCTCCAATTTCCCCGTTGATTAAATTATATCTTAAAATGGTTGAAAGTAAAAATAAATTACTATAGACGCTGTACAGTAAATTAATTAAAGATCGAATTAAAAAAAAAGGAAAACCAAAATACGTTGGAAGAAAAGTGGATATTTACGGAAATTCGCTTCCGAAAATTGGTAGCACTAGCGCCAAGTTGGTGCTAGTGTAGTGAACCAACTGGTGGACGATTCCCATCGGAATAAACCGCCCCGCCTACTTTATATACGCTATGTACGAAAAGAGCGTGACCGGCAAATTCAACCTTAGAAATATCGAACGGTAAATTTATAATCAATTTGGTCTTTTATTGCTTTTGGATGCTTTAATATTAATACGGTGCTCAATCTCCATTATTGTCAATAATCGCTTGGCAACTTTGCGGCAAACTTTCCGCCAATTTTTCAGTAAAGACGTCCACGCGAATTTCAGTCCACGAGTAAATGTCAGCGACGGTTACTGCATTTGTTGCCCTTATTTTAGGCTTCACCCACGCCCAAATATTTTCAATAGGGAAGATGCATAAGTCACCGATTTTGATAAATTTGAGCTTGATCGCTGCGGACACGTATAAAAACATGATGGAACAGAAAAATAAAAAATAAAATGTATTACTTTAGTTTTATCACACAAGGGAAAATAACGATTTTTTTCCGTTTTCGGATATAATGCACTTAACAGTCGGATAGAACATCAAATAAGAAATAATATTTTGTACGACACATATGTACTTAAACGCAATATTTAGGGAGATATTTGAAAATTCTTGGCTAACTCCATACTAATGCACTGAAACGTGACATGAGTAACGTCACACATGTTGACTTTTTTGTATAGAGCGTTTTCGGCGGGTGCTGCTGCGTGCTAACTTCAAGTAACTATATCACGAGAAAACAACACAAGAGAAAAGTTTTAACATTACAGTTGATTTTCTTACGCATTATACTTTTGATTTTGATACAAAAAAAATTGATGCATGTTCCCTATTGGATTGGCATCAGTGATCTGTGAGGGCCCATCCAGCACATCAATACCACGTTTCGCTTTCCAAGAAGTGCAGAGCCGACTACGGTATTTAGGGTCATTTTTTTGCAGAATCCAGAAATCATGGGAATAATAATATTTTTTTACAAAGTATTTTAGGAAAATGATTGTTCTATTCATACCTAATATTTATTTTTATAAGCTGCACACTAAAATTCAAAAATATGCCGGTCACGTTCTTGTCGAGCACACTGTACCTACCCTACCTAACACGCTTCGCCGATCGTCTTAACAACTCCGACATTTTCCGTTAACTGACTTTTTTTAATTTCGAAGCACTAAAAATCAACAATAAACTGAATTTATTTGCAGCTGAAACCCTTGGAATGGAAGGGGAATACATCGGTCCGCCGTTGGAGCGGAAACCGTCATGGCTGGATGTCGAACCTCCGTTCGGGCGCAGCCCATCGCCTGAGGAAGCTCGGAAGAAAGCTTTCACTAAGTAAGTGGGTACATCGACAACACTTCCGCTTTACCACTGCTAAAGTCAAAATCGCTTGCACGCCGCGCCGTCACTAACATACGATTAGTTCGTGCAGGGGCGATACGCGCGCGCACGATTTTTTCTGCAAAGTTGTAAAGCACGTGAGTTGCCAATAGCCGCGTCCATACCGGACGATCCAACGCGCTCCGATCGCGCGCGGCAGGAGCGCGATTCAAAGGCGCGGGCGGTGTGCACGTGCCGCGCGCGATCCGAACGCACGAATTGGAGCGCGCGCTCCTTGCCGCGCTCGATCCGTTTTTGGTCGGTTTTTTGGCCTACCTCGAAGGTGCCTCAGTTGCGTGGAGCGCGCGGTGTGGACGGTTGTATTGTGGTTCGCGCGATCCAGTCAATATGGATATCTCGCAAAGTCGCTGTTTACAAGGATTATATGTTTATGGGACCCAAACGATGGCTGTTACACTAATAGGGTTGTAAGGAAGATGCTTGGCGTCAGATCTTTTGTTATTTAGATAACTAAAAAATTGAAGGCCTGAAAAAAAAATGCATTCTCTGGCGGGTATAAAGCCGAGCCCCGTATTCCAAGCGATTTTTGTATATCGTTCTCACCCAGAACCGTCTTTTTGTTTCTATGATCTTTTGCGCAAATATTTACTTAAGCAAAATAAAGGTTGCTGCTGTCACAGCAATTCGACGCCGCCGCTGTACGTGTGACTCCATATCGAGAGACAAGAGTTCGACTGAATTACGGATCGCCTATGGATCGCCTGGAGCGTAGTTTATGATCGCAGTTTCAACAAACTGGATCGGCCTAGTACGATCCACGCTCCATGCATCGCGGTCCTGGATCGTGGATCGCAGGATCGCCGATCCAGTTTGCATCGTCTTGTGTGGACCCGGCTAATCGTACATATCATTTACTTATGTAATTATGTAAATAAGTTGCCATCATATTAACGACCGCCTCTATTTCTAGGGGAACATCAACCACTAGCCTTGGAGTTACAACACCTTCAATTGAAATCACAAAAGAACAAACTCCACCGCCTAAAGAAGAAGGTAAAGAGCCTTGATTGTTCATTGTCACCAGATCATTTTCTCAGGCGGGAATTGAACCCGCGACCTTTTAGAAGTCGGTCTAAGCTCTCCCAATAGAGCTATCGAGTCACTAGTGGCATCGTCAAATTTTTTCTAGTACATTCCACTCTTACGTTGCGGGCCAGAGTTATTTAATTTAATATTAAGGGTCTCATTGGGAACATCAGATGTGGCTTAGTTAGCAGGTACCGCCATCTAGTGTCTAATTCCAACATTAGTTTAAATTCATCTCACTAGATGGCGGTACCTGCTTCGATTTGTTATTGTAATATCCAAATACAGATAAAAAAGTCATGAAACTTTTAAATTGTTTCTTAAAAAAATCACCAAATCCAAAATTATTGTGAATTCTTTGAAAATTTGGTAAAGTTTGTTGCTATCTGTGCTAGGAATGCTGCGACGATAGCGGTGCCATCTAGTATTCCATAAGTAAAACATTTTAAATCGCCCCGATAGTCGCCTTACGACGGGCCATTTCTTTAGTATGGAATGAGGTATTTGTACTATAGTATTAATGTATTCTGTGCCACTCATAGACAGCCTAACAAAACAGTACAATTATTTTGCAGCCACGGTGGTGAGCAAGGTGGTTCGCAACCGTACCACTTCAGAATCCGCAACTCTTTACGCGGAGCAAGAGACGGACGAGCTGATAGCGATGCTGCGCGAGACCGAGAGCCTCGACGAGCAGGGCGACATCCTGCAGTACCTGGTCGACACGCACGGGCTCGACTTCTGCACAGGTCAGCACAATATGGTCAACACAAACATTACATTACTAGAGACACGAGCTGATAGCGATGCTACCGAGACCGAGAGCCTCGACGAGCAGGGCGACATCCTGCAGTACCTGGTCGACACGCACGGGCTCGACTTCTGCACAGGTCAGCACAATATGGTCAACACAAACATTACATTACTAGAGACACGAGCTGATAGCGATGCTACCGAGACCGAGAGCCTCGACGAGCAGGGCGACATCCTGCAGTACCTGGTCGACACGCACGGGCTCGACTTCTGCACAGGTCAGCACAATATGGTCAACACAAACATTACATTACTAGAGACACGAGCTGATAGCGATGCTACCGAGACCGAGAGCCTCGACGAGCAGGGCGACATCCTGCAGTACCTGGTCGACACGCACGGGCTCGACTTCTGCACAGGTCAGCACAATATGGTCAACACAAACATTACATTACTAGAGACACGAGCTGATAGCGATGCTACCGAGACCGAGAGCCTCGACGAGCAGGGCGACATCCTGCAGTACCTGGTCGACACGCACGGGCTCGACTTCTGCACAGGTCAGCACAATATGGTCAACACAAACATTACATTACTAGAGACACGAGCTGATAGCGATGCTACCGAGACCGAGAGCCTCGACGAGCAGGGCGACATCCTGCAGTACCTGGTCGACACGCACGGGCTCGACTTCTGCACAGGTCAGCACAATATGGTCAACACAAACATTACATTACTAGAGACACGAGCTGATAGCGATGCTACCGAGACCGAGAGCCTCGACGAGCAGGGCGACATCCTGCAGTACCTGGTCGACACGCACGGGCTCGACTTCTGCACAGGTCAGCACAATATGGTCAACACCAACATTACATTACTAGAGACACGAGCTGATAGCGATGCTACCGAGACCGAGAGCCTCGACGAGCAGGGCGACATCCTGCAGTACCTGGTCGACACGCACGGGCTCGACTTCTGCACAGGTCAGCACAATATGGTCAACACAAACATTACATTACTAGAGACACGAGCTGATAGCGATGCTACCGAGACCGAGAGCCTCGACGAGCAGGGCGACATCCTGCAGTACCTGGTCGACACGCACGGGCTCGACTTCTGCACAGGTCAGCACAATATGGTCAACACAAACATTACATTACTAGAGACACGAGCTGATAGCGATGCTACCGAGACCGAGAGCCTCGACGAGCAGGGCGACATCCTGCAGTACCTGGTCGACACGCACGGGCTCGACTTCTGCACAGGTCAGCACAATATGGTCAACACCAACATTACATTACTAGAGACACGAGCTGATAGCGATGCTACCGAGACCGAGAGCCTCGACGAGCAGGGCGACATCCTGCAGTACCTGGTCGACACGCATGGGCTCGACTTCTGCACAGGTCAGCACAATATGGTCAACACCAACATTACATTACTAGAGACACGAGCTGATAGCGATGCTACCGAGACCGAGAGCCTCGACGAGCAGGGCGACATCCTGCAGTACCTGGTCGACACGCATGGGCTCGACTTCTGCACAGGTCAGCACAATATGGTCAACACACAAACCTTTGCTACTATACTATACTTGGCGAACTAAAATCTATGGATCAAAGATTTCCGCTTAAAAAATAGCACCACAATGACCACACAAAAATGGCAACCAAATGGGCGGGGCTAAAATGCAGGCACTTAGTTATACAGCACAAAGCGACTGAACAATGGTTATATAATACCGACCATAATTTGTATACTATCCCCGCAAATTGGTAATACGATGGAACCTTGTCACATTAACATACTCAACTCGTCACATTCTCAACTCTTCACATACGCAACTCGTCACATTTTTTTCGTCTTCTATCAAGCCTTATATGGTCACCCTTCTTGCTTTTGGCCACACAAAAAGTGTCTGCATTATCTTTATCAAGCCTAATATTGCTTTTGGTCACACAAAAAGTATAGAGTAACCACTTTTTGTGTGGTCAAAAACAAGATGGATGACCAAATAAGCTCAATATTGAGCAACCATCAGGATTTAGACTCGTCCTGATGGCTGCTCAATATTGAGCTAAATTTTAGAGTCATCTTTGGGCACATTGTGATAAAACGAAAAAAATGTGACGAGTTGCGAATGTGACCAGTTGAGAATGTGATAAGTTGCGTGTGTGACCACTTGCGTTTAGTGACGAGTTGCGTATGTGACGACCTGCGTGTGATCCCGATAGTTCCCTACATAGCGCACTGTCAAAAATGAGGCAAATAAAAAGAACGAATAAGTTTCAATTTCCCTATACCTTTAGGGCAGGGGTCTCCAAACTACGGCCCGCGGGCCAGATCCGGCCCGCGAGCACCAACAATCCGGCCCGCGAAAGCAAGCAGGATCGTCCAACAATACTGTAATTTACAGTACATATGTTGGTACGATGAGCTAGCTAGATCCTGGCCCGTGGGACTTTGAGGAGGAGTTAGTCTGGCCCTTAGGCTAAAAAGTTTGGAGACCCATGCTTTAGGGGATTAGTTACTATTTTATTGGATTTTAGTTACGATTAGGTAACGTATGAAGGATTAAAAACTGAAAACTGCCATTTTAGCTCAATTTTTTTGCCTCACATATAAGGATTTGGCTTCTAGTTGTTATTATTTTAAGATTGTTACTTAGTAAATGAACGGTTAATTCCTACAGGAATGTTAGAAAACGGCAAGAACGTCACAGTGAAAGACCTCCTCAAAATATTGTACGAGAAAGCTTGCACACAAAAGCTGTGGGGTCTAGTGCGGCATACGGCGGGCATGTTGGGGAAACGAGTAGAAGACTTGGCCAAAGCCGTGACGGATCTGCTGGTCAGACAGAAACAGATCACTGTGGGAATGCCCCCGAAGAACGAACATACCATCACCGCGCCGCTGCCAGAGAATGAGCTTAGGCAGCTTATACACTTGGTAAGTAGCCAAACAGTACATAATAAATATTATCGTTACCTATTTTTATCGTGAGGCTATTAAGGCTGTAGAGTCGCACCACGTTCCATTTTTAAATTTTCAATACAAATGATCAAAACAACTCTGCGCGAGCCGTAATGAGGGCGAACTTTGAAAATACCTATTAAATTATTAAATAGATATAAGTATATACAAAACACGGGTACGTATCAGAATGTCTAAAGTTAGAATGTCTAAAGTTAAAATGACAAAGTTCAAAATGTCAAAAATTTAAATTCAAATGGTTTAAAATGTCGAAAATCATTATGTCTAACTTCAAAATAGCAAAATTCAAAGTATCAAACGTATCAAATACTTGAAAGTTAAAATATCAATGGTCATTAAGTCTAAGTTCACAATGATTTATTTGAATTGGGTTGGATCTTAAAACGAATCGCCTTCTTTGAAGTTAATTGAGTTTGTGGAGGTGTCTTTGGGCTTCGCCTAAAATGCTTTATAGCAAATTTAGCTGCCGGAAACGAGTCTTAACTAGTCTACTGGGACTTAGAAACCGTAGACCGCAAGTCACGAGATAGGTGCGAGGAGCGTAGCGACGAGCATGTTAGGTTGACATGAACCCAGCGCGCGAGCCGAGCGAGCGAAGCGAGCGTGCCGCGACAGCGGCCGGCGAAGCGCCAGAAAAAAATATATTTCAAAGTCAATTGGTGGATTTTGTTAGCCGGCTACTGAATCAGTGACTGGCACCGGCTACCGAATCAAGGAGTGGCGCGGCTATGTTGATATGCGGCGGAGGCACAGAGTTTAACACGCAGTTATTTAACCTAATTAATAAGATACCTAAATGAAAGAAAAAAAGTAAATTCTATACGTCATTATATGTATTTGGACTATTAGACATTTTAAGTTTTGATCATTTGAACTTAGACATTTTAATTTAGGACTATCTGACCGTTTGACATTTTGAACTTTTTACATTTTAATCGTTAGACATTCAAATTTTTGACATTTTGAACTTTGCCATTTTAAGTTTAGACATTCTAACTTTAGACATTCTGATACGTACCCACAAAACACGCAATACATTAGACAAATACCTCATTATTCCTAAGAAAAATTAAAAATTACTTTAGATTCTGTGATTCTCTGTAAATACCAGTAAAAAAAACATGTCAAAGTGTACCAATTTGAGCATTTTTTTAATATTTTATTTCTCTGTGATTAAAAGCATTTTTTAAATTTTCTCTCTATAGGGAACTCCTTGACAATACAAACAATAAGTGAAAAAATAATATGAGTCATAAAGCAAATTTGAAATTCCACTTGAACAGATTGTCTTCGTTTTAAAATACCTGACAATTTAGTGTGGTTTTTCTCTCTATACGGCACTAATTTAAGAATTTTGCTTCCTAAAACTAAAGTTACATCAATAATAATGCTTTCATTCTTTAGATAACTTCATTGGAAAAACACTAATTTCGTTGAAATGCAAATATACAGCCTTAAGGGCGAACCGAGCCGCCGCCAATCAAGAAAAAATCTATAATATCCTTATTAATATTATAAAAGCGAAAGTACGTTTGTTTCTTTGTTTGTTACGCCTTCACGTCTTAACTACTAAATCGATCATAATGAAATTTTACATACACGTTGTCAGGGGTACAGAGAAGGACATAGGGTACCTTTCATCCAGAAAAAAAGTATTGTTCCCGAGGGATAGCAAAAAAACTTTCCACGCAGACGAAGTCGCGGGCGTCCGCTAGTACATAATAGTTATTAACACCTCCGTAGAGACTACGTCAATATGCGGGGCATCAAATGGTTTGAAAAGTGACGCTACGCCTTATGACGTTATGAGCCTGTTTGGAAATTGTATGGACTTTTTTTATGTCATGTTATGAACTCTCCACGTGGTTCTTGCGTTCACGAAATTTATGAGGCTAATAAATAGCTTACGATACTATTTATAGATGGTACCCAACCATAATTTGCATTACCATAGATTTTAAAGATCGCGTCACGTAAAAAGACCAATAAATAACAAGCGAATGTATGAGCATCAGCGCTCTTTTTACGTAACGCCTACTATATGTTTGGATTGGACGCTCCAGATGTTATACCAGGCGTCACATAGTGAAATTCAATAATATTATGCGTCTCTTTACATTAATTTAAATACTGTTGTTACACGCAGTCATTTCGTCACGAAAAGAGCGACCATAAACAGGTAATTATTTTTAACAGTACTTTATTTAAATCTATTTTTATTTAGAGGCTTTTACTTATTTTAGGTATGTCAGCCTCATCATACCCTTATCTAAATAACAAACAATCATAAATATAAGGGAACACTTAGGTCATTGATACAGAAACATATTAATAAGTTCTTTAAACACCGCAGATTGCGGGTCTGCTAGTATTGTCAGAAATTTTCCTACTTTTCCTACGTGTAATCTATTTTATTACCACCATTATTACCATCTTATATGTGTAAATATGTAAAAATCATAGTGCTTAAAATAAAGACGAAATTGTAAATTATCTCTCTGTATTGCACTACAAGCTTTGTGGTACTTAATCGAGTTTTTTTTTTTGCTAGATGTAACAGCTTTTAGCAAAAAAACTCCACTAAACTAAACGACAGGCTAGATAATATTGTTTAACCGATAAAAAGTACCACAAAGCTTCTTGATAGTTATTCAAATGTATTGTATTGTACGACCATAAGGTTATGATCGTCTCTGAACACTGTATTCCTCATGAGAGATCCAAACTATCCTTGATAGGCCAGTCTAGCTTATATCGGGTCATTCATTCTGAACTTAGCATCCAAATTTCAAGGATGTGTCCAGTCCATGAAACTAAACATGTTTCTCTAAGAAACGTGTCGAATTCGCCACACAATTTTGATCATCCCATACTAAATTGATCACGTTATCGCTTTGATTTGTATGGAAAGTCGATTTTTATTTTACATATTTCGCCATGTGTTCCTTAAGATGTTCAGTTTCATGGACTGAACACATCCTCAAAATTTGGATGGTGAATATAAAATGACCTTGTATGTCCCACCCAAATGAGTCCTTTGACGCGCTACTACGTAAAACATTCCTTATATCATATTACATAAGTTGTATATTGGTATACCGTCGGCACAGGCATACGGCGACGACGAGAGCACTGCCATGCTGACGCAGGAGCTGCTCGTGTACCTGGCCATGTTCATACGCACCGAGCCGCAGCTGTTCAACGAAATGTTGCGCCTGCGCGTGGGGCTCATTATACAGGTACAGTTTTATTTTATAATGTTGAGGAAACAACTATGCGGGCCTCGGCACGGATCTTGAGCGGTGAAAAATGCATTAAGGTGCGGGCACATCTGTCTGACGCTACGTGTTAACACGCCGTATTTGTACGGACGTGTAATAAGTTTGCTCCTATATACATTTACTATGAAAACCAATTGCATCTGACGGCGTGTTAACATGTGGCGCCAGACAAATGTGCCCGCACCTTTAGAAGCATGGTCTATTGGAGTAGCAATCAAATTGCACCTCCATACAATTTCTTAAGCGGTGAAATTTAATGCTTCTGCGCATTAAATCTCACCGCTCAAGATCTGTGCCGATGCCTATACCTAATCACCAATTTTCTCTAAAATTGTTTAATTCGATGGTTCCAACTCAGAACCCGTTAATTATTATCATATATTACTTTTAGAACCGTAAGAAATTAAACCTTTGCCGTTTGACGGTTCTTCCCGCTCGCTCCGTACAATACATGCGATTAAACATGTAGCTTACGAGCGCCTGGTAACAGCCGCAAGTTTTCTAAGCGCCCGCTGTCATAATAAAGAAAAAGTAGTGTACCGTAAAGAAATTATGTATTATAGTTTCCTCTTTCTTAGTTTTTAATCGGCGATGCCCGCGTAGCATGTTGGGATTTTCAGAATAGCCAAAATACTGTTGGGCACTACAGTAGCTTTTTGACATGATATCCAGTGGTGACCAGATAGTGAAAGACACCAGTTGATTTTCATACAAACGAGGTAACTTGAAGCCTTGGTTCTCCGCCAAGGATTGACCTAGCTGTGATCTGATGATGGCCATCCGAGGAGTAAATGGAGGAGATTCCGATCGCTATACACACCTAACTGATCTAATCAACATTCTAACTAAGAGATATAGGGATTAGAGTTTTCAGTTTCAGGATTTCCATATGCTAATTTCGCGATTTTCGCGGTTTTTTTAAACATATCCTCATCTTATTAAAATATACTATATCGGGATTTTCACCATGTAGCTTTTTATTTTTGAGACTCCGATATTTCGGCGCAGTTGCATGCGCCATGATCACGGAAGTTCTTCCGTGCCGCGCCGAAATATCGGAGTCTCAAAAATAAAAAGTTACATGGTGAAAATCCCGATATAGTATATTTTAATAACGTTAATAACCATGGAAATTTAAAACAATATATCCTCATCTCTTAGAATGTTGATCAGATCAGTTGGGTGTGTATAACAATTTGAATCTCCTTTCACTCCCTGAATGGCTATCATCAGAACACAGCTAGGTCAATCCTTGGCGGAGAACCGAGGCTTCAAAGTAACCTCATTGTATGAAAATTGATTGGTGTCCTTAATTATCTGGCCATCACTATCTCCGCTAAAGTAAGCCGACATACTTCTTCATCGATCCAGGTGATGGCTACAGAACTGTCGCGTACTCTTTCATGCAACGGCGAAGAGGCATCGGAACATCTTCTCAACCTCTCGCCTTTTGAAATGAAGAATCTTCTTTACCACATCCTTAGTGGCAAAGAATTCGCAATCAACAGTGGTAAGATTCCTTTAATTACATTGTTAATATACCTAATGTATTGAAAGTTCTAGAAATGACACTTTAACACGTTAGGCACTAAAGCAAAATATTCTCAATAATTATTATCTACACTACTACTTATTTACTTCCACGTAAGGGATATTTTGTTTAGTTGCAATTGGTTTTCACTATTACAAGTTAGCTTAGGTTGCTTATTGCGCACAAGGCTGTGGGTTGCAGCCCGAGCCACAGGCGAGGGCGTAACTCAGCCGAGTGTGCAATAAGTAAGAGCTCACGAGTTTCATACGACGTTTTTCAACACATTTGTGAGGAAAAAACAAAGTAATTTATCACACAGCAACAAATACGACAAAATCAAAATGATAATCATGGTGAGAAAATGCGCGCAGGTTTTTTTTGTTTTTTTCACACGCATAATGCAAGAATATTTTGCGAACAAAGGGATTAGTGAGCATACAGCCAACTTCAAAATTATAAATTTAAGTGATAAAATGCTAATATTTTAATATTTTATAACAAAATATTGTAAATTAGGAATAATTTGATAATAATAAATATTTATTTGACTAAATTAAGGACCTACACATTTATTCATTTCAAAAATGCAAATGAATTTTCAGCGGCATAAAACCTCTTTGTTGTTACTGAAAAAATAACTGTATTACCCGGTTAAATTGAAAATGCTCTGTTTACTCGCATAGAACTTGCAGTAAGGTATCTATTTAACTTTGTAGGGATAATTCTATAACCAACTAGTGTTTTTTTATATATTATTGCACGCGTTTGTTATAGTTCGGTTTATGGCCCTAAAAGCGATGTATTAGGGCTCACTTTACGAGCAAGTGTGTTGAAAAACATTTAACACTACAAATGAAAATGTTTGATCATTACGTGATGCATTTCTTTGCAGTTAATTCCTTGTACGTAATAAGGGATAAAATCAGCAAAAGTAAAGGCGAGTCTTATGGATTGTATAAAACAGTGTTTGCTTTTGTGTGTGGATGTACCCCTGTGGCCACCTTTGTACCCTTTAATGAACCTTGTCCACTCTGTAATAATAACTGTGTTTTTGCATATTCAGTTATAGAATAGATTGCCTGTGACTGGTTGAGAAAAAAATCGCTAAGTGTAACAGTGTGACTTGATGTGAATTTTCATTCTTATCTTGTAACACTGGTTCGTGTATGAATATGTTACGGCTAATACCCGAAGTGCGGCTAAACCTAGTTTTAGCCGGCTAAAACTAGGTGTAGCCGATAGCTGTTGGCTAAAACTAGGTGAACCGATCTGCTTTACTCCTGTAGGTCCCGAATAAAGGGTTGGAAATTTAAGGCGAGCGCGAAGCGTAGCGTGAGCCTTAAATTTCGAGGTTATTTTTTTTTAACAGAGAATAGAAATAACTTTCTTAATACCCCATGCTACACCTAGTTTTCGCCGGCTACACCTAGTATTAGCCGGCTAAAACTAGGTTTAGCCGCACTTCGGGTATTAGCCGTAACATATAGATTGTGACACGTTCAGAAAAAAAATCGCATCGGGTAACAGTATGACTGGATGCGAATTTATATTCTCATCTAGTAACGCCTGTTAGTGGTTCACCACCGTGGTTCCCGTTCCCGTGAGAATATCGGGATCAAAAGTATCCTATGTTTTAATCTAGGCTATCTACAATCTGTGTGCCAAATTTCAATCAAATTCGTTCAATACTTTTTGCGTGATTGAGGAACAAACATACAAACTTTCACATTTTTAATATTAGTAGGATACATCGTTACTTAAAGAATATTTTTTCAAGCGCAGATGATGAAGAAGGAGAAGAATAAATTACTAACAAGTTTACTAGAGAATAAAAATTCGTTACGAATAACAGGTGTTACCCGATGCGATTTTTTTTCCGAACGTGTCACTCTATACACGAACCAGCGTTACTCTAGATGAGAATGAAAATTTGCATCGAGTCACACTGTTACCCGATGGGATTTGTTTTCCGATCGTGTCACTCTATACACGAACCAGTGTTACTCTAGATGAGAATGAAAATTTGCATCGAGTCACACTGTTACCCGATGGGATTTGTTTTCCGATCGTGTCACTCTATACACGAACCAGTGTTACTCTAGATGAGAATGAAAATTTGCATCGAGTCACACTGTTACCCGATGGGATTTGTTTTCCGATCGTGTCACTCTATACACGAACCAGTGTTACTCTAGATGAGAATGAAAATTTGCATCGAGTCACACTGTTACCCGATGGGATTTGTTTTCCGATCGTGTCACTCTATACACGAACCAGTGTTACTCTAGATGAGAATGAAAATTTGCATCGAGTCACACTGTTACCCGATGGGATTTGTTTTCCGATCGTGTCACTCTATACACGAACCAGTGTTACTCTAGATGAGAATGAAAATTTGCATCGAGTCACACTGTTACCCGATGGGATTTGTTTTCCGATCGTGTCACTCTATACACGAACCAGTGTTACTCTAGATGAGAATGAAAATTTGCATCGAGTCACACTGTTACCCGATGGGATTTTTTTCCGAACGTGTCACACTATACAATACATGAACCTGTATATTACTAGATGAGAATAAAAAATCGCATCAAGCCACACCTGTTACTAGTTGCGAATTTATTTCTCAACCAGTCACAGTGTGACACGATTCAGTGTGAATCGTTGAGAATATAGGATAGATTTTTATAGTTTTTCAAGGAATACAACATCATAATAGATCACTCACACAGCTCAGTCACGTCAACGGGCAGGCAAGTTTTCAATACAAGTTTTGGCCGATGACGCGACGCGACTTCACGTGACTGTCAAAACTTGTATTGAAATTTGACTGACCGTTGACGTGACTGAACTATGTGAATGATCCTTAAATCATCAAATGTTGTAAATAACGAAATTCGTACGGTCACGAGCAATAAGCTGTACCATGGGCAACAGCGTCGCTTAACCACTGCTAAGGTTAAACTAACTGGTTAAGCGACGCTGTTGCCCATAGTACACACATTAGAACTATGTCAACTCTAAGTGTGAAAATGTCATAGGTTATTCAATAACGTAATAATATTACGTTATTGATACGATGTACACACTTTAGAACTTATGTCATATTATGACATAAGTTCTAAAGTGTGTACATCGTATTGCTCGTGACTGTAGATACCTATGTCAATAATTATTTTCGTAAAGTCTGTCCATCCTTACTTGTCTTGTATGATAAACAATCTTTACCCAACCCTTTATAGAAATAATCATTTATAAAATAAAACAAATGGTTTTCCACACATAGATTACGAAATAAATTGTGAATAAATTAACAATAATTTCATAAACTTACTAAATATTTTTAAATAACGATTTAAGTTTAAAAGACGTATGACAACTGTCAAAAACTGTTTACTAAATAAGAAGTAAGGATGAACAGACTTTAGTAGTTATGTTATATGGTCACATAACACTTTAAAACTCTCAGGACCCAAGACCGGATTAAATTTTATTCGGGCGATGTTCCGCACCAAAGACAAATCCGGATTTTTTTTGGATATCCTACAGTTTATAATAATTATAAACTGTATGCCAGAAAATAAAACAATTTATTATTGTATAATTTTTTGACATAAATAATAAGTACGTATATAATTATTTTATTTTTTTCAGTAGGACGCGGAAACTTCTCCATTGTTAGTAACAAATCTAACCGGTATGGAAAGAAATCTCAGATTGTGCTAGAAGGACAATCTCTTCAAGGCAACATTGATGACAGTAAGTAACTACCCATTTCAATTGAGTTTTATTAAACTAGTATACTATTTTTAGTCTAACTAAAAATAAGTATTTGAGGAGCTCGGTGGCGCAGTGGTTTAGCGCCTGGCTCTGCAATTGCAGAGGTTAAGCGACTTTAGCAAGGGTTGGTCATGGGATGGGTGACCAAAAATTTATTATCTCGATATCCTCCGTGCTTAGGAAGGCACGTTATGTCGTTGGTCCCGGCTGCAATTGCAGTCGTTGACACCCAACAATCGCATTTGGCCTGCGTGGTGCGTTATGTATGGCCCATTCTCCTTACGGAAGGCCTCTGCCCCAACAGTAGTGGGGACATTAAAGATGGTTGATGTCGAGTTTCTAAACCGTGTATTTGTATTTTTTGCAAAAGAACTTGTTTAGAAAGACTTTTTGCAGTTGATTTATTGATAAAATAGTATTTGTTTAGAACCGGTAGTCCGCGGACCACTGGTGGTCCTTGGGAGCACGAGAGGTGGTCCGCAAAGCCATCCTACTAATAACAACCTTTCATTCATTTACTTATATTTACTGTATTTTACCTTCACTCTAAACTGTGGGTTGGGCCATGGTAAGACAGAAATTTTATCAAATGGTCTTTCATCACTAAAAGGTTAAGGCCGTGAGCACTTTGGACGCGTTTTCGTACGAATTTTACTCGTGCGAATACGTACGAACACGCACGATCGATCCCAACCTTCCAAGTACTGAACCACTGCTGGTTTAGATAGGTACTTGATTTCTATGAACTAAAAACTGTAGTCATTCATCACAAAACTAAATTTTAAATCATTTAATAACCTGCAACAGCGCCAATAGCGGAACCGGATCGTCAGGGGCAGTGGCTGCGGCGGCGCCGGCTGGACGGCGCCTTGAACAGGGTGCCGCGGGACTTCTACCCGAGGGTGTGGGGCGTTTTAGAAAAGGTTGACATTTGTTTTTATAACTAGCGACCGCCCGCGACTTTGTCTGCTTGGACAGTTTTTTTTCTATCCCTCGAAAACGGTTCTTTTTTTCGGGATGAAAGTTACCGTATGTCCTTCTCTGTACCTTTGACAACGTGATGATCGGTTACGTGAAGGCGGAACAAACAAACAAACTTGCTTTCGCATTTAGAATATTAGTAAGGGTAAGGATTGCCAATTTGATTATTTTTTCTAGAAATGTCCCTTAAAATTGTTTTTGTCTTAAAATATCAAAAAAATATAGATAAAAATGGTCGTACAGTCTCGGAAAGCGCTCAGCCACCCTTAAGGCCAAAATTTCTTGCGCTAACAACGTAGTAAAAATCCACTCATAGTAAGGTAATTATTACTATCACGTTGCGTGGTGCTATGGTACGCCTGTCGCGGAGATCGCGATTCCTCGTGCAGCCTAATCTGTGAGTAAAATCTTTTCCCCTCTGTGGTTGTATGTTGGCAACACTAAAATAACGGAGGAGAAATAAAAAGGGTGGAAGAGGGTAGCAGCGAACATTGTATGCAATGGGCGCGCTTAGTTCAAAGTGTAGTACTGAGAAAGTAAGTAAAACAGCTAAAATGGTGCCTTTGGTGAGCGGCGTGGCCCAGAAGCCAAATCGTGAGTAAGATTGATATTATAATGCTCATTCGAGTGTAAATGTAAATCCCCATGTGTATTCAAGTGACCTTGGAATACAGGAAGTGTGCTCAGTAAAGAAGTTATGTAAATTATGTTTTGTACACTGAGTAAGAAGTAAAAGAGGGTTGTGAGCATTGTTTCGCCGGCGGCTTGGGCGTGGACTGTAGGGGTGTTGTTGGAGGTCCAGAAGGGGAGGCCTTAAATGGCTAGCCCACAATGCTCATGCGAGGATATGTGCATAGTGAAGAAGTGTTGTTTTCCCTCTAGTATAATTATAAAGCCTAATTGAAGTCATTAGCAACCTCATGGTGGAAGTATAAAGCCTTTATGAGTCATTGGCACACCGTGTACAGGTTTAAAGCTTTATGTGAGTCATTGGCAATATAGTGTACAGTATCCAAAGGTTATGCAAGTCAAATTGTTGTAGTTTACAATTTTACTGAGTACATGAAATGTGTTCCAAGGTTCCTTTTCTTTGATCCATCTTATGTCGCTGTGAATCTATATACTTACCTATCTACCTGTCTATAATCAAGTTTTAATTGTACACCCATAATTGCGAAGCCTCGCGACAACGCCCGCACGCCGTCTTACTTTTGGGCAGCGCGAGCGGCAATTTTTGCAATTTGCGATGCTGTTTTTAAACTTTCTCATTTTGTACATGTGTGTTGAGAACATAATAGATGTAACCATGAAAAATACTAACTCTTTGTTACAGTGTCAAGGTTTGATAATTCAAGGGAAAATTCTCCAACCGAATCTCACTCAAGAGATGACGTCTGGAGAGTTGAAATTCGCGCTCGCTGTTGAGACGGTACTCAACTCCATCCCGCAGCCGGAGTACAGACAATTGGTTGTTGAAGCCCTTATGGTGCTGACACTTGTGGTGGAATATAAGGCCGTCGACACATTGGGCGCCACGATCGGAGTTGAGAATTTAGTGCACAAAGCTAATCAAATATTTTTAGAAGATCAGGTGAGTTCGTTTATTAGAAAATTTGAAATAGTTTGAATTTAAGCACAGAATAGATAATAGTACTAGCATACAGAAGTTACACTCCGCAAAATCGTTCTCTTGCTCCGTCACAATAAAGTGCAATTCAGGTCGCACAGCGCTCCCTTCGCTCCAAAACACTAAGTAATTGCCTCTCTTTCTGTCGCGTAGGTCTTATCTTTTCTGACATATGAAATTTGTCCTCTCAGAGGACGCCGAGCGCTTCATACTCGCGCGCGAAGTGACAGAGCCCTGATTTAAATCCATAACATGCATGATTTTGATAAATAATGAAAATAATGATTTTGATGTAAGATGTCTCCACATCGAATATAGCCGATCACGATCGAATAAGAGATCCTTTTTAGGGTTCCGTAGCCAAAATGGCAAAAAACGGAACCCTTATAGATTCGTCATGTCTGTCTGTCTGTCTGTCCGTCCGTATGTCACAGCCACTTTATTCCAAAAGTATTAGGACTACATAGTTGAAACTTAGTAGGCATGTGTATTCTGTGAACCGCTTTACGATTTTTATACAAAAATAAAAAAAATAAAAGATTAAGGGGGGGCCCCCATACATGGAACTGAAACTGAAAATATTTTTTTTCATCAAACCAATACTTGTGGGGTGTCTATAGATAGGTCTTTAAAAATGACATTGAGGTTCCTAAAACTATTTTTTTTTAAAGTCAACCGTTTGAAAAATGTATGCCGCCAAAGTGGTAAAATGTGTGTCCCCCCCCTTTAACTTTTAAAGTAAGAGGGTGAAAAATCTAAAAAAAATATAAACTATAGATCTTAATAAACACTTTCAACGAAAATTGTTTTGAACGAGATACAGTAATTAGTTTTCGAGATATAGTACATTTTCCAAAACCGCAAATATAACTTTGTCATTCATACAAACACTGTGAAAAACAAAGTTATTAGCGGTATTAAAATATGGTATGGTATAATGTACCTACGGAACCCTACTGCGCGTGGCCCGACACGCACTTGGCCGGTTTTTTTAGAATGATATTATGTAGGTATAGTCTGTTTATCCTTACTTGTCTTATTTGGTAAACAATCTTCACCCAACTCTTTATTAAAATATTTTTTCTTTTAAAAACAACAAATTGTTTTCTACACACAGCGATTACGAAAGTAGTTGATATTTTTAATGACAATTTAATTTAATAGGACAATAGTTATTTTATTTTTATAATAACGATTAAAGGACATCAGGCAGAGTCCTATAGAAAAAAACCAAAGAATGTATAACGTTTCTGTATTTTTCAAAATGTAGGCATGTAATTACTAATTCATAGAAAATATTCAGATTTTTACGAAGATTTATGTTTTGACTACACAAAGTGGCTGCACAATCTTTATCATCCTAATATGGTCACCCACCCATATTGCTTTTGTTGGCCACACAAAAAGTGTCTGCACGGTCTTTATCGAGCCTAATTCGGTCACCCATCTTGCTTTTGACCACACAAAATGTGGCTGCACAATCTATAAATCATAATATGGTCACTTTGGTCACTCATCTTGTTTTTGGGCACACAAAAAGTGGCTGCACAGTCTTTATCGAGCCTAATTCGGTCTCCTATCTTGCTTTTGACCACAAAAAAAGTGGATGCACAAATTTTTTCAAGCCTAATATGGTCACCCATCTCGCTTTTTGGCACACAAAAAATGGCTGCACGATCTTTATCGAGCCTAATTCGGTCACCTATCTTGCTTTTTAGAATAAAAAAAAGTTGTGCAGCCATTTTTTGTGTGTTCAAAAACAAGGTGGGTGAACAAATTAGGCTCAATATTGAGCAGCCATCAGAATTTAGAGTCAAAAATATGACGAGTTGCGAAAAGAGACGAGTTGCGTATGTGACGAGTCGCATATGTGACGAGTCGCGTATGTGGCGAGTTGCGCATGTGACGGGTTTAGTATCCATTTGAAAAGTGACGAGTTGCGTCTGTGACGGACGAGTTACATATGTGACGACCTCCGTGTGATCCTACAAAACCAAAGACATCGTATAATTAACTTAACAGATGCGGTGCAACGGCGACGCGACCCTATGCTGCGCTAAAATCGGCGAGGGCGGGAGCATCGGTGGGGGGGCGCTAGTGTGCGGCGGCGCGGCGGGCGTGTGCCAGCACCTGTACGACAGCGCGCCCAGCGGCAGCTACGGCACCATGACGTACCTCGCGCGCGCCGTCGCCGCGCTGCTGGCCGACCGCATGCCCGCGCACGACCCCATACAGTGCGCCGTCACTTAGGCCAAACCTACACCACGGTATAAAGCCTTCCGTCGCAGAATATCCCTTTCGCAAAATGTCCCCTGGTCACAAAACGTCCCTTTCGCTACACGTCCCTTTCACAAAACGTCCCTTTCGCAAAATGTCCCTTTCGCAGAATGTCCACTTGGTATCAAATAAATATCACTCTTGCCAATTTCATTTCATTTTTTATTGTCATAGAAAATTTTGAACAAAATGGCAATTTGGCGAGAGTGTGATATGATATTTTGCTACAAGGGGGACATTCTTCGACAGGGACATTCTGCGAAAGAGACCTTTTGCGAAAGGGACATTTTACGAAAGGGACGTTCTGCGACCAGGGGACATTTTGCGAAAGGGACATTCTGCGACGGAGGCGTATAAAGTGCCTGCTACACGGCCGCCAACCACCTCCCGACTAAAGTGACCTTGCTCGACACAGCTTGATTCGAAATTTGGTTGTAAACCACCAAGGTCACCTTGGTTGGGACGTGGTTTAAAGCCGTGTAGCAGGTACTTAGCATAGCGTGATGATTACTATTGTGGGGTAACTCGTAAAAATGCTTTTCCTCTAATTACTTACATATTTATAATGTCTCAAATAGCATTAAACTCGACAATATTTCTTTTGTTACAGTATAAATAGATTTGTTTACTATTTTGTTGTTGTTTTGGCCCTAGGAATCAATACAAGTAGGCAGTATAAACTAATATTTTAAAATGATACCTATTGTAAATTGTTTTGACAAAACTTATGTAAACAGTGTTGTACTGAGTAAATACATAGATAGTACACCTATGTACTTTGTTTTTGAATTCAAATCCCCACTTCTTTGTTTAATGTGTTAATAATATTAGATTGACTATTTAAATTATATAATATCCCTTTTGTTTAATTTCAATGTAATGATATCTCTTTCGCTGTGCCAATGTATTTAATCTTAAAGTAAAATATTTTGTGTTATGTATTTAAAGACTCCCGAAATATAAAATGAATGCCATAAGATTTCTTTTTTCATTTATTTTATTACCTATTCTAGTAACGTCACAGAATTGGAGTTAATCAAAAAACAACAAAATATATGAGCAATAAACATCTATCTAGGACTCCAAATCATTACATCTTGTTTAGCACAAAAATTTATAGTTTTGTTTTTAGTCCAGTAATTTTCACTAAGCTTCATCCTTTTTGCCAAATGGATTCATTTTTGATAACCAAGAAGTAGTACTCCTGAAACAAAACAGTTAAGTGTTACCAAATTGTTATTTCACATAATTTAGTGATTGCAGCTCCTATTCTTAAAATTTTGAAATTGTATATATCATTACTTATTTCTGTTAAAGCTGATAAGTTTCTTGCGCCCGTACTTCTTGTTAGTTGAAAAAGTCCGGAAAGGATGATAGGAAATTATAGACTATTCAAAAGTGCTTAATTATTAAGTTTATTTGAATAAAGACACTATGACTTTGATTTTTCAAATATTTGCCTTACCACATGGACGCAGTCAACGACTGAATACTAGTTACTGAAGCCAGCCTGGGGGCCTATTATGACCTTTTATTTCCGGGCAGTTTTCTGACTGGTTATCAATCTATCTCTTTTATTTGCTATACAGCGAGAAAGAGATGTAACTTTAGCAATTCATAAACCTGGCAAGTTTTAAGAGGTTGTAATACCCCCCCCCCCCCTGTTCTATAGGGTGGTTTTCATCTAGTACTTAGATCAGGCGACTTCGTATAAAATTTGCAAATATTTTGTAGATATTGGACATTAAGTTGATTGGTTTATAGTAACCGACGTCACCCCTTTCTCCCTTTTTATGGCTAATTTTTTATATTGTCCACTGGGTGGGTATACTTTTTGATCTAAACACTTTGTTGAAGAACAAGTGTCATTCTACTTATAAGGTTTAAAAACTCAACACTATGTTGGCGACATCCATTTTGTACAGATACAGGATGTCTCCATAATCATTCTTATAAATTCAAGATACTTACGGCATATCTTCAGCAGAACTATTACTCCCCTCTATGCCTGCATCTTTTAGTTTTTCTACAAGATTTTTTCTATAAACATTTTTAAGAGGAATTGGCTTATTAGCTGCTTCCTTTTGTTTAGCAATTTTACATAGAGCCTCATACCAAGATAAGCCGTACCACTCTATTTCTTCTGGAGTATACTGAAACAAGAAATATTGTTATAATTAGACTAGAACCTAATTACATTTACAATTAATTGACCAAGCGAGCGTGAAGTGTCTCCGTTTCAGCTGAACCAAAAATGCTAAAGTATGTCCGTATGGCTGTTTGCCTGTTCTCTTCTACAGGTCGCGTTTCTCAATCGATTATCATGAAACTTTGTGAGCAGGTTTGATAAATATTTTTTAAAATAGATTTTCGAAATTTTCCAAAATGGCGGAAATATGTGGAGAAACATTTTTCAGCCATTTCAGAAAATGACACAAACAAGGTGTACAGCTCACAGAGCCTCTAGTTTTTTTTTTTGAACAAAAAATTACAATAATGATAATGCCACTTACTGATGATAAATAGGTTTTGTATTCTTCATATATAGCCTTTTGTTTATCAGGGTTATTTGCATATCTAGGACATCCATTCATCAATTCAGTTAGTATTTCTTTCTTCAACTTCAATGCTAGCATAGAGACGAGATCACAAGCTGGGGTCTTCAGTAAATAATGATCGAAGCCATAGTGGTCATTGATGAGTTGAATAGTTCTATCAGTGACAGTCACAGAAAGGTGGGTGTTGAGAATCTCTGATCGCACAACTGTTCTCTTCAGAACTGGTACCCAGTAATGAGGCACTCTGCGTCTATGTTGATCACGTTTTTGGAAACCTGTGAAAATATAACAGGTAAATGTGGATTGTTATTGCTAATATAATAATAGTTTATATGTTACTTCTTAAATATAATTCTACTTATAATTCCAAACAATAAAAGATTGATAGCATTTATTACTTAAAGAAAATAGCAATTTAAAACAAGATAGTGTAGTCAACACTGCTTTACTTCTTTAAGGTGTGGTGGTGGTACACTAACCTATCAATACAGATACTTATATAATACAGACAAGAAATTGTAACAGTATGTCTATGGAGGAGTGGGGTCTTCTGGCGCAGATATTCTTTTAACTAAAAGACGGCCTCAAAAATGGCAGTGTTAACATATGTTCTGGATTTTGAATAAATATGTTTGTATTTGTACAGAATGATGCTAGCAAAACATACCTTTGATAACTGCTTCTCCACCCCAAATTCCTTCATGAAGCTCAACCGGATGTTTCAATGGAATAGAGATGTTTTGAACAGGCAGTGTTTCTCCAGTTAGCTCGTCGCGCTTCCATTTGCCCTCTTGAGGTACAAAGTGGACAGCAGCTGGCTTCAACACCTTCCATTCTCGCCAAAACTTTTTATATGCGGCCGGCAATTCAGAGGCAACGCCTATATCAAATCTGCTTTTTTTCTTGTAGGCTTTAGATAGTTGGCGTAGAGTAGCCTGAAAGAAATTACGACGCTTTTATAATGACGTGACGAGGACGTGACATGAAAACCACCTTGAGACGAGACGAATTTATAATCTAATTTACGCACCTGCATACGCGACGATGCCATTTAATGTATAGTTTTAGTAATTACTTACAAAATAAATATATTTTTTGTAATTTACTAGCATTAAACCAATCGAATGCAAATATTATTTTATGAATTATGAAAGGATGGCTGATGAAACACACAAACTGTCAAATTTAACAATTAATCCTTAACTGACAGTGACAGCTGACAGACGACTTGACTTGAGGGTGCATTCCGAATCTCGCTAACAGGGTTGCGTTAACGTACGCTCCGAGTGCAACCGCGCGCTGCCATAGAAATAGAATGTCAAAGAACAACAATGTCAATAAACAGGTGATCCGAAAACTTATATATATGTCACGGCTAATACCCGAAGTGCGGCTAAACCTAGCTTTAGCCGGCTAAAACTAGGTGTAGCCGATAGCTGTTGGCTAAAACTGCTTTACTCCTGTAGGTCCCGAATATAGGTTAGAAATTTAAGGCGAGCGCGGAGCGCAGCGTAGCGTGAGCCTTAAATTTCGAGGTATTTTTTTTTTAACCTACAACAGAAATAACTTTCTTAATACCCCATGCTACACCTAGTTTTAGCCGGCTACACCTAGTATTAGCCGCGAGCAAATTGGCTACACCTAGTTTTAGCCAACAGCTATCGGCTACACCTAGTTTTAGCCGGCTAAAGCTAGGTTTAGCCGCACTTCGGATATTAGCCGTAACATATACATTTTATATGAGATACGTAAAATATGTCTTAGATACATAAAATATGACTATGGCAAAGGAAATTAATTAATTATGTTCTATACTGTTTTCTTCGTCGATAAACGCATAAATGTAGCGAAATTTGGTTTTAGAGATATGTGTGGCAATATCTTATTTACCTTTGAAAAGTGTGATTACTTGGATTGTTTTTTTGTGTTACATCACAATTACTTAAAGCACCAGACATCATGGCTCCACGATACCTTTATTTCAAATTCTAATTAAGATTAACAAATATTTTAAACAAACTGTGATTGCTCATTTGCTAGGCGGGACGCTAGGGGCTCTTACTGTAAAAAATGTTGGCACATGTCACTTGATCCTTTGTCTCTTTTTTACATAGACCGTGTCCGTATGATGTTAACTACTCTTTTCCACGCTTTGTTGGTCTTCTTGAGCGCAGCGAAAATTTTTCTATGTCTATGGAAACCACCTAGCGACCGGTTGCAGTTCATAGATGATAGTGATCCATTGCTACTTCTTTTTGGATTAAAAAAGACATACCAAAGAAAAGTAGCAATGTATGTGGAATGAAACCGGTCGCTAAATAGTTTCTTTTTAGATAATCAAGGTGCCGGAAGCTCTAACGCCGTTCCAAACATTAGAGCGTGACGTTCTTACAACTTTTCCGTTCCAAACGTCAGAGCGTTGCAACCAAACAACCATCAAAATTGATGGTTGTAAAACGCTCTGACGTTTGTCTATAGAAAAAATGTCAATGTCATTTGACATTATTTTGTATTTTGATGTTTTTGTGTCTAATTTTCAAATAAATCATGGTAGCTTCGGTTCAGTTTTTATTTGATTTTGAATAAAGGAGAGTTTATATTATTCGTATTCCAAATGGAAAATAAAGACTTTGTATTGACATTTACATTTAAAGTTCTTGGTCGTTCCTAACCTTGGAGTGAGTTAAAAAACAACCAAACAACCGCACTCTAAGCCACTGAACGCAACCTAGTGTATGTAGTACGAGATATATTTTGAAATCAGGTGGGGATTGCGCGGAATGCGTCTTTTCAAACAACGCGAATGTGTTTCCCGCGTATTTTCTGAATGAATCACTACAAAAAGCCTCAGAGCTACGTAACTTCCGGAAAAGTTTTTAAACTTTTAAAACATTTTTATTTTGGCAAAAAAAAAAAAAATTAACAAAAACTAAAATATATGGGTCATGTCTTTTTTCATTCTCTCTTCAAAAAGCAAATAAACAGGGAATGTAATTTTTTGTCGTGTTGTCAATTTCCAATCCCGGATTCCGTAAAACCACGGCCCACATCCAAAATTTGACCGTGTGTGTGCATACCGTCAATCGTTTGATTAAAATCAAATGGATTATATCAAATGGACGGTCGCCAAATTTTGATAACTCCATCAGTTCAAATAGTGATGTTACTGATGTTATGATTTTACAAAAAACATCGTCATCATTAAATAAAATGACCATAAAATCACAGAATTTTTAAATAATAAACTGGGTAAAAAAATCATTAAAAAATAAGTATTTGAAGAAATGAAAGACCCTAGTGAGATATTCATTTTAGGTGACAGCTGTCAAAGTCAAAACGGCAATATCTCGAAAAGTACTCATCCTAGACTAGTGGTGTCTTTGAAGAAATGAAAGGTCGTGGACTTGTACTATTAGTTATTCTGTGGTCGTGGTGAGATCTTCATTTTAGGTGACAGCTGTCAAATTTAAATTTGTCATCTAAAATAAAGATCTCACCAAGGCCTTTCATTTCTTCAAAAACACCATCAAATTAAGATGAGTACTTTTCGAAATATTGCTGTTTTAAGTTTGACAGATGACAGCTGTCAAACTTAAAACAGCAATGTCTTCAGCAATCAGATTGTCATCGTTTTTTAAGTAGTGAAGTTAACTATTTCCGCACAGCGATATTTTGGCTTCACATAATACCGCACCCTGATTATCTAAAAAGAAACTATTTAGCGACCGGTTTCATTCGACATACATTGCTACTTTTCTTTGGTATGTTTTTTTTCACCCCAAAAAGAAGTAGCAATGTATCACATTCATCTGTCAAAAGAGACCGGTTGCTAGGTGGTTTCTAATTAGATAATCAGCCCGCCGATTGGCTGATATGATATTATATCGATTGTCGACTTGTCGTGTCATAGACTAATATGTATATGTCGTGTGACACGACCGTGTCGTTGCATCCCTATCCTACAGGTGACGTGGCGTGTCAAATCAAAAATAAAAATTGCAATGGCAGACGATTGCCAAGTAGTGGTGGTGACAAAATATTTTGATTATAAAGTTATTTTGTGTTAATTTTAATTTGGATTCAAACTATTACTTTCTATAAAAAATATTGTGTCTAAGCACTCAGAAGAGATCCCGTCCACGCAACATTCATGTCCGCAAACTGTGTTATGCCATGGCGGATCCCAAGAATGTCGCTAAATCCCATGAAGGAGAACCACTGGATGATGTTGATCCAAAATATATAGCGTTATCAACAAGTGAAGGGCGTAGTGTTGCTGAAAGCGTAAAATCGACAAAGGTAGGAAATTGCGTTCATGATGTTCATAAACATTAAGCATTGTACTGTACATTTTACCTGCTGTTTGGTTTTTATTTCATGCGAAACGTAATACGCAATACTTGCTTGAGTTTATAACGCAACGATATCTGATAAATTAATTTGTTAAGCATATGCTGTGGGACGGAAAGGTTAATATGCTCACTAAAGTACCTATTTACCTCATAAACAAAATATTTTGCAGTCACAACGCATCTCATCTTCATCAGAGCGTCAGGTTAAATATGAAAGAGCACAAAAAGCCTTAGAAAATGCTGCTCTTGTGTCTAAGAGAATAAAAGAACATCGAAAGGCGACAGCTGAACTGTTGGGACGGCCATTTGGTATGTACAAGTTTAGTTAACGTGAAGATATACATAAAATCAAAGACTGCTTTAATTTTATCTTTGTTGCCAATAAAAGTCTTGTTATATTACACACATCAACTTTGTCTAGGGATACAAGTGCTATTTTCATGCAAACGAGGTAACTTTGAAGCCTTGGTTTCCTGCCAGGGATGTACTGTGCTGTGATCTGATGATGGCTATCCAGGGAGTGAATGGAGAAGATTCAGATCGCAATACACACCCAACTGACCTGACCAGCATTCTAAAAACGTAATGGACATGTTTAAAAAACTGCAAAAATAGCATGAAAATGTATGGAAATCCTCATACTGAGAACTCTGACCCATTAATCTTTTAGAATGCTGATCAGATCAGTTGGGTGTGTATAGCGATCTGAATCTAGTCCATTCACTCCCTGGATGGTCATCATCAGATTACAGCACGGTACATCCCTGGCAGAAAACCAAGGCTACAAAGTTATCTCGTTTGTATGAAAATAGCACCTGTATCCCTAGACAAAGTTGATGTGTATATATTATGGCTCGTCTTTCCTTTAGTTGACGTGGAGTTAAGAGTTCATATTTTTTTTGTGTAAAGAACTCATAATTTAGATCACAAATACAAAATATTAAGGTGCGGAAACAAATAGAATGTGAGATAATTTTTTCTAAAAATTAAGATTTTCTTTTTATAATTCATTTAAAAAAAAGTATACATTTCCGCACTCCCAAATTTTAAGGGGGGGTTAGGGAGGACCCCCCTCCCACCCTTAAATTCCACGTCAACTAATGGAAAGTCGTACCTATATTATTATGTGTAATATATCTTTGTTATAATTAAGTTTGTTCTTTATAGAAGATGACGATATTGGAGAAATGGCAGAAGTTGCATCAACAGTGAGCGAACGAACGGGATACTCTGTGGCAACAGACACTTCAACAACTATGTCTGTTCAGGATGCCTTGAACAGTAAATAATTATTTTCTTTGCAAGGGGCCATCCATAAATTACGTCGCACATTAAAGGGGAGGGAGGAGGTTGTCGAAGTGTGAGAAAAAGGCGGAAGGGGCCCTAAATTTCGTGACGTCACTTTTCAAAATCATTTAAATTGAAATAAAACAAATTTTGGAACTGCTGTTTTAATTCAATAATGATTTCTAGATGTAAAATTGTAAAATATGTGACGTCACACTAGGAAGAGGGGTCTCATAAATGTGACCAGCTGTGACAAGGTCGGGGAAGGGGTTAAATATAATGAAATTCATGTGACGTGATTTATGGATGGGCCCCAATATATTTGTAATGCCATTGATACATTTCAGTATGATTTATTGTAAGTAGGGCTTCCAATACCGGTATTCTGATATAGGCTAGGCTACCGGTACATATTGACATTTCGATACACCAGTATTATCGATAAGAAGGGCTTCCAATACCAATTGGAAGCCCTTCTTGTCGGCCGATCGGTACAGCTTGCGCAGTAAGTTAAGAGCACTCAGCAGTGTGGAGGGGATTGCACAGTATTATTTTTAGTTACAAATGACTACTGCGCAATCCCCTCCATATTTGCTTAGATCTCTTAACACGCTGCGCGAGTTGTAGGACTAAGGATTCGGACTATGTGGATAAAGGGTAATTGTAAGGTTATCTCTTGTTTGTCCTGTCTAATTTAATAACTATGATTTTCTTTCAGTTCCTGGCATAAGTGAAAGTTTAGCTAACACTTTAAAACAGAAAGAGTTATTAATGGAAAGAATAAAGCAATATAAAGAAATAAGCAAAAGGCCAATGAAATCGTCAGTTATTAGAAAAGATTCAGTGGCTGATACAAAAGCAGAATTGAAAAAAGTAAGTAATTAGTGCAAAATTGCTAGTTTTGTATTAGTTTAATGTTAGAATTCATTTCACATTGAAAATAAGGTTTGGATTTCCAAAAATTGATATTTATCAAAAAAGAAACATATGTCTTAGTATATTCACATTCAATAAGTGAGTATTAATAAACCGCTGACACAAGTAATGCATCCTTTTTTAGATAGTAAGTAGTAGCAGTGATACAACACAATTTATAACCACTATTAAAGAAAAGGAAAATGCTCTAAGTATTATGCAAGTAAAAATGAAAGCTATGGAAACAACAATTCTAGACCTGCAAGAGAAGATCAATGAAAAGGACCAAATAATTGAATCAAAAAATATGGCTACTACTCTCATGTCTGACACTTTAAGCAAGAAAGGTATTGCATATTCTTATTATAAAGTCTAAATAACCATCTCATACTCGTACTTGATGTTTTACTTTTTTTGGTTTTTTTTTCAGAGAAAGACTCATTATTATTGTTAGAAGATACCAGGCTTCAAATGACCAAAATGCAAGAAAATTTTATTAGTATGGAAACTGAATGGAAAGAAGAGAAACAAAGATTATTAAAAGAAATTGACTTAAAAGATGATAAAATTAGAAATTTAGAAGAAGCTAATACAATTTTAGAAAATTCAAGGTTTGAAGTTACTGTAGCCAATTCAAAATTACTTGAGGATATTGAAGCAAAAAATGAAGAGATTGAAAAACTACAAGAGTCTTTAAAGCTTTTTGAAGAAAAACTTGAAAAAGGAGAACCAATCAAAGAAAAGGAAGATTTTGAAGAAGAAAAAGGATCTCTTGAGATTTCACAAATGGTTGAGTTGACTAAAAAGGTTGAGTTACTTGAACAACTGAATTGCCAAATTAGACAAGCTAATATTGAGTTAGAGAATAAACTTTCAAATGTAAATGAGCCCAAATCACAGGCCGCTAGTTCTCCCATTAAAAAAGCAAGTCCTCTTCCTACACGTAAAGGCGGTAGAAATACCGCATCGAAAATGAAATCTCCATGGAGTAACTTATCTTCTGAAACATTACAACAGGATACTGATAAAAAGACAAATAAAAATGAAATTGCGAAACTAGAAATGTTGGTACAGTCATTAAATAAAGATATATTAGAGAAAGAATATATTCTATCTCAGAAAGATGCATTGATATCTGAACTACAATCAACCAATGTTTCAAAAGAAACTATTGAAGCTGATATAAATTTGACTCAAAAAGAATCTATTGATAAAATAGATATTGGGACAGATGCAGTTGATTTAGAAGCCTCGAAAGCAATTTCAGAGTTCACAACTGTTACTTCTAACGATAATGTAGATTCAATAGCTGATAACCAAACTAAACACAAACCTGAAGCTATTCCAGAACTTCTGGAGAAATTAAACGCAGCTCAGCAACACATTAATTCTTTAAACGAAGAGATTGATTTAGCTAATAAAAATATGATCAAAGTGAAATCAAACCACAAACTAAAGTTGAAACAAATGCAAAAAACTATTGATAACTTTAGCAAAATTTCTGATGCTAATGCTGAAATAGTAAAATTGAATGAGGAACTTAATCAATTATCACAGAAAGTCGCCGAACTTGAAGAAGAAAAAGGGAATTTGCAACTACATTTAGTTGACTATGACAGCGGTAGATGTATGTATGATTTTATAGATTTATATCTTATATTCCAAAATGAAATTACTTGTTTAAGCCCATGTAGTTTCTATGATGAATTTTTACCATTATTATAAATTCACTTTATTATCTTCACAGTCAACTCTATTATTTTCGTTTTTTATCAAACTACAATAATACTTAATACTATCTTTGTTACACATAGGTGCAACAAAGATAGTATTAAGTATTATTCTAGTATAAAGGCTTTTATAATTTTATTATTATTATTATAAATATAGATGTATAATAATAATAATAATAAAAGCCTTTATTCAGACATTCACACATTAAATACATACATTTTTTTAACAATCATTTTCATATTCATATTATTTAATTATTTATAAAATCATTAGTATATCTATTTTTTTATCTGTCTGTTTGCCTTTTGTAGACAAAGGCCTCCCCCAATTCTTTCCACCTCTCCCTGTCCTTGGCTATTGTTGTCCATCCTCCACCTGCTGTAGTCCTTATTTCATCAGCCCATCTTATCACCTATATGTATACTTACTAAATATTGTGTTAATTGAACCAACAACTTCACTTTACAGTGACAGAATCTGAGGTTTATAAGAAAATGATTGAAATGGAGAACTTGGCAGAGACAAGACTAAAAGCAATTAGTGTATTGGAAGCACAGAAGTTCGATTTGGTTCAAGGTATTTAAAATTATTATTTAACCTAATGGAATTAAACTGTCAACACATTTTTTTTACTGCATATAAAAAAATAGTTACATTTGTTTAATATGTTTTCAGATTTACATGTCCTACAACAAAAAAATGTGGAAATGGAAGACAAACTAGCGGATATGTCGCAACTTCAAAATGAACAAGTTTGTTCTGAAATAAAATCAGTGCAATTAGAAGAACAGATTGATGAACTTACTGCTTCTCGTAAAGAATTAGAGCTTATAATCGAAAACCTAAAATTGGACAAAGAACAACTTAACGGTACAATCCTACTGCTTGAAGAAGAGAAAGAACAAATGGTACATAAGTTGGAAAGCTATATTCAAGAAAATATGGAGCTTACTGACAAACTGGAAAAGTTGAGTGCGGAAAAAGTAAGCTCTGCTGAGTCTATCGAAATGGTAGAATCGTTAACAACTCAGGAAAAACTTGAGTTAGAAGAATACAATAAAGGCGTAATGGAAAACAAAGATCATAATATTACAGAAGATGCTTCGAATAGTACTGAGAGCGGTTCAGAAAGTTTGATTGAGCAAGTTACTGAATTAAATAAAAAAATTGAATTATTTACTCAAGAGAGGCAGGAAGTAATGGATAAAATGAATGTGATTAACTCTGAAAATGAAAAACTTCACGATGAAATTAATCAAATGACAGATCAATGTAATTCCTTCCAAAATAGTATTGACTTACTAAGCCAACAAAAGAATGAACTGCAGTTGCTAAATGATGAATTAAGCCATCAAATCGAGGAATTAAAACGTGAAAGATTAGAAATAATGAAAGATACTACAGAAATTGCAAGACCAATGGTTATTGAAGAGTCTCTGGAGGGATCTTCCGACATTCAGCAAGATGATAAAAATACAGGCGACAAAGGCGTACAAAATAGAAATAAATCGGTAAAACAATTAACCAAAGAAATTCTTAAGTTGAAAAATACAGTTAAAGAAAGAGAAGCAGAGATCGGAGATTGTCAAATGAAGATATTGTCTTTAGAAGAACAGCATCAGAAACAAAACGAATTAATTCAAGCTAATGCTACTTATGAAAGCAAACTAAAGCAACTCATTGACGAAAATCAGACTTTGAAAGAGACACAATTAAAAACTAAGGACATTGAAGACCATTTATCGCAACTTAAACAAAATAATGAATCATTGCAAGAAGAGTTACGTAAAATGCATGAAGATTATACTAATACTATAACTGCTCGTGATGCCAGAGTACATGAACTAGAAAATATTTTGTTAGAGTATGAAAAGCAAATTTTTAATTATGGGAATTCATTACAGCAAAAAGATAAGGAAATGGTGGAATACATGAATCAAATCACTAAGTTAAATGATGTTTCCCAAAAGTTGAAGTCAACTATTGAAGTGCTGGAAGAAGAAAAAGCAAAAGATCAAAATGCTGAGATGGTTAAGTCGTTAAATAAGCAAATATCTGTCTATCAGAAAAAAATAGCAGAATACGAAGAAAAAATAAAGAATTTAGAAGAAGAGAAAAGTCAGTTACTGTCCATTAAAGTAGTTTTAGAAACTAAAAATGTCAACATCGAGGCCGAATTAAAGAAGTTACAAGATCAGTTTACCGAAAAACAAAACCTGATTAAAGAACTTCAAGTTCTCCAGCAAAAACATTCAGAAGAAGTATCTAACGTTAAACTTCAAGCAAAAGAGCGTGATGAAGAAATACATGAAATTAAATTGCAACTTAGAAAAGAATCTATTGAAAATGAAAAACTTCGTACTCTAGTGACAGAAAAAGACAAAACAATTGAAGACTATTTACATTTAATTGATGAAACAAAAGTCCAGCTACATAAAGTCTCAACTGAAAAATCTGAATTGTTACAGCAGTTCACAACAATAGAAGCAAAAAACAAAGAATTGATGGAGAAATTAAAGAAATTTGCTGTCAACATCAAGAAAAAGGCTTCCATGTACACGGAACTAGAAAACCAATATCATGAAATCCAAAAAGAATTGCAAACCAAAAATGAACTTATGGAACAGTTTTCAATACAGGTTGAAACCTTACCTGCACTTCAAGAAAAATTAAAACATGCAGATGAAGAAATTAATCGACTGCAAGCACAAAAGGTGACAACTGAACAACACAAATCTCAAGAGATTGAACGTCTGCACCAAAATATAATATCCTTCGAACAAAAACTGTATTTAGCATCGGAGGAAGTAGCTAAGTTGAATGAGGCTTTAAATGCTGCCCACAAAGATTTAAATTTGACTCAAGAAGATAATCAGAAATTGAAAATGCAAATTGACTCCTTAAGTAACAAATTAGTTGAATATGAAATAGAACAGAGAAATACTATGAATTTCACTACTAAAATATCAACATTAGAAACAGATATTAATCAGAAACAGGTTCAAATTGTAGATCTGTTACAAAAACTAGAGAATCAGGAACAATTACTCAATCAACTGCAATTTGGTCACGACGCAAAAGTTCAAGAAAGAGATTTATACATTGAGAGTTTAGAAACAGAAATAAATAAATATAAAAGTCGTATATGTCGTCTTGAAGAAAGTATATCTGTTATGGAAGACAGGCGGCATTCTCTTGAACGTAAAGCAGATCAATTGGATAGTCAACTGCAAGAAAAGCAAAAAGCGTATTCCGAATATTCTAATCAAGAAGACGAATTAGTAAGTAGGTTAGCAGTTTTAATAGATCATGATAGAGTAGTCGAAAAACAACTCCATGAAATAGAAATTGAGAATAGACAGTTGCAAGATAAAATGCAACACACAATTGAAGAAAATCAGCGTCTGCGTAAATCGATTAGTGATATTCAAGATCACTATAATCATCTTATTGATAAGGCAAGCAAAGCTGAAGCTGCTGAATCAGAAGTACTTAAATATCAGGTCCAACTACGAGATTTGGAAAATCAATATAGACGAATCATACAAGAGCATCAAATAATGATAACAAAGAAGAAACAAGATATTGAAGATTTAGAAACAGAATTCAATACTCAAATAGAAAACGCAATAAAAGAAAAGAAAATGTTGAGTGAAAAATATGAGAAAATTTGTGAAAATGTGACGCAATTAGAAAGCAAACTACAAGAATATCGAAACGAAAATGAACGAATTAAAATAAATATGGAAGAATTAAATAGATTGAATCAGGAACTTAATGAAAAATCTGTCTCGAATGAGCAATCGCTTACGTATGATTACACTGAACAATATGTTAGTGAGATAAATAAACTCAATTCAGTAATTAATAATAAAAACCAGGAAATTAATGAACTAAATGACAGACTACACGCAATGCATGTAAATGGCATGGCTACTGCGTCGAATTTAGAAATGAAAGTTAGTGAGTTAACCAATAAACTGCAACAATCAACAGAGGATGTAGATCAACTAGTAAAAGAAATAAATACTCTTAAAGCAAATAATGATAATTGGCAAGAAATATTAGTTCAAAAAGATGAGCAAATCAAAGAGTTGAAAAATAAGAAAAAAGTTACCTTTGAAATGAATATTCCCAAAACCGAGGGTATGGTCATTTCTTCTACTATAGAAGCGTTAAATTTTGAAGAACCTCCTAAAATGGATGTTTTTGATTTAGAATCCCAAATTGTGACGGAGGAAGCACCAAAGTATTCAAGTAAGGAGCAGTCTAACGTCATAGTAATTGAACCTTTACAGAAATCACATGACACAGGGTATGAAAATAGGAAAGTGGTTGAGGATATAATCGTGCCTAAAAAGGCCTATCTTTGTTATAAAGAAGAAGGTACTGCCAACGTAGATCCAGAAACAGACCCATTTAATTCTGATGAAGGATGGGGCCTGGGAGAACCGGAAGATGTGAGTGAAGTTGTACCAGGATTATCTCACCTAAATGAACAAATATTTCAACTTCAAAAAGAGAATGATTCGTTGAAGAAAGATCTAGAGACAGCTAATATTAAGTTGTTAAAAGTAATGAAAAAGTTTAAAGAACTAAAATCTAACAATGAAAGTTTATCAAATGAATTGAAATTGTCAAGACAGTTGTCACAGTCTTCTTTCCTAGATACTGCTATTGAAGATGAACTACGCATCAATATTCAGAATTTAGAGAAAAGGTTAGAAGAGCTCAATGCTGAAGTATTAAAAGAAAGACGTGAAAAAGAAGCTATCAAAAAGCAAAATGAAGTTTTTAGTTCTGCAAATGAAAAATTAATGGAAATGAAAGAAAAATATGATAGTGAAATAGAACTATGGAAATTTAGATTTAAAGAAGTAAATGATAAAATGGCATCATTGCAATGGAGTGCAGACAGTAAAGATTCACCAGAACACAAATCTACTATGAATCATCCAAAAACAAAAGATGAGGCAGTGCGAGAAGAAATTGTTAAACTCGAAAAAGAAAATGATGAATTACAAAGTATGGTAGATCAACTGACTACACAAAATAATGAATTATCAAATATTCAGATGCACCTTAGAAATGAAATAAATAATCTTATGCAACAGTCACAACCACAAAATTGTAAAAGTTGTGAGAGCCTCAACAAAATTATAGAAGATTTAAAACATAAAAAAACAGAATTAGAAACCCGCATCGAAGCTCTAAATCAGCAATTGAATGTGTTTGAAACACGTTGTAAAGACGCAGAGCAAAATTATGAGAATTTAAAAATAGACTATGACAAAATTCAAAGTGAGTTCGAAATTAATAAGAAAAAGTTAACTGAACAATATGCTAATTTAGAAAGTGAATTTAGAATTGTTAAAGATTCTGAACATATCGCTCAAACTAAAATAGGATCGCTGAAGACCGAAATAGAATTACTGCGAAATAACACGAATGCACATTATGCAGACAACTTGTCTGAAAAATATGCAACTATAGAAGAACAGTGTTTACAATTGAAACAACATTATGAGGAATCTACAAAAAAAATTGTTGAAGTAGAAACACTCAATAAGGATTTAAATCATAAAATTATAGGCTACGAACAACAGATTATTGAGCTTAATTCCAAACTTGAAACTCTTAGTGTTGAAAAAGATCAGCTGCATACCGCTGTAACTGAATTACGTTCACCTAAATTGAGTCAGGAGTTGGATTCTAAATTAGTTGATTACGAACAGCAAATTGTCGAACTTAAATCCAAAATACAACATCTTAACAGTGAAAATGATCAATTACTTTCAACTGTAGCAGAACTACGTTCTTCCGTTTCAAGTGCTGTAGATCAACGTGGATTCGAAATAGCCGAGTTATGGAAACAGCATCTGGCTCTAAGAGAAGCAGATTTTCTGAAAACTGAACAAGAGTTAAGAGCGGAACTAAACGCATCAGAAACTAAATATGAACAACTTCTGGATACCATTCAATCATCTAGTCAAGAAGAAACCGATACACTAATTATGATGGAACAGATTAACTCTTTACAGAGTAAAATTCAAGATAAAGACGACCATTTGCATAATCTCCAAGATAAATATGGCGAAGTTATTAATCAATTAGATATATTACGTTCAGAACTAGAAGATGAAAAGGTATTGTACGAAAACAAATTATTAGCTCAACAAGAAGAATATGATAATATAATACAAGATTTAAAAATCAAGAATATGGAGCATGAGGAAAATTACGAATTAGACTATAAAAACATTCAAAATGAACTGCTATGCACGAAAGCCGACAATGAGCACCTAACTCAGGTGGTGGCTGACTTAAATAAGAATAGAGATCAACTTGAAGCAACAATAACAGACTTGAATAATCAATTGCGATTAAAAGAAAGTGAAATTTATCAAAAATCTCATGATTATACTATAACACTGACTCAAAGGAATGAGGAATTTGAAAATGTTCGAAAGCACTTACTTGAATATGAGAAAAAAATTGAAGATTTAGGTTTTGAGAAAGAATCTGAATTAGCTTTGCTAAGGTTAAAGATGCACGAAAACTTAGAAAATTATGATAAAGTGCAAGTAGAGTTCAATGCTGAAAAATCTAGTTTGATTGAAGCCTTAAATTTAAAAATTATTGAATGTACAAATCTTAACAAGCAAATAGCGGAATTAAACAAGTCTCTTGAAGAACATGCCTCAAAATCCACAGAAATGCAAACAGCTCTCGAAAATCAAGAATTAGAAATAGTGACATTAAAAGATGAGATATTCAGTTTGCAACAGATGATTAAGAAAGCTAGTACCAAAATTGAAAAGCATGTTACTTTCGCGTCGGACACAAAATTGAGTGATAGTGAATCGTCAGAGGGCCTAATTAACAAAGAATTATTAGATGCCGTCCCTAGGGCTGAGCTCGACTTAGCTTTGTACATGTTGCATCAGAGGGATGTTCGGTGTGAGGAACTGACTATGGAACTATCGCGATTACTAGAAGAACGAGACACGCTTCAATTGCGGCTCTCTGATAGCTTAAGATGTAATGAGGAACTGAAAATGAAATTCAAGTCTTCAGAATTGGATATATCCACCGACAGCCAAGAAACAGTTTCAGAGCTTCCTAGTTTTAGCGTCGAGAAAGAGTCATTTGTGGATACTCACCGCGGGCAGACGTCGCGCAGCAGCAGCATCAGCGACGGCGACCCTGATAAACCGAAGCTACAAGCTAAGTGAGTAAAATATACATTATTTTTTGGTGTTCTAAATATATCAGGGCTCTGTCACTCCGCACGTGAGTATGAAGCTCTCGGCGTCCTCAGTGAAGACCAATTTCATACGTCTATACTAGGTGAATGTCCGTCAGCCATTTTTAACGTCCCCACTGCAGGGGCACAGGCCTTCCTTATGGGTGGATAAGGAGGACGGGCCATAACCACCACGCGGGCCCAATGCGGATTGGTGGGTGTTAACGACTGCAAATGCAGCCGGGACCAACGGCTTAACGTGCCTTCTGAAGCACGGAGAAGCTCAAGATAATAAATTTTTGGTCACCCATCCCATGACCGACCCTTGCGAAAGTTGCTTAACCTCCGCAATCGCTGGGCCAGGCACTAAACCACTGCGCCACAGAGCTCCTCACTAGGTGAATATAATGTAGGATAGGGACTGCGCTTTGCGACCTGAATTGCACTTTATTGTATCGGAGCAAGAGTCCCTATTTATTTCAATGATTTTGCGGAGTACAACAACATCTGTACGCTAGTACTATTATCTATTCTGTGATATATAGTGGTGGCCGGAAAATTAGAAACACCAGTCAATTTTCATACAAACGAGGTAACTTTGAAGCCTTGGTTCTCCGCTACGGAATGATCTAACTGTGATCTGATGGCCATCCAGGGAGTGAATGTGGGAAATCCAGATTACAATACACACCCAACAGATCTGACCAGCATTCTAAGACCTATTTGGATATGTTTAAAAAAACCACGAAAATAGCAATAAAATGTATGGAAATCCTGAAACTGAAAACTTTGATCCTTATATCTCTTAAAATGCTGATCAGATCAGTTGGGTGTGTATAGCGATCTGAATCTCCTCCATTCACAGCTAGATCAATCCCTGGCGGAGAACCAAGGCTTCAAAGTTACCTCGTTTGTATGAAATCGACTGGTGTTTCTAATTATCCGGCCACCACTGTATATCACTCGCTTATATCTTGTCTAAAATGTATTGACGTTATTGATTTATAATAATGTATTTTATTAGGTTATCGGAATTACGCACCGTGAGACATAGTCGTGACGTGCGATTCCGGCAAGAAAGCGAGCAGCGGCAAATGGACCTGCGGCTGCTGCAGCGCGACGTGGCCAACCTGCCGCCCGAGGCCATCGACCAGCTCGCGCAGGCGCATCACACGCTCTGTAAGCATTGCATCCTTATGTATATTTTTGTAAAATAATATTCATGTGATTGAATGGTAATGTGCCAAACTTGTATAAGCCAATGCAAACTTGTCATTCTCTTATATAATGATTGTAGTTTTTAATGTCAGTAGATAATAGAACATTATTTGCATGTAATAAACTGCCAAACTCATTACATAGATATTATGGGCGATCAAACGCAACAAATAAAACCGAAATGAATGCTTACTTTTCATTGTGCTATGTAAAATAATCTATTAGATATTAATAAAAATAAATTCTTTATTAATAATGAAGGAAATGAATGTTCACATGGTGCAATTTGTTTTTCAGAAATATTAATCTGAGAAACTTAGGAAAAAATACAATTTACTTAGTATATTACTTGATTGTAGCGAATGATGTCTCTCATATCAAGTCAAGTACACACAACTAAAACCAACATAGTATCTATTTAGGCCTCGAACACAAACATAATATTGTTTGGTTTTATATCCAAACCAGAGGGTCAAGTCTGCTAATGTTTTCGTCAAAATCGTAGTTCAATGGTGTTTGAATGGTAATGCTTTTTGACACATTCTTGTTTTTTAAACCCAAAACTGAAACACATTGTGTTTCTTAAACCCCAAACGGAAACAAATTGTGTCTTGATTGTGGGTTTAAGAAACAAGAACTGTGTCAAAAAGCATTACCATTAGAACACCATTGAACTACGATTTTGACGAAAATATTAGCAGACTTGACCCCCAGGGCTCTGTCACTCCGCGCGTGAGTATGAAGCGCTCGGCGTCCTGCGAGGACTAATTTCATACGTCAGAAAAGATGAGACCTACCCTACGCGATAAAAAGAGAGACAACTACACTGGTCATTACAAAAATTGACCCACCTACATACTACTACACTTACTAAAATGTAGGTGGGCCGATTTTTGTGTTGACCAGTGTACTAGGTGAATGTTTTGTAGCGAAGGGAGCGCTGTGCGACCTAAATTGCACTTTATTGTGTAGGAGCAAGAGTCGCAATTTATTTCAACGATTTTGCGGAGTGCGACTTCTGTACGCTAGTACTATTATCTATTCTGTGCCTAAACCACACCCCGGACACTCCATAAAAGCGTCGCGTTTCAACTACCTATTACACAGACGCTACACAGTGACGTTTTTGCACACGCGCAACTGTGTGCGAGCTATTGAATGAGCACACGGATCGACACACGGAACTCGCGCGGTGGGCGCCGGTGGGGTGAGGTAATTGATTGTGGGGCGGGGCGGAGAGTTTCCTTTCTGTACGGTAGTACTTATATCTATTCTGTGCCTAAACACTAAAGTTTCTGAAGAAGTCGCGTATGTACCCGCTCGCGCACTCTACAGCCACAGAATAGATCTAAGTTCTACCGTACAGAAAGGATACTCTCCGCCCCGCCCCACAATTAATTACCTCACCCCACCGGCACGCATATTAGTAAATACCCGACGCGTTATCCACTCGGGAAGTTTCGGCTGCCGCCTGGTCGGAGATGAGACACAAAGCATCGACCAATGACTAATTTTACCATCTTGGATTTTTTTTAATTTTCAATATTGCGTTGTTATTTTCAAGTCAAAATAGTACCAAAATCCGAGTTTCATCGAAATCGGCCCAAAAACAAAAAGTTGGCTGTCATCTTGAATTTTTAATTTTTTCAAAATTGTGTTATTATTTTCTTGTCAAATTAGTAATAAAAACCGAGTTTAATCAAAATCAGCCCACAAATAAAAGAGTTGGCTGCTATTTTTTTTTTAATATTTTTAACATCTCGTTGTTATTTTTATATCAAAAAAAAATAGTAACAAAATCGAGTTTCATATCAAGTCACCGTGGCGCAGTGGAGAGACTACTCACCTTAAACGCGAGAGGTCTCGTTTCGATCCTCTGTAGGACCAATGCATTAGGATGATTTTTATGATATTTCTAGAATGTTTACAATGCTTATATAATATTTGTAAAAGGTTTATTTACATATGCCATAATTCTATTTTAGCTGCTGCACCTTTATAATCGTAATTGACGTGTCGACGATCGATCGTATCGAACTGCTTTATTCCTGTAGGTCCTGCATATAGGTTAGAAATTTAAGGCGAGGCGGAGCGAGAGCCTTAAATTTCTCTCTAGAAAAAAAAAATATTCCCTCTAGAAGCTACTTTCTTGCTGGCGTAACGGACTCCAAAATTAGTTCCATTTCCAACCGAGTTTTATTTTTCGTTGACCAATCTCTACGGATCTCTTACTAGTCAACTGTTATTATGTTCCGTCATTTTACAGAAATATCTAATCAACAAATCTTTATTAAGGCTCCATTATGCGAAATCATTTGTCTCTGTCTTTTTCTTTACGTGTAAAGAGTATGGAAAATAACCTAACTTCTGTACTTTTTCGATGTTTTTTCGTTATTAGAAAGATAATTGTGCTAAACATAGCACAATTATCTTTCTTGAAAAAAAAGTTATTGGAGCAACTGCACAGTACGTTAAAGTGTATTTTGATGTAGAATTCAATACGCTTCCGCTATTATTTACGCCAATAAAATGGCATGCGACAAGCGTTTTTAATGATATTCTGATTTGTTTTTACAATCATCTGTGAGGTTTATACGCAATTTAATACTTGTAGCAACTAGATAATCTCTTTAGCTTGTCGTATGTTTTTTTTTTGTGGCTACAACTTTACGTTTTCTATATAAAAATATGGCCCGCGCAAACCATGTTTTCCTATTATGGCCCCTTAAGCCTATCTCTTACTGAGGATAGGTTATTGAAATCGGGTGTATGTGGATTGGACTCGTGGTACTGTTTTTTTAAGCAATATTTGTTTGCAATTACATTTCCATTGATTTTAGTTCGCTGGTTCAGAGTTTCAGACCATGAAACTGAACAACTTTCTAGAATATTATAATAATCGTAGGTAGAAAAAAATTAAGACTATTCATACAAATCCGAGTCATACTAAACCGAGCAATTCTTTACGGCTAGTCACTTACATTGTTTTTTTTTATTACAGCACGAGATTCGCAAAGTACTTCAACGGTGCTTCTAAATTGGTTGCGAGGAAAGAGCACGCCAAAAGTTGTACATATGTAAGTTTGCAATGAATTAGGAAGATATGTAAAACATAAGATTATGACATTAGGAATTGAGAAATATTGATAAACTTAATATGTACCTTTCCTTCATTCAGAATAGTGTGATTTCGTTTTCCATAATATTATTTTAAATCGTATTTAATGCTAGACTATTTTGCATTTATCTGTGTCAAAAATTGTTCACCACCCTACACGACACAATCGTAGAATGTTTGTGAAAACATTTTGTTATGAATTGTGCACTGAAACGAACTTGCCAAAGATTACCAATAATATGTAGCAGGTCACTTGTATAAAGGATTCCCCCCTTATTGCACTAAGTTCGAGTACATAATGTACCGTTCCCATAATGTACCTCAGTACCAAAAGGTAACTTTCCCGAAATGTCAATTTCCCAAAAAGTACTTTTCCCGCAATGTACTATAGGCAACAGCGTCGCTTATTCAGTTCTGCTTCTTCAAGTGCCTCTCCATTACTGGAGGTCGGCCGTCAGCCTAAAGAACTTCTCTCTCTCCGCGCCAAGCGAAACAGATCTTCGACGCCGGCTATACTAGTCCATTCCCTAAAGTTGCGCAAGCACGATTTTTTCCTTCTTCCAGCGCATCGTTTGCCTTCAATCTTGCCCATCATTATTAACTGGAGAAGCTGGTATTCCTCGTGTCGCAGGACATGGCCAAGATATCCGACTTTTCTTTTCTTGACGGTCTGCAGTAATTCGCGACTCTTGCCAACGCGCTGGAGAACTCTCGCGTTAGAAACCTTATCCAGTTAGCAACAATATTCGTGTGCGCGCGTATCGCTCCTGCACGAACTAAACGTATGTAGTGACGGCGCGGCGTGCAAGCGATTTTAACCTTAGGAGTGATTAAGCGACGATGATGCCCATGGTACCTTCGTACAACAGATAGAACAATTGATTGGATCGTTCAGGCTCAGAATGTACCTGTCCCATCGTTTACAGTGCGATGTAAATTTGATGGCGGTTGTGAAGTTAGCCGCTATGCGAGTACCCGCGCCCCACCACTCACCTCTCCCACCCGTCGATACCTAAATAGTGTATTACGCAGTGAGACGCCCCTTACTTCAAAGTGACAGCCGCCAACAAGAACCATCGCACTGTACTAAGAATGCACACTGTACGTACATTATGTACAAATCTAGTGCAATGAGTTCAAATATCGCAGTCAGATAGATTCATCTTTTTATAGTATCCCCACATTGGTGTTTTTACTATTAGTAAGGTCTTACATTCACGTGCCGGACTACAGCTGGGCCACAAAAAAAAAGTTGGAAATCTGACTTTTTGACTATGCCATGATGAAGACGATAGTTTGTCGGAATTTGTCGCACAAAAACCTGAATTTGTCGGGCTTGCGTTTAGGAGATACGTGTGGCGCAGCTGTAGAGACGTCTCTACAGCTGAGCCACACAGATCTCGAAAACGGAAGGTCGTAGCGAAAATCTGATTACTCGTGTGTGCAGCCGTTAATTTGTCGTATTTTGTCACCAAGAACCAGATTTTGTCGGTCTTGCGTTTAGGAGATATGTGAGGATACGCTGTGGGGACTTTTCTGCCTGGATCTTGAGAAAGGAAGGTCGTAGGGAAAATCTAATTACTCGTATGTGTAGCCGGTAGTTTTGTCGGATTTTGTCACCAAGAACCAGATTTTGTCGATCTTGCGTTTAGGAGATATGTGAGGATACGCTTACGATCTTTCGTTCTCGAGATCCAGGTAAAAAGGTCTCCACAGCGCATCCTCACATATCTCCTAAACGCAAGATCGACAAACTCCGATTCTTGGTGACAAATTCTGACATGCTAAGCAGGAAGGAGCGGACTGTCATCTTGTTAGTTGACAGTCCGCTCCTTCCTGCTTAGCATAAACGATATACTCGTCAATTCTAAAATGGCTACCAGATGTGATTTGTTCCGGATTCGTCGTGTTCCTAACTCGCTGTATTCCAGATTCGTTGTATTCCAAATTCGTCGTAACAGTCGATGCCAAATTATTCATCGATATGAAGCATGTTCGTAATAAAATTAAAAATCTAATAAAAATTGTCACTTCAATTGAACATAAAATGATCCTCGGTGAAACCAATAACAATTTGTCACTTAAGAATAAAACAAAAAATATTTATGTTATTATTTACTTACAACTTTCAATTCGCAAAAGCAAATTATTATTTGTAGTTGCTGCCATTTTGTACAGTTGGTGGATTAAGCAGGGGATTGTACCCTACGTATTATGACGATTCTGGAATACGACGAATCCGGAAACAAAATCTTGTGCACGTGAAAGCAAGACAATGCTGACATTGATTGGTGTTATTTGGCAAGTGCAAACGAAACGACATTTACGATGCATTCCTTCCAATTTTATAAGTAAATCATTACTAGTTTTTAAAATGTTATTATATTAATTTCCATAATTATTATAATATAGTAATTCCACTGCACACTATATTGTCTCTCATTCTAATTTAATTGTAGGTACCGATTTAATTTAAAAAATGTGCCTTCTAAAAACGGAGATTTGTCCGATCCCGTTTTATACACAATATGCTAATTGGTATTTGTTTTATAAAATGTATAATTTATTTAATGTATATAGCGGATCCCAAGCAGGGATCTCTTGTAAATGACCACTGTAAATTTGTTTTAAATATACGTTATCTCATCATGTTATAATGGTTTTTGTTTTGCTGCCATCGTCCTTTCTTCAATTCACTTCTTTTGTTAAAAATTAAAACAGAAATTAATTTTGCATGAATTTTATTTTTTCTTTTAAGTATTTACAAATCAACTTCTCACGTTCCAAAATTACTTAAATTAGTTATCTAATAATCACATATAAAATCAAACTTACGCATTTCCGCTTGTCATAACATATTAGAATCTTGCTTCTTATAATTTTATATACTTAGTACAATGCAATGAATAGCAAAGATCACTTTTAGTTTGAGCAAAATTGCTCTTACTTCATACATCACAGGAAATACACTTTCCTAAGCATCTAGTAGACTACTTCATAACAAAAGTACTTAAATTTCTTATTAAACTATATCAAAAAAGCCAGTCCAAAGCCAAATAAGAAGCATTAATTAATAAGACTAACTTTGTAATGCGTATATTTTCCCACAAAATTTTACATACAACTTAAGTAATAAACATCTATTTCTTTAATGTCAACTTTATGTACCCACCATGATCTAGAGTAGGCATATTCCACAACCAAAACAGAAGGACCTTAACTTATAGGACTATTAACATAATTTACTGATTTGCAAGGTTTAGCTACAAAATATGCCTTGCAAGCTACATTATTGCTAGACTTTAAAATACTTTAATAGTAGTGTGTTACTTATGGCACCACATGCTTAGAGCATATTTATATTTAGTGTTGCAATATGTACATTATATCTGTATCTACATACGTCGTATCTAGAGTAGTACCTTACTGTTTAGGACTATCAGGCTCTGTGGAATAACACCAAGTTATCCTACCCATAGTTATTGCCTGCTTTTCCTAAAGTTCTAGTGGAAGACATTGGAGTGATTCCTTGTTAACTTATTGATTAATAAACGAAAACTAAACTCAGTGTATGACGATAAACGATACGTTACACATATATACAGCGATAGGTATCTTGTACCCGTTCCAATTAAACTTAAAACTATAAATATTACTAAAGTAGTACTTAAACCTGATGAAATTTTATATCACAATATAATAGTAATCATGAATTTGAATTATTTAATTAATCGTTGGAAATATCATTAAGTACAAAGCAATAATAATTAGCATTGTTACTGACTATTGCGTGCGATTTATTTCCAATTTTTGCATAAATAGGAACAATTTCTGATTTAAATGACTACCGAAACTAACTTAGACACTAATGATTCCTAAATCACATTTTTTTTACTTTTTCCTATAGGTTAATTTTAAATCTTTACATAGTAACTCCTAAGTTAACATATTATGACTGGAAGTGACTATGATATGAAGCTTGATAACAATTCTATCACAATAAAAGTTAAACTATCATTGTTGGTATTTCTCATCAAACAGGAACAAGATTTTAAATTTATAATTAAACCCCTTATTAATTAATTAAGAGAATCATCTATTTTGAAAATATACAGCCCTTTTCCTATGTATGAACTATTATTTATAGAAGATCTGAAGAGAGATGTAGTAACTTTGAACGTAACTATTAATAGTCGACTCTGTTGTAGTAGTTTATAAATATAGTAACAAGTGAAATAATATTAGTTTTTTACAGTATAATAAAGCGTAATTTATTGCCTTCCCCCGAAATAGATGAAAACGTGAACGGTATTCTGTATTTTTTGAAATATAAATTTGACGTTATGTAGACAAAACAATGTATTTTACAAAATATTTTTATAAAAAAAATCTTTCATTGCTGTAATTGCTTCTTTTCTAATTTTTGATTAAGGTTTATCGAAAATATCATTGAACTTAAGAAATTCATCTTTTATCATTATCATACTCTCTAAACTTATATATAATTAGGAATTTAATTACATATGACGAACAATACTATCCTACTATGATAGGTCCTATCATATTTACTATAAATAATGACAAGTTTCTGAAGTAGTAAATCAGTTCATCATTGAAATCAAGATATTGCGAAGAGCTAACTTTGGTCCCATTCGATTACAATGGTTTTGTAATGACTATATGTGTACAGCTATTTTATAAACATAATAATGGATAGCGCCAAGTGAAATCGAAGCTTATGCCTTAAAAATATAGAGGTAGATTGCAATTTTTAGTACCATTTTACTATATCTGAAAGATGTAATTAACTTATTCAGTGCTGTTCTAGTTTAAGTAGGTTTATGATTCGGTTATCGGTCGAGATGAGCATAGTTGCTGAGCCTTGAAGAGGCTTAGGACAGCTGAGAAATACCTAAGTCTGTCTCAGTCTCTAGAGTCTAGATTCTACACGTATGGTTCATGCTGTACCTACTAATCGTGCACTTAACTTACACAACGATCAGTTAGGATCTACGCTAGACACATGCCATTGTCAGTCTTGGTATCAGTCCTCCATCGGTCGCACGCACGTCTTAGTTTAAAGTATTTTCGTACTAACGCACCGTAGTTTAAAGCAATAGTTCCTGGTGGACGGGCAGTAGCGCCTCAGAAGTGCACGTCTCTGACGTCGGTGGGCGTGGCGGCGTTACTGTGCGCCTTGTCCTGGCTGGGAGGGGGGGTCCAGCCCGCTGCCTCCCTGCTTTGGCCGTTTGGGATCGAGATGGACCTCTCCTCGATCATGTTGTCTACCATCGCTTCAATTTGTTCCAAGCATGTCTGCAGACAGTCCTGTCGCAAGAAATGAACGAGTTCAATGTTGATACTCAACGTTTGATGGTGAAAAAAAATGATCCAGTTGAACCTCTTAGAATAGAATGTAAAATGTATAATGATTACCAAGTCAATCCGCGTGAGTTCTTGCAAGAGAGCCAAGTGACCGTCCAGGCCGAGGCCTCGCAGGGCCGCTGCGATGCTGCAGGCGGCCAGCGAACTCGCCGAGTACAACGTGAATTGGTAATCTAAAACAAAGGAAACAAAACATAAGTCAAGAAGAATTTAGTAACACAACATTTTACAGACAGCTATATTGATACTACTACTATTGCTACAAGTAGGTACTAGAACCTATACAACTGATTCAAGACTCCAGTCAGAAACTATCACTGTATTTGTTTTGGATTTGGACAAAATCGCTTATAGCTTAGCAATTTTATCGCTGCTAATTAGGCATAGGCCTACAATACTCGATTAATTAACCTTGACTATTTCCCCATTTGTGATTATTTATTCTGTGGTTTTATTATTAAGTACCTAGGTATATGGGTAGGGTACCTACCTTACCTTGAATGAAGTAGGTTCCTGTAGTACCTACCTGATTGATATAGTTCGACCGTTTCTAGAAGATCTGAGTACTTATGTATTTCTATATTTGACTTTAAACTTATGCTTTAACCTTGATCTTATAGTTTACGTTTGTTATAATAAAGCCGATCTTCGATCAAATAATTATTAAAGTATTAATGACAACAGATGGTAATTTAAATACAGTGAATGCAGATATTAGAAGAGAGGCACATCCGGCAAAGAAATGTTCTTTCTCCCTCGTGCAGATTGTCAGTCCCTCTCTGGAGAGTTTAGCCTCAAAGGAGCCGGCAACCGAAGCCCTCACGACCGCATTCCACAGCCTGCGCCCGCGCGGCCGATTCACTTGAATATTTCTCACGGGCTTACTTTGGCGAAACCATTATATGTATGTATGCGGCAAGCCTACCATGAACCAATTTGGGCTTGTCTGTTAAGATAATTTGTTTTTCAAATACAAAATGTTTTATTGTAATTTAATAAGAATTCGTAATTACAATACGTATATGTAACTAATTAAAATTTGGATGGTGATTTCTTTAAGTCATATAATTCATGTTTAATTCTCTTTTTTTTCGTACGACTGCATATTGCGTTATTAGATTTATTAGACACAACTAAATAAGTAGTTAGTTTAAAACGGAACCTACCTACATTTTATCAGTGGTATGTTCAACACGCGATAATTTAGCAGGAAAGTGAGTGAGCGGTTTGGCCTTGTCGATATGTCTAAATACCTACCTAAACAAATTCTTATTAAATTGTATAAGGTAAACGTAGATTATCCTAATACAAAATCAACGTACTAACTTTTAAGTAAGTACCTACTTTTAAGTAAGTAGTAGTTTTAAGGGAGGAGGAGAAGAGGAGGAGACCTCGTCTGTTCCCACGATATTACATAAATAAAAATACAGAAAGACTGGAAAATCACAAACGGCCAACAGACATGAGGACTAGTACAATACGAGTGATGCCTTCAAGGGCCTTCCATTCATCATTAAGTAGACTCCATTATACCGGCCAACGTATAGATATCGAACACTCTTTCAGCTCATTTAAAAGATTTATTTAAATTTTTTATTTGCATGTCGCTGTCGGCCTTTCGGCATAGCCGAGATAAAAGGGACGGAGAGAGGATGAGCAAAAAGAATGAGATGAAACAACGAGAGCGGGCGCTCTCGAGCATTTGCATAATCTGATGCTAATCACACAGCGCCCTACCGCCTCGGCTGACCTGTCTGCGCCTCCGTTATGGACTAAGAGCAACGGAAATAGGTTTGCAATTTATAGAGTAACGAAATCCCTCTAGTGAACTCTAGTTAGTGTGCCATACTATCATTATCACTGATTATTTATAGATCCGGGCCTACGTTGCTTTCGTAAAAGCGTTGTCTATCGACGGGTTTATTGATAAGACTGAGAGAAGCAATATCAATGCAGAAAGACGTCTGTATGGTAATATACTAAGAGCTAGCCACGGAAATAGGTTTGCAATTTATAGAGCAACGAAATCCCTCTAGTTAGTGTGCCATACTATCTATATAATAGGTAGATCCGGGCGGCATATAAGCAAAATCTAACTCTCGAGTTTTGATGGTGATCCCTGATTGGTCAAGAAACTCAGTAGTTAGGTTTTGCGCGCAAACTCTAACTCCCCAGTTTCGCGCTAGTTCGATAGTGATCTCTGATTGGTCAAAAAACTCAGTAGTTAGGGTTTGCCCGCAAACTCTAACTACTGAGTTCGCATCTTTATTTTTTTTGTCAGTAGTAATGTATAGCGCGTTATTGTGTAACTGATTTCAGGGACTTTGCTAGTTTAGTTATAACAAGAAGTTATGCAATATATTTTCATCAGTAATTTATGGCACTTAATAATGATTAGGAAAAAAATTAATTAAATTTTGTTCAATAATTTCTGTTGCTGGCTGTACTTACTGAAATAAAACGATGTTTACAGATAAACGATAAACAAAAAAAATACGTTAATGTGTAAAGAAAGGCGAATACCTTCAAACCATTTAGCCTTATACTAGGTACTGTATTGAGATTAAGAATAAGAATGTTGAATTGAAGGAAAACTTATTAAGAATGTTTCTGTGCAGTAAATATTTATTTTGTTGTTTATTAAGTACCTATTGTTTTATTCTCAAAAGTTTTAACCCAAACACAGGAGAAGACTTCTTCTTCATCGTGTCGATAATTCTGGCGTCCACCAAAGCGTGTTGTCAGGCAAAATTCACAACGGCATAGCTCAACCAAATAGGACAAGTAAGAATAAATGCATTTTATGTAGATATACTGCCCGGATGTGCAGTAGCCATAAATTTAGTATTTATGGCTAGTGCGCATCTTTTGTCTCATCTTTCTCTTACCAATTTATATGCCGGCATCCACGGGCGTAGCCAGGGGGGGGGGGGTTTGGGGGTTCAAACCCCCCCCGAAATATACAATAGGCATCATCTATTTATTGATCTATAACATCATATTAACATTTTGAATTTGCCGCGCTGTGGGTAGGGCAAGGGTAGGTATACAAATTCTAGCGTGCGTGCCGGACTGCAGTGAACGAAGTATTTTGTCACTTACTTGTAAGTAAATAAAAATAACTAATTAAAAAAATAGGCCAATTTAATAGATCACATTTGACATTTGTCAGTCCATAGTGTGATTTGGTAAGTAAATGGTAAAGCTTTCTTTCGTGATTATTTATACAATAAAATGTATTATTATTAAGTTTTGGCATCCCGAGGTAACCTCGGCGAGGTTAGCAGACAACCAGCCTACATGCCTTATGATAAAGGAGTAACACACAGTTTACACTCCTGACATAAAGGTCAACAACATAATATTGGGTTCGCCGAAGGATGTCGCACCATTACAAACATCAGGCGTGTACAAGATAGACTGCAGCTGTGGTAGTTGTTATATTGGTCAGACGAAACGAACTATCACTGAAAGAGTCCGTGAATACATCACACCTGTAAAAAACCGCCAAACTAATAAATCAGCGATTGCAGAACATTTACTGGAAAGCGGCACAAACCATTGAATCGAATATTATCGCACGCAGGTTCTTTCTACTGCAACTCGGTCGAAACGTCGGGAAAATATGTAGGTGTGAGAATACCTATCGTAGTTTGCATGCGTTTAATTCCTGTCATTTTACTTAAGTATATCCAAATATTTATACATTGCTACAAATTTTGGCGACCATACCCGTTTACACTGCTAACTACGGTTGCCAGACGGTCGGGATTTGCCTGGATTGTCCCGGAATTCCAAGTCTCCCAACTCCCGAAAAAATCTTCCGGAAAAACTGCTGTTCCGAAAGTTCTCTAGAAAACATTAATTTTCGCGTAAGAAACTACAGATCACAAGATTAGCGGATGAAACTAACTAAAAGTCGCGGCCGTTTTATTCTACTATTGACAGGCAAGAGTACAAGATTAATGGATGAAACGGGTGAAACTAACTAAAAATCGCGCTGCATGGCTGTTTTTTTTTTCAATAGACAGGCAAGATCACAACTTACAAGATTAGTGGATAAAACTGACTAAAAATCACGCTGCGCGGCCGTTTTTAGGGTTCCGTAGCCTAAATGGCAAAAAACGGAACCCTTATAGATTCGTCATGTCTGTCTGTCTGTCCGTATGTCACAGCCACTTTATTCCGAAAGTATTAAGACTACACAGTTGAAACTTGGTAGGTAGATGTATTCTGTTAACCGCTTAACGAATTTAATACAAAAATTAAAATAAAAGATTAAGGGGGGGCTCCCCATACATGGAACTGAAACTGAAAAAAAATTTTTTCTTTAAACCAACACGTGTTGGGTATCTATAGATAGGTCTTTAAAAATGACATTGAGGTTTTCAAGACAACTTTTTCTCAAAGTCAACCGTTTGAAAGATAAACACCGCCAAAGTGGTAAAATGTGTGTCCCCCCCCCTTTAACTTTTGAAATAAGAGAGTGAAAAATCTAAAAAAAATATATGCTGTAGATCTTAATAAATACTTTCAACCAAAATTGGTTTGAACGAGATATAGTAATTAGTTTTTGAGATATAACACATTTTCCATAACCGCAAATATAACTTTGTCATTCATATAAACACTGTGAAAAACAAAGTTATTTTTGCAGACGAAAAATGATAGGTGTTATTAAATATGGTATAGTATAAGGTAACTACGGAACCCTACGGCGCGTGGCCCGACACGCACTTGGCCGGTTTTTTTTTTCTCAATAGTTAGACAAGATTACAACTTAAAAGATTAGTGGATGAACCTAACTAAAAATCGCGCTGCGCGGCCGTTTTTTTTTTCAATAGACATGCAAGATCATAACTTTCAAGATTAGTGGATGAAACTGACTAAAAATCGCGCTGCGCGGTCGTTTTTTTTATAGACAGGCAAGATCACAACTTACAAGATTAGTGGATGAAACTGAAGAAAAATCACGCTGCGCGGCCGTTCTTTTTCAATTGACAGGCAAGATCATAACTTTCAAGATTAGTGGATGAAACTGACTAAAAATCGCGCTGCCCGGCCGTTTTTTTTTACTATATACAGGCATTTAAGTTACATTTTTAATTTTAAATATTTATTTCTCCGAGCGGTCCTCTAATGCCCATGGGTTCATTTAATAAAAATATAAATGTCATTTCATTTACATTGTTGTACATTTATTTTCTTAAAACCCCCCCCGATACAGAATTCTGGCTACGCCCGTGCCGGCATCTATACTAACTTGCAATTATGATTCGTTGCAACGCAGGTTTGGTTTTCTGGACAATCCATTTGGTCAATTTTATTCAGCATTCTTGTATCCATGTGGATACACTGGAGAACTTGGCATATGCCACAATTCTCCAAACTATAATATTGGGTCCTTACCTATGAAATTGGCGTTTTTTTCTCACACACAGAGAACCATATAACTCCAGCGATTTAAATTATTTATCAGTTGCTGGATATTACGGCTATATAACTATCAAGTTGACGGCTATGCTTATTATATAATTGGATGTAATTTGATTGTCCTGATAAATAATTAAAGTCATCTAAAAATACATTGAAAGTTTGGCCGAATTAATTCGTCCAAGATTGAAAGTGACTTCTTTTTTTGGCAAAAATGACCACTTAATCTGATGTAACGTAGCCTAAACTTATTTTTTTGAGTAAGTTATGTTGCCTAGGTTATCTTAAAGTTTCCAACATTTGTACTTACAGAAAAGTTTTGTTGCAATAACGTTCACAGTTGTTAAATAAATTGTGAAAAATGTTAAAATAGAAAATGCAACTTGTTAAAAATTCTCCATACAAAACGTGAATTTCATAGGCAAGGAATATTTAGTTTTGCAGAAAAAAAGCTTTTGCGTTCCGATCTGGGTATACTGGATTATATTCGCAAAAACTTGGAAAATCATTTTAAAAAAATAGAATATTTCACCACAGTTGTGTTCAAAGACAATTGACAACTGAATTTTGAAGCTCGTTCATTGGTGGATGCACACTCAGCGGAGTTAGAGTTTGCGCGCAAAACCTAACTACTGAATTTCTTGACCAATCAGAGATTACCATCAAAACTCGAGAGTTAGATTTTGCTTATATGCATCCGGGCGCCTGGCAGCTGTTTAGTGGTGGGGCCCCACCAGTGAACCCCCACCGTGGGGGTGAGAATAGTTGGGCAACAAAGGGGTTATAAAATCATTTGCACAAAGGTGTGCAATTTTATAAAGTTCTGGATTTGGTGTGATATTATAGCTAATTACGTGTTTAATTTAAATATAACATTGGAAGGCATTTTGGTTGGGAGAAAAGTAGTGCCAGGCGACGTCCAAAGTACGCGTAAAACTTGTCGCTTGGTACAAATTTTTCCCCGACCAATACGCCTGGCAGTTATATTAGAATACATAATAATTAAATTGCACACCTTCAATTTCCCATCAACTCTCACCCCCACCGCTGAACAGCTGTTAGGCGCCCGGATCTATATAGATAGTATGGCACACTAACTAGAGGGATTTCGTTGCTCTATAAATTGCAAACCTATTTCCGTGGCTAGCTCTTAGTATATTAAGATAGTAGACGTGCTTTCCGCACTGATATTGCTTCTCTCAGTCTTATCAATAATCCCGTCGACTGACAACGCTTTTACGAAAGAACGTAGGTAGGTAACTATATCACCGGACACACACGTAGCGGATGCGACTCCAAGCATAACGATTTAACGTGACCACCATTCTGGAATGCTAAAGGCAAGACTACGGTCTATGAGATTTAAATTAAAGCTTTTATATCAAACTATACCCCAACCTTATAGGTAACTTTAACTAACATCAATTTAAATGCGTAAGTAACAGAGTCTCGGAGAACTCGGTACGTTGAAAATTTTAGATGATTGCTATCTGTTTCCCTTTCATTGTGAAACTAACCATCTACTTCGCGAATGCCGGCCAGTGGAAACTTACTTAGTTAACATTAGTAGCCACAAGTTGGCGTGTTCACGAGCGGTGACATAATAGTAGTGTTGCCCTTGAACATGAAGTAGATGCGGTAACAGACGACGATGCGGGCGTTCCTAGCACTTTACGTCTATTCGCGAGGTTAACGCTCTTGCGAGGCCGCTGAGTGCCGAGCGGCGGCGGCGGCGGCGCCGAGTGCGCACCGGAACAAACACCCGCGCGGCCCCCGCTCAACAATCGCTCACATGTGAAAACGGCCGCTGCCCGCCGATAAGATAGGTACCTGCCCTCACGCAACGCCGCCGGCCCCATCTCCGAGCTTGTGTGAATTCACCTCTGTTAATTTAAGCGCCCCACGGACGTGTCTGTCGGTGGGGCGACAATAAAACTTTTTACAGAAAAAACATAAAGTAGTTTATTAAGCTCTCTGAGACATGTCAGCTTTAAAATAAACCCATTACAAATTTAATATCCAAGCTAGTTATTATTCCAGAGTAAATTGTGCCATTCAAATAATGATACATAATACTGGCCTGGCTCGCTCGACACCGCGAATCATACGCCCGCCGCCGCACGTCTACGATACGAACACAACGCTTTAGGGCAGTCGTTAGGAACACACTCTTAACAAAAGGGAACAAATTACATTTCAGTAATTGATTTGTTACCTACAAGTTTATTCATCGGGCCATTATTGGATTTAAAGTTTCAGACTTCTAGCGAGACCGATATCCGAGGAGCGAGTGAAAGGAGCTGGAGCGTGAACTTCTCGAGAAAAAACAACAAGACAGCGGGCGGCGACGAACAACAAAAACCGTTGCACAAAAACATATGATCCCACGAGGGTGGCGGGGGGGCGCGGGGGAGTCCCGAGGCGTGCTGGAATGCGCTCGGGCGAGCGGCGTGGGAGGCACCGCCCGCCGCCGCGCCGCAGCCGCGGGCGCGCCGCACACGCCGCAACGCAACCCTCGCTGTAAACAAACCTATTCTCATCTCGTTGTGGTTCGAACCTCGGCTGCTGACACTTCGCCTTCCAAGAATACTAACCTCCTTTGTAGTTACTAATACAAGTTTCCAAATCAACTTGGAGATCAAATGGAGACTAAAAGCAACTTTAGGGAACTGTATTGTGTCCAGGGTTATGGCTATTGGCTCCGTGCACGCTTTTAGCGCCACCTAGCGTGTTGCAACTTTGTTGGCTCTGACCTGACCGTTTTGATATGTAATGGCGGCATTCTGACAAAATGTTAAAAAATACTACACATATTGTGTTATTAATGTAAATTTCAAAATGTCTGTGATTTGGGGGGACAAAGTGTTGTGAAATCATTTTTGGTCATTTAAATTAAATATGGCAAGTAAGATCTATTCAAAAAGAGTGTTTTATTTTGGTTATATCAGGGTTTGTTTACTTCTTTTATAGTTGTAGATTTTGTAAAACAAGAGGATAAAGCTACTTTAATAATTTTACTAAGTGATAATAAACATGTATAATTATTCCTGTATCGCTAATAATAAATATCGTTTTCAAACAGATTACAGAGCCTTCATTATTTCTACTTTTTGCCACCATGAGCGCTGCGATCGATTATTATACCTTCGCACCCTCCCAATAGGCTAACTTACATTGCTATCGTAATTACTTTGATTTGACAGATGAGTGTGATATATTGCTAGTTTTCTTTGGTAAGTTTTCATGTGTGTCAAAAAGAAGCCTAGCAATGTATGACAAGACAACAAATCGGCAAATCAAAGCTTCGTTATTTTTAGCCGATTGACCCACAGGACAAAATACATGCCCGTTAAAGATACTCCTAAACCTTCATCCAACCAACAATAACAAATGATCTGCTTTTTTAAGCAGATCATTAGACTTTTTAGTCTAAAAAATATTCACTGAAAAAAACAACAGATCTAACCAGCAGGAATGTTTCACTTCACTAAAGTCCCTAATAGTAAATAAATACTTTACAGTGAAGCTAACTGACAATTAAATCTTTAGCTATCCAAATTATTGAGAAATTCAGGGTTCATTGACACGGGGGAAATGACAGGCAGGCGAGACTGTGTCGTGAGGTGACGTGGTATCTAGATGCTAATTAGTTTCTGCTACAAACAATAACATATTGTGGCTGTATTCTCGGTTTTTTGTTACTGGAAAATATAATTGTCGTCTGACTGAAAAAATGGCATTTATTTTAAGAACTCTCTAATTAAAAAAACATGACTCGGTTAAAAAGATGTTAAGTTTGTACCAACCCAAGTGATGCTGTTCTTATGGATGCATAGACTAATATTTATTGGCGCCATGGCGTGTGCTACAATTGAAGTCCTTCATTGATCGATAATCCCTACTAATATTATGAAATGCGAAAGTAACTGTCTGTTACACTTTCACGCCTAAAGTACTGAAATGATTTTGATTAAATTTAGTACAGAGATAGATGGGACTTTTGGAGAAGGACATAAGCTACTTTTTATCCCACTGTTGGGCGAATCTCAGCCCGATATAACCTGTAGTCCACGCGGCCGATGCTGCAGGCGGAAAGTTAGTAGGTAATAAAATAAACTAAACAGTTAACAATGTAATATGTAAGCTCACCTCTAGCAGCTAGTGCGATGAAGGTCTGCGCATGCCGCTGCACCATCTCAGTGTTGACCAGCCCTCGCAGCGGCAGTCGTGACAATAGCAGCGGCAGGAAGTCGTGAGCAGTCACGCCCGCCACATCCCACTTTAGCTTTGACAGCACCAGCAACTCCCAGCTCTGTTACCAACGAAAAAAGTCCCAATTAGCACAGAGAAAGAAATCTATTAGAATTATTTACATCTTACACTTTTCTGAAGATCAAGTTATGGAAGTTTCGTGCTTGATTATTGTATATGACTATGAGCCAATAAAAAAACCAATAATTTTTATAAAATATGCTTTCTAGACGAAACAATCAGCGTCCTCGCAGACTACAGACTTTCTATCGCCCGATAGTTGGTTTTTATATGAAGATAGAATCATACTGATTAAAGGCCCGACCCAACTACCGTCCGACAGGTCTGTAGTTTGCGGGGACTCTTGGGGACAGTCATTGTTACATCTTAGGAGCATTCTCATCATCTACGGATTTCACATAGTTGTCTGTGTAGCCAGTTCTCGTAACAAAATGTGACCTTTCGTAAAAAATGCTGTCATGAATAGAAAACAAAGATTTCTTATTTTTTTAGAAAGATAACACTTTGTTCATTCACTGGTGCACTTACCCTATACCAAAAACATTGTTTAATCTAAGCCCTATACGTATATCTTGGCCTTGGCTGTTGAAAACAAAGGTTGCCAAACAAAAGAACAACGGAATAGGGCTGTTAAAAGAAAGTGTTGAGTCGGTGGGACAATAAAGTGGCACTCCCGCTGGCACATCCGTCCCGTAATCGTGAGCGCACCGAGTTTCGCCCGACTTCCCGGAATGGCGTACCGTACCTACTCTATAATAACCCACACATTGTCGTGAACACAATACTACCAGTAGGAGTAGGAATTAACAATTCTTATAAATGAACGTAATCATATTCACATAGAGAAGTCATTCAAAAGGCATTTCGCATTCGCAAACTTAAAGAATTCATTTAGATAAAGGAACTTGACCGATACGTTAACGATAATTAACAGAAACAATGTATAGGATAGGTAGGTACTAATATGTATTCTATAGGATAAACGTATTTGAAATATGTACATATCTGCATAATTAATTTTATAAAGAAACTTGCAATTTATCACTGTTTTTCTTTTGTCATCTACTAACAAAGCTGACCTAGATTATATTAATTAATATTATTAAACTAAACGGTGTACGTAACTGTGCTGATATCGAGGCAGTTAATTTTATGAATAACTTGATTATTGAGTGTACACATACACACATACACGTACGCGATGCATGTCCGTTGACAGATAATACTCATGTTTACTTAACTCAATCGGCGGGGTCGCACTACTCGCCTGCTCATCCCCACCATACAGCTTTGTGCTTCATACACAAGCATTAGAGTTCGTTATCGTTCAGCAAGAGAGTGTGCTTAGGGCATCTTTCTTTGTAATCAAACAGTTTGTGAATGAATGAAGACTCATCGCTGGAAGTTGAAATAACTAACTCCGAGTGTCTGCCAGTGTGAGACCTTACTCTGGTAGGTAGTGTCGGTCGTCAGTCCACAATTAAATGGGTTCTTTATATTCGGAAACAATTGGTTTTCTCAGATACAGCGGCTATAAATCGGCTGAATAGATAGATACTTGGATGAGCAAAAACGCGTTAACCGCGTGGTGGTATGCGGGTCGACCGCGAAACGAAACTGCCTTTCGGAGAAGTTGCGACCGGTTGAAGAACTCGAAAACAATGCGCTCATAAAGTATTCACCGCAGATGGCGTCGCGCGCGATGCCATACGGATATGTCTACTAGAGTCTACTACGCATATCTGTTCAAGCGGGTCGAAGTATGTGACATCATCCCGTATGATATGAGAGCGCGCCCGTATCAGCTGAGCTGAAAGCGCTGCAACGGAGGGAGGGTTCAGATTGTTCAGAACGCGTACGCAGAACCCGAGCCTCGCGGAATGCGGCTCGAGAGTTTACGGGCTAGTGTTCATTAGAGGAGGCGGAGCGCGGCAGTGGCCACCGAGCCGCGTTACAGCCAATAAAGCGAGCTATGCAAACAGTGGTCGCCGCCCGCGACGCACTCGCAGAATTCCGCACTCGGTTCCCATGCTTTATCCAATTTCATCGAACGGTCAACGGTGTGACTGCGTCGCTGTTAAAATCGAACAATGAGGGCGGTGTCGCGTGGCCACTACGCTCCTGAGACTAAACAACTTCGGAATTTTCCAGATGCGGATAAGAACACGCATAACCGGCCAGGCATTCGCTATTAAAACCGAGCACACATTCGAGAAACGAGGCTTCGATTAACTTAGCTCGTTGACTCCATACCCGCATAAATTCTCTCAATTCTCTACTATAATAGGCAAGTAGGTGCATCTACTGGTTTAAAAATTCTCCAAAGCCCTTTTTACGATAACTACATCTTCAGAAGTTTTTTCTCGATCTCTTGATACTTATCTGTCGGAAGCCACACAAGTAAGTGTTGAATACTAAACTGCACGAGCATGTTAAACGTGAATGGCATGCGAAAATAATATAACGCTTACGTAAGAGCAGTCATTTGGTTTTCGTAAGGGCACAGAATAACTAATAGTACAAGTGTAGTGTAGCAACATTCTTTATCCATCAATTAATTTTCCATTGATAGTGTGGTGACTGGTGAGTGGTGACAGTAGAAGGCAGGCAGAATGGCCAGCCGTTTCAAATCACTCAAGATTCGCTTTGCCACAATTTTTTTCTGCAACGTTGCCTTGCCATTGCCATTTTCGGCCGCATTGGAATAGTTTCTCGCGGTTACCAGTTAAAATTTATTATCATCTAAGCTCATTTAACGCCTTTTTGATATTATGTGATAATATGTATTGGAAATGTTTTAAGAGCGTGATGGATGAGTGTGGTGCATATAATAGCATAACTGCATTTTCATTAGTCCTGGGGGTTTTACTAGTATCCGGCCGGAAACCCGTAGTCTCATCGCGCCGTGAGATCCGCAAACAATCGCTCGTGCTCGTGCCGTGCTAAAAGGCTAATAAGGATCATTGTCTACATTAATAAACAAAACAAAGTTTTCATTTCCTTTACTGGTGGGAAAGTTGGTGCGTCTTTTTAAATAATAAATTACTTTTAGCCGACTCCACGTCCTCAAGTCTAATTCAATACGGATTACGGACGCGACTTGAAAATGGTGTAGAAAAGATACCAACTAAGTAGAAATTTTGTTAACGTTATGAAAACGTCAAGTGACTTTAAGCGAGACCGATAAATAAATTTTATTCCCAGCGAATATTGCAAAAGTGCATATTTACTTAGTTCAGATTTCAGCAATCGAATAATAGCGTAACTGTTAACTAACAATAAGGCACTTCCAGTCGTTATTATTTTCACTTTTGACAAAGTGCGCGTCGGCTCGTAAACGTATTCTTCAAATTATAATAAACATTTACGGTGGTGGTGAGATGTGAGAGCGCGCGTTATATGGCGTTTATGGTCGCTGAGGGCGGGAACCGCCTGGATGCCGAGCCGCGCTCTTTTTGCTCGGAGTCTCAAGACAGAGCCAGTCGGACCGCGCCTCGACCACTCGCAATTATCCATCGCTTACAATCGAGATGGATATTAAATTAAAAAGAACGAACTGACTGATTGACATATTGCCGAAATTAAAAGGAGCACTGATTTTTTGGAAGATTTACCGTAGTTGTTAAAAAAAGTATGTTTTATCCGTTTTTACTTTAAATATGAGAAAAACACCGTCATAAATCAAAATGCATTAAACTGTTAAGCAAAAGTAATACTTACATAGAAATGCGTTAAGCTATTTCGAACAATATTTAATAATACAGTTTCTTTGCGCCAGATTACCATTGGTTTCATTCGATACACATGGTTGAATCAAATATGCATAAATAAACTATTCATCTCCAATGATACCGCTATTATTCTATTAATGCAATACAACTTAGATGTTTAGAAAAAATCGATAAATAGAACATCCATACGTACGATGATACGACGTCAAATCACGAGTATTTCGATACATTAAAACGACTACGGTTTCCGTAGCACTGTGCTACGAGGTTGCTACGGCGGCGGCGCGTAGTTCGAAGCGCGTAGTATTATTGTATTCTGTGGTCATGCATTATTTTTAGTTTCTATCATGAAACTACGGTAAAAGTTTATTAGTTTAGTTTTGTTTTACGGAAAATCAGTGACGTAATTTAATTTTGTTAATAGGTTTATTTTGAAATATTCAGGTCTACATTTTTTTATAGTTTTGATTATCAAAATGAACTACTTACACACAAGTTGTACACGGAAATAACTATTTCTATCGATGTTTGTGACAATTGACGTTGTAATTCTTGTTATTTATTATACAGATATATGAATGTGAGCAGTCAGCCACCTCTTCGAGCACCTGAATGAACCTAGGAGCGCGTGTCAAGATTTTTGATTTTACCAAACCTACATAATAAGTAAATAGCGATAGCGACCGTTAATTTTTATATTATTTCCAAAAGATTTCTTTTGAAAAGATTGTAATACCTATATTGCCCATACCAGTGCTATTATCTATCACGTGTGACTCAGCAATTAGTTATCGGCGTTGCCTTTACGTTGCTGTCGACGATAATTGCTCACGACTTACATTTAAATAAAAAAAACAAGTTTTGATTGAAAAATCCTCACGGTAATTGGTGGTCGAGTTTAACTCATGAGTCTTCAAAACGTGTCTGAAACTGAAATGAAAATAAACCTTTTGTTGTATTCTAGAAGGCTTGCGATATCGAATACGGTGTTGATCAAATTATAGTATATATGTTATGTACTATAATTTATTATTATTAGAAGAAGCGCTCATGGCGGAACTTGACAGACTGATCGTACTCGATCACGTTTGTTAAGCAACGCTCAGTCCGGTCAGGTGTCGGATGGGTGACCGTCAATGTGGCATTACAACTGAGCGCTTCCGTGCTTCGGAGGGCACGTTAAACCGTCGGTCCCGGCTGTTGTCATCTGAGCCAAATTAGAGGCCTTACAGGCGGCTTGATAAACTCTAACACCAGAGGTGGCCACTAATCCTCATTCGATAAGAAAAAGATTTATTATTGATACCATGAAGGTGTGATTTTATTTATTGGCGCAGTGAGTGTGGGCAGAGGTCGTCGGCGGCGTGAGAAAAAGCGGCGTGCTCCGTCTGTAATTGGGCTGATTGAAACGCGGGCCTCGCTCGCTGTTCCGAGAAGCTCGCCGGCTCGTTAGGGACACTGTCCTGTCCCGTCCGTTCAGGGCAGACGGTCCGCCTCCGCGACATTCCGAAACCATGTTTAAACCCAGAAATTATTTCATACCTACCCTCTTTGCATTATAATCAACCACAGTAACATATGTTGTATGTTCATAAATTCATGATGCACGTTAAATAACAGTATTTATTCATCTCTCTAAGTGAAAATGTTTAGTTTAACTTTTTATAAATGGGAGTTATAGTTTGGTGTTGGTTTGATCTCATCATCCTCTGTACCCACATTATGGTTGCAAATAAAGTATTGAGTATCTCATTTTTGAAAATTATTCGACCCTTATGAGTAGGGTTACCAGATCTAATAATGAGATTTCCTGACTTTTATCACTTATATCTACATTCTTCATTTAGTTGACGATTGATATTTTTTTCTCATTAATTTGTTCAACAATTGTTTAACTTTTTGGGATATCAAAAATTCCTGACAACTACAGTTTTTCCCTGTTTTCCTGACAGATGCCTTAAATTCCTGACATGTCAGGAAAATTCCTGTCATCTGGTAACCCTATTATGAGGGAAAAATGGAACACAATGGGACCAAGCGGCGAGCGGATGCTAATAGTCTATCATAAATAAATAGGAGTAGGTACAGTCAACAAAGTTATGACCTTAAAACAGTTTGAAAACAAATCGCTCGCAAGGATAGAACTAAAAGTTCGTCTTTTACCTGCCTCCATTGTTTTTTATACAAAAGATGCTTTTGTGAATTTTCGGTAAATGCAAGGACAATACAGACTACTCAATCTAGAAATGAACATAAGGTGTTCAGCTCATAGCTTTGCTGACTGTACCTACCTACAAGATTTATAAATAAGTCCTTTGGTAAATAAATACTAAGGTACCTAGGTATACGAATGTATTACTCAACGTTTGTTGTTATATACTACCTAACAACATAAAGGAAAGGCAGTCAGAAGTGTAATGTGACTAATGAGAACACAAGTGCATTCCTGCGCTTGCGGCTATGCCTACAAAACAGGTCGAATGTAACGCAAAGATGGCGTGCACTCATTATCTGGTGAGGCCCCGTCGGGTGGCGGCGCGGCAGCGGGCGCGACAGACGCTCGCGCACAACACGTAGGTATCAGCCGTTGCACCCCGAATTGACACGGAAACCAGTAAACGATTAACTACATGGCTTATTAAACAACAGGACAACGGCTGGGCGACACTCAGAAAATGTGACTCCAATTTACACCCATAACATTGTGCGTGTGTGACACCGACTCAAACAGTCGCCTATAATTGTATTTTTTATGAACATCACGTCACAGATTTATTTTTATATCCTGGCTGGAGTGCCTGGCTATTTTTGTTGGCCGATTTTCTTAGAGTAGTAAGTAGGTATGACATATGATAAAACCGATTTTAAAATCTAAAATTCCAGTTCTCGCGGATGTTGAAAAATCATTGGATTGAACGACACTAACGAACCAAACGCAAGATCGGTAGATGCGATGCGCGCGAGTCGCAAAAAGCAGTCGCGCAAGAAACGCCGCTGGTTAATTGAGATCAGCTGTTGTGTCGGCCTAGGCGAAGAAAGTTTATTACTTTTAAAGACAGCATTTAGAGCAGAACTATTGGGGACAGTAAGCCGTGCCGTGCGGTATAGGCTTATTTCTACATGTGATTCCAGAAAATGTATGATAAGAAGTCGGTTTTTGTGAAATCTAGGGCTATTGTAGTTGGATAAAAGACGGTCACACTTACGCAGAGATCGGCTAGCGTGATGCTGTTCGCCGTGTAGAAGATGAGCAGCTCTGCGGGCAGGCATCGTGAGCTCGGCTCCCGCAGTTTTGACGCCAGCAACAGACATGTGGTGCCCAGGAGCTGTACTTGGCTCTTCCGCATCGCACACACGCTTAGGAACCTATCCAGGTATGACACCGCCAGTGGAAATACTTCCTCTTGGCAACCCTGGTCTTCACATACCTGTAAACAAATACTTATTTAAGTATTTCAACAAAGTACAATAGGAAGTTTTCCTAGAACATAGGTTTACCTAGCGTTCTTATTTCTTAAGTATTTAACGCCGCACCCAGTTTATGTTGAGTTTATCGTACGGAATTCCCGATAACCTATATATAAAATTGAAATACACGCTCATTGCGATAATACGAGGCGCATTGCTTTCCAGCAGTAACTTTTCTTATCAGCGGGATTGTAGGTAGTTATAAGTAGCAAAGTAGCTAATTTGAGTGCCGGAAACGACCCTAATACTTGTTCCTTATTACACGCTTTTTGCGTTGTGTCTAGCGAAGCTAACAATTTAGATGTAGGTATCTAAAAATAAATCACTATGATGACAGATCTATGCAACGTACCTATGAACAAAGTTAGGAAAACTTTTTCAGATCATGTAGGTAGAAAGTTTACAAAAGCAATTAATGTTATTTCAAACGAGGTACCTATAATCTAACTACAGTTAGTACTTTATTAGTCAATAACAGAGAAGTGCACGAGAGTCATGGCATGGCATGCCAGTAATTGCCGGGGACGTTTCGCACGGTAGATGTAACGCGACGCGGCGGATGTAGGTAGGTACCTACCTAGGTACGTAAAATCTCATCATGCACAGTATCACCTACGCGACATACTTGCGCTCAGCTGACTGTCTCACGCTCTTGTCAGCTGATTCAAGCACTATTTCTAGGGATAATAGTCCACTCCCACACTGACGAACAATTGAATTTATACCTCCTAGGTAGGTAGGTACATAAAACTCTTCAATCATAAAGCTATAACTGGGTAGGTACCTACCTACCTAGATTGATTAGGTCGAAAACCTTTGGATTGAAAGTACCTAGCCGTGCGTAGGTCCTACCCTAGGTACCTACCTACCCATACTTTTTCAATTTCAATTAAATAGGTACCTAGGTAAGTACCTATTTAATTAAAATTGAAAAAGTATCTAGATTCTTTCGTAGATATGCAATGTTACTTCACTGATAAGTTGATAAGGGTACAACAATAAAGCTTACTTACACACACAACACAACCAACAAACAACAACTGATAAATAAAAGTTTTCAGAACTTTCCACAACGAATTGATAGCTAAGTACTAGGTAGGTACCTACCTAAGTTGGTTATGGAAACATTAACCTCAGAAGATTCTTTGATTATTTAAATAATCAGAGAAGGATGATACGTAGGTATAGTTCGAATCACGAAAGATGACCACAAATGGCGCCCATCTTCGCGTCATAACTCATGAAGAAAAGACATTAGACAAAATAATATTTCATATATTTAAATAATATCGACATATCTATATGAATATGAAATATTATTTTGTTTAAAGTCTTTTCTTCATGAGTTATGACTTTATAATTATGACGCGAAGATGGGCGCCATTTGTGGTCATCTTTCGTGATTCGAACTATACCTACTTATATTTTACTATTATATTTTATTTGATATAAGTATCCTATCATCGAGTCGGATGCACTTAATTTCATCTAAGGCACTTAATGATTACTAATGTAAGTACCTATACAAAGATAAAGTAACGTGGTGTGGGTCATTGACCGTGCAGTCGTAGAACGTTTCGGTCTGCTTGTGCTGAAACATGGTATGTGACTGGTTTAGTTAGACAGGGACCGAGGTATAGCACAGCACAGCAGACTGACGTGACGACACCGGGGCCGGTGCGCAGCCGCAGCGTGACGTCAGCACCCGGTGCCGGCTGCGCTCCACGTGGCCTCACTGCACTGCCACTTCACAGCTGACTTAGGTGTACTTTAATAAAACCATCTACTTATTACTTCCCTCCCCTCACTCAACCAACCCGTGCAATCATAAAACTAAAACACTCCAGTTTCCATACGAACGTCATCATAGCACAGAATAGATTTTAGTCATAGAGCAATATTTTAATGATTGGCATTGAATCTAACTCACTGCAATTAGCCGTGAACTCTATGTAACCTAAAATAACTAAAATGTGTTTGTACATATGCTAAAGCACAGAATACATAATAGTACAAGTGCTCAAGCACCAATCACCGTTGATAATATTGCGCGTCCGGTCGGCGTCAGCTGAGTATGTCAAAATCAGCTGATTATTCAAATAGAACGAGCAAATCGCATCGGTCGGCGACCGCGCGCCCGCGCGCGCCGGGGCCCCTCGCGCCGACTCATCATCAGATGCTACGCCAACAGATCCCATCCAACGGCTCGCTACTTGCACCGGTCAACACTATTATTAGTTAACTAATTTACATTTTCCTAACCACTAAAATAAAACTGAATAGGTACCCCTATATAGTTCTACGTAATTATTATGACATTCTGATAAGATTCTACTCATAAACGTAATCAGCTGATCATGTAAACAAAGCTACAAGTACGACTATTTGTTATAATAAGCCCAACGACTCACCGTTTGAGGACATCATCGTTTCAAAGACACTAGCACATCATCACGACTTTCAAGTTTCGGCTGTAAATTGCATTTAGTCACTGTTCCTTCTGTCCTGGTAGAGGGGTCATATGACGAGCAGCCGGTGGCTGGAGCATACGGGTGCCACCGACGTCGTCGGCTACGGGGAGTGTTCAGTGTACCTACACGTGGCCGGAAAACGCGACAAAATGGCGATCGTTCGGGCAGCGCGGGTGGTGCGGGCGGAGTGGGTGCGGCATGCGCGGGTGCGCTCACCTCTAGCATCCACTCGGCGACCAGGCGGCGCATGTGGGGGGTGATCTCGGTCTGCACGGTGCCGAAGTAGTTGGCGGTGACGGCGTAGCGCTCCTCGGTACGCAGCAGGTTGTCCAACACGCGCCGCCGCAGCAGCACCGGGTCGTGCACGGCGACCTGCGGCGCAGCCCTGGATGCGCCTGCGACTTCGCCCTCGCTGCTAGGGCTTACGCGCTCCGCGCACAGCAGCTCCATTTCACACCGCACTGCGGCTTATTGAGGGCTAGCGGCTAGCGCTCGCTCGCGGTGACGGCGACGTGTTTATGCAGACAGCTGATCGTGCGCAAGCGAGCGGCGTACGACAAACTGTATGTTGTGTTGCGACGGCGAGCGCCCGAGTCGCAGTGAACAAATGGCATGCGGCCGGCCGGCGAACATATGATCGGCGGGGAGCGGAGCGGAGGCGGGCGGGGCGGCCGTTGAGGCCCGCACGCAGGTTTCTCCCGATTCGACGTTCAAATAATAATACATAACACACGTTCTCTTGCTCACTCGCCTCTTTGTGTTTACCATACCTTCCTTTTCTAAATAATATTTACAAAATAAGATGAATTCCATTTCCGAAGATGGAGCAGAGCAGGTAGGTAACTAGGTACCTACCTACTTATTAATAAAGTTCAAAACGTATTGAAGAATTAATCGACCCTTAAAAGGCCTTAACCGGTATTAGGATTAAGGAGTTCAGTCATTTATGTATTCTATGTTAGGAGGTCAAACCAAAATACTGCTTATAAAATTATGAGCGAAATTGTAACCTAGGGTTACCATTTCAAAATTTTGCGAGCCCTGACAAAAAGCCGGACATTTCAATAAAAGTCCGGACATATAGGTTACCTACCTATGTTATTTTTTTCAAAGAGAAATGACTGAAAAAATGATATCTTCCGCTATGCTATGATGTATTTTATTTTAACACGTTTTAATTAGGTTGCTATCTCGTTTGTTTGTTTGATTCCCCACAAAGTTTGCAAACGATTTTATACTAGCTTCCCGATGAGCTAGACTTGAAACTTTGAACATAGGTCAGAACTGAAAGGCAATGCAATATTATGGTGTCATTGAGCTGATCTGATGATGGAGCCAGAAGAAAGACACAGGAACTCTATGATGAGACGATACAACCCCATCGTATTTGGGCTCATTTGAATCGTCTTGACGAGCGAGTTCTTTGTTGGGAAATAGTTTCCAGGGTCAGATGATGAATCCAGAAGAAGGAAACAGGAACTCTTTAATAAAACCACGCTACTCCATCGAATTTGGGCTCGTTTGGATCATCTTGACGAGTACTTTGTTGGAAAATAGTGTCCAAGGGTCTGATGATGGAGCCGGAAGAAGGCCACTGGAACTCTGTAATAAAACCATGCAACTCTACCGAGTTTGAGCTCGTTTGAATCGTCTTAACGAGTACTTTATTGGGATATAGTTTTTAGGGTCTGATGATGAAGCTGGAAGAAGGACACAGGAACTCTATAGTAAAACCACGCTACCCCATCGAGTTTTAGGCTCGTTTGAATCGTCATGACGACTACTCTGTTGGGAAGTAGTGTCCAGGGTCTGATGATGGAGCTGGACGAAGGCCACATGACTTCTGTAATAAAACCATGCAACCCCATCGAGTTTGAGCTCGTTTGATTCATCTTGACGAGTACTCCGATAGGAGATTATATATTTTTAGTTTTAGCTCGTTAACTAAAAAGCAGAAAATAATAATTTACTGAAAAAATATCTTTTTTTAAAATACTTTTTTAAAACGGATTTAAAAGTATAAAAATCAGACTAAAAACATAAAAGCGGACTAGTAAAAACAGACTAAAAAGTATAAAATAAATTCTTTTGTAAATATTTTTCAACTAACCCTATCAACGGAAGTTTTAAACCTAAAAACGTGGGTCGTATGCTAAAGACAATATTGATGATAAATTTTACAAAATGCGCCCCTCGTTTTTAAGTTCAAAACTTCTGTAGGTATAGGGTTATAAATATTTACAGAAGAATTTATCTTATAAGTACTTTTTAGTCTGTTTTTACTAGTCCGCTTTTATGTTTTTTGATCGATTTTTATACTTTTAGTCCGTTTTAAACACGTGCTTTTAAAAACAGTTTTTTTTCAGTACATTATTTGTTGTGTGCTTGCATTTAAAAGCACAAGATAAAATGTTCCTTCCAAAAAAAGAAATTGATTTTAGATCTCTAATCTCTCTCTTTTTACCTATTTTTGGTACCTATACTGTAGGTACATGGATGTGGCCCAGACTCCATACATTTTGGGACATCTCTTTCGAACACTACCTAGGTACCTACTGCTATGTATGTTTTATAAATAGTAGGTATACACCGCCCAATCTAAAAAGTCGGACAAATTACAAAGCCGGACAAAGTCCGGACAAATGTCACAAATCCGGACAGATGGTAACCCTAATTGTAACTAGTATGATAAAGTAACCTACCTATAATAGTCCTACTCGTACGATTAAAAAAAACCGCAAATCGATGTACAGCAAAGCCGTTTGGTACACGTATACTTGAGGTGCAAACAAAATTTTGAACCCGCAATTCTTAAAAATTCTTCCCTTAGGAGAGGAGTTATGGTGTCATCTTTTTTTTGTATGGGGAAAATTTTTTTTTGTTCTAAAACCTATCGTGTATGTTATGGTATCGAATGAAAGTGCTTGCTGAGCTGGTTCTAAAAATATATCACATCATTACATTTCAGCCACTTGTTTTAAATTAAACCAAAAAACATTTTCAAAACATACCAAGTTTGAGCTCCTTCAGATCCGATGTGGTTAAATTATTTATTGTAGAATACACCTTAAGAGTTATATAATATCCTCATATCAAATCACAAGAGAGCAATTTTGAAAATATTTACATTTAGTATTTTTTTCTCATTTTTTCCCAAACTTACGTTTGTATGGGAATTTTGGTTTATTTTAAAGCAAGTGCCGAAATGTAATTATGTGATATATTTTTAGAAACTGCTCAGAAAGCCTTTTTCATTTGATATTACAGACAATAGGTTTCAGAACAATCATATACCTATACTATAATCACTTTGTAAAAAAGCTTCGTTCATGAAAAAAATAAAAAATAAACTTAATATCAATATTTTCAAAATTGCTTTCTTGAGATTAGATATGAGAATATTCCATATCATTTGAGGTATACTTTATAAAAAAATGTTCAACCATATCGTATCTGTACGTAGACAGACTAAACGGTTGGTAATGTTGTGGTAAGATATGTTTTGAAAATGTTTTTTGGTTTAATTTAAAACAAGTGGCTGAAATGTAATAATGTGATATATTTTTAAAACCGGCTCAGCAAGCCCATTCATTCGATACCATACACGATAGGTTTTAGAACAAAAAAAATTTTTTCTCCATACAAAAAAAAGATGACATCATAACTCCTCTCCTAAGGGAAGAATTTTTAAGAACTACGGGTCCAAAATTTGGTTTAGACCTCAAGTATACGTGTACCAAACGGCTATGCTGTACATCGTTTTGCGGTTTGCCATTAATTTTAAGCTCGTAGAACGACCACTATAAGCAGGAAGAAAAATTAAAGTGCCGGGTACATAAGTAACAATAAAAACAATTCCACTTTTTACTACCTACTTGGGGATAGGTACCTATATACGTAGATATTTTACATCCACGCAGGTAGGTAAATATGCTATTATTGTAGATATTGTCACAGGTATTCTAACATTTGTTGACGATACAAAAGACCGTCCTCGTTCGATACAGTGAGTACTCAGTAGGTTAGGTACCTAGGGTGAATATGCCTAATATCAGCCCCCGAAGGATTTTTATTATAAATCATAAATAATTTATTCACATTGAAACATGGTAAATACAGCTCTTAGAATCAAAATAATGTTCAGCCTATTTCGCCCTTAACAATGGCATGTGAATGTCAAAATTAAAATTAAAACTATATTTTACTGATAAACTGATAAATTTACTGATAAATTTAAACTTTGGATCTCTGTTGCTGCCACAATTGGTCAAAAAAATATTGTTGATACAGTTTTAAGTAGGTTGATTAATCTTCATTACGAATATAATACATAATTTTACGTGGTATTGGGCAATAAAAATAGAGAAGCGTATAAATGCACGAAGGGCGAAAAACCCTAATTCCAGCCGTCTTTACCCTAATATCAGCCGCTTTGTTCCCTAATTCCAGCCGGGTACAGGATGTTACAAAATAAAACGACCACGTCTGTTATGAATTAAAAAAATATTAATTTGGTAACTCTCAATAATTATAATAAAACACTAAAGGCTTTAAAATTATGATCCCTATAACAAGTCATTGAAACTTACACCTCTCCTGTAGATATTAATAAATTTAGAATATTATTATATTAAAAATGGCGTAACAAAAATTGAACTTTGGTTTAAAAAACGTATAATTAACGAGCACGAAAACGTTTTGATTATTTGAAACCTTTTAAACCGTTTTCCAAGAAGTGGATTTCAATATACATTTTTTATATTGAATTTCTTTCTTTGTTTCTATGACTGAAAAAAATATGAGTTTTTATTATTACTTTTTTACATGTCATATAAAAAAATACAAGATAATTAAAATCATATTTGAGAACACCCTGTATATTGCCGTAAAGTTTTGATGACCGGCTGACGTTAGGTTCTAATATAACTTCACTTCTCTCTTTATAACTTCACAAAACTCTTAAATGCTGTGTCACTTATAATGGGACACTTATTAGTCTATGTATGTCTGTATTATTTTATTTTTTGTAATTGTTTGATAAGTGTTCTGCTAGTGTACCTACTAAAATAAATATAAATAAAAATATAGTTCCTAATATCAGCCCCTAATTTGCAGAGCAAACAACTTAGGAATTGAACATTATTCATCCGTCTGTATTTAGGCCATTGGGAGCAGTGTAAGTAATTCTAGCTAATAGCACTACAAATTCCAACCTTAAGATGAGCAAATTAAGATGAATTTGATTTCCTAAACGAAAGTTAAATACCCAACATCAGCCCCCGGCTGATAAAAGAAATTTATGGAAAATCACCGACTAAACTCCAGCCACCATATTTTTTTCGAAATTAGTTAATTTAATTACAAGCTAGTAATCTTAAAACGTTATGTATATCTAATCTATTACTAGTATTAAAGCTTAAAACCATAAAAAATAGCATCTTGCCTTTGTAAACACACTTCCCAAAGTTCGCATCGATCGATCTTTTATGCTATTTTTCAAACATAGTTCACCTCTACTCTGTCTCGATGAACATTATTGCTCGTTGTATGAATTGTAGGTGACGAGACCAAGTAATAATGTTCTTCCAACGTAGAGGATTAACTAGGGGTGTGGCTTCAATAAACAGTTTCCGATTTTTATTGTTTTTTAACCGACTTCAAAAAACAAACAAAAAAAAAGGAGCCTGCCTAACATCTGGCTATCTGTTATGGAACGAGGAGTTCTACGTGCAAGTGGATGGCGTAGCAATGGGCTCTCCTGTATCCCCCATCATTGCTGACATTTTCATGGAGGATTTTGAGGAGAAAGCACTAGCCACAGCACCAGTGACTCCCCGGTTCTACAAACGGTACGTAGATGACACTTTCACAATACTACCTAGAGACAGTGTCCCTGAATTTCTTAACCATCTTAACTCCATAAACCCCAACATACAATTTACTATGGAGTTAGAGGCAGACAATAAACTAGCTTTCCTAGACATTCTCATTATCAGGAATCCGAACCAAACCTTGAGCCACACAGTGTATCGTAAAGCAACCCATACAGACAGATACCTTAATGGTGACTCTCACCATCATCCTATACCTTCTTCAAATATCTTCTTCAAACATATTCTTGACGCTTGGGAACATATTCTTCAAACATAATTATTCTTGACGCTTGGGAAGAAAAGCAAGATGTAATTGGTATTTTCTGTGACCTTTCTAAGGCATTCGATTGCGTTGATCACCAAACACTATTAAAGAAGCTAGAACATTATGGTGTCTCTGATAAATCAGTTAGCCTTATGAAATCGTATTTGTTCAATAGAACTCAGAAAGTAGTGATAAATAAAACTGAATCTACTGGAGCCCCCATCAATATGGGTGTGCCGCAGGGATCAATATTGGGCCCATTGCTGTTTCTAATTTATATAAATGACCTTCCCAACTACGCGAATAATTTATGTGAGACAGTACTATTTGCGGATGATACTTCTTTAGTTTTCAAAGTAAACAGAGGTAATAACTGTTCGGACGAAGTAAATAGTGCCCTCTCTAAAGTTTCATACTGGTTTAATAGTAATAATTTAGCACTTAACCCCAAAAAAACTAAATGTGTAAAATTTTCATTGCCTAATGTTGAGCAGACAGAATTAAATATTAATTTGAATGACGATGAAGTCGAGTTTATTGAAAGCACAAAATTTCTAGGTATTACACTAGATTCTCGACTTCAATGGGATCCACATATCGAAGCCTTGTCAAGTAGACTTAGTTCAGCAGCATTCGCTGTTAAGAAAATAAGGCTTTTAACTGATATTGAAACGGCAAGGTTAGTATATTTTAGTTATTTTCATAGTGTAATGTCTTATGGACCGCTATTGTGGGGCTCAGCTGCCAGTATTGAAAATATTTTTGTACTCCAAAAAAGAGCTGTTCGCGGCATATACAATCTTCGGCGGAGAGATACCTTGAGAGAACTGTTTAAAGAAATAAATATTTTAACTTTGGCAGGCCAATACATATATGAAAATTTAGTTTATGTAAGAAAACACTATGATTCATTTGCTAAGAACAGCAATAATCACCAGTTTAATACAATAATTATAGATAAACTTGCCGTTCCAAGATTTAGGCTTGCAAAAACTAGAGGTTCATTTATGGGGAAAGGCATAGCCTTTATTAATAAAGTTCCACAACAAGTAATTGATCTTCCTTTGCATGAATTTAAAAACCATGTTAAAAAAACGCTCATGGGTAAAGGTTATTATAAAGTAGACGATTATCTTAAAGATCAAAATGCGTGGAAATGATGTAACACATAACTACTATAAGTACTTTGTTGCCAATATAATAAGTCTATGTTTGTTGCCAATAATCCTGTCACCCTGTTGTAATTATCTGGTAACGATATATTTAAGTTTGTAAATATCGTTACTTATTGCTATTAAAACTGATAAGTTTCTTGCGCCCGTTCTTCTTGTCAGTTAAAAAAGTCTTGAACGGGTGGTAGGAAAATATAGACGATTCAAAGGTACTTAATAATTAATTTTATTTGAATAAAGCTATTTTTGAATTTGACTTTGACTTTGATACAGTTAGCTATCGTAGGGAAATCTTTGTTTCAGAGAGCCCGCGGAATCTGTGACAAACAACACAACAAGTTGCAAGTACCACACCTCAATCACAGAAAACGCGCCAAACCAGCCACAGTAGAGCGTCAACCTGCCATCCTACCATACTTGAAGGGTGTCACTGACAAGATTAGAAACATCCTAAAGCGAGCGTCAATCAAAACTTACTTCAAGCCGCCGAAGAAGATCAACCAATTCTTACGACCTGTCAAGTGTAATATCCCCCTTCAAGCTGCAGGCGTCTGCAAACTAGATTGTGACTGTGGGCTCTCCTACATCGGGCAAACAAAGAGAAGCATAGGGACCCGCGTCAAAGAGCATGTAGCTGACATGAAACATAGGCGCGATAACAAGTCTGCAGTGAGTGAACACGCCTTTGAGGGGCCCAACCATTATATTAGATTTGACAAACCCCAAATCCTTGCTAGGGAACGTAGATTTATCCCTAGAATGCTCCGCGAGGCTATCGAAATAAATAAATATCCTAATTTCAATAGAGATGATGGTTGGAAAATTCCACCAGCTTGGGACCCCATCATTCACAAGCTAAAGCCCCTCACACACACTGTAAGATCTAAGGGTGGGTACTCACTTAGGTTCGCAAACCCCCGCGCTCCGCGAACCTGGTACAAAGCGAAATAGCAAACATTTTATTTTCACTTTGATTTGAGTGTATACGCGAGCGAACCAGGTTCGGATACGTGTTCGCACACGTACACACTATGGCGCACTGTTGCAGTATAGGATAAACAGATTTTTTGGTGCAGGTTCGCGGAGCGCGGAGGTTCGCGAACCTAAGTGGGTACTCAGTACTCACCCTAATGATACGGTTAGTTCCTTTTGCAAATAAATAAATTAATACAAAAGATGGAGGTCGGCTTCCTCTCCAAGTTTTCTTTCGCCATTTCTTTCTTGGAGGGGCCTCCCAATTTTATGAAATGGTGGTAGTTTCAGTAGATTCTCTCTCTTTTTAGCATTAAATATCTCATAAAATTAAATTATAAATCAACATAAAATAATTAAAAATTTTGTTAAATTTTAATTTCTGAACGTCTAAAAAAATAATAATTCATCGCTTGAGGGTAGGCTCACGGGTAGCTTCAGTCCCCCGTGACCACGGCAGCTGCAAAGGTGCCGAAACGTCGGGAAAACCAAAAATCAAACCAAATACCAACTAAATACCAAAGTACATTTAATAAAACCGCGCTAGTATCCGTTAAAAAGTGTTTTATTTAAAAAAAGGAGGTTCTCAGTTTGACCTGTATGTATGTTTGTTCGCGATTATCTCGCGTTTGGCTGAACCGATTTTGATGCGGTTTTCAGTAAAGTAATTGATACACTTAGGAGAAGGTTTTAGTATTTTAACCGACTCCAAAAAAAAAGAAAGTTCTGAGTTTGACTCGTATGTAATTATGTATGTTTGCCCGCGATTATCTCGCGTTTGGCTGAACCGATTTTGATACTGTTTTCAGAAAAGTATTTGTTGCACATAGGAGAAGGTTTTAGTGTTTTAACCAACTTCAAAAAAAGAAGGTTCTGAGTTTGACTCGTACGTATGTATGATTGTCCGCGATTATCTCGCGTTTAGCTGAACCAATTTTGATGCGGTTTTCAGAAAAGTATTTGTTACACTTAGGAAAAGGTATTGGTATTTTAACCGACTTTTAAAAAATGAGGTTCTCTTCTCAGTTTGACCTGTATGTATGTTTGTTCGTGATTATCTCGCGTTTGGCTGAACCGATTTTGATGCGGTTTTCAGTAAAGTAATTGATACACTTAGGAGAAGGTTTTAGTATTTTAACCGACTCCAAAAAAAAAGAAAGTTCTGAGTTTGACTCGTATGTAAGTATGTATGTTTGCCCGCGATTATCTCGCGTTTGGCTGAACCGATTTTGATACGGTTTTCAGAAAAGTATTTGTTACACATAGGAGAAGATTTTAGTGTTTTAACCAACTTCAAAAAAATAAGGTTCTGAGTTTGACTCGTACGTATGTATGATTGTCCGCGATTATCTCGCGTTTAGCTGAACCAATTTTGATGCGGTTTTCAGAAAAGTATTTGTTACACTTAGGAAAAGGTATTGGTATTTTAACCGACTTTTAAAAAATGAGGTTCTCTTCTCAGTTTGACCCCTATGCATGTTTGTCCGCGATTATATCACGTTTGGCCAAACCGATTTTTCTACCTAGATAAAGTATCTAATACACAAGAGAAAAAATTGTTTTAAAAAACCCACCTGACTTCAATAGACGTGTTTTATTACAATAATAAATGCGTATCTAGTGATTTGAATATTATTTCTTGCTTTTTAGGGTTCCGTAGCCAAAATGGCAAAAAACGGAACCCTTATAGATTCGTCATGTCTGTCTGTCTGTCTGTCTGTCTGTCCGTCCGTATGTCACAGCCACTTTATTCCAAAAGTATTAAGACTACATACTTGAAACTTAATAGGTAGGTGTATTCTGTGAACCGCTTTACGATTTTTATACAAAAATAAAAAAAATAAAAGATTAAGGGGGGGCTCCCCATACATGGAACTGAAACTGAAAATATTTTTTTTCATCAAACCAATACTTGTGGGGTGTCTATAGATAAGTCTTTAAAAATGACATTGAGGTTCCCAAGACTATTTTTTTTAAAGTCAACCGTTTGACAAATATATGCCGCCAAAGTGGTAAAATGTGTGTCCCCCCCCCTTTAACTTTTAAATTAAGAGGGTGAAAAATCTAAAAAAAATATAAACTATAGATCTCAATAAACACTTTCAACGAAAATTGTTTTGAACGAGATACAGAAATTAGTTTTTGAGATATAGTACATTTTCCAAAACCGCAAATATAACTTTGTCATTCATACAAACACTGTGAAAAACAAAGTTATTTTTTCAGATGAAAAATGATAGCGGTATTAAAATATGGTATGGCATAATGTACCTACGGAACCCTACTGCGCGTGGCCCGACACGCACTTGGCCGGTTTTTAGAGGTAGAGTGGGGTTTTGAAGTCGGTTTTTTGTTTTTAAAACAATTTTTTAATTAAAGCAAAGCCAAAAATATTGGGGGCTGATATTGGGGGGGGGCTGGCGTTATGCACGTCCACCCTACTTGATTTCAATTATCTCAAAAACTATTAACTTTTTTAATAAGTTATTAACAAACAATATTTGTTTTGACCTCATCTACAAACTTCAAATTCCATGTTCAAGCCGAAGCCGACGATTGAAAATTATTTTTTACCTGCCTCAGAGTTTCTGGTAATTCCAACCCCGAAAGAGTAAAAAGGGGGATGAAATTGTAAATGGAAAGTCATTCATTTTGAAAGTAAAACTCACAAAATTTTAATTAAGCTTATGATTGAAAACTAAAAACATTAAGCAAACACATTTTCCGTAATTGTCTGAATATCAATCTCATAAGAGGTTATCGGATTTTGATGAAATTAAAACTACTTTTTATCCTCGTTAAAGGATTACTAAGGATTTTCTCGAATGTTCACGCGGACGAAGTCGCGGGCGGAAGCTAGTTTTCATAAAAAATGCGAAGAAAGTTTTTCCCCATTTAAATTATCTTTGAAACTCAATGCTTCTAATAACATCATTTTTATGTTGGTACCTACCCGAGTACCTTAATGTTCTTTTATGTATACTTATGTTTTACATAAAATAAAATACTTGCTAGCCAACTGAATTGAGAATTGAATGTTATTCGTTCCGTGATTCATTGAAATAAAGGTAAGGTTTTTGACCCGAAAATCAGCGAGTCTCTTAATAGAGTTTGAGGCAAAAAACCTTTGAAATGCTTTATAGGCAGGTACCTACGTCTGGTGTGCACGATCTAATTCATGGACACTTTGTAAGTAAATGTCTTGGTTATTTTTTAGTGGCATGGCAGCAGGCAAGTAGGTAACTAGGTAGGGGGTACGTTATTAATGGATTCTAAATTTTCTCATTGCTAAACGATTTTATTTCTGTTTAATATTATCTACATGTATGAATGGCACTTCTTACTCAAAACAAAAAAATATTAAGTAGGTAACTACTACCTATATCAAAATTACTATTTTAACCAAAACTAAGTATAACTAACTAAAATATACCTAGGGTGAATACGCCAAATACCAGCCCCCCCAAGGATTTTTCAACTTTGAAACTCTGTTGCTGCCACAATTACGGTCTTAAAAATATTTTTGATAATTGGTACAGTTTTAGGTAGCTTGATTAATCTTTATTACGTAAATAGTAGGTACTTAGTTTTACGTAGTTTTGTGGAAAAGAAATAGAGTACAAAATAAAACAACCATATTTATATGAAATTAAAAAATATTAATTTGGTAACTCTCAATAATGATAATAAAACACTAAAGGCTTTAAAATTATAATTCCCATAACAAGTCATTGAAACGTATACCACAGAATAGATATAAGTACAGTTTTCTCCTGTAGATATTAGTCAACTTAGAATATAATATATATATTAAAAGATGCGTAATAAAAAATGGAACTTTGGTTTGCTATCAACGAATACGAGATCGTTTTAATTATTTTAAACCTTTTAAAGCGTTTTTCAAGAAGTGAAATTCAATATACCTACCTAAAATTTTTTTATATTGAATTTCTTTTCTGTTTCTATGAGTGATGAAAAGTATGATTTTAATTATTATGATTTTTTTACATTTAATATAAAAAAAACTAATTAAAATCATATTTGAGAACAGCCTGTATATTGCCGTAAAGTTTTGATGAACGGCTGATGTTAGGTTCAAATATATTTCCTAATATCAGCCCCTAATTTGCAGAACAAATAACTTAGGAGTTGTACACTCTTCACCTGGCTATATTTAGGCCATTGGGTGCAGGGTAAGTAATTCTAGTTAATAGCACTACAAATTCTAACCTTAAGATGAGCAAATTAAGATGAATTTGATTTCCTAAACGAAAGTTAAATACCCAACCTCAGCCCCCGGCTTATAAAAGGAATTTATGGCAAAGCATCAACCAAACTCCAGCCCCCCTAATTTCTCCGAAATTAGTAACTTGAATTACAAACAAGTAATCTTAAAACGTTATATATCTAATCTATTACTAGTATCATCTTGCCTTCGTAAACACACTTCCCAAAGTTCGCATTTATCGAACATTTGTACTTATTTGCAAACATAGTCACCTCTACTCGGTCTTTGTGAACATTATTGCTCGTTGTGTGAATAGGTGACGTGACGGTGACGGGGTAATAGTGATTTTCCAACATAGAGGATTAACTAGGGGTGGTTTCCAATTTTTATTGAAGTGAAAACTTCTTTAGCGGCGTTGTCAAAAAGTGATTGAAAATATTACAACTAAATGTTGTAATTCGTAGAAGTTGGCATTTGTAGAAGTTGGCATTTGTAGAATTGGAATTCTTTTTCTGTCGTTTTAAACTAAGTTGGCATTTGTAGAAGTTGGCATTTGTCGACTAAACCGTCGGCGCTGCCTGCCGGCGCGGGCGCAGGAAGTGCGCTATAACCGCGCACCATTAATCACCGATTGGTCGGCTTCCTCTCCTGCGACTCGACTGTTGAATATGAGGGCGACACTTTTATTGTTTCGCATATTTAATTTTTTAGGGTTCCTTTTTAAACCCATGCTAAATATAATCTGAAATTCTATGCAAAGATTCCAAATTACAATAAACAGGCGTAGGTTTGTAAAATGCATTGACATTTTTTTTTTCAAAAAAATATATGTTACGCTGAAGACTTCAGCTTCAGCAGCATCATGAAATTGTTTGGGAAGGTTGCCACTTACAATAGTGGTTGCGAGTGTAGCAATTGCGACTGTCTGCCATTATTACAAATCCTGCAAAAACCTTGATACTTAGAATAATTAGGTACCCTTGATATTATACTTCAACTGACCATACAAAAATATATTTGGTAATAAATTCAATTTAAAACATTCAAAACAAAACGAACAAAAGTGAAAAATATTTTGATACTTTACAGCGACGGTTTTTTAATGGATAATTCTCATGGACAAATGACAAATCCACACTAGTTTTTTACGCAAGAGAATTTCATTTATTATTCCCGCCTATCGATTATACGGGATTTTTTTCCACATATTTCGTTAAATAATTGATTAAAAAACCCGAAAAGTACGGTATTAGAAATAAAAAATTTCAGAATGGTTTTCGATTTAAGGTAGGTAATATATCGTTACGTTCCCTCAAATATGGTTGAGCAAAACGATGGCTGGTTCATGCGTCATGCTCGTGAACGGGTGCTGCCAGTGGGAATGGGTCTGCTTCTGTCTGCTTGTACTAAGGGCGTCGTATATATTTTTTTTTTCTTCATGTTTAATATTATCAATCTGTATGGCACTTCTTACTCAAAACATAAAATTAATAACTAATCCTTGTTTTGATTTCTCACTTTTTTATTGCTAATGACTAAAATGATTATTTTGCTTTCGTAATATTTTTTCGTCTATAGTTTTGTAAGTAAAGGCCTATGAAAAGCTTTTGGATATTAGTTTTCAATTCAGTGCCTTAGGTTAGGATGGGTAGCCTAAGTATGTCATGCTCTCTTTAATCATTTCTGCGGTGGTGGGGCGAGTGGGGCGGGTCGTTACGTTCCCTCAAATATGGTTGAGCGAAGCGATGGCTGGTCCATGCGTCATGCTCGTGAACGGGTGCTGCCAGTGGGAATGGGTCTGCTTCTGAGTACCTATCTTAACGCATATTGAATTGTAAGAATTGCGTTTTTACTTTTTATGTCTTGCATCAAGTGTTTTTTGGTTCGAGTAGCAGACAGAGTGATTTCTCAACTAGTTGAAAGTTATTTACTCTCACATTTACCTATCTGAATGTAGTAGATATATTTAATTTTAACCTACCTACCCATTGTGTGCAAACTTTTGTTAATTATTGTGATGGAAAATGATCTCACTTTAAACGTGGAGCTCATTTCTCAATGTTGACGACTCTGTATGAAATATACAGGGAGAAAAAAGCAGCCCTTGAGTTTCTTGCCGGTTCTTCTCGTTACAAGGTCTCCCAAGTAACACAGAAAGCATTTTAAGAAACGAATAGTAAACTCATGTAGAACTAAAGGTCCGTAAAAAGTCTTATATAAGTGTACCGATCAACTTGACGTCTTATTTTGGCATTTCAAAACCATTATAATGCTTTACACTGTATAAAAATTAGATAATGGCATATCAAAATGCTTTTGTAAAGCCTTTAGTTTTAATGGACCAAACCACAACGCAGTTGCACAACTTTTAGCTGTTTTTAGTGCATTTGGATGTATAAAAGCATTACTAAGTAGTAAATAACTACTTAATGTCAAAGTCAAAGTCAAAGTCAAATAAGCTTTATTCAAATAAACTTAATAATTAAGTACTTTTGAATCGTCTATATTTTCCTACCACCCGTTCCAGACTTTTTTAGCTGACAAGAAGAACGGACGCAAGAAACTTATCAGCTGTAACAGCCATAAGTAACGATATTGACAAACTTGAATATATCGTTACCAAATAATTACAACAGGGTGACAGGATTATTGGCAACAACATAGACTTATTACATTATATTACTTCAACAAAGTACTTATAGTAGCAAGTTATGTGTTACATCATTTCCACGCATTTTGATCTTTAAGATAATCATCTACTTTATAATAACCTTTACTCATGAGCGTTTTTTTAACATGGTTTTTAAATTCATGCAAAGGAAGATCAATCACTTGTTGCGGAACTTTATTAATAAAGGCTATGCTTTTCCCCATAAATGAACCTCTAGTTTTTGCAAGCCTAAATCTTGGTTAATAGCAAATACTGGTTAATACTGGTTAATAGCATACACATGAACCAATATAATGCCACGTAAATCCGCTATACAACCTTCAGCTGTTTTTAGTGCCTTAGGGTCTACTATAGCATTTATAAGTAGTAAAATAATGCCTAATGCTGCTTAATAGCATAAACTTGTACCCATAGACATAGAAAAATTTTCGCTGCGCTCAAGAAGACCAACAAAGCGTGGAAAAGAGTAGTTAACATCATACGGACACGGTCTATGTAAAAAAGAGACAAAAGATCAAGTGACATGTGCCAACATTTTTTACAGTAAGAGCCCCTAGCGTCCCGCCTAGCAAATGAGCTTAGAGCGTTCTGTATGCTCTAAGCAAATGAGCAATCACAGTTTGTTTAAAATATTTGTTAATCTTAATTATAATTTAAAATAAAGGTATCCTGGAGCTACGGTGTCTTGTGCTCTAAGTAATTTTGATGAGACAAAAAGAAATAATCCAAGTAATCACACTTTTCACAGATATTGCCACACATTTCTCTAAAACCAAATTTCTCTACATTTATTCGTTTATCGACGAAGAAAACAGTATGGAACATAGTTTTTTAATTTCCTTTGCCGTATATAGTCATATTTTATGAATCCAAGTCATATTTTACGTATCTCATATAAAATGAATGCATTCGTTTTCGGATCACCTGTTTATTGACATTGTTGTTCTTTGACATTCTATTTCTATGCTTGTACCATTATAATGCACCGTAAATCCGTTATACAGCTATAAGCTGTTTTCAGTGCCCTTTGTTGTGTAAAAGCACTTCTCGGTGGTAAGTAAAAGCCTAGTACTGTTGAACAGCATAAATGTGAGTCAATTTAAGCTTGCATTTTTAAAGATCAACTGAGTGCTGTTGAACAGCTAATAGCTCTTTAATCAAATAATCGTTAGTTTTTGTAATGCGTAAAGTTGTATAAACATTAATTTTACTGTATTCATAAAACTATTTGTCGGCCATATTGGAAAAAGTTGTTTTGTTGATCAATATTTTTTTAACAGCAATTTTTATAGCGAACGTGTGGATATTATACCTATATTATTAATTTAACTGTGTGTGTTGCTTAAGTGTGTGTGTATAACGATAACAAAATTGAGTTGTGAATTTAGATCAACTCTTGGCAAACGGATTCAAGCCGAAGAAAAATTCTAAAATGTGTTTTATTGTTTTGCTCAAGGATCCCTAAAATTGTGTTCTAGTAATGGCACTATTTCAGTCAACATCAAGTCTACTGGTATACCGGTGAACCCATATAGAACTACTCTATAGACAATGGCTCAATAGTGGTTCCTCAAAAGTCTTCTCTCTGGCCTCTGGCTTAATAATTGTTCACGTGTAAGTATTTATACTGCTGGTGGCATTAATTTGCCTTTTTAAAGGCGCACCGGGCTGCTTTTGAATGACACCATTTTGTTAATATTTTATAACCAAAAAACATTATTATTCTGACCTATTTATAACAGCAATAGACCTAATAACTTAATTTTAATACTGCCCAATCAATATTATGATTAATTATGCAAAATTGGTTCTATACAAGGAATAAACAAATGTTTTGGTTATTTGACACATATCTATAATTAACATTTTATATCAAAACGACAAAATATCGAAGGCGCGTCAAAATTTTCAAAGAAACTTATATATATATACATTTACAGTAAACTACATTGCGCAGTAATATTGAAGGCATGAAATAAAAAAAACCGGCCAAGTGCGTGTCGGGCCACGCGCAGTAGGGTTCCGTAGGTACATTATACCATACCATATTTTAATACCGCTATCATTTTTCGTCTGAAAAAATAACTTTGTTTTTCACAGTGTTTGTATGAATGACAAAGTTATATTTGCGGTTTTGGAAAATGTACTATATCTCGAAAACTAATTACTGTATCTCGTTCAAAATAATTTTCGTTGAAAGTGTTTATTAAGATCTATAGTTTATATTTTTTTTAGATTCTTCACCCTCTTACTTTAAAAGTTAAAGGGGGGGACACACATTTTACCACTTTGGCGGCATATATTTTTCAAACGGTTGACTTTAAAAAAAAATAGTCTTAAAAACCTCAATGTCATTTTTAAAGACCTATCTATAGACACCCCACAAGTATTGGTTTGATGAAAAAAAATATTTTCAGTTTCAGTTCCATGTATGGGGAGCCCCCCCTTAATCTTTTATTTTTTTTATTTTTGTATAAAAATCGTAAAGCGGTTCACAGAATACACCTGCCTACTAAGTTTCAACTATGTAGTCCTAATACTTTTGGAATAAAGTAGCTGTGACATACGGACGGACAGACAGACAGACAGACAGACAGACAGACAGACATGACGAATCTATAAGGGTTCCGTTTTTTGCCATTTTGGCTACGGAACCCTAAAAAGAGTCAAAAACTTATCCAGTATTAATTTTGTTTAGATTCACACAAATACTATATGTGTCACTCACTATCGGTTTTGACAATCTTCGTCCATATTTATAGCGAGACAAATTAACGTTATGTTGTACTATAACATTAAGGTATCGCGTAATAGAGATGGTTTTGCAATGATGTAGGGTTTATTTGAGTTCTAAATGTGAACACTTATATAACTCTAATCATGCTTTTACTACATTCTAATGCTAGTCTAATGCTTTTGTAATGCCATTAACATTTTCATTATCAATAATATTGCTATTATAATGCTTATTTAATGCGATTGATCCTTTCTTTGACCACAGTAATGCTAATATAGTGCGCCCGTAATGCTATTAAGCAACTATTTGTGAACCTATTTAGGATCTAAAGCTGTATAATTTGTGCCCAAATAAGCATTACAGTAGCCATATAAACGTTTGTAATGCTACTATATAACTAACTCAAAATGCTAAAAGGATACAGAAATGCTGTAAGTCGGCCGTTATACTGCTTTGATGTGTTACTTGGGCTCCCGCTTAGGGTTTGCGAACCGATGGCGTAGCTTCTATGACATTCACAAGTGCTTGTAACAGCCTAGACTGAATAAATTATTTTTTAATTTTGTTTTTTTTTTTTAATTATATGGTAATCTAGTATAGTGGGTCAACGGGAAAATGTTAGAAGAATTACCCGCGGACCCACAGGCTCTGCCAAATTGAATAGGATCTAGTGCAGTGGGTCTGCAGGGAAAAAAATACCTGTGGACCCACTGGTGGGGCATAGCGGTGGGAACACGGTTAATAGGGGTATTTTTTATGATACGTAACGTAGGTACCTACCTACGTACCGTATCTTTAAAAAACAAATCAAGTCCAAACTAATAACCAAAGGACACTCAATAAAACCACACTAGGTAACCTAACCGTTAAAAGTGTTAAGTTAAAGCTATGTAGTTGGAACCAGAATTCATAAAATAAGGTTTTTTTGTTTAAAGGAATTTCTAATTATAAATTCAGTGTAAGTTTTGGTTGAAAACGGCCTACTGTTCCCTTTCATTCATTTCAGTGTCAAGCAACTTAAAAATATGAAAGGAATTTGTAAGGAAACTCACTTCATTATGTCACAAAGGACATGCGCTCAGACAGACCTAATGCTAAAACCACTAATGTATGCTAAAGCGACTTCACAGGACCTTTGACCGGATACGAGTTTAGCATTTCCTACGAGTATTGAAATAAGCTTGTCCGCAAACAATGAACAGAATTCCAAAACAGCAATAACACGCTTGGTGTGAGTGGGACATCATTCTTTCTCGGAACTTCGAGGCTGCGTAAAGGAACGCTGCTCAAATGGAATGCAACGGCACAACTCTGGTGCAATGTTGGTACGGTCAACGCCACATCGGGCTTTCCAAAATTGACAAATTTCTCCAATTTATTTTAAACTTTACATTGTTAAATGTTAAGTTTAAAGTTTATTGAAAATACATGCAATGGTTACACATCGTGACGCCACGTGATGCTGTCTGTACATCAGTGTATACAGCAGTACTGGTTATACTATTCAAGTCCAATTTCATCAAAATAGCAATGGTTCATTTTTCTTACCACCTTCTCATACCTAATAGTAGGTATGAACCTCCATATAAAAAAATCTTAGGAGTAGAAGCACAATTTGTGGTAGAAGTGACTCCTTGAGCGCTTGCGATACAAAGCGATATAGAATTATTAAATGTAAAACTTACTTTTTGCCATACGTTTTCGAGTGAAGTTGGCACAGATCGATGTCTATTGTCAATTTAATCGTATTGTACGTACAAATTGTGATATAGGCCGCATCCGCAAATGCAAAGTTCTGTAGCGAGTCCAAAATTCAATAAAAAGGATAACCGAAGTCGCATGCCACATGCCTGTTGTTCGTCGTGCGAGTGTAGGACAAAGTGGCATGCGATGATGCGACTACGCGGTTATCCTTTTTATTGAATTTTGGACTTGAATATTTTCTTGTTTCGTACTTTTTGCTAAACGGTTCGGGTAAAGGTGCTCCCTCACCGGGAGCATTCACGTGTAAATGTAACATTATAGATTCGTCTTTGAGCATTACATTACAATGATACCTCCTTGACTGACGAGCATTCGCGTGTTTCTCCTCCTTCACTGATGTATGCCCGTTTTGTATCATTACAAGGTGCGCATTGTAATGCTCGGTTCTCTTCCTTCACTGATGTAATGCTCAAATCTGTAACGTTACATTACACGTGAATGCTGCCGGTGAGGGAGCACCTTTATATATTCTGTGGTTCGGGTAGATAATACGAATCATCTCACTCCTCAGACCCTCTTTGCTTGATACAAACAAATCGAGCATCGGGTTATTGGTAATTTAAAAAGAACTTAAATTATAAACATGTCTCACTTCTTCTATCCTAAACACAAAACTCCTTGGCAAAGTAGTTGTTCAGCCTTTGTTCAGCATTGCAAAAAAATGTTCTCATCATTTGAATGATTTGTAATCAATCGCTAACTGAGTAAGTTGGAATCAGCTGACCTAACAAAACTGTCACGGTGTACTTTGTACGCATGCGATTTGCACAGGCACGGCATTTCGTTAAATAAATTACTATGTAGTTTGAACGCAAATCCATGGGTTCGCCCATAAGGTACCTTGTAGATAATACCATAGTCATAGTGTTTCTATCTACTTGTACATGCTCATAATCGGTCTGACACACATTTGACTTTAATCGTTTAACTGTATGAGATGTTGTTTCAATTCAACGCTAGGACTGCAATCCTACAGTAATAACTCAATTACAATGATATAAATCAGAGAAACTTGTGCAGTACCTATGCTCATGTTATGAATTATTTCAATGCGATATTATCAAGCTTCTAACAATGTCATGTTCGCTTTTATTACATAAATTGTATGTACTGTGAATAACGGATAATAGTAGGTAACGTTTCGAACAACCGGCAATTTTTCCATATATTTAAATTTAAGTAAGTATAGATAGGTATATCCGTTACTGCAGTTCAGAATGCACATTGATAGAGCTCGTTGTGAAACAATGAGCGATCCGTCAATGTTCAACAGGAGAGGAGACAATGGATAATAGGGAAGAAAGCGCGTTGAGAGCGGAGGAATTCGGACTAACTAATAGAGCTCCTCTTAAAAAAAAAGAAAAAAGAGAAAATTAATAACTTAATTATTAAGTTAGTGTACCTACTTAAGCAAAATCTTAAGATTTTCAAGAAATTTCACAAAATTTAACCTACCCTACGTACGTAGGTAGGTCTGTCTGTCTGTACCTACTCATTATTTATTAAAGAGCTATAATTTTTGCTTTTTAAAATATATTTTGCTTTTTTGAATGTCAGTGATACCTTTATGTACCTAGGTACTAACTAAATCATTTTTCATGTAGGTAAAGTAAGAATGACTGTGCCTTGCCTACTGCTTACAAACCAGGCTTCGAACCCAGGGCCTTTGGATGGACATGTACCTAGTCACGAGTAGTGAAACTACTCGTAAACACTAGAACTACCTAGGTACCTATTTAGATAACTACTTCGCTATTTATATCACTACCTACTGCGAATTGCTATAATGATTTTATGGGCAAAGGCATTATGATATGAGTAGTATGAGTACCTATTATTATCTGGCCATATCAAAGTACCACAGAGTAGATGCAAATATAGCTCGTGACTGATGGTCTGCCCTTGAGAGGGGCACGTCACCTACATTCTGTGGGCCCCTCAGGGCAGTTCATTCAGTATGCTGCCGTCTGACTTCAAACCGGCTAAGTGAAAAAAAAAACTGTTTTAAAACAAAAAGTCGTGGGAATTATATTTGTAACAAAATTATATTTGTAACAAAATGCTATAGGTACTTACTCGTACTATCTACATTTAAGCTAAACAAAACATTGAACATTTTTATCATTTAGTAGTCGCGGTTCACTAAAGTTTCTTGGGACTTGCCGAGGTACAGATCCTCCTTTTTTATTTTCGAAAGTAACATTACCGAGGATAGAGATTTTCAAATCGTTCTACCATGAACACTTAGGTAGGTATCTAGGTACTTAAAAAGTCAGCTAACACAATCGTCTTTTAGCCAACTGATGACGTGCAACGGCCGGCCGGCAGCATGGCGATATGGCGAACCGACAAAAACGAGCTGCTATGCTAGTGTAGAGACAGCGGCGAGCGTTGACCCGCGAATGTTTACTGTCCTTGGGCGGCGCGGGCGCACCGCGGCGCGCGGCCCCAGTGACGTCATTGCGGAGGTGCCGATGGGTTTCAGGAGGCCACCGACTGCTCGCATTGAAACTTTTTTCATGACTTTTTTGAGCAGCACACAGAACTGATGAAGCTCGCCCTGTAAAAACACGTGTCTCAAAGACATCTTGACATTTTGATATTATGTATACCTATAACTATAATGGATTATAAATTAATTACTTACTTACCTTAATATCTTATTAAATTATTTTGTAAATATATTGATACTTACGTACTTAATTGATTATAAATTCATCATCTATCTATGATTTGAATTGTGTTTAAAGTACACTTATACACCGTCATTTTGTAGACGTTTTAATTTAACTTATTGGAGTGTTCTACCAATGCAATGAAACTAACATATTGTCAAAGAAACATGGGTCGAAAATAGTTATTGTTATACAAGTGACCAAAGTCAATGTGTGCTGCGAGTGCCGACATTTAAATCACGAACTAGCGAAATAGTCATATTGACTACTAGATAGACTACTAGAGCACAGTGAGCAGGTGAGTGATTTAAAGGCACGAGGCGAAACAAAACTTTGGTCTCGTGTTAAACATACAACTTTTCACCGCTACCAGCGAGAAAAGTGTTATAGGTAAGAACAGCGTGACTATCCTGGTAAAAAGCTAAATTAAGCATGAGAAACTTGTTCTCTCATCTCTCAACTCTTTTGAAGTTAAATAACTATCTTCCTTGCTGGACACACTAATTTCTTGTAGTACCTATAGTTACCTAACTACCACAAAAAAAATGTTTAATCAAACATACCCAACTAACAATTTTACGTCGTACAATGGTCGTGCAAACGTTATCTTATTACCACTGGTCGCAAAAGATAGGTCACACTAACGTTATAATAACGTTTGCTCAACGCGAAAAGGGCCCCATTTATACGACCTACATTGTCGTTTAATGGTCATACAAAAGTCACAAGATTACCACTTTCATCGTACAGTAGTCGCATCAAAACCTTACAACGACTCTTTCGTTATATTGTGGTCATACAGATGTTTTTAATGACGAAAACGTCGTATATGAGTCAAGTAACAACACTTGTACGACTGATTTTTAATGTTTGTCAGTGACTCGTGTTTGTGGTTATGTTTCGAGATCTGAGTGCAAAATAAATCTATTACAAGGAAATAAAAGGTGAGTATTACATAACTTTCATATCTTGCTAACTGTGTCTGTCTCTTATACCGCTTAGTTCGTCTGGGAATCAAAGTTTTATGATAATATACCTATGTAAATACAATTCATATTTTCATGCCCCTTCGTAGTTTTGCGTTTGAAACATAATTTTTTTATTAATAAAATTTTGTTTTTTTTCTTTAAATGTCAGCCATGTTAATTTTGTCGCACACTAATCTCTATATGACGTTTTAAAGACATAAAGTCATTTTAAGGTTATTTGAAGACCAAGTTAAGCCGCCATTTTGTTAAACGTCGTTTAAAAGTCGAAACTTGACTCCAATGCGACTCCAAGTCGTACAGACATTTTGGCTAAAACTTTAATATAACGTCGTATAGTTTAAGTCGTGCCGACGTTACTATGACCAGTTTATTATGACATATTTGTCGCATGACTAAAAAGTTAGATTTAAGACGTCTATATGACCTAGCAGTCATCTCATTACTATTGTAAGACTGCTATCCGACTTAAAGTCGTACAAGTCAGAACTTATATGACGTTTTTGCTTGTTGGGTATGCTGATAAAAAAATATTCTTATTGCAAAATAGGATCTATTCCCCATTCATCCGCAAAATTCATCCGAATTATTTTCATTCTCCACTCATCCGAGTTAATATGTCCCACTCATCCGAAAATTAAATAAAAATAAATTCTAACCTATTCATCCGAAAAAAGATACCCCCATTCATCCGACATGTTAATTTAATTGTCTAATGGAACAAGAATCTTTGTTTAAAACTCCTTGGTAAGTAAATCCATGTATTTTATTTTTTATACATTTTCATGACAACAAAAAGCATACAAGACTCATCCTTGTCACTCTATTTCTTTTTTAGTACAGTCGCCCGTTGTACATTTAAATCACGAAATAGATTACCGTTTGCATTTGTGATGTACTTATTTATTACGCCATTTTATATACTAAAACTCAAGTTTTACATATCGCAACCCGCCGTAGCCTATTTTGTATGATCTCCGAAAGTGGTTTTATTTTTATTTTTAGAGGTTACTACATGGTTTAGCTGTTGTCGTTCAGCTTTGTTCGATTGCCACAGATAATAGTAAGACTGTGGAAAGTTGGTTGGAAAAAATGAAAATGGTTGGACTTTATCTGATCCTAAACCTGTGTATGGCCACTTTCAGTAGTCTTTTTATTATCAGTGGCAATCAATCAAAGCTGTAGAATACGACAATAGCTAAACCATGTGGTAACCTCAAAAAATAAATCACTTTTGGATATGATAACAGAGCGGGTTGCGATATATAAAACTTGGGATTTAGTATCTAAAATGGCATAAAAAATAACTATATTACAAATTCAAACGGTAACCTTTATCGCGATTTAAATGTACCACGAGCGATTATTATTTCAAAAGGTGGTGTTGGAAATTAAAAAGCACTTTGCCTCACGTTCGCAGCAAGAATCGATTTTGATGCGAGTTTTTTACGCGCCAAAGGGCCCGAAAATTTTCGGTTATTGTCTCAGATAAAATAAAGTAAGTACATATATCGCAATGTCTTACTTAATTGAATTAATTCTACGTACATAATTCCAGAAATGAAAAAAAAACTGATGTAAACTGGATTTTTGTATTCGAAGTTTAGCATCAATTAATTCCGACTACCTAGTTTATGTAAGTAATATCAAACTTTTATGATGTTACATACTTCATTAGAATTTAGAATATTATACAACGTGTTTATTTTATATCCCATAACTTTAGGGTATTGATGAGACCATGAAATAGAATCGAATAGAGGAAATATTTTTTTATTTAACATTTTTTTACACATAATAATACAAAGTCAATAAAACAAACATTTTATGTGAAATATGGCAACGTACCATTTTTGTACCACTAATTGGGTTACCATTTCAAAATTTTGTAAGTCCTGACAAAAAGTCTGATATTTTAATAAAAGTCTGAACATATTTTAAGACATCTTTTTAAAAACCACCCTTGTCAAAAATATGATTTTTCAGGAGAGAGAAAAAACTTTTCCACAATTATTACAAAGTGATTTTATGTTAAAATAACTTTGAATTATATTTTCTGTTATTATAGCTACGCTCTGGAAAAAAAATACCAAATAAAAATATTTAATAGTCAAAAAAAACTTAGTCTGAGTTTGAAATGATGGATGGACAAAGCTGTTTTTGCAGGAAATACAACAATTAAAAAAATTCTAAACTAACTTTAATTCATATTTCTAACAGAATTTTACATACCTATAAATAGACAGACATTAACACAATTTAATCTCCTCCACTACTATGTCAAGTTAATTATCAATATCTACAGTATTTCCATCAAAGTGGCACTATGGCGACACTTGATATTTTATACAAGTAAAAGTTTTTTTTATAATTTTGATTTTTTATCCTTTCTTTGTCTTTTTCTAGGCCACAATTCATTATTTATATCTATCTTTTACACATAACCATCTCAAAAATACAATAAAACAGAGAGATGGTAACCGCAAAAATTTACATAGAATTTAACATTTTTTTCTGCCATGAACCACCGATGTCAATTGACATAAGTTCTTTTTGGGAGAAACATGACTGACTAAGGTTGTTTCTGAAAAACTCCTACAAGCTTTCAAAGCGAATATCACATGACTCATGTGGATTTTGAAGAAACCTTAGAGATAGAAGCTTTCATGGTCCTCTACAAGATAGCGTACTTAACTCATTTCATACAAAATTTGACAATGGTGGGCTTGGAAATAAGGTCTTAATTGTTTTTTAAATGAACTGACTGAAAAATATATCTTCCGCCATGATGTACCTATTTTTGTTGTGTGCTTAAATATATTTATGCTTACTTATAGATTATATTTTAAAGCATAAGATAAAATGTTCCTTCCAAAAAACAAATTGATTTTAGAGAAATTGGACGATTAGAAACTGTTTATCGTGTATTTATCTATTTTTTCTTGGTATACTGTACAACTCGTGGCCCAGATATCATACATTTTGGGATATTTCTTTCGAACACTACTGCTATGTATTTTATGTTTTATTTATAACAAGTAGGTATTACACCGACCACCTATTCTAAAATCCGGATATATTTCAAAGCCGGTCAAAGTCCGGACAAATCCGGTCAGATGGTTACCCTACTCTATAGGTATAATTTTAAGGCCAGTATATTCGAAATTATCGAATTTGGCCTATTTTTGATTCAACAATAAACAATCAAATATTCTTTATTTTGAGCAGATAAAAATATATGTTGAAGTTTCATAAACGATCTTGATTAATTTATGGTTAAAAATACGATATTCGTTTTTTCACTCGACTAAAAAAATATGCAAAGACTAAGAAAATTTTCATTAATTTTATATTTTTGGATAATACTTAAAATCTATTAATCCCTTATTCTCGAAAAATACATAGAAAAATAGGTAATGACACATAGAAGAATATTCAACGGTTACTTTTTAGGGTTCCGTACCCAAAGGGTAAAAACGGGACACTATTACTAAGACTCCGCTGTCCATCTCTCTGTCTGTCTGTCTGTCACCAGGCTGTATCTCAAGAACCGTGATAGCAAGAAAGTTGACATTTTTACAGATGATGTATTTCTGTTGCCGCTATAACAACAAATACTAAAAACAGAATAAAATTAATATTTAAGGTTAGTCCCATTAGGCTTGCCAACTCCAAAAAAGGCATTTCCGGGATTACCTAGCTCGACATCCGGGACTTGGTATATTACGCGGGACACAACACACCACATACAAAATGGTAAGAAAAAAACTATAGGTAATCAGTTAATAAAATTTTTTTTTCTTTTTTTTATGTAAGACAAATATTTTAAATTATTAAATTCTATTTATTTACTTATTTTAATTTTTTTTGCGCCTTTTAACAAATTTTGGTAGTAGTAGTAGTACATAGTTATAAAATTCACTGCATTTTTGGTCAACCAAAATTAATTTTAATTTGTAGTTCAGCCCAGGGACGTATTTTAAAATTCGGCGTCAGTATGCCACCCTTAGGGTCGCCATCTACGTATGGGAGAATGCCTGTCTAGGATGCACAAAAAGACAGGTTTTTTAAGAAAATGTCTGTCTATAGTAAAAAAAGCCGCGCAGCGCGATTTTTTAGACAGTTTTATCCAATAATCTTAAAATATTGCCAATTTTTAGTAAAAAAAAAAAACGATTTTTTGTCAGTTCCATCAACTAATCTTGTAATTTTGCCTGACGTAAGTAAGAAAAAAACAGCCGCACAGCGAGATTTTTAGTCAGTTTTGTCTACTAATCTCACTAATCATGGAATATTATTGTGTGTATAAAACGCCCGACTTAGAATAATGTCGACCGGACGCCTGATTAAGTACTAAAATGCCTGGCTAATCAGGCAAAAGCCTGGCATATGGTAACTCGAACCACCCCATAGATTAAAATAAGCATTTTTGTACTTATTTAAAAAGCCATAAAAAAGATTTTAACCAATATTTATTATAGGAAAATATTGAAATTATTTTGCAATGCACAAATTGGTTAACAAATTCGTTAACAACACTATCATTAAAATAACTAATAAAATAAAAAATGAGTATAATAATTAATTATGAAAGGCGCCCTTAGGCTAAGCCTGAGACGCCCCCTCCTCGTAGCCGTGCGCCCCGGATGGCCCTCTTAGGCTTAGGGTAAATACGTCCCTGCAGCCTTGACGTGGTCGACAGACAGTTTATTTCTGCTGCCTGTCGATGCATTTCCACAGAGAGAAAAACACTCTCTGCTGATGTATTTGAAGGTGGTATCGAAGCTTGGTAGCTTCGATTCGATTCAGATGGTTCTGAAAGATAGTCGAAAAGAGAGGTGCATCTTTCATGGACAAAAATAATTTGTGCTATGTTCATTCATAAGCACCCAATACTTGTCAGGGGCTGATTTTTGTTTTTCTTCTATTAATGACTTTTAACTGATTTCCGGGACAAAAGGCGTCCCGCAAGGGGTCTAGGCGGGACGGCCCAAAATTGACTCAGAAGCGGGACGTCCCGGAAAATCCGGGACGGTTGGCAAGCCTAGCTCCCATACAACAAACATGATTTTTTTTGCCGTTTTTTTGCTCGATATTAATAACGACAGCAGGTAGACAGTTGAAATTTTCACAGATGCTGTATTTTTGTTGCCGCTATAACAACAAATACTATTAACAGTATAAAATTAATATTTAAGGGGGGCTCCCATACAACAAACGTAATTTGTTTCGCCGTTTTTTGGTACGGAACCCTTCATGCGCGAGTCCAATTCGCACTTGGCCGGTTCTTCAAAAAGTGATTTTATGCTCAAAATATCTACAAAACCATTGAAAAAATGAAAAAGTGAGGTTATTTTCATTACTCTTCACACGTAAAGAAAAAGACAGAGTTTTTGGAATATACTGGCCTTAATAGTAAGGGCACAGTAAAAACATTTGAAGTAATTAAATTAAGATTGATGACATCTCCAAAACGATGCATTATTGGACAACCATGTTCTCGGCCTCAGAGTTATATGGGATATCAAAAAATACAGGTTGTATAAACTACTGGTTGGAGATTTTATTATTTTTAAATATACACATCAACTTAGTCTAGGGATACAGGTGTTATTTTCATACAAACGAGGTAACTTTGAAGCCTTGGTTTTCTGCCAGGGATGTACCGTGCTGTAATCTGATGATGACCATCCAAGTACTGAATGGAGTAGATTCAAATCGCTATACACACCCAACTGATCTGATCAGCATTCTAAAAGATTAATGGGTCAGAGTTCTCAGTTTGAGGATTTCCATACATTTTCATGCTACTTTCGCGGTTTTTTTAAACATGTCCATTACGTTTTTAGAATGCTGGTCAGATCAGTTGGGTGTGTATAGCGGTCTGAATCTACTCCATTCACTCCCTGGATAGCCGTCATCAGATCACAGCAAAGTACATCCCTGGCAGAAAACCAAGGCTTCAAAGTTACCTTGTTTGTATGAAAATAACACCAGGGGGCTATTGCATAACAAATTACAAGCTAATATTATTAGCGATTTTCCATACAAATTCACTAATAATATTAGCTTGTAATTTGTTATGCAATAGGCCCCTGATATCCCTAGACAAAGTTGATGTGTGTACTTAACTCTCATTAGTTAACCATAAAAAATACATAGTTAATTAGATATTATTAAAAGTTATTATTATTAATTAGGTAGTAGGTACTCAAAAAAGAATCTTACAGAAAAAGCTATTTGTCCATACACAACGTTAATTGACCGAGCGAGCACGAAGTGCGAGCGAAGCGTCTCTGCTTCAGCTTGGGCAAAAATTCTTTCGTATGTCCGGCTGTCTGTTCCAGCCTACAGGTCGCATTTCTCAACCGATTCTTGTGAAATTTTGTGAGCAGGTTCGAAAATTACATAGAATTTTTTGTCGAGCCAGTTTTTTGAAATTTTTCAAAATAGTGGAGATATATTAAAAAAACAGATTTCAGTCCGTTTTCCAGCTCTGCCTGTTTTCCTCTACAGGTCGCATTTTTCAACCGATTCTAGTAAAATTTTGAAAGCAGGATTGAAAATGATGTATTTTTTTTTATCAAACCAGTTGTTTGAAATTTTTCAAAATAGCGGAGATATGTTAAAAAAAAACCTATTTCAGTCCGATTTTCCAGCGCTGTATGTTCTCCTCTACAGGTCGCATTTCTCAACCGATTCTCGTGAAATTTTGTAAGCAGGTTTGAAAATTGTATAGTTTTTTTTGTCAAGCCAGTTTTCAATTTGTTTTTTAAATGGCGGAGATAATGTAAAAAAATCATATTTCATTTCGGATTTCTGGCGCTGTCTGTTCTCCTCTACAGTTAGGGTTGCCAACCATACTTTATAATAACGTATCCCACTTAATTTTTGGTAATTATACTTTATACTTTTACATACAAATAAAGTATGCAAAAATACTTTATTTTCATCCTTTACTGTGATGCGTAAAACATACTCATAGATTTATAATAGCTGAACGAAATGTTACCTATCTTTCCGATTCACGCCAACAGCGCCAACAGTGATTACGCTCGCGACCATGCGTTAGCGTTGTCATCAGCGCGCTTACGGTTGATTCGGAACGGATTATTGGCGCTGACAGCTCTGTTGGCGTGAATCGGAAAGGCCTATTAGGAACAGTAGAAAAATGGCAATATGTGGTACTTAAAAATGCATCTGATAGCTTACTAAATATAAAAAAAAAAAATTATTACCTACTCTCCATTCCTGCCACTTCAGCTTTCACTGAAAGAGTTTTTTCTATAATTAAGCTAAAGTGGCGAAAAGAGAGAAATAGAGCATCAATAAATTTAATTAAAAACGAATTGTTTATTTATTTAAATTTAAACGTTGATCAAACAAGCTTTGTAACATTTAAAGACAACAAAAAAATGTTAGCATGTGCTAAAAGCACACAAAAATACGTGTTTAAAGCAATAAAAACATAAAATTTGAAAAATACTTTTTTTCTTCCTAATACTTTATTTTTTTCCTATCCAAACCACTTAATACGTTTTTTTTGTCAAAAAAAGTTGGCAACCCTATCTACAGTTCGCATTTCTCAACCGGTTCTCTTGAAATTTTGTGAGCAGGTTCGAAAATAATATAGAATTTTTTTGTCACGCCAGTTTATGAAATTTTTCAAAATGACGGAGAAATTTTAAAAATTCATATTTCAGTCCGGCTTTCCAGTGCTGTCTGTTTTCCTCTACAGGTCGCATTTCTCAACCGATTCTCGTGAAATTTTGTAAGCAGGTTTGAAAATTGTATAGATTTTTTTTTGTCAAGCCAGTTTTTAATTTGTTTTTTTAAATGGCGGAGATAATGTAAAAAAATCATATTTCAGTCCGGATTTCCGGCACTGTCTGTTCTCCTCTACAGGTCGCATTTCTCAACCGATCCCGGTGAAATTTTGTGAGCAGATTTGATAAATATATAGATTTTTTTGTCGAGGCAATTTTTCGAAGTTTATTAAAATGACGGAGATATGTAAAAAAACATATTTCAGTCCAGCTTTCCGGCTGTTTGATCTACTCTACAGGTCGCATTTCTCAACCGATTCTGGTGAAATTTTGTGAATGGTTCGATAATTGTATATAACTGTTTAGTCAAGCCAATTTTTTCAAATTTATAAAAAAAATATCACCCATTGTAAAAAAATATCAAAATTAGAAGCACCATCTAGCTGCGAATACTCACGTACCTACTGTGTGTTTTGAAAACTTCATAGCGACATTTTATTTTATTTTATCGCGAGGTCTACAGCTCACGGAGCCACTAGTTTTTATTAAGAAGTATATTTAAAAATGAAATGGGGATATCAGACCACGTTTCTGAATATGTACGTGCAGCTTCAAGTTAAAAATTAATAGTTTGAAAATACCGAAAAAAAAAACTTGATTAATCGGCAAACTCACAAAAATAGCAAGACACGTGCGTAGATTCAATCTTTTCATTATTTTCGTAGGTAAACGAGATAGGTAGTCTCTTTTGATTAACTCTAAATTATTTTAAATAATAAAACAAATTTCTAAGTTTACGAAAAAAAAGATACCTACGGCCGCTTATGCCGCAAAAAAACGCATAGGTATTTCGACACTCAAGGGAATCAATATTCATAGAGTAGGTAAGTAATACTTCCTGTTGACCTAGAACTATGAAATTTGGCAAGTATTATCGTCTAATACTACAAGTACAGGGAAAAATCTGATCACTATACATACATGTCTGTCTGTCCATTTGTTTATCAAGCAAGACCCTTTATCTCGGGAACGCGTGAAGGTATCGAGTTGAAATTAAAACCCCTACTCAGATCTACAGTCCTGGTTTACTATCCTACAGTTTGGTTGGTGGTAGTGCTTATTTCAAGTACACCTGGCTAGCTACCACCATCTCTTACCTAAGTCTGACGCTATAACAATAATTTAAAATTGTTGTGTTCCGACAGTAAGAGGTAAGATAGACAGTTCCTCAGTGATGAGGTTTCGGGTGTAGTAGTGCGCTTCCACCTTCGGCCTTATCCTCACTTAACATCACGTGAGGTGAAGGCTGAGCACTATCCCGTTGTGCGTTTAAAAAATGTTAATATAATTCTTGAGTAAGTAAGTACTTCCTTTGTTTGCTCTCAGTATGAGCTAGTACCTACAATTCACCGAGTTAAGTAATGCCTATTTGCAAGATGACTAGTTTGCGGCAAGTTTTTGACCTGTAATGAGAGTGCCACACAGTCATTGTTTATGCGGCCGTAAAAGGATAATGGTCGTTCAACATGAGAATCGTCCTGACCACCGCGCCGGCACCGGTACGGCGGCATTGCTGCCCGGGCCCGCGGCTCTGAGGACCTGAGTCGCACAGTTTTTGCCGGCCGGCGAAGGTCGCCTACGAGACACGAGCGGTCTAGCATTCCAACCGCTATGAATGAATAGCTGCTCGACTGGTCCCGCAGCGCATACTAAATAACTTCAGATTAATTTGACAACAAACATTTAAAGTTGGCAAAAACCGGATGGATCGGCATTGGCTCTCGCCTCGTGGGAAATGCGGACCGAACCGTTTGTCTCCAATAATTGTTCGATCAGTAAGTATGTACCTGGCCGGTTGATATTCTTTTATTCCATTTACGCCTCATAACATGATGGGCGGCCAATTTAGCTCGAGATTCGTTTTGACACGACATCGTGTTCCAACACGCGAGGTTTTCTGAGGTATTAAAAAGGTAAATCAGTCAGTATTCCATTCCATACGATGTCTGTATCGGTAGGCTATTTTTTAATTCCATGTTGACCAGATTAGATATATTCCATGCAGTGCCGGTTTTAGCACTACCAGCGCCCCTGGGCGAAATTTCTACGGAGCGCCCCCTATCTGCGATTCCAAGATTTTCAATTCTGCCTGTCAGTTAAAAAACGGCTGCGCAACGCGATCTTTAGTCAATTTCACCTACTATTCTTGTTATCTTGCTTTTTTATAGTAAAAAAAAAACGGCCGCGCAGCGCGATTTTTAGTCAGTTTCATCTACGAATCTTGTAATTTTGCTTGTTTATAGTTAAAAAAAACGGCCGCGCAGCGCGATTTTTAGTCAGTCTCATATACTCATCTTTCTTGTTTATAGCGAAAAACAGCTGCGCAGCGCCATTTAGTCAGTTTCATCCACTAATCTTGCTTGTTTATACAAAAAATGGCCACGCAGTGCGATTTTTAGTCAGTTTCATTCGTCACGTCGTCACTCGTCAACAGGCAACAATATGATTGATAGTCGATCGGTGGTCAAGCGTTACTAGAGCCCCACACACGAGGACGCCCAGTGCAGTCGCACCGCTTGCTTTTGGATTTTACAATGGCACGTAAGCGAGCGATGAAATTTCGGCGAGATATTGCCAAATTGTTGTGATTATGTGTTGCCTTGCCACCATAACGATTTTGTCGCTAAAAGGGAATTTACGATAGTAAGTAGGACTCGCTCCATGAGCGTCTGAGCGAGTGTGTATAAAGGGGCGCCTGCGGCACCCCCTTGTATCCGGCGCCCCGGGCGGTCGCCCGTCCTCGCCCCCCCCTAACGCCGGTACTGATTCCATGTACGAATGCGGTTTGATAAGTCCAGGGCTAAGTTAAAAAATAAATTTTTTTTCTATTATTTATTTCAGTTTCTTAAAAAGAAACTCTTTACGAAGCTTCACGCTACATTTTTTCAAATTAGGCAAAAGATTATTTATTACTTTTGACAACAAAAACCTCAAGTGATTTCTATCTTTTTTTAATGACCCTGTCGATCCTCTCAACTGCACTCATGGGCGTAGCGAGGTACGGGCAAGGGGTGGCAGCTGCCCCCCCTTAGAAGAGCGATAGTTCGCTGGTAAACTGTAATTCTGACGAGCTTCATAGCTTGCGACGCTTCTTCTAAGACCTAAGAACAGCGGCGGATTAAGACTACTTGGCGCCCTAAGCAATCCAAGCCTGTGGGCCCCCTATATAGGGTTACCATCTACTTAAGGAAGGATGCCTGTGTACCGATATGCACAAAATTCCTGATTTTTTTCAGAAAAATGCCTGTCTGTAGTAAAAGAACGGCCGCGCAGCGCGATTTTTAGCCAGTTTCATCGACTAATATTGTACTCTTGTCTTTCCTATTGTCTAAAGAAAGAAAAAACGGCCGCGCAGCTAGATTTTTTGTCAGTTTCATCCACTAATCTTGAACTATTGTCTTGTCTGTCTATAGTCAAAAAAATAGCCGCGCAGCACGATTTTTAGTCAGTTTCATGGTTTCATGCACTATTCTTGTAGGTACTCTTAATCTTGCCTGTTGTCAATAGCAAAAAGAAAACGGCCGCGCAGCGTAATTTTTTGTCAGTGTCATCCACTACTTACCTTGTAGTAAGTAGTAAGTAAGTCGTTTTATATGGCCACACAAATGAATTTGAAATAAATCATTTTTATTTTTTTTATTTCTTACAAAAAATTAATACTTTCGTTTTTTTTTCGGTGCCGATTATGGTGCCCCCCAGATGTGATGCCCTAAGGAATTGCTTAATTTGTTTATGGGCTAATCCGGCACTGCCTAAGAAACTAACAGGCTTGAAGGCTGGCTCGTGAAATCCAACAAAACAACGATCAAAACAATATAATTAAGGATTTTCTGTGTCTGCCCCCCCTCATATACAATCCTGGCTACGCCTTTGACTGCACTCATGTCATGACATTAAAACTAATCAAAATTACGATAAGAATTATTGCCTTATCGTTCCTATTCTCTAGACTTAGCTCGCTGAGATTTTTTCTGCTACGAAACATAAATAAATGTCTTGGCGGGCAATATTTTCATTAAGCCGGTGATGGTCTGGAATAGAGCCCCATTTCAGTTACCACATTTTTCAGGCTATGAAAGGAAAAAATAATGGGTTAAAGAGATATGAACTTCGTTGGACTGAGTACGCAGAGCTACAAAAAGAGAAAAATTTAACAAAATATGCCGAAAAAAAAGTGTTTCTCTTTCCAAAGTCATGGACTTATCAAACCACCCTCGCAGTGATTTATTACAAAAGGAGTTCACCCGGATATAGGTATGCTCGATAGAGTTTCACTGTCCATCTCTCAAATCTTTGCTTAAGGTAGGTAGGTAGGTAGGTAGATATAGTTTATTTATATCACCGCCGGAAACGAGTAGCCATAAATTCTTCATATCCATGCCGTCACGTTGGCCCGGCCTTGAGATCTATGTGATTGCCAGGACGATGGTTGGTATTTTGGTGGAATAACAAATGTTTTGAAGGTGTTTCTATGCCAAAGGCCTTGATCCTTGGAGATAAAGGTCAATTGGAACGTTTTAGGGGAACATTCAAGGGAAGTGAGCAAGATTTGCTATTACTCATTTTGTAAAACTTTGAATTTCAAAGTGTTACAAAATGAGTAATAGCAAATCTTGCTCACTTCCCTACTCGCAACGCAAACCAATCATTTAATAACAAATTAAGCAGTATTTGACTAACTAATAAATAAGAATGTGAACAACCTTGATTTGAGTCAAAATGTTCATAATCCAAATATTTTATTTGTGCGCAGCTAGATTCGAGGCATCGCAATTAATTAAATTGAAATAAAAAAGAAGCATCGATCTCAGAGTTGTAAACCTATTGTGTGGATCATCCAGACCAATTTAGGTATCATTGTATCAGCAGTGAAGTGACTAGGTACTTAAAAACTGGCCAAGTGTGTGCCGGCCACGCGCAGTATATGATTCCGTAGTTAGTTTTTTTTGTATTTTCGTTACTCGATATCTCTATTTTCAACATTATTTTTTTATTGCTGATATTATTTTATTTTTTAGTATACGCTCGAGGTGGTCTCATTTATTTATTTTTCTAATCGAATCAGTAGTTTTTAAGTAATCCTGAAAATACTATGATTCTTGACGACTACTATGACTAAGAACAGATTTAGATTTTTTTTTTGTTGGAAAAGGGACGTTTGTGTAGTTTATGTATATTTTTTTATTCAGTACCTACCTTTTAATTTTTATATTTCACACTTTTCAATGGTATTATAGGTACGTATACCCCTAATAACCCATTTTCCACATTTACGCTATTTGTTGTAAGGAGTTAATACTAACTTGCCGCCCTTGTCTTTGATTGTCATTAAACTACAAATATTTCACACAGTTCCCATTTGATTTTGAGTGGAGTTTCCTTGTGTATCTACAAAATCCAAGATCTAATGCCAATGAAATTAAAACAGTAGCAATGAAAAATATTCTCCTTCAAACAAAAAGAAAACATAAATTGGTTCATAAACAAAGAAGGCTCGAACATCCGTAAACTAGTGGCTCCGTGAGGTGTTTGCTCAAATTGTCTGTTGTTTAAAAACAAATAAGTTAATCTACTAGGTTCTGTCACAAAGTCACAATCACAACCTTATATTGACAAATGTTTTGATTGATGAACTTTTGAGTCTTCTAAAAACAGCTTTGCACCACTAACAAAAAAGTTTTGTTACATTTTTGATCATATTTCGAAACGGCTGAAATATGTTCCTCCGCCTTTGGAAAAACTGGCTCGACTAAAAAATTATATGTAATTATCGAACCTGCTCACAAAAATTCACGAGAATCTGTTGGGAAATGCGACCTGCAAAGGAGAACAATCGGACAGACAGACATCCGCCGGACATATGAAATAATTTTTGGTTAAGCTCAAGCAGAGGCACAGAATAACTAGGAGGCGCCTCGCTCGTGCTTCGCGCTCGCTGGGTTGACTCATTTCATTATTAATAATGAAGGTAATAATGACAAAATGACAGTAGGTACTGTTTTCAGGATTTCCTATAAACAAAGTACGTAAAAAAAAAGTCAAAATCGGTTTATAAATGACAGAGTACCTACTGAGGTAATAAACATAAAAAAGAAATATAGCAAAACTTGGCTGCAACGCAATTAAACTTCGTTAAATAAATTTGTTATTTAATTGTTTCTTCATTTTTATACAAAATCCATGTTATAATACTTTTATTTTTTCAATTTTTGAAATTGAAAATTCTTGATGAAAAACCTTTTTTTTTTCATTCTTTAAATATGGTTAGGCATATGGGTATCAAATGAAAGGCCTTGATGAGCAAATCCCAAAATTATATAATTTGTTCCTAAAATTTAAGAAAAAAAATTTTTTTTTTCGATTTTTGAATATGGAATTCAAATGAAAAGCATTGATGAGCACATTCCAAAATTAAATAATTTGTCACTAATATTTAAGTTTTTTTTTAATTTTGAATATGGGTAGGATCATATGAAAGGCCTTAATTAGCACATTCCAAAATTATGTAATTTGTATTTTTTTTGCAATAGTGCTGTTTAATTTAGGTACTCACAATCAAAGTGAAAAGCAGAGTGTATAACTCGTACAATATCTGGGCGACCGAGCTTTGCTCGATTATTACTATTTATTGTAATATGGTGGTGTTTAGGTGATAATCTATATAGATTAACAATGTTGTTATCTCAAACATTAACTACATTTTTAAAAACTTGTCTAAAAACAATAAAAATTGAACAAATAAAAAAAAATAAGTCACCGAGCGGGATTCGAATCCGTAACACTCGTTTCTTGCCGTCCGCGTCTTAACCCGCTGGACCAGACGGACAGTGGCCGGTAGGACGAAATTAGCGACCATATTCTGCGTCGAAAGAAAAACGCATAAAAACTCAAAAACACGCGTTTTCCCAAACATAAGACTAATCTAGATCGATTGTTTAGGTACTCCCGAAAACCCCCATATACCAAATTTCAGCGAAATCGTTAGAGCCGTTTCCGTGATCACAGAAATTTTATAAACATATAAATGAATAAATAAATATACAAGAATTGCTCGTTCAAAAGTATAAGATAAAACCCATTTTATACACTTGTTGTACACAATCTACTATTTGAGAATATAGTTATCATTCACAACTGTAGATTTCTAGAGTAACTTAGCTATTAAAGAAAGGACTAATAAACTATCACAAAATTACTGTATATCGCCGATTAGCCAAGTTTTGCCCTACAACCGAATTGATACCTAATCTCTTCCCCCCTCTTTTTTTTAACTCGGTTAAAAAACCAGCCTGGGAATGGTTTAGGGCGTGTCACTAACGGCAGGCGGCCTTTGCCATCAAAACTCAAAACTCGCAACGTGGACATGGCCTAAAGATTAAAAGAGGCGAAATCATAAATCTACCTTTTTAACCGACTTCAAGAAAAGAAGGAGGAGATTCGGTAAAAGTATTTTTTATGATTTTTTAACTCCAAAAGAACTCCAAACAATCGTAATTGTTACTTCTATGTATAGGTATTTTTTCAATAAGTTAGATCGTTACCTAGAGACGTTTATGATAATTGTAATGTTACAAAATTAAAAGATAATTGACATTTTTAGTGGTTTTGCTAATAATTATCTAAATTATAAACAAAAAAGTAATCATATAATTTTGTTCCGTTTGCTTTTGTTTTGATGATGAGAATTAAGCAAAAATAAAAACAAAAAAGCTTCAAAACTAATACCTCTAAAAAGCAAGAAATAATATTCAAATTACTAGATATACGCATTATCATTGTAATAAAAAACGTCTAATGAAGTCGGGTGGGGCTGAAGGACAACTATTTTTTTTTATTCTAAAAGCCCCACCCGACTTCATTAGACGTTTTTTATTACAATGATAATGCGTATCTAGTGATTTGAATATTATTTCTTGCTTTTTAGAGGTATTTAGGCTTGAAGCTTTTTTGTTTTTATTTTCAGGTTTTTTGAAGTCGGTTTTTTGTTTTTTGAACATTTTATATTTTTTATTTTTAGTGTAAGTAAGTTCCTTCTGTATTAGGTAGACCCACGAAAGGTGCGTCACGCCTTAAAAAATATCGGTCTCAAGAATTTGTATTTTTTTTGTGGTAAATATGGTATATTTAGCAACGATATTATCTAAGTTACACAAGTCTTATGTCGATGGCTCATTACCTTTTACAAAATGCGGCTTTTCCCGACGCAGGGGAGTTAATTATTGAGGAGTTCTCCTGGTACTTCACTATCAGCTCCACTTAACTATAAGCTTCACTTCACCATTTTACTACCATAGGAATCGTATCGCACCAGTGAAATACTTAGTGCCTATTAAATATGCAAATGCACAAGTTACTAAAGAAAATACCAAAATAGCTATATGTGTGCCTATAATATTTAAGGAGTTCCCTTGCTTTCTCCAGGATCCCATCATCAGATCGTGATCTTTTGACAATGGGACCAATCTGTAACTATATGCTTTCGAACAAAAAAACAATTTCCAAAATCGGTTTATGATTGACAAAATTATGAGGTAACAAACATAAAAAATAAAAAATAATAACATTCAGCCGAACTGAGAACCTCCTCCTTTTTTTTAAGTCGGTTAAAAAGAGGAATTCAAGGTGGCTACGGGCGTGGCGATCCAAAGTTCCGTTTGAATACAATACCCTGCTAATAACCAACAAAACCATGATTACAAAGATCAATAAACCGGCCAAGTGCGAGTCGGACTCGCGCACAAAGGGTTCCGTACCAAAAAACGGCAAAAAAAATTACGTTTGTTGTATGGGAGCCCCCCTTAAATATTAATTTTATTCTGTTTTTAGTATTTGTTGTTATAGCGGCAACAAAAATACATCATCTGTGAAAATTTCAACTGTCTACCTGTTGTTGTTATTAATATCAAGCCAAAAACAACAAAAAAATCACGTTTGTTGTATGGGAGCCCCCTTAAATATTAATTTTATTCTGTTTTTAGTATTTGTTGTTATAACGGCAACAGAAATACATCATCTGTGAAATTTTCAAGTTTCTAGCTATCACGGTTCATGAGATACAGCCTGGTGACAGACAGACAGACAGACGGACAGCGGAGTCTTAGTAATAGGGTCCCGTTTTTACCCTTTGGGTACGGAACCCTAAAAAAGATCAAGATTACTTCCTAAAGGGATCAAATTTTAATATGCGATCAATTGATTATTTAAATTTAAATCACCCAATGATTGATGATACCAAACTGCGGTTTTAGCATTACCCACTTCAATTTTCAATTTAACGCCCATATTTTCTTTGATTTGTATAGCTTTGACTGGTCTAAGACGACTGGTTATAACACTATAACAAGTATCGTGGTATTTCTTATCACATGGAAATAAGGTCTAGAATGAGATAATTTCCCGAGGTCTATTCTACGACTGTCACGAATGTCAATGTGTGGGGTGATGATCTTTAATAGGAGTCCAATCACACAAAAACGGATGACGCGGTGTAACCTATTAAAAGCGGCCGGTCCTACGGCGTGGGAAAAATAGCACGCTTTTTGAACTTTTAATTACTATTCAGATTTTATAAATACTATTAACCTTTATAAACTTGTTGTCGGTTGATGTTAAGCACCTTCGATAGGATTCTATTGATTGACGTTTCGAGAAATGTAAATCCTGTTTGGTTTCTCATCTTTACAAGAGACGGTACCCACTTCGTCTAAAATTTTCAGATAACGACAACAAATATTAATATTATGTATGTTGGTTTTGTAAATATGTAGGTAATAAAAGCCAAATTGCTAAAAATACTTGATAAGGTGTCCATATGTTAAGATCCAGATAGTGTTTGAGCAGATGATCGCGTTACTGCGAACTTGCCCCCTCGGAGCGACCGTGAACTGCGAGGGGCCACGTTACATCGACGTCATCATCACATTTAAGTAGTTCAAATATTTAATGGATTAAATGCTCTTCGTGATCCATAGCAATATGAACCAGCCTAGAAAAAAGCGCGTACGGGCAATTGAAAATATATCTTTAGTAATGCATCTAACTTTTTTGGGCACCAACCTCCGAATTCAATAAAATAAATGCAGACAAGACGATGGAATTTTATACAAAAACTTTATAACTTCGCAGACGGTAATAACGAAACGTCGCTTGCCAGAAATGCTGAATCGTTTCTCGTAGAATTCTTTATCAACTGGTTGGTATCAGGCAGGCAGGACCCACAGTTTCGGCAGATGTTCTTCAAAACAATGCTGATAAATTTAAACGAGTGTTATACATACAAAAAATGGTTACATCTACTCACATTGTACTTTTGATTGATATCTAGATCTAGATTTTATTTCAATTTCATAGTTGCTGTGACGGTCATAATCATAGAAATAGAATGTCAAAAACAACAAAGTCAATAAACAGGTGATCCGAAAACGAATCAATACATTTTATATAAGATATGTAAAGTATGACTTAGATTCATAAAATATGACTATATTTTGGCAAAGGAAATTAATAAACTATGTTCCATACTATTTTCTTTGTCGATAAACGAATAAATGTGGCGAAATTTGGTTTTAGAGAAATGTGTGGCAATATCTTATTTACCTTTGAAAAGTGTGATTACTTGGATTGTTTCTTTTAGTCACATCACAATCACTTAGAGTACAAGACACCATAGCTCTACGATACCTTTATTTTAAATTCTAATTAAGATTAAAAAATATTTTACACAAACTGTGATTGCTCATTTGCTAAGCGGGACGCTAGGGGCTCTTACTGTAAAAAATATTGGCACATGTCACATGATCCTTTGTCTCTTTTTTACATAGACCGTGTCCGTATGATGTTAACTTCTCTTTTCCACGCTTTGTTGGTCTTCTTGAGCGCAGCGAAAATTTTTCTATGTCTATGGTCATAATATACCTATTATGAGAAGATCACGTTTTGTCGTGTGTTATGGCTTTTATCATAGTGTAGAATACATAGTTAAGGTGAGCATAAAAACTTAAGGGTGAAATAAAAGACATGATTAGAATATGAATATAAGGTTCTTGGCTAATAGTCAATTGTCGTTTTTTCCCTTCGAGCAACAAGCCCGTCTTACTCTTTTCCTAATTTTTCGGAATAGACTAAGTAGGTATTATTGTATTCTGTGGTAATAGTAAGAAGTTTTAAGATGGATCTAAGACTTCTTATTCAAGTTAAATCGCCTCACCAACGGAAGATGACGCAATCGGCTGGCGTTTCGTTGTGAATGGATTAGTTTCGGTACGAAAGCTTAAAAATAAAAGAGAATTGGACTACAAAAAGTATACTTATGTGCCTCAAGAAATCATCTGTCTGCGGGAATAAGTAAGATTTGACTTGGAAAAGTTTTTGTCCATATTTTGTACGCTACTAACTGATGTGATGACTTATTGTTGTTATGAACACTAATTTGTTTCTTTATAAATGTTTCTACCTTTAAGCATCAGCCACCAGCAGTTATAGTACAGTAGCCCGTAGAACATTTAAATCACCAAAAAGGTTACCGTTTGTCGTTGTGATATAGTTAATTATTACGAAATTATAGATACTTTAACCCAAGTTTTACAGATCGCAACCCGCCGTAACCTATATTTGTATATCTCCAAAATGGATATTTTTTTTATTTTTCGAGGTTTACCACATAGTTTAGCTATTGTCGTGTTCTACAGCTTGGTTTGATTGCCATAGATAAAAGTAAGACTATAAAAAGTAGCCATACACAGATTTAAGACCTGATGAAAATGGTTGGATTTTATCTGGTCTTAAATCTGTGTGTGATCACTTTCCTTCACCACTCACCTTGCGAGGAGGAGAGTACTGGTGACCTGAGATACAGGCTCCGGCTTAGTTTAGGCGCCAGTCTCTCTCAATCTTCATAATATGTTAATAATATTGTTCTTAGTCTTAAGTTGAAAATGTAACATGTAAGATTGTTATGAGAGAGAAATAAACATTATTATTATTATTATTTAAATGTTCTACGGGCTACTGTACTATTAGTGTGAAACCACATAAGTATTGTGAAGTTATGATTTTGACACTAAGTAGGTACCATAGTAGATTTGTTTCTACTATGACACTACTGTTTGAGAGACTGCTGATGCCGAGTGAATGTTGTTCTGTGGTTCCATCCTATAATGGGTACATTTGTTAACATTGTGTCAATTTAAGAAACAGATATACAAATTCTTAAGTTGAATATAAATATAGCTACCTCGGTTAACATCTAAGTTTATCCACAGAGCAAACATAACCATGCGTGTCGTCCGTCGATATCGCGGAATTGGCGACCTACTTCCGATTGAGAACGAAGTCGCTTGGAATTGATAGGTGGCCCATTGAAATATTATTAACTACTAGAAACCGCATGTGTGTAATGTGGTAACAGTTACCATAGTTTGTTGTATCGTTAAACCGTCGACTAGTTTATCAACGATTTTATGACATACACTTTGTTAGAGAAAAGAACGTACATCTCTATTAAGACTATCAATTTACTATAAAATAGACAGTCTTAGAGATGTATGTTCTTTTGATTACAATACAATGTGGGCAAACTTACTAATAGTTTGCCAATTGTATTGTAAAGACAGAAAGTAAATAAACCGGGCAAGTACGTGTCGGACTTCGCATATGTAAGGTTCCGTACTGTGCTACGCGTTTGACTGCAAAATTAAGTTGGTGTGTAATAGGAAAATGAGGGAATTTATAAGAAAAAAATCAAAACTCTCAATATATTGGTACTTGTTGGTAAAATTATACGCAATAATAAACTTCTATTTAAAAAGTTCCCTATTAGTAATTTTATTTAAAAGTTCGGGTTACATTACAACCGAATTTTACTGGACTTTTAGTTCTGATAAAAAAGTAATAAGTACCTAGCCTGAAACTATTCGAAATTCTTTTAGTGAATTACAAAAAGTTTGTTTCATCACGTCATTAATCACCCTGCTATTTTCGCCACAAAAGGGCTATTTTAGGAGAAATGTGAGCGTGTTATTTCGGTTGAGGCGCCCCACCGCCATAAAACTGGTTCGAATTGGTTCAGCGAAGCGAACAATAAAAACAATAAATCTATTCCAGTGGGCCTAGGCCTCTCCTCTGCGATCCGTAGTAAATCTGGGAGGCCTCTACTTGTAGGTAAACTCATTTGAATGGTTCAGTTCAGTATACTCTTGGCCTTGCTTGGCGGTGGATGTTTAAAAACAAATAATAGTGTCTCGGCTCTAAAATCAATTCACTATTAATCTTTGATTCATCCAGTTTCTGATAGATATACGAGTTTCATCAGAGTCATTTGGCAATATGTCATAGATTTCAAAGTTTAGCCAGTAATGGGTATTAGACACCTGTAACACCTGTTAGACAGCAGCGCTGCCGCAGCAACGAAATTTCATTTGTAATATCAGTTAGCAGCAGCTATCTCAGCTGATTTGTTAAGGAGGAAAGAGACTAAAGAATTATTTTTAATAACTATAAAATTTTAGATTTTAAGCACTTACAATGATGGCTTTTTTCATATAGGTATTATGATAAATAATATACAAGGAAAAATCAATTCAATAGTAGCTTCACAGATGAAAACCGGGTTAAAAGTTAGAAGTTTTTCGCCGGATAAGCTTCAGATAGGATGGTATGCAATGCAAATGAGGAAGGCTTCAGTCAGCACATATAGGATGAAGGAAGAAGAATTTTGGAAAAGTAACATAATATCATCGTAAAGTCGCCTTTACTAGGTATCTTCATGTCACATTTGTTGAGGTGTGAATAGGAAAACATGCAGTGGAAAATCGGCGACCTCAAACCAGGGTCGTTATACGTTCTATTGGCTAACTGAATTGACATGACGTGACATGAATTATTCTATCGAATTTAATCATTCACTTTTTTCATTCCAACAAATATTTTAAGCACTTGCCAAAATTTTAAGTGGTAGTACCAAATGATGTGATGGTACTGAAACAGGTAGTATATATATACAGAATGGTAGTGTTGCTTAAACTAAAGAACTCTCTCCATGGAACATAAGTCGAAAAACGAAAAAAAAAACATACTCCCATACAAAATATATATCAGCTGACCGACTTACTATGGAAAGGTGAAAAAAAATGTTTTCGACTTATGTTCTGAAGAATGATGTTCAGTTTTAGCAACACTATATCACCTGTCACATCATTTGGCACCTTATATTTTTGTAAGTCAGTTAGCCAGTATACCTCAGTGATGAGGATTCCGGGTGTAGTGCGCTTCCACCTTCGGCCTTATCGTCACTTGACAATAAGTGTGGTAAAGGCTTGACAATTTCCCGTTGTGCAAAGTGCAAAAAAATAGTCATTCGATTTTATAACGTGTTAATTAGATTGCATTTCTGACATTATCAACATTTGAGTTAAATCTTTATTGCAATATCCCGGTTCAAGTAGGTACGAGTATTATGTTATTCTTGTTTTGAACATATTTTTCAGTGCATTGAACTTTTGTTCATACTAAATAAATATATTTCATTTACATTACCTGGAAAAAATTTAGACATAGTTTTGAGGGATATACCTAATATAAAGTGTGATTCATAATGGATTCATAAAGGCTAAATTAAATTGTGGATTTACTTAAAAACAACTAAATAACTTACGTTAAAACTCATCAATAAACTGATTTAATTGAATAAGATTGACCTAAACTATTTGGTCTAGTCTAATTTGTAAAAACGACAAAATATAAATATATAGTGACGTTATTTGTAAACGTATTATTTACAGCGGCCGGCGCTTATTTCAATATGTTTTGACTATGATATACATTTTGAATCCTCAATAGGATTAGCATTACGTACCTGTCGGCATCTGCAATTCATGAGTTGCTCTATAGGCGCCACTGGCAAAGATAATATTGGCAGGCATGATCCACACGATGCGGTCATTCTTTGTAAAGTAAACATGAGCTGTTATAAAGATACATAGTTAAATTTTATTTAATAATATGAATGATGTAGTAGATTGTGTAAGATAAGAAAATATCGAAATTGAAATGGCTTATTTCAACTCGCTAATCATGTGAAAAAATAATTATTAAAAGAGTAAGTACTTATTATGCGAATTATATTATTATTTTAAGAGAGAACTGTGTACCATTATGGATCTTGTTATTTAATTATAACCGTAAAAACTACAGAGAATAATAGTGTACAAACAAATACTTAAACAATAGATTCCCTATGACAATACAAATGAATAAAACAAAATAATAATATCACTCGTTGTTCACGCAGTAAGTTAAAATTAAATACTCAAATATCAACCAAAACTTTGATTTTGTTTTAGGTTGCAACTATAATTATGTATTTCGTAGCAACGGAGTTGGATTTACCATATCTGCTACGAACTCCAATGACAAACGCAAGTTAAAAATAAAAAAATAGAATTGTTGCTGGTTTTATTTATTAATTTTGTTTATTTAAACTTGATTGCAAACAGAGCAAATAGCGGACTTAAAGCCTTAAGGCATTCTCTTTCAGTCAACCGGTAAGGGTGTTAAGGAAAGAAATCGTGGCGGCTATAAAGATAAAAAGTCGTTTTCTCGACGAAATTCTGGGTTTTAAAAACTTATAAGTGTGGTAACAGTAAGTAAAACAAAGTCCCAAACATTCCACGAGTGCAACATTTTAAATAGGCGGGTTCAGCATTTTGTCAATACTCATGTTGGAATGATGGAGGCAACAATACCTGACTGACCTCATTTAAACTGTAAGTTTTTTACGAATATCATTAGATGGAACTCCGTTAGTAAGATGATTTAAGGTATGATTCCGATGTCAGCAGCACTGCTGCGCGACACTGCTGCGCGACAGTGCTGCGCAGCACTGCTGCCGAGCTCGGAATGTAGTCTCATATAAACCTATAGAGAATGTATGGGGACCAGTGGTGTTGCGGCAGCAGTGTCGCGCAGCAGTGTTGCGCAGCAGTGTGGCGTCGCTTCTCCGCTCACATCAAATTGAGCCTTTCAAACGTAACATTAGGGTTCAATTTGGAGTGCACTACTGCGGCAACACTGCTGCTGCTGCCGAGATCGGAATCATACCTTAATACTTAGTATTTTTTTAGACAAACAACGTTCTAATAGAGAGCACTGTGTTCTTCAAATTGATTTAAAAAAAATAAACGCGGCTTATCAGACAATGTCGGTCATACATACACTCAGTCAAACATAGGGGCGTTATCGTACACAACCTATTAAATATAAGCTTGCGCGATTAGCCATATTTCAAAACTACACAATCTGAATAAGTATGTGGACGCATTAAGGTATCTCATTACATTTTAAACTTTCATGGCGAATAAACTGTTGCAAATGACTGCCATATCACATCTGTGGAATGTAAATGACATCTGCTATATTAGGGATTCGATGCGTTCAGACAGCTCTATGGCGGGTCGCAAAAAGTTATCGCAGCGATAAACGGAATTCGTGCTGAGCAATTAATTAAGAGCTATTTAATCGACGATTCTCCTTAAATAAACGCCTCGGCGAAGGGCATTCTTTTCTCAAGGCTGAGGCCATTCTCGAGTAAACTCTATAGTTAAATCGAGAATGACACCTATGTGCTGTAATTAATTAAGAACACCGTAACTTACAGACACGGATTAAATTAGTTTTTTAGATTATTAAGTATTTATTAACTTGAGAAGTGTTTTAAGAATTAATTGTAAATAAGTAAAAAGTGGTTATTCCCAGTCGCCACCCTCAGCATTGCCCCTACCGGTGACGACTGGGAATTTTTCGAAAAAATATTTAATTCGCCACCCCTTTATTATTAATTTATTTGTAGAATGAAATGTGTGTTTTAAAACTCACAATACCTATTTAAAATCACACGTTTTTTTTGTGAAATTGTGTGTTTTTAAATGTATATAATGATACTAGCGACCCACCCTCGCTTCACTTCGGTGTTGTGTGGAATTTGACACCATGTATTATACATATAAACCTTACTCTTGAATAACTCTATCTATTAAAAAAAAACCGGCCAAGTGCGTGTCGGGCCACGCGCCATAGGGTTCCGTAGTTACCTTATACCATACCATATTTAATACCACCTATCATTTTTCGTTTGCAAAAATAACTTTGTTTTTCACACTGTTGGTATGAATGACAAAGTTATATTTGCGGTTTTGGAAAATGTGCTATATCTCAAAAACTAATCACTATATCTCATTCAAACCAATTTTGGTTGAAAGTGTTTATTAAGATCTATAGCATATATTGTTTTTAGATTTTTCACTCTCTTATTTCAAAAGTTAAAGGGGGACACACATTTTACCACTTTGGCGGTGAATATCTTTCAAACGGTTAACTTTGAGAAAAAGTTGTCCTAGAAACCTCAATGTCATTTTTAAAGACCTATCTATAGACAACCAACACGTGTTGGTTTGAAGAAAAAAAAATTTTTCAGTTTCAGTTCCATGTATGGGGAGCCCCCCCTTAATCTTTTATTTTTCTTATTTTTGTATTAAATTCGTTAAGCGGTTAACAGAATACATCTACCTACCAAGTTTCAACTGTGTAGTCTTAATACTTTCGGAATAAAGTGGCTGTGACATACGGACAGACAGACAGACAGACAGACAGACAGACATGACGAATCTATAAGGGTTCCGTTTTTTGCCATTTAGGCTACGGAACCCAAAAAAACCACATCAAAATCCGTTGCGTATGTTAACTTTTATAGTGGTGGCGAAGGGATATTTTTTCAGAAAAAATCCCAGTTGCCACCGGTGGGTGCAATGCTGGGATGGCGTGGAGACTGGAAATACCCGGTAAAAAGTTACCTATTCCTCGATGGACCAGATCTCGAGTGCTTAGTCCTGGGAAAGCATTTGCATAGGCTGATCAAGATAATGGTCTATCTTTCAAGCCCGGATAGTATTTTTAATTGTTTCTTAAAAGAATGAGTTAAATAGTTAATTAGCAATTATAATATGTTTGCGTGTCATAGTAGTGTAATTTTGAAGGTGAACTTTTACAAACAGCGATGATCTCATGATAAGTTTCAGAAATTGAGACTGTGTGAATATGTCGCGTCGCGACTCGTTACAAACAATTTTTATGCTCAATAAATAATGTTGTGGGTATCTCTCGATAAATTTGTTCGATTTTATTCGGTCTTAAATACTTCATCAGGTTCTCTCCAAAATGTGTGGGTACACTTCACTTTATAAAAAGTTATGAAATAGTAACAGCAAAGTGAACCTCCTGCAAGTTGGCGAAATAATCAATGGGGAATGTCCGAAAAAAAAATGGCTAAATATTTTTTTATAGGTAGGAATAAGCTCCCTTAGTTTTAGAAAAAAGTTTCAGAATTTTCGGTTGCGTCAACATTTTTTAATAAATTAAAGTCTCTTCGACGTCACAAATGTACGAAAGTAACAGCAGAATGGCGATTATACCTTTGCCACCATCTGCCACAACCACAGCAAGTATTAAAAAAAAAAGTTTTGACATTTTGTGTTGAAACTTTTTTTTAATAGCATGTTGTGGTTATGACAGGTGGTGGCAAAGGTATAATCTCCATTCTGCTGTTACTTTCGTATATTTGTGAAGTCGAAGTGACTTTATTTTTTTTAGGGTTCCGTAGCCTAAATGGCAAAAAACGGAACCCTTATAGATTCGTCATGTCTGTCTGTCTGTCTGTCTGTCTGTCTGTCCGTATGTCACAGCCACTTTATTTCGAAAGTATTAAGACTACACAGTTGAAACTTGGTAGGTAGATGTATTCTGTTAACCGCTTAACGAATTTAATACAAAAATAAGAAAAATCAAAGATTAAGGGGGGGCTCCCCATACATGGAACTGAAACTGAAAAAAATTTTTTTCTTCAAACCAACACATGTTGGGTGTCTATAGATAGGTCTTAAAAATGACATTGAGGTTCCTAAGACAACTTTTTCTCAAAGTCAACCGTTTGAAAGATATTCACCGCCAAAGTGGTAAAATGTGTGTCCCCCCCCCCCTTTAACTTTTGAAATAAGAGAGTGAAAAATCTAAAAAAAATATATGCTGTAGATCTTAGTAAACACTTTCAACCAAAATTGGTTTGAACGAGATATAGTAATTAGTTTTTGAGATATAGCACATTTTCCAAAACCGCAAATATAACTTTGTCATTCATACCAACACTGTGAAAAACAAAGTTATTTTTACAGACGAAAAATTATAGGTGGTATTAAATATGGTATGGTATAAGGTAACTACGGAACCCTATGGCGCGTGGCCCGACACGCACTTGGCCGGTTTTTTATTTTTATTTATACGCAACCGAAAATTCTGAAACTTTTTTCTATAACTAAGGGAGCTTATTCCTACCTTTAAAAAAATATTCAGCCAAATTGATTTTTTTCGGACATTCCCCATTCAAAAACTGTAATAATTATTTTAGAATAATGTTAGATTAAACTTAGGTTGCCAGTATGAGGGGATCCCATGTCAGTCGGTTTGCACTCTTAGCACTTGCCTGCCACAACTATAAGCACATTTAAAATGTTGACGTTTATTTTTCCGGTTCACTGATTATGAACTTCTGAACCTGCCCTAAGTCCGCTATTGATGCTTTATCTGTTTGTTTGCATCATTATATCAAGTTAATTTTATTTTTAACAGGATTAAGGATTTTACGCAACAAAACCTACCTACTCTAAAAATAAAATAAAATAACTAGTGCGAATGTTGAGTTTATTGACCGAAAATGCGGAGACAGTTGGACAAGAACTATATCCTGTGGGGTCAGGTCGATTAGGCGCCGCCGCGCGGCCAGTAGGGAATCCACGACGCCCGCTGCGCAGGACACCAGCTGTAATCGAATCTCTGATCTGAGGAATGTTACGGCCAACAAAAATGAAGGTATTTCACAATTTACTTCATCTCATATACACTTCTAAGGCTTCCACGCCTACAGGGGCCCTATTTTTGAATCGCTCAATCTGAGATTGAGTCATATGTCGAACGAATATCACTCGAAAAGAGTGCTCGACGTCGGTCGAGCGATTCAAAAATAGGGTCCCAGTTCATTAGAAATAAAACACTTTTTACGGATTACAGCACGTATATTGGTTAATTCAGTCGTCCCGTGACCACGGCCCCTGGAAAGGTGTCGAAACGTCGGGAAACCCAAAAAACCAACAAATCAAAACTAAATAATTCTAAAACAACATCTGAATTAACCAATAAACGCGGTGTAATCCGTAAAAAAGTGTTTTACTTCTAATACTTTATCTCAGATTATTGCACGGTAAAGGAAAAGTTTGCTGCAAGACTATCAGCTGATCTGATGGTCACTTTCTAGTTTTTTTTCTGCAAAGTACGTGAGCTAAGTAAGTCATAAATAAACCAAAAAAAGTACACGCAGTTTTGAATTAGCCACACATTTTTCCAACTGCATGTTTATAAAATAGCTGTACTAAGGCTTGCTAATCGAGATACCTTAATCTTCTTACTTAAAATGACTTTGCGATCATTTTTTACGGATATACGAATTTATGTTAGTGCACTTAGACACACAATAAGGGGTATCATTTACAGATTAATTTTTATATTTAAATAGTATAATAGCCTCATTTTACTTGAATGATGAAGACAATACTTCCCAGAAAGTGTAATTATCCCCTTACTTATGCATACCTTCTCAGAGAGATATCATATTAAATACTGGTTGTCCTTATTCGATAAACATTATTTTTTATTACGATGCAAGGATTACGAAGCTCAACTTGCAAACACTATATTCCCAGACATTTTTTAATATACTTAATTAAACTATAGTTTAAAGGTTATCTTATATAAGAACCTTTAAAAACCCAAAAAACTCCAACTTTGAAAAAAGGTCGGGTTGTAGTCGTAGATACTTGTTCCACTACTTTCGCGTTGCGCGTGCGTTACTGATCATCAAATCACTTTTTGTCACTCGCTAAAGTAGTGGAATAAGTATCTACGACGTCACAAAAGGTGGCGCTCCTAGGTTTAGATTTTGTTAATTATCTTGGTAACTTTTTATCTGATTTAAGCAAGTTAGGTATGCAATGATAGGTAATTAAAATTGTAACAAAACATGGAAATAATCTGTTATTATAGGTATTATATTAAAAAAAAATATTGGGACTTTAATGTTAACACACCTAACATTAAACGATGTTCCGTACATAGCAAGAATGGTGCAAACTCGGAAGAAACTTATATTCATTTCTTCTAAAGATTCCATAAAAAAATACAACTACACGAATTACTTCCGATCTTTTTGCAAATTCGACCTAATTTGACTATTATCGAAATCTCCTCGATCGTCATCTATCTATGTAACATGTAACCGACGACCTAACTACAATAGGTCTAGATGATCACAGCCTATGCAAGAGACTAAAACCTAAGTGGAAACCTAATAACCTACAGGACAGGAGGACAATCAAAAATCCGCTTACTACTTACCGTTGATTATAACTAAACTATTGAACCTAATTTTACTGGATTAAATAACCTCCAAAATACAATTTACTAAGTTTACTTTATCCAACCTTAACTAACCTACAAGGAACCTTACTAACAAGCTTTGTGTGATCTGAGAGGGCCTGTGAAAGTCTAATGGAGGAACCCTGGATGTGATAATTAGTGAACCCAAATTCTTTTAAAAGTGTGATTAGTATTGATTTTCATTTTCCAATAGAAGTATTCGCTTTCATTACTAGGTCTTAATTATTCCTGCTATTACATTTATTTCTAAAAGAAAATACCACTAAATGAAAGATATTGCTCTATTGATTTAACCAGAGAAATAGAAATTAAGTCTGTATTTTTCTTAAGTGAGTTTACTTTACTTTCATATTAATTCTTAATATTTGTCATACTACCAAGGGAAATTCCATAGTTCTTTAGTGTCAAAAAATGGGAATACTATAAATAGAAAGGAAAGCGTTCCCAATTACGTTCCGTAGATGAAGTAAGTATGAGCGAAATAAACCTACGTTGATAGGAAATGATCAAAGTGAATTTATGAGTTAAATGGAGTATTGTTATAAGGTAAAAGAGGGTATGTTCAACCATAATAGACTGCAAGGTAAAAAGAGGTAAGTCGGGTTATAGAGAAAAGTTAAATTTGAGCAATTCTCTTCCGCTGCCAAGTGTCAAATTATATGCCATGTATGACGTTATTCCAAATAATGTAAATTATCTATTGTCAACTTAGTTCATTAAAATAAGAGAGATTATTTCAGGTAAGTTAAGAAGTTTTAGTCGCCTGAGATCAAAGTATAATAAAATTTTCAGCGCTATTAAATAAGAATTCTTTTACTTTCTGAAGTTATTATACAAGTAATGAATTTGCAATTGTGTTTTTGCCAGCTAAGGTATGGGCCCGCTCCCCGCCCGATACAATGAGTCTCGTCTCCGTACTTGGTCAACTCCCTTCTGGCCAGCCATATTCTTTCATGACAAATTTAATTAATGAATATTTTTAAGTTATAGTACTTAGTCCTTGTCAGTCAGTTTTAATAAAAGAGGGCAAGCAGAGTGCTTTCAAGCGAACTACCAGTTTCTCACAATGAAGAATTCTCCTTCAATTGCGATGGCTGAATTACGAATTTAAATTTAGAATAATTAAATAATTAGTTCTAGTATGACTGTTTAACATTATAACAGATGGACACAACATTACTATCCATATACTTGGGACACTGATAGTTCTCAAATTCTGAAGGAAAGACAATTCTAAACAAGGTAAAATTCTATGATGGGATTTCCATACTTTAATCTCAACTAAATTATAAATATGCAACCATAAACTGAATTGACTTCAGGTCATTTACTAAAGGTTAAAGCAGTATTTCGATTTAATATTGAGTAGACTTGGCAATATTTGTTCTCAATTGTAAACTAGATTCTATTTCTAACATCTTTCAATTGAGTTGGCTGGTGGAACATAGTTTAAATATTTGAACTCAGATAAAAGATATGTTGTCATTATTATTTGTGAATTTTATATATTCACTAAATAATATGATACTTTCATAATTGGTAGATACTTTTCAAAGTATTATTTCTCGGTTAATCATAAACATCATTCTGTCAATTTGAAAGGTTTACTCAAAGCACTGATCTAGTGACCTAGAAGTTGTGAATCGACCTTAACTTACTAGAGACACGAGCTTATTCCATACACTCAGATCTTGTTTCAGCACTCCTCCCAAAATTACCAAAATAGTTTATTCTATCTATAAACAATCGGTTCAACCATAGCTCCCTTCAACCAATCCAATTCAAAGATAAATAATCTATTCTTTATTTATGATTCTACTCCATCTATTAAATCATTATTCAATATTAACTGAAAAAGATATCTAAATTAAATTAAGAGTAAATTAATTTGTGGGTACTTACTGAAGCTTGCAAAGTCTACACAATTTAGCACACTGTAGTAATCGTTCACAACACTGATTCTATGGAAGATTGATACTATCCTATTGGATTATAACCAGTAATTCCACATAAACTTTCGTCCATTATATTGTACACTTCCGCATTCACCATGTTCCATTCCTAAGTCATCCTACCTCTTCACCGCCTATATAAATTCGAATGTTCCACTTGGTGACCCACGGCGGCCATTTTGTCGACCCGATTCTCAACACCGCCTACCTAAATTTCGAATCACTACCTATTGACCTCGGCGGCCATCTTGACGACGCCTACCTATTTGCGGCCTACCTAAATCCGATACACTACGAAGTGATCTACCTCTCCACCGCCTACCTAAAAGCTCCTAGCTTGTCTACCGTTCCTGCTGTTACCTTGCTGACAACACGACCTTCTTGAGGATGTCTAACCTTTTACCAGCATCCAAGTTTCCCTCCCGCCTTGAGATGCTAACCTAAGCTACTGTTCCTACGCGCCTAACAATGAATTTATAAACCTAATGAATTTACCTGCCTACCAACGACTAAATTCCGATTTCCTATGCAATATTTGGGATGCTTACCATCATCCCCGACGCCCCGATCCTGTACAGCGTGAGCAAGCATGACTCGCCTAAACTCCCCTAACAGCTTGGACGTGCTCAGCGCTGGTGGGACGGGACAGCGCTGAGTCCTGACAGAAAAGGATTAACATTACCAAGCCATATCCTCCACGTTCAAACGGGATTACATCCACACACCGTTCGGACCGTTGGTTGATGAGCGAGTTGGCTAGCTTGGTAACCTTAAGTGACTATACTAGGTATCTTTCAACAGAAACCCGCATTGCACGCCACAGAGCAATGCTATTTTACCTACCCCTTTGAGGATTGACCGAACGCCCAATAAAGACACAAAACTAAAGAGAAATCTACCCCCCCTTTATTTCCCCCTGATTGCTTAAACAAATTTCGAACAACCTTAAACCATGAAAATTCTTGAAACTATTGGGAAATTTACTTTACTTCATGAAAATTCGCAAGCAAAATCTACATACTTTAATTTCAAGCTTACTTATACCATATAAGCCCTAATTAAAGCATATAAGCAAAAGACTCGCACCCGGTTGCGGACCTATACGTCAAAACCTCAATTAAAAACACTATCTTCCTGACTTCTTGATGTTTCTTGCGTTAAAATAAAATACTACTTGATTGAAGTTTCTTACAGAGAGGGTATCGACGGCTTCTTCTGAGTTCCACTTGATGCTTCGCTGAGGTCGGAGAAAGTAAAGAGAGCGATTTCCCCCCAACTTCGCCTTTTATAATCCCCCAGAATCATTCACTCTCTGCAGGAAACTCACCCCACACGATCTAAGCATCTTTTTTTTCTACCTTCATTTCCCTACTTTACATAAATTATTCCTAAAATTTTCCCTTCTCCTTCAAAAATGGGGAGAATTCAATTTTGTCTTACTCAACTTATAAATATAATATTTAAGTTACTAATCTTACAAAATGAACCCCTATACTAATCAATAATTTCAACGTACAATTCAACTAACCAATAACCTCCTATGTTCAAGATTCTCTATACTCAAGCGCACAATGCCACTCAATTTGTAACCAAATTAAAATTAATCTGTTACCTAAATATTTCTCTATACTGACATTTCAGCTACATTTGATTTAAGTAATTCATACAATTGTATGAAACAACGTTTCAATCATAAATAAATCAACAAGTTTTCCCCCTTACATCATTTCTAACAAAACTAACAACTTTGAATAATATTCAGCATATTTACCCAGAATCATATGAAATTATTGTACTATAATCATAGAACTCTGATTAATACGAATTTTATATTCACAACAAATTGAACCTCCCATATGCTACAATTTGAATCCAACCTTTTTCAATCTTTTTATCTCGCCTTCCCCAAAATATCATAACCTCTAGAATCAATTTGCTAAAATACGTATTACAACATTTTCCATTAAATATTCGGTCCAATTAAACCTAAAATTTCCGATCAATTTAGCATCACAATGTTGGTACTTTAAAAACCCTAACTGGCAACACCCATCGGACTACTTTTACATTTTTTTAAATGCCTACCCTCATTTGAGTTATAAACCTGCAGCATAAAATCTCGCTTTCGAAGAAACTTCATATCAATCTTTCTTCGTACTTTAGCTAAAACACATCACGTGGTGTGACACTACTGACAACTTACAGAAATAATTAACACCGAATTCAATCCTTTTTTAAGTAATCGTCTAAAATAAATTATTATAATAATATTCGAGAGGCTCTAATAAAATTTGATAAATAAACAATAATAAATATAAATAAATTTTAAGCCTATTAGCGTCGTTACCTACACAGAGACTAATATTTGAATTTTAGCGCCGTGAAAGATTAAAAGAACTTCCTACATTATTGCTAACTCAAAACCTGAACTACTCTTTATTATAATAACTTGTTCGATAGTTAAATAATATTATGCTCAGTATGAAACAAAATTCGAAAAATATTTGAGATAAAATAGCATGTTCAGTTTTGAACCGTTACAGCTCGACCCCAAAATCCTGCACAGGTGACAAGACTACGTATTGGATCCGGAGTAGGATTTTCCTTCTCAATTCTCAAATATTTATTCCGCCTCTACTCTTAATCCTCAATTTTTACTCATACATCCCTTTTGTATAATAAAAAAAAAACCCTTCCCCTTAATAACCCTAACCATTATTATTTCTCCAAGATCAAAGAATTGTTGGGTGAAACCTAATGTAAATGAGATTTAGATTGTAGAGTGTATTTAAACCAAGACAATATTGAAAAGTTATCAAGCGAGTTTTAAGTTTTATGTGACTTTTGCCAATTCCGTCTTATGCATATTCAACACCAGAGTCGTACAAGATCACAGTAAGGTGTGGGTTGTGAATCCACAACTTCTAGCAAGTCTACATGCGACAAATAAGTCTTTTTCTAACCTTATGAAAAAGTTTGCGTATGACGCTACATATTTGTGCATTGAACCCTTCCACAATCAAGTATTACTCCTTTCTTGCCAACAGGGCCTACTCCGTCGGTTCGAAGTGAGCCTATACAATGACCCTATATTTCCAAAAGCTTACTTAAGACTCTAGAACAACCCTAATATCGCCTTGGAGAGTGTGCAGTTGTCGAGTTCATATTCATAGCTCTTAGCTTCTTGTGTAGTATGAATTTCAGACAGTTGTTCACACCAGGACAATTTACAAACGTCAATAGTGTTTGTTTTCTCTCTTTTTTTTTCTCTAACCTAACACCAAAAGTCCTACTGTACAAAATTCAAGTTTGTCAACCCTAAACGCCGGTCCGGCCGCAAGCACAAACCAAACGCTAGAGCAGTGTGATGGTCCTATCTCTTGGAAAAATAATAAGTCTGCATTCAGGTTTCACATATGTTATAATCCAAAGCCCTCCATATAGAATCTATATTTTAATTCCAATTCCTAATCCACATTAACTCTCATTCTATGCAATCTTTTAAATGAACATCCCATTCATACTCATAAACTAGATTAGATTCTCATTCTATTCATCTGTTCTCTTCATGCAGCATTCACTGTCTTCATTCACTAGCCTACATTCACGCCACCTAAGATTATACCATAGCTACACCCTGAATGCAAATATAAATAACTAAATTGGGTAGAGATTAATCATACAATGTTAGGATTCAATACGCCGATTGTCACCAAACATAATTATATGCAAAATTTACAATAAAGTATTATCTCAAATTCGTTACGAAAAATTAATCTTATGTTACGCACTTTCTACACTACGCGACACACTATAATAATACACGCCTCACACGTTAAACGAGAGTGAATTTTACACGATATGTTAAAGTTAAACAACCCTTTTATATATGAAATTATTTCAAGTTAATTGACTCATTATCAATTTAAGTTAACGGTGTACTTAATTGTATATGCCTTTTCTATTTCATAAAGCTGCCTAAACACAGTCGGATATTCTACCGATTACCTAGATCTACATCAACTTAACGTCTACCTAGACCTATATCTAAACAGAAAAATTTCCCCCCCGGAAAGAAAAGCCACCGACACACCCCTCTATCTGACCTTACAATTTCAACCAACTCGAACAACGAAATATGTTTTAATTAACTTGGACAATTAACTAATTTTTTGTCCAACCCGTAACGTACCAAGTGAATAACACTCCATCAGAGAATTATAATTTTTTTTTTTTTAATTAGACTTTGACCTTTCTCTTTTTTTTTCATCAGACTAACAATCGAGTTGTTAAAATTTTGTAAGCTCAGACAGGCTTTTCCCTTGCCCAACAGTCTCTATACAAAGTTACCCCTTTTACCATTTATTAGTCAACTTAAGAAAAAAAAACAATTGATATTTGATACTTATACAAGATACTATCTATTATTTACAAAGCTTATTTATAATACCTAGACAAATGTATAGTGTTAAACCTTCCTCGTTCCTTGCCAGACTTAGGGTCTACAAGTAAATACACATTCTTAAACGGATTAGCGCCAACCACATACGGACCCTCATACAATGGTTCGAACTTTTTCGTAATCTTTAATTTAGCATCAGACTTATTTAATTTCCTTATCTTAACCAAATCACCTATTTGATATTGAATGATACGATATTTCTCATTAAATTTGTTCTGTCGTAATTGTCCTGCCTTCCTTAAATTCTCACGAGCTTTCTCCCTAATCTCGTCTACAGGTAGAGATACCACACCATTCGGCAAATTGTCATCAAAAGATAGTCTCGTAGGTTCACTATATAAAATCTCGCAAGGAGTAAAACCCGTACTTTCATGGTAAGTGTTATTATATAGAACTTCTAATTTGGGCAATATATCAACCCAACCTTTATGATTTGTCCTACAATAAGTTCGGAATAATCGTCCTAACTCCTTATTTACTCTTTCCGTAGTATTAGGCCTAGGATTTCTAACTGTGGTATAAATAACTCTCACCCCTTCTTCTTTCATAACTTCCTTCCACATCCTACTAGCAAATTGCGACCCATTATCCGTCATTATAGCTCTGGGTTTGATTATGCGAAAGAATTTTCTCACCTTAGTTAGTACCGAAATTGCAGTTGCTTTTCTAAGATCATAAAATTTCACAAACTTACTAAAGGAGTCTTGCACAACCAAAATATAATTCATACCGAACTTCCCCGACGGAAGTGGACCATACAAATCTGCCATAACGATATCTCCTACATTCTCAGTTATGATTGAGCGACAAGGACCTACATACTTAGCTGTATCGCTCTTAGTTATCTGACAATCGTGACACCCCTTTAATAGACGTTTGACCTGTTTAGTTAATCCTTTCCAAAAAAATCTATCCTTAATGTACTTAATGATTTTGTAAGCCCCTTGATGTCCCATTTCGAAATGTACCTGCCAAATAACTTCCTCTCTAATTGATTCCGGTAAGAATAACACCTTTCTACTTCCCTCGCCAGGTAAATAATATAATATTCCATCACCTAATACACACCTTTTAGAAATTTGACTTACTCTACCATTTATTCCAACCCCACTGATTAAAATTCTAATTATTTCTCCTATCTCCACATCTTCCCGTTGTAGTCTAGCTAAATCCTTTAATTTTTCAAGTAACTCTTTATTAATTCCTCTCTCAGTGTAAAATATTCTAGGCGAATTAGTTTTATCCTCCTGTAATAAATCCCCTTCTGGTTGATATCTTGATAACACATCAGCTACTACATTATCTCTACCTTTTACATGTTGAACTACATATTGAAACTGTTCTAAATAATTTATCCATCTAGTTACTCGCGCATTGTATAATTTACTATTCTTTACAAATGTTAATGCTTTATGGTCCGTTCGTATTATTACTTTAGCCCCCCTTAAATAAGTCTCAAATTTTTCCAAACAACAAATTATCGAATAGAGCTCTTGTTCAGTAACTGTCCAATTTAGTTGTGCTCCTCTTAGTAATTTACTATGAAACCCTAAAATTTTTATCTCCCCTTGATTATCCTTTTGATACAAAAACCCCGCTAGCCCTATTCCCGAACTATCTGTCTGTAAATAATACGGCTTAGTAAAATCTGGATGATTCAATTCGACAGTGTTAATAAAGAGTGACTTTATTTTATCAAAGGCTTCCTGCTCCGATTCTCCCCATTGCCATTTCTTTTCCTTTTTTAGAAGTTCACATAAAGGTCCCGTATGAAAACTATAATTAGGTATAAATTTGCGATAAAAATTACAAAGTCCTAAAAATGCCCTCACCTGTTTCAACTTTTTTGGTGTAGGAAATAATTGAATTGCTCTAACTTTTTCGGGATCTGTACGAATTCCGTCAGTTGAAATAATATAGCCTAGCATCTATACTTCAGTACTCAAAAATTCACACTTTTCTAGATTACAAGTTAACCCTGCCTGTGATAATTTCCCTAATACTATATCTATGTGTTCTAAATGCTGAGATAGTGTTCCCGTAGTTATGATCGCTAAATCGTCAAGATAGTTTATACAGAAATCTCTAACCTCGTGACCTAGTATAATTATCCTTAAGATCTAAACCTATTGGTATCCTAACACCGGTTTTATTTCTTCCTAAAGATTCACCTGGACACCAATTCATCCTAACCATCATATTATAATTTGGGTCCCCTGTGGCTGAAGCTGATCCGAGGACTAAAGACTCAACTTCCACTAGTTTAACATTTCACTATCTACTACATTTGACTTATCATTTAAATTAATTGCTTGTACTTCAGCCTCCTTCGGTCTCTGCCACTGCCTATAATTCTGTTGGTATCCCCTTTTCTTCTCCCATTCTTTCAGAAAATCTACTTTAAAGTCAACTAAACCTGTCCATCTCCCCTTATAGATCCGGGACCAATCCTTTACACTTCCAGTTAAACATTCTCGTATTAAATCTAGTTCATTGCCCGATGTTCCTAACTTCTTCAAATAGGTCTCTAAATCTTCTATAAAATCAACCGGATGAATCGACGATTCTCCGAATTTTGGTCTATCTAAGTTTATGTTCTTGACATTACACATCACGTACTTATGAATATCTGCGCCCGGACTAGTTTCTTTAATTACATTCCCACGCACCTCATCACAATCCATTCCTTCATTATTCAATGACGTTACCTCAACTATTGGCGATTCCTTTTCCCCTCCGGTAGTTTCCTGGATAGTTCGCTGCGTTTTCTTAACTTCCCCACTCAGAACATTTACTCTTCTAGTAAGCACCCCTATGGTACGACTCAACATACGCTGTATGGTCACCAATTCCCGTGAACGTGTCGACTTCGGTCGCCTTATAGTTCTAACTATCGGATGGGGTTCATCAAGCACTCTAGAATCTCTAACTTCCACCTCTTCCGGTTGAACAGGCCGATTAGAGTCACTATTGATTTCTTCTATGTTTCCTAATTCGTCATCTGGCTCATATCGTTTGGGCATTCGTCGAACACGAGATGGTTTTCCCATTTTGATATTTAATCTCTACAATAGCTTTTGAAACTCTCCTTGTTTTTTTTTTTTTTTTTTGTAAGGTCAGATCTTCAAATAATTAAAATATAGTACCCGTACTAATTTGGTTTTAAAAAATCCACCGCTTTGGATTCCACAAAACCACGCTCCCTAATATTCGACTAATGTAAATGTTGAAACTAATCATTTCGAATTAAATATCTAATTCTCAGAAAAACGTCAATCACGTTCTTTGCTACCATTACTATTCTACATGATTTAAATATTTTAAACTTTCCTTTTATCATTAAATTCCAACACATTATACCTCCCTAGCCAACTTCCTCAACGTTGTTTCCACAACTAAAACGTCTTAGTAACTAGTTCTACAACGACCCCCAGTTAGATAATTTTCGAAAGTCTCGACGATTAGTTACAAAATTAATTCACCTCGGATAAATATCTCAAAATGATAATCTATAAATGACTAACTCAAATCTTAAACGATCATGATCCCTTCAATAGCACAATCTCAAAGGTAGGTTACTAAATTAAACTAAAATCTAATCACCACATACTAAGTTTTCTAGTTTCAATTTAAAAGTTTATTAAAATATTTCACGACCCCATCATTTTATGCTGCTAATATCCCTCTAACTTCACTATTACTATTCAGAAATTAGCGAAAACACACAAACTCTAAAACTATTTATTACATTATACGCTAATATTTTTTTTTTTTTTTTTTTTTTTTTTTTAACTTTGTAAGTTGAATCTAGAATTATCTTACAACACTCACTAACCCTAAATTCATCCACGACTTCAGTATTACTAAACGTTACTGCCGTTCCTATTATCTAACGCATCAATCGTATAATATTAAGTTAACCACAAACGTGATAAAGGCAACGACAGAATTCATCTCTCAACCTGCCAATGACAAAACGTCAATCCTTCTTAAATGATTAGAGTTAATCGTTTATCGTATACCTATAAAGTAATTATGGACAAAACTTTCTGCATGTCCTTATCATTTTCACTGTTAATTAACGCTGAAAACTTACAAAATATAATTTAACCTTATTGGCATAAACAAAAACTTATTATATATGTCATTAAAATAAAGGAATAGGAATCTGTCAAGTTGACGTTTCGTTCGGAAATCGATAACATGTAATTTCTTTGGCCGCGTTCCTGACCTTATTCACATTCAGCCATTCACGTAACAACACACTATTACTAAAAGTTACACAGACAATGTTACGCACACGTGCGTATACATTTAATAAAATTACTACAAATCTCGTGTCCTATCAACCACAATTTTGAACAATTAATTCGATTTTACGAATGATAAAAAATAAATAAAAGAGTGCACACGTGTGACCATACATTTTTTTTTCTTTAAGAATCATAGCTTTGACACAACACAGCACCTATGATTTCGCTATAGCCGTAAATTCAATTGACAGTCTACCTATCACCGTCATCCTACTTCGCAATCATCAAATTAACAAGACTAGAATTTTATAATCGTACATATCCTATGATCTGCTTTATTTCTTAGGTATAAACAAAAGAAGAACAAAAGTTTTTTTTTTTTATAACGTGTCTTTAAAAATAACGTTGAAGTTTCTTATTTTACTTTCCCTCAAGGTCAATAGTTGGAAGTATTGATCCCCAAAGTGACTTATGCTATTATTTTGTCAAATCTCTCTGACACCGCACGACAATATTAATGCGTATTGACATATGATTGATAAAAAACCGCCAGGCACTCGTTGTCCTTAGTTATACCTTTAAAATCGTATATGTGGTTACCTATAAAAATGACCTTTTTTTTTCTAACTTAATCATATCAGTGAATAAAATCCAAGTCAGAATTCAATTTTTAAATTGGTCTCGGTCCATGGCCGAAAAGTGGATTCGGTCGGACCTTGACGCGGACCTTTGAACAGAGTAAAATAAATTTGACTTGAGTAGATAAACCGGAACTGGGAAAATAATTATATCGATTATCGATAGTGTATATCAATAAAAACTATCGCGATACGATTTGCTTAACTACGCAATTTACCTTAAACGAGACTATACTGTATGAACAAGTAATAATTTAACTGCATAATTGTATCATTGTAACCAAACGTAGTGTGTAAAATGACTATAGAACCAAATGCAATACAGTTAACCTACGTGTCGATAATTTACGTAAATATCGATAAAGTATCAGAGACGTCGATAGTCTTGGCAGCACTATAATGACAATGAAAACATTAAGTGTATCGGAAATATTTTACAAGATTTGTCTTATAACAGTGGTTATTTGTATATTTGTTTTCAGAGATATTTAACTAAGATCTTACAAATGATTCGCAAAACAAAAGTTTCAAGGACCAGCCAAAGTGACAAGTTAAACGCCATAACTCGTACCAGAATGATAACTTAACAACCATTGGAAAAGAAAATCAGTGTTTCAACATATCAAACCTTTATACCCACTTCACTGCAACAAAATGTGACTGTCACAATCTCACTTGTTAACAGTCACTCACTCCCAAACCACACAAAACCTGAAGATTCGCAATAATAATATGAAATCCTGGTCACGGTATCAACGAAAATGTAACCGACGACCTAACTACAATAGGTCTAGATGATCACAGCCTATGCAAGAGACTAAAACCTAAGTGGAAACCTAATAACCTACAGGACAGGAGGACAATCAAAAATCCGCTTACTACTTACCGTTGATTATAACTAAACTATTGAACCTAATTTTACTGGATTAAATAACCTCCAAAATACAATTTACTAAGTTTACTTTATCCAACCTTAACTAACCTACAAGGAACCTTACTAACAAGCTTTGTGTGATCTGAGAGGGCCTGTGAAAGTCTAATGGAGGAACCCTGGATGTGATAATTAGTGAACCCAAATTCTTTTAAAAGTGTGATTAGTATTGATTTTCATTTTCCAATAGAAGTATTCGCTTTCATTACTAGGTCTTAATTATTCCTGCTATTACATTTATTTCTAAAAGAAAATACCACTAAATGAAAGATATTGCTCTATTGATTTAACCAGAGAAATAGAAATTAAGTCTGTATTTTTCTTAAGTGAGTTTACTTTACTTTCATATTAATTCTTAATATTTGTCATACTACCAAGGGAAATTCCATAGTTCTTTAGTGTCAAAAAATGGGAATACTATAAATAGAAAGGAAAGCGTTCCCAATTACGTTCCGTAGATGAAGTAAGTATGAGCGAAATAAACCTACGTTGATAGGAAATGATCAAAGTGAATTTATGAGTTAAATGGAGTATTGTTATAAGGTAAAAGAGGGTATGTTCAACCATAATAGACTGCAAGGTAAAAAGAGGTAAGTCGGGTTATAGAGAAAAGTTAAATTTGAGCAATTCTCTTCCGCTGCCAAGTGTCAAATTATATGCCATGTATGACGTTATTCCAAATAATGTAAATTATCTATTGTCAACTTAGTTCATTAAAATAAGAGAGATTATTTCAGGTAAGTTAAGAAGTTTTAGTCGCCTGAGATCAAAGTATAATAAAATTTTCAGCGCTATTAAATAAGAATTCTTTTACTTTCTGAAGTTATTATACAAGTAATGAATTTGCAATTGTGTTTTTGCCAGCTAAGGTATGGGCCCGCTCCCCGCCCGATACAATGAGTCTCGTCTCCGTACTTGGTCAACTCCCTTCTGGCCAGCCATATTCTTTCATGACAAATTTAATTAATGAATATTTTTAAGTTATAGTACTTAGTCCTTGTCAGTCAGTTTTAATAAAAGAGGGCAAGCAGAGTGCTTTCAAGCGAACTACCAGTTTCTCACAATGAAGAATTCTCCTTCAATTGCGATGGCTGAATTACGAATTTAAATTTAGAATAATTAAATAATTAGTTCTAGTATGACTGTTTAACATTATAACAGATGGACACAACATTACTATCCATATACTTGGGACACTGATAGTTCTCAAATTCTGAAGGAAAGACAATTCTAAACAAGGTAAAATTCTATGATGGGATTTCCATACTTTAATCTCAACTAAATTATAAATATGCAACCATAAACTGAATTGACTTCAGGTCATTTACTAAAGGTTAAAGCAGTATTTCGATTTAATATTGAGTAGACTTGGCAATATTTGTTCTCAATTGTAAACTAGATTCTATTTCTAACATCTTTCAATTGAGTTGGCTGGTGGAACATAGTTTAAATATTTGAACTCAGATAAAAGATATGTTGTCATTATTATTTGTGAATTTTATATATTCACTAAATAATATGATACTTTCATAATTGGTAGATACTTTTCAAAGTATTATTTCTCGGTTAATCATAAACATCATTCTGTCAATTTGAAAGGTTTACTCAAAGCACTGATCTAGTGACCTAGAAGTTGTGAATCGACCTTAACTTACTAGAGACACGAGCTTATTCCATACACTCAGATCTTGTTTCAGCACTCCTCCCAAAATTACCAAAATAGTTTATTCTATCTATAAACAATCGGTTCAACCATAGCTCCCTTCAACCAATCCAATTCAAAGATAAATAATCTATTCTTTATTTATGATTCTACTCCATCTATTAAATCATTATTCAATATTAACTGAAAAAGATATCTAAATTAAATTAAGAGTAAATTAATTTGTGGGTACTTACTGAAGCTTGCAAAGTCTACACAATTTAGCACACTGTAGTAATCGTTCACAACACTGATTCTATGGAAGATTGATACTATCCTATTGGATTATAACCAGTAATTCCACATAAACTTTCGTCCATTATATTGTACACTTCCGCATTCACCATGTTCCATTCCTAAGTCATCCTACCTCTTCACCGCCTATATAAATTCGAATGTTCCACTTGGTGACCCACGGCGGCCATTTTGTCGACCCGATTCTCAACACCGCCTACCTAAATTTCGAATCACTACCTATTGACCTCGGCGGCCATCTTGACGACGCCTACCTATTTGCGGCCTACCTAAATCCGATACACTACGAAGTGATCTACCTCTCCACCGCCTACCTAAAAGCTCCTAGCTTGTCTACCGTTCCTGCTGTTACCTTGCTGACAACACGACCTTCTTGAGGATGTCTAACCTTTTACCAGCATCCAAGTTTCCCTCCCGCCTTGAGATGCTAACCTAAGCTACTGTTCCTACGCGCCTAACAATGAATTTATAAACCTAATGAATTTACCTGCCTACCAACGACTAAATTCCGATTTCCTATGCAATATTTGGGATGCTTACCATCATCCCCGACGCCCCGATCCTGTACAGCGTGAGCAAGCATGACTCGCCTAAACTCCCCTAACAGCTTGGACGTGCTCAGCGCTGGTGGGACGGGACAGCGCTGAGTCCTGACAGAAAAGGATTAACATTACCAAGCCATATCCTCCACGTTCAAACGGGATTACATCCACACACCGTTCGGACCGTTGGTTGATGAGCGAGTTGGCTAGCTTGGTAACCTTAAGTGACTATACTAGGTATCTTTCAACAGAAACCCGCATTGCACGCCACAGAGCAATGCTATTTTACCTACCCCTTTGAGGATTGACCGAACGCCCAATAAAGACACAAAACTAAAGAGAAATCTACCCCCCCTTTATTTCCCCCTGATTGCTTAAACAAATTTCGAACAACCTTAAACCATGAAAATTCTTGAAACTATTGGGAAATTTACTTTACTTCATGAAAATTCGCAAGCAAAATCTACATACTTTAATTTCAAGCTTACTTATACCATATAAGCCCTAATTAAAGCATATAAGCAAAAGACTCGCACCCGGTTGCGGACCTATACGTCAAAACCTCAATTAAAAACACTATCTTCCTGACTTCTTGATGTTTCTTGCGTTAAAATAAAATACTACTTGATTGAAGTTTCTTACAGAGAGGGTATCGACGGCTTCTTCTGAGTTCCACTTGATGCTTCGCTGAGGTCGGAGAAAGTAAAGAGAGCGATTTCCCCCCAACTTCGCCTTTTATAATCCCCCAGAATCATTCACTCTCTGCAGGAAACTCACCCCACACGATCTAAGCATCTTTTTTTTCTACCTTCATTTCCCTACTTTACATAAATTATTCCTAAAATTTTCCCTTCTCCTTCAAAAATGGGGAGAATTCAATTTTGTCTTACTCAACTTATAAATATAATATTTAAGTTACTAATCTTACAAAATGAACCCCTATACTAATCAATAATTTCAACGTACAATTCAACTAACCAATAACCTCCTATGTTCAAGATTCTCTATACTCAAGCGCACAATGCCACTCAATTTGTAACCAAATTAAAATTAATCTGTTACCTAAATATTTCTCTATACTGACATTTCAGCTACATTTGATTTAAGTAATTCATACAATTGTATGAAACAACGTTTCAATCATAAATAAATCAACAAGTTTTCCCCCTTACATCATTTCTAACAAAACTAACAACTTTGAATAATATTCAGCATATTTACCCAGAATCATATGAAATTATTGTACTATAATCATAGAACTCTGATTAATACGAATTTTATATTCACAACAAATTGAACCTCCCATATGCTACAATTTGAATCCAACCTTTTTCAATCTTTTTATCTCGCCTTCCCCAAAATATCATAACCTCTAGAATCAATTTGCTAAAATACGTATTACAACATTTTCCATTAAATATTCGGTCCAATTAAACCTAAAATTTCCGATCAATTTAGCATCACAATGTTGGTACTTTAAAAACCCTAACTGGCAACACCCATCGGACTACTTTTACATTTTTTTAAATGCCTACCCTCATTTGAGTTATAAACCTGCAGCATAAAATCTCGCTTTCGAAGAAACTTCATATCAATCTTTCTTCGTACTTTAGCTAAAACACATCACGTGGTGTGACACTACTGACAACTTACAGAAATAATTAACACCGAATTCAATCCTTTTTTAAGTAATCGTCTAAAATAAATTATTATAATAATATTCGAGAGGCTCTAATAAAATTTGATAAATAAACAATAATAAATATAAATAAATTTTAAGCCTATTAGCGTCGTTACCTACACAGAGACTAATATTTGAATTTTAGCGCCGTGAAAGATTAAAAGAACTTCCTACATTATTGCTAACTCAAAACCTGAACTACTCTTTATTATAATAACTTGTTCGATAGTTAAATAATATTATGCTCAGTATGAAACAAAATTCGAAAAATATTTGAGATAAAATAGCATGTTCAGTTTTGAACCGTTACAAACACTTACTCATTGAGTCGAGACTCGAGACACATAATTATATAAATACAAACACGTCAAACTTATAACACCCCTTGTTTAGTTAAAAGAATATCAAAACTCATGTACTGAATTTATTGCCGCTAATGTAAAAATGTCTTTTTTTTAATCTGTGTAAACGTTTGGTCTGCAAAAAGACTTGTTGGCTACACTAATCAGTGTCGTATGTCAAAATTCGAACCTGTATTAAAAATGTGGTATTAATGAGAAAAAAGGTGTGAAACGTTAAAATAAAAGTATGTAAGTCCAGTGTCCGTGTTTAAATTAATCATATTTTGGTCCTTCGAGCCGGATAAACTGTAAGTACAAGTGTTAATTACAACTACTGACTTTGATACGTGATTCACTTGTTCCGCCGATAACCTAAAAAATGGCGGATAAACTTACGAAACAAAACGTGGCTATCATGATTCAGAATTCAACAAAAATTGAGAAATTACTTACGAATACGAAAAAATGTGCTAAGGAAAAACGAACACGAGGTTTTTTTGACTCACGAACTGAAATATTGTTGGATTACTGGGCTAGATACACAAAGTGTTATGATATTCTTGTGGCGTCGATAGACAATGAAACTTTACTAAAAGAATACATGTTTGATATTGAGCATAATTTTGGATGTACTGAAGAAAACTATTTAGAGTTAAAGGCTTGGATAAAGGATCAATTGTATGATATTAAACAAACAAGCTGTGATGTATCAAAATCAGACATGAATAATTCAGAGCTTTGTAAACTAAGACCAAAACTTCCATCTATATCAATACCACAATTTTCTGGAGACTACAATCAGTGGATGAGTTTTAAAGACATCTTTATTTCACTCATACACTCTGATGACCGCTTATCTACAATTGAAAAACACCATTATTTGAAGTCTAGTCTAACTGGTGAAGCCGAACAATTACTGAGAAACTTTGCACTTACCAACGCAAATTACAAGGATGCGTGGCAAAAGCTGGTTGATAGATATGATAACAAAAGAGTGATTGTGAACAATATACTAAAAAGATTTTTAAACCAGAAGAAAATCACAACGGAATCTACACAAGGCATAAAAGAACTGTTGGATACAACTACACAATGCCTTGATTCTCTTAAAAATCTAAATATTGATGTTTCACACTGGGATGCGATAGTCATTCACATAATTGTGGGGAAATTGGATACCGATTCACATAAACTTTGGGAACAGTCGCTCGAAAACTCAACTGACATTCCTACATTTGAACAACTAACTTGTTTCTTAGATAAAAGATTTCGTACTATGGAAATGATTTGCACGACACAACCTAGAGAAAACACAAAGAAACCAATGATGTCACAAAAAGTCACTAACGTAAAATCTTTCGCTACTGAGTTAGATAGCACTTGCACATACTGCTCACAGAACCATTATTTGAGCCACTGTAAAGAATTTGCCAATTTAAAAGTATCCGAACGCCAAGAGTTTGTCAAGAACAACAACATATGTTTCAACTGCCTTATTAAGGGACATAATGTATTTAACTGTAGACAGAGCACAACTTGTAAGAAATGTGGGCGACGCCATCACACTCTGCTGCATAACACATCCCCCGTTAAGACAGATACATCCTGTAATAATAACTTAATTTCAACTGAAGAAAGTAATGAGAAACCTGCTTCCTCTTGTAATACCATCTGTATGAAAGCTGAAATACAAAGCGATCAAGTGATTTTAGCGACTGCTCGAATTGCTGTAGCTTCTACAAACGGAAATACATATGTATTACGAGCGCTTATTGATCAGGGCTCTCAAGCCTCATTTCTTACTGAAGCAGCCACACAATTATTACAGCTTGACCGTATTCCTGTAAATGGCAAAGTCACTGGAGTGTCTAATTCAACAGTGGTAACCACAACGTCTATGGTGACATTCACAATACAGTCTACTAAGCAATTCACAAAACAAATTGATGTCAAAGCATACGTATTGAAGAAACTCACTTCATTATTACCTTCAAGAGAATTCACACAAGATGCCTGGCCTTCTTCAATGACTTTAGATCTTGCTGATCCTGAGTACCACAAGCCAGGGCATATTGATGTTTTGTTGGGTGCCGACGTGCATGCTGAAATAATACAAGAAGGTATACACAAACACAAGTCTCTCGTTGCTCTCAATTCTTGTTTGGGCTGGTTAATATCTGGCAAAGTCTCACAAACTGAACCACAAAAACATGATGTAATTGTCACTCACACAAAACTTGAGGTGGATCAGTTACTCAGACAATTTTGGGAAATCGAAGAGCACTTACCACATGACAAACTGTTGTCAAAACTTGAAATACAATGCGAGGAACATTTTAAGAAAACTCACACTCGTGCTGATGATGGAAGATATATTGTTGACTTACCTTTTAGAGAAACTCCGCCCACAGAGCTTGGTGATTCTAGACCACTAGCTCTTCGTCGTTTGCAACAGATGGAGAAACGTTTTACTCGTTCAAATGACCTGAAAGAACAATACACAAAGTTTATGAATGAATACTTATCAAATGGTCATATGGAACTTGTACCTGAAAAAGAACTTAAAACTGCCAAACAATGCTACTACTTACCTCACCATGCTGTAATTCGTCCAGAAAGTATTAGCACTAAATTGCGAGTAGTGTTTGATGGAAGCGCTACACCTGAAAAAGGAAAATCATTAAATAAAGAATTATTGATAGGACCTTCGATTCTTCAAGATATGAGAAACCTGATTACACGATGGAGACAACATAAAATCTGTTTAGTTTGTGATATAGTAAAGATGTATCGACAGATTTTGATATCTAGAAGGGATTGTGATTACCAAAGAATTTTGTGGAGAAATTCTCACAAGGATCGCTTACAAGAATATCGACTGCTTACTGTTAGCTATGGTACATCCTGCGCTCCATTTCTTGCGATGCGTACCTTGCAGCAACTTGCTGAAGATGAAGCTAAAGATTTCCCTCGAGAAACTGCTATACTAAAGTCCAGTGTCTACATGGATGACATGATGACCGGAGCATCTACTGAAGAAGATGCATCACTTCTGCAAAGTGGCTTGACAAGGTTGCTTTCTCGTGGTGGTTTTACACTACATAAGTGGTCGTCTAATAGTGAATCAGTGTTATCTACAATTCCTAGTAATGTTAAAAACTCACAAAGTGCAGTGCATATTAAAGTTGATGATACTGTAAAGACATTAGGTATTACATGGAACTCACAAACTGATAATTTTGAATTAAGTTTGAACTTAACTTTTTCTGATAATAATAATGTTACAAAACGGAATGTATTATCCTCTATTGCAAAGACCTTCGACCCTCTGGGTTGGCTATCACCAGGAATCATACTACTTAAAATCTTTATGCAAAAATTGTGGTTGGCCGGCCTAGATTGGGACGAAGAGCTTCCAGATGATCTAAGGAATGAGTGGATTACTTACCTTGAACGTTTTGCACAGTCTGGAACCATTCAGTTCTCTCGATGGCTTGGAACTTCTGATAGCACAACTAAACAAGAACTGCATGGATTCAGCGATGCATCTTGTACTGCCTATGCTGGAGTGGTGTATCTCAGAGTCTGGGACGATGATAGTAGTGTTAAGGTTTATCTTATTATGGCCAAATCTAAAGTGGCACCAGTGAAACAAATATCCCTACCCCGTCTCGAGCTCTGCGGTGCAGTTCTCGTAGCAAAGTTGCTTTCACATGTTCAAACTATACTTAATATACCCAATGAAAATGTTTATGCATGGACAGATTCGACCATAGTTCTGGCATGGCTACGTAAAACTCCGAATACTTGGACAACATTTGTCGGTAATCGAACATCAGAAATTTTGACTCTCTCAAACAGTAACCAATGGCATCACGTTCGTTCTGAAAATAATCCAGCCGACCTTGCCTCCCGTGGCTTATATCCATATGAATTTAAAAATTCGGAACTATGGTGGAATGGCCCACAATTTCTCAAAAATCCATCATTAGTTATTGTAAACTCTAATAATGTCTTCCCTGAAACCGATTTGGAAGTCAAAGTTAAAACTAAAATAGGCACAAATGTTAATTTTATTGAAAATGATGATACAATTTCCTATTTAAATCGATACTCAACACTTTCGAAATTGATACGTGTAACTGCTTATTGTCTGCGATTTCTTAAAATGTGTAAATTAAGGGTACTTAAGAGCTTGATCACTGAACCCGCTTATCTGACTTCACATGAACTCGCTGATGCATTGAACCGATGTATTAAATTATCGCAATCTATCTCATTCAGAGATGAAATAGTTTGTTTGTTGAGGGGTGACCGGGTTCAGCATTCAAGCAAAATATATGTGCTTAACCCATATCTTGATAGAAATGGTATTATTCATGTTGGTGGTCGACTTGCTAATGCGGAGATTTCAGATGAAATGAAAAATCCTATTATTATAAGTAACAATTGTGTCCTTTCTAAATTAATTGTATTAAACGCACATTTGAAAACCCTGCATGGAGGACACCAACTGACTTTAAACTTTGTTAGACAAAAATTTTGGATTCTTAGAGTTAAAAATATTGTAAAATCTGTCATCACCAAATGTAAACCATGTTATCAACAAAGGGCAAAACCTTCTGTGCCGTTTATGGCAGATCTTCCTAAATTCCGAGTTACTCCAGGTCGTCCATTTCTCACGAGTGGCGTTGATTTTGCGGGAGCTTTTACTATGAAGTTGTACCCTGGAAGATGCAAAAGGACCTGTAAAGTTTATATATGTTTATTCGTGTGCACTGTTACAAAGGCCATTCACCTGGAGTTAGTTACAGACCTTACTTCAGCTGCATTTATTGCCGCCTTTAGACGCTTTACAGCTCGCCGCGGTCACTGTAAAGAAATCTGGAGTGATCGTGGTACGAACTTTGTTGGCGCGTCACGTGAACTAGACCTCGCCTTTAAGGATTCGACATCTCAGACTAGTGTTGAAATTTCTGAACTCCTGGCTAATGATCAAACTCACTGGAATTTTATACCTCCTAGTGCTCCACACTTCGGAGGCCTTTGGGAATCCGGAGTAAAAAGTGTAAAGGGACACTTGAAACGAGTAATCGGACAAACTTTGCTAACTTACGAAGAGTTTTCAACTCTCTTAACTCAAGTGGAAGCTTGTGTCAATTCACGTCCACTCACTCCAGTACATTCTACCCTTGATGAACCCCCTCTAACACCTGCCCATTTTCTTGTCGGGGAACCTCTAATAGGTGTGCCGGAGCCCTCTCTAATTAATGCTAAGATTAGCCCTTTGAGTCGATGGCAACTGATTCAACGTATGGTGCAATGTTTATGGCAGCGCTGGCAAAATGAATATCTCACAACATTGCAACACCGTTATAAATGGAATAAAGATAAACCAGAACTTGACATAGGGACTATAGTGTTAGTAAAAGATGATAGACTTCCTCCGGGAAAGTGGCTTTTAGGACGGATTATTCGGAAACACCCAGGTGCAGACGGAATAACTAGAGTTGTAACGTTACAGTACAAGGAAAAAATTTTCAAAAGACCCATTGCTAAATTATGTCCTCTGCCTCTGGTTGACTCCGACTAGCATTAGTTATAAGATTTGTTTATTCTTAATTTGTGTATTCAAACACTCATTTTTTTTTAAGGACTGTAATCGTCCTTGGGCGGCGGAATGTTTAGTTAAAAGAATATCAAAACTCATGTACTGAATTTATTGCCGCTAATGTAAAAATGTCTTTTTTTTAATCTGTGTAAACGTTTGGTCTGCAAAAAGACTTGTTGGCTACACTAATCAGTGTCGTATGTCAAAATTCGAACCTGTATTAAAAATGTGGTATTAATGAGAAAAAAGGTGTGAAACGTTAAAATAAAAGTATGTAAGTCCAGTGTCCGTGTTTAAATTAATCACCCCTTTTTTGCGACAGGGGTTAAAAAAGGAGCTTGATAATGCAGTGGCACGTGGCACAGTCTGCGATAGTGGCACGGCTGGTTGTTGGATGGGTGACCAAAAATGATCTTTAAATATTTTATTGTGGTTCAGATGTAGGGTGGTCACGATAGTGATCCTAGCGGTCGTGGTCACTTCGCACGCTCCCGCAATAGGTTTTAATTGAGTCCGGTCGCAGGAAACAGTGGACACGACGCGAACCGCCTGCGACTGCCTCACATGGGAACGATACATCCGATCACTTTTGTAATATTAATAGATGACTATTATGAACATCCATGAATTACGTCACACGAATTTCAAGATTTTTGACGTCCGGGAGGGGTCCCCCGTCTTTGTCACATTTGTGAGACCCCCCTTCCTAGTGTGACGTCACATATTGTACAATTCTACATCTAGATATATAATTATTGAATTAAAACTGGTTCCGAATTAAATTATTTTGAAATGTGACGTCACATTTAGGACCCCCTCCCCCTTGTCACAACAATGTCACACTTCGTCAATCCCCTCCCTCCCCCTTAGCGTGTGACGTAGTTTATAGATAGCCCCTTAGGTACATCTTAAATTTTTCAGTAGCAAATAATTGTTACTTCTCCATCAGTCTTCTCTAGTTCAAAACTTCGTTTAGACTTTAGTTATACATGTTTATACAGTGGCAGTCACGTCGATTTTCATACAAACGAGGTAACTTTGAAGCCTTGGTTCTCCGTCAAGGATTGACCTAGCTGATGACGATGGCCACCCAGGGACTGAATGGAGGAGATTCAGATCTCCATACACACCCAACTGATCTGATCACCATTTTAAGAGATATAATAGGGATCAGAGTTTTCAGTTTAAGGATTTCCATACATTTTTATGCTAATTTCGCGATTTTTTTTTTAAACATATCCTTATTATCCTTAGAATGCTGATCAGATTAGTTGGGTGTGTATCGCGATCAGAAACTCTTCCTATCACTCCTGAATAGCCATCATCAGATCACAGCTAGGTTAATCCCTGGCGGAGAACCAAGGCTTCAAAGTTACCTCGTTTGTATGAAAATCGACTGGGGTCTTTAATTATGTGATCGCCATAATAACATTTTAAGGCTTTTAAGGCCGGCCACACACAGACGGAATCTCGTTACGGAATTCCGTACATACGTGATTCCGAACGCAGCAACTGCATACAAAATCTATGGGCTGCCACACACATGCGTGATTTTTCCGTACAGAATCTTCATACATTGTCGAAATTACGTTCGGAATTTCGTTACGTGATTCCGTCTGTGTGTGGCCGGCCTTATTCTACTTGAATATCAAACATAATGAGAGTGTTGTGAAAAGTGTCGAACAAACAAATTGTGCTAATATGTAGTTTTTAAAAAGTTCAATGAGTTTTGATTAGTTAGGTTTTTAAAAATATTATCTGTAGCAGACGCTTCATTATACTTAATTAAGTGCCGAATTTTATGATTTTGATAAAACCTAATTTTTACCATTATTTAAACCACACGTTGATAGAAACATCTGGGACACGACACGCCATAATGTATATACAGAGGCCAATGAACTTATTAGGAGATGACTGATAGTATCCATACAACCATAAGCGTCAGCATCAATTTTAGCTAAATAAGAAAAATACATATTTAATATACTAGAAAAATACTAAATAAAATCGACTCACCGCCCGTAGCACCTCAGACGGGACATGCTCATACGCTACGGGTGAGACAATTTTTTCTAGTATTTTTTCTAATAAGTATATTAATTATCTGTCTTAATATAAAAATAGCATTGTGAATGCCTAAAATCTAAAAATTTAATAAAAAGAATAAGCACGTGAAGACAGTTTAATTAATTATTAACTGTCTAGGCTCTAATGTGGTCGATATCAACCCCTTGGCGTAGTATTTATATATATTCTGTGCCCTTGGGGTCGAAATCGATTTCCCAGGGGTCGACATAAATTAATTTATTAATTACACTTGTATTTGATAGGATTTTAAAAGTAATTTGGCTATGGAGGTCTGAGGTGTCAATTCATTTTGGAAAAGGGGTCTCTTGTCCAAAATAGTTTGGGAATCCCTGCCCTAAAGGATCTGGTGACGTACAAGTCCCAGGGCTTGCTTGGTTTAGTTAATTTAAAGCTATCCTGGCTTTTCAGTTAAGTCTTAAGATCGGTGCCTCCTCTTTGGCTGAGAAGCACTTAAGTGCTTCTTTAGCGAACAGAGTTGAATTGAAGACGAAGCGTTTCTTCGTTATGAATTGAAAAATGAATTCCCTTTGCTCTATTGTCAAAACTGCGATGAGTGCGATGTTAGATATTAAATCTGTTATTTTTCTATACGTAATATGTTTTGTTTTAACCAGAAGGCATTACACAATTTATAATAAATTGATTGAAAAACTTTACCTTTTGAAATTTTTTAATCGAGCCGATTGTTTCTGTCTAATCTAGCTTAGAGACATTACCGACCTGGGGCCGTAACGAATCGAGCGTCGGAAAATTTGCCGAGTTTGAAATTAAAAAAGATAAAATTGAAGTAAGGAATTTCGTATTGTACTATTTGTTGAAGTTATTTGGAAGATATTGATGTTTGTGTGACCTCATGAATTATTGTTCACCATTTTGGCCCAATTGGGGCTCGATTTATCTGTTTTAATTTGAAACCCGGCAGACTTTTCGAAGTTCGATTCGATTCGAGGAAAATTTGCCGAGTTTCAAATTAAAACAGATAAATCGAAGTAAGGAATTACTTATTGTACTATGATGTTTGTGTGACCTCATGAATTAGGGTTAGCTATTTTGGCCCAATTGGGGCTCGATTTATCTGTTTTAACTTGAAACCCGGCAGACTTTTAGAAGTTCGATGCGTTAGCCGGTACGGCCCCTGAATATGTAATGAAAAGAAAAGATAAGTGTGTGAAATTAATAATTGAAAAACTGGTGATACGATTATGCCTTATCAAAAAAAGCTTTTTAAGAAAAAAGAAAAACCGCCTTCAAAAACCTAAAAGTAAAACGAAAACAGATCCAAAATTAAAAAGCACTAAAAAGCAATAAATAATATTCAAATCACCAATACGCATATCAATTTTAATAAAAACCGTCTAATGAAGTCGGGTGGGGCTTTTAGAATTAAAAAAATAATTCTAAAAGCCCCACCCGACTTCATTAGACGGTTTTTATTAAAATTGATATGCGTATTGGTGATTTAATTTCATCCAAGTGATTTGAATATTATTTATTGCTTTTTAGTGCTTTTTAATTTTGGATCTGTTTTCGTTTTATTTTTAGGTTCTTGAAGGCGGTTTTTTTTTTCTTAAAAAGCTTTTTTATTTTCAACTTTTTTTGTGGTATGTAAGCGTGTAATATTCTTTAACGTTTATATGTTTTCAAAATGCCTGTTACTCAATTTCCAAAGGAGTTCCGTTGTGCATTCTTAGTCCAAGTATAGTCCAGAACGTAGCATACAGACCATAGCTCGGTTTGTTTTGGATTTTCATAAGCCTACCAATATCTCAATCTCAATTACATATCCTATTTGAGTTTGAGGAGTTCCCTTGGATATCTTCGAGGTCCAAGGTTCAATGAAATTAAAAGAACTTAAGGTGTAGGAATGTAGTAGAGTAGTATGGTATGGAGAGAAGTAGGTAGCCACTAGTAGGAAGGCCAAAGTGGAAGATCTTCCTCCGGGCTGGGTGATCTTAGCCCGGGGACCGCGGTCCAACCGATGATGGTTGGAAGTTGTATATATAGTTTGGTGGCTGAAAAAACTCCGATAGCGAGATGTAGGTTTCACCATATTGGTCTCCATACTACGAGATGTTATTCCTTACTAATCTTTGTGTTCATTCGACACTAGCGCCATCTAATAACATGGTGGTTGAATCTTGTTGTAACCGTGTGTTGCTATGTGCGGCGGTACGGTAGATGCCGCTACAAAGGTATCCCTATTCCAACAAAAAATCAGCTAATTCGGTTCATAAATAACAAAGTCGTCAAGGTAATTAATGCAAAATCATAGTATTTTCAGGATTACTTGAAAACTATTGAACCGATCTGAAAAAAAATTCAATGGGACCATTTTGCAAGAACATTTAATCAAACAAAGAAAGAATCATCAAAATCGGTTCATAAATAACGAAGATATGCGCGAACAACCATAAAGAAGTCGTCAAGATAATTAATGCAAAATCATAGTATTTTCAGGATAACTTGAAAACTACTAACCGATCTGAAAAAAAATTAAATGGGACCATCTCGCAACAAAACTCAATCAAACAAAAAAAGAATTTTTAAAATCTATCGATAAATGACGAAGACATGCGCGAACAACGATAAAAAAAAACGTACGAACGAATTGAGAACCTCCTCCTTTTTTGAAGTCGGTTAAAAAAGAGATGACAAAGGCATCTAAATTGACAGGTAATCCCGTAAGTGGGGATTAATGGAAAATTGTGATCATTACAAGCTGTCACGAGGTAGAGATCCAAGGGCTCTAATCTCCTCGCGACGGGAAGCTCCAGGGCATCCGTAAACACGTTAGGGAAGCTCCAGGGCATCCATAAACACGTTAGATCGCTGACGTGTGGAGGCGTTATTTCTTTGTAATTTGTTTTTTAATTTGGGAAGTGAGGACCCACTTTAAATGTTGAAAGACCTTATCGAAAACATATGTTTTATTTATAGTTCGCTTTCTTCAGTATTAATACTAAAGTTTACTTTTGTTTACATCAGTGAACACACAATTCTGTGAGTTAGCTTTTACAGATTTTTTTTGCTTGTGGTAAACGCCAGATTCCATTCCAAGACTATGACTAATTGGCAAGGCTAAGTAATCTAATAAAAACTATTGCGAGCAGTGTTACATATTTTATTATATCACTTGATTCTAAGCCGCGTACTAAAATCGTCTGCATGGACAGACTAAAGTTGTTTTTATATCCGCCGCGAACAAAGTTTTTTTTGGGTGAAAGTTTGGTACTCTATTTCCTTTACACACTATCTCTGACAAAGTATACCTAATACCTATGCATTGAGTTGTGAAGATAAACAAACAACTTTAAATTTTTATAATATGGTAAGTTGGTATAAGTCACCCGTAAGTACTATATTATATAGTATCGTACTATATTTCAGACAATTGTACTATATGTTATAGAAAAAATATATAGAACGAATAATACCACATTTCATCGTTGATTCAGTTGTCGCGCTTTGGCGAAAATGGCGAGAAGAAAGGAATAGAGCCTCTATTAATTAATTTAAAAATTAATTGTTAATATATTTTAATATTGATCTAAATTACTCAGATGCCTTTAATTGTTTTAAAAACAATATACCATTGTTAACCCAAGCTAAAAGTAATAACAAATAGACACGGAAAAAGAAATAATGACTAAAAAATTATGTGTACTATATTTTTCCTGAATTTTCCAAAAGTACTATATTTTTTACAATGTTATGAAAAAAAAATACTATTTTACTTCCAAAAAAGTGTTTGATTGTTTTAAAATGCCCAATGCGAAGGTTAGGTACCTATGTTTAAAAATTTTAAAGTGTGCAGAATGATAATTTGTTCTATCTGTTCCGCTTGCCTTTGTCCCAGTCACCACGCACGGCATGGCACGCATGATACGCATACGGCGGCGGATGTTGTAGTGTAGTGCTGTCGCGGATCCTAATCCTTATCCCCTGGCCGCGGCCTCAAGTCGTGACGGCCGTTTGTTAAATTAATGACTAACAAAAAGATCTGCCATTCCTCCATTAACTTTGTCCAAGCGGGTGTGTTGACTCCAGCGATTTGCACGCGCCAATGGAATTTGTCTTAAGTACCTACATCTATTGTAACGTTTTTATTTCCGTCTGGATACAGCGCAAAGTCATCTCGCTATCGTCTGATTCCACCATTCAAAGCCCGTCTCGCTTCTATAGAGATAAATAGCCTCTAGAAGCGATTATTTTTGGACAAGTTCTATTAGTAGATGTAGGGGCCGTATGGGTTATAAAATACTATTCAACATTTTATACAACCGTAAATAACGCTTAAAAGCCCTTTTCCGGTGATTTAGATAAAATATTTTATTTAGTCTAACTAAATGTTTCGAGGAAAACTTTAGAAATCCCAATGGTTGTAGGGATATATACATTGGGATTTTCCTACGAAAACATAGACAGAAAGGTATTTTAAGTAACTCACCTAGTTCAATAACCTTACCTACACTAACACTTTGAAATCTGAAACGACGAGACCAGATGAGTTTTGAATGTTCTGACATTCAGAATACACATCCTGAAAGCATATTTAATATTGAAGGACATCTTGAACGCGGAAACTACTGAATGACTCAATCGCGTTAAAGATGGACTAGTTACGCATTAATTTTAAGTCAGGTAAAATAATTAGCGGTCGATACATTTACCGCAACCGCTCACGGGCGACTTTTTGTAGCTGCGATAATCGCGGCGTTAATCGCCCGCGAAATGACACGGCAAAGGTATTACTTGGCCAGCGACAAAAAAGCGCCGCGATTATCGCCGCGTTTATCGCAGCTACAAAAAGTAGCTCGTGGGCGTTTACGTATAGAACTCCGTATGTTATATTCTCAGCGACAAAAAATGTCTCAGCGATTAATCTCCCGTCAGCGGGGACGCTTAATTGTATTATTTCTCAATTGGATAATGTAGGTAATAAAATAAGTATTTATCTTCATACATTTTCCTCCTTTTTTGAGTTTTCACGATAGTGGACAATTTGGTTAAATACATTTTGTGTTTAAAACTAAGCAGTAAAATTATTGAAAGGTTATTAATTAATATAGGAAACTAAAACTTTGTCTTTTTTAAATTTAAATTGACACATTTAATTTAAAAGTTATAAAATGAAATGTTACTTATCGGCGGTGCTAGTTAGCTTCTATCAACCCCTGGCTCACAGGCTCACAGCACTGCTGGGAAGAGATTACACCTGTGTTGGCACGGCAACAGTGGCGTAGTAACTAAGAGCTGGCACGATGAAGTAATTAGCTTAGGGCATGTGGCGTCGCGGGGGTCGCGTGGTGCACATGTCGCGCGACACGACGACGCGAGACGCGCCGATAAAAACGCGCGTCGTGAGAACCTGAACGACACGTGGTACGTTCTCATTCATACATTTGATTCATAAGTTTGCGCTAACTAATACGTTGACGCCTTGAACCTCAGGGCGTCAATGTCAAATCGATCCTCAAACGTTGAGGAATTTCATTTGTCTCTGATGAGGTTCCTATACAGAGATGTATCTGATTTAAAGAAAACGAGGTAGGTAGGTATTACCACTGAAAAAATAGGCATATTTTTTTTTTGAGAAATTTCTATGAATTTATTTAGAAAAATAATCATCATTGCTTTCATATTTTTTATTTGTGAAATTATGCTTATATTTTAAGGGGACATTAATTACGAGGTTCTTGTTTACGACATCTATTTTTAAGCGACTTCAAAAAAAGAGGAGGTTCTCTGTTAGTCTGTATAATTAATTAATTATATGTTTTTCTAATTAATGTCTAAGAAGAGCTCGGTGGCGCAGTGGTATAGCGCCTGGCCCAGCGATTGTGGAGGTTAAGCAACTTTCGCAAGGGTCAGTCATATAGGTGACCAATATTATCTTGAGCTCCTCCATGCTGGTCCCGGCTGCATTGGCAGTCGTTAACACCTGCCAATCCGCATTGGGCCCGCGTGGTGGGTTAAGGCCCTTCCTCTTTATCCACCCATAAGGGAGGCCTGTGCATTAAATGGCTGATGGTCAATGTCTAATAAGTTGCTAATACATAATTAAAAAAAACCGGCCAAGTGCGAGTCGGACTCGCGCACAAAGGATTCCGTACCGAAAAACGGCAAAAAACACGTTTGTTGTATGGGAGCCCCCCTTAAATATTTATTTTATTCTGTATTTAGTATTTGTTATTATAGTGGCAATAGAAATACATCATCTGTGAAAATTTCAACTGTCTAGCTATCACGGTTCATGAGATACAGCCTGGTGACAGACAGACAGACAGACAGACGGACAGCGGAGTCTTCAATAATAGGGTCCCGTTTTTACCCTATGGGTACGGAACCCTAAAAATGAAAGAAAAATGTAGTAGATCTCAATAATTTAATAGCTTTAGTAAAATATTGGATAGTGGGTATAGTGCATGTGCATGGTCAATAGTGGGTATAATGCAGCGGTGGCAAGCGGCTCGTATGCTATACCATAAATCAGGGCGGATTGAGGTCGAGCCGGACGCGGGTTATTTTTAAAATTGCGTGCACAATATTATGTGTTTAGGTGGAATATGATAATTGCGGTAGAGGCGCCGTAAGCCGACACCGGCGATGGGATTACAGAGCGGCCGCCCTCTGCGCCTGATCGCGCCTCGTTATGTGCCCAACATGACCGCCATTTGTAGCCCTAGGTACATCAGTGGGTTAAGATTTACTGTTTAGGTAAGTACTACCCAACTATATTCCAAAAATATTTCCTGAAAATTGGAGCTAATACTCCAAACTAACTTATCAAAAGAATGTTTAGATAAATGATAAACAGAGAAAATCCCCCGTAGCACCTCGGACGGGACTCGAACCCGAACCCTTGGGATTCCGACCCAATGCACTGACCAATTATGCAACCGAGTCGCTATATAGTAGGAAGTAGTTGTAGTACAAAAATTAATAACGAAAATATGAGCTTATTCCTAGGTAGGTAGGTAAAAAATATTCAGCCAATTTGATTTTTCAGACATTCCCAATTGTAAATCTTCAATATTAGGTATGGTTCCATATTGATGATAATGTCACTTGGTTAGTTGCAACAAATAACATTGCAATGTGACTTAAATCTATTTACTGTCTCAATATATAGGTATGATCTTTTTAACCGACTTCAAAAAAAGGAGGAGGTTCTCAAGTCGTCGGTATTTTTTTTTTTTATTTTTTTTTTTATGTATGTTTTACCATAACTTCGTCAGTTGTTAACCGATTTATACAATTCTTTTTTTATCTTAAAGAACATAGTTCGTGTGTGGTCCCATAAAAAAATTACAGAGATCTGGCTGGTAGTTTTTTCATAATTCTGAAAAATGTCAATTATTTAGCTTGCCATCACACGTGTTTTTACGGATTTTCGAACATAACATCTTTGTTTATGTACCGATTTAGATGATTCTTTTTTTGTTTGAAAGGGTATACTTCAAGAGTGGTCACATTTTAATTTCATCGGTATTGGACTTTGAACTTCGAAGATACACAAGGGGACTCCTCAAATTCAAATAGTATATGTAAAGTGATTTGGATTTTGGTAGGTTTATGACAATCCAAAACAAACCAAACCATGGTCTGCAATGCAAGGTTCTGGACTAGACTTGGACTACGAAGACCCAATGGAACTCCTCAAAAACAAACAGCGTAAATTGGGAATTTGATTTGTGGGCATTTTACCATTGAAAATATTTTATAAAGTTAAAAAATATTTACATGTTTACATACCTGCCACTAAAAAGTTGAAAATAAAAACTTTTTTAACAAAAAAGAAAAACCTCCTTCAAAAAACCTGAAACAAAAACAGCTTCAAAATTAAATACCTCTAAAAAAGCGAGAAATAATATTCAAATCATTAGTTACGCATAACATTATTAATAAAACACGTCTAATGAAGTCGGGTGGGGCTTTCAGAAATATAAAAAAAAATACTTGTCTTCCAGCCCCACCCGACTTCAATAGACGTGTTTTATTAATAATGTTATGCGTAACTAATGATTTGAATATTATTTCTCGCTTTTTTAGAGGTATTTAATTTTGAAGCTGTTTTTGTTTCAGGTTTTTTGAAGGAGGTTTTTTTTTATTAATAAAACAACAACCAACGTATACGAAATTTTTATGTAAATATTCCTAAAATTGAGTTTGTTTGGAGCGATAAAAATAATGAGCATAGTACACGCAGTCTGTTTAAATTAAGTATTAACAATGCTTACATCATATATTATAGAATCCAAAACATTATTAGAAAAACAATGACAAGCATGAAAAAGCACTATTATAATGCCCGGAAAAAGCACCGTTCACCGCCTACAATTACAGGGGAATGTAACCGAAGAATGATAACAAAGCTATTATGGAAACTATGGATATGCTTCGGTATTGGAAATTAACATAATATTTTTTGTCGCGTTCTTTGGAGGTGGCCGCGAACAGGTACATGCTATGAGGGTGCAGAATTCCTTGAATGGGCAGTCAGGTGAGGCCGAAGCAACTGAGATTAAACTTTTTTGGAAGAACGTAAGAACCAATGTAGCTCGGTAGTAAGTTATCTTATTTCGATAGAACAGGATTAAAAGTGCTGATCGGAATTGGGACTTACACGATGCGTTTTGAGTTGGTTATTGGCTGACAAGTTGTAGGTGCGAAGGTCGGTGGAGGTACTATCAATCAGCAAGGCGCCATTGAGGGTTGGCCGAGCTTCGTGAGAAACTGTAAACACTTACCCGCTTTATCTGATAGAGATTTTTTTCGCTCAGCAGCGGGTCCAGTCAATTAATGGATTGCGCTGTTGCGTGGTTTATTTTTGTTACCGATGCTGCTTAGCATTAGGGAGACTAATTTATTTGGAAAGGGTTTGACAGGCGAGGCATTAAGGTGATGCAAATCGCCATCAAAGAGGAATGTTGCGTCTTATCACTGATTGTTATAAATGACCGCCCGAAGCCGGAAGGGTGGTCATTGCCCGTCAGTGTTCTATGAAGTAGGGAATGTTCAAATAGAGAGGTGAAAATTAATTGTATCGTTTCTCGAAAACGCGGAGACGATTGATCTGTTGAGCTCTATTGATTTGTAGAGCCGGTTGTAAGCGTTTTAAAATTGAAGGCAAATATTTGTCGGGGCTGTGGTCTGGGCGGTCTGGCGCACATGTGCGCATAAAAAACCATGTGTAGGTACTGCGCGGGGAAGAGTGTTGACAGTGCGCATAACTGAGGCCGACCACCCTGCCGGCTCCTTAGCTAGACGTCTCTGTGTCCTAATAATACATTCATTCCAATTTCCTCTGTGAAGTTGACCAGTTTGAGGCATATCCAGTTGTTCAAGCATTTCATTCATACATGATCAATGAATACCAGACAGGAGGCAGTACATAATTTGTTAGTCACGGAGACACCCAAGCCGATGTGAACTCTTATCTAAGGAAGCAGTTATTCTATTTAATAAAATAAATATTTAATTTAGTCGGAAAGCGCGTGAGAGACGACGAGGTGTCCCAGGACATCCAACCGCAATCGTAATGACGTGTAAATTTCACTGATTAGATATGATCCCTGGGAACTGACAACAAAATTAAATGGGCGACCTCATTTTCCGGTGCTCCACATTCCTGCCTTCGTATCTCGACACACATGGATGCGTGGACGCTTTCGCTGTAACTTTATCTAGGTAGGGAGCTTCCAACGGGCCTTGAGTTCTGGAAAATCATTCTAAAGTCACACGGTTTGCTATTGATTATTATATGAGTCGTGTATTGGTCCCGGTCCACAAACAAACCCTAATTCTGTTTATAAAATGAGACGTGTCGACTGCACGCAAGCTATTCTCACGGCCCGAAGCGTGAAAAAAGGAATTCCCAAAATTTTAACGCAATAGATACATTGTCTCTACATAAACAGCGGTTAAATTTCACTGAGAAGAAAAAATGACGCTAGTGTGGAATAGGCTAGTAGGGGTTAATATTATATTTTTAATAATATGTTATTCGATTTTGTTAACGGGTTATTTTTGTTAACTATGTAACTTAACAAAAATAACCCGTTAACAAAATCGCATATTTATTCCTATATTAAGCAGACAATATTTTCCACATGATTAAATCATTCTGTCTAGTTCGATTCTGAGGGGGAGGGTGCAGTAATTGTGTCTTGTTCGATTGAGGGTTTACTCGACGTCAAGTGTCAACTGCGGCTAGCTGACCCCATTTGCTCCCAGGACTGTCATATCATAAAAAAATCTATCACAATACATTATCACATGCTTTTCTTCGAGTTTCATTTGCACCTTAAAATATAAGTAGTCAAAACCTTTAACTAAAAATCTAAATAGGAAATCGAATGCAATCAGCAAATATGTCTACAAAACTTTATTTTTATAAAATATTTTATACTTCGTATTTATTAATTTAATAAATAACACATAAAATCTTAAAATCTGCGCTGTTTATAGCTGCATTGTAATAAAATATTGGAACAGACAAGCTCAACATTCTAAATGGATACTTCTATTAGATTATTCGTATATTATACAGATATATTGAGTCATTGAAATACTGTTATTTATAAGCATCAGTTAATTAATCTATACTAATTATTATCCTATATCCTATTGCCTAATGCAAGACTCCTGGCTACTAGAATAAATATTGGAAATTTTAACAAATTTTCACTGCATGGAATCGTTTAATGTTTGTAGCCTGCTTTGGTGACATCATCTGCACAAGCTTTGATTTCATCCCACGACAATTGGATATTGTACTACATAGATTAGATACCCAGTGGATAAAGAAATAATTGTGTGCTTTCATTTCAATAATATCATACATCATGTAAAAAGGCATTAAGTCCTAAACCCTACAAAAAGCCTGTGCCATGCAATGTTACCCGCCATTACCGAAGGAATGCTCATTCGGCGGGGTGCACTTTGCGCCTCCTTTCCAAATTGATCTCCTACTTTGACTTTGGTTTCTTAACAAGTAAACTACCGACTCGGTATGTTATTATTTATACAAGCAATATTACATCACCTTATTTTCATTTATACCTTTTCAGATAGTGTCAAAATATTTGGCGCATGCGTATGGGATTACAGTGCTTATTTTAAAAGTATAGCATGGGTAACTTCGGCTGAAGTTTAGTAAAAAACATCGTCGAGTGGGCGTAGTTTAGTGAGTCATGTCATTGTTGCAGAAGTGATCTGCGGCTCGCAGAGTGACCCTTGCCCTACACGAATTGACGGTACTGTGTCCGCAATCCTCAATATCAAGTGACGACACTATTATATTGTAACTTTTCATGTGGCGATAGATATAAAAATATTTTTCTCTTTAATGTGCGTAGGCGATGAGTGTGTTGGTTTGGCCATAAAATATCTAACTGTATTCGAGAAAACCAAGCTTTCTTATGTGACAAACTCTTTAAATTACAGAAGACATTATCAACTGAAAACATGATTGAAAAATGCAATGAGAGGTTTAATTTTGCATTATTTATCACTGAATACCAAAATATGGAACAACATAAATAATACTGAATCATTTATTCATATTTGTGAAGATACATATTTCTAATGAGCTATATCAACAGAGGTGTCACTGATGCTTTACAAAGGAAAGCACAGACGGGGCACAAAAAACAACAGGCTCTTTGGACCTTTTACTCGTGTTGTATTAATATTTATCGAAGGTAAACGTATTACATACCACCATGCCTGGGACTGTCATCTGGTTCAAGATACTTATTGCTAGAGCCGTAAAGTTCTTTCGAGTTATTTAATTTCGAAAGCGTATAGTGGAAACAATGTCATACCGACCGACTTGTGTGTAATGGTGCAAAAATGTCGCTGCCTTGTAATTAGCACTAGACTCCCAAGACATTACACAAATAGAATTGTTCTCTTTATATTTCTGGCTAGTTGTAACTAAGGGCAATGTTCTCTCATAATAAAGCTAATTATTAGAAGCGGGATCAGTGTAACAATATAAATGTAATAAAAATATAACATTCAATGACACCGAAAATAATTGATGTGATGTGGGTGACGTGACGTTGTGGCCGTAAGACGACTTTATTACCAAGTGTAGAAAGTTAAACGTAAGTGGAACTTGTCCATCAATTTTCTTTTCAAAAGGCGCTAAATAATATTTACTTTAGTGAAACTCCCCTCGGGGCGCCTCAAGGAGAAACGGGAACATAAAGCTAAGGCTGCATAACTGTCGTGCCCGGATGTATCTTTTTAGCACCAAAATTTTCTGCCATTCCCGTTCCAAATCAAACAACCTCGCTGTGGTCGATGCGGGGAACATTTATTTGTTTACTAGCCTCGTCGCTCATATTATAATAACGGAACAACTAAGATCAATAAATAAGTCCATTCCTTGTAATTCTCACAGTTCGCCCCGTGCGTTGCTGAACCTCATTCCATTCAACATTCGTCTCCCTCGCACTTCGGATCGTCAGATCAGCTGTCTCATTCTTCGGCTTTGAATAGAACCGCCCTCAGCAGAGGTTTCCGAGAAATGAGCTCGTGGCATTTTTTGAGCGCATAATAATTTGATTGGGAAATATTTATGGAAGGGGTGTCCGCGTCCGCGCTAGGCGAGACCGACGAATCAATTACTGGTAGTGGTTGCGCGCGCGCACCGCGATGGGTGGCTGTATTGCAGTTAGCTTCCAATTTATGAGTCACATTAGGAAAAAAGAATTTTACGTTAAGGTTCTTTCTTATGTGAAGATCTTATATATACCATATCATTAAGATGCAATAGTGTAAATTCGCAAGAGGAATAGCTAAAGACGAAACGGCACATAAAAACATTTAAAGCAAATATGATTTATCCGTTATATGAAGCAGTAAATATGGCTTATCACTGTTGGTAAAGTAAATCAAAATTTAAAAAAATATTGTAAAATCCCAGTACTTATAGATTATTATACGAAACAAGACAACAACGCATATACCTAAATTGTTATTAGTACTCACACAACTTTGTCAAACGAATCAAAATAAATTCGTAGCAAAATGCTACGACAAACTTTGCTACGAAATTTCGTAGCAGAGAAGAGAAGAAAACCAGTGTGTGAAAATTAATTCGTCCATCAGCCATTATTAATGTCCCCTGCTGCTGGGGCATAGGCCTTTCTTATGGGTGGATAAGGAGGATGGGCCATAACCCACCATGAGGGGCCCAATGCGGATTGGTGGGTGTTAACGACTGCAAATGCAGCCGGGACCAACGGCTCGCTCGGTTAAGCAGAAACATTTGTCTCTGTTTTTTTTCGTTACGTGTAAAGAGTATAGAAAATAACCTCACTTCTGCACTTTTTCGATGTTTTTTAGCACAATTATCTTTCTCGAATAAAAGTTATTGGAGCTCTCAGAGCAACGCCGCTTAGTTCTAGATACTGCACAGTACGTTACGTTTCTGTTTTTTTTTTTCAATTATGTGTGAGGTTTATCTCAAAAAGAGAATCTCTTTAACTTGTCGTATGATTTTTTATGTGGCTACAACTTTACGTTTTCTATATAAAAATGGCCCCCGCAAACCATGTTTTCCTATTACGGACCCTTAAGGGACAACTCTTGTAAATACAAATTACAAACACAAAAGTGTCAATCCTGATGCATGAAGACCTAGCAAAAGCAACAGTTGAGCAGCAAATTTAGACATCGCTGGTGAAGCGTGCCTTGTGCAACCATAGCCAGATTTTAACATGGCAAAATATGTACTTGAATATAAAGTAAAAAGTAATGATATTTAGTTCTGTCATCTTGCATCGTTAGTTAGTTTTAGGTAAAGTAACTAGTAACACCTATTTGCAACAGTATAGCTATGTCTATAAAATGTTTTCATTCCGTGTACTTTGAGTATTGCATTTGTTTTAACAATAAAAACAATGAACAACCTTGTAATAAAACTTACAATTGCAAGTTTCAGTTTCTTCGAATTAGTTCGAATACATTATAAGAATAGGCTAGTAAACTAAACATTACTTGGGGAACCCCCATTATTACAAACAAAGAATAACACATTTTGTACCTCATTATTTTTTTAATGGTTTGTATTTTAATCTCTGTTACTAAAGGCGGCCTAATGCATAGAGCAGTGGTTTCCAATTAGTTATTTCTACGTACCCCTCCAATCCAAGCAAGACCTCAAACTCGCGTACTAATGAAGGAAATAAAGCGATCTTTTGTATGGAGACCCCAACATTAAATCCTCAGTCGATGAAACTTTGCAGGGATGTAATATAGTATGAACCAAAACCTATGTACAAAATATCCAAAAACAAAAAAAATCGATTTGGATAATTTAAAAAATATGTTTCATTTATGATACTTTATCATACTGTAAAGTTTCGTCTACTCAGGATTTACTGTGGGAGTTCACACATTCCTTTCCTACACTATACTATTAATGATTAAACGAACTTACCTGTAAGTGAAGTTCTATCATAATTATACGAAGGATTCGTCCGAAGATATTAGTATATTAACACATGTAGTATCGCTTGCATGTATCACCACTTAGCACGTTATTTTAAAGTAATAACCTAAAAAAACCTAAAAAAGAGAAGGTTTTTGACTTAAAATTGACAGATATTTTGACATTTCCGGTCCAAGCTCGCCCCGTCATTACTACACGCCAACCGCTTCATTTAGTTTAAAGTCCAAATCCTATGATATTTCCTCAGTTTCTTCAGTGGGTAAATAGGTAGTTATTGTAATTTACAATAATGAGTAGGGAGGGTGGGATTCTATACTAATATCTTCGGACGAATCCTTCGTATAATTATGATAGAACTTCACTTACAGGTAAGTTCGTTTAATCATTAATTATACTTCAGATTCGTCCTTCGATATTAGTATATTAACACATGTAGATGTTGAAAGCATTAAAATAAGAAAATGGAAATATCATCTCTTATGTAATTAATTATTCTTTTAAATTCAAAAAAGAAAACCAGACAAATTTAACATAATTTTTAATGTTTTGGTAGCAAAGATGATACCTACAGATGGTTGGTACCAAAAAAAAAACAATAAGCAAGATTGGTTTGGAAAATTCAGTTTAATTATCATTAATCAATGATATCTTGCAAAGATAGTGAAATCATCTACCATCTGTTACGTGATACATAAAAAAAAATGTAATGGCTATATAGATATCGGCGTACGTCAAGTGCTAAACCTGGTTACCATGGACTTGAATCTACTCCACTATCATTGAATTTTAAATTTCAGCAATCCATTATCTATATTACATAAAAGTTTTTTTTTGGTATTATTATATTTATTTTATATTTACAATTAAAAAGAAGTGATTATACAAAGTTTATTATAATAATAATATGTAGCATTCTCGAAAAAGAAGGTAATTATTAAATGGTTTACTTGTGTCAAATTAAGAAGAATTAATGTTTCATACTTGAACTAAACAGATAATTAATTGATTATATTGTTTGCATTCTATTTGCAATAGGCAAGGTACCTAATCAATGTGAAACTTTCTTTTTCTTTTTAAAATCAAAAAGTTGAAAAGTTGAAGAGCTAAATTGGTAAATATTTATTAAATAGTAATAAATCTAAGATATCCATTGTATTTGAGCAATGTAAGTCTACGCAAAGGCGTAGTTAAATTCTTTACTGAACCTTGAGATTAGCTCATATTGTGCAATCAATAATGAATTCAATATTAAATAATACTAATAATTGTGTTACACACTTCTGTAAGAAAATTTGTGTTTATTTTGTATATATTATTGTTTTGTAAATAATGGATCCATTTTTATAACCAAACTCTGTACTTTCTGATAGTATCAGCAGACAGAGAAACTTCAATAACATAGCAATACTACTATGTTATTGAAGTCCCTCCGTCTGGAATTTTACAGGTAAACACCTGTAAAATAATATCACCTTGATAATGTTGTACAAACCAGTCTAATTATGCATAAATTTCCGTCCCTGGAATTAGAAGTTATAGGATGTAAGTATTTTAAATTAGACACTATATTACATGTGAACTATGGGTACCAAGGCTTAAAGTTGTGGCGTCATGATGGCATAACTGTAACAACTCGTGCCTAAGAAACTGGTGGAGAAGAATAAAAACAATAGCTTGTCCGATTGATAGTGACAGAATTGTCTTTGTAAAATACTAAACAAAAATAGCGTTGTGAAATAGAATCTAAAATTCGAAATAATCATCTTTGGGATCCAAATGCTAAGAATAAAGAAAAAATATTTCTACTTTTTTTTTCTACTACCTAATTCGACTTGCATTCGAATTTACTCAATTTTAATCCGAGGTGATTTAGGTACCAACTGGTGATAATTTTTTGAATGAGTGAATCGAATAATTTCTATTTAGTATCAGATTAATAACGTCTAGAATACTTTACACTGAACACAATAAAAAAAAAAATCAATGAAAATATAATAAGCTACATGTTCTAGCTAGATAATTTATATGCAATCATTTATCAATTTTTTGATTCCTGGGCCACCCGTGTCCCCCAGTCTACCCCGTTGTTGAGAGGTACCAGAGAAAATAGTCCACAACTATGTCATCTCTAATTCGGTGTAAGTATCGATGACATTTAACCATATAAAGTAAAATATAATACTATACTGGTATCTACAGGTGACTGAGCCGGTGTGCTCAATCAGTAATGTCAGAGGTGTCAGGTAGTATCAGGATGATGATGCACGGAAATGTCAAAAATGCACTAGAAATGATAGTCGACCGATACTACGGAGTTACTTTATTGTACTGAAAAATTATAATAATTGAATATTGCAAATGATTGAAGTAGGTCGCTACGTTGCACATTATATTAGCGGCTACTAATGTACGATGACCCGTACATACTCCCAACAACACAAAAAGGAAGAAATGCATGTAAAAATTATGAAAATTGGTAGGATAACTTAAAAATGTCAATGTAAACTTAAATATCTCAAATTAATTAAAGGAATGTAAAATTGCACTAAAAACATCAAAGTAATATAAAATGTCAATAAAACTTAAATATTTCAACTTAAGTAAGTATAAAAATGTAAAATTGCATTAAAAATTATAAAAGTAATAAGTATATAAAGTGTCAATAGAACTTAAATATGTCAACTTAATTAGTTTGTATATAAAACGTCGACTTAAATATTGCATCGTAATTATTATTAGGTAACTAACAAAAAGGTAAAACTTATAAAAGGAATATACAAATTGAAGCAATTGTAATAAAATAAAAGCAAATTAATTATTTTGTAAATTTGTAGAACTATGAAGTTCGAAATGAATTTTCTTCGGCATGGTTGGTGAGGTACCGGTGTCCACACTGACTGTGGAACCTCTCAATGCGCTAGTCATCCTTGCGGGCGGCAACAAAGTGCGTGGCGTCGGAACTATTACATCATCAATGAATGACGTCTCGTCCACCGTCCGCGCCGACTGATACGTCGTATTTTGCTGTGCAAGCGTATCTTTCTGTAGTTTGTATTGTTTTATTTTTATGTAACATCCAACCACGAATAATGATGTTATTAATGCAAGTATAATAGTATAGATAATTATGTAGTGCGTGGTATAACTTGAAGTAAACTCTTCTAATTCTTGAATCTTCATATTGTCAACCTTCTGTTGAATTTCTTTATATGCATTTTCATGATTTTCAGGGACAAAGGTGTTGGGTAATGAAACATTAATGATTTCATTCAAAGACGATTGAATCTGTTGCATGTTAAGGTCAATGGATGGGCTCACTGAAATCTGATTGGTGTAGTCATGTTGAGCATATATCAAAAATTTGTCTCCCTTAATTACACATCCCGGTTCCGGGGTTATCAGTCCATTGCCTCGTAATTGTTTTGTTATTATTTCCGTTGAACATATGATTCGTACGGAGCACTCGTCGCAACATGAGTATAGCCAGGTGTCGCGAGCGTGCAATTTGATCCACCTGTCAGCACATTTCTTTGCGGCGGGCATGCAGTATGGTTTATCTTCATTATTTATTTGTAATTGTAAATTGCAAAGGGATTGCCCCAAGGTCAGTGCATAGATTGGCTGAGTCAACGGGCAAAACATCTGTTGATCGGTGTGACGTATGCAGGTTTGTATATCACTGTCTGTCATAGGTATAACTGTGTCTTTCTTGACGTTCAGAGCTAAATATTTTGTTGCAGTTTTCGTATAAATTACGCTTCCTTGTTTTCTTTGCGGGATGTCAATAATGTTGGTAAGCTCGAATGAGTCACGATTTAAAAGTGGTATATTTATTTCCATGATCAGCAGTCTTGACGTCACTCTAGCTTTCACGTGAAGAAGTCCATATAAATCTCTCACGTTGTCAGTAGGTAGAACCAGGTCATTTTGTAATTGAGCTGATACAGTGTTAAGCTCTTGTTGCAGCTGAGCGGGTTCCAGCATATGGATGTTCAGGCGACCATGGTAAATGTCAGTTACCATTTCTAGGACTGAATCCTGAATTCGGCGAATGTTAGAAATTATAACATTGACTGATATTAATGATGACATAGAGTGAAATGCGCGTAATGCAATTTGATCTGCCTTTGTTATTGCGTTCATTTCGGAAGTCATGACTCTTAGATGTTTGTATATGTGATCGAATTGAGTGTTCATTATTTTTTCGTTCCGTCTAAGTATGTTATTTTGCGCTTCGACGACTGAAGTTTGATTTTTGAACAGGGTAAGTAGATGATCTTCTCTGCGGCGTACTGTTTCGATATCCTTCTCGTATCTTTGAGCAAATGAGTCATCAAGTACCCCAAATAAGGTGTTCGCCAAACTTCCAACCCCGTTGAAAAATCCTCTCTTTTTTCTGCGAGATATACGCTGATAGTTTGTCAATAAGTCATTGTAGTGACGTATTTCGTCGAGTTCGTGATTAAATTGCGTAATGACGGGTGAGCATGAACTGTCATTACTGCAAATTGCATCTACAGTGTTTATGTAGTTTCTCACTACATCCATACTTTGCCAATATGTACTCATATTATAATATACGACCATTTTCCAATGATCCTGGATGATTCGTATATCGGAAATCTTGTCAAAAAACAATGTATTGTTGTTATCTAGGCTTTTTATGTTTGTCATGCCTTTTATAGGAGTAAAAAGTGCCATTAAAATTGTCATTGTCATCAAAAATAGGTTGCACATGCTCCTTTTCTTTCCCATACGTCTCGTTGTTGGTGGTTGTGGAAGGTCAGTGTTTGAAGTGGGCTTCGTTTTGTCAGGTTGAGTGTTCACTGGCAGCGGTACAAGTTTAATAATTGGTCGCTTAAGATGACCTCCTTTTGTTCTCAAGGTGACAACCCTAACGCGTCCGTCTTTGCCAGGATGCACCTCGGTCACTCGTCCTAAGGCCCATTTTGTTGGTGGCATATTTTCTTCTTTTATGAGGACGATGTCATCAACTTTTAAGTTGGCTTTCGGATGATTCCATTTCTGCCTTTTTTGAAGATGATGCAAGTAATCTGACGACCATTTCTTCCAAAAGTCACGATGCATTTTTTCTATCAACTGCCAACGTGTTTTTATGCATTTTTCATGTATGTCAGTCATTGGAGGTGACAACAATGATCCTCCAATGAGGAAATGTCCTGGAGTTAAGTAATCATCCTCTGGATTTTCTGTCAATGCGTACAGCGGTCTGGAATTGAGGCATGCTTCAATCTGAGCTAACAGCGTAGAGAATTCCTCGTATGTCAGCTTTTGTTCGCCTAACACACGTTTTAGATGATGCTTCGTACTCTTCACTGCCGCTTCCCAAAGACCTCCAGCGCTGGGCCATACCGGAGCATTCAGGTGCCAGGTTACACCCATCGTAGAAATGTCAGCGAGGAATTCTTCGGTGATAACTTGTAAAACCTCTTTGTACTCCATCTTCAAAGCTCGTGATGCACCAACGAAATTAGTGCCATTGTCACTGTATACGTGCTTTGGTGTGCCTCTTCTCGCGCACATGCGCTTGAAGGCTGCAAGGAACGCTGGTGTGCTAAGGTCTGACACTAGCTCTAAGTGTATCGCCTTAGTTGCAAAACACACAAAAACTGCGATGTATCCCTTCGTAGTTTTTATTCCGCGTCCTTTGTTTGCTTTCAACTCCACTTTTCCACTGAAATCGGTTCCACAGTGTGTAAAAGCTCGAGATGGTGTCACTCTTGCTTCTGGTAAATCTGCCATCAGCTGGTTCTGGTTAGGATGGTTAAATCGAGTGCATCTGACGCATGATCTTAAGTATTTTTTAACTGTGCGACTTCCTCCTATCACCCAGTAATTCTGTCTTAAATGTGTCAAGGTTAGTGCAGGACCACCGTGAAGTGTTTGTAAGTGACCTTGATTTATGAGTAACTCTGTCAATCTTGAATCCTTTGGTATAATAATAGGATGTTTTGAGTTCTCGCTTAGATTTGAGTGACGTAGCCTTCCACCCACTCGTAAAAGGTTATTTTTATCCAAATACGGCTGTAATTGCAGTAAAGGACTTTTGGATTTCACAGTCCCATTCCTTTTTAATTCCGTAATGTCTAATAGGAATTCTTTAGTTTGCGTTGCTCGAATTATAATCATAAGTGCATTATTCATTTCGCTCGCTGTGACGTAACTCGAGTTGTTCGGTGCATCGCGGACATTGCCCGCAGTGTCGTATTGCTGTCTAGACGATTGCAGTCTTCGTGACGTCACGCGGTGACGAATGTTGTGTATGAAACGTGATATTCGGGCAACCACTCTTACGATGTGCGTAATCGAGTGATGTTTGTTTAATAGATTTTCTATAATGTCAGTTTCTATGAGTGTTGTGCATGTTTGTGGCTCTTTTTTCATCTCTATTTGAGGCATGTCAATCTTAGTATTGTCAATTTTGGGAATTGTGTCCTTGATCCACGCAGGTCCATTCCACCACAGCGTATGTTCCATCAGCTGAGATGTTGTTAGGCCCCTAGTTGCGCAATCAGCTGCATTGTCCTTTGAGCTCACATGTCTCCAGCACGAAACTGGTATAATGTCAAGGATTTCCTTCGTTCGGTTAGCTACGAATGCCTTCCAACGTGTCGGCTGTCCTTGGAGCCAACCCAGGACGACTAAGGAATCCGTCCATCCATATATAGGGATGTTTGTGTGTGGTAATGCATTTAAAACTTTCTTCATAAGTTTTGATAAGAGATGACTGCTACACAGCTCCAGTCTTGGTAGCGAAACTGTGCTCTTCCGCGGTGCAAGTTTTGTTTTTGAACAAACAATTGTAACAGTCGACTCGTTCTTGTCATTTTTGGATTTTAAGTAAATAACTGCTGCGTACGCTCGTTCGGACGCGTCACAGAATCCATGAATCTCGACTGACGTGTGGAAATTGCCGACCCATCTTGGGATTTGAAACTGATCAACGTTTTTTAAGTCATCACGAAGTTTAATCCATTCGTTTAAAATGTCATTTGGAACCTTGTCATCCCACTCCATTGTCACTAACCAAAGTTTTTGGAATAATAATTTGGCTCTTATCGTGAGTGGAGATAGCCAGCCCAAAGGGTCAAAAATTTTCGAAATTTGTGACAATAATATTCGCTTCGTACACGTCATTGTTTTGTTTTTGTCATTATCAATTGGATGAAATGTAAACATATCAGTGGCGGGGCTCCAACGTAACCCGAGCGCCTTTGTTGAGTTTGCACTTTTGAAGTCCATTGTCGTCGGGTTAATTTGATCAGCTGATAGTGACGACAACAACTCCGTACTATTACTTGACCATTTTCTAAGGTTTATTTTCGCGCCTTGGAGCATTTTTATTAATTGTTGTTGAACTTCTTTTGCATCCGAGATTGAGTGATGGCCTCCTAGCAAATCGTCGACATAAAATTGGTTTTGCAATACTTCTGCAGCCAATGGATACTTATCTTTGTCGTCACACGCTAGTTGTTGCATAGTACGTATCGCTAAGTACGACGCCGATTTCATACCATAGGTTAAAGTACACAGACGGAATTCCCTAAGTCTATCCTTTGGATTATCTCTCCATAAGATTTTTTGCAACTGTTGCTGATCTGCTTGCAAGAGAATGCATCTATACATTTTTTCACAGTCAGCAGTGTATACATATTGGTAAGTACGCCATCTGAGTAATAAATCTTGTATGTCTTTCTGTAATTTCGGGCCACACTCCATGAGGTCATTTAAGCTCTTTCCGGTTGATGTTGGTGCAGATGCGTTAAAAACCACACGAAGTTTGGTGGTTGTTGAGTCTTCTCGGTGCACACCATGATGTGGCAGATAACACATAGGTTGTTTGCGCTCCTTACATTCTATCATGTGCCCTAACTCTTCGTACTCGTGAATAAATTTTTGATAGCTGTCATGTAAAGTAGGATTTCTTGCGAGACGTGATTCCAATTGCTTGAATTGGGCTATAGCTCGAGATTTTGATAGGCCGAGCTCTTTTTCAAAATTGCTTTTTAATGGCAGGCGAACTTCGTATCTTCCATCTGGCAGTCGTCTTGTGGTTTTGACATATAATTCTTCACAATACTGCTCCTCTTTCGTCATCGTGGTAGAGTCGTTTGATATTTCTTCCATCTCCCAGTAAGCGGTAATATCTTCAATGTTGTTGATTACTACACTGCATTGGAGAGGAGATTGCACTGGTCCAGACAAAATCCACCCTAATTTTGTCTGTTGAGCGATTGGTTGGTTTTCTGAGCCTTTTATCAACCCGCTCATTATTATACTGGTGTAAATCTTTGCACCCAGTAAGATGTCAATTTGTCCCGAAACATTGTAATTGGGGTCAGCGAGCTGTATGTGTTCGATATGAGGGTAAGGCTTGTCAAATGTAGTATGCGGTAAGTTGTTGATAAGTTTTGTCAATACTAAAGCTTCCGCTGTAAAATTGTAATTATCATGGATTGACATACATTCCAGATTTATTTTTCCTTTGCCTCTCTTCGCTGAATCACCCACTCCTATGACGGAGGTATTCACATGTTGACGAGGTAACCCAAGCCGTTGAGCGGCATTTTCGGTTATAAGGGTGACTTGAGAACCCTGATCTAAAAGTGCTCTCATTTTTAAGTACGAATTATCTGCAGCTCGTACTTGAATTTGCACAGTAGCCAATAAAATATCGTCATCTTTATTTGTAATATTATTTGCATTACTATTCTGCTGACGCTGAGGTTTCGGTGGCGAAGTCCAACCGTTCGTTTGTGTGTCACTAACCGCGTCATGCAGTAAAGTATTGTGCAATCCATTGCAAGTTTTGCACCGTTTATTTGATCGACATACATTTCGCTCGTGGAAATATAAACAATTTTTACATATTTGATTGATGGTTATAACTTTCATTTTAGCGTCAGGTACCAAATTTTCAAATTTTCGGCACTGATACAACATATGATCGTTGCTGTTGCATACCACGCAGCGTGGTTTGGAGTTGAATGTAGTTGTATTCATTGACTTCATGAAGGATATCCTTTTTCCATTGTATGGAGCCTTATCTTTCGTGTTGTATGACGTAGACGGCTTTTGCGACGACCAATCTTCTTTCTCCTTTTTCTGAATGGGCTCAAGCGCTATAAACTTGGTTTCTAGGAACGATATAAACTCATCAAACTCTGGAAGTTCTCGCGGTGACTTGCGCGACTCCTTGTAATCGCTTCTGGTCGCAGGATCTAACTTCTTAAGCAGGAGATGAACAATGAGGGGATCCCATGAAGACGTATCCACACCCAAATTGTGGATAGCATGGATACACTCCACCGTAGTGTCATGCAGGCGTTTCAGCTCAGATGCTGATTGCTTGTCAACGTTGCGTTGGTTTAGGAATACTTCAATGTGTTTAGTAAATAACAATTGAATATTATTATAGCGGTGATATAACAGCTCCCAAGCTGTTACATAATTATCTGCGGATACATTTAAATGCTGAATGAGACGTTGTGCTTCGCCTCTCAACTTTCCTTTTAAATGTTGCATCTTCTGTGCATTTGTCAAGGAAGGATTGTCATGTATGCTACTTTTGTATAAATCTAGGAACGTGGGCCATTGGGTATAGTCACCATAGAAAGGCGGAACATCCAATTTTGGAGTAGACTCGAACTGATGCATAGTAGACAAAATTTTCTTATTTAAAAGCCGTTTTATGTCTCTGTACTTTTTCTCGTGAGATGAATATTCTTCTTCATAATTCTTATCGTTGCCTTCCGAAAGGGTGTCAATTTTCAAGTGCAATTTGTCAATATTTGCCCAACGTAATTGCAAGCTTTTTAATTCATCCTCTAATTCCCATTTTTCGGTAATTATGTCAGTGTCAATATTATTTATTTGTCGCAATAATGCACGAAAATTCGATTTCTGCTCGCTTTTCACCTCGTCTATAGCTAGTTTTATTACTGGCTCTTGAATGTCCCTGGCAGGGACGACCTCTTCCGCGAGAGGAAAAAAGTTTGTAAGCAGAGACCGTATTCTGTCATAAAGATTTTTTGTATCAAGGAAGATATTCTTTGCAAAATATTCATGAGTTTTTTCATACTCAGAATATTCTAGTTGCACATTGTTGCTGTCAAATTCTCCCCACAAACTGTCAAGTGCAAGTATCCGTTTCTGACGGTACTCTTCCGTCTTTCTCGAGGAAGCATCCTTATTAAAATTCCTGTGAATATTCTTGATGGACTCGATAATCTCCTTCTGACGATTAAGAAGGGCTTCCATCGTTGCAAAAAAGTGTAAAAACCACACGAAAATGTAAAAAAATGCAGACCAAACCTTGCAGATGATGATGTCACCTTACCGCTGTTGCGATGCTGTCAATTTTACTGCAATCCAAAGTCCAAAGTACGTGTAGGTACTCACTGCAATCCGTGAATTCACACAAAAATGTCACTGTTTTTTATAATGTCACGATAATGTCAATATCACTTGTCAAAAACTGTCAATAATCGATAGACTGATGATGGTCTGGTTCTCCCTGGCAATCTTGCACTCGTCACACGATTTGTCACCGCACGTCTCAACTTAACTGGTGAGACCCGCTTGTGGGAGGCCAGCCAAGCCGATGCGCTAATCGCACTCTGAGATACAAAAATCACCAAAGATTTAATTCTCGAAGGACCAAATGACTGAGCCGGTGTGCTCAATCAGTAATGTCAGAGGTGTCAGGTAGTATCAGGATGATGATGCACGGAAATGTCAAAAATGCACTAGAAATGATAGTCGACCGATACTACGGAGTTACTTTATTGTACTGAAAAATTATAATAATTGAATATTGCAAATGATTGAAGTAGGTCGCTACGTTGCACATTATATTAGCGGCTACTAATGTACGATGACCCGTACAACAGGTTTAATCAATTCATGAAATAGTCATAATTTAAGCTATTTTGCATTTTTGTGAACGTTGTTCTTGTGGAAGACCTTAATGTAAAGTTGTGAAGGTAGTTGCATAAAAAAAATTAATTTAAATGTATTGTGTATTTCAATTTTTTTAAAAATGTTCTGAGACACATTGTTAGAGTAAATATAATATCCAATATAACAGGGAAATAATGCTGTCTAAGACGTCATAGCCGGCGGCAGTAATTTTGTAAAAATATGGGCACTACAATACCCAAAAGAAAAGTATATTTCTATCACTTTTCATATCAATATTAGAACCATAAAGTTGATGGGATTTCTAAAATGTGTTTTCTTACAAACAATTACCATTTTTAATATTGGTTAACTTTTGTACTGTTTTTGTACTGGCATTTCTAGAAAGTGTTTTGTTACAAACAATAAGTTTTTATTTTTATTATACCTATAGTATAACTTACACAGTTCATAATAATATGACTTCTGTCAGATTTTAACTTAACCTGATATGACAACCTGATAAAACATTTTTTCTCGAACAGAGATGTTGAACATTCAACTAAATGTGTAGTTGACAAATTATTGTCTGTCACTAAAATAAATACGTATTATGTGGTTGTTATGCATTCCGCCCGAATTTTAGTCATATTAATGTTAGAATTTAATATATATCTGAAGATTGTACAAGTGAGTACGAGTGAGTATAAAAGAAAATAATAATAATCTAAGTGTCCTTCGTAGCGCAGTGAAAATATTATTTCCACACATGCCGAATTTAGACGATTACCGGCTCAAACAACTATGTGGACGCCTATGTGACTGTAGTTGGCGACCACTGCCTGTATTCTCTGAATACAGATAAATTCCGCACCAGATTCCTTACGAGTGTCCTTACCCTGTGTACGATGATCGAATGTGAATGTTGACGAATGCATCATCAGCAAGTTTCAATGGACCGTAACGGCCGCCTGCGGGTCTGCTGCGATGACGAAACAAATCTTTGATGGAGCTTCCTCGCCGCGTCTCGCTGTTCGTTTGCCGTCGGAGATGAAGCATCATATGTCATACCTGGCTGCATGTTTCGTTTGTTGTTTTCAAGTTTAAATTGTTTTAAACAAAATGTACCAGCATATAAATATATGAATCAGTTTTAAAATTTGTTTTATTTAAGTACTGCGCCCGGCCCGGTTTACTTACAGTTTTTTCGTTGATCAATAACCTCAGGCCTGTGACCAATGCATCATTCATATTCGACTCAACTGTTGGTGGCCTTTTAAGTCAACAGCATCAATTACACTAGAGTTGACCGTATATTGTCTATAATAGAATGTATATTGTGCACAACAAATGAATGTTGCAATGCCCCATTGTATAATGTAAAATAAAAAGTATAAGACACTGTCTTAAATTACTGTTATAAAAAAGGTGTTCTATACTGGAAAGCTGCTCCTTAAGCTTCATTATTACTATAATATATACTTGGCTAATAATTTCTGCACATCAGAATAATTATCATTAAGATCAATCAATTTATGTTTTATACACACGAATTCAATTTGAAAATGAATAGACAGATAATTTGTACATTGTACAAGGGCATAGCTTAGAAATAAACATACTAATTAGTTAGTGATTAAATATAAATAATAAGCCTGAAACATAGGATCTCCTAGTTAAGGCAAATGTTTAAAGTTTTTGTTTATTAAAACTGTGTACCAATAAACACTAACTGCATTTATGGAAATGTAAGGATTCTATTATTCAATTTCTTATTGAAATTTCTATCAGCAGGCCCATGTTAGGCTTACCTATATTAATAGAAGCTATTTCACATGAAAATTGTGAAATATCAGGTATCAGCTAGTTGCTGTATAACTTATTATCTTGTTCCATGAAGTTGATAAATTTTAGATATTTATAGCTCTGCTTATATGCACGTTATACTGGCAGTTTTTCGTTACAGTTGTAACAATGTGTATAATAAAATCATACATATGTAATTAAATTATATCAATTTTGCAATTTCAGTACCGATGGTACTCTATTATTTCGTTGAGATCAACTCAACACCAAGGATATCTATGATATCAAAATTCATACCTGATGAACTAAGCTGCTGTCAGGGCTGCTGTTGCAGCTCCAGCAGAGCAGCCGCCTGACTGGAAGGTGGATGGCGGCAAATTCGGCGGACGGCGGAGTCACCCGATTGGTGCTCGGCAACGGTTCCAACGTGGTAACCTTTAAGGGCAGCCTGCTTTTTACACTGTCATCAGGGGCACTTTGAGTTGCAGAACTTGTTGCAGTTGCGTTGTCTGACCTATCTATGCGGTGAAATAGTCCAGTGTGACTATTTCGAGTGCAATAGATATTTGGTTCATGCCTTATTAGACACATGCCTTATGACAGAAAGTACCCAGTATGGTAAGTTCGTGTCAGACAAATAATTAAATGGTAAAAGTCCAGTGTGGCAGTTACGCATTTTTAAATCTCAGCAAACAATGTTGTCTGGGAAAGAATGCTTTTAGCATTAAGTCCGCTCTTTTTGTACCTATGTACATTAAAGTAAAATAAATATATATGGTAAAAGCCCAGTATGGCAGTTACGCATTCATAAAGGTAAGCAAACATTTATGCAGTTAAGCCAAGTAAACGGTAAAAGCCCAGTCTGGCAGTTACGCGTTCAAGCCAAATAAACGGTAAAAGCCCAAAATGGCAGTTACGCATTTAATAGTGTTTCTCCATCTGGTATTTTTCTTCTTGTCCTCTTCCGTCTTGAAAACATTTTTCCTTTCTGCACGAAGCATTTTAATTTAACTAAGTATAAATAAATTTTCACTGTATAAACTATAATTCTGAAATATTCTCACTTTGAGATTGTATACGTGCGTCCGTGGCGAAGCACGAAAAGCGAATGAAGCGGTTGGCGTGTAGTAATGACGGGGCGAGCTTGGACCGGAAATGTCAAAATATCTGTCAATTTTAAGTCAAAAACCTTCTCTTTTTTAGGTTTTTTTAGGTTATTACTTTAAAATAACGTGCTAAGTGGTGATACATGCAAGCGATACTACATGTGTTAATATACTAATATCGAAGGACGAATCTGAAGTATAATACCCCTTATTGCAGGAATGACAAATAAAAAAGTTTTTTTAAATTAATATTATATGCGCGTACCCCTTGATGCAACCTCGCGTACCACTGGGGGTAAGCGTATCACTAATTGGGAAATATTGGGATAGAAATTATTGACTTTGACAAATAAAGTTATTTGATATATTTTGATAACAATTGTTCAACACGTTCTTTCACTCCATTTTCTGCCAAATGAAATGAAACTTAAGATATATTATAATATAAGAAGTGAATATCTTTAAGTGAACACGTTATTAAATCATTGTTTTTATCTGTAAGTAATGGACATTTATGAACTTTTTACTAAATAATGTTTAGTTAGTTAAACGAACTTTATTTTCCATTTATAACTAGGTAAGTCTTTCTTTAATTTACATGGAATTAATTTAAAAATCGCTTCATCGGCAGAGAAAAGCAAAATGTGTAATACTATACAAAAGGTTATCTTAAAATTTACATTGTTACATTGATATACTTTGGCGAGTAATAATGCCGGTTCCGGCCGAGTTAATGAGCGCTAAAAATAAAGTTACGATAATGCCGGCACTGCATATTCGCCAAGCATCGGCACTATTCATACGTTGCCGGTTTTGTAACAAATGCTTCAAAGAGGTTCTATCAAAAGCATCAACGTACGATAAATTGTGCCGATGCTTGGCGAATATGTAGCGTCGGCATAAAACAGGCGGCAAATGTTACCGCATTGCAATATTTCTGCTAATTTGTCGCAGAGGCGCGGGGGCGGGCGTTTCCGGCTGCATATGCAAGACAATGCTGAATGGGCCCATTAATAGCAATGAATGAGTGCGTAAAGACACATGTGCGCTACCCCACGACCGGACACATGCTGCAGCCAAACATTGTCTTATGCAAAAGGATGGAACTTTACGTTCATTCGTTAATTTGTGTAGGATTTCGGAGAAACCCCTCCTTTTTTATGGAGCGGAACAAAATGTTGCCCTTCTTAGAACGGAAGTTGATAATGTACGCCAGTAAACACTTGCAGACTATTTTTTTTATCATCGTGAAATATGTATTTTAAAGTAAGTTAATTTTAAGTATGCAACTCTAAACTTGACATAAATTGTTATTCACATACATAATTGTATTCTCCTCAATGTTTGTTCAATTGCTTTGATGCGATGCGAATAAGATGCAAATATTATAACTTTTCTGTCGAGAAGACAGGCACTTGTTTTTAAATTCTTATGCATATTATAATTTATAATTATAATATGCAATGTGCTACAAAATAACCCCTCATGCCAAATATGGTAGATAGGTAAAACTGAAAAACTTTTACTATGAGACCAATGTTGTAATCGCGAAAAAAACAGCTGTTTCATTCATTTTGATATTTTCGTTATTAATTTTTGTATGAAACAGCTGATTTCAGAGTTGGTTGGTCCCATGGTAAATGTTGTTCAGTTTGATGGTCCCCATCTACCATATTCGGCATTAGGGGTTATTTTGTAACACGTTCTATAAAAGTAATAAATCATTTATACCATAATTACATACATTTTAGAGAATATATTTTCTACTGCATCTGCAACGGCGAAAAAACATAAAAAGTATGTAAGTACGTGGAAAGAAGTGTTATTTCTGGATTATTGACCATTTGAGAGATAATATCGCTTCCTGTTCTCTATGGCGTATCCCGGTTGAGGGAGCGCAGTGAAATCAGCGGTGCGAAGTATACCTGCAGCACAATGGCAGGTACAGTGGGCCAGATAATTGTCCGGCAAGTCAGCGTGACCGTTATATTGTTGCTGGTGCGACGCTCTGGCGCCAGCCACTTGCTCTATTGTCCTCCCAATTACTTATTCTACGACAATTGTCATATCCCGGGAGGCGCTGCAACGCTGTACAAACCCAGACTGGAGATTTAGTCGGAAGTACCGGTTCGACTCGGTGGCGCTTCTTAGAACCACCATTGACAAATTCTTTGCTCGATTCAAAGAGCTGTACTTAAACAATTTTTCATGGCTGATCTACGAATAGATAAGGCTAATGGATAATGTTAGTAAATACACATGTTCGATATGGAGTTTATCGGTAAACGGAAATGATCTGTCTCGTCGCCATCCCGACTCTTATCGTTCATACTCAATAAAATCTATTCAAATCAAATCGTTTCTGCGCTGCGTTCAATATGGTTTGTGTAATTTTGCGAGCATGGGCTAATCAAAAGTGACCCGCATGGGGGCGCCGAATTAGATGACTTAATTGTGGACGTAAATAAACTGTGAGTAAGTAATCACCAGTTGGTGATACATTTACGCCCTCAAATAGTGGTCACGTGCTTCGAATTCGCCACAATTGGCGCATCGTGCGAAATTAGGGGTACCCTGATCAGCTGAATGGGATACAATATGAAGTGATTATTATGTTACATGTAGTTTGTAATTTGATACCGGTTTTTAATAGATTAGAAATTAAAATATTTGGTTGGTAACTTCGGAAAAACCCCTTAAAATTTTTTTTTGTGAAGGTGGCTTTATATTATAGAGTCCAGCCAGGGGCCCAATCGCGCTAATTCTGAAAGATAAATTCAACAAATCCCTTTCATTGTCATTTAATTTTAGGTTTTAACTTATATTTAAGTACCTACCTAAAATCTTTGGTTTAGCTTTAGGATTCTCATTTAAATTGGCCAGTATTGGCATCCTAAAGCTTTAAAACAGTTTTAACGAAACTAAAGCTACCTACTAGTATTTTTCTGTAAACGAAACTGAAACGTTAACGGATTTAGTTTTGGTTTAATCGTTGAAAATTATCGCGATCGCCCAGATTAGAATAGAATAGGTTCTCCGAAAACCGTTAACGATCACGATTTCAGGATGTATGTAGGCGTCTATAGTTATTTCCCGTGCGCCGTTTCCCATGGCTGTTGGTACATTTCCCATGCATTTATTGTCAATGTTTCTCGGCAATATCTGACGAGTCTTATACATAGCTTGATTGTATCATACTGAGATACGTACTTTCTTTACAAATAACTTTTTAAAGTGAACTTAATTTGTAAAGATATAAGAAACTAGCTTATAAACGCTGAAATTTTAATCATTTGGTTCGCGATATCAGTTGGCCCCATTTCTTGTAATCATGAGTGGAACCACCCCACGGCGGGAACCAAATGATTAAACTTTGCAGGAGTGGATTATTAACATTATTAACAATAACGTTTGTTCGAAAGATTCCGAAAACACAAAAAAACAACTGTTTGTTTGGATAGTCGCTTTTTGTCTTTTTTCGGAAAAGTGTAGAAAACTAAAATTAATAACCAAAATATGAAAATGTATGGAACAGCTGTTTTATTTTCGCGATTTCAGAGTTGGTCCCATAGTAAAAGTTGTTCAGTTTGATGGTTCCTATCTACCATATTCTGGTTTAGCCATTAATTCTGTTACACGTCGTATATTTTACATCGTACAGTGGACTACATAGATAGGACTCCATTAATAACGATGATGATAAAGAAATAATAAAAGGAAGTATTTTTTTATGCGTAGGCCGTAGAGGTATAGCAAACCGATAAAAGATTAGAATTTCTGCAGTGGTGGATATAAACAAAGCCGCGTCAGCACTTCTACACAAATAATACGTATAACATGCGCGCGCGCATACAACCACGTACACCTATAGAAATAAAAACGTACGAGACGACATTCCCGACGAGTGCCGCTGTATATTATATTTGTAATATAAATTTCACGTGCCCCTACAAGTGTTTGCACAAGGATATGGAATTAAGTGCACATATTTTCAGACGGAAAACGTATAAAAACATTTGATAACGTTTCATCAACTTTTAGTGCTTCATCTACAATATGCGGTAGATAATTATTGTAGGGTGCAATATTACTCTTCTATATAAGGATGTACCAAAAGATGTGATGATACTTAAACAAGTGACAGTGTTGCTTAAACTGAACAACTTTCCCCAAGGGCGAAAAACGATATTTTTTACGCCTTTCCATGTAAATCGGCCAGCTGACCAATACATTTTATGAATGATTTTATTTTATCGTTTTTCGGCCTATGTTCCTTGGTGAAAGTTGTTCAGTTCAGTCATCACATCATTTGGTACTTCCTTATATTTTTCGAGCGGTTCTGTTTTCAATAAATACCTTTAAACTATTACCCTGGCCACAGATAGAAACAGTGTTGCCATGTAATTTATTACATTAAACGTTTTCACAGCAGGAGGTCCCGCGGCGCGGTGGAGAACATTAAGTTAGGTACCTAGTGAAAGAAATGAAGGAACAACGTCACAAAAATAAACCACTTGCCACAAACTGACGAGGTATCATTACGAAAGCGTTTACAGGGTGTTAATGAATGAACCAAAAATGGAAAAACCGTTTATTTGGACCATCAAACTTGAACAACTTTTACTATGAGACCAACTCTGAAATCACAAAAAAAATCTGCGGTTTCATACATTTTGATAATTTCGTATTGGGATATTTTTAATTGGGTAACTGGAAATAAATAAAGGCGGCTGTTAATGGAATATTTAAATACTAAACCCGACAGCTGTTTATTTTGTTTGCGACAAAATAAAATACCTAAACGGCGACTAACTATGGATTACAAGTAGGTAACTGTAACTGATTTAAGCTGCCAAAAATGGTATTTTTGTCACCTCGGTTAAATAAATACTTAGTGGCCTTTTTTAAATAAAATATATGCCAAATTTTAAATGTTTTGTGTGCCATAAGGTTGTCGCCCAAATAGAAATTCCGCCCGTTCTGAATAACTAGTTTAATTAATACTCAATTCGTATTTTAAAGTCACCCATTTTCAATATTTGTATTCACCCTCAGTCCGTCGCCCACTTAGTATTTCAGTACGCTATATTTAGTATATTTGATACCCAAAATGGGAATTTATTGTTACCCGATTGAATACTACCCTTTCGTTATTAATTTTTGAATTAAACAAATGAATTTTTTTTCGCGATTTCAGAGTTGGTCCCATGGTAAAAGTTGTTCAGTTTGATGGTCCCATATTCCTCTTTAGGGGTTTTTTTGTAACACATTGTATACTTAGGTCTAAACGTACCCGCACCAAAGATTTAAACCCGCACAACAAACTGTGCAAAGCAGAGCAGCCCCCCTACTCAAATGGCCACTTTTAGGACAAGCCTACTACACGTAATTTTGGAGTTTATGGCTTATTTTTAATTTTAAAGTTAGCGAACGAATAGAAAAGTGGCCATTTGAGTAGCCCCCCTGGAGCCCTATTTTTGAATCGCTCGGCAGGCGTCGGGCGCTCTTTTCGACTTATTTTCGTTCGACATCTCATTGTTTTGAGTCATATGTCGAACGAAAATCAGTCGAAAAGAGCGCTCGACGCCTGCCGAACGATTCAAAAAAATAGGGCCCCTGGCCCTTCTTATAATCCTATGTATATTCTACACTAAACTAATTATCCTTTGCTTTCACGCTTGCTTTTATAATACTTCTTGCTATTGAAATTTCCAAGCCCCCTGAAGTACAATCGGGCGTGGGAGCGGACCCATCGACGTGGTGGCATCCTTAATGGATACTCAAAATCGTCTTATTACTATTGTATAATTGTTGTCATTTTTTTTACATACGATACAATGAAACTAACCGCGTTGCATAATAGTGCAGGAGACAGTTTCCATGGCTCCCATTTATACCGGTTATTGCAGTTTTTTTGTGCACATTCGGTCCATGAAATACTAGGCTCGACCATATCAAGTTACGTAGTTAACAAGTACTAAAGTTGTCATATTCCTTTTTGGTTTTGAAATGTGTCTGTCAAAATAAATCCAAAAGGCAAGTTTCTTTCATCTAATTAAAATCATTAGAAATAAATAAGGGATACCGTTCATTCGTGAGAAAATCATGAGTATATCAAGTGTTTATAAAACGTGTTAGTGTTAATAAAATAAATAACACATAACCTTTTTTGTATGAAAAATCCTGATAGCAAAAACAAATCTGCTGCTTATAAATTTTCGCAAAGTTCGCTAGAAAAAAATTTTCACAAAAAGATGTTCGGAATTATGAGAGCCCTATAATTTAGTTTAAAGGTTTTGCGTTATTACACTTTACCTATACAGTGTTTTGTAAAACACCAACAACCTTTCAGGAGAAGATTATTATCATCGTACACAACATTTTGTTCTACGACTTTTCAGTTCAGTTCAGTTTCAGAGTTCGTTCCATAGAAAGCTCGATCAGCTGTTCGGACATTTGTATGGAAAGTCGAATTTTCGAGCGAGCAATGTGGTGGTAGATACCTAGTAAAACAGGCTTTCCTTCAAAGCTTAATTCCCGCTATGACACGGTTTGATTTTATGTGGCAGTACAATGTCTACGGTCTCAACTCAACTCGACTACGACCCAGATAAAGCACATGCAGACACGCGAAACAATAGAAAAGAGCTGTGCCCTAGGTGTTATTTAAGAGGTGAGATATGTAAGTTGCCGCGGTAATGCGATAATGTGGCACAGAGGGAATAGGGCACTTGAGCGCGGGTGCTCGGGGCGCCGGGCCCCGCCAGGAATGCAGGTTCGCCAACTATCACACGCCTAACATGAGTTGGATCTTTTTTAAAGAGCGCGATTCCTGGAAGCGCCTGCCGAGCGATGGAGGCTGGCGCTCGGCCGGCCATTGTGCCGCGCGGCTAGTTTTGATCTTATTGTTAATGGGACGCCAAGTTTTTTCAACGGAGCTCGGAAAAAAGGTATCATCAGACCTCAGCGGAAACGTTACGGACCCTTGTGAAGTAAAATGGATATACGTTCTTCGAAGGTGTTATTTTAATCGTAGGTCGGCTTTGTTGTTCAGGAATGTAGATGGCCTGTCATAACTTAAATGGGTAGTTTCTCAAGCAACCTATGGTGCTGATGCTGCACACGTCCTGAATATTCATTGGCTATCTTCGGCGTCTTACTCCTTTAGTGCAAGAATGCGATAAATTAATTCCATACACACACTATTGCCCACAGAGTAGGGAGGATTTTCTCACTAACAACTCTTTTTACACGTTGAATTCTATCCCAACTTTATTGGAATATTCATAATACGTACGTACAAATACAAACATGTGGTAGGTAATCAGGTAGCTCCAATAGGGGCATATTGATTGCATATCCCCGCGTGCCATTGTGCGTGAACGTGAATAAAGGTCAACCACGTTAATGAACAAACCGCACACGAAGTTCTTTATAATGACATGATAACCGCTGTAATAATATCTACTCGAAGAAATCTACATTCATCCAAATCACCAAATTATCCCGTCTGTTAATTTTTTCAAGACGTGTTTGGAATAAGTATTGAGGGAAAGATATATCTACTTAGTACTTACATAATAATATACATACGTAGAGGTATATCGATAAAGTTATAAAGTACACATCATTTTAGCGAGCATAAAGAGACCGCAAATTGTGAGGTCTAAAGGCATTTTTTCACAGACCCTCCGGGCTCCGCTTCCCATCTCGCTCCACCAAAGCATAATGAGTGGTTGTTAAAATTATGAATGGAACATCTTCCAAAGGTCAGGTGTGTGAGTGTACTCACACCATGACGAACTTTGTCTGTGTATATTCTTCAAGTTGGTATGTGTATGTATGTACCAAGGTGGTAGTAGCATTTTATTACCACCTTTTAGATCAGTACTGGTTACTTGATATTAGCCGATTCTCATAAGACATTTCATAGTGGAAGGTGAGTATATCGTTTCACGCAGTCTATCCATTAAATACTATATTTCTTAAATACTTCAAAACTTAGTACCTACCACACTTTTAAAATTACAATTTCTCTAAAACTATAGAAGTTAGAGTTTTGCAATATAAAACGGAACGGACGGAACGGAACCCTTTTTGCGAGCCGGACTCGCGCAAAGGGTTCCGTACCAAAAAACGGCAAAAAAAACACGTTTGTTATATGGAAACCCCACTTTAATATTTATTTTATTCTGATTTTAGTACGTGTTGTTATAGCGGCAACAGAAATACATTATCTGTGAAAATTTCAACTGTCTAGCTATCACAGTTCTTGAAATACAGCCTGGTGACAGACAGTGGAGTCTTAGCGCTATCGCACACATGCAACTTAGTCTCCCAGCAACTGTTTTGTCTCTCACATCAAGTCCACGGGTTTATATGGAAGCGCGCACACGAAGCGACACGGTCGTCTGCAACTTTTCATACAAATCACGTGAGAGACAAAAAAGTTGCAGAGACAAAAGTTGCCCGTGTGCGATAGCGCTTAGTAATAGGGTCTCGTTTTTACCCTTTGGGAACTCTAAAAATGTTTAATTTCAAGAAGGTTATGGACTATGAAGTTATTATTTGAATAATTGAATTCTTTTTCTAATCCTTTTTATTATGACAATATATCTTATGTATTTTAAAAGATATTGCAATTTAGTGTATGGGTATTTCATTCAACAATATAAAAAAAAAACAAAAGTACCACATGGAATTTTATCAATTTAAATAAAGGGGATAGATAAGACAATCCTTATTGGATAAGCTGCTGTGGAATGTGTAAATTATAAGAGCTCAACAAAACCAAAGAAAGGGACGATAGAGATTCCGGATAGGCGCTTGTCTGAGTTTATTGAAGGAATTTAAGGTCCAATTACAGCGAACCGCCACCATTAACAACTTTATTTATAGTGGGATGAATAACTTGCGGCTTTTTAATCAATCATGTGGGCTACCAGAGACATCCGGCGAGCGCTACGATTGTCCAATAAGTGTTGATCATTCCGGCATAAACTATGCATCCAATATTACAAGCGTTTAAATAAAATTAGCCATCAATGCGAGGTGCGCCCGCGCTGCAGGAATGCTGTTCGAACCCGCACTACAATAACATTATTATACGCCTGCAATTTCGTCCCGGTCTAAAAACCACACAATGAAGGCCATCTTGGTGGTTTTGTGTGTGTCTGAAGAACCTATACATGATCGTTTTGATATAATTTGATGAAACAACTGGGGTTTGTTGAAATCTATTCATGAAATTAATAGATTTTCGGCACGCTAAGCTTTTCTTCTTTCATCCAAATCCGTTCAGCCTTTCTTGCGTGATTGCCAAACACACAAATATCCAAATTTTCACAGTTATAATTATAATATTACTAGCTTCCGCCGGCGACTTCGTCCGAGTGGACATTCGGAAAATCTCTAGGGAACCTTTGACTGGAATAAAAAAGTATCAAGTCTTAATCTAGGCTATAAACTATCTCTGTGTCAAGTTTCATCCAAATCCGTTAAGTCGTTACGAAAAATTATTTGATGAACAGTTAATTTATCAAAGACTATTTTGGTTTATTGAAGTACTAAAACTATTTGTGTTGTTTTTTCTAACCAATATATTTAGTGACATTCCTGATACGAAAAGTAACATATTACGTCCTTCCTCCACCAATTAATGCATATTTCAAGTGTGTGTGATAAATTATATTTATAGGCATTGTAAAGCTAATTAAAAGTCCCTTCTCAATATTTTCCTGTTTGTCCAAAAGATAACGTATAGTATGTACAACTAGTACTTATCTACATAATTCGTAGTTGAACCTACGCAACACAGGACTTAGTTTACCACGGAAACAATGGTTTTGTCAGATTAAATGTGTGTATGAGATTGAAGAATGGGATTCCGTCCGAATTACCAAAGTGAATGCAGATATTTTCGGTTCATTAATCGGTTCACTCGCGGGGAGATCTCGTTTCACTGGTGTCTCGTGAAATCCGCCCATTACCGGGCCGGTGCGGCAAAGCGGCGACCACCGGCCGCACTCGCCGAAAAAACACCCCGCCACGTAACATAATATTTCCCAAGCAGCCTTTTATTTATGAACAGAACTTGCTAGCGGCGCCGCGACAACTCCGCTTCCCAGAACTGAGCTTGGATGTGTCGGCCCAAAGCCGTTACATCTATGAAAAAAACAATATTTATGTCGATGAAAAAATGGGGATACGGACCGTATTTGGCTGAACACCGTGAGATATGCTTTTTGTCCTGACGGTTTGCAGGAATCCGCAGGTATCGGCTGTCTTGTAGACGTTGATTTGCTAATTTGCCGGTCAAGTGGGCGTCCTCAGGAATGTGGGCAATTCTACCGAGGAAATTGAAAATAGGCGTGGTAACTTCCACTTAGCAAACTTAAAATGATGTGAATCGGTATGGAATGGACTGGGTGGAAATTAAAGGAATTATAACTTTTAGGAAAACACTGACATAGCAGAATATATAAGGTGGTACCAAATTATGTGATAATACTCAAACAGGAGTAAACATAGTGTTGCTAAAATTGAACAACATTCTCCAAGGAACATTTTTTGGCCATTCCATAATAAGCTGACCAATACATTTTGTATGGAAGTTTTTATTTTTATTTTCAACCTGTTCCATAAAGAAAATTGATCAGTTTAAGCAACAATATCACCTGTTTCAGTATCATCACATCATTTGGTACCACCTCATATAAGATTAATTCCTTTAATTATGATGTTTTTTATTAACTTCGTTTTATTTAGTGCAAGTTCTTAAAATAATAAAATTAGTTACAATGACGGTTCAATTTCATTTTGTCATTGAGAGTTTCCGTTCATCGACATGCTTAAATAGCTTTTCCCAATCAATTAATTGAATACTATGAAAAAGTCACTTACAGTACAGTTCACTGGTTGTAAGTATTATAAAAAACCTGAATCTACAAGTAAACCTATTATTGGAGGTAATTATATAGCCATATCTGTCTACTGAGAGAAAACGTGAATCTTTGTCAAGGTTGGAAAGGAAATAACAATACCTTAGTAGCAAAATTGGTGATTTTACCGATAGTATAATCAAGAATATGAGTTTTTAAGATGTAATATTTTAATTACTCTAAATTAAATATTTTAAATTTAATTGAATGAATTGCCTTCTAACGTTTTGATTTTAGTTAAGTAAATGCAAATGATTTCTCTAAATGATTGTATACTTATCATGAATTAGTGATGCCTTTCATTCATCCCTTCTCATATAGACGACCCGAGGTCAATAAAATCATCCTTAAGTAGATTGAATTTCAAAAAATCATCATTAGACTGAATTATAAACTCTTTCAATATAAACTACTTACGTATTTATTATATATCTTAAACTTTACAATTCATTCTCTAATGCGTGGAAAAGCAGAGCATTACCATATTCTGTTCTACGAAGGTAACTAACTAGTGCGTTAGCCTTACCTACTTTAGTTTTAATCTTACTTTATTTAGCCGGGGGTGGGGTAGTTCACTATTACGCTATGCTATCACTATTATGCTATCTATCGTATCGATAAGCGACGTAACCAACAAAAACATTGAAACATGCTTTCTAGTTGCCCAAAGTTCTGTTCCGGGCTAGGGCGTGACAATGAAATTGATAGTTACGGCGACAAGTTACATCAACCAAAATCGTTGACAAAAAAGGTGAAAGTGTAATTCAAGGTTGTCGATTCAATTCCACCTGTACCAAAATAGAGCAACTCGAGTCAGTAAGAAAGTGCATCGTGGATGCACTTGACATCATTTCAATGGATGGGATAACAAAAGGGGCTGCGGCTGCCGATCGGCGACGCTAAGCCGATTGTCGCCGCACCGCTTTAATCTGATATTGTTACTTCAATAATATAATGCTTCCATTCCTGCACGTCGACGTATAATATAGATAAGTGTCACCGGCGAAAGAATCCGCTAATTTTGGTTGACACAGGTAGATGTTATAATTTAGGCATACTAAAAAAAATAATTAAAAATTAAGAAGAGAGCAGTTTTTTTCTGTTTCATACTCGTGTCAGGGTTTCTTCGAAGGACGATAATAAATCGGAAAGTATGCATACATAGTACTCGATAACTGCGATTCAAAAATGGAAGCATTAGCATCGATAGTTTTGTAGAAAAATGCCACCAGTTTAAAGGTGTGAAATGACTCTCACATTAGACGCATTTCTGTCGTTTGACTTGTGATAGAAACCTATTATACGAGTACAATATTGAGATAAGAGGATAAGCCTTAGCCCAAAAACTAAATAGCTACAAACACTAATTTATTTTCCCAGTGGTCGGGCTGAATATAAATAAATGCTTGGATAATTTCACACAGCGCCATCTAACCCCAAAGTAAGCAAAGCTTGTAATATGGGTGCTAGGCAACTGATATTGGGAGGGTGCGAAGGTATAATAATCGATCGCAGCGCTCATGGTGGCAAAAAGTAGAAATAATGAAGGCTCTGTAATCTGCTTGAAAACGATATTTAATTTATTACTAGCGATACAGGAATAATTATATATATGTTTATTATCACTTAGTAAAATTATTAAAGTAGCATTATCCTCTTGTTTTACAAAATCTACAACTAAAAAAGAAGCAAACAAACCCTGATATAACCAAAATAAAACGGGTATGTGTTACAATGCCGAAGTAGAAAAGACCGAATTTTACAATACCTATGGACGAAATCCCGAAAATGAAAAGGCCGAATGGTTGTTTGGCCGTACGTTTAAAATCACGAAAGGACATTTTACCTAAAATTCTAAATCCCGAAGCTGAAAATACCGAAGGTTAATATACCTAAGTTCTATACCCCGAACTACTTAATACCGAATTGGCTGTGGAGGTGTCTTCGGGCTTCGCCTGAAATGCTTTATAGCAAATTTAGCTGCCGAAAATTAGTCTAAACTAGTCTACTGGGACATAGTAACCGTAGACCGTAGGTCATAGGTGCGAGGAGCATAGCGACGAGCATGTTAGGTTGACATGAACCCATCGCGCGAGCCGAGCGAGCGAAGCGAGCGTGTCGCGGCAGCGGCCGGTGAAGCGCCAGAAAAAAAAACTATTTCAAACTCGATTGGTGGATTTTGTCAAAATAATGACCATTTTACAAACATTTTTGAGTTATACAAATTAACCACAACGCCTACCTTCATAAATGTATGTGTAGGTGAAGTAAGTTTCGACATTTTATGTGTCGGGATTTTGACCTTTCGGGATTTCGACCTTTCGGGATTTCGAACTTTCGGTCATTTGATAATCGATCTTCCAAATTTCGGTCTATCGGATATCGATATTTAGAATGTTCGGTATTTTGAAAATAGGTGTTTTATGTGTCGTAATTTCGGTCGTATGTATTATGAATTGTCGGCATTGTAATGCATACCCAATAAAACATTCTTTTTGAATAGATCTTACTTGCCATATTTAATTTAAATGACCAAAAATTATTTCACAACACTTTGTCCATCCAAATCATAGTAATTTTGAAATTTACATGAATAACACAATATGTATAGTATTTTTTAAAATTTTGTCACAATGCCGCCATTACATATCAAAACGTCAAAACGGTCAGGTCAGAGCCAACAAAGTTGCAACACGCTAGGTGGCGCTAAAAGCGTGCACGGAGCCAATACTACTTATATAGTTTTTTAAATATATACTTATTATACATAGTAACACCCACACCCGGCACAGAAATTAAAATTCGTAATTTTAATTTCTGCCCGGCCGGGAATCGAACCCGGGACCTCTTGCGTGGTAGGCGGCATGTTGACCACTGCACTACTCAGGTCGTCAATATCTCGGAATATCGTGTTTTCTGGTAAGTTCGGTAAAAGATAATGCATCTTTTACATTTATGAGTTAAATTAAAACAGAACTAGTGCTCAACAAATTTAAAAAATCGGATGTCTTGGTCAATTGGTTACGGAGAAAACGAGTTTTTTATATCTTACTAGCGGCCGCCCGCGATTTCGTCGGCATGGACAGTTTTTTGCTATCCCTCGGGAACTGTACGTTTTTTTCCTTTAGTTGCTTTCCTTTCTTAGTAGTTCGGTTGTTAGTCCGGGTAACCGAACTAATTTAAATCAACCGAACTACTGCAACTAAAAAGTTGCATTAGTTCGGTTAACCGGACTAACAACCAAACTACTGCAACTAAAGGGTTTTTTCTGGATGAAAGGTTCCATGTTTTTTGAAACCCTGACAACGTGTATGCAAAATTTCATGATTATCGGTTCAGTACAGTAGTTAAAACGTGAAGGCGTAATAAACAAACAAACGGACTTTCGCATTTATAATATCAGTAAGGATTCCAGTATATGTCATAGTGTTAAAAGTATAGTCAAAACTAAGATCTCTGCTCTGCGATATTTATAGGACAATTGGACTCTCTTTCATTCCTGGGCCCCTTTTAGACTCATGATTGGCCCAGCAAATTAAACAATAATGGGGAATTGCAATTAACATTAATTTCAACCCATCAATCCCATCATACCCCAGCAATTTTTTATGTTCAATATATATAAGAAATCAAACACTAAGGTCATTCACACACACACTGACCCAGAAAAGCAAATTAAATAAAGAATAAATTAATTTAAAAAATATTTAAAACAAAATGCCCTGTCAAAAACGAGCTAAAGTGTCATTGCAGTCGGGGGACCGTTTTAAAGAAAAATTTTTGATCAAAGAGGTCCCCCGACTGCAATGACACTTGTTATTTAACTTTTTAGTTCGTTTTTGGTAGGGCAGTCATGTTTATTTTATATTTTATTTATTTATTTAAATTTATTTTACACATTTTAGTGACAAATTATATAGTTTTGAAATGTGCTAATCAAGGCCTTTTATTTAATGCCCATATTGTAATAATCAGTCTGTCGCAACTTTCATACAAAAAAGAATTCTATGAAACAGACACGAATTTTGATGGCGACTATATTTGTCTCACTCTTCCTCATTCTTTCTCGTTCTTTGATGATACGTCATTTGTCAGTCAGAGCAACTATCGGCGGTACATTTAAAGATCTTTGGGAAGTTCTTAGTATTAATAAAATTATAACAAATAAAATTATCAATTTGTGTTAATAGTACGCTAGTAATATAATAAGTCAGTGGTTAATGGTCAAGTTGTTCCGAATTTTAAGTGCGTTCCTAATCAAATCATAACAATGTGAAATTTGTGGTTTGAAATCGGCGCGAAAGGACGACACAAAATGGTTTTTTATGGCCAAATTTCCTTTTGATGAGCTTCGGTGAGGACGGTGAGTAATACATTAATCAACTTAACATTCGTTTAAACTTTGGTAGGTATTTGAATGTAAATAATAATTTTAGTCAGAAAATAATCTGATGGGAAATAGAGTACCTGCATCTATAAATATCGATATCGATGTTTTTAATTTTAGTTGTAATGTAAGAAATGTAGGTAAAATGTACCATATACACTTTATAACTTTCCCGTTGCATTGCACAGTCAGCAGGCACATGAGGTTATTATACAAAACTGTCAAAATTCATTTTGAACCTTAATATCTTTGTATTTAAGTAAAAAATGTTTTCATATAATTTTTATTTCAGGTCATTACCATCAGCCGTGGAAATAATTGAAGAAGTGCAATGAACATTTTTTAGGAATAAATACTATTAATTTTTAATTTCTTTATTTCAAATATTAAACTGAACACATGCTCTGTTTTTTAAAGTACTGCCCAACGGTTAAATGCTTCATAATTAATTCTAACATACTTATGTAACGCAGTACTAGTTAAAAAACGGAGCATTGTGCCATGTTCTTCTTCTTATTTTTGTTATGGCAATCTACTTTCCTCTTGGAAGTAATTTTTGCCAGTGTCATGTTTTGAATAGTTCAGTATTTCTAGGTTTTCAAGTAGATTGTTTCAGTTTACATTATAATGCGGGTGCATCACATTCCAATGCTGCTTGGAGCATTTGGCAGCAAGTATATCAAGACAGTTTACTCGGTAAGTTTTGCCGAGGTAGCGACCACTACAATAAAAGTCTCCGCTTCACACAACCAAGATCGCGCCTATTTCCATTATCCCCCATATTGTTCAGTTGCGTAGACACTCGTACCACAAAACTGCACCAATTTCAAGACACAATATCTACTATGAATCAATTTGCGAATAATTAAAATAGTCACCGAACTGAACTCGATAAAATCCCGCCAAAAACTCTTGTTCCATGTTAGTGGAAATTTTAAAATTATTCCTTAAGTAAGCGCAGTTCAGTGCATACATCGATATCGATAAAAAATTTAATACTAGGTCGCCCATCTCTATTTTTTCTGTAGGTTGGCAAAATATTGTTTTAAAAATTTTTAGGTTGGCAACGATGAGGTATGTTTGATTTGACATTTCATAGATTTTTTTTGCTCTATGAAGTCCCGTCTCTTCTTACGTAGTTTTTGCTTTCTCTGTGGTAATAATAGACGAAAAAAAATTCTTTTTCACATTTGGAAGTGGCGTCGTACAGTCGCAATATTGAATTTTTTCAAAAAAATATTGTCAGTGTCACTCGAGAGGATGTAACGATTCTAACGATACCAGAGACAACCAATCCGGTAATGGCATTTAGAAGTTATGGTAGAATAAACTCACATACCCACAAACATACATAAACCCTAAACACAATACACTCCTTTTTGGGCAGTCGTGTAAAAAGAAAAAGGCAAACATATATAAAAACACATTAACTTTTTGAAACATTTTTGCTGCTCCAATAATAAGTGAAATAATAAAACATAACAAAAAATAAGCAGACAAGCAAGAGCATTTTATCATGAAGTGAATATAAAATATTCGCTTAGCACGTCGAAATCTGACTAGGAAATCAGCAAACTGTTATGTCTCGTTATAAAAATAAATTATTTGCATAAAATAAACATACAGAGAGAACAGAACCAAGCATGAGCATTGATGATAATGATAAATGATCGCACTAGAACTTGCATCTTTCATAATCCTGAAAAAGTCGATTCAGCAAGAGGTCCCGGGTTTGATTCCCGGCCGGACAGAAATTTAAACTAGGTGTTTATTAAGTATATTATATTTGAAAAGTATATAAGTAAGTACATACCTAGTATATCAGTTGTCTAGCACATGGGTCTCCAAACTTTTTAGCAAAAGGGCCAGACTTACTCCTCCACCAAGTCCCACGGGCCAGGATCTAGCTAGCTCCGTACCAACATACTGTAAATTACAGTATTGTTGGTTACAATCCGGCCTGCTTTGGCGGGCCGGATTGTTGGTGCTCGCGGGCCGGATCTGGCCCGCGGGCCGTAGTTTGGAGACCCCTGGTCTAGCAGACTAGCACGCATATTACTTAGTTTGGGGCTAGATGGCGTTATGTGAAAATATTCCAAGCATTTACTACACTGACATGAAACTTTTTTTTTTATATTTACTATTATATTAATAACTTTTTATAAAATTGTAGTGTAGATATTTCTGTATCGTAATATTTTTTTGGTATCCAATATCATTATTACAAATTTTAGGCTTTGTGATTGTAGGTTCCAATACACTACATGGTTCCATCGTGGGTCTAATAGGATTTCTAATTACTCTTGTTCCCATGCTAAATATGGGTGGTTACAATAAGATTTCTGAGTACTCCTATTCCCACTGCTAAATATAGGTGGATCCAATAGGATTCTTGAGTACCTATGTTGCCATTAGATGATAGAGCCTACAATCTTGATTTAAAGGAGATCATATTTAGTCTCATGGTCTTATTAACAAGTTTTAAGTAAAACTTCTATTATGTAATCAGTATAGATATTCCTATTATTTGCTGAGAAAGTTTAATAATATCGAAAACTAGTAAGATTCCTATTATTTGCTGAGAAAGTTTAATAATATCGAAAACTAGTAAGCGGATTTGCACTCACAGTCATTATAAAAATTAAAATAAATTGAACATCCACCTTTCAAATTAGTAAAATTAATATTAATTTTAGTATGTAGCAATAACCAGTGGTCTTTGGAACTCTTTCACACAAAAATCGTATAACGCCCTTAGGGTACAATATAATAATATTCTCAGGGCTTTGTTGAAGCTCCCACGCCACTGCAGTGCCTCAGGTATGTTTGCCGACGCACACATAGAAGACTTTTTCGCAATCATACGCAAGAAACCAGCATCAATAATGCAGCTAGTGCGGGGGAGCAGCAACAAATCCTGGGGATGATTGCCGAGAGGTTGGACTCGGCGCTGTATCACAGGTTCATCGACTTGCATGTCAAACATGCAGGTCGATGATACCTTTTCATCCTAATTTATCTCTAATCTTTTATGTAACTAACATAGCTTTAAGATGATTGTTACTAAACCTATGGACTGTAATTGTCTGAAATAAATGATATAATAATAATAATAACGCAAGCCTTAAAGGACCGGGTCACTTTTGGCCCGTGAATTCCTAGGCGTACAATAATAATAATAACGGTGATAAGAATAAATAAATAAAAAATATAAGTATACATTGTGTTTTATTTTCACATTTTTCAATGAACTTAGAAATAAATTATACATATATACTAGTTGGTCATCATTGGGAGTCACTGTCACTTCCTGAATAGTTAGCTAGTAATGAAAGTCCACTAGCTTTAGGTGCAGCCAATTGGTTCCGGCCTTGAATATCACCTGGCTCCTTACTTTTAGTTTCTGTTGGTGTACTTATGTTCTCAGATATTTGTGGTTTACTTACTGTTTTCTCGTTTGATCCATTAGGTGTAATTTCTGGCTTATTCTTGATAAGGTTACTCATAATCGGTTTCTTAGTCAAGACTCCTATACTCCTGTTCCATGACTCTTTCTTCTTCTGATCGGGGATCTTTGGAGGTAGAACTTCGATTCTGGAGGTTTTTGCCAGGGGTTCTCCTTCATCTTGGACCTCTTCAATGATTTCTTCTGTGACCACTTTATTTGATGATGATGAACCAAACTTGATAGACCTGAAGACCATTAAGTACAAATAATATAGATTTACAATTACGTACAAACTTAAAAAGCACAGTATATTCTTTCATGAAAAGATGTTAGTTAATTTTGTCTAATTAGCCATACAAGGGAAAAATTTTGTTGTTAGTTTGAATAAGATAAAGGAATTGGAAAACATTACTAAATAAGTATATGCTCAATGAAGACTTGCATAACTAAGGCTGCCAATTTTCCTAAAACAGAATGGGGGACAGACTTCGATCAGATACCAAGGCACAGACCTAAAAACCCAAAATTCAATGGCGCCAATCTCCATCTCTTTTTTACTTGTTTTGGCGAGTGAGATTCCTGCGCAATATGCTGATTTCACTGTGGCTGTAGCTGTCTATGTGCGCAAGTTTTAAATATGGGATAATGTGGGACACTTTTGATAATGGGGAACAATAACAACAAATGCGGGACTGTCTCCCCAAATGCGGGACGGTTGGCAACCTTATGTATAACTCAAACTATTATGGCCATTGTAATACCTATGTATAGGCACAAGGCAGTAGCAAGCCTATTTATACATTAAACACTATATTGCAAACACGAACTAACTTGATAAATTCATTGTCTTCCCTCTCCTCCCGGGCCTTCCGCTCCTGCTCGGATTCAGGCTGGTACTGCTTCAGCATGCCTTCATAGTCCACTGTCCGCTGTCGCCTGTTCAGCTCTTTCAGTTCTTCAAGACTTTCTAGAACTTCTATTTCTTGCCTGGATTGTTCAGTTCTGTATTCTGAAAAACAAATGTGGTTCTGATTACTGGACTATTTTCAACTGTAAATTGCATAGTTTGTATTGATTGGTTTGGTGGTGGTTTGATGATAGTATTTAAAAATAATGTTGCTTCTAATATTATTCAGTATCATCACATCATAGTCAATCATAGCATGTCTATCTTTCGTTTGCCTAAGGATCTAATGAATTTAATTATGTATCATCAATAGTTTTCGCAGCGCATGCCAAGTTGTTACTTAAATAGAAAAAAATATTATCTCAAATTTTTTGAAAATAAATTATAGCCTACTAGCTTTCGCCCGCGACTTCGTCTGCGTGGAAAGTTTTTTTTTGCTATCCCTCAGGAACAAATTTTTTTCGGGATGAATGATACCCTATGTCCTTCTCTGTACCCATGACAACGTGTATGCAAAATTTCATGATGATCGGTTCAGTGGTTAAGACGTGAAGGCGTAACAAACAAACAAACGGACTTTCGCATTTATAATATTAGTAAAGATGTTACTCGCTGATAATGTAGCTTTCTGTAGGTGAAAAAACTTTCAAAATCGGATTGGTGCTTTTTGAGTACATATGTTAGGTACAAAAGTTTTAAGACTTGTAAGACCCATGCACAAGTATTGCAAATCAGTGTGCGTCGAATTCTCTTTCATCATCATGGTTGGTTCCATACCCGTGCATTGTATGCCTACCGACAATTTACGAACTGCCCATCGTGCTATGGTTGCACCAACTAATGCTTAGAACGCGTCATGGCTTTTCTACATTTCCACAACGCGTTGTGGTCGTTTGGTATGTTGACGACGACGCGAATTTCGCTTTGTGGTATTTCTGTGATTACAACGCTTTCTGGGCGTTTTTATAAGAGCCATGACATAAATTTTGCGTTGTGGCATTTTGGCAGTGACCAGAACACGTCGTGAGCATTTTTTCGCTCAAAGACCGAAATCGGTCTTTGAGCCTAACATATACATTACAATCAAACAAAAAGTTAATTGTAACCTTGTAACTTTAATCACTTTCAAAAATTTGAACTGAACAAAATTCAGTTGTGTTTTGTAGGTAGCAAAACGCAACTGAATTTTGTTCAGTCCATACACAGCTCACGTAAGTACAATTAGTACTTACTTACTGTACTATTGTCATTGTTTTCTTTGGTAATGATAACACATTTTTCAGACTACATATAAAAAGAATGCAACCACTTCACTCAAACAGACCAACATATTTAGCATCAGAGAGTGCCTCTCCATCCTGTGAACCCAGAGTCAGCCACTTAAACAATCGTTACCAAATTTGTTATGACCTCCTAGTATATTAAGTGTGAGAATTCTGTGTCTATAAATGTTTCTTACCTAATAGTTTCATGGGATTGTTTGCTTCTTCTTCTTTTTGTTCATCTTCCTCCCGCTTGGCTTGCTCTTCGGCTAACTTCAGGGCCATGAAATTTCTGGTAGCTCCTGCTTCAATTTCATAATCTGTATTTTTAGGGTCTGTCTTAAATGATATCTCTTGGAGGCATCTCGTACACTGGAATTTAATAAACATAGTCATAATTACAGACGCACTGGTAGTGCTGTAAGAATAACAATTTGGCACTCAAACTGATCATTTAAATTTTCTTCTAAAGGAGAGTCCTCACTGAGAGCATTCATGTATAATGAGCATTCGACATTGAATATTCGAGTGATGTGGACAATGAGCCGAATGTTACTTATGCCGGCGAACTTTGGCCGGTGTGGACGTCACAATGATTTTCGTGGAAACGGCTCTCATTCCAATGTTCACGCAAATAAAATGCTCGAAAGCGAGTACTCAGATAATGAAATGAATGAGTAAGTATGTACTGGCTAGGGCATCCAATCCCGCATGTAATTTGTGATCTCGGTGTTTGCAGGACCAATGATTTACGATCCCACGGGATCTCGGAATTCGCAGGATCCCGCCGGTGTAACATGAGCTGCCTATTAAATATTGTGTAGAGAGGTGTTTTTAGTTAAACCTTTGCTGATAAACTAAAAGTAAGTCCAAATTATACTGAAAATCTAATAGAACTCGTATTAAGTAGCGTAATTAGATGCACAATGCAAGTATTTACTTCTTACTGTCAACGAAATCAAGCAAACAAAACAAACATGGCGATATTGGCGAAATTATTACACAACAGCGCGGTGCATCCTGCGCAGAGGACAAGCCCGCGGTCGTTCGCCAGTCAGTCATTCAGTATTTGTGCGTTTGCGTCCCGCAAATCCCGCAGATCCCGCGCTGGTAATCTTGGTCCTTGCGAGACTGAAAAATGATGCGGGATCTCGGTATTTCGAGATCTCGGTATACCGAGATTGGATGCCCTAGTACTGGCCACTTGTAAAGAAAAATAAAAACGCTTCAGCCGCTTTATCTGACATTTTGAAATGAGAATGACATTTAACGAGATTGTATTCAAATGTTCCAACCTTGCAAGGGAATTTTCGACTTGAATGTTCATTCATAGTTTTGTTCGAAAGTGAATGCTGGACTCACTAGGGATGCATTTGTTGCTTGCACACGATTGCTTGTTTATAAATGCTCATGAAAGAATGCTCTCAGTGAGGACGCTCCTTAACTTAAATTATTGTTTCATATTCTATCTAGTGTTTTGTAGGCATAATAAGGAAGCTCTAGTCTACGCCACAGACAAGGGGGTTCATAAAGAAGTTAATAATGTGGAATCATGTGGAAAAATTAACTTACTTTAATATAAAATCTGTATATTCTTATACCAAGATAGTCTTCATTTTCAACATCTTCTTTGCGAGCATTGAATTTCTTTCCTTTATAAATGTATTCTCCGCAGGTGGCACATCGCATATTAAATGGGGCCATCAGACGAACCGTGTATTGGCGATTTTTGGCCAATTTCATACGGGGGATCTTCGAAGGATCGAAGTCCGGTGGATAATATTTCTGTAAAGAAACAAATTTATAATGTAACAACAACTTTCCATATTGAGTCTGGTACTTTGAGAGGTTACGCCTGAACTTTACAACGAAATAATGCAATACTTACATTAAGAACTTTTCTCTCAGACATTTTGGATTTCTACCTGTTTATTTTTAAAAGAATAAATAAACTTTAATCCAGAAAAACGATACTTTTATGTTTAATACAGTTTTGTTCGATTTCGATTCTTTCTTGCTTTTTGCTGTCAATGTCAAATTGACAACTGGGTTGGGTGCATTCCAGCAGACTAACCGCTGAGTCATCGGTCACCATAGAGTACATTTTAATCATGGCAAGTTCTATTTAACTCGCTAGTTGGCGTTAATAGACAAGTAAACTGTAAAACTGCAAAACTGTAAAATTGCTTTGATAAGTTTTCTTCCGACGAGTTGACACTTGCTAGTTTATCAACGCCATTTAACCATCATTTAACGAGCCTACAGTTCTTCTTCTTCTTATTTTTGTTATGGCAATCTACTTTCCTCTTGGAAGTAATTTTTGCCAATGTCATGTTTTGAATAGTTCAGTATTTCTAGATTTTCTAGTAGATTGTTTCAGTTTACATTAAAATGCGGGTGCATCACATTCCAATGCTGCTTGGAGCATTTGGCAGCAAGTATATCAAGACAGTTTACTCGGTAAGTTTTGCCGAGGTAGCGACCACTACAATAAAAGACACGGCTTCACACAACCATGATCGCGCCTATTTCCATTATCCCACATATTGTTCAGTTGCGTAGACACTTGTACCACAAAACTGCACCAATTTTAAGACACAATATCCACTATGAATCAATTTGCGAATAATTAAAATAGTCACCGAACTGAACTCGACAAAATCCCGCCAAAAACTCGAGCCTACAGTTTTTTATCATTTTGAAAAATCCTCATTCATGGTTAATGTATACTGTGGCGATCGATTACTTGACGGTTAGTCTACCGCAAAGTACCATTAGCGTATAGTTGGCAGCCTCACCATGGAATTAGAAGGTTTTGACTAGGTCAAAAAATTGTTAGTAAATAGTTATAAATAGTGAACTATAGCATATAAATAGTGATACTATGGTTCAAAAGATATTTGAGTATTTTGGTGAGGCTGCTATCTTGACGTCAAGCTGGCAGACACCTTAAGAAATACAGTTCGTATCAATGTGATTTATATGCCAAAAAATTGTTAGGAAATAGTGAATCGTAAACGCAAAATTTCAATAATATTGCTTCAGTACAAGCCAAGATATTACGATCTCAAAGTGGGCTGCTAACTTGACGTTTCTGGCAATGGCGATTCCAGAGAAACGGGTACAAATTATAAACAAATAAATATATCAAAAAATTGTTAGTGAAATTGTGATTCTTACGATATAAATAAAAAAAGAATTCTTCATTGCTATTTTCTAAAAATCGAATGTTAACTTTTACATAGTACTCTGAATATAGGCTGTCGATCAATATTGAACTTTGCTCCACAGTAATAAGGTTTAAACTTGATTGCAATCATGAGGTGAGTACTATCAAGCAAAAAAGTGAAATTTATATTTTTTGACTGTGTCAATAGTCATATCCTCGGTTCAAGGCTATTGATTTGGTATAAGTAAACAAATATTTTTCTACCCACTTTTTTATTTTTTAGAGCATGGGTCTCCAAACTTTTTAGCATAAGGGCCGGACTAACTCCTCCACGAAGTCCCAAGGGCCAGGATCTTGCTAGCTCATCGTACCAACATACTGAAGTTACAGTATTGTTGGTGGCCTGGATCTGGCCTGATTCCGCGGGCCGGATTGTTGGTGCTCGCGGGCCGGAGCCGGCCCGCGGGCCGTAGTTTGGAGATCCCTGTTTTAGAGTATTGACACAATCAAAAAATTTTTGATTAAATCTCATCAAAAAAAATTTGGTCGTTTAATACTCTACTCTCAGTTCATTTATTTAGTTTAGGAAAAACTACTAATATTTTACTACCAATTAGGAACCTAACGTTAAAACTATAACTTAAAGGGAGGAGTCTAATGAAAATACCCTAACATGTAATTTTTTGAAAATGAATACTTTGTATTTTTTTTTAGTAACTGAAACTTTAACGTTAGGTACCTATTTGGTGAGATTTATAATGAAATTAGTAATCAGTAGGTAGGTAAGTAGGTAGGAAGTAGATGATATAAGTAGAAAATATTTCTAGTTTTTCCCGAATAAATAACTAAATGAACTGAGAGTAGTATTACCACAGCCGAGAGATAGTCTTCATACAGTCGGCCATCGGAGGCGTCTAGACAGAGCAATCGTGCGGGGTGGTGCGGTATAGAAGGGGAGTGCGAGGGCCCGAGAGCCCATACTTTGGCAATGTATGCATCTCGGGCCCAATCCCGTCAGAGCTTACGCTTCTGATTGGGTTATATTATATTATATTGAAAGTAGTGTTTGTAATTTTTTGATGTTGGTGTCATGAAAAAGTGTTTTTGGCACGATTTTGATATTAGATTTGGAATTCAAAATGGCGGCTGCACATTGATGTATTTGTTGATATTTGTGTATTTTTGTTTGATTATTGGGCCGATTTCGATGAAACTCGGTTTTTGGTAGTAATTTGGCATGAAAACAGCAACGCAATGTTAAAAAAAATAAAAATTCAAGATGGCGGCCAACTTTTTTGTTTGCGGGCCGATTTCGATGAAACTCGGTTTTTGGTAGTATTTTGACAAGAAAACAGCAACTCAATGTTAAAAATGCAAAAAATTCAAGATGGCGGCCAACTTTTTTGTTTGCGGATTGATTTCGATGAAACTCAGTTTTTGGTAGTATTTTGGCAAGAAAACAGCAACGAAATCTTAAAAAAATAAAAATTCAAGATGGCAGCCAAATTTTTTGTTCGCGGGCCGATTTCGGTGAAACTCGGTTTTTGGTACAATTCTGACAAGAAAACAGCAACGCAAAAATAAAAATATATAAAAACCAAGATGGCGAACAACTATTTTGTTTTTGGGCCGATTTCGATGAAACTCGGTTTTTTGTACTATTTTGAGAAGAAAACAGCAACGCAATAATAAAAATATAAAAAATCCAAGATGGCGTCCAACTTTTTTGTTTGCGGGCCGATTACGATGAAATTCGGTTTTTCGTAGTATTTTGGCAAGTAAACAGCAACGCGATGTTAAAAATCTAAAAAATTCAAGATGGCGGCCAACTTTTTTGTTAGCGGGCCGATTTCGATGAAACTCGGTTTTTGTTAGTATTTTGGCTAGAAAACAGCAACGCAATGTTATAAATGTAAAAAAACAAGATTACATTTTTAACATTGAGTTGCTGTTTTCTTGTCAAAATACTACCAAAAACAGAGTTTCATCGAAATCGGCCCGCAAACAAAAAAGTTGGCCGCCATCTTGAATTTTTTACATTTTTAACATTGAGTTGCTGTTTTCTTGTCAAAATACTACCAAAAACTGAGTTTCATCGAAATGAATGAAGAATGAAGTTTATTGGCCAATATCACACACACAAAAAAAAACACAAACAGGAGAAATAGAAAAAATATATATATGACGGAGTGCCGAGCTGACCATTTAGTTCAGCCATATCCATGGGCGTTGGAGAAAGCGAAGAGGTATGCAGAATTGCGAGCGTACGTACAGCGCCACGGCTCACGACCGAATGTGTCCCAGTGCGAGCGCCGCCTGCTTATAAAGGCCGGCCGGTCGCCCCACTAGTCACGCCACCACTCACGCCACGCGGCGCCACAACATGCAAAACTAGTTCGGGCGCTGACGTCACTCGCAAGCCCGCACGGACGTTAGTCCCCTCTTTGATAATTTAACTTGCTTTTATGACTTAACAATGTTTTACCATTGTTTTATTGTTTTAAATTTTAATTATTATTGATTAGCAAATAAAAACAACATGAAATTACAAAAAATGCGTAAAACAACATAAACGCGCCGTCACGGCCGTCCTGCGCCTTCACACGTCCTCGTGTGTCTCGTTATCAGACTTGTCCTAAAAAAACAAAATATGCTGAGTTGTATATTCGAGCTCGGCCATTCTGGCCCCTAAAAAATGAACAATTATCTTACTGATTACAACAATTTCACACAGACAGATCGTCACACAGACGAATCTTCACGCAGACGGATCGACACACAGATGGATCGACACACAGATGAATGGTCACACAGTCCGACTGCAAAGAATACATGACCATCAGCCATTTGCTCAGAATACATAGTAGTACCGATTGTCACACAGACTTTGGTCACACAGACTTGTCACACAGACTTTTGTCACACAGACTTGTCACACAGACTTTTGTTACACAGACTTGTCTCAAAGCGATCACCACATTTAGTAGCATATTTCACTGTGTGACAAAGTGATCACTACATTGCGTAGCATATTTCACTGGGTGGATCACTACATTGAGTAGCATATTTCCTCTTTACACAGAACACACAATAGTACCAATTGTCACACAGACTTGTCACACAGCGATCACTACATTAAGTAGCATATTTCACTGGAGACAAAGTGATCACTACATTGAGTAGCATATTTCACTGGATAGATCACTACATAGAGTAGCATATTTCCTCCATTAATAACGAATACTTCATACGAATACTTACATTTGCCGTCATCGGCACATCCAGAAATCTATGACCATCGAAGGCCAAAAGACATTGCACCGTTAATAAATAAGTAACAATAATAAACAATAATAGTAGGTATGTAAGTTCTAAAAAAATTTAATTTTTGAACTCACGTTCTTATAGGTTCCACTATTCGACTAGGATCCACACGTTTCATCTAAATGGTTAGCAAAGTACATTTATTAGTATTTTTGTGATCAGAAAAATGTATCCAGCCACTATTTCTAAATTAATAACAATGAATGTCAAAGAGGAATTAAAAGTTTTTATTTTATTTTTTTTTTGTTTATGTTTTTTTTTTGTAAAGAAAACTAAGTGATGTATGCTGAGGATTATGTAATTAACGAAGCAGTGGACGGTGAACAAGTGACATTTTTATTTCAAATTAAAGAACTTCAGTTTGCAGTCAGTTTGGATAAGTAAGTATAAAAACTATATATAAAACTGGATAAAATCAAAAGAGGTTTTCCAACAGTAATGTTATAAAATTTTTGTATTCAAAAAAAATTCGTTTTGTTCAGCTAAAAAAACATAGAATACAGTAAGCTCAAAACGGCGAAAACTTTTAAAGCCAACACAGATGATGGTCTATCTGTAAAATGATCCAGTTTGCAAAAGGTAGTTACAAAATAAGATTAAGCTATTTAAGTACATTCTAAACTTTACCTTCTCCGTATTAAAGTTTATGTTTCAGAAAAAAAAATAGTGTTTTTTTACAAGGTACCCGGTAGATTTAGGTGAATCATAGATTGTTATTTTCACATCACTTTAGACTCGATTCACACTTGTAACGATGCTACATCCCTAAACCCAAAATCTACCCTCATATCATTTTGACCATGATCCTATCTGGTATCTGGTCGCGTCGGCCATATTTAGACACTTCCGATCCAGCCTGCCTGCGTGCCAGAGCATTGAGTCGAGTTTTCGTGCTCCTCATTATTGCGGTCAAGTTTGAATACCTACAAGGTGATCGCCGCGAGTTATCCGAAGACTATTGTGATTACTCAAATAATAATCGACGTCGGAGATTCTAAGAAGAAGTGAGACGCGCGTTCACCACAGCCAGCACGCAGGAGCAACGATCGAACTAGGTTAGCCCACTCAATTCCTTCTCCTGTAATCTTCCCGTGTAGGACCATATTATCGAAAATGTTTTAAGTTCAATTACTAGTATTTTAGTTAATTTTAACTTTATTCTAAATATAATATCAAGGTTTATGAAGGATCCAATAACAGACAGTCGCAAACCTCCCAAAGTGGACTTCATGATGCTGCTGAAGCTCTTCTGCTTAAAAAGAATCGGTGTTGATAATGTTTGAATCAGTTTAACAAAATACAAAAAGCAACACCCCACCGTTTAAGTGTAGTCTTTGGTACACAAAAAGAAGTTTGTTTGAGCCATAGACATAGAAAAACCTTCGCTGCGCCCAAGAAGACCAACAAAGCGTGGAAAAGAGAAGTTAACATCATACGGACACGGTCTATGTAAAAAAGAGACAAAGGATCAAGTGACATGTGCCAACAGTTTTTACAGTAAGAGCCCCTAGCGTCCCGCCTAGCAAATGAGCAATCACAGTTTGTTTAAAATATTTTTTAATCTTAATTAGAATTTAAAATAAAGGTATCGTGGAGCTATGGTATCTTCTGCTCTAAGTAATTGTGATGTGACAAAAAGAAACAATCCAAGTAATCACACTTTTCAAAGGTAAATAAGATATTGCCACACATTTCTGTAAAACCAAATTTCGCTACATTTATTCGTTTATCGACAAAGAAAACAGTATGTAACATAGTTTATTAACTTCCTTTGCCATAATATGGTCATATTTTATGAATCTAAGTCATATTTTACGTATCTCATATAAAATGTATTGATTCGTTTTCGGATCACCTGTTTATTGACTAAGTTGTTCTTTGACATTCTATTTCTATGGCCCAAGGTTTGAGCATTTCGTCACAGTATTAAAATTTTTGGAGACAGGAACTACAAAATCAAATTAGCGGTAAAAATAGTTCCAGGCAAAAATAGCGGGAATAAAAGAAAAAGTACAACTTAAAACAAAACATAAACAAAAAAATGTCATTAGCGTCCGTCCATAGATTAGGTTGATAGGGTGATGGCAAAGTATATTTTCCAATTCATGTGGGCCAAGAAGGTATGTCCGCCAGAATTCCTGTTAACTGCACTTACGCTCTCCTAGAATGAATCAGTTTTCAAACAAATTTTTAGGATGGAACAAAAATGGTCAAAATAAAACTTTAGAAAAATTAAGTGTCTCTTGCTTTCATACGGGTAAAAAAATTTGTGAGTAATTAAATAATGGCAGTATAGTTTTGTTTCATAAATTCGCAATTTACTTTTTATTATGCAACTTATCAGAAAAACTTTTGATAGAAATGATTCCACTAACCAATTCTAAATATCGCCGAGCAATCAATCATTCCGCTGCACGATTTATAATTACTGAAAATAAAAAGATGAAGTTCTTCAGGTTTATAATCGCCAAAATCCGAAATTTACGTGGTTTTTTCGATTTTTAAAATAGTTGCGTTCGGCTCTCGAGGTCACAAACTTGGACCACTCATCCGGCCAACATCATAAACAAGTCTGTGAACAATAATTTTCAAGTATTTTGTTTCTAATTCTGTTATAGGCTCTGAGGGAACATCGGTATCATTGACATTACTAAAATCATTAAATTTTTTCGCTAAACTCACATTGAAAAAGCCCAACATAATTAAATCTTGCCCTATTATGATGTTATAAATACCAACGAAGAATTGGGGACCTCATAAAATAATAATTCAGCTGAATAATTCTAAAAAGTAACAATCAAAATAATTTGAGTATTGCATCGTAGGCTTAATTTTCCTATCCCTCAAAGTGAAGCTGAAACATAATATTTCTCTTCTCTGTAAAACGTCTCTTTTGTTAATGAGCATTCAGGAACCGAAATGAAAACAAAATGAAAACTATTCACCAATATTGTAGAGGTGGTCCACCGCTGGTGTGACAGTCCTAAGCTAACCCTTCGCTCAGCCGTGGATTAGGTTTGTAGAGCGTGGACCAGCGTGTTTAGGTGTCCACATGTCCCCTTCACTTCACCACTCGGGCAGCCCGAAAAAACCCTGTACAAGGTAGCAGCAGGAGCTTCGATGGCATCAATCGTACAATGCAACCTTGTAACGGCTGCTGTGCATGTTACCATGCAGCTTTTTAACCTCAGGGAGCCTTACTAAGGAGCATAACCAACTGGCTTCCGCTTGAAGGGTTCTCTCCTAAACATATGTCCACTGCATCACACCACGCTCGCGCATCCGCCCCCTGAAGACTAAATTCTGGAAAAATAAGTTTGGTCATCACCGAACCCATCACGCCACGATGCTGGGACTTCAAGAGATTTCTCCACCGGTTTTGTAGGACTGGCGCTCCCATAGTATGTTTTCCGCTTCCTGGTCCATCCCACTTCTGATGACGGAGTGCCGAGCTGACCATTTAGTTCAGCCATATCCATGGGCGTTGGAGAAAGCGAAGAGGTATGCAGAATTGCGAGCGTACGTACAGCGCCACGGCTCACGACCGAATGTGTCCCAGCCTGTGGTTGTCTTCCGCTTGCGCGGGTGCGGGTTCGAGCTGCTGCTCCTTCCCCGGGCTTCATCTCATGAGGCAACTGCCCCATGGTACTGGGTGCCGCTAAGCGCGGCCGCCTTACGGCGAATGGAGTGCCCCCCGCCGGAGGTTGCTGCGCGGCCCTCTGCGCGGTCTGCCGCACCGGGTGAGACCCCCATAGTGGGGGAGGCCCAGCGAGCGCCTGCGAACGGGCCACGACTTAAGCAACGGGGTTGGGGTTATAATTTGGTGAGTGGGGTTCAGGGTGGGAGGGTGGGATTGGGTGAGGTGGGCTGGGGAGATGGCGGGGGCACAATGTGACGGGGCAGCGCCTTCTTCGTCTTTCTCTTGGCCCAGGTATTGGTGGTGGTGGGGGAAGGAGCTCTTCCCGCTGGTGGTGTGGTAGTAGATGGTGGAGGTGGTGTTGATGTTGATGGTATTGGTGGCGGTGGTGGTGATTGAGCTGGAGCTATGCCCCGCAAGTGCTGGTGGGGGCCATGGTCGGCGCGGTGGAACATGCCACGCGCCAGGCGGCCCACGAAGACCTGGACCGGCTCCACCTTGAGGTCTCGTTGGATCACCTCATTGCGGACGTAGCGCCCCGCCTGGGTAATAATGCGGAGCGCCACGTTCTGTTGCTGCTGCAGTCGCTCCCGCTGTGTCTGCGAACAGAGAGAGTACCACGCCGGTGCGGCATAGGTAAGCCGCGACCGGACGTGGGTTTTATAGATTGCCCTCTTTGTCTTGAGGGGAAGACGACTTTTTAGGACGGGGCGAAGAATGGCCCTTGCTGCGCGGGCTGAGGTGGTCGCGTGGTCCACCTGGGCGACCATGTTGAGGTCGCGGTCGATGTGGCAGCCGAGGTACTTTATGGATGGCTGCCATTTGATGGTCTCGCCCCTCAAGGTAAGCTGCGGTGGCAGCTTCTTGCGCGACCCAACGAGGATTGCGGTGGTCTTGCCCACGTTCACCGCAATCCTCCAGTTGTCGAGCCAGGGCGGGAGTAGGTTCATTTGCTTCTGTAGCCGCATTGCGGCGGCTTTGGGCCACGGGGAGGAAGTGAAAAAGGCGCTGTCATCAGCGAACAGCGCCAGCTCAACCCGTGGCTCCCACTCCTTTAGGTGTTCATTAAGCGAGGGCATGTCATTAGCGTATACGGCATAAAGGGTGGGAGATAGGACACTACCTTGTGGGACTCCCGCCCGTATGGGTCTCAATTCGGACTCTTTGCCCTCCACCGCCACTGTGAAGAGCCGGCCTTCCAAGAATGAGGCCAGCAGATGGACGAGGGCTGGGTGCACCTCAGTGTTTTTGGCCAGTTTATAGATGAGACCGGGGTGCCAAACCCGGTCGAAGGCCTTCTCTATATCTAGAAAGGCGGCTACGGTGCAGTTACCTTTGTTTGCGTTGTGGGCCATATGGTTCAGCGCGCGCGCCAGCTGGAGCGTGGTGGAATGCCCACTGCGGAACCCAAACTGGTCGTCCCTCAGAGTGATGGAGGGACGGAGGCGATGCAGCAGGAGGCGCTCAAACAGCTTGGCTGCGTGGTCGAGCAGGGTGATTGGGCGTTGGTTGGCGGCCTGGCGACGGTCTTTGCCCGGCTTGGGAATTGTTATAACCCGGCCCTTCTTCCAGGCGGCCGGGAAGTAGTTGGCCCGCAACGTGGCGTTAAATATGCGGGCCAATGTTGCCATCCCCTTTCTGGGGAGCGCTGAGAGGGCCGTAGGAGGGAGGTTGTCTGGTCCTGGTGCCTTCCTTGGGTTAAGGTGGAGGGCCGCCTTTCTTACCTCGGCAGGCGATATAAAGGTGTCGCCTGGGAGTGGCGGTGGGGGGCTGGCCAGGTACTCTGCCACTTCCTGAATCACCGCCCTATGATGCTGAGCCGCTGCCGGGGCTGCTGGATTTGGGGAGAACTGGACGGCCAGGTGCTCGGCCAGGATACGGGCCCGGTCTAGGGCAGCGTATCTTCTCTGGCCGTCGGCGTCCAGCAGGGGGTACGTGGGCTGTCTGGTGTTTGTCAAAGACCTGTTCAGGGCGTGAAGGCTAGGCAGGTGCTTGGCTGCTCGGTCGATGGCAGCCTCCCAGGTCGATCCGCGCCATAGACTTACTGCCTCCCGAAGCTCCGTGGTGGCCTTGTTCAGGCTCGACTTGAGGCGCGGACATCTAGTTTGAGTCCATAGGCGCCTGAGCTTCCTTTTCTCATCCAGCTGGGTTTGTAGGTGGCGGGGGAGGGCATCTCGACGTTGTGATGTGGAGGCTGGTGTGGTGTGGGAGGCCATTACCTCCTGCATTCTCCTGCAGTAAAATTCGATGGCGGCGTCGATCTCCTCCCTGGTGGTGAGAGGGCCAGGCAGACTGACGTCCGCCATGTTTGACTTGTAGGCCTCCCAGTTGGTCTTGCTTTTGGGTCGTCTAGGGGCCACGGCGTCTGGTGCGGTGGCCAAAGTTATTAAAAGTGGCAGGTGAGGTGTATCCGCCTCGTGTAATACCTCTACGCTGAGGGGGCTGCTTATGCCCTTGGAGAGTACTATGTCGATGGTGCTGGGCTGTTGGTTGTCAGTTATTGGGAAGTGCGTGGGCGAGTCTGGTCCCAGCACCTCGATGTCCCGCTCCGATGTTGCCTCCAGCAGGTGTCGGCCGTCGGTTGAGGTGGTACGGGACCCCCACACTGGATGTTTCGCGTTCAGGTCCCCTGCCAGCACGGTGGGGGTCTGGCCTGCGAAAATGGCGTCTAGGTCGGGCGGATGGATTCCCGCTTTGGGAGGTCGGTAGGCGGCGAAAATCCTTACCTCCGATCCACCTGCGTGCACCCTCACGCCGATGGATCTCAGGCTGGCGAACTCAGGCCACGGTAGTTCTTCGTGGATAATGTCCCTCCTGACCAGGACCGCTGTGCCCCTGTATGAGCGGCCCTGTGGTGACATTTCATCCCGTCGGTAAGTGTGGTAGTTGGGGAGGCGGCAGGTTTGTTTCTTTGTCAACATTGTCTCACCCAGGAGGACTATGTGTATGTCCTGCGACTGAGTGAGAAGGCGGAGTTGGTCCATCTTACCTCGGACGCCACCCGGGTTCCAGTACATTACCCGGAGTGTGCTGGATGAGAGGCGGAGATCAGCTGGGTCATCTCTCGAATGATGGCTTGTACTGGGTCCATCCCCTGCTGGATGCTCTGGAGGAGGTTCCCGAGGATGCTGATGAGTATTTGAATCATCTGGGCTTGGTGGGGTTGAGGGGGGTGCGGTGGGCCTTGGGGTGGGCCCCACCGCTGTTGTTGCGTGCGTGCTTCCCTCTGCTGCTGGTGCTGGGGGGTGGGCACTGGGGTGGTGGCATGGGGTGGGAGTGAGTTTGGGGTGGAGGGGGGGGCTGTTGATGCCCCCTGACGGGAGGTGGGGGTTGTTGTTGCCCCCTGAAGGGAGGTGGAGGCTGTTGCTGCCTCCTGGGGAACGGAATCGGTTGCGGCCGGGTGGGAGGGGCTACTGGCGGCCGCGTGACCACCAGGGGGGGAAAGTCTTGTGGGGCTCTGGGAGCGGTTGGGGGTGCGTGCGACCCCCCCATCGGAAAAACCGACTCGGTGGCGGTTGGCGTCGAGGTCGCGGCAGGCGCCTGCGACGTGGCGCGCTGGTGGCGGCGGCGGCCGCCGCGGCGGCGCCTGCGGCGGCTGGATGGGGCGGCCCCACGCTCGGTGGGCGGGTTTGCGGGCGGCGCTAAGGTAGCGCCCGCCTGCGTGTCGCGCATGTCTGCGCTGGGCGGCGCGGTGGGCGGCGTCTGCGGGCGTGGGCGGCTTGGGGCGCGATCGACCTCCCCCGGGATGGGGGGGGGAACAGCAGCCCCTGTGCGCCTCGCTTCGCGCAGGAAAACTCTGCACCGCCTGTCGTTGGCAGCGTGTGGCTGTGCGCAGTTGGCGCATGTGGGCGGGTCGGTCCTCGCCCGCGTGCATTGACCGCCGGGGTGGTCCCCCGCGCATCGAACGCACTTCTGGGGGCGGTGGCAGTTGACCGATGCGTGGCCAAATGCTTGGCATCTATGGCACTGGGCGGGTCCACTCCGAGGACGCCAGGCTTCTATGACCACCCCGGGCATGTACAGGAGCTCGGTGATGGCGTACAGGCGGGTAAGCTCGGTGGCCTCTAAGTGCTCCAGTTGGGCGTGGAATAAGCAGCCCGGCCGTCCTACGCTGCCTCTCATCGCCCGACAGTGGAGCACTACGAAGCCGTGCTCCTCTAGTTCGGCCTTAATCTGGTCAGGGGGGGTGCTGGGGGGGAGCCCCCTTATAGCTACCTTGGTCGGGCGGTCTTGGAGCGGCGAATAGCAGTACCACGAAATGGATGGGTCTGCTTCCGCCGCCTCGGTTAGGTACGCCTGCACGCACCGGTACTCGTCGGGCGTTTTCGCAATGAATCTCACCCCTTTTCCAAAGGGGCGGGCGTTAGGGGCATGGCCGAGCTTACCTTGTAGGACTTTAAAATGTTCGGTCCAATTGGGGAGCGATTCCGCCACTATCGGCGGATATCCTTGTGTCGGCTGTGTTTGCGGCTGTTGATTCTCGGCCGGGGGTGGGGTGGGGGGAGCGGTCTGCGCCGGGGTCTCTAATGCCTGAGCATAGGACTGCACCGGCGCGCTCTCGCTACCCTCCAGACCAGCGTAACTCGTAGAATCGGTGTTGGAGAGCGGGAGAGGGCTGGATAGCTCCTCAATCCCGCCCTCGGACCCCCTGTCCGATTCATACTCGGATGAAGTGGGTGAAGCGGAGTCGGCATTGTCTGTGTCGGCGGCTGCTTTAGGGGGCGATGGCCCTAGGCGAGGGCGCTTCTCGTCCCCTCCGATGTCTTCGTGGGGGCGGCGGCGGGGGTCACGGGGGTGCATTCTAGGGGGCGCGTGCGGGGGGGCGGGTTGATCAGCAACCCCACTCCCGGACGTGGTTCCCACAGAAGGCAGGCGTGGTTGCGCCGGTTGGGCGGTCACGGCCGCAGCGTCGGATTTAACCGCGGGGGTGTCACCCCCTCCGCGGTCCGGCGGGCGCGTGTTTTGCGGCATGATTGTCCGTTTTTAGTCCAATTATGAAAACACGAACTGTTCGCACTCGCAATAAGCACTTGATAAAAAGTTGCGTAATGTGGAGGTAGGTGCGGAAAAAAGTAAGAAAAGGGGGAGGTTGTGGGTAGTGGTCGGAGTGGGGGAAAAGTTGAAGTGGGGGTAATTGGGAGGTGGAGGGGGTACACAAGGGAGTTTCGATCACGAAACTATAAGTGTTGCCCCGGAGTTGGAAATTCACAGGGTGCACACGTAACTACACACAAAGCGTCAATGTCGCGAAAATATAGTCACTGCCTATGAACGTAATTCCACTGGAAAACGGAATGTTATTTACTGCGGAGCGATGTCTCAACTCGACGCAGCAAATAGTTAGCGGACGGCACTTCGCGCACACGCGCGACTTGAAATACCGGATTGTAAGTGGATATAAATAATTATGAAGCAATCGATGTTGACTGGAGCTCAAATAAGTACTTTTTAAGGCGTTTTTTAAAAGTGACGATTGTTTTAAGGTCACGCAACGGCGGCGGGAGATCGTTCCAACAGCGTGTAGCTGCGAACCTGAAGGATCCACGAAACATCCTCGTACGATGTATTGGCGTCTCTAAGATACTTCTACAGGCTCTAAGCTGGTTACTCTTAGTGTGTTGAAACCATGTGAGCTTGTTATAAAGGTAAATTAGTTTGCCCGATTTAATGATACCAAACATTAAAGTTGCGAGATGTAACCTTCTACGGGCCTCCATTTTCAATATGTTAGAACTATTTATGAACGGAGTCACATGTGATCGCGGCGGTATATGGAAGCAGAAACGCGCACAGGCGTTCTGCACCCGCTGTATAAGTTTAGCAGTTCTAGCCAGTAGGCATGAACCATATACAGTATCACAGTAATTTAGTTTGGATAATATAAGAGATTCGCAAAGTGCTACTCTGAGTTGCTCGTGTAGATAAGGACGTAATTTATAAAGGAGTTTTAGGCGATAAAAACAGTTTCGGACACACTCAGTAACATGGCTTTCAAAATTAAGGCGGTTATCCAGAGTTATGTTGTGATATAGCAGTGCGATATCAAATACAAAAACCCATGTAGGTTTCCAAGTAGGTTGCACTCGCTTGCTTTGCGATCTCCTTTAACAAGTTAAACCCAGATTTCTGCATTTATTCACACGAGTAATGACTTCGTTGTCCAGTTTTATATTGAGGCAAATATTATCAAATTTTTTAACCTTTTTGTTGGTACCTATTAACATTAATTTTGATTTCCTTGGGTTAAGGACCAGATAGTTGGATTTGCACCAATCAGCTATTCTAGATAAGTTACTGTTGATCATTGTGATAGCATTATCAATATTTTCTGGTTTAAAGGAAAAATACAGCTGTAATTCGTCTGCATATAGGTGATATTTGCAGTGTTTAATACTGTGGATGAGATCAGCGCTGTACAAGATATACAAAATTGGGCCAAGTGGAACTCCTCGCGTTACAGGGAGAAATGAGGAGTTTGATTTGGTACCATTCCTGTCCACAAGTTGCACATACTGTTGCCTTTCTGCCAAATAACTTTCAAACCATTTAACTGTAGCCGTGTCCACCCCATAATATGAGAGCTAGGTTGTCAACCACATCAGCCATAGCAGAAGCAGTACTGTGTCCTTTACGGAAGCCAGATCGGAAGCAAGGCAATATCTCATTTTCTTCGAGAAACTCTGTGAGTTGTTCACAGACCACCCGTTCCAGTATCTTTGACAAGCATGGAAGGATGCTTATGAGACGGAGGTCTTGAAGAGACGTTGGGGAGCTCACTTTGGGTAAGGGTTTTACCACAGCTGTCTTCCAGGCATTAGGGAATGTACTTTCTGCCATAGATCTGTTGATTATAATAGTAATTGCAGGTAGGGTGTAAGGAAGAGACAAAAGAAGCATGTCCCGTGTTAACCCATCGCAGCCCTGAGCGTTAGATTTGAGACCTTTGATGATTTTGAGTATCTTGTCCTCATTTACAGGCTGCAGTGAAAGCGTTGCTGTGCCATATCTAAGGTACTCAAAATATGTAAGCTGTGATATTGACACATCATTTTGACCGGGTGCACAGAGAAAATGAGAGTTGATGGTGTCAGGATCATCGAAGCATGGAGGAAGTTCAGACTTTTTTCCATCTGGTAACACAGTGCTTTTCAAGTTTTGCCAAAGTTTTTTGGAATTCTTAATATTAGAGTTAATATGCCTATCAAAAAACACTTCTTCTCTTGTTCTATGGCTACAATCACGTTGTTCTTCATTTGAAGATAGCAATCTTTTTGTTATTGACTTCTCACAGTCTTTCTGTGATTTAGATTTGTTAGTTTTTAGAGCCTGCCGGTACTCGTCCCTAATATGCATCATGGATTTGACGGTGTCAGTGATCCAAGGGTGAGGAGGGTGCCTAAACTTACCTTTCCTTACTGGAGAATGCAGATTGAATAAATGTGTTAGACACAATTGGAAATTCTCTACTAATATGTTGACATTTTTCGCTTTATGGAAATGACTCCAGTCTATTTTGCTAAGATCAAACTCCCATAAGTTTTGAATAATATCTTTTATTGGCCTATATTCTACCTAACTGGGACATATCTTGTCTTTCTTTATTTTTAACTTGGCTGTGGCTATAGCATGACCTCTCACATCAGGACTGTTACCTTTAATGTGCGTATGTCTGTACAGATCAAGTCAATTAGACTTTGACTGTAATCAGTAAAATGGGTTGGATCAGTGACTACCTGGGTAAGGTTCATTGTCTCAAATAACTGTGACAGCAACCGTGGCCCACCACCCCCAAGCGCAAGTAGGTCAACATTGAAGTCTCCCAACAGGACAAGGCTATCGCACCTATCAAAGGAGGTAATAGAGTCTGTGATGGCGTCTAGAAATATGGTAACATCTAGCCATAGCCGAAATCGGCCCGCAAACAAAAAAAATTAGCCACTATCTTGAATTTTTATTTTTTTTAACATTGCGTTGCTGTTTTCTTGCCAAAATACTACCAAAAACCGAGTTTCATCGAAATCGGTCCGCAAACAAAAAAGTTGGCTGCCATCTTGAATTTTTTACATTTTTAACATTGCGTTGCTGTTTTCTTGCCAAAATACTACCAAAAACTGAGTTTCATCGAAATCGGCCCGCAAACAAAAAAGTTGGCCGCCATCTTGATTTTTTTTTACATTTTAACATTACGTTGCTGTTTTCTTGTCAAAATACTACCAAAAACCGAGTTTCATCGAAATCGGTCCGCAAACAAAAAAGTTGGCCGCCATCTTGAATTTTTTACATTTTTAACATTGCGTTGCTGTTTTCTTGCCAAAATACTACGAAAAACCGAGTTTCATCGAAATCGGCTCGCAAACAAAAAATTGGCCACCATCTTGAATTTTTATTTTTTTTAACATTGCGTTGCTGTTTTCTTGCCAAAATACTACCAAAAACCGAGTTTCATCGAAATCGGCCCGCAAAAAAAAAAGTTGGCCGCCATCTTGAATTTTTTACATTTTTAACATTGCGTTGCTGTTTTCTTGTCAAAATACTACCAAGAACCGAGTTTCATCGAAATCAGCCCGCAAAACAAAAAAGTTGACCGCCATCTTGAATTTTTTACATTTTTAACATTGCGTTGCTGTTTTTTTGCCAAAATACTACGAAAAACCGAGTTTCATCGAAAACGGCCCGCAAACAAAAAAGTTGGCCGCCATCTTGAATTTTTTTACATTTTTAACATTGCGTTGCTGTTTTCTTGTCAAAATACTACCAAGAACCGAGTTTCATCGAAATCGGCCCGCAAAACAAAAAAGTTGACCGCCATCTTGAATTTTTTACATTTTTAACATTGCGTTGCTGTTTTCTTGTCAAAATACTACCAAAAACCGAGTTTCATCGAAATCGGCCGGCAAACAAAAAAGTTGGCCGCCATCTTGAATTTTTTAATATTTTCAACATTGCGTTGTTATTTTTGTGTCAAAATGGTACCAAAAACCGAGTTTCATCGAAATCGGCCCATAAACAAAAAAGTTGTCAGCCGCCATCTTGGAACTTATTTTTTCATTATTATACTCGTATCCTAATTGAGTACTAATTTAATATTTATTTTATACTTATTTAGCCCTAAATTAGTAATGATTTACAATTAAATTATGATTATCATACATATAAATTCCTATAATTCCTCGCACTTATGATGAAAGAAGAAGAAAAAAAAGAGAAAATACTAAGAAAAACTTTTTCTTTTCCTTATTTTAAGAGCATTAAAAGATGGAAAAGAGACAAATTTGAAAAAAATATTCTTACCTTCTAGAAAAAATGACAATAAATAATTCAAAGAATAAAACAAGAATTTTGAAGTGTCTATCTTATTTTTCCTATATATTTTTAAAATTCGAAAAGGCAAATTACATCGTGCCAACCCTTACACTTTTAGTCGTTGCGTCAACTGTCTAGACTAGACGAACGGCGGCTTTTGCGCCAACACAAAGGGCGATGTCCGACTGTAAGAAGAATACTCTCTAGGCTGTGCTATTACCGATGATTAGAGTAGAAGTATTAATTATTATTAGAGTAGTATTACACAATTAATTTTTTTTGATGAGATTTAATAAAAAATAAATTAAAAAAGTAAGTAGAAAAATATTTGTTTACTTATACCAAATCAATAGCCTTGAACCGAGGATATGACTATTGACACAGTCAAAAAATATAAATTTCACTTTTTTGCTTGATAGTACTCACCTCATGATTGCAATCAAGTTTAAACCTTATTACTGTGGAGCAAAGTTCAATATTGATCGACAGCCTATATTCAGAGTACTATGTTGAAGTTAACATTCGATTTTTAGAAAATAGCAATGAAGAATTCTTTTTTTATTTATATCGTAAGAATCACAATTTCACTAACAATTTTTTGATATATTTATTTGTCTATAACTTATACCCGTTTCTCTGGAATCGCCATTGCCAGAAACGTCAAGTTAGCAGCCCACTTTGAGACCGTAATATCTCGGCTTGTACTGAAGCAATATTATTGAAATTTTGCGTATACGATTCACTATTTCCTAACAATTTTTTGGCATATAAATCACATTGATACGATTTGTATTTCTTAAGGTGTCTTTGCTTGATAGTACTCACCTCATGATTGCAATCAAGTTTAAACCTTATTACTGTGGAGCAAAGTTCAATATTGATCGACAGCCTATATTCAGAGTACTATGTAGAAGTTAACATTCGATTTTTAGAAAATAGCAATGAAGAATTCTTTTTTTATTTATATCGTAAGAATCACAATTTCACTAACAATTTTTTGATATATTTATTTGTTTATAACTTGTACCCGTTTCTCTGGAATCGCCATTGCCAGAAACGTCAAGTTAGCAGCCCACTTTGAGATCGTAATATCTCGGCTTGTACTGAAGCAATATTATTGAAATTTTGCGTATACGATTATTAGCGTATAGTTGGCAGCCTCACCATGGAATTAGAAGGTTTTGACTAGGTCAAAAAATTGTTAGTAAATAGTTATAAATAGTGAACTATAGCATATAAATAGTGATACTATGGTTCAAAAGATATTTGAGTATCTTGGTGAGGCTGCTATCTTGACGTCAAGCTAGCAGACACCTTAAGAAATACAGTTCGTATCAATGTGATTTATATGCCAAAAAATTGTTAGGAAATAGTGAATCGTATACGCAAAATTTCAATAATATTGCTTCAGTACAAGCCGAGATATTACGATCTCAAAGTGGGCTGCTAACTTGACGTTTCTGGCAATGGCGATTCCAGAGAAACGGGTACAAGTTATAAACAAATAAATATATCAAAAAATTGTTAGTGAAATTGTGATTCTTACGATTTAAATAAAAAAAGAATTCTTCATTGCTATTTTCTAAAAATCGAATGTTAACTTCTACATAGTAATCTGAATATAGGCTGTCGATCAATATTGAACTTTGCTCCACAGTAATAAGGTTTAAACTTGATTGCAATCATGAGGTGAGTACTATCAAGCAAAGACACCTTAAGAAATACAGTTCGTATCAATGTGATTTATATGCCAAAAAATTGTTAGGAAATAGTGAATCGTATACGCAAAATTTCAATAATATTGCTTCAGTACAAGCCGAGATATTACGATCTCAAAGTGGGCTGCTAACTTGACGTTTCTGGCAATGGCGATTCCAGAGAAACGGGTACAAGTTATAAACAAATAAATATATCAAAAAATTGTTAGTGAAATTGTGATTCTTACGATATAAATAAAAAAAGAATTCTTCATTGCTATTTTCTAAAATTCGAATGTTAACTTCTACATAGTACTCTGAATATAGGCTGTCGATCAATATTGAACTTTGCTCCACAGTAATAAGGTTTAAACTTGATTGCAATCATGAGGTGAGTACTATCAAGCAAAAAAGTGAAATTTATATCTTTTGACTGTGTCAATAGTCATATCCTCGGTGCAAGGCTATTGATTTGGTATAAGTAAACAAAAAATTTTCTACTTACTTTTTTAATTTATTTTTTATTAAATCTCATCAAAAAAAATTTGATTGTGTAATACTACTCTAATAATAATTAATACTACAACTCTAATCATCGGTAATACCACAGCCTAGAGAGTATTCTTCTTACAGTCGGACATCGCCCTTTGTGTTGGCGCAAAAGCCGCCGTTCGTCTAGAGTCTAGACAGTTGACGCAACGACTAAATGTGTAAGGGTTGGCACGATGTAATTTGCCTTTTCGAATTTTAAAAATATATAGGAAAAATAAGATAGACACTTCAAAATTCTTGTTTTATTCTTTGAATTATTTATTGTCATTTTTTTCTAGAAGGTAATAATATTTCTTTCAAATTTGTCTCTTTTCCTTCTTTTAATGCTCTTAAAATAAGGAAAAGAAAAAGCTTTTCTTAGTATTTTCTCTTTTTTTCTTCTTCTTGCATCATAAGTGCGAGGAATTATAGGAATTATTGAAAGGATATGGAAAGGATGTATGATAATCATAATTTTAATTGTAAATCATTACTAATTTAGGGCTAAATAAGTATAAAATAAATCTTAAATTAGTACTCAATTAGGAAATAATAATGAAAAAATAAGTTCCAAGATGGCGGCTGACAACTTTTTTGTTTATGGGCCGATATCGATGAAACTCGGTTTTTGGTACCATTTTGACACAAAAATAACAACGCAAGGTAACGCAATGTGAAAATATTAAAAAATTCAAGATGGCGGCCAACTTTTTTGTTTGCGGACCGATTTCGATGAAACTCGGTTTTTGGTAGTACTTTGGCAAGAAAACAGCAACGCAATGTTAAAAAAAATAAAAATTCAAGATGGCGCTCAACTTTTTTGTTTGCGGACCAATTTCGATGAAACTCGGTTTTTGGTAGTATTTTGACAAGAAAACAGCAACGCAATGTTAAAAAAAATAAAAATTCAAGATGGCGGCCAACTTTTTTGTTTGCGGACCGATTTCGATGAAACTCGGTTTTTGGTCGTATTTTGGCAAGAAAACAGCAACGCAATGTTAAAAAAAATAAAAATTCAAGATGGCGGCCAACTTTTATTGTTTGCGGACCAATTTCGATGAAACTCGGTTTTTGGTAGTATTTTGACAAGAAAACAGCAACGCAATGTTAAAATGTAAAAAAAATTCAAGATGGCGGCCAACTTTTTTGTTTGCGGACCGATTTCGATGAAACTCGGTTTTCGGTAGTATTTTGACAAGAAAACAGCAACGCAATGTTAAAATGTAAAAAATTCAAGATGGCAGCCAACTTTTTTGTTTGCGGGCCGATTTCGATGAAACTCGGTTTTTGGTAGTATTTTGGCAAGAAAACAGCAACGCAATGTTAAAAACCGGCCAAGTGCGAGTCGGACTCGCGCACGAAGGGTTACGTACCAAAAAACGGCAAAAAAAAATACGTTTGTTGTATGAGAGCCCCCCTTAAATATTAATTTTATTCTGTTTTTAGTATTTGTTGTTATAGCGGCAGCAAAAATACATCATCTGTGAAAATTTCAACTGTCTACCTGTTGCTGTTATAAATATCGAGCAAAACAACAGCAAAAAAATTACGTTTGTTGTATAGGAGCCCCCCTTAAATGATAATTTTATTCTGTTTTTAGTATTTGTTGTTAAAGCGGCAACAGAAATTCATCATCTGTGAAAATTTCAACTTTCTAGCTATCACGGTTCATGAGATACAGCCTGGTGACAGACAGACAGACTGACAGACGGACAGAATAGGGTCCCGTATTTACCCTTTGGGTACGGAACCCTAAAAATGAATAAAATTCAAGGTGGCGGCCAACTTTTTTGTTTGCGGACCGATTTCGATGAAACTCGGTTTTTGGTAATATTTTGACAAGAAAACAGCAACGCAATGTTAAAAAAAATAAAAATTCAAGATGGCGGCCATTTTTTTTGTTTGCGGACTGATTTCGATGAAACTCGGTTTTTCGTAGTATTTTGGTAAGAAAACAGCAACGCAATGTTAAAAATGTAAAAAATTCAAGATGGCGGCCAACTTTTTTGTTTGCGGGCCGATTTCGATGAAACGCGGCTTTTCGTAGTATTTTGGCAAGAAAACAGCAACGCAATGTTAAAAATAAAAAAATACAAGATGGCGGCCAACTTTTTTGTTTGCGGGCCGATTTCGATGAAACTCGGTTTTTCGTAGTTTTTGGCAAGAAAACAGCAACGCAATGTTAAAAATGTAAAAAATTCAAGATGGCGGCCAACTTTTTGTTCGCGGGCTGATTTCGATGAAACTCGGTTTTTGGTAGTATTTTAGCAAGAAAACAGCAACGCAATGTTAAAAATGAAAAAAAATTCAAGGTGGCGGCCAACTTTTTGTTTGCGGGCCGATTTCGATGAAACTCGGTTTTTCGTAGTATTTTGGTAAGAAAACAGCAACGCAATGTTAAAAATGAAAAAAATTCAAGATGGCGGCCAACTTTTTTGTTTGCGGGCCGATTTCGATGCAACTCGGTTTTTCGTAGTATTTTGGCAAGAAAACAGCAAAGCAATGTTAAAAATGTAAAAAATTCAAGATGGCAGCCAACTTTTTTGTTTGCGGACCGATTTCGATGAAACTCGGTTTTTGGTACCTAGTATTTTGGCAAGAAAACAGCAACGCAATGTTAAAAAAATTAAAATTCAAGATGGCGGTAATTTTTTTTTTTTTGCGGGCCGATTTCGATGAAACTCAGTTTTTGGTAGTATTTTGACAAGAAAACAGCAACTCAATGTTAAAAATGTAAAAAATTTAAGATGGCGGCCAACTTTTTTGTTTGCGGACCGATTTCGATGAAACTCGGTTTTTCGTAGTATTTTGGTAAGAAAACAGCAACGCAATGTTAAAAAAAATAAAAATTCAAGATGGCGGTAATTTTTTTTGTTTGCGGGCCGATTTCGATGAAACTCAGTTTTTGATAGTATTTTGACAAGAAAACAGCAACTCAATGTTAAAAATGTAAAAAATTCAAAATGGCGGCCAATTTTTTTGTTTGCGGACCGATTTTGATGAAACTCAGTTTTGGGAACTATTTCGACAACAAAACAGCAACGCAATATTAAAAATATAAAAATCCAAGATGGCGGCGAACTTTTTGTTTGTGGGCCAATTTAGATAAAACTCGGTTTTGGGTACTATTTCGACAACAAAACAGCAACGCAATGTTAAAAATATAAAAAATCCAAGATGTCGGCCAACTTTTTTGTTTGTGGGCCGATTTAGATGAAACTCGGTTTTGGGTACTATTTCGACAACAAAACAGCAATGCAATGTTAAAAATATAAAAAAATCCAAGATGGCGGCCAACTTTTTGTTTATGGGCCGATTTAGATAAAACTCGGTTATGGGTACTATTTCGACAACAAAACAGCAACGCAATGTTAAAAATAGGAAAATTCCAAAATGGCGGCCAACTTTTTTGTTTGTGGGCCGATTTAGAAGAAACTCGGTTTTGGGTACTATTTCGACAACAAAACAGCAACGCAATATTAAAAATATAAAAATCCAAGATGGCGGCCAACTTTTTTGTTTGTGGGCCAATTTAGATAAAACTCGGTTTTGGGTACTATTTCGACAACAAAACAACAACGCAATGTTAAAAATATAAAAAAATCCAAGATGGCGGCCAACTTTTTGTTTATGAGCCGATTTAGATAAAACTCGGTTATGGGTACTATTTCGACAACAAAACAGCAACGCAATGTTAAAAATAGGAAAAATCCAAGATGGATTTAGATGAAACTCGGTTTTGGGTAGGGTGTAGTGTGGTACAATGAAACACCAAAAGTTCTGAGTCTCATATTTCTCTCATTTTTGTAGATATGAATTCCATTTTTTACAGGAACGGAGTCTAATCAATTAGGTATAGTATGGCATTTATAGTTTTATTAATAAATAGATACATAACCAATAACAAGACTTTTAAAAGAAAATGGGAATTGTTTCAATGTGTACACCTAGGTGGAAGAAACACTCCGTGTCCAACAATGAAACATTGTTATTAATTTTGCCTTTTTATATAAAGTGGAACAAGTAAATTGCAAAATCTGTTGAATTACAATCAATGAAGGTTTTTTCAGAGTATTCCACAATTATTCAGACTTTAAAAGTACCTCTAGGTTTGTCTCCGGTACAATTATTTAGTGACTTAAAGATTAACGAGTCCTAATTTTTTAAATCTTAGTAAGGCACCTTTTTTAGGCAAAAACTATTTAAAATCAACAGTTCCTCATAATAGGCATTAATATCTTAAGTAAAGTTTGAGCGTGGGCGGGGACTTTTATTGTCCATTTTAGCAAGTCTAGCGCTAAAATGAATGTTGTCTTCGTTGATTGATAGGACACTTTATAACCTTAGAAAGCTGCAGAACTGTATTAACCAAATTTTTCTGCTTGTTTTCTGGGACGCATTGTATTTCCATATTTGTTGAACGTGTCTGTAACTCAAGCTGTGCCAGTCTAGAAGAAAGGTTTTGATTAGCTGAACGTAGCGACTCATTTTCCTTGCAGACATCATTCAAAGTGGCCAACTGGGCGGCGTGTTGCGTTTTTATGCTATCCAGATCCTGGCTGAATGCCGAGAGAGATGATTCAAAGCCAACTATCATATTTTGCAAGGCAACAATTTTTGGATTAATAACATCCTCGAAAGCATTGTAAATCTCCTCTCTAATAATGTCCCTTAAATCATTGGCCGAAGGGCAGGAACAACTCGTTGGCGCAGGAAAACTTGACTTCAAGCGCTGGGTAACGAAGCTATAATTGGAGGCAGTGGGTAATTTAGCTCTCGTTGGTGTAATCGTGTTATTACCCTTTTTGGGCTCGCGAATGTGGCAGAAATCACAAATTCAGGCGTTTTTAGTATCAGCTGTCATCGCATTCTAATCTGCGAGTAAATATGCAGTGCACTGCAAATGATAATTGTCTTTGCAACGTTTACATTGCATGAATATTGCTCCATCCATGATATTAGGACATCCCGCGCACTCAGATGATCCTTTAGTCGACATTTTTTATTCTTATACAATTTCAATAATCTTATACCTTACTACGGCTTTGGTGAATGAAGATGTTTTAGTAAATCAAAATTAATTGAAAAGTAATGTCCAAAAATATCTTCAATACAAATTAAAAAAAAAATATCTTTAAAAATAAATAAAATGTCTCTAAAAAAAATTTGGGAGAAAAAGTTTTTATAAGCGAGGATCGATCTTCGGGCCACTCACAGCTGAATTCAGTATGCAGCACTCAGTGTGCTAACGTATGCGCCAAAGCGACTTAAAGCGTTCAAAGTATTGATCAGTTAAGTAGGGTTTGAAACTTGATGTATGAGTTGGTTTGAGTATGAGGTCAAGACGAAAATAATAATTATTGTACTACCTCAACACTGATAATATCACTGATGATAATATTTAGTTTTAACACTGGAGATGAGATTTATTACGCAAACTAAAGCGCAGTTTTATCACTTTTCTGAGGATAATGCTCAGACTATATTCAGCAGTTTTTAATAATCCATTGATTAAAAAAGGCACTGAATATTTTTTGAGCACAAATACACACTTTTAAACCATAGGTTCTACAAACGATATCACTGGTTAATCACTAGACAAATTATTGATTCAACTTGATTCCAAATGTTAGAATTGTGATTTAAAATTATTCGGTAATATTTAACGTAGAGACTATGTTTACTACAAAGCGCCATCTGGCGGATTTAGATGAAACTCCGTACTATTTCTAACATTGCGTTGCTGTTTTGTTGTCAAAATAGTACCGAAAACCGAGTTTCATCTAAATCGGCCCACAAACAAAAAAGTTGGCCGCCATCTTGGGTTTTTTATATTTTAAACATTGTGTTGCTGTTTTATTGTCAAAATAGTACCCAAAACCGAGTTTTATCTAAATCGGCCCATAAACAAAAAATATTGGCCGCCATCTTGGATTTTTTATATTTTTAACATTGCGTTGCTGTTTTGTTGTCGAAATAGTACCCAAAACCGAGTTTTATCTGAATCGGCCTACAAACAAAAAAGTTGGTAGCATCTTGGGATTTTTTTATTTTTAACATTGCGTTGCTGTTTTGTTGTCAAAATAGTACTCAAAACCGAGTTTCATTTAAATTGGCCCACAAACAAAAAAGTTGGCCGCCATCTTGGATTTTTTTATATTTTTAACATTACTTTGCTGTTTTGTTGTCGAAATAGTACCCAAAACAGAGTTTCATCTAAATCGGCCCACAAACAAAAAAGTTGGTCGCCATCTTGGATTTTTTATATTTTTAACATTGCGTTGCTGTTTTGTTGTCAAAATAGTACCTAAAACCGAGTTTCATCTAAATCGGCCCACAAACAAAAATTTGGCCGCCATCTTAGATTTTTTATATTTTTAACTTTGCGTTGCTGTTTTGTTGTC